>OZ025302.1:122334552-123782500 GCA_964019185.1 Maratus speculifer
AGAAGAATTCCATTGCATAAGAATAAAGGGAGGAACAGTTTCCGAATATTTTAATTATGGTAAACGATTTCATGTATAATCAAATTGATATACGTTGCTGAGGCTTAATGTGAGTTATTTCATGCATAATACGAAGTGCATAGCATTTACAGGGACACACAAAAGATATATTCCATTTGAAGTACTGTATATGATGGATGATGACAGTTGCATCGATGAAATGCATTTTGAATTATGATATGTGCTTTTAAGTTTTGCTAAAGGTATGCATATTAAATGGAGAGTATAAATGGTAATAGTATAAATAGTTAAATTTAGATATACAGGGTTACACAAAAGATCTCGGAAAGGTTACTGAATATGAGCGTAATTTACTTAAAGGTGGTTTTTAAATAAAATATGCATTTTTATTTTGAACTGCATTTAGTAAACTAAGAAATGTTTGTAGTATATATATAAAATGATAAACAGGGTCCCGCAAAGAACTGGATACAAGGTTGTCTTCGGATGATAATTTCTGAAAATGTAATTTAGGTAGTAATAAGAAATATTTTTGTTTGAACTAAATTTTAGAAAGATACTTTCGTGTATTAAAGGCACTTCGAAAACTACAGGGCTGAACAAAAGAATTAAAGAATGTTTCTATTTATTAGTATTAATGGCTGAAAGGAAAATTTTAACCAGCAAACAAATTAGCAAAAAGGGATTATCAGAAGTTTTTTACCATAAATTCACGATAAAAAGTTAATTACACATGCTTTTCATCATCGAAATTTTTTGCTTGATTGATCAATTATTTCTTCTTTAAATGTTATGTGAACGAAGTCACGGGTAACTGCTAGTAAAAAATATATTAAAAAAAAGGAAAGAAAGAAAAAAAGAAAAGAAAAGTTTTAAACATTTGTTTTGCTTGCAGAATAAATAGTACGAAAACAATTTTTTTGTAGAATTTTTATAATTCTAGCCTAAAAGGAAACGCTTTAAAAATCAAATACAAGATACCATCTTTCCATATAACAAACAACCTTGTTTCATTTAATAAAATAATGTAAAAAAGAGAGAAAGAGAAAGAAAAAAAAAGAAAAAGTTTCAAACGTTTATTTTTCTTACAGAGTAAATAGTCAAAAGCCATACAGAAAAATAAGAATGGCGTAGGTAAATCTTGTGTGAGAAGTGAAGATTTTAGACCCTTTAATCCTTAAATGCATATTGTATCATTTTCGATACCATAAGTATTCTCGATTTATTGGGGGTTTTATTCACATATTCTGTATTCTCACCAGAAATTTAAAAGAGCAATTTTCACTTTACTTAATGACAGACCATTCGTAATTAAATAAAGAAAAATTTACTATTTAGGTTTTTATGGTATGAATTCTGATTCTTTGAATTGCGCATTTTTTGGAACGCGTTCTATCCTATGCATTTAAGGGTTAAGTCCTGTAATATTATAGCGTGCCTGTCGACTCACTTAAGCTATTCGAGTTTCTTTTATAATACAAAAATTATCCGTGATGCAGTCTGACACGACTGATTAAGTTTTGTTTTTGTTCTTCTGACGATGTTAAATTTCAGAAGCACTTGTTCTTATGAAAGACGTGATGTGAAAACTGCAGATGTTCTATATCCTATCTTGCAGAGATTCCTGTCGAATTGATGGATACGATAGCTTAAATCAGATTCTTTGAAAAGCCTTTCACGACAAAAAGGAATCATTCAAGTTTATTTCGTGACAAGGGGGACTGTCGAATTAAAGAGCAAATAGTTCTCGGTTGATATTTAAAACTTGAAAAGCTTGAAGAACGATAAAAAGCTTGAAGTTGTGTGAGCTAATTTTTTAAAAAGACTTAATCTGCATCTTAGAAAAGCATTCTTTTAAATAACTGATGGGCAGTAAAACAGTACATTTCGTTTTTCTGTATAATGACTTTTTTCCCGACTATTTTTTGTCTTTAAATTATTAAAAGTTAAGAATTGTTAAAGAAAAAAAGTACAAACTTGAAACATGTCATTTTTAATTATTTTACATTAGTTTTGTTTAAAAAAAATTAAAAATTATTTACTTTTGAAAATATGTTTTTTTAAAAGTTATTATTTTTTAAATAAATATTTTTAATAGTTCTAAGATAAATATTGAAAAACAAAAACCCCGAAACAAGTCTAAAATCAGATTTTCATTTTAAATTAAATAGAAAGAAACTGAAATCCGATAAATAATGTTTGGAGTTATAAAGATTTTTAACTATCCCATTTAAACCAGTTCTAACCATATAAAATTTTATAAATTTTATGATAAATTTTAGGATGTGATTTTCTTAGCAAATTATATGGCTAACCATCTCAAAAAAAAAAAAAAAAAAAAAAAAAAAAAAACTCAAAAGATAGATTTTTTACGCGTTTCCTACAACTGTTAGAGTAACATTGTCTTTTGAATTTTGCGCATTTCAATTTGCGTCTAATCCCTTAAAACCTGATGAATTATTCAAACGGTTATAACTCCACGAATTTTGAAGATATGAAGATGAAACTTTTTGTGTATTATTCAGGACTGGATAAGGAAAGTTTTCCTAATTGGAATTTTATCCTACGGGGCCGTATAAAAAGTTAATTTTCGTACTTTTTCAAATAGACCCCCCATGGAGTTGCAACTTATCTTATCAAAAACTTCACTTTTTTTATGAATTTTTGCAATTGGAAATATGGGTCTAGGGGCAATATTTAAGGAGATCGCTTATTGTTTCGATATTTATGACACTCCCTGTATAAGTGAAAAACTAGTTGTTGGGGGCCACCGTAATACTTACCCATCATGGAAACAAAACGTATGTAAGCTATTTATAAAATGCATTGCAATTCCAAAATAAAATATAAAAGTATATATAAGTATTTTTAACTCATAATAATGCTCTATTAATGAATTGCTGATGAAACAATTTCGACAAATTGTATAAAACGCCAAACTATTCAAGTAGCACTGAATTGCATAAAAGAAGCATCCTTATAACTCCAAAAATAATAATCATATTAACTAATGGTTTATTGCATCGAATTGTCTCATTTCCAATTAAAATGTATCTTTGAATTGAAATTTCAGTAAAATACAGGGTCATGAAAAATGAAAAATGTGGAAAACAGGATTAGAAATATCTCAACAACTAATTTTCCGATCGACTTCGTTTTATATGAAAAATTTGTGCTATTTTATTGCCTTTTACGTCCACCCTTTAAAATAAAAAAAAATCGAAAAATTTTATGTACCTTTCATCAGAACGAATTTTTCGAGAGTCCGAAAAAAATAGTTCCGGATAAACAAGGTTACTGATATTCAATAGGCTTCGTCTCATTCTTACATACTAAGCACATACAAAATTTCAAGTATCTATCTCAATTTGTTCGGGAGATAGAGCGGTTACAGGCAGACAGAGAGACACACAGACGGATGCCAATTTTTTTTTTCTAAAAATATGTGTTTCGGAATCTCTAGTGTCCGAAACGTGTAAATCCGTCAAAAAAAATTTTCGATTTTCAAAACGATTGCAAGACTTACCCTATTCTACGTATGATGGGTAAGTAATCACTCTGTAAAATGGAAGTTCTAGCTCCCACCAATTTTATGGAGTGACGTTACACATATATTTTACAGTGTTAGTACTGTTTGCATCTCTCTTTTTTAATTGGTTTTCCATTTTGAGATGGTTATGTAATGGTGTGGATATATGAGAATAGTTCTAGGCAATTTTTCTTAGTCATTCGCTCTTTTTAAAATCGTTTATTGTGTGTTCCATGTCTGTTGGATTGGGGGCTGACTTTTTTGTTTAACTAAGTAATTTCTTGGCACCTTTAAACTCTTGTAAATAGAACAAGCAAAATATTGTAAAAATTCATATTCATACATATTTTTTTCAGATATTACATGAAACTAATACTGTATAGAAAAATAAACCATGAAAGAAAACGTGTTCCGATTCACCTCGTAAATCTTAAACTTCTGATGTTACAAGCCATTTTTCACTTTTTCATTATGTAGTTATGAAATAAGAAGAATTTAATACAGCATACCGGTCTATCATTAATTAAAACTTCCTACTCTTAGGTTAAGAATATGAAAAATACCGCAGTTACATTCAAAGTTTTGAAGACATTGAAAAAATGAGATTTTTGAGGATCCACTTGCAGTTTTTTTATATACCCAGGTACTGGAGCCAACATGACAAAACTGAATTTCCCAACTCTTAATGTTATTACCTTCTTATAAAAAAATGGCAAGTAAAAATGTCATCACATATATTTATAATGAATTTATTTATTTATGAATTAAGGTGCCCAGTTTAACTTGTACTTTTATTAAACGTCAGTAAGTTAGTAAGTAGGTAAAATTCATTTTAAACTAAAACACTGGGCACTTCTATCGAATACTTACTAACATAACAGACGTAAATTTTCCATTTTTGTGTGAAAAAAGTCCCGACTGTTATAATTAATTTTCCGATTGAATAATCGAGTTTAAAGTTAATCTACTTACTAACATGTTTTAACATACGTCATCTATGACGTTATACCATTTGAAGTAAATAAAAAAAAAAGAACCATTGAAAGAATTAATAATTGCTTTTGAAATTATGTAATTGTTATAAATGCAACAATGTAAAGTAACAATCGAATACGATTCAAAAACGGACAACAATGAGGTGACAACAATGTCTAAGATTGAAATTTTTTCATAATCTTCAGTACCAGAATAAACGCAGAGAAAAAGATGAAACATGTAATGCCTTTCGGAGAATTTTATATGTTTTTCTGTACACATTTCATATTTTACATTGCATGTTAATGTGTATAAGAAGGTGGTGTCGTTTTTTACTCTTTCTAGCACTGTTGTCTGAAATGGGCCGAATATTTGTACGGAGCTAACTTCGCTAACAGAATATTTCGGAAAGCCTAAACCATAAGACAGGTAACATGCAATTCTATCAGCCTTGTATTTTATTTCGTCCTGTTATCATTTATTTCACATTTATCTATCCTCCCTTGATAATTTTGTATGTTAATGTATACACATTTTATATTTTGACTTGTATGTTACTGTGTATATGAGGGTGGTCTCGTTTTGTTCTCTTTCTAGCACTGTTGTCTGAAATGGGCCGAATATTTGTACGGAGCTGACTTCGCTAACAGAATATTTCGAAGAGTCCAAACCATAAGACAGGTAACATGCAATTCTATCAGCCTTGTATTTTTATTTATTTATTTATTTATTTATTTATTTTTTATTTTTTATTTTTTATTTTTGTTTTAGCCTCCGATGCTATTTCTTTCAGACAAGCTAAAAATGTCGTGTCATCAGCCTTGAATTTTCTACAGAACCGATTTTGATAATTATTTTTTTAAATGAAAGCTATTTATATGTAGTTGTGCCCATTTTAGCTATTTTTTAATTTATTTCCATTTTATATTTTATTTTTAATTTTAAATGCTTTTTTACGATATTTCTTCAAAATGGTGGCAACTTAGTTTAGCTTTTCTCTCGATAATAAAAATTTATTTTCCATTATTACTTTCCACTAGTCAGAAACTTTATTTCATCAGTGAACATGTCCTCGCATTTAAAAGAAAAAAGTTAATTGTTTTCGTAAAATTTAACCACAATAAAATGATTGCATATAATTATGCACTAATTGAGGTAAAAAATGTATTTACTGAGAAATAATATTAATAATGTAAATAAAATAACAGAAAATAATTAATGATAAAAATTTATGTCTAAAGCAAAGTAAGAAATATTTCAAATGAGGAAAATGATGGCATTCAGCAACCAGATAAAATGAATTTACAATATTATTACGGACGCCTTTTTCATATTACTAATAACAGTAACTTTTAAAAAACATTTGAAGAGAAAATGACGTCACTATTTAAAACATCGCATTTTTACTCATAACGATATTACATTTCAATATTTCTTTTCATTATGGACACTGAGATTGAGATTTTACTTTCAGATGACTTCAGTTAGTGAAAATAATGTCATAGTAAAAAGGAAATTAGTTTTTTTTTCCCTTAAATAAATCTATTTTTCTGTAGTGCATATAAAATAAAATTTATGGATTTCGCCGGCACTCAGATTACAGTTTTAACTGAAGATGTGCAAATATTTGCATGCAAAATTGTAACTGGAAAACTTGACATTAAGTTTGGAAATATATTTATTATATATTGATTCAATAATGTAATTACTTTTGCTTTTTTTAAAGCAAAATCGATCGGGTCTTTTAAACATCTCATTCGTCGAATTCGACGGGATTCCACTCGTTTTATTGTTAAAATGCCTTTTTTTCCCCAGAGTCTACAAAAAGCGTTTAAACTAAAGAAAAAATCCGTTTTTGATGAATCTAGTCAATGAAGAAGTAGCACGTCAAATTGTATCTCTTTATTATTCCGCAATTCCAAAGTCTCAGAGAGAAATTGCTAATCAACTGGGTATTTTACGCCGTTCTGTTTGCTGTTATATTGATAAACACAAGAAAAATGAAGTTAGTTCATTGCATTCTAAACGGGGTCGCCCTCCTAAAAAACCCTCTATCGATTTTTTTTTCTTTTTTCTAATCGGAGGCGAAATTGAATTCTGCAATGGCAGTATCTACATTCAACTTGCTGTTTTATTTTATTTTATTTTTTTATTTTTTTATTTATTTTTTATCCTGTTATCATTTTTTTCATATTTATCTGTCCTCCCTTGATAATTTTGCATGTTACTGTATACATATTTTATATTTTACATTCTAGTAATTTTTGTATCTTATTCAAACAGAAAATCTTAAACACCGGGCACTTCTATCGAATACTTACTAACATGTCTTAACTTACATCGTCTATGACGTAATACCATTTGAAATACATAAAAATGTAAACAAAACTGTTGAAACAATTAATAATTGCTTCTAAAATTATTTAATCTTTATAAATGCAACAATGTAAAATAACAATCGAATACAATTCAACAACGGACAACATTGATTTGAACAATGTCTACAAATGAAATCTTTTATTATACTTCAGTACCAGAATAAATGCAAGGAGAAAAAGTTGAAACGTGATGCCTTTCGGAAAATTTTGTATGTTACTGTATACACATTTTATATTTTATTTTGCATAGTACTGTGTATATGAGGGTGGTCTCGTTTTTTTCTCTTTCTAGCACTGAAATGGGCCGAATATTTGTACGGAGCTGACTTCGCTAACAGAATATTTCGAAGAGTCCAAACCATAAGACAGGTAACATGCAATTCTATCAGCCTTGTATTTTTATTTTATTTATTTATTTATTTATTTATTTTGTCCTGTTGTCAATTCTTTCATATTTATCTGTCCTCCCTTGATAATTTTGTATGTTACTGTATACATATTTTATATTTTACATTCTAGTAATTTTTGTATCTTATTCAAACAGATAATCTCAAACACCGGGCACTTTTATCGAATACTTACTAACATGTCTTAACAACAAGCGTCTAGAGATCACACTTTCTCAATTTGATCCCGCGGGGGATCGGCCACTGAGCATATCGTTCTGCGCATGACGTAGCGACTTTCGCGGATTTTTGCATACTGCATTTCCGTGCATGGAGATTGTAGTATTTCTCTGATGAAGAAATAGTAATAAATTTATTCTCGCGCGCATTTCTTTCTAATCATCGCTCCATTGATGAAGATGTAGTATTTCTCTAATGAAGAAATACATTTATATTATTATACAGAAATACACTGCTCAAAACCGTTAGCCTTGCTCAAAACAATTAAAGGATATTGCAGTTTTAGGTGGATTTTGTATCTGGGAAACTTTTTAGCTGATTGATACATGGTCGACAGACATAGTAGGTTATATGAGAATAAATTACACATGTTTGGCAGAAAAAATGCATTTTTTTGCGCATTTGTGTACAAAAGGAAAAAACACAATTTGTGCATATGAGAAAAAAAGAATAAGAAAAGGTGTTTTCTTCAAAGAAAATCATTTTCAGTAGGAAGTATGGTTTCCAAGGGCGGCCAGCAACGTTGAACACCTTTGAGGCATGGACTCAATGAGGCTATTAATGACGAGTTGGGGTATTCTGCCCCATTCTTCCAGAAGAGCTCTTTCCAGTTCTTGGAGAGTTTGTGGGGGTTGTTGGCGGCCAGAAACTCGTCTTCCTAGAGCGTCCCAAACGTGCTCGATTGGATTCATGTCTGGAGAACACGCTGGCCATTCCATTCGAACGATTCTTTCCTCGAAAAGGAAATACTCCACCAGATTTGCACGATGTGGCCTGCAGTTATCGTCCATTAAAATGAAGTTATCTCCGATTGCTGCAGCGTAAGGGACTACAAAAGGTCTGAGGATCTCATCCCTATATCGGCGACCAGTCAGAGTTCCATCTCGAATGATGTAGAGGTCAGTGCGCCCGTCAATGGAGATACCACCATACACCAACACTCCTCCACCGTCAAATCTGACACTTTCGTGCACGAACGCATGATTATTCCTACTGCCACGGTCCCTCCAGATGAAAATACACCTGTTATCCGGATGCACAGAAAAACGGGACTCGTCAGAAAACAGAATATTGCTCCATTCATTTCTCCTCCAGTTGACATGCTCGGTTGCCCACTCCCTGCGGTCTCGAAGATGCCTTGATGTTAATCTAACACATACCATCGTTCGGCGAGCATACAGACCTACAGCATGGAGCCGGTTTCGGACAGTCTGAGTTGAAATCGTGGTGCCTGTAGCCGAGCGAAGGTGTTGTTGGAGAAGAGTAGCGTTCATGTTTTGGTGTCTCCGGGCTGTTAACGCTAAATACCGATCTTCATTGGGCGTTGTTGCCCGTCTACGACCTTGCCCTGGTCTTCGGCCTGCACATCCACTCTTTAAAAAACGGTTCCAGATCCTGGAAATGACACTTTGTGACACTCCAATTGCTTGCGCTACTTCGGCTTGAGTTTGGCCCCCTTCTAACCTACCAACAATTCTCCAAGCTTTTGAATCTGTCAAATGACTTCGCTGAGACATCGTACTCATCGAAACAAAGCAATCACTGAATGCCGATCATCCTTGTCTTCATTCTCTTTTATCCAGTTGAAAGTCAAATTTCATTCACTGCCGCTGAAGCGACGTTTTTGACGTCGAACTCAAAATTTGCGTACTCCACAGTTTGAAAACCAGAAAAATTTGCATTTGTGATTCTCTTCTTCTATTTTCGGCAAAAAAAAATTCGTTTATATCTTTATTTTATATAAAACTTCAAATATCCTTTACTTGTTTTGAGCAGAGTATATTTATTATACATTTATGCACGTAATCCCTTCATCGATGGCGCGATTCTCCTTCATTTTAAATGCATACATATTCATTTATTTTTTTTTTATTTTAGTCTCTTTCTATTTAACACTGTTAATTGTTTTGATAGATAATTGTAAGATTTTCCTTCCAATTCCTATTACAAAAAAGTTTATGGAATTTGAATTTCCATCAATATAGTTTAGTTGTTACATTTTTGCCAGTACTTGGCGAAAAAATGTCCAAGTTGCTATCCAAACAAATTACTCACCATTATTTGACATTTCAGACAAAGCAGTATTAATAGCAAGAAAATAATTATAATAACATTTAAACACTTAATTAGTTATAACAGTAATTGTTTATACTCTGTAATGATTAAAAAAAATCATATGCATCACCCACAGAGTACGGAGTGGCATCACCAAACTATGCTAATGGAAATTGACGTTTTACTACTTCTATATGCCAAATACTTTTTTTTAAATAATTTCTTTGATATAATAATTACTTCATGAAGAAGGGCTATAAAAAATCTTTCTTTTTCAGGTTTACAGTTTATGTACATGTTGTTATACATTTCTATAGACTGTTTTTAAAATAGACTGACTTATATCGTAATTTTGTAATAATTTCTAATTCTAAACATTTTAAGTAACTTAACCCTTCAGCAGATGTATAATTAAATTTCACTTAAAGATAAATGAAAAAAACATATGAAATAATATTGTAAAAGAAAAATTACATAACATCAAGATATTGGAATTTATTATTCATAACATTATTTAAAATACATATATGTAATTAAAAAAAAAAATGCGCCATTTTGCTCTCTCTGAGCTTTTAATTCTAAAATTGCGGAACATATTTTAATCTTAGTTTCGTAATTTATTAACTTTTAACAGCTAAAATTCTTTTTCTTATTTTACTTATTAATAATCTATTGCTTGTTTCTCAAAAAGGCGGGAAGTTATTTCGTAATCTTTCCTTTTTAGAATATTCTAGGGATTTTAATTTTATTTTTTATTTAACATCACTTGATCTGTGTTAGTGCGCGGATATGTTAAAAGGCTTGTCTATTTGCGAGACAAGATATAATCCTAACTCGAGGTCCATGCCTGCTAGGCCAATCAGAGGTGATCATTTTTTATTGCGTAGACTCAGATTAATACTGGTTGGATTTTTAAAATGATTGACGCGGAGTGAGGAGGGGCTAGTTTGTCGTGCAAATGTGGGTTTCTCATTTGGTTTTTTCAGAGCGCAGAATGCGATTGACTTTCTTTTTCCCCGAAAAATTCAAATATCTCAGAATGCAGATTAGTCACGAAGTTTTGGAATATGACATTTCCAAGACGACAGTTCCAAGGTGACTGCGGGGAAGAGCTTACTTAATTTATGAGTTAATAAATAAAAGAATTTAAAGACTTATGGATTTTATTTTTCTAATGGGGAAATACCCCAATGTAACTCTTCCACTGCTTGCCAACTGCCGGAGCGACTGCTCTGCTCGTCCTGCTGCTGATTCTTAGAAGTAACATTCTTAGTAGTTTATGGAACATAGCCTTCATCGAATTATTACAGAAAAAGCCGACAGGATGAAAAACGAACCGGCGTACGACTTTTGAGAAAAGGAATTTATCGTGGTTTAACAGATACAAACTGACTCTTTGTCTGAGAATTGCTTCACAGCGATAATTGTGCATGCGCCGTTTCGCCGAGCATAAAACTGATTGCTGGAACTTCTGCCCTTGTTTATTTTCAGCTTAAACAATCATGAGTTTGCCTATGAGATGTGCAACAGGAATTTTCCTCAGAGAAAGAAAATTGAAGGTGCATCTTCTCTTGCATACGGATGTTAGATCTTTTGATTGTGAAATATGAGTCGCATTCGAACGAGAAGCCGTTCAGTTGTAAGGTATGCGAGAAAAAGAACTTTTATCTTATAAAAGTAACTTGAAACAACATCTACATGTGCATACAAATAATAAACCTTTCAGCTGTGAAAAGGATCGTCTTATGAAGTTTGTTTGTGATTGTGTTTTGCATCTGCATCTACAAATCCTTTGTGTGTGAAATATGCCTCCAGTATTTTTTTATACTTGATAGCTACGAAAACGTTTGCTGAATATTTAATCTTATAGAACACTTGCACGAAAAATTTCAATATCATCTGGTTTTATTTATTTATTTATTTTCTAGATAACAGTGCTGCAAAATTTTGATCAATTTTCGCGAGTTATTTTTTTTTGTTTTTAGGTGCGTTCGTAATTATGTAAATACGTAGCACCTATTGTTGTCGTTCAGTCCGTCCGTCTGTCTGTCCGTCTGTCTGTCCGTCCGCATATAACAACGCAAAAACTACCCTACCGAATCGTTTGAAATTTAAAATATATAATTATTGAATAATTTTGTCGAGTCATTTCAAATTTTATGAAAATCGGATGCATACTGTTGGATAAAGCGTTCAAAAGATGTTACTTTAACACCCCAGCTTTCTAAATACAATGCGGACGCCTATAACTACTTTAAAATACAAAAAATAAAATAAAAGAAAGAAGTAAATAAACTTCTTCAGCACTAATAATTTATTTACCGGTAAACCTTATACCTTTTTCCATAAGAATTTTTAAAACATTAGAAAATACAATTTCTTTTCACGTTACATCACATGCCAAAAAAAATGTCACGAGCATTAAAGGTGAAAGGATAAAAGAAATAAAATGAAAAAACATGGACAATAGGTTTAACATCCTCCCACCTTTTGACTATACACTATAATCAAAACTTTATACTAAATAAATACATTTACATAAATATCACAAATCGAGTCTTTCTGGAATCTTTATCGTCCTGCCAGATCTCGTCTTTTTGATTTGTGCCTCGTCTTTTGGAGGATTGACATGGTTTTCATGCAAAGTTAGTTTGGGAAAAATATTTTCAGTACAATCAATCGATGACACCTCGAGAGGGTAGATTCTTTGAATGGGCCGAATCATTTGTGAATGAGACGTTTGTAATTTCAAAAGGCGAACTTTTCCATCTTGACCACGAATGAGTTCTGTAACACGTCCTAATGGCCAATTGATCCTTTTTTTGTTATCTACTCCCACCAAGACAATATCTCCTACCTCAATTGAACGTTGGGCTCGTCTACCATTCGGTCGTTGAATAAGAAAACCCAAATATTCTTTTTGTAGCATCCAAGTTATCTTCGTCTCTGCTCTCTTAAATTCTTGACTTGTCAATTCTCCTTTGACCTGCTCCTTTGGATTACAAGAATTATATCTAAAACGAAGTATACAAGCAACAAGACGTACAATTTTTTCATAACTGGAAAAATATCGGTAGTACCAATTTCTGTCTGTACTTTCATCAACATTTACAAGTAATTTTGTAGATTTCAATTTATCTTTTTCAATTTCTTCTTCGTTTATGTTTTGACAGGTGAAATTCTTGTATTTATTATATTCTTCAGAATCTTTAAGCCAATGTGGTCCCTCCCACCATTTGAGAGACACCAGCTGTTTTGCTTTACACCCTCTAGATGGCAGGTCTGCTGGATTAATTTCACCAGGTATATGTTTCCATAAAATCGGATCACTCAATCTTTTAATTTCTTGAACTCTATTTCTAACAAAAACAGACCAATTTTCTTTTCTGGATATCCATGCAAGCACTGTAGTGGAATCGCTCCAAAAATATTTTTCCATATCTTCCCAGCCCATTGCGTCAGTTACTGATTTAGTCAATCTAGCACCAATGAAAGCAGCTAAAAGTTCCAGTCTAGGTATAGTTACACATCTTAATGGACCGATGCGGGATTTTGCAGCAAGGAGGAATAATTCTATACGATCTTTATTTTCTACCTTTAAAAATATAACAGTAGCATACGCATACTGACTTGCATCGCAAAATGTATGAAGGGTACAAGCTTTTAAATTCTCTGGGATGAATTGAATATATCTAGGAATCTGAATTTCTTGTAAAACATTTAATTCACAAAACCATTCAATAAATTCGTTTTTTATATCACCAGTGATTTCTTCATCCCATGAGATTCCTTCTTTCCATGTTTTCTGTAACATCATCTTGGGACATATCATAACAGAAGCAGTAAAGCCAACTGGATCAAAAACTTTATGTGCAACTGACAGCATGACTCGTTTTGTTATTTTTTCTACATTTATATCTTTTATCTAGCTTACGTTAACTTTTAAAACATCTAGAAATCTGTTCCATTGTAATCCCAGTACAGTAGTATCTTCACTATTTTCGCTATTATTTCTGTCTTCTGTCTGTTCCCAACCTCTCAAATCAAATCCACCTTTAGCCATAAGAGACTTAGAATCAGTAATAAACATTTCCAATTCTTCCTTTGTTTGGACACTAACAACGACATTGTCAACATAAAAGCTTCTTAGCATCTGCTGTTTAAGATTGGTGTCGTATTCTTCATCGTTTTTAATGTGATATTCGATGACGGAAGCAAGAAGAAAAGGAGAGCTTTTCACTCCATATACAACTCTAGTGTGTCGAAACATTTTAATATTTCTTTCTTCTAGATCACTCCACCACAAAAAACGCAAATAGTCTCGATTTTCTTTACGAACAGCTATTTGTAAGAATGCTTTCTTGATATCAGCTACAACACCAAATTTCTTTTTTCTAAATCTTAAGAGAATGTCAGGAATTAATTCAATAAGATTTGGGCCACAATGTAAACATTGATTCAAAGACGGGTGATTTTGCATTCTTGCTGATGCATCAAACACTGGACGAATGGTGGTTGTACTGTTTTCTTTTATCACTGGTCTATGAGGTAAGTAGTTTCCAAAACGATTCATTTCAGACTGTGAAATTTCTTCAATTATTTTATCATCAAGCCACCCTAGAAGCACGTCTTCATACTTTTGATAAAGGTTATCGGAAAGCAACTTGTTCGTAACATTAATTAATCTTTTCTTGGATAAACTCAGATTATCTGGTAGAGGTGGTGTGTCTTCTGTCCAAGGCAAAGAAACTTTATAACGATTATCTTCATTCATTCTTACTGTCTGTAAAAAATGTTCTTTAACCTGACGATCAATTTCCATTTTAGATTGTTTTTCAATCGGATCATGTATTCCTAGTAAATCCAATTTCCATAAATCGGCAATTTCTGCTTCCTTTACGAACATAGACGTAACTGATAAAGCTAAGTTATCTTTAGATGTATTATCTTGTGGTATTTTTCCCATTAAGGTCCGTCCCAAATATGTTTCTAATGAAACTAATCCTGACGAGAGTATTTCTCTACGACCTGTCAGTAATTTTCCCATTACATCGGCTCCAATCAGTACTTGAATAGATTCAGGAGTCTTACCAACATCCGTCAAAGTGATGCCTTTTCTCGATAATTCTTTAAACCAGGATCCCTTTTCTACAGGCATAACATTTTCACATATAATGTCTTGATCCAATACTTCAAAATTACATTTAAAATTTTCCTTTAAATCACTTAATCTTACCTTGTAGTAACGATGATTATAATCCTTTGTTGTGACTCCGCCAAAAAGAGAATGCGTAACCTTTTCTTCTCGAAGCGGTAGATAGTCCATTTCTTCGGCTAGTTGTGATAAAATGTACGACCTTTGAGAACCTGAATCTAAAATTAGTCTAACATCTTTCTTCTTGTTGTTAGAAAGGATTTTTGCTTTGAGCGTCTGAAGAAATACTTTAGGATTTCTATTAAAATTAGCCATATTTACTTCTTTTCCAGACGACTTTTCTTCCTCTTTCTTTTCATTTGGCTTGTTTTTATCTAGCATTTGACACATCACAGACGCATGTCTTTTATCACAGACGAAACACTTCAAGATAGCTTTACATTGTTTCGTTGTGTGACCCGTTGCCAAACATAAAAAGCAACATTTTTTATCCTTTAATATATTCTGCTTTTCATTATAAGTCATCTTTCGTGCCGAAAAGCATTCTGAACTCAGATGTCTTCCGTTGCAAAAAACGCAATTTTTTCTTAACTCTGGTTTTGAAGTAGTTGTTAAGAGGGTAGCAGCAGTTGGTAAATGCTTAGTAGTCTCGTTGTAACCTTTATTTTTTCTAAAGTTTGCATCATCTTTTTTCGCTAAACCAAAACCTGACACAGCTAAATTGATTCTTTCATCACCTTCAACTTCAGATTTGAGAAACATCATTAAATTATCCAGACGTTCTTTTGCATCAGAACTAACAGGAGTCGTATAGGTTCGATTCCACGCTTTCAAAAAATCAGTTGTAAAACAAGATTCTACCATTGGATATAAAATTGAAGCGCATTTATCAATTGTGACTCCTAGCGTCTCAAGAGCTCGTAAATACGATTCAAGTTTATCATATAACGTTGTAATAGAAAATTTTCCTTTTGATTGAACAGAAATGATTAATTTTAACAATTCTCTGACATACACTTCTACCAAAAGATCTTCCCTGCCGAAACGAGCTTTAAGACTGTCAATAGCTTTGGCATAGTTGGTACCTGTTGGCGGGAAACTATCAACAACTTCTCGTGTTCTAGATCCAGTGACTGTTGCTTGTATCAAATATTGAAATTTATTTTCTGGTGCAATATCAGGATCATTATGAATCTGCTCAAACTGACTCCAGAACGGCAACCATTCCTTTAAATCACCATCAAATTGGCGGAATTCTAACTTCGGTAAAGTAAATTTTCGTTTTGAATTATTCATATCATAATCACTTGAAATATATTCATTTTGCATTTGTCCTTGAGATTGAATTTTAGCTAGTTCCAATTGATGATCTAATTCCAGCTTTCTTAACTCAATTTCCGATTCTAGCTTTCTTAGCTCAATTTCTTGCTCTAACTTTTCCTTTAATTCTAACTTCTTTAACTCTTCATTTTCCTTTCTCTCAGCAACAGCGTTAGATAAAATTTCTTGTACAAAAGCAGGATCTTTTTTGTATTCTTCGCTATTTAAAATGATTTGCTTTAGAGTTGCGATGGTGTACTCTTGAGGAATAATTTCTCCAATCTCTTCTGCTACAAACTTCAAATCAGCCTTTTTAAAATTTTTCACGGCTTGAAACATTTTCTTTTGAATAAATTTAATAAACAGTCCTGTCGCGGACGCCAGAATGTTGGATAAAGCGTTCAAAAGATGTTATTTTAACACCCCAGCTTTCTAAATACAATGCGGACGCCTATAACTACTTTAAAATATAAAAAAAAATAAAAGAAAGAAGTAAATAAACTTCTTCAGCACTAATAATTTATTTACCGGTAAACCTTATACCTTTTTCCATAAGAATTTTTAAAACATTAGAAAATACAATTTCTTTTCACGTTACATCACATGCCAAAAAAATGTCACGAGCATTAAAGGTGAAAGGATAAAAGAAATAAAATGAAAAAACATGGACAATAGGTTTAACACATACATCAATTACAGGGACAATCAAAAGTATTCCGTTACATTACGGTCAATGGGGAAAAAAGTTTCAAATGCATTATAACCGTTTGAAATTTTAAATACATAATTATTACATAATTTTGTCAAGTTATTTCAAATTTTATCAAAATCGGATGCATAGTTCAATTACAGGGACAATCAAAAGTATTCCGTTACATTACGGTTAATAGGGAAAAATGTTTCAAATGCATTTTAATGGTGTTGCATTTATTCGAACGTAATAAAATTTATATGCATCTATAAAGTACATATTATAATATACATTTTGCATAATATGTGGTGCAAAGAATATTTGTTATTGATTTACAAGGCCACACAAAAGTATTCATTTGCATAATGGTATGGGGAGAACATTGTTTGGTGTGCATTTTAATTGTAATTATTTACAATTTTATGAGATTGATATATGAGAGTGATATTTTTATAACTTCGTTATCGTACGAACGAACCTCATTTGCTACGCTTCACGTGCAATTTCCAACTTGTTAAATTAAGTCTAGGAATGTGAACAAGTCGGACATCGAGGTGATTGTAAGGTATTATTTATTATTTATCTTATTTTGTTATTGTTTACGAAATTTTAATAATAATTCCTTATTTAAATTGTTGATTTTATTATTCTTATTACAGATATTTAAAAAAAATAATTTTGTTCTTAAATGAAATTTTCTGCTCATAGAAATTTTATTTAACTTTAAAGGTATTTTTAGTACGAAAGATGGAATTATTTTGTTCTTAAAAAGTTCATTGTTGCGAAATTTATTATCAATACGTAAAAGAAAAGTATTTTTGTTCTTAAAATTATTTGTTGTGTATTTCCTATGTATTGAAAACTGTGATGTTTATTTATTTATTACTTATTTATTTGTTACTTATTTATTTATTATTTATTTATTCCACATGAATTTAAAGCAAGAGTTGATTTATTAGCCTCCGATGCTATTTCTTTCAGACAAGCTAAAAAATGTCGTGTCATCAGCCCTGAATTTTCTACTGAACCGATTTTGATAATTATTTTTTTAAATGAAAGGTATTTATTTGTAGTTGTGCCCATTTTAGCTATTTTTTAATTTATTTCCATTTTTATATTTTACCCCTTAGCAAAAAAAGGCATAGAATTACCATAAAAGAAAAAACCCATAAGTGCAATCATATGGATTTTTGCCTATGGTAAAAGTGATTCTATGGAAAACCATATAATCGTTAAGTGTATGGTAATTCTTATGAAAAACCATATAAACGTTAAGTGTATGGTAATTCTTTATGGTACTATATATTAAAAAATCATAACGATATCAACTTTGGTGGCGCCATCTTTTAGGAATACGGTAAATTAAGCTTAATAATGTACAAACTTCGACCTTGGGAAGGAGTGGGATTTGATCCATGGACGGTAGGGATGGGAGACGAGCGTACTAACCATTCGGCCATGCTGGGGCGATAAGCTGTGCTTATAAAACGTTATATGAATAAAGCATTTCGGTAAATCATCATTATTTGTTGTTCTAAGTTAATGGTTGACAAAAGAAGGTAGTTTTAAAGGATTTTTTTTTTATTTTTATTTATTTATTTATTTATTTTTTTTATAAATTGTTTTATAGACATCTATTTATAAGTTAATTTATTCTTTTAATGAATGGAGTAAATATCTTAGCAAATATTATTTAGTTATAAAATCCAATTAATTAAAGGAAAAACTATTTTCTGTTAATTAAAATTAATTTAAAAAAATAGAAAGTCGATAAGAAATAATATTTAATAAGAATAAGAAATCATTTGATAACTTAGTATATAATATATTTTTAATGATTATATTAATGTATTACATTAATTCCTTACTTAAGAGCATTTTTTTATTTTAAAGTAAAAAAAAAAAAAAAAAAAAAAAAAAAAAAAAAATATATATATATATATATATATATATATATATATATATATATATATATATATATATTACTATTTTTTAGATAATTTTTACGGAAATTTTGAATCTTTCTTTTAAATTTTAATACCAAAAAGATTAATAGATTTTTCAATATTTTTATACATTGTAAAATGATTTTTAATCTTCTCAATAATTATTAACGTTTAAATAAAATAAAATAAAAACTTTGTTGTTGCATATAAAATGAATATAAAAACCAAAACTAAAAAATACCACTATTGTCTGACTATTGTCTCTTCGAATTATAATAGAAAACATGATTTAAACGTCATTATAAGCATAAGAAAAAAAAATTTAATGCTGTTTTTTTTTTTTTTAAGAATGTGTTTGTAATTACAGAAGTTTGTAATTTTGAAGTTTGTAATTACAAACTTCTTTGATCGCTGTTAGAATTTTATAGAAAATGTGTCATCAAATATATATTTTTGTTAAATCATTTTATTTCTCCCACAGGATTTTTTATTTATAACGCATAGACTCTGCTCACATATAAGAAATACATAAGAACAAAATAATAACACTATTATTTCATATATTATCATAATTTGAGGTCGATAAAAATATTGGTAGATTTTTTGATATTTTTATAGATCGTAAAATAATCTTTAATCTTTTTAATAACTTTTAACTTTTAAATAAAATAAAAATCCTTGTTGTTCCATATAAAATGACTTTAAAATTATAAAATAAAGTAAATTAATTACGAACCTTTTTTTTTAATATTAAGTTTATTAATATTTAACAAATATATTATAATATATTATATTAATATATATGTATTAATATTTTGTTGTTAATATTTTTAAAAGATATTTCAAAAATTCTTTTTGTGATTCAAATATTTGTACGTCCTTTTTAAAATAAATTCAAAAAGATTTTCTTTAAATAATTATAGGCTATTTTTGACAATTTATTTATTTTGAGGGAGTCCGGGACATATTAAAAAAATCTTTTATTGAATTAAAATTTCGCAATTTTTTGTGATATTAAACATACCATTTTAAAACAAAATCACATGATAAAACTTCTCTATATTTTTTTAATTTAAAATTTATTAAAAAAAGTGGAGGGAAATTAAAAATTATTTTAACGCAATGTAATAATTGTAGAGTTTTAGTTTTTTAGCAATTAAATAAACAAAAACACCTACATTTTAATTTTGATTCAGCCTTTTTAAAAATATTAATAAAAAATTTATTTAAAGTAAAAGTTTGAAAAAAAAATTATACTTTCAAAAATAATTTTTTTTTCAAATTTGCTGAATCAAAATTAAAGTAACGCAATTAAAAAAAAGGCATGTTCTAATTTTAAAGCATTTATGTTTAACGGTTCTTGATGATAGAAACATTGCGCAATTCGTAAATAATTTCCTCCGTTGTGCAACAAGTGACAATTATCATGGCATCATAAATAAAGTTAAGTGCTTGTTAGCGTGACCTTGGAAACAGTGATTACGAGTGAACAATTACAGGTTTACAAAACTGTCAAAACTTACAAAATGACTCTTTTTTTATTAATAATTGTTTCTACATTATGATTTATGTGTGCATCGATTTAAAATTTCATTCTGTTCTCAGTTTTTGTAGCTTGATGTAAGCACTACCCTTTTGCTGTGTTTTTTTTTCGCGTGTTAAAAATAAAGTAGAAAATGAAGAAGCGTGGATATAATAATTTGTGTGTGTGTTTTACAGTTACCATATAATAATGTTATATGTCTTTATCAAGATGAATTAGTGCAGTGGATATATCAACATGTGAATATGCCCGGTTCCTTTCCCTTATGGTGGATCTAATTGTTGGACACTTAAATGAAGAAGAATTCATCGGGTGAGTACCATTTACTCTCCTATTTAATTCCGATTAATGATAAGAATTGAAGATAAACAATTATATTGAGGTTATAGTGAGAACTCACGCCGTTATTAAGACAAACGTCTTACAATGATTATGAGACTGATCTAAAAAGATATATCAATTTGATAACATAGTGATATACTAATTTCACACAAATAAAAAATATTGAATAAAAAACAAATAAAAATATAAGATTAGAATGGCCACCTTAAAAGATAATTATTCAATTGAAAAATTGACAGCAACGAATTACAGTACATGGAAATTTAAAATTGAAATGCTCTTAACTAAAGAAGAGCTGTTCCATGTAATAACCGATAATCCACCGACCCCTTTGACCGATCAATGGTCCAAAAATGATAGGAAGGCCCGGGCATTGATAAATCTAACTATTGATGACTCACAAATAACCCACGTTAAAAACTTACAAACTGCTAGACAAACATGGGATGCATTAAAAGAAATCCATGAGAGATCAAATCTCACAAGCAAATTGTTTCTTCTAAGAAAGTTATATAGTATAAAATTAGCAGAAAATGGAAATATGATAAATCATATTACAAAAATAATGGAGCTTGTTGATCATTTGGCAGCTATAGGCGAAATAATTGATAATCACCACATTTCCGCGCTCCTCCTGTGCTCTCTGCCCCAGTCTTATGATAATTTAATTACTGCTCTTGAAAGTAAAGAAGAAGCACAATTAACTCCGTCATATATTAAAAATAAGTTGATTGACGAGTTTAATCGTCGAAATGAAAACTATGAAAGTATTGATAATACAGCGAAAGCTTTTAAAGCTCAGAAAAAGTTTCCAGCTAAAAAAGAATCAAAATATTGTTCGATTTGTAAAATGAGAAGCCATAACACACAAGAATGTTGGCACAATAAAAACAAAACACACACAACACAACAAAATCAACACAACAAAAATTACAAAAAACACTATTCTACATCACTCGTTTTTCAAAGGGGTGAAAACAATTTTAAGAATGAACAAGCATCGGAATCGTATAACAGGTTTAATCGCTATGAAGGAAAAAACAATACATGGAGAAACAGCGAAAACAAAGATTATGCATTTATAACACAAGGGATAGAAAATAAAACATTCATCGTGGATAGCGGTAGCTCAAGTCACATTGCATCCTCTGAATCAATGTTTACAGAGATAAAATCGAGGGAAAAAACAAACGTGACTATCGCAAATGGAAAAAAAACTTATCGCTTACGGTTCAGGCGATGTAAATTTAAATACGCTGACATCGGATAATAAAATTCATAAAATAACACTTAAAGATGTACTTCTAGTACCTGAAATCGAAACGAATTTACTATCAGTCAGCAAAGCAACCCAAAACGGATGTGAGATTGTATTTAAAAATGACCGATGCACTTTCAAACTTAACGGAGAAATCTGCTTAGAAGCACAAAAGGTAAATAATCTCTATGAAGTCCAGTTGGCTAACGAAAACCACGCGAACATTACACAAACGTGCAACAATAAAAATTGTCTAGAACTATGGCATAGAAGGTAAGGAGACAGAAATCTAACATCGATTAAAGAAATTACACAAAAGGAATTAGTAAGAGGTATCCAGATAAACAATTGTAAACATAATATAGATTGCGAACCGTGTATTAAGGCGAAATTAACTGATGAACCCTATCCGAAAGTTGCTCAGTATAGAGCAAGTAAAAGGCTTCAACTTATTCACTCGGATGTTTGTGGATCTTTTCAGACACCCACGATTGGGGGGAAATCATATTTCTTGACTTTTATTGATGACTACTCGCGATTCACAATAATCTATCTATTGAAAAGAAAAAGTGAAGTCTATGAAAAACTCAAAGAGTTCATTGCGCTGATAAGCAACAAATTTGGTGAAAAACCGAAAGAAATCAGAACGGATAATGGGGGAGAATTTACATCAGATGAAATTGAGAATTATCTCAAATCAAATGGGATAAAACATCAACATACAGTCCCATATTGTGCAAGTCAAAATGGGGTGGCTGAACGGAAAAATAGGTCGTTAGTTGAGATGGCTAGGACAATGTTAAGTGAATCAAATCTACCTTTAAAGTTCTGGGGGGAAGCAATCTGTACGGCAAACCACCTACAAAATAGACTGCCTACAAAAGCTAATGCAAAAACGCCATATGAATTATGGACAGAAAGACAGCCAAACTTAAGTTACGTTAAAGTATTTGGCTGCAAAGCCTTCGCTTATATTGATAAAGCCAGAAGACAAAAATTAGATAATAAAGCTGTTGAAGGTATTTTTGTGGGATACGACAATGAATCTAAGGGATACCGCATATAGGTAGGAGGAAATGAAATAAAAATCGCGAGAACGGTAAAATTTCTTGAAAATAAATTCAAATACGTAAATGATAAGCCTGAAATTGAACAAAAACAAAATGAAGACGAAAAACGCAATTGTAAAAATCTCGTAGAGATAGAAATTTCGAACGGAAAAACAACACCATCTGCGTCTCAACAACAAATTGTGGAACTAAGGCGCTCAGATAGAATAAATAAAGGCGTACCTCCTGATAGGCTAATATATATTGTCAAAGATGACAAAATTAATGAACCAAAGGATTATAAGGAAGTTAAATTAATGGAAAACTCTCCGGTAAAACAGAATTGGATAGAAGCCATGGAGAGCGAAATGAATTCTTTAAGAAAAAATAAAACATGGTCAATTGTAGATCCTCCACCGAATAAGAGAATAATAGGTTGTAAATGGACTTATAAATTAAAGCGTGACAATACCGGAAAAATCCAAAAATATAAGGCACGTTTAGTAGCTAAAGGATATACGCAAAAGTTCGGAGAGGATTATGACGAAACCTACGCACCGGTCGTATCGTATACTACGATAAGAGCATTATTAATAGCGGCGTTGCACCAAAACTTAAATGTTAAGCATATAGATATTAACACCGCGTTCTTACATGGGGAACTTGATGAGGAGATATACATGTCGCAGCCGGAAGGATTCGTTGAACCAAACCAGGAAACCAAAGTTTGTAAATTAAATAAGGCAATCTACGGACTTAAGCAAGCCGCGAGAGCGTGGCATAATAAAATAACAGAAACACTAAAAAACATGAATTTCATTCAAAGTAAAATTGACACATGTCTTTTTACACAGAAAAGGAATAATGAAACAACCTATATAATAACATACGTCGATGACCTCTTAATTGCAGGAAAAGACGAAACCATTGAGGAAATAATCGCGAACTTAAATAAAGAGTATGAATTAAAGAATTTAGGGGACGTAAGCAATTATTTATCCATGAACATTCGAAAGGTAAACAAAAGCTACTTAATTAACCAAACTTCAAAAATTGAAGAGTTAATTAATAAATTCAATTTACAAGAAGCAAAACCATGTAGTACACCCATGGAAACAAATTACACTCACTTTAAGGATGATGACAATATTTTACCAAACAACACACAGTACAGACAAGCCATAGGTGCACTCTTATATCTTGCCACAGTGAGCAGACCTGACATTTGTGCAGCTGTCAACATCTTAAGCCGAAGGAACGAAAAGCCAAGAATGAAAGATTGGAACAGTGTAAAGCGGGTCATGAGGTATCTTAAGACAACAAAAACCTTTAATCTAGTTATAGATGGAAATTCAAAACCAACGCTAGAAGTCTACGCGGACGCTGATTGGGGTGGAGACACAGAATCAAGAAAATCGACAAGTGGTAATGTATATTTGCTAGGTAAAAATCCCATACTTTGGTCAACTAAAAAACAATCCTGCATAGCTTTATCTTCTGCCGAAGCTGAGTACATCTCAGCAGCTAATGCAGCTAATCAAGTCAAATGGCTGGTGAATTTACTTGAAGAACTCAATATCTCACAAACATATCCTATAGAACTCTTCGAGGATAATCAGTCGGCTATCAAAATAATAGAGCTTGAAAAACATTCAAGTAAAACAAAACACATTGAACTTAGATATCATCTCATAAAACAACTGAAACAAGATGGCATAATAAAACTCGTATATTGCCCAACCAAAATCATGATAGCTGACTTATTCACGAAACCCCTGCCCAAACCTCTTTTTGAAATTCACAGGAAGAACTTGCATCTGAGTGACAACACAACTTCAGAAATTAAGGAGGAGTTGATAGAAACATTGCGCAATTCGTAAATAATTTCCTCCGTTGTGCAACAAGTGACAATTATCATGGCATCATAAATAAAGTTAAGTGCTTGTTAGCGTGACCTTGGAAACAGTGATTACGAGTGAACAATTACAGGTTTACAAAACTGTCAAAACTTACAAAATGACTCTTTTTTTATTAATAATTGTTTCTACATTATGATTTATGTGTGCATCGATTTAAAATTTCATTCTGTTCTCAGTTTTTGTAGCTTGATGTAAGCACTACCCTTTTGCTGTGTTTTTTTTTTCGCGTGTTAAAAATAAAGTAGAAAATGAAGAAGCGTGGATATAATAATTTGTGTGTGTGTTTTACAGTTACCATATAATAATGTTATATGTCTTTATCAAGATGAATTAGTGCAGTGGATATATCAACATGTGAATATGCCCGGTTCCTTTCCCTTATGGTGGATCTAATTGTTGGACACTTAAATGAAGAAGAATTCATCGGGTGAGTACCATTTACTCTCCTATTTAATTCCGATTAATGATAAGAATTGAAGATAAACAATTATATTGAGGTTATAGTGAGAACTCACGCCGTTATTAAGACAAACGTCTTACACTTGAGTCATAACAATTTAAATGTGAGAAATTGTGAAAATCCATCATGAAGATGTTGTTTTTGTTGTATGTATGTCGCCAATTATCTACACTATGGGACCTAGGCCTAAGCCCTAAGGGGTGGGATGCCCTCCGTGGGGGTCTTTCTAAGGGAACCTAACCCGTATTTACGCAAGGTTCGAAGAAAACCACGGAAAACTCCGAACGGTTAGGCCGACGGTCGCGATTGGGTTCGAACCCAGCACCTACCGTCTACCAGTTTGAGTTCAGAACCTCTCGGCCACTGGTGGGGCTCCCCATCATGAAGAAAAACTCATACAAGAAGTCTTATCCATGGCAATCAATGCTTAAAAGCTAGATGCTGAAAACGAAAAAAAAAAAAAAAAAAAAAAAAAAAGCACATAATATTTCTTTTTCTAAATATGATTTAAAAAAAATGTCATTATAAGCATAAAAAATCAGATAAATTTTTAATGCAGTATTTTTTATGTGTGTCCCTGACTCCTTTAATCGCTGTTAGAATTTTATAGGAAATACGTCAATTATATATTTTTATTGAATAATTTTTTTTTCTTAAGATTTTTTTTTTATTTTTAACGCATTTACAAACTCATATATATGAATTATATAAGAATAAAATAATATGTTATTTTATGTTATATTAATTTGAGATCAAGCGATTTTCATTAGACTGGTTATAAGTTAATATAAGTTGTTCCTAAATAGATTTTGGTTTAAACTATCTAACCAGTGGCGTTGCTATGATTCTATTTTTTAGAAGTGCATAAGACATACATAAAGATAGTAGAAAATTTTGAGATGACCGAAACCGAGTAATTTTATATTATAGTTACACAAAATCTAATACATTATAAACTTTCAAAAGGCATTAAGATTTTACCATACACCATGCTTGAAATACTATACATATACAATTTATGGTGCAAACAATTATGTATTATTTTACTATACATCACGCTATGGAACACCATTGAATGTATGGTAAATTTCATTTCCTTATTGTTTTACCATACACCTGGTTATGGAATACCATATCATGTATGGTATATATCATTATCCTATAACTTTACCATAGACATTGCTCTGTAATACCATAGAGCGATGAATGTTTACCATATGAATACAATATGTTTACATATAATGACATAATTTTTTTTATGAATTTCCATATAAAACCATGTGTTTCCATAAAAAATCCTATGCCATTTTTTGCTAAGGGATTTTTAATTTTAAATGCTTTTTACGATATTTCTTCAAAATGGTGGCAACACAGTTTAACTTTTGTCTCGATAATAAAAATTTATTTCCAAAATGATTGCGCATAATTATGAACTTGAAAGAGAATTGAGGTAAAAAAATATATTTACTGAGAAATAATATTAATAATGTAAATAAAATAACAGAAAATAATTTATGATAAAAATTAATGTTTAAAGCAAAATAAGAAAAATTTCAAATGAGGAAAATGATGTCATTCAGCAACCAGATAAATGGGAATTACAATATTATTACGGATGCCTTTTTCATATTACTAATAACAGTAACTTTTAAAAAAACATTTGAAGAGAAAATGACGTCACTATTTAAAACATCGCATTTTTACTCATAACGATATTACATTTCAATATTTCTTTTCATTATGGACACTGAGATTGAGATTTTACTTTCAGATGACTTCAGTTAGTTAAAATAATGTCACAGTAAAAATTAAATTAGTTTTTTTTTTAATAAAACTATTTTTCTGTGAGTGCATATAAAATAAAATTTCTGGATTTTCCGGAACTCAGATTAAAAACGGAAGACAGATCCGGAACTCAGATTTTAACTGAAGATGTGCGAATATTGTAACTGGCAAACTTGACATTAAGTTTGGAAATATATTTATTATATATTGATTCAATAATGTAATTACTTTTGCTTTTTTTAAAACTAAATCGATCGGGTCTTTTAAACATTTAATTCGTCGAATTCGACGGGATTCTACTCGTTTTATTGTTAAAATGCATTTCCTTTTTCTCAGAGTCTATAAAAAAGCGTTTAAACTAAAGAAAAAATCCGTTTTTGATGAATCTAGTCAATGAAGAAGTAACACGTCGAATTGTATCTCTTTATTATTCCGCAATTCCAATGTCTCAGAGAGAAATTGCAATCAATTGGGTATTTCACGCCGTTCTGTTTGCTATTATATTGATAAACACAACAAAAATGAAGTTAGTTCATTCTAAACGGCATTCTAAACGGGGTCGCCCTTCTAAAAAACCCCTATCAATTTTATTTATTTTTTTTCTAATTGGAGGCGAAACTGAATTCTGCAATGGCAGAATCTACATTGAACTTGTTTATTTATTTATTTTAATAGTTATTAATGTAACATTTAAATATTTTCCGTATTAATTATCCCGATCTTAGCAAGATTAGTAAAGGATTAGTAAAAGAAAATAAAATGACTAAAAATAAACTTGATTATTTATTCCTGGATATGTGGACAATAAAAAAGTGTATTGTGTTGTAGACAGTGGATCAACTGTCTCAATTTTACCCCTCAAATTTGTTCGATATTTAAATGCTAATTTACATAATGTGTCCCCTTTTACTATTAGACAGACACAAGGAACTCTTACAATTAATAAATCTTGTCGGTTATGTATTAAATTTGGTAATATAAAGAGGTATATTAATTTTTTAGTAAGTCAGATATATTTGGACTATGCTATTTTAGGTTTACCTGATTGTGCCAAATTTAAATTGAAAATTGATTGTGCAAAAAGACAGGTGCTACAAGACAATATTACGTTAAACCAACCTGTCAACATATCCAGTGATAATTTAGAATTACTTCATTTTGATGTTATAAAAAAATGATTCCAATGTGCAACCCGATTATGGAAATACCATAACTCCTCAATCCTTGCCGCGAACTAATAATGATGATTATAATCTATTTGGGAATCTAAATGCTATTCAAAATAAAAATGTAAGGGAACTTTTAAGGGATTATTTAGATATTTTTGCCAAAAATAAATATGATGTAGGGAGAATTAATATTGAACCTCAGCGTATTTTTCTTAAATCTGACCTACCAATATCTTTGAGGTCTTATCGTACATCCATTGCTGATGAAAAAGAAATCTCTCAGCAAATTCAATCCTTATTAGCTGCTGGATTAATTAAAGAAAGTTATAGCCCATATTCTTCCCCAGTTACGTTAGTAAATAAACGAGATGAAGGAAAAAAAAAAAAAAAAAAAAAAAAAAAAAAAAAAAAAACGAATGTGTGTTGATTACCGAAAATTAAATTCTATTATGAAAAAATGACGCTGAACCTTTGAACCGAATTGATGAAATTTTAAACAGATTAAGTGGTGCCCAATATTTCTCTACACTGGATTTAGCCTCAGGCTACTGGCACATACCTATTCACCCAGCAGATTCCGAAAAGTTAGCCTTTATTACTAATTGTGGGCTCTGGGAATGAAATGTTCTCCCCTTTGGTGTAAAGGTAGCCCCCCCCCCCCAATTTTCAATAGGACAATTAGAAGAATTCTTACAAAATATAAAATAGACTTTGCTTGTTATTATTTTGATGATATAATTATTTTTTCTAAATCAATAGATGAACATATACAGCATCTCATCCAAATTTTTGATTTATGGCGAATAGAAAATATTAAATTAAAATTATCTAAATGTACTTTTGCTCAAAAACAAATCAATTTTCTAGGGTATGAAATCCAAAATGGAACTTTAACTCCAGCTAATACTAATATAGAAACAATTAAAAAAAATTGGTTGCCTGTAAAGTCGGTATACGGGCGAAAGTTTTACGTGACAACGACTTTGAGTTGTAAAATAATTTTAATGTGAATATTCTTTCGTATAGTAGGAAGAAGGATGAAATAATAGTAACAATTTAAAACATTTATTTATACAAAGAATTATATTTAAAACATTAATTTATACAAAGAATCTCGCACTGAATTTCATATTAACAAAATTTTATTTTTACCTTTACACATACATACGTATTTATATACAAATATACATACAATAACTTGCAATACACTGTGTTTGTTAAACACATTTTACTTCATGTTTATTGATGTCAAATGTTGAATTTTGTAAACAGCATATTAAAGAATTTTTCAATGAGCAGAATATAACTAAAGTAAAATGGCTTTCACTAATCACATATCATTAGTTTTCCATAATATACCACCGAATTACGAAATAAACTACACTTATTTTCTTTGTACTTTATACTAATAACTAATACATAACGTATTTCGTCTTAGTTTGATACTATCTAAAATTCCTATTAAGCACCGCCCCTTCCTTGCAGCGAATTCACATTCACGTTCAGAAAATGGTCCCACAAGTGACCGGAAAAAGTTAAGAGAAAAGTGAGCGCGTATCGTGAGCGGAGCGTAACATAACGTAACGCAGTTTCTTGAAGTGTCTCCCGGCAAACCAATTTACAAGACGTTGTCACGTCAAAATTAAAACCCCCTACTAATACTAAAGAATTACAAAGATTTCTTGGTTCTATAAATGTGTATCATAAATTTATTGACAAATATGCTGAGATTAGGCACCCCCTAAATAAATTACTTAAGAAAGATATTATTTGGGAATGGAATTCTGAATGTCAAAACTCTTTTCGAAAATTAAAAGATGTCCTCATTGCTAAACCAATTTTAAAGATTTATGACCCAAAATTATCCCTACACATGTTTGTTGACGCTTCTCAGGTGGCGGTAGGTGTAGTTTTTAAACAACCCGACCATAATAACTTTTTACATCCAAATGCTTATTTTTCTAGAGGATTGAGAAGTTATGAAAAAAATTATTTCATTACCGAGTTAGAGTGTCTTGCCATCATTGATACTTTAGATAAATTTTATCATTACTTTCATGGTGTACAATTTACCATCCATACTGATCATGCATCTCTTGTTTGGTTAAAAATTGTCAAACATTTAAGAAGTCGATTATTTAGGTGGTCATTGAAGTTAAGTATGTTCGATTACAAAATAGAATACTTAAAGGGATCTACAAATGTAGAAGCCGACATGCTGTCCAGAAACCCTATTTCTCTTTTTTGTAAACCCCTTACTTTTCTTCTTGACCTTAAAGAGATTATTGATATGCAAGAAAAAGAAAATGTGTGTGGTTCAAATTATATTAATGACAATGGACTGATTATAGTTAAAAGAAAAGGTTTTCGTAAGGTAGTAGTTCCCATGTCCTTAAGAAAAAAATTACTTAATGTTGCTCATGAACAGTTTGGTCATCCTGGTGTTCAAAAAATGCAAAATTTAATTTCTCCTAATTATTATTGGCCAGATATGACACAAGACATTACCAACTTTGTTAAATACTGTAATATTTGCCAGAAAAATAAAAAACCTAGACAGAAAAAATTTGGCTTATTACAATCTATGCCCACTACAGATCAACCTTTTGACTATCTGTCTGTTGATACTGTAAAAGGGTTCAATTATTATAATTCTACAAAAAAAAAATACCTCCATATTATTATAGACCATGCAACAAGATATGTTTGGGCATTTCCTTCCAAAAGTGTCACTACAGAAGCTTATACAAATTGTCTGAAACAAATCTTCAATATCAAAATCCCTCAACAATTATTCTGTTTTAATAAAATTTCAAGTGTACAGTCCCCTCAAAAAATACTAAGTGACAGGAATGCTGCTTTTACTTCTTCAAGATTCAAAAATTCCTGCGAAATCATAATATTAAGCAACGTTTGACCACTGCCCATCATTCACAAACGAATGGGAAATGTGAAAGAGTAAATCAGACAATAGTAACTAGATTAAAATGTAAAGTAAACTCCACTACCTCTAAAATTCCCTGGACTAAGCTTTTAACTGAGGTAATTAATGAATATAATAATACCCCCCATTCTATTACTAAATTTCCATCTGCTTATTTACTTTTTGGCATATTACCCTATGACTCCCCCTTACAACAAAATTATTATCCCCCTGTGCATGAAGCCCTTAAGATTGCTAAAGCAAGAACTGATGAATTTCATTTAAAAAATAAAAAATATTATGATAAAGATTATATCGAACCAAAATTTAAAATTGGGGATCTAGTTATCTATGAATAATTTCAGTACCCTAATACTAGAAAGTTATCACAAATATTTAGTGGCCTTTATAAAATTCTTAACAAATTATCCGAAGTAAATTTCGAAATTGATAGGCAAAACCAGTTCAAAATTTCAGAAATAGTACATGTATCTAAATTAAGGCCTTATTATTCCCCTGATAAATTAAGTCATGAGCAACAACCCCCTAATCAACAACAACAAACTCAAGTAAAAACTGTAGCTTAGACTTAATCTCTAGTTCATTATCATTTTATAATTTTTCTTTTTTTTTCTCTTAAACAGTAAATTTCTTTCCATATTTTAATTCAGATAATATCCTGTAATTCTTACAAAAATGGCAATGATATCTCTTGACTGCAGCGAGAGTATCATTTGTCTGGAAATTTTTATATTTGATTGTTTATGCCGGCGTAGACGGACAAAGTGAAAATTTCTTATTTTGTATTGAATTACTCTAGTTATAACTTAGACTAATATAATAACAATTAAATTTTAGGTCAAAAATTTTTTTTTAATTTTCAACTGAACCTATTTGTAATATTAAAATTTAATCTATCAATTATTAAATTAATTATATGCCAAGTAACAAAATTTTTATCACTTTATTTTAAATTTTTTTCTCTCTCTCTTTGCTTCTGCATTCCAGTCCAAGTACATGTCAATTAGAATTTAATTTTGTATCTTTTTCTCTTTCCTTCTTCCATCTTACAATGTTTTATCACACCGAGAAAATATTTATTGCGTAATTATTTGACATGAATAAATCTTGTCTTTAATTTTTACTATTTATTAATATTTCTTTTTAAGAATCTTAGTAGTTGAAAAGTCACCTGCATTCTCAAACATGAACAAAATTTTATTTTATTTTATCATATTATATTTAAAATTTTTTTTGTACGTATTCCTACTTAATCCTGTACTCGAATTACAAGATTAAGTAAATGATTACATAATTTATTCTATTCTTTATTCTATTCCACTTTTCTCTATATTTCATCCCAAAAATATGAGATGAGATTTACTTATACTTATGATATTTGCTTATACTAGTATTTTTCTTTATTATGTTTCTTTATAATATTGTTTGTTTATTACATTGTTAAAATTTATTATTACTGTATTACTATATTATAAAATGTGTTATTATCTAAAAATATGATTATAAAAAAATATTTTCACAAAAGTTCCAAAAAGGGAACTATTATAATTGTTCTAGGACTTTCTTACAAAAATAAGCTGAACTAATATCATGATGTTAGATGATAAAAATTGGATGGTCTATAATGATATAATTAGATCTCCTTGAAAGGAGGTAGTGAACTATTCAATTCCAAATGTGACTTTTTGGACGAACATTGTGGAACAAACTTTTGGATTTGATTTCATGAAATCTCTCCTAAATCTCTCCATCCTGTCTGGATTTAATTTTGTCAAGGAGGATTCGGCGTTATTGTTTTTCATTTTTATGTTAAAATTATACCATGAGTAATTGCTTATATTTTCAAATTACTTTATGATGTGTACTTTAAACAAGATCATATCTTGTATTCTTTATTGATGCCTGATTTCATGTATGTAAATTTAAACTTATTCCACGCATCACCTTAATGTTCCTAAATTTGAAATCTATATTTATAAACAAAAATTTATTTAATTTTTCTTTTATTTAGTATCTAATTATTATTACTTATATCAACAACTTCGTGATCTAAGTCTGCATCATCTCCCTTTCTGCGAACTTGCAGGTCTCAGACCTACATTTTCACCCGTCTTTCTGGTAGGCGGGATTTGTAATAAAATAAAAATATTTGCGCCATTTTGCTCTCTCTGAGCTTTTAATTCTAAAATTGCGGAACATATTTTAATCTTAGTTTCGTAATTTATTAACTTTTAACAGCTAAAATTCTTTTTCTTATTTTACTTATTAATAATCTATTGCTTGTTTCTCAAAAAGGCGGGAAGTTATTTCGTAATCTTTCCTTTTTAGAATATTCTAGGGATTTTAATTTAATTTTTTATTTAACATCACTTGATCTGTGTTAGTGCGCGGATATGTTAAAAGGCTTGTCTATTTGCGAGACAAGATATAATCCTAACCCGAGGTCCATGCCTGCTAGGCCAATCAGAGGTGATCATTTTTTATTGCGTAGACTCAGATTAATACTGGTTGGATTTTTAAAATGATTGACGCGGAGTGAGGAGGGGCTAGTTTGTCGTGCAAATGTGGGTTTCTCATTTGGTTTTTTCAGAGCGCAGAATGCGATTGACTTTTCAAATATTAGGATGCTGTTTCTTTTTCCCCGTAAAATTCAAATATCTCAGAATGCAGATTAGTCACGAAGTTTTGGAATATTCGATGACAGTGACAAGGTGACTGCGGGGAAGAGCTTACTTAATTTGTGAGTTAATAAATAAAAAAATTTAAAGACTTATGGATTTTATTTTTCTAATGGGGAAATACCCCAATGCAACTGTTCCACTGCTTGCCAACTGCCGGAGCGACTGCTCTGCTCGTCCTGCTGCTGATTCTTAGAAGTAACATTCTTAGTAGTTTATGGAACATAGCCTTCGTCAATTTATTACATATATATATATATATATATATATATATTAGGACACAGATGTCATATACGCACCACATTGGCGCGATTTTTTTTCTGACGCCAGTTTGGCAAAAACTTCGTTATCAAATATCAGTTACATATATATTTTTTAATCAATAGAGTACAACAAAATGGCGATTTTATGCTTCATATGGTAACCCGGTCATTGTAGTTTAGTTATTTATAAATTGCTTATTTACTTTGTATTTCCTTTTATAAATCGATATAAATTGTTTTGTTCTATTATTATTCATTAAAATTTTGTAATTTATTATTATTTCCTAATTAAAATAATAGAAAATGGTTAAAAAATATATATCTAATTCATATTTGTCAAAAATATACGTCATGCACGGAAATATATGTGCAGTATGCAAAAATCCACGAAAATCGCTACGTCATGCGGGGAACGATATGCGCAGTGGCCGATCCCCCGCAGGATCAAATTGAGAAAGTGTGATCGCTAGACGCTTGTTGTTAAGACATGTTAGACGCTTGTGTCTTAACATACATCATCTATGACGTAATACCATTTGAAGTATATAAAAATGTAAACAAAACTATTGAAAGAATTGATAATTGTTTCTAGAATTTTTTAATTGCTATAAATGCAACAATGTAAAATAACAATCGAATACAGTTCAACAACGGACAACAATGAGGTGAACAATATCTAAGAATGAAATCTTTTTTTTTTCTTCAGTACCAGAATAAAAACAAAGAGAAAAAGCTGAAACTTGTAATGCCTTTCGGAGAATTTTATATGTTACTGTTTACATATTTTATATTTTACTTTGTATGTTACTGTGTATATGAGGGTGGCCTCGTTTTTTTCCCTTTCTAGCACTGTTGTCTGAAATGGGCCGAATATGTGTACTCAGCTGACTTCGCTAAAAGAACATTTCGGAGAATCTAAACCATAAAACAGGTAACATGCAATTCTACCAGCCTTGTATTTTTTTTTCTTCCTGTAATCATTTCTTTCACATTTATCTGTCCTCTCTTGATAATTTTTTTTTTTTGTTACTGTATACATATCGGCAGAGATGTCATATACGCATCACATTTGCAGGTGATTTTGTTTTGAGGCCAGTTAGGCGAAAACTTCGTTATCAAATATCAGTAATGCATATTTTTAAATTTTTTCTATTATTGTAAAATAGAAATAATAATAAACTACAAAAGTTTAATTCATAACAAAAAAACAAAATAATTTATAGCGATTTATAAAAGAAAATAAAAAATAAACAGTTTCTTAACAAATAAACAACAATGACCGGGTTACTATATTAGGCATAAAATCGCCATTTGGTTGCACTCGCGCAAATGAGGTGCGTATATGACATCTGTGCCCACATATTCTATATTTTATTTTCTAGCAAGTTTTGTATCTTATTCAAAGAGATAATCTCAAACAGTGGGCAGTTCTATCGAATATTTACTAACACGTCTTAAGCTACATCATCTATGACGTAATACACTTTGAAGCATATAAAAATTTAAACCAAACTATTGAAAGAATTGATAATTGCTTATAAAACTATTTAATAGTTGTAAATGACACAATGTAAAATAACAATGATTTGAACATTGTCTAAGAATGAAATCTTTTATTATTCTTCAGTGCCATAATACATGAAAAGAGAAAAAGTTGAAACATGTGATGCCTTTCGAAGAAATTTATATGTTACTGTATACACATTTTATATTTTACTTTGTATGTTACTGTGTATACGAGGGTGGTCTCGTTTTTTTTCTCTTTCTAGCACTATTGTCAAGCAGAAATGGGCAAACTCAGAAAATTCTGAAAAAATTACAGAATGTTCTTCTCATGTGGATATATATGTTAATAAAAAAATTTCGGCGGAAGCCCGATAGAACTTTCGTAAAAAAATAATGAGCATTTCATTTATTTGTCAATTTATCATTGGTTGGCGACAAAATAAAATTTCAATTTTTTATTTTTTTTTATTTTGTCAAGTACTTTTCAAGATAAAAATTTTTCATGATGAACTATTTTTTAAAATATTTATTTAAATAACTTTAGTTTTATCGGTTTTAGTTTGTTACAACTATGTTTTTGTCATAGATATATTTATAATGTAAGTTAACAGTGAAATTTTATGAATTTAAACGAAAAATAAATTAATTGAATTTGTCTTAGTTTCAAAATTAAGTTCAAATTGAGCACTGTCGATTCAATTTTGTTGCTATGGAAACCAAAACTCCCCCGATACTGACAACATGCATTACTGCAGCATTCTTCATCAAATTCTTTATTTTCGTATGCGCTTAAATATATGAAAATATATTTTTTAATATAGAAATATTTCTTATGTATAAAATTATTTTTATAATATTAAAATTAAACAACTGTTGCAGCAAGCAATATACAGGGTGAGTCATAAATAACGAAACAATAGGCTATCTCCTTAAATATTGCCCCTAGACCCATATTTCCAATTACAAAAAATAAAAAAAAAGGTGAAATTTTTTATAAGATAAGTTTCAACTCCATTGGGGGGGGGGGGGTCTTTTTGAAAAAATACGAAAATTAAATTTTTATACGGTCTCCGTAGAGCAAAATTTCCAATTAGGAAATTATTTTTTATGTAATCCTAAATTGAACAATAAATAAATAAATAAATAAAATAAAAAATAAATAAATAAATAAAAAATAAATAAAAAAAAATAAATAAATAAATAAATAAATCATCTCTATATTTGAACACCTCAAAGAGATATTAAAATCCAAAATTCTCCGAAATTCGTGGCTTACACCACTTAACCATGCCTGTAAACGAAGAGTTTTTGTCTCATTTTTAATGCAAGTGAGGGGTCATCCACAAATTGTCTGTTATTAAAAGTCGATTTAAGACAGTGCCTCTTATTTAGATATAAACAAGTTGGAAATTGCACGTGAACGTAGCAAATGAGGTGCGTTCGTACGATAACGAAGTTTTAAAAGTATTTAGATCTTGCTGATATAGTAGAGCGTACTCCGGATACAGTATAGTAGTCGAAATCTTTAAGTTTCTGTAAATATGCAGGAAGTAATTTTTATTACACCACAGCAACGTATATCTTATTCATAAAATGTGAAATAGTTGAATATAATTAAAACACGTACCAAACCATGTTTCCCCGTATAGCATTATGTAGTGGAATACTTTTATGTGGCCTTGTAATTTAATAATAAAAATTCTTTGCATCACAGATTGTACGGAATGCATATTTTAGTATATATTTCATAGATTCATGCCAATTCTATTATGTTCGAATGAGTGTAACATCATTAAAATGCATTTGAAACTTTTTCCCCATTGACCGTAATGTAACGGAATCCTTTTGATTGTCCCTGTAATTGATCTATGTATCCGATTTTCATAACATTTGAAATGACTCGATAAAATTACGCAATAATTATATGTTTTAAATTTCAAACGATTAAAATGCATTTAAAACTTTTTTCCCCATTGACCGTAATGTAACAGAATCCTTTTGAATGTCCCTGTAATTGATCTATCCATCCGATTTTCATAAAATTTGAAATGACTCGACAAAATTATGTTATAATTATGTATTTAAAATTTCAAACGATTCGGTTGGGTAGTTTTTGCGTTGTTATATGCAGACGGACGGACAGACGGACAGACGGACAGACAGACGGACGGACGGACTGAGCGACAACAGTAGGTGCTACGTATTTACATAATTACGAATGCACCTAAAAAGCAGCGTATTTATTTGAAGCTGAACTTTTTTTTTTTCAAAATATGTTGGTAGTTCACACTAGAGGTCTGCGTGGGTCTAAATATCTAAGTCCGGTCCCAAACTGACCTACAGGGAAAAAGCTCGGCCCAGCCTGTAAAAAATCTTAAAATCATAGCCCGGACCGACCTGGAAAAAAGTTTAACTCATAGTCCGGCTCAGCTGTGAATTTCTACATTTTTTTTTTTTTTTTTTTTTTACTTCGATATGATTAAAAATTGTGTCGTATAGAGGAGTTCTGACCAAATATACTTATTATAGTTATTCGATTTCCATATTTATACATTCTATTATTAAATAGGCGACAAAGGCTGCGATATATTTATTTTATCAATGAATCTTCATTTATATGTAAATGTTTCATTTACATTTTATTTAATATCGTTAATCCATATTCCATACGTTGGAGACTTTGAAAAACGTTGTGCAGTAAAACCTTCGAAGACGGAATCACATAGGAAGGAAAATATACGTTATAGACGAATGCCCTAATTCTAAGGTGTAAATGGAGTTTATTTTTTTCTCCGGTATTATTATATTTATTTTTATCTATCGATACATTTTCCGTTTAAGACAGGATTCCGCCATAGGCAGATTTTTTTCATTGGTTTTATTGTATTTAATTTTTTAGCCTTTGAATATACTATACATTAAAAAATGAAATTTTAATTTTAATTTTAATTTTTTTAAATTTAATTTAAATTTTTATTTTTATTTTATTTATTTTTTATTTATTTATTTATTTATTTATTTATTTATTTATTTTTGTAAAATAAAGGCGATTTTATAATCTGTGTGTTTTTCGTAAAAAATTTGATTCAGTCAGATTTTACATATTTTATGCACGTGTTAGGTCAGTCAGAGACAGTGATTTTAATACGGATTGTGACAAGACCGGTGTTGAAAATTTCGTCCAGTGCACACCTAGGAAAAAGGAATCAGCCCCCTCCGTTATGAAAAATACGTTAGGCCCGGCCAGGCGAACCTTCGGAAAAAAGTAACGTCTTTATCCTGACCCGTCCTGGGTCCAGAATAGAGATTTTTTATTAGTTTTAAAAAGGGCGATAAAAAGCCTGAAGTTCTAAGAGCTAGATTAATAATAATAATAATAAAACCTTAATCCGCATCTTAGAAAAAGCATTGTTTGAACTTACTGACGGACATTTAAATAGTACAGAAAGGAGATGGAAATGAGAAAAGTTAAACTATATAAATCAAAAATTTGAGCGACCAAAAAAAAAAAAAAAAAAAAAAAAAAAAGAGTTATTTTACATTACACTTTCAGTTTTTTAAAAAGCATATCGACATTTTTAAAGAGCCAAACTTTATGTAAAACTTTAAATTCGTTTTTCTGCATGATGAGTGTTTTTCCCACTATTTCTCGTCTTTAAATTATTAAAAGTCAAGAATTGTTAAAGAAAAAATGTGCAAACTTGAAAGATGTCAATTTTGATTAGTTTACATTAGTTTTGTTTCGGCAAATTTGAAAAATGTTTACTTTTGAAAATGTGATTTTTTAAAAAGTTGTATCAATTTTAAATAAATAGTTTTAATAGTTACTAAGAATGTATTTATTAAAAATACAACACATTGCTCAATGATGCACAAAACAAGAATTTTAATATACACCTTGTACAATTACACTAAAATAAGAATATCAACGTTTCGCGTCGTCTTCTGCGCGGGCGTCGTCTTCAGGAAAATATGATAATGGAAGGACTAAGTTTGCTTCTTGATCTAGAGATAATATTTCTAATAAATTGAAATCGAAATGAATTAAAAGTTTTAAAATGTTGTCACTTACAAGTGAGTAAAACTAAAATATTGCAACGAAAATTAGCGATCGAAAATATCGAAACATTGATATTCTTATTTTATTTTAATTGTACAAAGTGTATATTAAAATTCTTGTTTTGTGCACCATTGAGCAATGTGTTGTATTTTTAATAAATACATTCTTAGTAGTTAAATTTTATGGTGCAATTGTCCAGTATATATTTAGTTTTAATAGTTTTAAAATTAATATTGTAAGAAAAAAAAACCGTGAAACAAAACTAAAATCAGATTTTCATCTTTAATTATATGGAAAGAAATTGAAATCCAATATAAATAATGTTTCGGGTTATAACTGTTTTAAATTATCCCATTTAAACTAGTACTAATCATTTGAAATTTTGATAAATTTTATGAGAAACTTTAGGATGTGATTTTCTTAGCAAATTATATGCTAACCATCACAAAAAAAAAAAAAAACTAATTTAAAAGATAGTTTTTTTTTACATGTTTCCTAGAACTGTTAAAGTAATATTTTTTCTTGAATTGCGCGCATTTCAATTTGTGTCTAATCCCTTAAAACCTGATGAATTATTTAAACAGCTATAACTCTGTGAGTTTTGAAGATATGGCGATGAAATTTTTTGTGTCTAATTCAGAGCTTGATAAGAAAAGTTTTTCTAATTGGAATTTTTATCCTACCGAGGCCATACAAAAATTTATTTTTCGTAATTTTTTAAAAAGACCCCCCCCCCTCCCCATGGAGTTGCAATTTATCTTATCAAAAAGTTCACCTTTTTTTATGAATTTTTGCAATTGGAAGTATGGGTCCAGGAGCAATATTTAAGAAGATAGCCTATTGTTTCAATATTTATGACTTACCCTGTATATATATGTAATACAATATAATGTACCGAGTCTCCTGAAAAGGACTGAGCGATTTTAAAAATCAATAACTTGCAAACTTTTACAGATATTTAAGAAATTCTCACAGGAGAGTTATGTAAAAGGTCAAAAGTTTTTTTTCTGTGATTCTGGATTTTAGTTCAAATTACAAACAACAGATGGCACTGAGAGCGCTAGGTGCTTTGTCAAGGCGGAAACTGACGTCACTTAGTACTGATGCCAATTAAGGAGATTTATGTATGGAGTGGGTCTCGTTGGAAAATGCACGTTTGCTTTTACTTCCCGATTTTGAATTCAATCACTATAATATTTATTTTGTTGCTTCAGCGCAATAATAGAGAAAAATATTGTTTCCATGGAAACGAGTCCTCTTACATCGAAATGCGTTAAACAACAACGTTCGAAATACTGTCTTGTACTTATTTATTTATTACATTCCAAGAATAATTAAGTAGGATTTTTTAAAACAAGGTATCTTATTCATCTATTTATTTATCTGGGTATTTTTAAACTTTATTTAGGTCACCCGGGCATGTTTGATATTGTATATGAAGCATGTAGAATTAATAATTCATTTACAGGTGCACCCAAAAGATTCCATTACACAATGATCTATAAAGGAAACTCGTTTGCAAAGTATATTAATGATTTAAACTGTTTGAAATGTATTGAAACTGATACTGAATTGACTGAATTTCATTGCAAGATGATTATGATAGAATAAGTTATTCATAGCATTTGTCGTTCATTTACAGGGTCACACAAAAATAAGCCGATTACAGTAATGTATTTAAGTTATTACTGAAAATACATTTTCGATTTCCGAATGCGCTTTTAAATTTAGCTGTTTTTAGGTACGCTCGTAATTATATAAATACGTATAACCTATAGTCGTCGTCTGGTCCGTCCGTCCGTCTCTCTGTCCTCATACAATAGTGCAAAAACTACTTTTTCGAATCGTTTGGAAATTTAAATATATGATTGTCGAATTATTTTGTCGAGTTATTTCAAATTTTATGAAAATCGGATGCATTGTTTGATTATAGCGTCAGTCAAAAATGTTCCGTTACATTATGGCCGATGGGAAAAATACAAGTAGTTTCAAATGCTTTTTAATGGTGCTACAGCCGATTGAACATAATGAAATTGATATGCCTTTATGAAGGATATTAAAATACCATTGATGTAGAGTAATGCTGCGCAAAGAATAATTTTTATTAATTTACAGGGCCACACAAAATAATCATGTAATATAAAGCTATAGAAGGGAACATTGCTTGCGGCATATTTCAATTTTGTTACACATATAATAAAATGGTTATAAGTTGCTTAGGTTTAGTACAAGCTACTTCCTGTGTAATGGAAAATGTGAAGGATTTACAAGGACACACAAAAGATTTCGGATACTTTGCTGCATAAAAAATGCTGCATATTAACGATAATTGACGGAAGTTTTTAGCTTGATATGATTTTTTTTTAATTTCACTTAATTTTTGTATGTTATGTTGTCTGTATAAATGGTGCAAATCATATACAGGGCTACACAAAAGAATTCGCATTCCTTTCTGAGTGCGTAAGAAAACATCTTAAAGGTGGTTTGTAAACGAGTTATGTATTTTTACGCTGAATAACTTTAAGTATTTTGCGATATGCTTAAAGAATAAAAATTAAATGATACATAAAGTCATGAAAAAAATTGGATAAATAGCCGACTCTGGAGGGTAATCTCTGGAAGTGTGTTTTCATTAGTTTAAAGCATTTTTAGTTTTAAATGGATTTTAGCTAAATAATGGCATATATTTAAAGATAGTAGGTAAAATACAGGGCTATAGAAAAGAATTAAAATATGTTTCCGCTTATTTCAATAAATTGCTGAATGTCAAATTTTAACCTAACATGCGCTTTTAATACTTTCCAACATAGTTGGATGTGTTTATGACTTCTATTTAGTTAGCCCTCTGTCTGTCTTTCCAAACTCTAACTTGCGTTAAAATATATGCGGACAAATAAACGAACATACCAGATGATGACTATATAGGTGCAATGTATTTATATAATTACAAAATTTCCTCACAGACCATAATATAATGAAATAGTTTTGAGTGTCTCTGTAAATGAACGATGAACTCTGCATACTTTGTTTTCAATACCGAATACGGCATTATAAATATCATTAACATATATCAATTACAGAGCAATTCAACTATTTTAACGCAAGTTAGAGTTTGGAAAGACAGACAGTCGGCTAGCAAAATAAAAATCGTAAATACTTTAAGCTATGTTGGAAAGTGTTAAAAACGCATGGTAGGCTCAAATTTGACATTCAGCAATTTCTTAAAATAGACGGATGCATATTTGAATTCTTTTGTATAACCCTGTTTTTATATTGACTATATTTAAATATACGCCATTATTTAGCAAAAATCTATTTAAAATTGAGACATGCTTTAAACTAATGAAATCACACTTCCACAGATTACCGTCCAGAGTCGGCTATGTATCCAATTTTTTGCACGACTCTGTATATCATCTCATTTCTATTCTTTAAACATATCGTAATATGCTTAAAGTTGTTCAGTGTAAAAATGCATAATTCATTTTTAGAAACCAATTTTAAGATGTTTTCCTGTACACTCAGTAAGGAATGCGAATTCTTTTGTGAATCCCTGTACATGATTTGCACGATTTATACGCACAACGTAACATGCAAAAATTTAGTGAAACCTTCCGGCAATTTTCGTTAATATACAGCATTTTTGATGCAGCATCGCATCCGAAATCCTTTGTGTGTCCCTGTGAATACTCCGCATTTTCTAATACGCAAATAAAGTTCCCTTCTATACCTTTATATTACATAATTATTTTGTGTGGCCTTGTAAATAAATAATAACTATTCTTCATGCAGCTTAATCTACGCCATTTGTATTTTAATATTCATCATAAATGCATATCAATTTCATTGGGTTCGGATAATGTAACAACAGTAAAAAGCACTAGAATTTTTTTCCTCATCGGCCGTAATGTAACGGAATACTTTTGACTATCCCTGTATTGGAACTATACATCCGATTTTCATAAAATTTGAAACTTTACAAAATACTTCAACAAATATATATATAAAATTTCCAACGATTCGACAGAGTAGTCTTTGCACTGTTATATGCGGACAGGCAGACGGACGGACGGACGGACCAGCCGAGGACAATAGGTGATACGCATTTATATAATTACATGCATACCTAAAAAACAGTTAAATTTAAAAGCTCATACCGAAATTAAAAATGTATTTCCAGTTAAATTATTTAAAGTCAACACTGTAATCGGCTTATTTTTGTGTGCCCCTGTATATGAACGACAAATGCTATGCATACCTTATTCTATCATAGTCATCTTGCAATGAAATTCAGTGATTTATATCAGTTTCAATACATTTAAGTCATTAATATACTTTGCAAACGATTTTCGATCATGGATCATGATGTAATGAAATCTTTTGGGTGCATCTGTAAATGAAAAGTTCATCCCGCATACTTCATATAGAATACCGAGCCCGGGTGACCAAAATACAGTTTAAGAAATACTCAGGTATAAATAAATAAAAGAATAAGATACCCTGTTTTAAAATATTCCTATATTCATGGAATGTAAAAAAAAAAAAAAGTAATAATAATAATAATTAAAAGACGGTATTTCAAATGTTGCTCTTTAACGCTTTTCGATTTAAAAGGTGCCGTCATTTCCATGGAAACAATATTTTTCTCTATTACTAGGCTCCGTCCCCCTGCTCGCTACGCTCGCCAAATTCCCCGCGTAATCGCTTCGCGATTCCAAGTTGTAGGCTACCCCTGCTTGCTGCGCTCGCCAATACCCCATGGAATCGCTTCGCTATGCATACACTGTTAAAAATCCGCTGCATTTTTTTGCAACGCACTCCACCGCTTGTATATAACATCTCTATTCCAACCAATGAAAAAGCTCCATTTCACGGCCAAGTAACCGTTTTCTATACAAGCAGGGGAATGCGTTGCAATAAAATGCAAAGGATTTTTAACAGTGTAGACGGAGCCCTTTCATGATTGGTCTATTCGACTCATGGAAGGTGTGGTCCACCCGGACGCGTTATTTCCTTAAACCTTACACATCAGCATCATTCCAGGAGCCATTCCTAGAGATTTGTTTAAGGCTAGTTTTTTTACTATAGAAGGATTGCGTTGACGCCAACAAAATCAAAATTATATGGATTGAATTCAAAATCGGGAAAGAAAAGCAAAAGTGCATTTTCAAATGAGACCCACTCCATACCCTAAATCTCTTTATTTGGCATCCGCACTAAGTGACGTCAGTTTCCGCCTCGAAAAAGCACCTAGCGCTTTCAGCGCCATCTATTGTTTGTAATTTGAGCTAAAATCCAGAATCACAGGAAAAAACTTTTGATCTTTTTGATAACTCTCGTGCAAGATTTTTTCCAAGTATCTATGAAAGTCTGCAAGTTATTGAATTTTAAAATCTTTCAGTTCTTTTCAGGACACCCGGTATGTATATATTAAACTCTCTCAGTGTTTAAGTTTAAATTCATTAAATATAATTTATACGCATTCTAAAAATCTATTAACAAACAATAATAAGTTACATAAAAATCGTTTGCTTTTGGCGAGAAAAAATGCTGCTCGCCAAATCACGTGAAGCTTTCGTCTTTTCATGCCAAATATTCAAAAGTATTTTTTTTTTTTTTTTTTTTATAAACTTTCTACTGTTATTCCGTCGCTAAATTTGACTTATCCTTTATTACATACTTAAGTAGTTTAATTAGCATTTTTTTTTTTCAAAATATTCTGAGTATGCCCACTATGGAGATCTTCCTTGTAAATAATGATGTTAAAAGGAAATATTGGGAAAGCAGTATTTCTTATTTTCCTTTTGTCCAAGACTATATATAAAAAGAATTTGTGAATGTGTGAGATTATTTTGCACTTTAAAAATCAAAGCAAAATTTAAACATTTGTTTTCCAAAAATACAAAAGAAAAATTGTCTTTTAAAAAAGTCTTTTCATAGAGTATTTATTACAAGGGTGCTTTTATTCCGACTTTTCTGGAAATTCGGACATAAAAAAATATCGAAAATTTCGAAAAATAGTTTGCCGAAAAAATAAATTTTGTCGATCGTAAGTAGAAAAATGCGAATTTCGTGAACGAATCACTGAAAAGCGCTAATTTTATCAAAATTATTCAGGAAAAGATGAATTTCCTCAAAACATTGCTGGAAAAGTTTAAATTTCGTCAACAGATCTCTGAAAAACGCTAATTTTGGTAAAATATCGAAGGAAAAATATGAATTAAAGGACTAAATTTTAACAATTCCAAAATTAATTTCTCATTAGGAAATTTTACTTTATGATTTTTCTTACTTGGAATTCATTTGTATGATAATATTTTGTATGCTTTAGGAGATATCAATTACTCACTCATAAAAAGAAGAAGCTTCAGTATAACACCCATTCATTGTTTTGTACGTATATAGAAAAGAGAAGGTTGGCATTAAAAATAAGGGCTGTGCAAATATAACATTATTATTTTAGGTGGGGGAGGGAGGTCTGGCACATGATATGATAAGATATTTGCAGGGGGTGGAGGGCTGTCTTTTGGTATCGTATTATTTTTGATCCAACAAAATTTTCTCTTTTTATTTGTAACATGGTCTTTGATTCAAAATATTATATTATCTGTTTTTACTCGATTATCTATTTTTATTAAAATATAAAGTTATTATTAAAATCACTAAATTATCGTAAAATTATTTAATTCGGAACTATGGAATACCCTAACGTTTGACATTCCTATTCTTCTGTCATATATGTGTGCATATATAATCACTATTTAAGAAACTATATGTGAAGTATACTTGTATTGAAACTTGTGTTTATTAATAAATTTAAAAAAAAAGAGAGATGAAGAATGTTGTTCACTTATTTTATTGATAAGAATTTCATTCTCCCCCCCCCCCCTCTCTTCCTCCGTGCAGGGCAAATGCAACAAGATTTTAATTTTTGTTGAATGATTTATGTAACTTAAAATTTTATAAAATATTTTTAAATAGTAAATATTTCTTAAAGTGTTATTTGATATAAAGGGACCATTTTACTGTCTTCGTTTGAATCAACAAAGTATGCTAAAAATAAATAAAACCAATTTTGTATTCCTATATTGACTCTCAAACAAAAGAAATAAGTTATAAAATCATTTAAAAAAATTTCGATATTGATAACGATATAATTATCGGGAGAGAGGGTGGGAGGGGTGTCGAGAGATAATAACGTGTGATATCGGAAGGGGGGGGGGGAGATCCAAAATTACCAAAAAGTTGATAACGTTATGTATGCTCAGCCCCTAATGGATGTACATAATTACGACATTTCTCCATAGATCATAATATAACGTAATTCTTTTGATTACCCGTGCAAATGAAACTAGTCGTTGGAGGCCACCGTAGTACTTACCCATCATTTATATGCATATGAAAATAAAATATGTGAAAACTATTTATACAATGTATTTCAATTAAAAACCTAAATTTAAATGTTGTTAATACACATAATAATACTCTATTAATGAATTGCTGATGCACCAATTTCAACAAATTATATAAAACGCCAAACTACTCAAGAAGTACCAAACTACGTAAAAGAAACATCCTTATAACTACAAAAATAATAATCATATTAACTAACAGTTTGCTGCGTCGGATTAAGCGTCTCATTTTCAATTAAAATATACCTCTGAATTGAGTTTTGAATGAAATACAGGATCATGAAAAATCAAAGAATGTTGAAAACAGGATTACAAATATCTCGACAACTAATAATCCGATCGACTTCGTTCTTTATGCAAAATTTGTGTTTTTTTATTGTTTTTTACAAGCATTCCTTAAAATAAAAAAATTCGAAAATTTGTATATACCTTTCATCAGAACGAATTTTTCGAGAATCTGGAAAAAATAGTTCCGGATAATCGAGATTGCTGATATTCAATAGGCTTCGTCCCATTCTTACATACTAAGTACATACAAAATTTCAAGTCTCTATCTCAATTTGTTCGTGAGATAGAGCGTTTACAGACAGACAGACGGACGGGAAATTTTTTTTCTAAAAATATGTTTTTCGAAATCTCCAGTGTCTAAAACGTGTAAATCCGTCAAATTTTTTTTTTCGATTTTCAAAACGATTGCAAGACTTACCCTATACTACGTATGATGGGTAAGTAATAATCATGTTGCATTCTTCATATTCAATACCGAACATGCCAGGATAAGGATCATTAATATATTTAAATTGCATGAAAATACGAGTCTATTTACGCATGGGCAAAGAAATAGATAGACGGCCTGACAAACCGAATTCATAAACTCTTCTAAACTTTGTTGGAAAATGTTAAAAAATGCACAGAATATTGCTCATAAAATTAATCAGATGTGTGGAAATCTCAACACTTTCTTCTATCTCATACATGTTGTTACGTCTTGAAAAATTCAGCTTAGCAGCGCCACCGGTTTGGTGATTTACACCAAAATCTTGTCAACTTTTAACTGAATCTGAAATTTTATGAAATCCGTGCATTAGTTTCTGAGATAGAGCAATTACGGAAATCTTTAAAAATCCTGCATAATAGCGCCCCTTTTTTTGATGATGTACAACAAAAATTAATCAGGATCAATTTTTATCTGATACTAACTGAATCTGAAGTTTGATGAAAATCCATGCATTAATTCTTGAGATAAAGCTATTGCGAAATAAGCTAAAATTACAGCATAGAAGAGCCACCTGTTGAGCGATTTATACCAAAATCTTGTCAGCAACAACTTATGTCAATTTTTAACTAAATCTGAAGTCTTAGGAAAATCCGTGCATTAGTTATAGAGCTATTGCGGAAATCTTTAAAAATTCTGCATAACAGCGCCACTTGTTGGGTGACGTACAACAAAATCTAACCAGGATCAGTTATTTTATACTAACTGAATCTGAAGTTTGATGAAAATCCATCCATTAATTCTTGAGGTAAAGCTATTGCGAAATCGGAGAAAATTACAGCATACTCAGCTAAAATTACAGGATAGTAGCGCCGCCTGTAGGGCGATTTATACCAAAATCTAAGCAACAGTAATGTATATCAGGAACTAACTGAATCTGAAGTTCAGTGAAAATTCATGCATTAGTTCTTGAGATCGAGCTATTGCTATAATTATGAATAATGCAGCATAGTAGCGCTACCTGTTAAGCGATTTGCACCAAAACGTAATCAGCACAAAATTATCTCAAGGAGTAATTGAATATAAAGTTTTATAAAAATATGTGCATTAGTTCTTGAGTTAGCGCTATTGTGGAAATTGTGAATAATGCAGCATTGCAGTGCCTCCTGTTGAGTGATATACAACAAAAACTAATCAGCTCTAACTTATATCAAGTTCTGATTGAATATAAAGTTTTGTGAGATTCCGTACATTAGTTCGTGAGATAGCGCGATCACAAAATTTTTGTCACATACAGATTCACAGAGTGACAGACAGACATTTTCTAAAAACTATGAAATCGTCTTAAGGATCTTCTAAAACATATAAATCCATCGAAAACCGGAAGTTGAAAATTTCGAAACGAATCCAATTCTTTCTTCTTATAAAGATAGACGAAAGTAAAAATCATTTTTGGGATATACAATACAACAAACCAAGTACACCCTTATCTAGAATGCAACAAAAAGAAAATATTTTGACAAATTTTAACAAAGCTAAAATAATCTTTTCAACATCTAACCATTACTCTTCATTTTCCGTGAATCCCTCGAAATTTTGCTTAACAAAGATACTGTTTGTAATGACGTCATTTCATATGATATTCCCACACTCTGGTACAATATCCTTGGTGTTTCGATGAATTCATTGTGACTTTGATTATACACGCGGACTGTTTTTTAGCTCACAGGCTATCATAGCCTGAGAGCTTATGTGCCCGTCCGTTCTGTATGTTCGTTCGTTCGTACATTCGTGCGTAACGCGATGACTCATGATAAAAATATCCGATCCACTTGAAATTTTGTATGTAGGTATATACTGACAAGGCGCTTCCCTGATTAGATTTTGGAGTTCATTCGATATGTATAAGAGGGGGAACGGGGGGCTGATGCCCCTCCCCTTAGTTGATATAAATGGGATTTTCATGCAGAATTCAGTTTTCGTTCAAAATTTAGATTAGGATCATTCTGATGAGGCGATTCCGTGACTGTTATTAGGTGTTCATTGAATAAGTATAAATAGGGGGAACAGGGGTTCTAATGCCCCCCCCCTTAATTTATATAAATGGGTTTTTCAAGCAGAATTGTCAGATTTCGTTCAAATCTCTGAATAGTTTTGGAAGTTTAATGGTTAAGTATAAAAGAAGGGGATAACTCCTTTTAAATTATATAAATGCTAAATGGGTTTTTATTAAGAATGATCTCATTTGCTCTGAATTTTGGACATAGATTTTTTATATGATAAAGCTTGTCTTTGATATTATAGAAGGTTCAATGATTAAGTATAAAAAAAGAGGAAAGGGGAGAGCTGTTTCCCCTTCTTAATTTTTTTTCGAACGGAATTAACCCTTGAAAATATAAGGCTTTAATGTACAATTAGTATTTGTAGCCTGTGAGCTCAATGCCATCAGTTTAACTGGGCAGTATTCTTTATTTTTCTTTTTTCTTTTTTTTTTTTTAATCAATTATCTTCTTTTATATTACTTTGAAAATGAATACATGGACATTCGAAAGATCTCAGCTAAAATAATAAATAAATAATATCTATATTTTTGCGACACCTTTTAAGTATTTATTTGCACATTTTGATCTAGAAAAATACATAAATTTTAAGGGATTAAATATTATGTATTATGTATAAATATTATGCATAAATTTTTAGGATTACAAATATATCGGCAACTAATTATTCGATCGATTTCATTCTTTATGCAAAATTTATACTTTTTTGTTGTTTTTTACAGTCACTACTTAAAATAATAATAATAAAAAAATTCGAAACTTTTTATGTACTTTTCATAAGAACAAATATTTCGAGAGTCCGAAAAAAATAGTTCAGGATAATCGAAGTTACTGATATTCACCATTAATACGTATTAAGTGCACGCCAAATTTCAAGTTTCTATCTCAATTTGTTCGGAAGATAGAGCGTTAAAAGACACACAGACATACGCAGAGGGACAGTAATTTTTTTTTTTTCGAAAAATAAGTTTTTCTGAATCTCCAATGTCTAAAAAGTGTAAATCCATCCCTTTTTTTTTTTTTTTTTCGATTTTTCAAAATGACTGCAACATTTACCCTATGCTACATATGATTCGTAAGTAAAATCAATTACAAAGTTCCATCTTGCCATATAACAAACAAACAATTTGCACTAAATAAAAAAAAATATGTGAAACTAGTCGTTGGGGGACCACCGTAATACTTACCCATCATGGATACGCATAATATAAAATATGAAAATAAAACGCATGTAAACTATTTATAAAATGCTTCGCAATTCCAAAATAATGTTTAAACGCATATATAAATAGTTTTAATATACATAGTAATGTTCTATCAATGAATTGCTGATGAGCCGATTTCGACAAATTATATAAAACTCCAAAATACGCCAGTAGTACCGGATTGCGTAAAAGAAGCATCCTTATAGCTCCAAAAATAATAATCATATTAACTAACAAGTTACTGCGTCGGATTAAGCGCATCATTTCCAATTGAAGTATATCTTTGAATTGAAATTTGAATGAAATACAGGGTCATGAAAAATCGAAGAATGTGGAAAACAGGATTACAAATATCTCGACAACTAATAATCCGATCGACTTCGTTCTTTACGCAAAATTTGTGATTTTTTATTGCGTTTTACGTCCCCTCCTTAAAATAAAACATTTCGAAAATTTTTGTATACCTTTCATCAGAACGAACTTTTCGAGAGTCCGAAAAAAATAGTTCCGGATAATCGAGGTTATTGATATTTGTAAGATTATAGGGCAACATGAGATTTCTCAGCAAATACACAAACATTGTGAGGTATGTGAAATTTGCACTGATCCATTTTCCTTCAGAGTCATCTCACTAGAGGGCAGCACTAGAGCTGTCCCATGCAACTGTACATCCAACTATGATAGTGAACTTTAAGCAAGTAAGTATGGAGACTAGCGCCAGATGGCAGCACCAAACATTTAAAATCTCCATACATATGAACATAAATGCAAGCTCAGCTGATTGCCTTTGTTTCAAGAGGTTGAGAACTTTCAGATACTTTTGAAGGACCCTTAGTTTTGAAATAGGTCCTCAGAGGGAAAGACATGCCTTCCCTTTCTGTGTTTTACTTTTATGTAACAAAGGAAAGCTAATCCAGCTTCCTGAAAAAAAAATACACTGAGAGGACCTGTCTTAAAAATTCAATATTACTGTTCTTAACATTAATCTAACTACATTTTATTTTGTTTGTTTTAGTATAATAATCAAGAAATAAATTTTTCAAGTGTGTTATATGCGTGTCAACTGGATTTTCTTGTTCCACCTTCTACACAAGTACAATGTGTCTTCCATTATTGCCTTCTGTTTACTATCTACTGTGATCAGGTAGGATCTATCCAATTTTATACTTAGTGACATTGTGGAATAATACTGAAATTAACAATAATTTCTTCTATCACTGTTCCCACATTCAACAGATTATGAGACTGAAAAGGGAACGTGATAGACTTTTTTACCTTTAATAAATAAACAAAACAAACCCAGTAATAAAAAAAAAAAACTGATTAACATTTTATTTTCATGTATGATATATTATATATAAGTTATATGATTAATACTGAAAAATACTGAACTGATATTATATAAAATAAATAAATAAGGAAAGTCACGGAACTTCCTTACAAGAGCAATCAATTTATATTATATATTTATATATTAATTATATGCTAAAGTGTATAAATTGCTGAGTAACTGATTTATTATTGATTTATCAAGATACATTGTTTAATATATATATACACAATGGCCATGAGTAGGGATCTCACCTCCATTGAGAAACTAAATAATTCTAATTATTCAAATTGGTCCTTTAAGATTCAAAATTTGCTCATCAAAGATGATTTATTTAAATTTGTCCTTAATGATCCACCTGAGACACCAGACGAAACATACAAACGTGACAGCGCGAAAGCAAAGGCCATTATTAACTTAAGTATCGAGGACAACCAGATAATTCACGTAAAGCACTTAGAAAACCCCAAACAAATTTGGGACAAATTAAAAGAAATTCATTTACGTGCTAATTTGAGCTCCAAGCTCTTCTTACTGAGAAAATTTTATTCTCAGAAATTACCTGAGAATGGCAACATGATAGATCATATCAACGAAATACTCACGATCAAAGATCGTCTCTCTGCAATAGGAGAGGATATTAAGGAGTCTCACATTGTTGCTATCCTCTTGTGCTCACTCCCACAGTCTTACGCACCATTGATAACTGCACTCGAAAGCAGAGATCAAGAGGATTTAACAATTGATCTCATTAAAAATAAATTAATTGGAGAATTTACGCATCGGGTTGAAGCTAAAAATGCAAATTTGCACCCCAGAGACACAGCGTACAACGCTGAAACCAGATATATGGGTTCCCGTCCCAAAGGTACTGCATACAAAAATAATAATTCAAACAGATTAAAAAATTCTGTAACTTTTGCTCCCGTAACGGCCACATCAGAAGCGAATGCTTCCAATTGAAAAATAAAGAAAAACAGAATTCACAGAAGAATGCTTATAAAAACGAATTCAACAAAAATAAAACTTACAATAATAACAATAAAGGCCAAGACAATAAAGACCACTCATCCAACTACTGTTTCAACAGTAAGATAGAAATTATGGATGAGAAAAACGAATCGGATCTTCCTCCTTCCCCGATAGAACACACACTTAAAAATGAACTGGTACTAGTAAACAAATTACATGAAACTAACCCTCATTCATACATAATCGACTCAGGTTGTACTAGACATGTTACGTCCACAACAGAGCACTTCACAACATTTAAACCCGGAAATTTTGGTAACATTACCATTGCTAATGGGAAAAGATTAAACTCTCAAGGTATGGGCGATGTAACACTTAACTCAGGTCTAAAAAATAGCATAACTCTCAAGGATGTTCTTTATTGTCCGGAATTAAAGGGTAATCTTTTGTCAGTTAAAAAGGCAATTGATAATGATATAAAAGTAATTTTTGAAGGAGAAACATGTTTATTTGTCAAAGACAACAACACTATCTTGACCGCAAAATTGAATAATAATCTTTATGAGATAAACCCAACGGACGAATATGGTTACATTTTAAGTACACAAACATCATGCGATAATGAAAATTGCATTTACATTTGGCATCGCAGATTAGGTCATAAAAATTTTGAAGCAATTAGACATTTAGTTAACCATAAGCTAGCAGAAGGGATAACCATAAACAATTGCAAACACAAAACATACTGCACTAAGTGTATCGAAGGTAAACTATCAGTTTCGCCTTACCCTAAATCGGCTAAAAACAGAAGTGTAGAAATCTGTTCCCGAACACATTCGGATATTTGTGGACCCATGGAAACAATGACCCCTGGCGGGAAGCGCTATTTCATAACATTCACAGATGATTATAGTAGATTTACTGTAACGTATTTGTTAGCACATAAATCTGAAGCGGTAGAAAAGCTAAAGCAATATGTAGCCCTTACGAAGAATAAATTTGGAAAAACAATTAAATCTATAAGATCGGATAATGCCAAAGAATACCTTGGTGAAAATTTCGAAAAATACTTAGCTGAAAATGGCATTGAACGGGAATTAAGCGTACCTTATTCAAGCCCTCAGAACGGCGTCTCAGAGCGGAAAAATAGGACAATTGTGGAAATGGCACGTACTATGCTTTCTGACGCAAAATTACCTAGGCAATTCTGGGGCGAAGCAGTAATGACGGCCACATACCTAATTAACCGACTACCTACTAATGCAAACGAGAATCGCGCAACACCATACGAGTTATGGAATAACCGAAAGCCCGACCTATCTAATATCAAAACATTCGGATGTAAGGCATTCGCCTACATAGATAAATCAAAAAGAACCAAATTTGACGAGAAGGCTATTGAAGGAGTATTTATGGGTTATGATTTTCGTAGTAAAGGGTATAGAATTCATACCGGAAATAATAACATAATGATCTCGAGAACCGTTAAATTCCTTGAAGAGGGCATTGATAGGGAAGAAATTAATGACACGACAGAAATCGAAAACAGTGCGCGATTACCTACCGAAAGTATCGAATTTGATTTAACGAATGAGAACGAAGAGAAAATCGTAAATCCAACGCAAAATGATCCCGAACCTAGAAGGTCGCTAAGAGAAAATAAAGGTATACCACCGAACCGTTTTGGAATAACAGCTAACCTATGCAAAATTGAAGAACCCAGGTCGTGGGCTGATTTACAAAATATTGAGGACACTGAAATTAAAAATAAATGGTTGGAGGCGACCGATGAAGAAATAAAATCATTGCACAGAAACAAAACTTGGAAATTAATTAAAGCCGTACCCGGTAAACGCATCATAGGTTCGAGGTGGACCTTTAAGGCAAAAAGAGGGGCAGATGGAACCATAGAGAGATATAAAGCGAGATTGGTCGCTAAGGGATACTCTCAAAAATATGGATGCGATTACGACGAAACTTACGCTCCAGTCGTGTCACATACCACACTCAGAGCGTTTTTAAATGCAGCTGTTTATAAGAATCTAGAAGTGACACATTTAGACGTGAAAACTGCATTTCTACATGGCGATCTTGAGGAGGAAGTATTTATGCATCAACCGGAGGGATATGTACAAGTTGGGGAGGAAGAGAAAGTATGTAAGCTAAACAAAGCAATTTATGGCCTTAAGCAGGCAGCTAGGGCATGGAATTTGAAAATTAGTCAGTCGTTAAGAAATTTAAAATTTACGGAATGTGAATCAGACCAATGCCTGTTCAAAAGGACTAAAAACGGAAAAATCGCTTACGTAATTGTGTACGTGGATGACATTCTTGTAGCGGGAAATAAAGATGACACACACGAGATTTACACCCAATTATCTAAGGAATATGAGATTAAAAATTTAGGACCGGTTAATCAATACTTGGGTATCAATATAAAAAGAACAGAAAATGGGAATTTCGAACTTGATCAGGAACATAAGATAATTGAAATCGGAGAAAAATTCAATTTAACCCTTAGTAAACCCACTTACACACCGATGTGCACAAATTATTTCAGTTTAGATCCCGACGGAACACTATTAGATGATAATAAAAAATATAGACAGGCAATTGGGGGGTTACTATACATCGCAACACTGACTAAGCCCGACATATCGGCAGCAGTAAACATATTGGGAAGGAGGAATGAATCTCCAAGACAAACTGACTGGGAAGCTGTTGAAAAAGTCATTAGGTATCTATTGACTACCAGACGAATAAAATTCGTTATTGATAAGTTGAAACCGCCAGTGTTGACAGTCTATAGCGACTCAGACTGGGCGAATGATCGGGACGACAGGAAGTCAACGACGGGGAACCTATTCATGTTGGGCAATAATGTGCTAGCCTGGGCCTCTAAGAAACAATCCAGCGTCGCACTGTCTTCCACTGAAAGCGAATATGTTGCACTTTCCACTGCAACACAAGAAATAAAATGGCTACTCACAATACTCAGTGACTTGGAACTTAACCAAGAATTACCCATAACCGTATATGAGGACAATTTGCCTGCCATTAGATTGACTAAAATCGAAAAGGCACATACCAAGTCAAAGCACATTGACGTGAAATTTCATCACATCAAACACCAGCACGAATGTGGCATAATTAAAATTATTTACTGTCCTACGGAAAAAAAGCTAGCTGATGTTCTCACCAAGCCCGTCTTTAAAATTAAACTGGAGAAGCTTAGGCTTCAGTTCCAATTAAAGATGTTGTAGATTTGCTTCGAAAAGGAGGAATGTAGGATTATAGGGCAACATGAGATTTCTCAGCAAATACACAAACATTGTGAGGTATGTGAAATTTGCACTGATCCATTTTCCTTCAGAGTCATCTCACTAGAGGGCAGCACTAGAGCTGTCCCATGCAACTGTACATCCAACTATGATAGTGAACTTTAAGCAAGTAAGTATGGAGACTAGCGCCAGATGGCAGCACCAAACATTTAAAATCTCCATACATATGAACATAAATGCAAGCTCAGCTGATTGCCTTTGTTTCAAGAGGTTGAGAACTTTCAGATACTTTTGAAGGACCCTTAGTTTTGAAATAGGTCCTCAGAGGGAAAGACATGCCTTCCCTTTCTGTGTTTTACTTTTATGTAACAAAGGAAAGCTAATCCAGCTTCCTGAAAAAAAAAATACACTGAGAGGACCTGTCTTAAAAATTCAATATTACTGTTCTTAACATTAATCTAACTACATTTTATTTTGTTTGTTTTAGTATAATAATCAAGAAATAAATTTTTCAAGTGTGTTATATGCGTGTCAACTGGATTTTCTTGTTCCACCTTCTACACAAGTACAATGTGTCTTCCATTATTGCCTTCTGTTTACTATCTACTGTGATCAGGTAGGATCTATCCAATTTTATACTTAGTGACATTGTGGAATAATACTGAAATTAACAATAATTTCTTCTATCACTGTTCCCACATTCAACAATATTAAATAAGCTTCGTCCCATTTTTGCATACTAAGCACATACAAAGTTTATTTCAAGTCTCTATCTCAATTTGTTCGGGAGACAGAGCGGTTACAGACAGACAGACACACAGACGGACGGACGGCAAATTTTTTTTTCTAAAAATATGTTTTTCGGAATCTACAGTATCTGAAACGTGTAAATCCGTCATAAAATTTTTTTCGATTTTCAAAACGATTGCAATACTTACCCTATACTAGAGGTCTGCACGGGCCGGAATTTCCAGGCCCGGCCCGTAGGAAAGTTATTTCGGCCCGGCCCGGCCCGTAGTAAAACTCAAAAGTTCGGCCCGGGCCCGGCCCGGCCCGTTTAAATTTTTATGTTTTAGGCCCGGCCCGGCCCGTACAAAAATTAGCAAAAACAGGCCCGGCCCGGCCCGTTTTGGCCCGTTACAATTTCTACGATTTCTAAAAAAATCTGATTTTTATCATATAACTAAGATTCCTATATAGAATACTGCATACATATCTATGGAATGATTTTACAGTATATTTTACAGCAAATACACATTGACAACATTAATGATTACTTAGATTCTTTGGCTTTCAACATTCGAATAAAGATTCATTAAAAAAATAACATGGCTTAGAATAAAAGAAAAAAGAAAAACAGCTAAAAACATCGTTAATTTTGAAGCTGTTTAATAAAAGAAGATTTATAAATATATTTCTATATCATTTTATTATAGATTTCAAATCCAAATTCATTCTTAAATTCAAAGAAGCTCCTTTCTGATACATTTCTAAATTCTTTTTTTTTCCCCTCAGAAACGCGTAAGATTAGCAGATATCTTTATTCAGAAACTATATAATCGAATGGCGTTATCCATTTTTTGATACAAGCAATTTAAGAATACTGCAAACAAATAAAATACTGTCATAATTAGCGTTTTGAATAGAATTTCCGGAAGCAATAGCAAGGGAAGGGAGAAAAACCTGCAATCATTTAAGAAACTATTATATCTTAACAAGGCTATACAAGTATTTTATTTACCAAAAATGAAAACGCTATTCGATTCCAAATCCCTTCAATAGTTAGGCTTATCACTTTTATACTTTTACAATTTAAAATTAATCAGAAAATGTGTCGAACTTTCGCATTATTGGGAAATTATTTTAAAAATCATCAAGAAGTATAGATCCGAAGATTAAGCTAACATAAGTTTTTTATCGCTGTTAATAATTTTACAAATCATGTTTTCTGCCAATAATGAAGTATATTACCGGTCCGGCCAGTCTATATGTAGAAAAATAATGCAAGCGTGATCTCGGACCGGCATGAGTCAGCTAAAAAAATATTAAAACGGGTTACACATAATGTAATTCTCCGATGCTGATACACTGTGCATTTTTATATTGATTCTGTCAAACTAGTATGGCCACATTTATACTTATTCTCGTTAAAACCATTTCCGTAAAAAATAGCTCATATTTTATCGTTTCTGCCTAAATCTTCAGAACAGGCCGGCAGGCCCGAAAATTTTTTTATCGGCCCGGCCCCGCCCGTTGAAAAAACTATTATAAATCTGCCGGCCCGGCCCGGCCCGTTAGAAAATTCGAAACGATTCCGCCGGCCCGGCCCGCGGGCCGGGCCGGGTACGGGCCACGGGCCAGGCCCGGGCCCGTGCAGACCTCTACCCTATACTACGTATGATGGGTAAGTAAAAAATAAATAAATAAATAAATAAATAAATGAGCAATTGTTTTGCTTACAGAGTAAATAGTCAAAAACCATTCAGAAAAATAACAAGTTGGAAATTGCACGTGAAGCGTAGCAAATGAGATGCGTTCGTACGATAACGAAGTTTTAAAAAATGTTACTCTCATAAATCAATCTCATAAAATCGTAAATAGTTAATTACAATTAAAATACTCACCAAACAATATTCTCACTATACCATTATGCAATAGAATACTTTTGTGTAGCCTTGTAATTCAATAACAAATGTTCTTTGCACCACAAATTATGCAAAATGTATATTATGATATGTACTTTATAGATTCATATCAATTTTATTATGTTCAAATGAGTGTAACACCATTAAAATACATTTGAAACATTTTCCCCCATTGACGGTAATGTAACGGAATACTTTTGATTGTCCCTGTAATTGATCAATGTACCCGATTTTCATGAAATTTGAAATGACTCTATAAAATTATGTAATAATTATGTATTTTAAATTTCAAACGATTAAAATGCATTTGAAACTTTCTTCCCCATTGGCCGTAATGTATCGGAATACTTTTCATTGTCTCTGTAATTGAACTATACATCCGATTTTCATAAAATTTGAAATGACTCGCCAAAATTATCTAATAATTATGTATTTTAAATTTCAAATGATTCGGTTGGGTTGTTTTTGAGTTGTTATATGCGGACAGACAGACGGACGGACTGAACGACAACTATAGGTGCTATACGTATTTACATAATTACGAACACCTAAAAATGCAACCTAAAAATGGCGTAGGTAGATCTTATGTGATATGTGAACATTTTAAACCCTTTAAATCTTGTAATATTATAGCGTGCCTGTCGACTCACTTAAGCTATTCGAGTTTCTTTTATAATACAAAATTTATCCGCGATGCAGTCTGACACGACTGATTAAGTTTTGTTTTTGTTCTTCTGACGATGTTAAATTTCAAAAGCACTTGTTCTTATGAAAGACATAATGTGAAAACTGCAGATGTTCTATATCCTCTTGCAGAGATTCCTATCGAATTGGCGGATACGATATATTTTTTAAAAAGCACTTTCAGTTTCGAAACCGGTTTTGAAAGTGAAACTAACTTTGTAAAAAATATCTGCAACCAATATCCAAAAAGTAAAAAAAGGTGCGCTGTCGGCATGCATCCAATGCAAAAAAGAAAAAAAATATTCAAAAATGTCAAAATGCGAAAGAGTTTTTCGAAAAATGCTTCCCCATAGGAATAGCATTAGCTCACGAGCGTTTCCTCGGGAGAGGACAGTGGCCTTAAATCGGATTCTTTGAAATACTTTCACGGCAAAAATGAATCATTCATATATATTTCGTGACAAATGGTCTGTCGATTTGATTTTCTATTTTTTAATGCTTAAAACATTACATTATTGAAATTTCAAAGCCTACTGTACTTTCTTTTGTCGAGCTTGGAATTGCGCATTATCAAAATCAAATCCATTGCTGTTGTGACTCGTTTATAGCTGTAACTTAGGATAGAATATTTGGCAATTAAGAATTCGTGGTGAGCTAACGGAAAACTGTTTGAAAATTAACTTTTAATTTAGCTGTGAAATTGTTAAAATGCTGTATTATAAACAAAAACAAACTTTGTATATAATTTTTTATAATTCTAACACCTAAAAAACGATTTAAAAATCCATTTTAAGGTTCCATCTTGTTAAATAACAAACGACCAAGTTGTATTAAATAAAAGAGTACAAGGAAAAAAAAGAATAATAAAAAATAAAAATTGTAATTTAAGAAATTACCCCAACCATTTGAAAAATGTTTCACTCGATACATTCATCTATCATTTTAAGCTAAATACCAGTTGTTTTATTGTGTATTATCCGTGCCACTGCTATAAATGACTTTATACATGCTGCAATTTGAAGGTACGGTTCGTTTAAGTTATATCACTCTATTGTCGCCAAGCATAAAAGTTGGCGACGAAAGAAACATTTCAAACTATTTAACATTGTTGGTGCAAAAGTAATCATTATTAAAATACAGCTTTGGCATATACTGTTATACTTGTAAGACTTTGGCATATATTGTTTGATTTTACAGAGCAGAATTTTGGTGATGGAGGTTTTAAACCAAAATCGATCGCAGCACATGCATCTGTGAATGGGTCCATCAGACATCGAATCAAAAAAGTTTTTTCCCAGTTTTTCCCAAGCCGATTGCTTTTTAGTTTTCTTTTTAGGTGGTGGAAAATCAAGAGTAATAGCTATAACATTTTCCGGCTTGTTAGAATCACTATTGGCACTCAAATTTTCCTGGTTAGAACCGACCGATAGTAAAACGCCATGGCTAGTGGATTGGTCGCCCTGGCGACATGATGTTTTACAATTAATCGGTTCGGCATTAAATTGCTTCCTTTTTCGTGATCGCCTTTCAACACGTAATTGGTTTTCAGCGGCTCAATAATCTTTTGATTTTATCATTTTCTGCATTGAAAGACGTTTTTGCGCCAAACCAAATACAGTATTACTCAGTTATCCCGTCGACCAATTTCGCCAAATGATACGAATCGCCAAACTAATAAGCAACTTATACATGTTGACTGTGTTTAATATCATTGAATGCGATATTCACGTTCATTCATTTCTTTGGCTTCGGCTATTTCCGTATCTGTTAATTTCCGTCTACCCATTTTTAAATTTGTTAGTTTTCTCCTTTATTACAATGATTTTAACCATTTTAATTTACTATTCAAATAAAAATTCTTCTAAAAGTAAAGAATTTAATTTAAATTCAAATAAAAACTCTTCTAAAAGTAAAGAAATTAATTTAAATTCAAAAGTGACCACATCATTCAAAAGTGGTAACATCATTCAAAAGTGGTAACATCATCGGGTCCATTCTCCCGAAAACAACAACCATTTTTCAAATGGTTAAAAAGCTTCAAACATTTGTTTTGCTTACAGAGTAAATAGTATGACAGCAAGCTTTGTATCTAATTTTTATAATTCTAGCATCCAGGGGTCGATTTAGAAAAAGAAAGTTGCATAGCAATAACTGCTATACAAAGTCAGTTTTGAATAGCAGTTAGACACTTTTGTATAGCAAGTAAAAAATAACTAACGTAACTTTTAAATCTTGAAAATTTACAATTTTTTTTAAAGCAATATTTAACCAAAAGCATAAATGAAAGTAAATAAAATTATACAAATAATAAAAAATAAATGATAACTCACCTACCCAATATAAATTACTTAGGATATCAGATGCTGGCTCTTGAATGACTTATAGGTCAATTTACCTTCGCCACAGGTCAATTAAATATATGTACCAATTCTTAAAAAATATATTTGTTGTGAGGGTCAATATTTTTTAATAAGCCATAAACTCAGAAATACAATTTTTGTAATTTTAGCGAGTAACAGTGATTCAGTAATCAATCACAGCGTCAGGGCGGGAACAAATCATGTGTTTACTGGAAAAACTGCGTTCAGCAATGGCGTCTCGCTGTACTTCCATTGTAAATAAATACTTGGGGAGAGTGAAAACACAACATATGCTGTGTAAAAAATCTTTAAATTTTAACTTTAAGTGTACATGACATAACAAAGGGTGTGGGAAATATGCATCACAATGATTGCGATTTAATGCATTTCTTGGATCGCATTTTAGTTAAATTTGAATAGCAAATTGCGATGCGATACCGCTTAAATCGAACCCTGCTAGCATCCAAGGAAACGATTTTAAAATCAATCGAAAGATTCCATCTTGCCTCATGACAAAAACTAAGCTTCATAAAATAAAAAATATATTAAAAAAAAGCAAAGAAAGGAAAGACAGAAAAAAATAAAAGAAAAGTTTTAAACATTTGTTTTTCTTGCAGAGTAAATAGTACGAAAACAATTTTTTTTTGTAGAATTTTTATAATTCTAGCCTATAAGGAAACGCTTTAAAAATCAAATACAAGATTCCATCTTTCCATATAACAATCAACCTTGTTGCATTTAATAAAATAATGTAAAAAAGGGAGAAAGAGAAAGAAAAGAAAAGAAAATAAAAGAAAAAGTTTCAAACGTTTATTTTTCTTACAAGAGTAAATAGACAAAAGCCATACAGAAAAATAAGAATGGCATAGGTAAATCTTGTGTGAGAAGTGAAGATTTTAAACCCTTTAAGTCCTGTAATATTATAGCGTGCCTGTCGACTCACTTAAGCTATTCGAGTTTCTTTTATAATACAAAATTTATCCGTGATGCTGTCTGACACGACTGATTAAGTTTTGTTTTTGTTCTTTCGACGATGTTAAATTTCAGAAGCACTTGTTCTTATGAAAGACGTGATGTGAAAACTGCAGATGTTCTATATCCTATCTTGCAGAGATTCCTATCGAATTGATGGATACGATAGCTTAAATCGGATTCTTTGAAAAGCCTTTCACGGCAAAAAGGAATCATTCAAATTTATTTCGTGACAAATGGGCCGGTCGAATTAAAGAGCAAATAGTTTAGCAGTAAAACAGTACATTTTGTTTTTCTGTATAACTTTTTTCCGACTATTTCTTGTCTTTAAATTATTAAAAGTTAAGAATTGTTAAAGAAAAAAAGTACAAACTTGAAACATGTCATTTTTAATTATTTTACATTAGTTTTGTTTAAAAAAATTAAAAATTATTTACTTTTGAAAATATGTTTTTTTAAAAGTTATTATTTTTTAAATAAATATTTTTAATAGTTCTAAGATAAATATTGAAAGGAAAAAAAACCCGAAACAAGTCTAAAATCAAAATTTTCATTTTAAATTAAATAGAAAGAAATTGAAATCCGATAAATAATGTTTGGAGTTATAAAGATTTTTAACTATCCCATTTAAACCAGTTCTAACCATATAAAATTTTATAAATTTTATGATAAATTTTAGGATGTGATTTTCTTAGCAAAATATATGGCTAACCATCTCAAAAAAAAAAAAAAAAAAAAAAAAAAAAAGAAAGAAAAGGAAAGAAAGAAAGAAAAAAAAGAAAGAAAAAAGAAAAGAAAGAAAGAAAAATTCTAACTCAAAAGATAGATTTTTTACGCGTTTCCTACAACTGTTAAAGTACCATTGTCTTTTGAATTTTGCGCATTTCAATTTGTGTCTAATCCCTTAAAATCTGATGAATTATTCAAACGGTTATAACTCCACGAATTTTGAAGATATGAATATGCAATTTTTTGTGTATTATTCAGGACTGGATAAGGAAAGTTTTCCTAATTGGAATTTTTATCCTATGGGGGCCGTATAAAAAGTTAATTTTCGTACTTTTTCAAATAGAACCCCCGTGGAGTTGCAACTTATCTTATCAAAAATTTCACCTTTTTTATGAATTTTTGCAATTGGAAGCATGGGTCTAGGAGCAATATTTAAGGAGATCGCTTATTGTTTCGATATTTATGACTCACCTTGTATAAGTGAAAAATTAGTCGTTGGGGGCCACCGTAATACTTACCCATCATGGAAACAAAACGTATGTAAGCTATTTATAAAATGCATTGCAATTCCAAAACAAAATATAAACGTATATATAAGTATTTTTAACTCATAATCATGCTCTATTAATGAATTGCTGATGAAACAATTTCGACAAATTGTATAAAACGCCAAACTATTCAAGTAGCACTGAATTGCATAAAAAAAGCATCCTTATAACTCCAAAATAATAATCATATTAACTAACGGTTTATTGCATCAAATTAAGTGTCTCATTTCCAATTAAAATGTATTTTTGAATTGAAATTTCAGTAAAATACAGGGTCATGAAAAATAAAAAAATGTGGAAAACAGGATTAGAAATATCTCAACAACTAATAATCCGATCGACTTCGTTTTATATGAAAATTTTGTGCTATTTTATTGCCTTTTACGTCCACTCCTTAAAATAAAAAAAATCGAAAATTTTTATGTACCTTTCATCAGAACGAATTTTTCGAGAGTCCGAAAAAAATAGTTCCGGATAAACGAGGTTACTGATATTCAGTAGGCTTCGTCCCATTCTTACATACTAAGCACATACAAAATTTCAAGTCTATCTCAATTTGTTCGGGAGATAGAGCGGTTACAGACTGACTGACAGACAGACAGACACACAGACGGAAGGACGGCAATTTTTTTTTTCTAAAAATATGTTTTTCGGAATCTCCAGAGTCCGAAACGTGTAAATCCGTCAAATTTTTTTTTTTCGATTTTCAAAACGATTGCAAGACTTACCCTATACACGTATGATGGGTAAGTAATTACTCTGTAAAATGGAAGTCGTAGCTCCCACCAATTTTATGGAGTAACGTTACACAAATGTTTTACAGTGTTAGTACTGTTTGCATCTCTCTTTTTTAATTGGTTATCCATTTTGAGATGGTTATGTAATGTTGTGGATATATGAGAATATTCTATGCAATTTTTCTTAGTCATTCGCCCTTTTTAAAATCGTTTATTGTGTGTTCCATGTCTGTTGAATTGGGGGCTGACTTTTTTGTTTAACTAAGTAATTTCTTGGCACCTTTAAACTCTTCAAGTAAATAGAACAAGCAAAATATCGTAACAATTCATATTCGTACATATTTTTTTCAGATATTACACGAAACTAATACTGTATAGAAAAATAAACCATGAAAGAAAACATGTTCCGATTCACCTCGTAAATCTTAAACTTCTGATGTTACAAGCCATTTTTTACTTTTTCATTATGTAGTTATGAAATAAGAAGAATTTAATACAGCATATCGTTTACAGGTCTATCATTAATTAAAACTCCCTACTCTTAGGTTAAGAATATGAAAAATACCGCAGTTACATTCAAAGTTTTGAAGACGTTGAAAAAATGAGATTTTTGAGGATCCACTTGCAGTTTTTTTATATACTCAGGTAGTGGCGCCAACATGACAAAACTGAATTTCCCAACTCTTAATGTTATTACCTTCTTATAAAAAAAAAATGGCAAGTAAAAATGTCATCACATATACACTATATTGCCATTGATTAATGGACACTTGCGATTTTAGACATTTTATTAAATATCTAGAAAAATACATGAGGAATCATTTCGAAACTCTTAGTGTATAAATATAATTGTATACGCCATATAGCACCGTGAAGATTTTTCACCGAAACTCCATAGGGGACCGTCAACAAATTAAAAAAGAATGAATATCTTTTGAATAACCCTGTCAAAACTAATGTAGCAAAATTGCTCAAACTCTAGATTATGATTGAATGCCTTATTGTAATACACTGTGTTCATTTTTATGCAAATAGCATACATACACGCAGAGTAATTAAGGTTTTTATAAAAATAATCCCAAATTTTTCCAAGTTTTTTCCTTATAATTTTCAGAGTTCGTAATATAAAATAATATTTTTTTCAGAAAATAGGACAAACAACATTGCAGACAGTACCCTGTAATCAGAATTAAAAAATAATAAAAATTGTGTGAAAAATGAGTAGGTTTACTAAATAATTTTTTACTGCGCATGCGTCAAAGATATCAAAATTTCATTTGCATATTATGTTAGCTAAATGTATAGAGCAACTTTTGTAAAAGTCTCAAAATCATAGCTTGAAAATTCTGAAAGTAGTCGTCTATAGAAAAAGGACAAAATCCGTTGTTTCCAAAATGAAGCAAAAAAATGAGGGATTTTATCCAAATGTAGTAGCACATCCCGTATTGTGTATTCTATATTGACACTAATCAATGAATATATGGATACAGCCCCTCTTGTTTTTGCTTCATTTTGAGAATAACGGATTTTCAACTAATTGAATTGACGATTATTTTCAGAATTTTCAAGTTATGATTTTGTGACTTTCACAAAAGTTGCTCTATACATTTAACTAACATAATATGCAAATGAAATTTTGATATCGTTGACGCATGCGCAGTAAAAAATTATTTAGTAAACCTACTCATTTTGTACAAAATTTTCATTATTTTTTAATTCTGATTACAAGGTACTGTGTGCAATGTTGTTTGTCATATTTTCTGAAAAAAATATTATTTTATATTAAGAACTCTGACAATTATAAGGAAAAAACTTGGAAAAATTTGGGACCATTTTTATAAAAACCTTAATTACTCTGCGAGTATGCATGCTGTTTGCATAAAAATTAACAAGGCGTATTACAATAAGGCATTCAATCATAATCTAGAGTTTGAGCTCTTTTGCGACATTAGTTTTGACAGGGTTATTCAAAAGATATTCATTCTTTTTTAATTTGTTGACGGTCCCCTATGAAGTTTCGGTAAAAAATATTCAAGGCGATGTATGGCGTATACTATTATATTTATACACTAAGTGTTTCGAGATGATTCCTCATGTATTTTTCTAGATATTTAGTAAAATGTCTAAAATCGCAAGTGTCCAATAATCAATGGCAATATAGTGTATTTATAATGAATTTATTTATTTATGAATTTATGTGCCCAGTTTAACTTGTACCTTTATTAAAAGTCAGTAAGTAGGTAAAATTCATTTTAAACTAAAACACTGGGCACTTCTATCGAATACTTACTAACATAACAGACGTAAATTTTCCATTTTTGGGTGAAAAAAGTCCCGACTGTTATAATTAATTTTCCGATTGAATAATCGTGTTTAAAATTAATCTAATTACTAGCATGTCTTAACATACGTCATCTATGACGTAATACCATTTCAAGTAAATAAAAAAAAGAACCATTGAAAGAATTGATAATTGTTTTTAGAATTATGTAATTGTTATAAATGCAACAATGCAAAATAACAATCGAATACGATTCAAAAACGGACAACAATGAGGTGGACAATGTCTAAGACTGAAATTTTTTCATAATCTTCAGTACCAGAATAAACGCAAAGAGAAAAAGATGAAACATGTGATGCCTTTCGGAGAATTTTATATGTTTTTCTGTACACATTTCCTATTTTACATTGCATGTTACTGTGTGTAAGACGGTGGTGTCGTTTTTTACTCTTTCTAGCACTGTTGTCTGAAATGGGCCGAATATTTGTACGGAGCTGACTTCGCTAAAAGAATATTTCGGAGAGCCTAAACCATAAGACAGGTAACATGCAATTCTATCAGCCTTGTATTTTTTTTTTTCGTCCTGTTATCTTTTCTTTCACATTTATCTGTCCCCCCTTGATAATTTTGTATGATACTGTATATATACATTTTATATCTTGACTTGTATGTTACTGTGTATATGAGGGAGGTCTCGCTTTTTTTCTTTTTCTCGCACTGTTGTCTGAAATGGGCCGAATATTTGTACGGAGCTGACTCTGCTAACAGAATATTTCGGAGAGCCTAAACCATAAGACAGGTAACATGCAATTCTATCAGCCTTGTATTTTTTTTTTCGTCCTGTTATCTTTTCTTTCACATTTATCTGTCTCCCCTTGATAATTTTGTATGATACTGTATATACACATTTTATATCCTGACTTGTATGTTACTGTGTATATGAGGGTGGTCTCGTTCTTTTCTCTTTCTATCACTGTTGTCTGAAATGGGCCGAATATTTGTACGGAGCTGACTCCGCTAACAGAATATTTCGAAGAGTCCAAACCAAAAGACAGGTAACATGAAATTCTATCAGCCTTGTATTTTTATTTTTTATTTATTTATTTATTTTTTTGTTTTATTTTTGTTTTATTTATTTATTTATTTATTTATTTATTTATTTATTTATTTTTGTCCTGTTATCATTTCTTTCATATTTATCTGTCCTCCCTTGATAATTTTGTATGTTATTGTATACATATTTTATATTTTACATTCTAGTAATTTTTGTATCTTATTCAAACAGATAATCTCAAACACCGGGCACTTCTATCGAATACTTACTAACATGTCTTAACGTACATCGTCTATGACGTAATACCATTTGAAGTAAATACAAATGTAAACAAAACTATTGAAAGTATTGATAATTGTTTCTAGCATTTTTTAATTGTTAAAAATGCAACAATGTAAAATAAGAATCGAATACAATTCAACAACGGTCAACAATGAGGTGAACAATATCTAAGAATGAAATCTTTTTTATTCTGCAGTACCAGAATTAACGCAAAGAGGAAAAGCTGAAACTTTTAATGCTTTTCGGAGAATGTTATATGTTATTTTTTACACATTTTATATTTTACTTTGTATGTTACTGTGTATATGAGGGTGGCCTCGTTTTATTTCCCTTTCTAGCACTGTTGTCTGAAATGGGCCGAATATGTGTACTCAGCTGACTTCGCTAAAACAATATTTCGGAGAATCTAAACCATAAAACAGGTAACATGCAATTCTATCAGCCTTGTATTTTTTTTCTTCCTGTAATCATTTCTTTCACATTTATCTGTCCTCTCTTGATAGTTTTTTTTTGTTACTGCATACATATCGGCAGACATGTCATATACGCATCACATTTGCAGGTGTACATTTTGTTCTGAGGCCAGTTAGGCGAAAACTTCGTTATCAAATATCAGTTTTGCATATTTTTAAATTTTTTCTATTATTGTAAAATAGAAATAATAATAAACTACAAAAGTATAATTAATAACAATAAAACAAAATAATATATAGCGATTTATAAAAGAAAATAACAAATAAATAAACAGTTTCTTAAAAAATAAACAACAATGACCGGGTTACTATATGAGGCATAAAATCGCCATTTGGTTGCACTCGCGCAAATGAGGTGCGTATATGACATCTGTGCCTACATATTTTATATTTTATTTTCTAGCAAGTTTTGTATCTTATTCAAAGAGATAAACTCAAACACTGGGCAGCTCTATCGAATATTTACTAACACGTCTTAACATGCATCATCTATGACGTAATACACCTTGAAGCATATAAAAATTTAAACAAAGCTATTGAAAGAATTGATAATCTATATATATAAAAGAAAGTCTGGATTTCGTATTAATCACAGCACAAAAAAATCTGCCGAACCTAAAATCTTGAAAATTGGGGTAAAAATACTTCCGATAACATCGAGTGCCGCTAAGAAGGGATTTTCGAAAATTCCACCCCTAAGGGGGTTAAAAAAAGGAATGAACTTTTAAAAAATTCCTAAAAAAATCGGCTTTTGTAGTTGTTTTTCAACTGATAACATATTTCAGTGTACTTTTTCATGCTGAATCGAATGGTACCAAGCAAATTCTTTTAAGTTCAGTAGTTCGCGAGATACTTCACGTTTTTCTGATTTGGCGGTGTCTTCGGCGCAAAAACCTGAAATTTTCAATCCTTATCTTATACTATAATGCGAGCAAAAATTGTTTGTGTGTGTGTGTGTGTGGGTAAATTTTATCTCAAAAACGGCTCTAACGATTTTCGCAAAAATTTGGATTTTACCATTTTCGGGCACGAGAAGACCATTGGGCTAGGTCACATGTTCGAGAAAATTCGATTATTGGGTCATTTTGGGTCATAATGGGTCAAGATCAAGCTATTTATATCTAGAGAACGGCTGGATCGATTTTAAGGAAATTTTGTAACCAATCGTTTTTTGGCACGAGAAAACTATTGGGCTGGGTCACATGTTCGAAAAATTTCGATTATTGGGTCATTTTTGGGTCATTATGGGTCAAGCCATTTTTATCTAAAAAACGGCTCTAACGATTTCGACCAAATTTTACATTTTATCGTTTTGGATTACCAGAAGACCATTGGGTTAGGTAACATGTTCGAGAAAATTCGGTTAGTGGGTCATTTTTGGGGTCATTGTGGGTCATGCTATTTTTATCTAGAGATTTTCTCACTCAATTTTGACTAAAAATTGCATTCTATGGTTTTCGGGCACGAGAAAAACATTGGGCTAGGTTACATGCTCGAGAAAAAATTTTAATGGGTCATATTGGGTCATTCAGAGTCTGGGTCAAGCTATTTATATTTAAAGAACCGCAGAATCAATTTCATCGAAATTTTGCCTGTAATAGTTTTTTGACACGAGAAAGCTAATGGGCTCACACGATCGAGAGATTTCGATTATAAGAGTCATTTGTGGGTCATGATGGGTCATAATGTGTCATAGTCAAGCTATAGCTAAAGAACAGGTGGATCGATTTTAACGAAATTTTGTATACAACATTTTTTTGGCACGAGAAAACTATTGGGCTAGGTCTCAGTTCGAGAAATTTCGATTACTGGGTCATTTTGGGTCATAAAAGGTCTGGGTCAAGCTATTTATATGTAAACTACGACAGTATCAAATTTCATGAAATTTTGTATGTAAGTTTTTTGACACGAGAAAATTAATGGGCTATCTCACATGTTTGAAAGATTTCGATTATAAGAGGTTAAGGGTCATTATATTATGAGTCATGATGGGTCATAACGGGTCATGTCAAGCTATATATAAAGAACACGTGGATCAGTTTTAACGAAATTTTGTATACAACATTTTTTGGCACGAGAAAATCATTGGGCTAGGTCACATGATCGAGAAATTTCGATTAATGGATCATAAAGGGTCATAAAGGGTCTGGGTCAAGTTATTTATATTTAAAGAACGGCAGGATCAAGTTTAACGAAATTTTGAGTGTAACAATATTTATACACGAGAAAACTAATGGGCTAAGATTTCGATTATAAGGGTCATTTGTGGGTCATGATGGGTCATGGTCAAGCTATATCTAAAGAATGGGTGAATCGATTTTAACGAAATTTTGTGTACAGCATATTTTTGGCACGAGAAAATCATTGGGCTATGTCACATGTTCGAGAACTTTCGATCAATGGGTCACTTTTGGGTTATTCTAATTTTATCTAGACAATGTCTAGCGCAAATTTGACTAAATTTTATATTCTATCGTTTTCGGACACAAGAAAATCATTGGGTTAGGTCAGATGTTTCAGAAAACTCAATTAATGAGTCATTTTGAGTCACAATGGGTCAAGGTCAAACTATTTATACCTAAAAATTGGCTCAATCGATTTTATCTAAATTTTGTATTTAACGTTTTTCGGCACGCAAAAATTAATGAACTAAGTCACATTTTCGAGAGATTTCGATATAAGGGTCATTTGTGGGTCATGCTAATTTTATCTAGAAAATTGTTCTCACCATTTTCAGCATATTTTCTATTATATCGTTTTCGGACAAAAGAAAACCATTGAGATAGGACACATGCACGTAACAATTCAGTTAGTTTGTCGTTTTAGGTCTTAATGGGTTCGGGTCATTCTAATTATATATAACAACGACTCAGTCAATTTTACCTAAATTTTGCAATGGAACGTCTTTTGTCACGAGAAGACTATTGAGCTAAGTTGCATATTAAACAAAATTATATTAGTGGGTCATATCGCTTCATTGCTGAATGCTGTCATGCTAATTTTACTTAAGAAATGGCTTAAACGATTTTGATTCATTTTATACTCTACTGTTTTTGATTACCTAAAGAACATTGAGCTAAGTCACATGTTTGATCATATGTGATTAGTGGATCATTTGGGTATAAAAGGGTCAGGATCACGAGACTATGGCAAAAGCCAATAAGTTGGCGATATTTGACAAAATACTGACGAAATTTGGCCGAAAAATCGACTATTAAGGTTACGAAACCAAAACACCACGCCAAATGAAAGAATGTGTCCAAATTTGGTTATATCTGGCAAAAAATATTGTCTTTCAGAATGTGAAGAAATTTCTTATACATTCTTAATAGTCTTCGAAATGCATAGTTAAACTAATCAGAGTCGAGCTATAAAAGTGATTTGAATTGATGTCCTTTCATTGTAAATTTTAAAATAATGTAAAATTTATGAACATGTGCATACAAACATAGTTGATTGTTTTTATAAATAATATTATTATTAATAACATGTTTTACAGTAATAATACTATATCGAGTTGAACACAAAGTTAATTTTGACCGAGCTGAGCTCGGTCACCCCTGCTAGTCTATATATATAAAAGAAAATTTGGATTTCGTATTAATCACAGCACAAAAAAATCTGCCGAACCTAAAATCTTGAAAATTGGGGTAAAAATTCTTCTGATAACATCGAGTGCCGCTAAGAAGGGATTTTCGAAAATTCCACTTCTAAGAGGCTAAAAAAAGAACAAACTTTTTAAAAATTCCTAAAAAATCGGCTTTTATAATTATTTTTCAACTGATAATATATTTTAGTGTACTTTTACATGCTGAATCGAATGGTACCAAGCAAATTATTTTAAGTTTAGTAGTTCGCGAGATATTTCACATTTTCCTGATTTGGCGGTGTCTTCGGCACAAAAACCTGAAATTTTCAATCCTTATCTATATGTATAAAAGAAAGTCTGGATTTCGTATTAATCACAGCACAAAAAAATCTGCCGAACCTAAAATCTTGAAAATTGGGGTAAAAATACTTCCGACCTATCAAAAACATGAATGTGAAAAAATGCCAAGTTCGTTAAAGGTTTCGCTCATAAAAGAAGTGAGATCTAACTGCAAACCAAGTTCTTTCGGAGCTCCTTAAATCATAACTCCTGTCATGCATAATATTATTCAATTGCTTAAAATGATTTGTTAAGTTACTTGTTATTCAATAGAGCGACTTAGCAAGTTTTCTCTTATTCAATTTTTTCTATTTAGTTGATCAGAAATTAAAGTTGATCCCTTCCTTAATTTATCAGTACCTTAACTTCAATATACTTATTCGAACACTCGATTGACTAGATCTTTGTTAATCAGATTCTAGATTAAATTGTACTCCGACTTAAAGATTAAAGTTGGTAACTGAAAACTTGCCAAGTCGCTCTATTGAATAACAAGTAACTTAACAAATCATTTTAAGCAATTGAATAATATTATGCATGACAGGAGTTATGATTTAAGGAACTCCGAAAGAACTTGGTTTGCAGTTAGATCTCACTTCTTTTATGAGCGAAACCTTTAACGAACTTGGCATTTTTTCACATTCATGTTTTTGATAGGATATCATTATTTTTTGTCAAATAAGTAGGTATTTGTTTTCTTTTTGAAATAAGTAGGTTAAATTAGTTTTATTTAATATTAATTTCAGCTTTTTCCTGCATTTATTCACTGTTTTTTTTTCAGTCAAATTAAAAAATTTAACATTAGGACTGCTTATAATCCTTTAAATTCCACTAATAAGGATGTTTCTTTTACGTGATTGGGTACTACTTGATTATTTCGTCGACCAAAAATGTTTGTAGCCAACTTGGCGAAATATCGCTGTATTGACGACAAAAATTACGCACCAAAAGTCATACTAAGATGGCTCTATTTCTGGTATTTTGCCAAATTCCCATAGATTCCCATTGTAATCTGGTAATTTATCCAATAATTTTGTTAGAGCAAGGACTGTCGCCCTCATTTTGGCATCTTTTTTTTTTCTTTAAATCGGTTCGCTAACTACCCAAGATTGGTTAAATATTGCTATTTAGAAAGTTTTTAGAACGCTTTTCGCGCATTTTTACCCCTTTTAAATTTTGTATTTGTTAACAAATGTTCTTAGTGATAATTTATATCTTATAATTAATGAACATGCCAAATTTTATGTTTTTAGGCCCTTAACATACAGACATCGCATTTTTAGAACGCTTTTACTTACCCATCATACCTAGTATAGGGTAGGTCTTGCAATCGTTTTGAAAATCGAAAAATTTTTTTTGACGGATTTACACGTTTTAGATAGTGGAGATTCCGAAAAACATATTTTTAGAAACAAAATTTTGCCGTCCGTCTGTCTGTCTGTCAGTAAACGCTCTATCTCCCGAACGAATTGAGATAGAGACTTGAAATTTTGTATGTAGTTAGTATGTAAGAATGGGACGAAACCTATTTAATATCAGCAACCTCGATTATCCGGAACTATTTTTTTCGGATTCTCGAAAATTTCGTTCTGATGAAAGGTACATAAAAATTTTCGAATTTTTTTGTTCTAAGGAATGGACGTAAAAGGCAATAAAATATCACACATTTTGCATATAGAACGAAGTCGATCGGATTATTAGTTGCTGAGATATTTTTAATCCTGTTTTCCACATTCTTCGATTTTTCATGGCCCTGTATTTGATTCAAATTTCAATTCAGAGGTATATTTTAATTGGACATATGACGCAGTTAATTTTTAGTTAATAGAGTTATTATTTTTGGAGTTATAAGGATGTTTCTTTTACGCAGTTCGGTACTACTTGAGTAGTTTGGCGTTTTATATAATTTGTCGAAATCGGTAATCATCAGTTCTTTAATAGAGGATTACCATGTATATTAACAATATTTAAATTTTGTTTATGAATTGCAATGCATTGTATAAATAGTTTTCACATGTTTTATTTTCATATACATATCCATGATGGGTAAGTATTACGGTGGCCCCCAACGACTAGTTTTCCATTTTACCCCCTTTGGGTTAGTGGAATCGACATAAGATATAGCCTATATTGGAGCAAGGGCTATCACCATCATTTTGATATCATAACTTTTAAGGTCTTTTGTTGTTTGCTGAAATTGCTTAAAAATCCCAATTTAGAACATTTTTAGGACGCTTTTCGCACATTTTCGCACATTTTCACCCCTTTTTAATTCCGTATTTTTTATCAAATGCCCTTAGAGATCATTTATATCTTATAAATAATTAACATGCCAAATCTTATAGTTCTAGGTCCTTCAGTAACACAAAAGTTGCATTTTTAGAATTTTTTTGCTTCTTCACCCTCTTTTGGTTAATTGTATACGCATAAAATATAGCCTATGTTTGAACCGGGGCGAATACCATCATTTTGGTATCATTAATTTTGAAATCGGTTCGGTGGTTTCAGAGATTAGCCCCGATACTTGCCAAAAGTGTCGCCAACTTGGCACTATTTCTGATATTTCGCGAAATAACTCTAAAATGCCAAACTTTATGTTTCCAGTTTAGTCCCTTAATATACAGACATCGCATTTTTAGAATGTTTTTATGCTCTTTTACCTCCTTTGGGTTAGTGTAATCGACATAAGATATATCTTATGTTGGTGCAAAGACTGTCATCATCATTTTGATATCATTACTTTTAAGATCGGTTTGTTGTTTGCTGAGATTGTTTTAAAATTGGTATTTCGAACTTTTTTAGAACGCTCTTCGCGGATTTTCACCCATTTAAATTTGATATTTTTTTAGCAAATGTCATTAGTGATCATTTAGATCTTATAAATAATTAACATGCCACATTTTGTGCTTCTAGGCCCTTCAGTAAAACAAAAATCACATTTTTAGAATGTTTTTCGCTTCTGAACCCTCTTTTGGTTAGTGGCACAGACATAAGATATAGTCTATGTTTGAACCGGGGCGAATACCATCATTTTGGTACCATTACTTTTCAAATCGGTTCGGTAGTTTCAGAGATTAACCCTGATACTCGCCAAAAGTGACGCCAACTTGGCACTATTACTGGTATTTTGTGAAATTCTCATAAGCTTCCATTGTAATCCAATAATTTATCCTCTAACCAACCATTAATGTTTAATTAATGGTGATTTCTGATTTTTTCCTATTTATAGATCCAATAACCTACCTTCACACCAAATTTCAACTTCCTAAGTCACGTGGAAGTAGTCAAACATTTCTATGAGTGAGTGAGTGAGTCAGTGAGTCAGTGGTAAAAACAGTGGTTTTCAGGCGTCCATTTCTCGTCATCGGTAAAAGATTTTTTTTTTTTAAATTTTAGATTCGGAAATTAGAAGATGGTCTTACACGACACAAAAAATTGCAAGTGTGTAGGTCAAATAGAATTTAAGTTATTGAAGGGTCAAAAGTGGTTCGAAATGGTTCGGGTAATATAACCCACGGCCGGTGTGTCGCCTTTTACTTTGTGAACTTGGCTGACACACTGCCGTGTGTCTAGATAACATCGAGTGCCGCTAAGAAGGGATTTTCGAAAATTCCACCCCTAAGAAGGTTAAAAAAAGGAACGAACTTTTAAAAAATTCCTTAAAAATCGGCTTTTGTAGTTATTTTTCAACTGATAACATATTTTAGTGTACTTTTTCATGCTGAATCGAATGGTACCAAGCAAATTATTTTAACTTTAGTAGTTCTCGAGATACTTCACATTTTCCTGATTTGGTGGTGTCTTCGGCGCAAAAACCTGAAATTTTCAAACCTTATCTATATATATAAAAGAAAATCTGGATTTCGTATTAATCACAGCACAAAAGAATCTGCCGAACCTAAAATCTTGAAAATTGGGGTAAAAATACTTCCGATAACATCGAGTGCCGCTAAGAAGTGATTTTCGAAAATTCCACCCCTAAGGAGGTTAAAAAAAGGAACAAACTTTAAAAAAATTCCTTAAAAATCGGCTTTTGTAGTTATTTTTCAACTGATAACATATTTTAGTGTACTTTTTCATGCTGAATCGAATGGTACCAAGCAAATTATTTTAAGTTTAGTAGTTCGCGAGATACTTCACATTTTCCTGATTTGGCGGTGTCTTCGGCGCAAAAACCTGAAATTTTCAATCCTTATCTATATATATAAAAGAAAGTCTGGATTTCGTATTAATCACAGCACAAAAAAATCTGCCGAAACTAAAATCTTGGAAATTGGGGTAAAAATACTTCCGGTAACATCGAGTGACGCTAAGAATGGATTTTCGAAAATTCCACTCCTAAAGGGCTAAAAAAAGAACGAACTTTTAAAAATTCCTAAAAAATCGGCTTTTGTCATTATTTTTCAACTGATAATATATTTTAGTGTACTTTTTCATGCTGAATCGAATGGTACCAAGCAAATTATTTTAAGTTTAGTAGTTCGCGAGATACTTCACATTTTCCGTATTTGGCGGTGTCTTCGGCGCAAAAACCTGAAATTTTCAATCCTTATCTATATATATAAAAGAAAGTCTGGATTTCGTATTAATCACAGCACAAAAAAATCTGCCGAACCTAAAATCTTGAAAGTGTGGGTAAAAATACTTCCGATAACATCGAGTGCCGCTAAGAATGGATTTTCGAAAATTCCACCCCTAAGGAGGTTAAAAAAAAGGAACGAACTTTAAAAAAATGCCTTAAAAATCGGTTTTTGTAGTTATTTTTCAATTGATAACATATTTTAGTGTACTTTTTCATTCTGAATCGAATAGTATCAAGCAAATTCTTTTAAGTTCAGTATTTTGCGAGATACTTTACATTTTCCTCATTTGGCGGTGTCTTTGGCGCAAAAACCTGAAATTTTCAATCCTTATCTATAGATATAAAAGAAAGTCTGGATTTCGTATTAATCACAGCACAAAAAAATCTGCCGAAAATAAAATCTTGAAAATTGGGGTAAAAATTCTTCTGATAACATCGAGTGCCGTTAAGAAGGGATTTTCGAAAATTCCACCTCTAATGGGTTAAAAAAAAGGAACGAACTTTTTAAAAATTCCTAAAAAATCGGCTTTTGTAGTTATTTTTCAACTAATAACATATTTTAGTGTACTTTTTCATGCTGAATCGAATGGTACCAATCAAATTATTTTAAGTTTAGTAGTTCACGAGATACTTCACATTTTCGTGATTTGACGGTGTCTTAATGACAGCACAAAAAAATCTATTGAACCTATAATTTTGAAAGAGAGTTCTATAATCTGGTTAACATGATTATGTAAGCTATATTTAATTATCTCAATATATATAAAACGCAAAATTTCATTTCATTGCGGCCGCCTATAACTTAAGTTGTACAACATAGATTTAAATGGATTTTACATTGTTAGTTAGATAATTTTTCAGAAATTTTGTAACAAATGAAATATAGCATTCTACGTTGTTTAATTGAATACTTAAGAAATGTTTTTTATCAAATGAACCCAATTACAAAACTTTGTCTTTATTTTAAAAGTTCCGCTGAATGAATTTTTATGTGATTAAAATTGTTAATATGTTGAGCGCTACGTCATTCATTGGTGACTAACACTGAACTTTCCGTTTAGCTGACTGATTTTTCACCGATGACAGACAGTCTAAAGTACGAAATAAAACTAAAAATTACTATGATAAAAAAAAAAAAAAAAAAAAAAAAAAAAAAAAAAAAAAAAACTGACCAGCGTAGCGGGCGAAGGCTGCTAGTTGTTTATAAAATTATTTAATAGTTATAAATGACACAATGCAAAATAACAATCGAATACAAGTCAACAACGGACAACAATGATTTGAACAATGCCTAAAAATGAAATCTTTTATTATTCTTCAGTACCATAATAAATGCAAAGAGAAAAAGTTGAAACATGTGATGCCTTTCGGAGAAATTTACATGTTACTATATACACATTTTACATTTTACTTTATATGTTACTGTGTATACGAGGATGGTCTCGTTTTTTTCTCTTTCTAGCCCTATTATCTGAAATGGGCCGAATATCTGTAAGGAGCTGACTTCGCTAACAGAATATTTCGGAGAGCCTAAACCATAAGACAGGTAACATGCAATTCTATCAGACTTGTATTTTTTTCGTCCTTTTATCATTTCTTTCACATTTATATGTCCTCCATTGATAATTTTGTATGTTACTGTATGCAGATTTTACATTTTACTTTGTATATGAGGGTGGTTTCAATTTTTTGTCTTTCTAGCACTGTTGTCTGAAATGGGCCGAATACACGTACGGAGTTGACTTCCCAATATTTCGGACAGTCTAAACCATAAAACAGGTAAAATGCAATTCTATACTTGTATTTTTTTCTTCCTCTTATCATTTCTTTCACATTTATCTGTCCTCCCTTGATAATTTTTTTGTTACTGTATACATATTTTATATTTTACTTTCTAGCAATTTTTGTATCATATTAAAACAGATAATCTCAAGCACTGGGCAGTTCTATCGAATACTTACTAACACGTCTTAAACAAATCATCTATGACGTAATACACTTTGAAGCATATAAAAATTTAAACAAAACTATTGAAAGAATTGATAATTATTTATAAAACTATTTAATTGTTACAAATGCAACAATGTAAAATAACAATCGAACACAATTCAACAACGGACAACAATGATTTGAACAATGTCTAAGAATGAAATCTTTTATTATTCTTCAGAACCAGAATAAATACAAAGAGGAAAATTTGAAACATATTGCGAAAAATTTTATATGTTACTGTATACACATTTTATATTTTACTTTGTGTGTTACTGTGCATATGAGGGTGGTCTCGTTTTTTTCTGCATCTAGCACTGTTGTCTGAAATGGTCTGAATATTTGTACGGAGCTGACTTCGCTAACAGAATATTTCGGAGAATCTAAACCATAAGACAAGTAACATGCAATTTTATCACCCTTATATTTTTTTTCGTCCTGTTATCAATTCTTTCACATTTATCTGTTTCCCCCAGATAATTTTGTATGCTACTGTATACACATTTTATATTTTGACTTGTATGTTACTGTGTATATGAGGGTGGTCTCGTTTTTTTCTCTTTCTAGCACTGTTGTCTGAAATGGGCCGAATATTTGTACGGAGCTGACTTCGCTAAAAGAATATTTCGGAGAGTCTAAACCATAGGTTCCCATCCTTTTCTGGACCACCGCCCCCTTTGCAAGAGAAACAAGTTGGAAATTGCACGTGAAGCGTAGCAAATGAGGTGCGTTCGTACAATAACGAAGTTTTAAAAATATCACTCTCATATATCAATCTTATAAAACTGTAAATAATTACAATTAAAATGCGCACCAAACAATGTTCTCCCTATACCATTATGCAAAGGAATACTTTTGTGTGGCCTTGTAAATCAATAACAAATATTCTTTGCACCACAGATTATGCAAAATGTATATTATAATATCTTCTTTATAGATGCATATCAATTTTACTACGTTCGAATGAGTATTGCACCATTAAATTGCATTTGAAACATTTTCCCCATTAAACGTAATGTAACAGAATACTTTTGATTGTCCCTGTAATTGAATTATGCATCCTATTTTGATAAAATTTGAAATAACTCTACAAAATTATGTAATAATTATGTATTTAAAATTTCAAACGATTAAAATGCATTTGAAACATTTTCCCCCATTGACCGTAATGTAACGGAATACTTTTGATTGTTTCCGTAATTGATCTATGCATCCAATTTTCTTAAAATTTGAAATGACTTGACAAAATTATGTAATAATAATATATTTTAAATTTCAAACGATTCGGTTGGGTAGTTTTTGCGATGTTATTTGCGGACGGGCGGACAGACGGACGGACTGAACGACAAGAATAGGTGTTACGTATTTTTTAAATTACGAACGCACCTAAAAAATGCCAACGCCCCTCCCCCCTCTTCCATAATTGTTAATTATAAAAATTGTTAAAATATTGTTGTATATTATCCGCATTTTATCTGTTTATCTATCTATTAAGAATCATAAAGTAGAAGTTAATTAAAATGACCATCAAATGTAGTAAAAAATTGTTTATTAAAAACTAAAAAATAAACGCAAAACTTATAAGATAAAAAAAAAAAAAAAAAAAAAAAAAAATTACCGAAATGGTTGAGGCTGATGGAGTTTTAACAATTTTTTCATGTCGGATTCCAATTTCTTTAACATGAGTCAAAAATTGCCAGGTTCAAAGATTTCTGTTCTCTTTTTCATACAGTAAATTGGCTACTGCACGGAACCCACTTTCAGCAAATCTGATGAAGGAAAAGCATTTAAAATTTTATATAATCGCGCTCGCAATCCGTGTTAGAGAAACTTGTTTTTTTTTTTTAAGTTAGAACTCTTGGTATCCATTTCTGAATTTTATTTTTAGTTCTCGTTTGCTGTGAGTTCCACACCTCGTCTAAATATTACGATAGTGCTGTATCTGCATTTGCGAAGTAAATATTCCTGCTTTTACAAACTGCGATTAATGTAGAGAAGTGGCTGTATTCTTATTTACTTAGGTTTCTTTTGAAAAAAAAAAGTTTACCCACTGAAGCAGCAATGAGGTTTTTTTTTCTTTTAATTAAATTCAACTCATCATCTTGCAATCATCTGATGCCTCATTATAATATTTAGAATGTTTAAATTGATTTAATTAAAGATTCTAAACAGCTCTGTCAAATAATCGATATCATCTAATTCATGTGATCAGGTTTTAGCGTATTTTTACACCTCTGTTTTCAATTAAGTATAATACTGAATCAAATACATTGAAAAATGATTCAGACAAATACCTTTTTCAAAGACAAGGAACTTTTGTGTACAGCAGTAAATAATTATAATCATTTGCAAGTCGGACATAAAGTGATAGTGGCAACTGCGCTACAAAGTGAAACAATTGTTTTACTTAGTTTTGAATGATTTTTACTGGCTAAATATCCTGTCATTCAATAAATTGCATCTATTCATATTGACTGTTCTAATACTGTAATGAAGCGACGTATACTGGTGTTCATTCAGCAATTTTGAAACCAAATCTGATGATGTGTGAAAGAATACACAGAGAGTACATTTATTACAGCTTGTTTCAAATGTGTTAATGAAACCCTGATGATATGATGTCCCGTCGTTGCTGGAGCAACATCAGTAGCAAGATATTATGAAAAGGAATTTCTCTTGAACTAACTTCATGGTATTAAATATCGATTCTCTCTTCGTATTAGTTTCCAAATTTTTAGCAAATAACAACTCTTGAAAAAAAAAATTTCTTTTATGGATTTTTTGTTATTTGGTAACGCTGATCCATCGAGTTGAATGGAAAATTTGTAGGTCTTTAAGTAATAGCATGATGATATTTCAATGCATTTAGCCATCTATTCTTCTTTGTACCGAATATTATTACTCAGTATTTTTTCTGATGATATCTGGCGGTTTCTTATGATGAAGAGCATTTTTTATTACCTCTCTGACTGCAGGCAAGATTAATTTCTCGCCGTTTGTGTATGGTTTTCATACTTTTGCGGTTAACAATATATTATTATATGAGGCTGGTAGTCCGTCATTTTGTTTAGAGGACGACAGAAAAAGTTTGATATAGTTGACAGTTCTAATTTTTTCTTTTCTAATCTTTGAAAGAAATAGGACATAGCTTTTCCAGAGCTACCAAGTCTCCGGCTTTTTCGATACCAATATTTTAATTCAGAAAATGTTTCTTTATTTAATTTTAACATTTGGGCGATTTAAAGTAATCATATTTTCACAAAAATAATAGTGGTGTACTAAAAGCCGGAGACTTAGCAGCTCTGCTTTTTTATCAGCACGCATTTATTCAAATGCTTTAGTAGCCTAGAAGGCTTCATTGCTTCATTTGAAAAAAAAAAAAAAAAAAACCTTTTTGACAAATTAAGTACACAGGCAACGAGTGATTTGTAGGATAATGCGTAGATCCATATTTCAAATACTCAATATTGTACTACCGCCATTTTTTCTTTGATTAACATATCTTGAAATAAATTTTTCCCTGTTTAAGTTTAAATAAATTTAAACTTGAACAAACTTATAGATATAATGATTTTTATCACTTCCACTAAGAAAAAACAAATTTCTTGAATTGATACAAATTATGGGTTCGTTTTAAAATCTCTGGTCAGTCATATGTAGTCATATTTCAGAATTTTTTTAAAATACAGGTTAATAAAAAAGAATTCTGTTTAAAACTTTCAGACAACAACTTATTGCAAATTTTGTACTCTACAATTTTTAAGTTCATAATGATTTTTAATGTGAGTCATAGTGATTTTTCGTGTTCCGCTGTGATATTTTGTCATTCATGAAAGAACTGCAGCTACAATGTTTTTAGCCTGATATAATAAAATTTTGTTAACCGTTCGTTTCTCAGATTTTAGCCCTTTTTCGTCTTTCATTTCGATTTTTTTTATACTAGTACAATAAATTTAACACACAGATCTAGGTTCGTCTGCATATATTTCCATTTAAAGGGACAGTTAAAATTTTCGCCACGGACTGGGCAATGCAGAGGAGACCATCTATTTTCATTATATAATTCCTATATACGCAAGTAAGCCATGACCGATCCCCTTGACTGTCCTAACGCCCCCCACCCCCATTTTTCTCCAGACCCGCTACCGCCCCCCTGGAAGGCTCCAGCGCCCACTGGGGATCTGTACCGCCCCCGTTGGGAACCTATGGTCTAAACCATAACACGGGTAACATACAATTCTATCAGCCTTATATATTTTTTTTCGTCCTGTTATCTTTCTTTTTACATTTATTCGTCCTCCCTTGATAATTTTGTATGTTACTGTATACACATTTAATATTTTACCTTGTATGTTACTGTGTATATGAGGGTGGTCTCTTTTTTTCTCTTTCTAGCACTGTTGTCTGAAATGGGCCGAATATTTGTACGGAGCTGACTTCGCTAGCAGAATATTTCGGTGAGTCTAAACCATAAGACAGGTAAAATGCAATTCTATGATACTTGTAATTTTTTTCTTCCTGTAATCATTCCTTTCACATTTATCTGTCCTCCCTTGATATTTTTTATGTTACTGTATACATGTTGGCAAAGATGTCATATACGCACCACATTTACATGTGATTTTGTTCTGAGGCCAGTTTGGCGAAAACGTCGTTATCAAATATCAGTTATGCATATTTTTAAATTTTTTATATTATTGTAAAATGGAAATAATAATAAACTACAAAAGTTTAATTCATTACAATAAAACGAAATAATTTATATCGATTTATAAAAGAAAATAAAAAATAAATAAAGAGTTTTTTAACAAATAAACAACAATGCCCGGGTTATTATACAGGGTGATTCATAAAAGATGGGCAGAACTTTAAGGGGTTATAGTACACTTAAAGACAAATAATATTAAATAGGAGACTAAGGGTCCCAGACGTATTCCCAAGGAGATAGGGGGCATTAAAGTTTAGGGTCCGAAATTTCAAATGATTATAAAAAATGGAAAAATTGGTCGATTCGTTTGCGGTTTTTGCAAAAAATTTTCTTTATGCCAGTATTTTCTTGAAATAAAATTTTAAAGTTCAATTTCAAAAAATGCCGATAGGGGGGCGCTTTAGACTTTGGAGTAACAAACAACTATTTTTTAACGTTTTTTTTTTTGTATTTCTTTAAATGATTTCGAAAGCTTAGACTTAAACTTAAATTTTGATCTAAAAATCGGAGTCCTAACGAATAGTTAAGTAGCGTAAACTGAAATTTGAAATTTGAAACCCTTCTCCCCCCAGAACAAAAATCAGTTATTCCCGATCTTTGTGTCGTAGATTAGGCTCTAACTACTGCCGCGTTTTGCTAAAATTATTCTTTATGTCAGTATTTTCTTGAAAATAAATTTTAAAGAAAATTTTCAAAAAATTCCGATAGAGGGCGCTTTAGACTTTGGAGTAACGAACAACTATTTTATACCGTTATTTTTGTGTCTCATTAAATGCTTTCTAAAGCTTAGACTTAAATTTTCAGCCCAAAATCTGAATCGTTAGACGTGGTTAAGTTTCTGGGGAGAGGGGTTTGAAATTTCTACTCCTGAGCACAGTTCAGTTTACCATGTCCACACATTGTGTGCTGTGATACGAGGTAAAAAGACACAAATTAGGATTATGTTACCAAAGCATATTTATTAACATGTAATTACAATAAATGTTCAAAATTGTGACCACCAGAGGTTATGCACGCAGAACAACGGCGAAGAATGGGACGGCGAACATTTGCGAAAACATCAGGCTTTTCGAGCACTTCCCCTACAGCGGCGGAAAGTCTGGCGACCAGTTCCTCGGGGGATTCAATGGGTGTCTCATACATAAGAGCCTTCAATTGTCCCCAAAAAAAGAAATCGAGGGGTTAAAGATCTGACGAGCGAGCAGGCCAAGCAACAGGACCACCTCGACCAATCCATCTGTTCGGAAATGTGATGTCCAGATAGTTGCGGACGTCTCGTACGTAATGGGCTGGCGCTCCATCGTGCTGGAACCACATGACCCGCCGGATGCGTGGAGGAACAACGTTTAACAGGTCTGGCAGCACATGTTGCAGAAATGTGAGGTATGTTTTACCGTGAGGCGTTCACGAAGAAGGTACGGTCCGATTAGGTGGTCTCCGAGGATTCCTGCCCAAGCATTGATGGAAAAGCGTCTCTGATGAGCATGTGGATACGTAGCATGTGGATTGACATCCGCCCATACATGTGCATTGTGTGTGTGTTAAATGTACCTTCACGTGTGAAGGTACATTCATCGGTGAAAAGCACAGTTCGTCCAAAATGTGGATTTAGCGCGTTCTGCTGCAGAAACCAGCGGGCGAATTCAATACGATTTGGATAATCCCCTGGAGACAGTTTCTGGACTCGTTGCACATGAAACGGGAGCAAATGTTCATCCTTCAGTACCCTCCAAGTCATGGACTGTGAGGTATCCACCTGCCTAGCCACTGTTCGTGTACTTGTACTTGGCTGCGCCGCTACTACATCCAGAATGGCTTCTGCAACAACTACTGTTTCGTCCTTTTTTGCACGACCTGCATTCGACCGGGAAGCGAGAAATGATCCCGTCTCACACAACTGTCTGTGCAAGCGCTCGAAAGTTTTGCGGTTAGGCAACCGCCTGTTGGGAAATCGCTCTCCGTACATTCGTTGTGCCTCTGCACCATTTCATTCTGCCGCTCCGTAAATTAAATGCATCTCAGCCTTTTCCTTATTCGTGAAGGGCACCATCTTCCGATTCATTACTACAGCGACTTACACTTGACTCACCGTTCAGTGGTTTTTATGCCTGAATCGTGTCGAAATTTTGCATACGTGTTCATCTTCTTCCCCATTTGACATTTGCATACTTTCTGTCTCCTTCTTCACCCGGTGACTAAGTCAGGAATGGAGCTTTAACGTTTGCATGAGCGACGTTTCCAACTGTGCCAGTGCCTTTATGAGTGAATTCCGACTATGCAGTCCTTGACGAAAGTTGTATTTTTGCTTCGTATCACAGCACAGAATCGTTGGGCATGGTTAAGTAGTGCAAACTGAACTATGTTCAGAAGTTGAAATTTGAACCCCCTCCCCTCGCTACTGAACTACGCTCAGCGATTCAGATTTTTAGCTGAAAATTTAAGTTTAAGTCTAAGCTTTAGAAAGCATTTAATGAAACACAAAAAATAACGGTATAAAATAGTTGTTCGTTACTCCAAAGTCTAAAGCGCCCTCTATCGGAATTTTTTGAAAATTTTCTTTAAAATTTATTTTCAAGAAAATACTGACATAAAGAATAATTTTAGCAAAACGCGGCAGTAGTTAGAGCCTAATCTACGACACAAAGATCGGGAATAACTGATTTTTGTTCTGGGGGGAGAAGGGTTTCAAATTTCAAATTTCAGTTTACGCTACTTAACTACTCGTTAGGACTCAGATTTTTAGATCAAAATTTAAGTTTAAGTCTAAGCTTTCGAAATCATTTAAAGAAATACAAAAAATAACGTTAAAAAATAGTTGTTTGTTACTCCAAAGTCTAAAGCGCCCCCTATCGGCATTTTTTGAAATTGAACTTTAAAATTTTATTTCAAGAAAACACTGGCATAAAGAAAATTTTTTGCAAAAACCTCAAACGAATCGACCAATTTTTCCATTTTTTATAATCATTTGAAATTTCGGACCCTAAACTTTAACCCTTTCCGGCGCGGTGTCCCTTAACCTTCCTACCCTGTTCAAATTTTACTCAATTTTGATAAAAACATTTCACACCAGAATTGTTATTTAAAATATTTTAATATATTTATTTGACTTATTTCTCTGAATCTATTATTTAACTTTCTTTATGAAAAAAGTTCTGGATTGAATCGTATAAAACCAATTATAGTTATGGGTCGATTAGACCCATTCAGGGTAGGAAGGTTAAAAAGGACACCTAATTTTAATTTTACTGGCACCAAGAATATTTAATTAAAATTTTCCTTTGATAAAATGCCTGAAAATAAGCAAGTTCGTATTCCCTAAAAAACTCGTTTATAAATTCTGGTAGCAGCTAATTATTTCAATTAAATTTACTCCGCGCCGGAAAGGGTTAATGCCCCCTATCTCCTTGGGAATACGTCTGGGACCCTTAGTCTCCTATTTAATATTATTTGTCTTTAAGTGTACTATAACCCCTTAAAGTTCTGCCCATCTTTTATGAATCACCCTGTATAAGGCGTAAAATCGCCATTTTGTTGCACTCGCGCAAATGTGGTGCGTATATGACATCTGTGCCTACATATTCTATATTTTATTTTCTAGCAAGTTTTATATCTTATTCAAAGAGATAATCTGAAACAGTGGGATGTTCTATCGAATATTTACTAACACGTCTTAACCTACATCATCTATGACGTAATACCCTTTGAAGCATATAAAATTTAAACAAAACTACTGAAAGAATTGATAATTGTTTCTATAATTATTTAATTGTTATAAATGCAACAATGTAAAATAACAATCGAATACAATTCAACAACGGACAACAATGATTTGAACAATGTCTAAGAATGAAATCTTTTATTATTATTCAGTACCATAATAAATGCAAAAAGAAAAAGTTGAAACATATGATGTCTTTCGAAGAAATTTATATGTTACTGTATACAAATTTTATATTTTACTTTGTATGTTACTGTGTATACGAGGGTGGTCTCGTTTTTTTTCTCTTTCTAGCACTGTTGTCTGAAATGGGCCGAATATGCAAACGCAGCTGACTTCGCTAACAGAATATTTCGGAGAGCCTAAACCATAAGACAGGTAACATGCAATTCTATCAGCCTTGTATTTTTTTTCGTCCTGTTATCAATTCTTTCACATTTATCTGTTTCCCTTTGATAATTTTGTATGTTATTGTATACACATTTTAAATTTTAACTTGTACGTTACAGTGGATATGAGGTTGGTCTCGTTTTTTCTCTTTCTAGAACTGTTGCCTGAAATGAGCCGAATATTTGCACGGAGCTGACTTCGCTAACAGAATATTTCGGAGAGTCAAAACCATAAGAAAGGTAACATGCAATTCTATCTGCCATGTATTTTTTTTCGTCCTGTTATCATTTTTTTCCCATTTATCTGTCCTACCTTGATAATTTTGTATGTTACTGTATATATATTTTATATTTTAGATTCTAGCAATTTTTGTATCTTATTCAAACAGATAATATTAAACACCGGGCATTTCTATCAATTACTTACTAACCTGTGTTAACATTCATCATCTATGACGTAATACCATTTGAAGTATATAAAAATGCAAACAAAACTATTGAAAGAATGTTCAACAACAACAGACAACAATGAGGTGAACAATGTCTAAGAATGAAATCATTTTTATTCTTCAGTATCAGAATAAACGCAAAGAGAAAAAGTTGAAACATGTGATGCCTTTCGGAGAATTTTATATGTTACTGTATACAGATTTTATATTTTACTTTGTATGTTACTGTGTATATGAGGGTGGTGTCGTTTTTTTCTCTTTCTAGCACTGTTGTCTTAAATGGATCGAATATTTGTACGGAGCTGACTTCGCTAACAGAATATTGTGGAGAGTCTAAACCATAAGACAGGTAACATGCAATTCTATCAGCCTTGTATTTTTTTTCGTCCGGTTATTTCTTTCACATTTATCTATCCTCCCTTGATAATTTTGTATGTTACTGTATACATATTTTATATTTTAACTTGTATGTTACTGTGTGTATGAGGATGGTCTCGTATTTTTCTCTTTCTAGCACTGTTGTCTGAAATGGGCCGAATATTTGTACGGAGCTGACTTCGCTAACGGAACATTTCGGAGAATCTAAACCATAAGACAGGTAACATGCAATTCTAAGAGCCTTGCATTTTTTTTCGTCCGGTTATCATTTCTTTCACATTTATCTGTCCTCCGTTGATAATTTTGTATGTTACTGTATACACATTTTATATTTTAACTTGTATGTTGCTGTGTATGTGAGGGTGCTCTCGGTTTTTCTCTTTTTAGCACTGTTGTCTGAAATGGGAACGAATATTTGTACGGAGCTGACTTCGCTAAGAGGATATTTCGGAGAGTCTAAACCATGAGACAGGCAACATGAAATTCTATCAGCCTTGTATTTTTTTTCGTCCTGTTATCATTTCTTTCACATTTATCAATCCTACCTTGATAATTTTGTATGTTACTGTATACATGTTTTATATTTTACATTCTAGCAATTTTTGTATCTTATTCAAACAGATAATCTTAAACACCGGGCACGTCTATCGAATACTTACTAACAAGTCTTAACATACATCATCTATGACGTAATACCATTTGAAGTATATAAAAATGTAAACAAAACTATTGAAAGAATTGATAATTGTTTATAAAAATATTTATTTGTTATAAATTCAACAATGTGAAATAACAATCGAATAAAATTCAACAACGGACAACAATGATTTGAACAATGTCTAAGAATGAAATCTTTTATTATTCTTCAGTATATCAGAATAAATGCAAAGATAAAAAGTTGAAATATGTGATGCCTTTCGGAAAATTTTATATGTTACTCTATACACATTTTATATTGTACTTTGTATGTTACTGTGTACATGTGGGCGGTCTCGCTTTTTTCTCTTTCTAGCACTGTTGTCTGAAATGGGCCGAATATTTGTACGGAGCTGACTTCGCTAACAGAATATTTCGGAGAATCTAAACCATAAGACAGGTAACATGCAATTCTATGAGCCTTGTATTTGTTTTTCGTCCTGTTATCATTTCTTTCACATTTATCTGTCCTCCTTTGATATTTTTTTATGTTACTGTATACGCATTTTATATTTTAACTTGTATGTTACTGTTTATACAGGCACGTAGCCAGGGAGGGGGCTAAGGGGGCTGAAGCCCTTCCCGAAAGTTTGAAAAGACTTTACAAAATTATCTCTGTGATAATAAAATAACATTTGTTTGTTTTTATCTTCCATTTCCTTAAAATCAATTGCATTTTTAGCTGTAAAAATTTCCATTTATTCAAAAACAGTTACACTAATCTTTTATTATATCGGTTATTTTGATATTTCTTTAATAGATATTTACGAGAAAAAATATAAATTCTTTTTAAAATGCAATTTTAACTACCTTTATGCGTAGTAACATTTGATTAAGTGTAATTCCGTATCATTAATTTGACTAGGAAAAATTAGTGTAATACAGATATGGCGTATTAATTTTAGGAGACATATATTAAGCATTTACTGGCATGTTATGATTTTCCTTAATTTTCTTTATCTTCATGGATATAAACGAAACTTAGAGCGGTGTCAATGTTAAAATGTTTTACAGAGAAAGGAGCCAAAAACTTTAATTTCCGCCTGTAATGTAAAATATGTGAAAAAATAAATAATTTTTAAGAAAGTATCTTTGATAATGATGTTATAACTGTAAAACACTTTTTTTATTAAAAATAAACTGTTAGAATGCATTTTTAAAAAGTAATGATGCGAGGAAAAAAAATATGGTGTCGAAAAGATGTCACAGCGGCATCCCCAGTTTCTTTACTGAACAACTTTTTTGTGAATTGTTTGTATGTGAATCTTTAATAGTAAGAAAATGTGCGTAAAGTAGCTTGTTTGTCTGGTCAATTTTCTTTGTATTTTGCAGAACCCTCAACTTCAGCGATATATACCCCTATGTAGAGATTTTTTTTAAAAAAATTCCATAATACCACCGAGAGAGTTTTCGATCCCGTCAACTCATGTATTTTGATAAAATTTACCCCAATTACACTGTGAGGCTATTCTGCAAATCTAAGCGTGTGTGCTGACGTATTAGATAGTGAGTATAGAGAAATTTTGAGTTGATTCCCGGCCTGGGCAATTTTTCGCTCAGTTGGAAATATTTAATTTGTATTTTGAGTTATGTCTAGGGGCGAAGTAAAAATTTAAACAACAACAGTGGTTCAGTTTACAGCCAGAAATTGAATTTAGTAATTGAAATTTAAAAGTATTCTGAGTTCAAAAAAACAAATTTTATCAAATACAATTTCTGGCTCTAAAAAAGAACTTTCTGAACCGTGAATTTTAATGATGGAAAATACAGTTTTTTGTCAATTGGGTAGATAAGATGGGAAAATTTTTTTAATGCTGTTAATGGAATATTTTAAGTAACTAGAAAATAGAACAGAAAATTTAACTAGAAAATATGATATGAAATGGCAAAAATATTTTTTCAGGAGTGTACCATTTTTTTAATTGCAAAATCATAAAACAGCACCATCGGTGCACTAAATCGTGAACTAACTTACGTGAAACCAATTCCAATAATATCAACTTTATCTGGCAGCAAGTCTTGTTTAGAAATTAAAATTTAGGATTGTTTGTAATCTAGCGTTCGGAACAATTTGATGGGGGGGGGGGGTTGTCAAGCACTCGATATGAGCCTACAGTATGGCAAGAACTTGATTCGATATTGGAATGTAACTGGAGATGACTTAGTTGGTGTCACGAAGAGAAACATTTTTGGTTCCATTCTGCTTTCCAAACAACCATATAGTTTTCCACTAACTGCAGGAAAGAAATAAAAATTAGAAAAATGGAAGAAATATCCTGAAATAGTATTTCCTTTTCTTACATATACCAAAACGCATTTATTGTAAGCCTTGTTTTTTGTTTTTTCTTGAAAAAATAGGTACAAAAAAGAAGGAAACTAATTTCTACATGTTTCAGACATTGGAAAAAGGTGAAATGTGTTTTCTTAGGCAATTCTTATAACATATGCATTTAAATTATCACAAACCGTATATCGTATTTTAGCAAACAGAATTAAAATTTCTTCAGGAATGTAGTAAATTAATATTTTATTGTTGAGTTTTAAAGAGCTTCAGGAAAAGAAGAAATCAGAGCAGCTGTTGGATCAATACTTGAAACAATCTTACTTTGCGTAGAGAAAAATACGCCACTTTGAGATGACCACGATGATGATCCTCTAACGTTAGAGAAATCTATATAAAAAAGACTGTTAGCTATGAGCTCTTTGAAATTTTGAGGAATGTCTGGAGCGAATGAATTGAAACACGATATTATAAATATCCGTAGAAATGCTATTTACTTCATCCAAGACATTTAGAATAAAATCATTTAAATAACCTCAGATATAGTTACCAAAGTATGAATTATCAAAATAAATAACGTCATCTGTTTTGTTAGTGCAAATAAAACGCGTATCTTAATTGCTCATATGAAACTCAAGCGCAGAACAGCTTGACTTTTGTGTTAGATATGTGGACTATTAAAATATTCACAAACCCCAATAATACAGAAAGTTCTTTTAGGTTTTATTCCAATAAATCTCTTCTCTGCTAAAAATTCAAGAAAAGTAATATTACAACATTCTGATCAACTATGCCTTGACATGTATAAATGCGTTACAAAAGCGTATAAGGGTTAATAAGTCTAATCATGTTGGCGGGGTCCATTTTAAAATTTTCCAGAGTATCCAAAATTAGATCCATCAACTTTGAAAGCCATCTGTTAAATCTTGCCTTGTCCAACAGCATGCTGATTCCCATAATATGAATCATGGAATTGTTAAAGCAGTGGCAAAGGTTTTTAAAAATCAAATTTAGTGTTTCAAGAAGCAATTGCATAATGTTTTGCATTTAACAAAAGAAAATGACTTCTCCGCATTTGTGATACAAAATTTATCGAGAGGCGTGAAAGTATATTAACTTTTGTTGAGCTACATACATTTGCTTTTGCTCAGAAATTATTTCGAAAAACACATGCACGATTTCTTTGGTAGCTGGAGCTTTTTTGGAAGTCGGGAGAAGAATGATTTTCTCATAAACCTGCCTGTTTGTGAGAAGGTTTTCTGTCTGACAAAGTCACAGTGAGTTCTTCAAGAAAAATTTCGTGACATGATATTGGCTGTAACTTTTGTTAAAGATGTCCTAATTGTTTTACATAAATATAGAGAAAAATGCAACCTTTTGTGAGATATTTTATTGCGCATCAAAACTTCGGGAAGACATCTTTCAAATTAAAATAAAGATCCGAAGACTAATATTTATACAGACAACACGTATAAACCCTCAAATTACATCCGCTAAAGAGTATTACAGTATCAGGGTCTTTATTCTCCGTGAAGGAAGTCTTATTCAAAATTTAAAAGATCTAATTTCGAATGAAGATAGTTTAAGAGATTTCCTATTATTTTTTACAGGATTTGTTTAACTCAAAAAAGCAAGCAAATTAGAGATACTGACACCTTTGCAATCATTTCCATTCATTGAAACACTACAGTAGATCTTGATAAGTTAATCAGCATCATGACTAAGAAGAAATTACAACGATTGCTTCTGTTGCATTAGTAAATTTATTGTACTAAGAGTACAGCATTTATAATTATTATAGTCAGAGAATGTGAAATAAAAATATAATTTTTATGATTAAATATGAGTGTAGCAATTAATTTTTCTTTGGAAAAAATAAAGCAAAAGAAATTAATTTCATTTATGGATCAATAGTTTCAAGACTTCGCATTCGCAATGCCAGCGTCTTCCACGCTAATATTAATCATGTGTTTTAAATCAATTCATGTAACTTGTTTGCATTTCAATATTTTTTAACTTTTTTCTTATAGGTTACTTAAGGCTCATCTCAAACATTGTTGTTTTGTGATTTTTAGGTTTCAAGGAATTTTTTTTTTTTAACTCTCCGGTTTCCGAATCGCTTTGGAAACTGGAAGTGCTTTTGAATGTCAAAAGTTGCAACAGAAATTGAAAAAAATTTGAATACGAAGTAACAATATTTGACATGGTTATCAAGTGAAGGAATACATTTTAGCGATTATTTTTTAACTTTTTGCTGTAACTTATACAAATTACTTTTGTAAGATCAGAAAAAATTTCAAAATTCAGCCCCTCCCGAAAGGAAATCCTGGCTACGGGCCTGTGTGTATATGAGGGTGGTCTCGTTTTTAGGTGCGTTCGTAATTATGTAAATACATAGCACCTATAGTGGTCGTTCAGTCCGTCCGTCTGTCCGCATATAACAACGCAAAAACTACCCAACCGAATCATTTGAAATTTGAAATACATAATTATTACAAAATTTTGTCGAGTCATTTCAAATTTTTTGATAATCGGGTGCATAGATCAATTACAGGGGCAATCAAAAGTATTCAATTACATAATGGTCAATGGGGAAAAGTTTTCAAATATATTTTATACGTCTGAAATTTAAAATACATAATTATTACATAATTTTGTCGAGTTATTTCAAATTTTATGAAAATCGGATGCATAGATCAATTACAGGGGCAATCAAAAGTTTTCCATTACATTACGGTCAATGGGGAAAAAAGTTTCAAATGCATTTTATTCGTTTGAAATTTAAAATACATGATTGTTTCATAATTTTGTCGAGTTATTTCAAATTTTTTGATAATCGGGTGCATAGATCAATTACAGGGGCAATCAAAAGTATTCAATTACATTATGGTCAATGGGGAAAATTTTTCAAATATATTTTATACGTTTGAAATTTAAAATACATAATTATTACATAATTTTGTCGAGTTATTTCAAATTTTATGAAAATCGGATGCATAGATCAATTACAGGGGCAATCAAAAGTATTCCATTACATTACGGTCAATGAGGAAAAAAGTTTTAAATGCATTTTAATGGTTTGAAATTTAAAATAAATAATTATTACATAATTTTGTCGACACATTTTAAATTTTATGAAAATCGGATGCATAGATGAATTACAGGGACAATCAAAAGTATTCCGTTACATTACCGTAAATGGGGAAAAATGTTTCAAATGCATTTTAATGGTGTTACACTCATTCGAAACTAATAAAATTTATATGAATCTATAAAGTACGTATTATAATATACATTTTGCATAATCTGTGGTGCAAAGAACATTTGTTATAGATTTACAAGGCCACACAAAAGTATTCTATTGCATAATGGTATAGTGAGAACATTGTTTGGTGAGTATTTTAATTGAAATTAACTATTTACGATTTTATGAGATTGATTTATGAGAGTAACATTTTTTAAAACTTCGTTATCGTTCGAACACACCTCATTTGCTACGCTTCACGTGCAATTTCCAACTTGTTTTCTCTTTCTAACACTGTTGTCTGAAATGGACCGAATATTTGTACGGAACTTACTTCGCTAATAGAATATTTCGGAGAATCTAAACCATAAGACAGGTAACATGTAATTCTATGAGCCTTGTATTTTTTTTTTCGTTCTGTTATCATTTCTTTCACATTTATCTGTCCTCCCTTGATAATTTTGTATGTTACAGTATACACTGTAAAAAAAAATCTGTAAGGTTACTAAGAATTTTCTAGGAAACTGGGATGCCTAAAACTTTTATGTAACCGCAACAGAAGAAAATCATGTACAATTACAAAAGTTGCTTTAGTAACTGTTACTAAATATCGTTTAGTAAACATACTAACGATTTTTTTGTGAGTTTATCAAAGAATCGTCGGTAAATTTACTAAATTTTATTTAATAAACTTACTAATGATTGTTCAGGGAGTTTAGTGAGGAATTTTTAGTAAATTTACTAATGATTATGTTGTCAATGCACTAACGATTTGTTAGGGAGTTTTATAAAGAACTTTATGAAAACTTACTAAAGATAATTTAGTAAATTTACTAATGATTTTTAAGGGAGTTTCTCATATTAGTTTTTATAAATGTACTAAATATTCTTTAGTAATGTTACTAGCAATATTTTTGGGTGATTACTAAATATATTTTGGTAAATTTACCGAAAATTACTTAGTAAACGTACTAACGATTTTTAGGGAGTTTTCTAAACAATATTTTGTGAGATTTCTAATGATTTTTTTAATATTCTAACAAAAAACTTTTTGTAACACATTTAATAAGAAGTTTGATTACATTTGGAAGGGACTTTATGGCACATTTACTATAAGATTTTAGGAATGCACCTTAAACATTTATGCATTTTATCAATAAAAAATGCAATAAGGTACCGTCAGAAAAAAACCAATAACTTTTTAGTATTGTATTTAAACCAGTTTTTGTATTCTCACCAGAAAGATCTTTGCAATAACACAAGAATTAATACAAGTAAATTCGCTAATACTTTTTTAGTATTGTATTTAAAATATTTTATTGGTACCTACATAAATATTTTTGTAACTCTTCAAAATTTTTGTAGTTGTATTAATAATGGTTTTCTGCAGTATTCCGAAAATATTATATGTAATTATTTTTTTATACTGATACTTATAAAACTTGGAGTTGTTATAGTATTTTTTCAATATGAAGTTGAATTTTACGGTTTTAAATATCCTGAGTGGAGTTATCTTCACGTATAGAAATATTTAGACATAAAATAAACAATATGTCCTGACATATGTTTCAATATTCTCACAGCAACTGACATAAATACTTGTATGTTACACATGAGAAAACTAACAGAAGCTTCATTGTTCATATTTAAAAGGATACAAAATCATTTTGATATCTTAAATGAGCATTATAACAACAGCACTAAATGAGCATATCTTATGGATTTTAGTTAAACTAAAAAGAAGACAATAAATACAATAATGTAAATAAATTATAACTGAGTTTTAAAATATTCCTAAAAATCTGCTATGGATAGAATTGAGACAAACTAAATTTGCAAATTTTAAGGACAATATTATATATAAATTGAACACTGCGCCTTATCTAATCCAATGCATGATTTGAGAACCTTTATATTATGAGAAACATCATCCGTTCATTTTCTGTGAATATGCTTCTAAACTAGAAATGAAAATACAGTATTTCTTTTTTTGCTGTTGTTGTTTTGTTCAATTCTATTATCATAAGAATTCAATTAACAAGTGTCTTCTGTTACATATATTTAAAACACTATACAATGACCAATTAAATGAATCGAAAACTTATATGAGATCTGCAAAAAATTTAATGTCTTTAACTGAAAGTCACATTTCAGTTTTTTAAAAAACCTTACTCTTATTTCTGATAGATATGTCATAGATTTATCACTAATTATTGGAATCTTTCCCCCTTCAATATTTTATTGTCTCTTTCCTAGACACATTACTCACAAATTTCTCGCACCATATATGCTTAATACAATATACATTTTTTATACTTTATTTGCTTGAGAGTTTTGTTCCAAACTGAAATATTAAAGAGGAAAACTTTAATTATTAATAGGACCGCAATTTTAAAACTGTAAACTGGTTTAATGATCCGTAAGAATGGATCGAATATGTATCAATTTAGTAGAATTCTTCTGTGTTTAATTTAATATTGCTCTGGAATTAGAATATTAAACTCAAATAGTTACAGATACGAGAGATGATATACACACCTTAACACATATATATAAAAATGCATCTTTGACGTATCAGCAGTAATTGTGGGCAGGCTTCGCACTTTTTAATGTTTATCAGTATTTTATAATTAGTAGAGTTTACTAAGCAATCTTCCTAAAAGTAGAAAACTTATGGAAACTAGAATGAAAAAAAAAAAGAAATGTATATTGCTTTTGAAAATATTATGAGCTGTCGTTTGTGATATAAATGCAATATACTAATCTGTACAACCAATAAATGCAATATGATTAAATGACAAAATACAATGAAATATGAATAAATTTTATTAAATAATTATTGAATTCATTACAAAAAAACATTTATATATTTGTAATATGACTCACATTTTGCAAATATTACATAATTAGTATTTATACAAATACCTATGAATTTCATACTTTTTTTAAATTATTTTTCGAGGAATGTTCTGTTCAAATATTAATAATCAAGTCCATATACCTATTAAGATAATATCATTTTAACAATCATTTTCAAATGTTATAAAATAATTAGAAGGCTTCATTCTTGCGCTTTAATATATTCTGCAGCAATGAGGTTCGCGAGGTTTTTCTCATTCATAATAGTGCTTTTTTTTCCTCAACTTTCACCGTCAAGGAAGCCTCACATAGTTTTTAAATTGAATTTCAGTTTCTTCATCTATCTAAAAAGAAAAGTTAGATGTTAACATACACAGGAAAGAAAAATTTAATAAAATTTATAATGAATATGATATTATAGAAAAACTAATGTTCATCTTCGACATTCAATGTTACAACTATTTTAAAATTAGCTAGATGGAACTTCTCAAAACTTGATGGCAAACATCATAATGGCATCAACGAAAAATGTTTATTTACCACATTAAAAATATTAGAAACTTAAAAAAAATAGTTATTAACAATGAGAAATACCATGCATTTTAAATTCAAGCTGATCTGCATTTTGGCAGAGTAACAGTCACACATGTTGTCATAGGATTTTTCTCATCTGAAATTTCCCATTTACAGATATAACATTAATAAATCGTAAATTGCTCTTATTACTCATTACTAATTTCTTATAAAATGCATTCGTAGAACCATATGATACTGAAAAGGTCTTTTTCATAAAGTCTTGATATTCTTGTAATTTATGAAATAGAAATACAAAAATCCATCGAGAGGTGGCATCAGGGCCGTAGCTAAGGGGGCGCTATGGGCGGCTCAGCCCCCCTAAAATATTTTGAGCCCCCCTGGAAAAAGTTACAAGGTCACTAAATGTTCCGAAAATTCAAATGAAATTCTGTTCAAAAATCTAATTTAGTTTTGAGACCCTTTCACAGTTTTGAAGAGTTACTAAATTGTATCTAAAATACGTGTTTCAACATTCCCTCATCCTATTGGTACATATGAAGCTAATAGGATGTTTAATTTTGCACCAGTTTTACATTCAAAATTTTCATCATCGTATACTTTTCTTAGCATAAAATGAAGTTATTACAACAGTTTAATGAGAAACATAGTACCTACAATGTGAATATGCACTTATTTATCTTTCTGCACTAGAGAGAAAACAAAAAAATATGAGCCCCCCCCCTACATTCCCTTGAGCCCCCCCTATATTCCCTTGAGCCCCCCCCCCCACCTATCGTACACTTCTAGCTACGTCCGTGGGTGGCATTGAAACATATAAAAAATATTGAATATGTTTTATAAATGCTAAATATATAGTGATAAAACTGCTCAATTGGTTTAAAAATAATGTCCTGGAGACACACACAACGTTGAATTTGTGGATTAAAAAAACAGTATAGTTTGTTGCCATTGTTCTCTGACGGCATGTGTAAATTAGTAACAAATGCTCAAACACAATCAGCATTTTTACCCAATAAATAGTGCCAGTAGGTATATACTGTAATACAAATGCTTAATATTCGAATATGTGTAAATAGCTATCATTTGACAGGCCCTTCTATTAGTGAATTTAGGCATTTAAAATTTTTATTAATATAGAGAAAATTGGGGTGGGGTGAGACACTTTTTACAAAAGTTAAAAAATCAACTTTTTTTAACTCAAAAATAAAATTTCAAGTTATAGAATGCAAGGTGAAACACTTTTTTATCGCTCTGAATAATATATTAAGAAAACAAAACACGCAAAAGGTATTTTATAATTAAAGAAATTGTAAGTTTCAACATGTACCCCATGCCTCCCCACTAACAGAGAGATTGAGGATTTTCTACTTTTGATTTTTTCTGTAATAAAATAAAGCTATAAAAGGTACAAATAATCCAGTGTTTGCTAGATATATAATCAAAAAAGATTGCAGATTGATATAATGTATGTGCCACAATATAGAATTCCAGGATCTTCATAACTTAAATGATAATTCAGGACTGTTAGTTATAGATAATATTAAAAAATCATCAATTCAAATTATTTACATTTCGAAGTAAATGGATATGTTAACAATGTTATAATTAATATATTACGCTCTAAATATGTTAGCAATATATAAATATGGTATCAATTTACATTCATCTTATTAAAAACAAAGAAAGACATCCCATTCCTCCGCTTTACTGGCATGTCCCATTCTTCCACACTTCCTTGTTTTGTTTTAAACTTCTTAAACAAACAAAAATGCTGCTTTTAGGCTTATTTTAAAAAACGAGTAATATACAATGTAATGTTCTACTGTATAAATAATGAAACTGTTGCATTTTTGCATAACAGAAAACATAAAAAGTAGATTTAATATTGATTGTGGAAATAATCTTATTTTATACAACTGCGAACATATACACATCAACAATTTTTTTTTAACTGAAGATTTGGCTACCATTGCTTCATCTTTCGTGCAACTGATGAAATGTTTAGAATGATACATAAAGGGAAAAACCTACTGTCCCATTCTTCCCACTATCCCACACCGCTCTCCTCTCTGTATTAATATTTTGTGATAATTATGTAAAACCATATTAAACACCACTAATATTTACATTTAATAAAATTAGTAATTGCATTTATCATTAAATTGTGAACAGTGCTTAAAATTAATAATTACCAAATAATTAACTAAGAAATCAATGCATTTTTTAGGATTTAATTACTAAACTAATTAATAGTTTAGTATTCATTCTAATAAAAAAAAAGAGCCAAGTTAATAGATCCCCAAAAAGACACTTGTTCAATTTAAAAGAGCATTAATTTTTGGCGAAATATATTAGTAATCTGTATGTATTAGTAATCAACTTTTTGTTAATTTTCGTCCTCTTCCGATATCATATGTTATCATCCCTTGAACCCCTCCCCCCCATCCCCATTAACGAAATCGTTATCAATGTGTATTTTTTTAAATTTATATAATTTATTTACTTTGTTCGAAAAGACATACAAAAAATTAGTTACATTTATTTCCCGCATAGTTTTATGATTCAGATGAAGAGAAGCTGACAAAATATCACTTTGCATATGAAAAAAAACTTGATATCGCATAATAATAAAAAAAAATAGTCACTATTTAACAGAATTTTATAATAGGTTTTTGTTACATAATGCATTTAACTGTAATAAAGAGCTGTTGTACTTGCACAGAACGGAGGGGAGGGGGGTGGGGCAGATAAAAATTCATATCAACAAAACAAGGACAATATTCTTTCTCTTTTTAGGTGCGTTCGTAATTATGTAAATACGTAGCACCTATTGTTGTCGCTCAGTCCGTCCGCATATAACAACGCAAAAACTACCCAACCGAATCGTTTGAAATTTAAAATATATAATTATTATATAATTTTGTCGAGTCATTTCAAATTTTATGAAAATCGGATGGATAGATCAATTACAGGGACAATCAAAAGGATTCCGTTACATTACGGTCAATGGGGAAAAAAGTTTCAAATGCATTTTAATCGTTTGAAATTTAAAACGTATATTTTTTATATAATTTTGTCGAGTCATTTCAAATATTATGAAAATCGGATGCATAGATCAATTACAGGGACAATCAAAAGTATTCCGTTACATTACGATCAGTGGGAAAAAAATGTTTCAAATGCATTTTAATGGTGTTACACTCATTTGAACATAATAGAATTGACATGAATCTATGATGTATGTACTAAAATCTACATTCTGTACAATCTGGGATGCAGAGAATATTTATTATTAAATTACAGGGCCACACAAATGTATCCCACTAAATAATGTTATACGGGGAAACATTGTTTGGGGCGTGTTTTAATTATATTAACCTACTTCACATTTTATGAATAAGATATACGTTAAGGAAATATAATAAAAATTACTCCCTGCATATTTACAGGAACACAAAGATTTCGACCACTATACTGTATCCAAAGTACGCTCTACTATATCAGCAAGATATGAATATTTTAAAACTTCGTTATCGTACGAACGCACCTCATTTGCTACGCTTCACGTGCAATTTCCAACTTTTTTTTATTAGTAAACATAAGCATCATTTCAAGAACACTTCACATATGGTTTTTTCGAATTGTGATTGTGTATGCATACACATATGAAGAAAAATAGAAATGTTAAACATTGGAGTATACTATATTTTTAGAATTAAGTAATTTTATAATAATTTAGTGATTTTAATAACTTATTATTTTGATAAAAATAGATGATAAGCTAAAAAAAGGATAACGTGCTATTTCGTACCTAAGATTGTTACAAATCAAAAGGATAATACAAAGAAAAAGAGAAAATTTTGATGATCAGAAATTATATCAAAGACACCCCTCCCCCCCGCCTCTCTGAAATGATAACTTTATATTTGTACGACCCAAAGATTAATTTGTTTGTTCTTAAAAGAACATAAAGAGTTCATTTTCTTACTGCTATTTTTACATAAAAATAAATACTTCCTCTATGAATAATTAAAATACTATAAGTAAAACACAAATTTAACAGACATGCAGTTGAAATATACGCTTAAATCTCTGAAATTATCAGAATATAAAAGAAATTGGGGGACAGTTGTGTGTGTTTGAGGGGGGGGGGGTTAGACACCTTTCAAAAGTGAAAAAAAAAATCCATATCGACACAAAAAAAATTTTAGATTTGTAGAATACAAAATGAGACATTTTCTAATGTTCTTGAACAATATAGAAACAATTTTCAGAAACTGTTTTATAATTAGCAAAATTGTAAGTAAAAGGGGGGAAAAAGTAAAAAAAAAAAAAAAATTGTCACATTCTTTCTTATACTTTATATTAAACTTCTTGTCTAGACAGAAATGCTGCTTTTAGACATAAATTATAATGGTATACAGTAAAATGTTCTATAAATAAGGAAACAATTACATACATGCACAAACAAGTCACTAATACACAGAAAGCATAAAAATATATAAAGCAAATTTACTTTTGGTTCTTGAAATAATTTTTTTCCTTTTACAATTGGAAGGTTAAGTAAGTCAGCTACTTTATTCAACCGAAGATTGGGGATTCTTTTAATTTATCTATACGTGACTGATAAAATGTTTATAAAAGAAATATATAGAGAAAAATCTACTGTCCCATTCCACCCCACTCTCCCTTACCAAGTAACAAAATCTTGGGTTAAGAGATTTAGGGAAGATTTCAGGTGGTTAACTGCTGTCATAATAAAGTAACCAATACAGGAGGGAAAACATATAGACATTTAAAGATTTTTATCTTTATGAGTAAGGATGGAGACAAAGATAACCCTATTTTCTTTTATTATTGAAGGAGGGGGGGGGAGATTTCTAAACGATTGGTAGTAAAACTTAATGAAGCCTTACAAATAGCACAAAAAAATGAAAATTAAACAGGGTAAAAGACTAAATTTTGAATGCTTGTAAGGAGAGGTGGAAAGAGGTAACATCATTTTCGGTAGGAGGAGGAGTAAAACCATATGATGTATTATTTATTGTTACAATAAAATAACAGACTAAAGTTTATTATTATTATTATTAGTATAATTATTATTATTATTTGGAATGACTTAAGATGTTACACTTTATATGTTGAGGGGGAGGGGAATAAGCTATTTATTTTTCTTTTCAGAAAGGGGGAGTATTAGATGACTTATTTACATAAGTGAAAATTTACAAATAAGTAAACTAGGGGTAGCCCAGTGATTAGTAGATAGAATTCGTTATTAGGGGAAAGTAGGAAATTGGTTTAATCCGTTCAGCTTAGATCTATAATGAATATATTAAGTTTTCCCCTTGGTACTAGGCGAGTGTTAGAAAAATATATAGATGTACAGTATTTTTTTTTTAATATACAATAACATCTCAAAACAGCTAACTATTAAAACCATTGTGAATACAGATGGGTTCTAAAGCTTAAAATCTGCATTTAACCCGCGAGAACTCACGCATGAGATTTTCTTTTTCTCCATCGTATCCTTTTTAAGACTATTTTTAAGACTGTTTTTCATTTTAATAAAATTTCAAAATGTGATTTCGATTACTTTACATCTTTTTTGAATAAAAGTACTAAGCCAAACAAAAATTTGATATTAAGTGACTGTAAATTAAAAGAAAACAATTGGGCACCGTTAGAGAAATTCTCACAGCGAGTTCTCCCGGGTTAATATTTTAGCTGAACATTAATGCCACAATTCTATTTCAAAGTTTAACCGCAGTGGTTTAACTCAAAACTCAAAGTGGTTTAACTCAAAATTAATTAGAGAAAAATTTGGACATTCTTTTAATCCTTCAGTTTAGGTCTAGAATTAACGTACTGAGTTTTAGCCCAACAAACTAGATGAACGTTGGAAAATATGTTCATATAGTGGAAATATATTTAAAAAAAAATCTTAATATCACAAAACAACCAATTCTATAAAAACCATTGTCAATACAAATGTCTTAGACTTTGAATATCGCAATAAAATGAACATCTTTTTGTCTCAATTCTATTTCAAAATTTTGCCTTAATCGCTAATCCAAAGCTTAGAACCTGGAGAGTCCAAGTTATCCATCCGCCCTGTCTCTATTTGTTAATACGTGTATATTTTTTAAATTGTTGAGGCTTTCACGATGTTTTTATAACTATATCAGGGTTTTATTTTGCATATTTTGAGAATAATAAATCAGTAGTTGTTGAGAAAGTGGTGCACGAAACACTTTTTCCCGATATTCCAAGGCTTTAAACTTTTATGAATTTAATTGCAGATTCTTGCATACTAGTCGAAAATAATTTTATAAGAGCATAGTTTTATTTTATTTTTTTTATCGAAGTTTAAAATCGTGCTATTGGTTGACTTTGAATTATTCTAGGGAAAAATCTTATGCACACTCATTTATACGCTCTACTCGCCCCCCCCCCCCCCATGCTTGCACTTTGTTTTCAATTTCCTTAATTCTAATAAATACACCCTGTTATTCATGCTATACACATCATATTAATTGCTGCACATATTTCATATTATAAATAATAAACAATATTTCCCATCATTTACGAGTCCTTTTTTAAATTTGCTAAAAATTATGGAAAAATACACTTTTTAAGTTAATTTGAACATAGCAAAAGGTTGAAACTTAATTCATGTGGAAATTAGTGTATTCATTTCTAATCTATGTCAATAGGATTAAAACAATATCCAGATTTCCCGTAATTAAATCGGACTTCGGCCTTTTTTTTCGTACCCCACCACTGGGCTATGGCCCGCATGCAAGAGGTTAAGTCATAATTCTTAAAATATCCACCCTAAATAATGAATCAATAACTAAAAAAAAAATTTACATGATAATAATTAAACATTAAACTGATAAACTACTCTGATCGCGCTTCAAGCTCTTGTTTAGCGATTTAGGCAATACTTTGAAGAAGAATTGTGAAAATTCATAAAAAATGTTAAATATCGGTTATTTTATTCAGAATTTTAACATTTGCATTGACAATATTTTTCATGATTTTTTTAATATGTTTTTATAGTAGTTAATAAAAACGTGTGTTTCAATTATAAATTTTCACATGCTTTTAAACGCCCACCTAGTTAAAGGGGGGAAACTTTATACATTCATTTTATACCTAAACTAAATGAATTCAAATACATTTCCAGTTTTCCTCTAACTTATTTGGATTTTGGTTTTCCCCCCTCCCCTACCACTGGGCTATAAATAGTTTTAAAGACCGTCTATGTGTAATTCTATGTGTTCTTTTAGTTGAGGAAGGAGTGGGGGGGGGGAGGGAGAAGGACAATTTTGGGTGACAAGAAAAGTCTTAATTGATAATTTATTATGACTATAAAATAACACACAGAGCACAGGTTGTATTTTATTTTATGTTATTTTAAATGAGGCATTTTTAAAGGTTTTTAAAATTTTGAGTAATGTTACGGTGTGTTGAAAATTCGGAATCAAAATTTTAAGAGTGAAATTCATATGAAGTTTTAATGAAATGAATGTGATGTAATGAATGGTTAATGAAATTTATTCACTATAAAGAAACAAATAGAGTAATAAAAATTCTTAAAAAAGTAAGTTTTAAACACTTTAATACTTGGTATTATGGAAAAATGGGAAGTGATTTTAAAGAAAAAGAGCAGGTAAATTTGATTAATTACATAAAACATTGGAAATTTCGTGCTTGTATTAAACACAGTTGTAAAGAATAGTTATTTGACATAAAAAATAAGTTTTAGATTTTTAATTATTATAAATAGTAGAATGGAGATATAATAAAATTTAATTCATAAAGAATAATAAACTTGCTTACTTAGTAACTAGAAATTTTAATCAGTACCTAATTAAAAATGGATGCATTTCACGCTTCTTTGGCTGCGTAAACAATCATTACGTCAATACTGATGGCCTTTCTGATTGGTTGACAGGTGAAACTAAGATATTTCACGTATTTATACTATGCGAGTGGTAAATTAATACCCCAGTTACAGATACAATTTTAGTAAACTTGCAGATTTCTGTAGCTTTACAAAAACTAGTTTTGTAGGTTTCCAGATTTTTTTTTACAGTGTACATATTTTATATTTTACTTTATATCTTTCTGTGTATAAGAGGATGGTCTTTTTTTTTTCTCTTTCTAGCACTGTTATCTGAAATGGGCCAAATATGCGTACGAAGCTGACTTCGCTAACAGAATACTTCGGAGAGTCTAAACCATAAGACAGGTAACATGCAATTCTATCTGCCTTGTGTGTTTTTTTTTTGTTTTTTTGTTTTTTTTTTTTTTTTTTTGTCCTGTTATCATTTTTTCCCCATTCATCTGTCCTTCCTTGATAATTTTGTATGTTACTGTATACATGTTTCATGTTTTACATTCTAGCAATTTTTGTGTCTTATTCAAACAGATAATCTTAAACACCGGGCACTTCTGTCAATTACTTACTAACATGTTTTAACATACATCATCTATGACGTAATACCATTTGAAATATATAAAAATGTAAACAAAACTATTGAGAGAATTGATAATTGTTACTAGAATTATTTAATTAATATAAATGCAACAAAGTAAAATAACAATCGAATACAATTCAGCAACAGACAACAATAAGGTGAAGAATGTCAAAGATTGAAATCTTATTTGTTCTTCAGTAACAGAATAAACGCAAAGAGAAAAAGTTGAAACATGTAATGCCTTCGGAGATTGCCTTTGTATGTTCGGTGGTCTCGTTTTTTTCTCTTTCACGTTTTTTTTTTTTTTTTTTTTTTTTTTTTTTTTTTTTGTCCTGATATCATTTTTTTCACATTTTTCTGTCCTCCCTTGATAATTTTGTATGTTACTCTATACACATTTAACTTGTATGTTACTGTGTATATGAGGGTGGTCTTGTTTTTTTCTCTTTCCAGCACTGTTGTCTGAAATGGGCCGAATACTTGTACGGAGCTGACTTCGCTAACATAATATTTCGGAGAGCCTAAAACACAAGACAGGTAACATGCAATTCTATCAGCCTTGTATTTTTTTTCGTCCTGTTATCTTTTCTTTCACATTTATCTGCCCTCCCTTGATAATTTTATATGTTACTGTATACACATTTTATATTTTGATTTGTATGTTACTGTGTATATGAGGGTGATCTCGTTTTTTTCTGTTTCTAGCACTGTTGTCTGAAATGGGCCGAATATTTGTACGGAGCTGACTTCGCTGACAGAATATTTCGGAGAGCCTAAACCATCAGACAGGTGAATAGTATTTCAATTGTTCGAAAGTTTATTATTAATTTCTTACTCAACTCAAAATTAAATGCGCATCTCTCATTTTAAACAGTTTATTCTCATGAGAAAATTCTTCTCAGTTCTTTCGAACATAGATAATTTAACAAAACACAACTCCAATAAAAAACCGTAACATTTTTTCACATATACTCATAAAAAAAAACATTCTAATCAAACTCAAAAACAAAAAGAATATTGTTTCACACAGCTTAGGTAAAAACTGAAGAAATAAACAGATAATGTATTTATAACAAATTATCGTTTGCACAGAAAACTTTTTACATTTTGAAATAATTAGGTATATCTTTGTTACTAGGCGACACAGCCAGTAAAAAATTAAATAGAATTTTATCAAACATACCGCCCCTCTTGAAACCTCTGAGGGGGGTTTCAAACTAAAACACTGCAATTACAACCATTGTAAAAAATATAAATAACAATACAATTAAATACAATATAAATGAGTCACAGTTAAGTTAAATTTAAACAAATATCTAAACAATCATAATAAATAAAGCAATTTTACAATAATGTACACTTTCTTATAAAAACTGAATTACTTTTCAAGAGGCAATACAGCAATTTTGGATACTGCTCTTTTATATATTCCATTTGGGGATCTACACTCTGGATCTACACCTCGTGACACAAGATCAGCAGGATTGTCAGAAGAAGCCACATGTCCCCAATGACTGATATCAGAAAGATTCTAAATCGTATCCACACGTGATGCCACAAAGCTTTTTAAGTCACACGGCTGTTTTCGAATCCAACATAATACAATAGTACTATCTGAATAATAGTAGAAGCTTCTTTAGGAACTTTTAAGGTTTTGGCAGCCTTATTCATCAATTTGGCTAATAAAACTGCACCACAGAGCTCCAAGCGAGGAATAGTGATTGTTTTGATTGGTGCAACTCGACTTTTACTGCAAAGCAACTGAGAAATTTGCTCTCCTGAAGAATTTGAAGACACAGCATACAATGCCACACCGTAGGCTTTCTCCGAAGCATCTGAAAAGCCACAAATTTTAATTTGCACTGGATTATTTGTAAAAATGTATCTAACAGCACTTATATTGATGGCTCTAAATGATTCTAGAAACTGCAACCAATCATCAAGCTCAGCTGTAGGGAGATTTTCATCCCAACCAATTTGCAGTCTCCACAGTCTTCGTAGGAAAATTTTTGCTTTCGTCACAACTGGACCTAGTAGACCCAAGGGGTCGAAAATGCGAGGAATATTTGACAGCACACTTCTTTTAGTTATCTTGGTTTGCTCACTGAATGATACACTAAAAGTAAAAGTATCATCATTGGCATTCCAACAAAGTCCTAGTGCCTTAGTTTCACTCATATTTTCAAAAGTGTAATTCTCATTTTTAAAGGCTGGCTCCATTAATTCTGGATGGTTACTAAACCATTTATGTAAATTCATGCCGCACGTATTTAATAGTCGAATAAGCTCAATTTGCAATCTCTTAGCCGATTTTAGGTCAGCTGCTCCAGTCAGGACATCGTCCATATAAAAGTCTGATTGTACCACACCAGAAGCATACGGAAATTGAGATTCATCATCTATACCAAGCTGTTTAAGGCAGCGCGTGGCTAAATAAGGGGCACTAGTTGTGCCATATGTGACTGTACATAGTCTGTAATATTTCATCTCACTATTTACAGTATCTTTCCAAACTATGCGCTGTAAATCACGTTGACTTTTATCGATAAGAATCGTGCGATACATCATTTTTACATCTGCTGTAAATGCATAGCGGTGTGTACGAAATCTAAGTATTATACTAAACAAATCATCTTGAATGACACCTAAATTCAGCTGTATGGAATTTGGGGATTCTCCTGATGAAGTTGCATGTGAACCATTAAAGACAATTCTCAATTTTGTAGAAATTTTATCTGGGCGATAAATAGCATGATGAGGTAGATAATTCGCATGTATTGGCTCATCTGTTTTCTCTACTTCCTCCATATGGCCTAACTCTCTATACTCTGCTATAAATGCGCAATATAACTCTAAAAGATTTGGATTTTTGACTAGCCTATTCCAAAGTGAATTTAATCTATTTTCCGCAAATTGCTTTGATTCTCCCAAAGAACTAGGATCTTTTTTCAACGGCATTTGTACTATGAATTTGCCCGTTATGTCTCTCTGATGTGTGTTTATAAAGTGGGTGTCGCATACTAATTCTTCTCTATTTTTCAATGGTATACTTTCTTCTACTCTTTCAATTTCCCAAAATTTTTTCATTTCGAAATTTAAATCTGTTTCAGTAATTAACCCACAATGTATTTGTTCCTGATCGTTACAATCGTAAACACTCCCACTTACTATGCAACCGAACACCGTATTTTGCAGTATTAATTTACAATTTGGTAGCTTCATACGACCACCTTTATCAATTCTAGATATACTTCAGCTCCTAGCAAAAGATCTATTTTCCCTGGTCTATTAAATTCAGGATCAGCAAGAATAATAGACTCTGGAATTCCTAGCTCTGAAATATTAATATATTTCGAGGGCATAATTTGCGAAATCCTTGGTATGATAAGGAAATCTAACTCCCGACTATAATCTCCCGAATTATTACTGATCAAGGCAGTAGTTTTATTTTTTACCGCTAAAGAGGATGCACTTAAACACGATACCGAAATATTACTTTTTTCTTTTCGAATTCCTAATCTTTCAACTAACTGCAATGTTAAAAAATTGCTCATTGAACCATTGTCCAATAAAGCACGCACCGGAACTTTATTTCCGAATTTATCTCTCATATAAACAATAGCAGTGGAAAGAAGAACTGTTTTAACATTATTCGATCTCACATTTGAAGTACCAGTGAAATTTTGAATTTGGTTATTTAACTCAAATGGTATGGCGTCAGCATTTAATGTTGGTTTACTTTCATTCGTTGACAATGCATTTGGCACTTCCTTATCACTATAATTTTTTGTGTTTCCCACCGCATTGAAATTTCTCTCACGCCTATCAAAACAAAGAAGTATATTGTGGCGTTTATGGCATTTTGAACACGAGAATGTTGAGTTACATTTTTTGACGCAGTGGAATTCTGAAAGACAGTTAAAGCACATATTGTTTTTTTTAACAAATTCTACTCTTTCCTGTACATTAAATTTTTGAAATTTGGGACATTTAAAAACACTGTGATTTTCCTGGTTACATACAACACATTTGAACATATTTTTCTCCTTTAAACTCGCAACCATGGATGTTACCTTTGAAAAGCTATGCTTTGTTTGGCTTTCGTTTTGAAAATTTCACTTTGTATTTACTTGTTTGGACGCACTTAGTGTACGCGCGTGGTCTCTCAAGAATTCTAGCAATTCAGTTAAACTCGGTAAATTATCCCGCATAAGATGTCCTTCCCACCACATTTTTGTATTTACATCTAATTTTTGAGCCAAAATATAAGCAAACATAGTAGTAGAAAACCCCTCAACTTTTTATTCTAAAATCTATAACGAACTAATACATTCATTTGTTATATCTATTAGATTTAATAATGCTGCTGGGGACTCATTCTGAATAACAGGAATATCTAAAAAACGTTTTAAATGCGCGTAAACTTGTTCTCTCGAATTTGAAAACCGTTCTTCCAAAAGCGACCATGCAACTTCATAATTAGAATCCACGATTTAAATAGATTGAATTATACGAAAGGCATCTCCTCTCAATGAAGACTTCAAATATTGTAATTTCATTGCCCCGGACAAATTAGAATTTTCATGTACAAGTTAACTTCGGCAATTTTATGTTATTTTCAACCTTTGTGGCGTTTTCTAAATTAACAGTTTGCAATTTCATTTTTGATAAGTTTTTGGTAAGTTCAAATTCCATTATTTCTAATATTTCATTAATTTCTTCGTTTTCTTTAATAAAATTCTCAATTTCATCTTCTTTACTTATCTTAAAAATAGACTCAAATAACTCAGAAAAGTTTTCCTCAGATTTATTCCGTTTCTCCTTTATGAAAATTAATTCATTCAATTCTGGTTCAGAATTCGATAATTTTTCTTTTAATTTTGTCAAGTTTGTTTTGAAAATTTTCTTTTTTGCTTTTAATTCTTTCATACTCATTTTTAATGAATAAAAATTAAATGGGTGCACTTACCCCTTTTGACTCTTTAAAAGATGATTTCTAGATACTAAGAAATAGGAAAACACAACAAAATATTCGCCATTTATCCTTCAGTCTTTGACGTAGAGCAACAACTCGCTGACTTTTCTCCGTAGAGACGGACCATATGAAGATTTCAATTGTTCGAAAGTTTATTATTAATTTCTTACTCAACTCAAAATTAAATACGCATCTCTCATTTTAAACAGTTTATTCTAATGAGAAAAATTCTTCCCAGTTCTTCCGAACATAGATAATTTAACAAAACACAACTCCAATAAAAAACCGTAACATTTTTTCACATATACTCAAAAAAAAAAAAAAAAAAAAAAAAAAAAAAAAAAAAAAACATTCTAATCAAACTCAAAAACAAAAAGAATATTGTTTCACACAGCTTAGGTAAAAACTGAAGAAATAAACAGATAATGTATTTATAACAAATTATCGTTTGCACAGAAAATTTTTTATATTTTGAAATAATTAGGTATATCTTGGTTGCTAGGCGACACAGCCAGCAGAAAATTAAATAACTTTTTATCAAACAGGTAACATGCAATTCTATCAGCCTTGTTTTTTTTTTCGTCCTGTTACCTTTTCTTACACATTTATCTATCCTCCCTTGATAATTTTGTATGTTACTGTATACACATTTTATATTTTGACTTGTATATTACTGTGTATATGAGAGTGGTCGTGTTTTTTTCTCTTTCTAGCACTGTTGTCTGAAATGGGCCGAATATTTGTACGGAGCTGACATCGCTAACAGAATATTTCGGAGAGCCTAGACCATAAGACAGGTAACATGCAATTCTATCAGCCTTGTATTTTTTTTCGTCCTGTTACCTTTTCTTTCACATTTATCTGTCCTCCCTTGATAATTTTGTATGTTACTGTATACACATTTTATATTGTGACTTGTATGTTACTGTGTATATGAGGGTGGTCTCGTTTTTTTCTCTTTCTAGCACTGTTGTTTGAAATGGGCCGAATATTTGTACGGAGCTGACTTCGCTAACAGAATATTTCGGAGAGCCTAAACCATATGACAGGTAACATGCAATTCTATCAGCCTTGTATTTTTTTTCGTCCTGATACCTTTTCTTTCACATTTATCTTTCCTCCCTTGATAATTTTGTATGTTACTGTATACACATTTTATATTTTACTTGTATGTTACTGTGTATATGAGGGTGGTCTCGTTTTTTTCTCTTTCTAACAATGTTGTCTAAAATGGGCCGAATATTTGTACGGAGCTGACTTCGCTAACAGAATATTTCGGAGAGCCTAAACCATAAGACAGGTAACATGCAATTCTATCAGCCTTGTATTTTTTTCGTCCTGTTACCTTTTCTTTCACATTTATCTGTCCTTCCTTGATAATTTTGTATGTTACTGTATACACATTTTATATTTTGACTTGTATGTTACTGTGTATATGGGGCGGTCTTGTTTTTTTCTCTTTCTAGCACTGTTGTCTGAAATGGGCCGAATATTTGTACGGAGTTGACTTCGCTAACAGAATATTTCGGAGAGCCTAAAAAATAAGACAGGTAACATGCAATTCTATCAGCTTTGTATTTTGTTTTCGTCCTGTTACCCTTTCTTTCACATTTATCTGTCCTCCCTTGATAATTTTGTATATTACTGTATACACATTTTATATTTTGACTTGTATGTTACTGTGTATATGAGGGTGGTGTTGTTTTTTTCTCTTTCTAGCAGTGTTGTCTGAAACGGGCCGAATATTTGTACGGAGCTGACTTCGCTAACAGAATATTTCGGAGAGCCTAAACCATAAGACAGGTAACATGCAATTCTATCAGCCCTTTATTTTTTTTCGTCCTGTTACCTTTTCTTTCACATTTATCTGCCCTCCCTTGATAATTTTGTATGTTACTCTATACACATTTTATAATTTCACTTGTATGTTACTGTGTATATCAGGGTGGTCTCGTTTTTTTCTCTTTCTAGCACTGTTGTCTGAAATGGGCCGAATATTTGTACGGAGCTGACTTCGCTAACAGAATATTTTGGAGAGCCTAAACCATAAGACAGGTAACATGCAATTCTATCAGCCTTGTATTTTTTTCGTCCTGTTACCTATTCTTTCACATTTATCTGTCCTCCCTTGATAATTTTGTATGTTACTGTATACACATTTTATATTTTGACTTGTATGTTAATGTGTATATGAGGGTGGTCTTGTTTTTTTCTCTTTCTAGCACTGTTGTCTAAAATGGGCCGAATATTTGTACGGAGCTGACTTCGCTAACAGAATATTTCGGAGAGCCTAAACCATAAGACAGGTAACATGCAATTGTATCAGCCCTTTATTTTTTTTCGTCCTGTTACCTTTTCTTTCACATTTATCTGTCCTCCCTTGATAATTTTGTATGTTATTGTATACACATTTTATATTTTGACTTTTATGTTACTGTGTATATGAGGGTGGTCTCGTTTTTTTCTCTTTCTAGCACTGTTGTCTGAAATGGGCCGAATATTTCTACGGAGCTGACTTCGCTAACAGAATATTTCGGAGAGCCTAAACCATAAGACAGGTAACATGCAATTTTATCAGCCCTTTATTTTTTTTCGTCCTGTTACCTTTTCTTTCATATTTATCTGTCCTCCCTTGATAATTTTGTATGTTACTGTATACACATTTTATATTTTGACTTGTATGTTACTGTGTATATGAGGGTGGTCTTGTTTTTTTCTCTTTCTTGCACTGTTGTCTGAAATGGGCCGAATATTTGTACGGAGCTGATTTCGCTAACAGAATATTTCGGAGAGCCTAAACCATAAGACAGGTAACATGCAATTCTATCATCCTTGTATTTTTTTTCGTCCAGTTACATTTTCTTTCACATTTATCTGTCCCCCCTTGATAATTTTGTATGTTACTGTATACACATTTTATATTTTGACTTGTATGTTACTGTGTATATGAGGGTGGTCTTGTTTTTTTCTCTTTCTAGCACTGTTGTCTGAAATGGGCCGAATACTTCTACGGAGCTGACTTCGCTAACAGAATATTTCGGAGAGCCTAAACCATAAGACAGGTAACATGCAATTCTATCAGCCTTGTATTTATTTCCGTCCTGTTACATTTTCTTTCACATTTATCTGTCCTCCCTTGATAATTTTGTATGTTACTGTATATACATTTTATATTTTGACTTGTATGTTACTGTGTATATGAGGGTGGTCTCGTTTTTTTCTCTTTCTAGCACTGTTGTCTGAAATGGGCCGAATATTTGTACGGAGTTTACTTTGCTAACAGAATATTTCGGAGAGCCTAAACCATAAGACAGGTAACATGCAATTCTATCAGCCTTGTATTTTTTTCGTCCTGTTACCTTTTCTTTCACATTTATCTGTCCTCCCTTGATAATTTTGTATGTTACTGTATACACATTTTATATTTTGACTTGTATGTTACTGTGTATATGAGGGTGGTCTCGTTTTTTTCTCTTTCTAGCACTGTTGTCTGAAATGGGCCGAATATTTCTACGGAGCTGTCTTCGCCAACAGAATATTTCGGAGAGCCTAAACCATAAGACAGGTAACATGCAATTCTATCAGCCTTGTATTTTTTTCCGTCCTGTTACATTTTCTTTCACATTTATCTGTCCTCCCTTGATAATTTTGTATGTTACTGTATACACATTTTATATTTTCACTTGTATGTTACTGTGTATATGAGGGTGGTCTCGTTTTTTTCTCTTTCTAGCACTGTTGTCTGAAATGGGCCGAATATTTGTACGGAGTTGACTTCGCTAACAGAATATTTCGGAGAGCCTAAACCATAAGACAGGTAACATGCAATTCTATCAGCCTTGTATTTTTTTTCGTCCTGTTACCTTTTCTTTCACATTTATCTGTCCTCCCTTGATAATTTTGTATGTTACTGTATACACATTTTATATTTTGACTTGTATGTTACTGTGTATATGAGGGTGGTCTCGTTTTTTTCTCTTTCTAGCACTGTTGTCTGAAATGGGCCGAATATTTCTACGGAGCTGTCTTCGCCAACAGAATATTTCGGAGAGCCTAAACCATAAGACAGGTAACATGCAATTCTATCAGCCTTGTATTCTTTTCCGTCCTGTTACATTTTCTTTCACATTTATCTGTCCTCCCTTGATAATTTTGTATGTTACTGTATACACATTTTATATTTTGACTTGTATGTTACTGTGTATATGAGGGTGGTCTCGTTTTTTTCTCTTTCTAGCACTGTTGTCTGAAATGGGCCGAATATTTGTACGGAGTTGACTTCGCTAACAGAATATTTACAAGAGCCTAAACCATAAGACAGGTAACATGCAATTCTATCAGCCTTGTATTTTTTTTCGTCCTGTTACCTTTTCTTTCACATTTATCTGTCCTCCCTTGATAATTTTGTATGTTACTGTATACACATTTTATATTTTGACTTGTATGTTACTGTGTATATGAGGGTGGTCTCGTTTTTTTCTCTTTCTAGCACTGTTGTCTGAAATGGGCCGAATATTTCTACGGAGTTGTCTTCGCCAAGAGAATATTTCGGAGAGCCTAAACCATAAGACAGGTAACATGCAATTCTATCAGCCTTGTATTTTTTTCCGTCCTGTTACATTTTCTTTCACATTTATCTGTCCTCCCTTGATAATTTTGTATGTTACTGTATACACATTTTATATTTTGACTTGTATGTTACTGTGTATATGAGGGTGGTCTCGTTTTTTTTTCTTTCTAGCACTGTTGTCTGAAATGGGCCGAATATTTATACGGAGTTGATTTCGCTAACAGAATATTTCGGAGAGCCTAAACCATAAGACAGGTAACATGCAATTCTATCAGCCTTGTATTGTTTTCGTCCTGTTACATTTTCTTTCACATTTATCTGTCCTCCCTTGATAATTTTGTATGTTACTGTATACACATTTTATATTTTGACTTGTATGTTACTGTGTATATGAGGGTGGTTTTGTTTTTTTCTCTTTCTAGAACTGTTGTCTGAAATGGGCCGAATAATTGTACGGAGCTGACTTCGCTAACAGAATATTTCGGAGAGCCTAAACCATAAGACAGGTAACATGCAATTTTATCAGCCCTTTATTTTTTTCCGTCCTGTTACCTTTTCTTTCATATTTATCTGTCGTCCCTTGATAATTTTGTATGTTACTGTATACACATTTTATATTTTGACTTGTATGTTACTGTGTATATGAGGATGGTCTTGTTTTTTTCTCTTTCTAGCACTGTTGTCTGAAATGGGCCGAATATTTGTACGCAGCTGACTTCGCTAAAAGAATATTTCGGAGAGCCTAAACCATAAGACAGGTAACATGCAATTCTATCAGCCTTGTATTTTTTTCCGTCCTGTTACATTTTCTTTCACATTTATCTGTCCTCCCTTGATAATTTTGTATGTTACTGTATACACATTTTATATTTTGACTTGTATGTTAATGTGTATATGAGGGTGGTCTGGTTTTTTTCTCTTTCTAGCACTGTTGTCTGAAATGGGCCGAATATTTGTACGGAGTTGACTTCGCTAACAGAATATTTCGGAGAGCCTAAACCATAAGACAGGTAACATGCAATTCTATCAGCCTTGTATTTTTTTTCGTCCTGTTACATTTTCTTTCACATTTATCTGTCCTCCCTTGATAATTTTGTATGTTACTGTATACACATTTTATATTTTGACTTGTATGTTACTGTGTATATGAGGGTGGTCTTGTTTATTTCTCTTTCTAGCACTGTTGTCTGAAATGGGCCGAATATTTGTACGGAGCTGACTTCGCTAACAGAATATTTCGGAGAGCCTAAACCATAAGACAGGTAACATGCAATTTTATCAGCCCTTTATTTTTTTTCGTCCTGTTACCTTTTCTTTCATATTTATCTGTCGTCCCTTGATAATTTTGTATGTTACTGTATACACATTTTATGTTTTGACTCGTATGTTACTGTGTATATGAGGGTGGTCTCGTTTTTTTCTCTTTCTAGCACTGTTGTCTGAAATGGGCCGAATATTTGTACGGAGCTGATTTCGCTAAGAGAATATTTCGGAGAGCCTAAACCATAAGACAGGTAACATGCAATTCTATCATCCTTGTATTCTTTTTCGTCCAGTTACATTTTCTTTCACATTTATCTGTCCTCCCTTGATAATTTTGTATGTTACTGTATACACATTTTATATTTTGACTTGTATGTTACTGTGTATATGAGGGTGGTCTTGTTTTTTTCTCTTTCTAGCACTGTTGTCTGAAATGGGCCGAATACTTCTACGGAGCTGACTTCGCTAAAAGAATATTTCGGAGAGCCTAAACCATAAGACAGGTAACATGCAATTCTATCAGCCTTGTATTTATTTCCGTCCTGTTACATTTTCTTTCACATTTATCTGTCCTCCCTTGATAATTTTGTATGTTACTGTATATACATTTTATATTTTGACTTGTATGTTACTGTGTATATGAGGGTGGTCTCGTTTTTTTCTCTTTCTAGCACTGTTGTCTGAAATGGGCCGAATATTTGTACGGAGTTTACTTTGCTAACAGAATATTTCGGAGAGCCTAAACCATAAGACAGGTAACATGCAATTCTATCAGCCTTGTAATTTTTTCGTCCTGTTACCTTTTCTTTCACATTTATCTGTCCTCCCTTGATAATTTTGTATGTTACTGTATACACATTTTATATTTTGACTTGTATGTTACTGTGTATATGAGGGTGGTCTCGTTTTTTTCTCTTTCTAGCACTGTTGTCTGAAATGGGCCGAATATTTCTACGGAGCTGTCTTCGCCAACAGAATATTTCGGAGAGCCTAAACCATAAGACAGGTAACATGCAATTCTATCAGCCTTGTATTCTTTTCCGTCCTGTTACATTTTCTTTCACATTTATCTGTCCTCCCTTGATAATTTTGTATGTTACTGTATACACATTTTATATTTTGACTTGTATGTTACTGTGTATATGAGGGTGGTCTCGTTTTTTTCTCTTTCTAGCACTGTTGTCTGAAATGGGCCGAATATTTGTACGGAGTTGACTTCGCTAACAGAATATTTCGGAGAGCCTAAACCATAAGACAGGTAACATGCAATTCTATCAGCCTTGTATTTTTTTTCGTCCTGTTACCTTTTCTTTCACATTTATCTGTCCTCCCTTGATAATTTTGTATGTTACTGTATACACATTTTATATTTTGACTTGTATGTTACTGTGTATATGAGGGTGGTCTGGTTTTTTTCTCTTTCTAGCACTGTTGTCTGAAATGGGCCGAATATTTGTACGGAGTTGACTTCGCTAACAGAATATTTCGGAGAGCCTAAACCATAAGACAGGTAACATGCAATTCTATCAGCCTTGTATTTTTTTTCGTCCTGTTACATTTTCTTTCACATTTATCTGTCCTCCCTTGATAATTTTGTATGTTACTGTATACACATTTTATATTTTGACTTGTATGTTACTGTGTATATGAGGGTGGTCTCGTTTTCTTCTCTTTCTAGCACTGTTGTCTGAAATGGGCCGAATATTTCTACGGAGCTGTCTTCGCCAACAGAATATTTCGGAGAGCCTAAACCATAAGACAGGTAACATGCAATTCTATCAGCCTTGTATTCTTTTCCGTCCTGTTACATTTTCTTTCACATTTATCTGTCCTCCCTTGATAATTTTGTATGTTACTGTATACACATTTTATATTTTGACTTGTATGTTACTGTGTATATGAGGGTGGTCTCGTTTTTTTCTCTTTCTAGCACTGTTGTCTGAAATGGGCCGAATATTTGTACGGAGTTGACTTCGATAACAGAATATTTCGGAGAGCCTAAACCATAAGACAGGTAACATGCAATTCTATCAGCCTTGTATTTTTTTTCGTCCTGTTACCTTTTCTTTCACATTTATCTGTCCTCCCTTGATAATTTTGTATGTTACTGTATACACATTTTATATTTTGACTTGTATGTTACTGTGTATATGAGGGTGGTCTTGTTTTTTCACTTTCTAGCACTGTTGTCTGAAATGGGCCGAATATTTGTACGGAGCTGATTTCGCTAACAGAATATTTCGGAGAGCCTAAACGATAGCACAGGTAACATGCAATTCTATCAGCCTTGTATTTTTTTTCGTCCTGTTACATTTTCTTTCACATTTATCTGTCCTCCCTTGATAATTTTGTATGTTACTGTATACACATTTTATATTTTGACTTGTATGTTACTGTGTATATGAGGGTGGTCTCGTTTTTTTCTCTTTCTAGCACTGTTGTCTGAAATGGGCCGAATATTTGTAAGGAGTAGACTTCGCTAACAGAATATTTCGGAGAGCCTAAACCATAAGACAGGTAACATCCAATTCTATCAGCCCTTTACTTTTTTTCGTCCTGTTACCTTTTCTTTCATATTTATCTGTCGTCCCTTGATAATTTTGTATGTTACTGTATACACATTTTATATTTTACTTGTATGTTACTGTGTATATGAGGGTGGTCTCGTTTTTTTCTCTTTCTAGCACTGTTGTCTGAAATGGGCCGAATATTTGTAAGGAGTAGACTTCGCCAACAGAATATTTCGGAGAGCCTAAACCATAAGACAGGTAACATGCAATTCTATCAGCCTTGTATTTTTTTCCGTCCTGTTACATTTTCTTTCACATTTATCTGTCCTCCCTTGATATTTTTGTATGTTACTGTATACACATTTTATATTTTGACTTGTATGTTACTGTGTATATGAGGGTGGTCTTGTTTTTTTCTCTTTCTAGCTCTGTTGTCTGAAATGGGCCGAATATTTGTACGAAGCTGACTTCGCTAACAGAATATTTCGGAGAGCCTAAACCATAAGACAGGTAACATGCAATTTTATCAGCCCTTTATTTTTTTTCGTCCTGTTACCTTTTCTTTCATATTTATCTGTCCTCCCTTGACAATTTTGTATGTTACTGTATACACATTTTATATTTTGACTCGTATGTTACTTTGTATATGAGGGTGGTCTCGTTTTTTTCTCTTTCTAGCACTGTTATCTGAAATGGGCCGAATATTTGTACGGAGCTGATTTCGCTAAGAGAATATTTCGGAGAGCCTAAACCATAAGACAGGTAACATGCAATTCTATCAGCCTTGTATTTATTTCCGTCCTGTTACATTTTCTTTCACATTTATCTGTCCTCCCTTGATAATTTTGTATGTTACTGTATATACATTTTATATTTTGACTTGTATGTTACTGTGTATATGAGGGTGGTCTCGTTTTTTTCTCTTTCTAGCACTGTTGTCTGAAATGGGCCGAATATTTGTACGGAGTTTACTTTGCTAACAGAATATTTCGGAGAGCGTAAACCATAAGACAGGTAACATGCAATTCTATCAGCCTTGTATTTTTTTCGTCCTGTTACCTTTTCTTTCACATTTATCTGTCCTCCCTTGATAATTTTGTATGTTACTGTATACACATTTTATATTTTGACTTGTATGTTACTGTGTATATGAGGGTGGTCTCGTTTTTTTCTCTTTCTAGCACTGTTGTCTGAAATGGGCCGAATATTTGTACGGAGTTTACTTTGCTAACAGAATATTTCGGAGAGCCTAAACCATAAGACAGGTAACATGCAATTCTATCAGCCTTGTATTTTTTTCGTCCTGTTACATTTTCTTTCACATTTATCTGTCCTCCCTTGATAATTTTGTATGTTACTGTATACACATTTTATATTTTGACTTGTATGTTACTGTGTATATGAGGGTGGTCTCGTTTTTTTCTCTTTCTAGCACTGTTGTCTGAAATGGGCCGAATATTTGTACGGAGTTGACTTCGCTAACAGAATATTTCGGAGAGCCTAAACCATAAAACAGGTAACATGCAATTCTATCAGCCTTGTATTTTTTTTCGTCCTGTTACCTTTTCTTTCACATTTATCTGTCCTCCCTTGATAATTTTGTATGTTACTGTATACACATTTTATATTTTGACTTGTATGTTACTGTGTATATGAGGGTGGTCTCGTTTTTTTCTCTTTCTAGCACTGTTGTCTGAAATGGGCCGAATATTTCTACGGAGCTGTCTTCGCCAACAGAATATTTCGGAGAGCCTAAACCATAAGACAGGTAACATACAATTCTATCAGCCTTGTATTCTTTTCCGTCCTGTTACATTTTCTTTCACATTTATCTGTCCTCCCTTGATAATTTTGTATGTTACTGTATACACATTTTATATTTTGACTTTTATGTTACTGTGTATATGAGGGTGGTCTGGTTTTTTTCTCTTTCTAGCACTGTTGTCTGAAATGGGCCGAATATTTGTACGGAGTTGACTTTGCTAACAGAATATTTCGGAGAGCCTAAACCATAAGACAGGTAACATGCAATTCTATCAGCCTTGTATTTTTTTTCGTCCTGTTACATTTTCTTTCACATTTATCTGTCCTCCCTTGATAATTTTGTATGTTACTGTATACACATTTTATATTTTGACTTGTATGTTACTGTGTATATGAGGGTGGTCTTGTTTTTTTCTCTTTCTAGCTCTGTTGTCTGAAATGGGCCGAATATTTGTACGAAGCTGACTTCGCTAACAGAATATTTCGGAGAGCCTAAACCATAAGACAGGTAACATGCAATTTTATCAGCCCTTTATTTTTTTTCGTCCTGTTACCTTTTCTTTCATATTTATCTGTCCTCCCTTGACAATTTTGTATGTTACTGTATACACATTTTATATTTTGACTCGTATGTTACTGTGTATATGAGGGTGGTCTCGTTTTTTTCTCTTTCTAGCACTGTTATCTGAAATGGGCCGAATATTTGTACGGAGCTGATTTCGCTAAGAGAATATTTCGGAGAGCCTAAACCATAAGACAGGTAACATGCAATTCTATCAGCCTTGTATTTATTTCCGTCCTGTTACATTTTCTTTCACATTTATCTGTCCTCCCTTGATAATTTTGTATGTTACTGTATATACATTTTATATTTTGACTTGTATGTTACTGTGTATATGAGGGTGGTCTCGTTTTTTTCTCTTTCTAGCACTGTTGTCTGAAATGGGCCGAATATTTGTACGGAGTTTACTTTGCTAACAGAATATTTCGGAGAGCGTAAACCATAAGACAGGTAACATGCAATTCTATCAGCCTTGTATTTTTTTCGTCCTGTTACCTTTTCTTTCACATTTATCTGTCCTCCCTTGATAATTTTGTATGTTACTGTATACACATTTTATATTTTGACTTGTATGTTACTGTGTATATGAGGGTGGTCTCGTTTTTTTCTCTTTCTAGCACTGTTGTCTGAAATGGGCCGAATATTTGTACGGAGTTGACTTCGCTAACAGAATATTTCGGAGAGCCTAAACCATAAAACAGGTAACATGCAATTCTATCAGCCTTGTATTTTTTTTCGTCCTGTTACCTTTTCTTTCACATTTATCTGTCCTCCCTTGATAATTTTGTATGTTACTGTATACACATTTTATATTTTGACTTGTATGTTACTGTGTATATGAGGGTGGTCTCGTTTTTTTCTCTTTCTAGCACTGTTGTCTGAAATGGGCCGAATATTTCTACGGAGCTGTCTTCGCCAACAGAATATTTCGGAGAGCCTAAACCATAAGACAGGTAACATACAATTCTATCAGCCTTGTATTCTTTTCCGTCCTGTTACATTTTCTTTCACATTTATCTGTCCTCCCTTGATAATTTTGTATGTTACTGTATACACATTTTATATTTTGACTTGTATGTTACTGTGTATATGAGGGTGGTCTCGTTTTTTCTCTTTCTAGCACTGTTGTCTGAAATGGGCCGAATATTTGTACGGAGTTGACTTCGCTAACAGAATATTTCGGAGAGCCTAAACCATAAGACAGGTAACATGCAATTCTATCAGCCTTGTATTTTTTTTCGTCCTGTTACCTTTTCTTTCACATTTATCTGTCCTCCCTTGATAATTTTGTATGTTACTGTATACACATTTTATATTTTGACTTGTATGTTACTGTGTTTATGAGGGTGGTCTCGTTTTTTTCTCTTTCTAGCACTGTTGTCTGAAATGGGCCGAATATTTGTACGGAGCTGATTTCGCTAAGAGAATATTTCGGAGAGCCTAAACCATAAGACAGGTAACATGCAATTCTATCATCCTTGTATTTTTTTTCGTCCAGTTACATTTTCTTTCACATTTATCTGTCCTCCCTTGATAATTTTGTATGTTACTGTATACACATTTTATATTTTGACTTGTATGTTACTGTGTATATGAGGGTGGTCTTGTTTTTTCTCTTTCTAGCACTGTTGTCTGAAATGGGCCGAATACTTCTACGGAGCTGACTTCGCTAAAAGAATATTTCGGAGAGCCTAAACCATAAGACAGGTAACATGCAATTCTATCAGCCTTGTATTTATTTCCGTCCTGTTACATTTTCTTTCACATTTATCTGTCCTCCCTTGATAATTTTGTATGTTACTGTATACACATTTTATATTTTGACTTGTATGTTACTGTGTATATGAGGGTGGTCTCGTTTTTTTCTCTTTCTAGCACTGTTGTCTGAAATGGGCCGAATATTTGTACGGAGTTTACTTTGCTAACAGAATATTTCGGAGAGCCTAAACCATAAGACAGGTAACATGCAATTCTATCAGCCTTGTATTTTTTTCGTCCTGTTACCTTTTCTTTCACATTTATCTGTCCTCCCTTGATAATTTTGTATGTTACTGTATACACATTTTATATTTTGACTTGTATGTTACTGTGTATATGAGGGTGGTCTCGTTTTTTTCTCTTTCTAGCACTGTTGTCTGAAATGGGCCGAATATTTCTACGGAGCTGTCTTCGCCAACAGAATATTTCGGAGAGCCTAAACCATAAGACAGGTAACATACAATTCTATCAGCCTTGTATTCTTTTCCGTCCTGTTACATTTTCTTTCACATTTATCTGTCCTCCCTTGATAATTTTGTATGTTACTGTATACACATTTTATATTTTGACTTGTATGTTACTGTGTATATGAGGGTGGTCTCGTTTTTTTCTCTTTCTAGCACTGTTGTCTGAAATGGGCCGAATATTTGTACGGAGTTGACTTCGCTAACAGAATATTTCGGAGAGCCTAAACCATAAGACAGGTAACATGCAATTCTATCAGCCTTGTATTTTTTTTCGTCCTGTTACCTTTTCTTTCACATTTATCTGTCCTCCCTTGATAATTTTGTATGTTACTGTATACACATTTTATATTTTGACTTGTGTGTTACTGTGTTTATGAGGGTGGTCTCGTTTTTTTCTCTTTCTAGCACTGTTGTCTGAAATGGGCCGAATATTTGTACGGAGCTGATTTCGCTAAGAGAATATTTCGGAGAGCCTAAACCATAAGACAGGTAACATGCAATTCTATCATCCTTGTATTTTTTTTCGTCCAGTTACATTTTCTTTCACATTTATCTGTCCTCCCTTGATAATTTTGTATGTTACTGTATACACATTTTATATTTTCACTTGTATGTTACTGTGTATATGAGGGTGGTCTTGTTTTTTCTCTTTCTAGCACTGTTGTCTGAAATGGGCCGAATACTTCTACGGAGCTGACTTCGCTAAAAGAATATTTCTGAGAGCCTAAACCATAAGACAGGTAACATGCAATTCTATCAGCCTTGTATTTATTTCCGTCCTGTTACATTTTCTTTCACATTTATCTGTCCTCCCTTGATAATTTTGTATGTTACTGTATATACATTTTATATTTTGACTTGTATGTTACTGTGTATATGAGGGTGGTCTCGTTTTTTTCTCTTTCTAGCACTGTTGTCTGAAATGGGCCGAATATTTGTACGGAGTTTACTTTGCTAACAGAATATTTCGGAGAGCCTAAACCATAAGACAGGTAACATGCAATTCTATCAGCCTTGTATTTTTTTCGTCCTGTTACCTTTTCTTTCACATTTATCTGTCCTCCCTTGATAATTTTGTATGTTACTGTATACACATTTTATATTTTGACTTGTATGTTACTGTGTATATGAGGGTGGTCTCGTTTTTTTCTCTTTCTAGCACTGTTGTCTGAAATGGGCCGAATATTTCTACGGAGCTGTCTTCGCCAACAGAATATTTCGGAGAGCCTAAACCATAAGACAGGTAACATGCAATTCTATCAGCCTTGTATTTTTTTCCGTCCTGTTACCTTTTCTTTCACATTTATCTGTCCTCCCTTGATAATTTTGTATGTTAATGTATACACATTTTATATTTTCACTTGTATGTTACTGTGTATATGAGGGTGGTCTCGTTTTTTTCTCTTTCTAGCACTGTTGTCTGAAATGGGCCGAATATTTCTACGGAGTTGTCTTCGCCAACAGAATATTTCGGAGAGCCTAAACCATAAGACAGCTAACATGCAATTCTATCAGCCTTGTATTTTTTTCCGTCCTGTTACATTTTCTTTCACATTTATCTGTCCTCCCTTGATAATTTTGTATGTTACTGTATACACATTTTATATTTTGACTTGTATGTTACTGTGTATATGAGGGTGGTCTCGTTTTTTTCTCTTTCTAGCACTGTTGTCTGAAATGGGCCGAATATTTATACGGAGTTGACTTCGCTAACAGAATATTTCGGAGAGCCTAAACCATAAGACAGGTAACATGCAATTCTATCAGCCTTGTATTTTTTTCGTCCTGTTACATTTTCTTTCACATTTATCTGTCCTCCCTTGATAATTTTGTATGTTACTGTATACACATTTTATATTTTGACTTGTATGTTACTGTGTATATGAGGGTGGTTTTGTTTTTTTCTCTTTCTAGAACTGTTGTCTGAAATGGGCCGAATATTTGTACGGAGCTGACATCGCTAACAGAATATTTCGGAGAGCCTAAACCATAAGACAGGTAACATGCAATTTTATCAGCCCTTTATTTTTTTTCGTCCTGTTACCTTTTCTTTCATATTTATCTGTCGTCCCTTGATAATTTTGTATGTTACTGTATACACATTTTATATTTTGACTTGTATGTTACTGTGTATATGAGGATGGTCTTGTTTTTTTCTCTTTCTAGCACTGTTGTCTGAAATGGGCCGAATATTTGTACGCAGCTGACTTCGCTAAAAGAATATTTCGGAGAGCCTAAACCATAAGACAGGTAACATGCAATTCTATCAGCCTTGTATTTTTTTCCGTCCTGTTACATTTTCTTTCACATTTATCTGTCCTCCCTTGATAATTTTGTATGTTACTGTATACACATTTTATATTTTGACTTGTATGTTACTGTGTATATGAGGGTGGTCTGGTTTTTTTCTCTTTCTAGCACTGTTGTCTGAAATGGGCCGAATATTTGTACGGAGTTGACTTCGCTAACAGAATATTTCGGAGAGCCTAAACCATAAGACAGGTAACATGCAATTCTATCAGCCTTGTATATTTTTTCGTTCTGTTACATTTCCTTTCACATTTATCTGTCCTCAATTGATAATTTTGTATGTTACTGTATACACATTTTATATTTTGACTTGTATGTTACTGTGTATATGAGGGTGGTCTTGTTTTTTTCTCTTTCTAGCACTGTTGTCTGAAATGGGCCGAATATTTGTACGGAGCTGACTTCGCTAACAGAATATTTCGGAGAGCCTAAACCATAAGACAGGTAACATGCAATTTTATCAGCCCTTTATTTTTTTTCGTCCTGTTACCTTTTCTTTCATATTTATCTGTCGTCCCTTGATAATTTTGTATGTTACTGTATACACATTTTATATTTTGACTTGTATGTTACTGTGTATATGAGGGTGGTCTTGTTTTTTTCTCTTTCTAGCACTGTTGTCTGAAATGGGCCGAATATTTGTACGGAGCTGACTTCGCTAACAGAATATTTCGGAGAGCGTAAACCATAAGACAGGTAACATGCAATTCTATCAGCCTTGTATTTTTTTCGTCCTGTTACCTTTTCTTTCACATTTATCTGTCCTCCCTTGATAATTTTGTATGTTACTGTATACACATTTTATATTTTGACTTCTATGTTACTGTGTATATGAGGGTGGTCTCGTTTTTTTCTCTTTCTAGCACTGTTGTCTGAAATGAGCCGAATATTTGTACGGAGTTTACTTTGCTAACAGAATATTTCGGAGAGCCTAAACCATAAGACAGGTAACATGCAATTCTATCAGCCTTGTATTTTTTTCGTCCTGTTACATTTTCTTTCACATTTATCTGTCCTCCCTTGATAATTTTGTATGTTACTGTATACACATTTTATATTTTGACTTGTATGTTACTGTGTATATGAGGGTGGTCTCGTTTTTTTCACTTTCTAGCACTGTTGTCTGAAATGGGCCGAATATTTGTACGGAGTTGACTTCGCTAACAGAATATTTCGGAGAGCCTAAACCATAAAACAGGTAACATGCAATTCTATCAGCCTTGTATTTTTTTTCGTCCTGTTACCTTTTCTTTCACATTTATCTGTCCTCCCTTGATAATTTTGTATGTTACTGTATACACATTTTATATTTTGACTTGTATGTTACTGTGTATATGAGGGTGGTCTCGTTTTTTTCTCTTTCTAGCACTGTTGTCTGAAATGGGCCGAATATTTGTACGGAGCTGTCTTCGCCAACAGAATATTTCGGAGAGCCTAAACCATAAGACAGGTAACATACAATTCTATCAGCCTTGTATTCTTTTCCGTCCTGTTACATTTTCTTTCACATTTATCTGTCCTCCCTTGATAATTTTGTATGTTACTGTATACACATTTTATATTTTGACTTGTATGTTACTGTGTATATGAGGGTGGTCTCGTTTTTTTCTCTTTCTAGCACTGTTGTCTGAAATGGGCCGAATATTTGTACGGAGTTGACTTCGCTAACAGAATATTTCGGAGAGCCTAAACCATAAGACAGGTAACATGCAATTCTATCAGCCTTGTATTTTTTTTCGTCCTGTTACCTTTTCTTTCACATTTATCTGTCCTCCCTTGATAATTTTGTATGTTACTGTATACACATTTTATATTTTGACTTGTATGTTACTGTGTATATGAGGGTGGTCTCGTTTTTTTCTCTTTCTAGCACTGTTGTCTGAAATGGGCCGAATATTTGTACGGAGTTGACTTCGCTAACAGAATATTTCGGAGAGCCTAAACCATAAGACAGGTAACATGCAATTCTATCATCCTTGTATTTTTTTTCGTCCAGTTACATTTTCTTTCACATTTATCTGTCCTCCCTTGATAATTTTGTATGTTACTGTATACACATTTTATATTTTGACTTGTATGTTACTGTGTATATGAGGGTGGTCTTGTTTTTTCTTTTTCTAGCACTGTTGTCTGAAATGGGCCGAATACTTCTACGGAGCTGACTTCGCTAAAAGAATATTTCGGAGAGCCTAAACCATAAGACAGGTAACATGCAATTCTATCAGCCTTGTATTTATTTCCGTCCTGTTACATTTTCTTTCACATTTATCTGTCCTCCCTTGATAATTTTGTATGTTACTGTATATACATTTTATATTTTGACTTGTATGTTACTGTGTATATGAGGGTGGTCTCGTTTTTTTCTCTTTCTAGCACTGTTGTCTGAAATGGGCCGAATATTTGTACGGAGTTTACTTTGCTAACAGAATATTTCGGAGAGCCTAAACCATAAGACAGGTAACATGCAATTCTATCAGCCTTGTATTTTTTTCGTCCTGTTACCTTTTCTTTCACATTTATCTGTCCTCCCTTGATAATTTTGTATGTTACTGTATACACATTTTATATTTTGACTTGTATGTTACTGTGTATATGAGGGTGGTCTCGTTTTTTTCTCTTTCTAGCACTGTTGTCTGAAATGGGCCGAATATTTCTACGGAGCTGTCTTCGCCAACAGAATATTTCGGAGAGCCTAAACCATAAGACAGGTAACATGCAATTCTATCAGCCTTGTATTTTTTTCCGTCCTGTTACATTTTCTTTCACATTTATCTGTCCTCCTTTGATAATTTTGTATGTTACTGTATACACATTTTATATTTTCACTTGTATGTTACTGTGTATATGAGGGTGGTCTCGTTTTTTTCTCTTTCTAGCACTGTTGTCTGAAATGGGCCGAATATTTGTACGGAGTTGACTTCGCTAACAGAATATTTCGGAGAGCCTAAACCATAAGACAGGTAACATGCAATTCTATCAGCCTTGTATTTTTTTTCGTCCTGTTACCTTTTCTTTCACATTTATCTGTCCTCCCTTGATAATTTTGTATGTTACTGTATACACATTTTATATTTTGACTTGTATGTTACTGTGTATATGAGGGTGGTCTCGTTTTTTTCTCTTTCTAGCACTGTTGTCTGAAATGGGCCGAATATTTCTACGGAGTTGTCTTCGCCAACAGAATATTTCGGAGAGCCTAAACCATAAGACAGCTAACATGCAATTCTATCAGCCTTGTATTTTTTTCGTCCTGTTACATTTTCTTTCACATTTATCTGTCCTCCCTTGATAATTTTGTATGTTACTGTATACACATTTTATATTTTGACTTGTATGTTACTGTGTATATGAGGGTGGTTTTGTTTTTTTCTCTTTCTAGAACTGTTGTCTGAAATGGGCCGAATATTTGTACGGAGCTGACATCGCTAACAGAATATTTCGGAGAGCCTAAACCATAAGACAGGTAACATGCAATTTTATCAGCCCTTTATTTTTTTTCGTCCTGTTACCTTTTCTTTCATATTTATCTGTCGTCCCTTGATAATTTTGTATGTTACTGTATACACATTTTATATTTTGACTTGTATGTTACTGTGTATATGAGGATGGTCTTGTTTTTTTCTCTTTCTAGCACTGTTGTCTGAAATGGGCCGAATATTTGTACGCAGCTGACTTCGCTAAAAGAATATTTCGGAGAGCCTAAACCATAAGACAGGTAACATGCAATTCTATCAGCCTTGTATTTTTTTCCGTCCTGTTACATTTTCTTTCACATTTATCTGTCCTCCCTTGATAATTTTTTATGTTACTGTATACACATTTTATATTTTGACTTGTATGTTACTGTGTATATGAGGGTGGTCTGGTTTTTTTCTCTTTCTAGCACTGTTGTCTGAAATGGGCCGAATATTTCTACGGAGTTGTCTTCGCCAACAGAATATTTCGGAGAGCCTAAACCATAAGACAGCTAACATGCAATTCTATCAGCCTTGTATTTTTTTCCGTCCTGTTACATTTTCTTTCACATTTATCTGTCCTCCCTTGATAATTTTGTATGTTACTGTATACACATTTTATATTTTGACTTGTATGTTACTGTGTATATGAGGGTGGTCTCGTTTTTTTCTCTTTCTAGCACTGTTGTCTGAAATGGGCCGAATATTTATACGGAGTTGACTTCGCTAACAGAATATTTCGGAGAGCCTAAACCATAAGACAGGTAACATGCAATTCTATCAGCCTTGTATTTTTTTCGTCCTGTTACATTTTCTTTCACATTTATCTGTCCTCCCTTGATAATTTTGTATGTTACTGTATACACATTTTATATTTTGACTTGTATGTTACTGTGTATATGAGGGTGGTTTTGTTTTTTTCTCTTTCTAGAACTGTTGTCTGAAATGGGCCGAATATTTGTACGGAGCTGACATCGCTAACAGAATATTTCGGAGAGCCTAAACCATAAGACAGGTAACATGCAATTTTATCAGCCCTTTATTTTTTTTCGTCCTGTTACCTTTTCTTTCATATTTATCTGTCGTCCCTTGATAATTTTGTATGTTACTGTATACACATTTTATATTTTGACTTGTATGTTACTGTGTATATGAGGATGGTCTTGTTTTTTTCTCTTTCTAGCACTGTTGTCTGAAATGGGCCGAATATTTGTACGCAGCTGACTTCGCTAAAAGAATATTTCGGAGAGCCTAAACCATAAGACAGGTAACATGCAATTCTATCAGCCTTGTATTTTTTTCCGTCCTGTTACATTTTCTTTCACATTTATCTGTCCTCCCTTGATAATTTTGTATGTTACTGTATACACATTTTATATTTTGACTTGTATGTTACTGTGTATATGAGGGTGGTCTGGTTTTTTTCTCTTTCTAGCACTGTTGTCTGAAATGGGCCGAATATTTGTACGGAGTTGACTTCGCTAACAGAATATTTCGGAGAGCCTAAACCATAAGACAGGTAACATGCAATTCTATCAGCCTTGTATTTTTTTTCGTTCTGTTACATTTCCTTTCACATTTATCTGTCCTCAATTGATAATTTTGTATGTTACTGTATACACATTTTATATTTTGACTTGTATGTTACTGTGTATATGAGGGTGGTCTTGTTTTTTTCTCTTTCTAGCACTGTTGTCTGAAATGGGCCGAATATTTGTACGGAGCTGACTTCGCTAACAGAATATTTCGGAGAGCCTAAACCATAAGACAGGTAACATGCAATTTTATCAGCCCTTTATTTTTTTTCGTCCTGTTACCTTTTCTTTCATATTTATCTGTCGTCCCTTGATAATTTTGTATGTTACTGTATACACATTTTATATTTTGACTTGTATGTTACTGTGTATATGAGGGTGGTCTTGTTTTTTTCTCTTTCTAGCACTGTTGTCTGAAATGGGCCGAATATTTGTACGGAGCTGACTTCGCTAACAGAATATTTCGGAGAGCGTAAACCATAAGACAGGTAACATGCAATTCTATCAGCCTTGTATTTTTTTCGTCCTGTTACCTTTTCTTTCACATTTATCTGTCCTCCCTTGATAATTTTGTATGTTACTGTATACACATTTTATATTTTGACTTCTATGTTACTGTGTATATGAGGGTGGTCTCGTTTTTTTCTCTTTCTAGCACTGTTGTCTGAAATGAGCCGAATATTTGTACGGAGTTTACTTTGCTAACAGAATATTTCGGAGAGCCTAAACCATAAGACAGGTAACATGCAATTCTATCAGCCTTGTATTTTTTTCGTCCTGTTACATTTTCTTTCACATTTATCTGTCCTCCCTTGATAATTTTGTATGTTACTGTATACACATTTTATATTTTGACTTGTATGTTACTGTGTATATGAGGGTGGTCTCGTTTTTTTCACTTTCTAGCACTGTTGTCTGAAATGGGCCGAATATTTGTACGGAGTTGACTTCGCTAACAGAATATTTCGGAGAGCCTAAACCATAAAACAGGTAACATGCAATTCTATCAGCCTTGTATTTTTTTTCGTCCTGTTACCTTTTCTTTCACATTTATCTGTCCTCCCTTGATAATTTTGTATGTTACTGTATACACATTTTATATTTTGACTTGTATGTTACTGTGTATATGAGGGTGGTCTCGTTTTTTTCTCTTTCTAGCACTGTTGTCTGAAATGGGCCGAATATTTGTACGGAGCTGTCTTCGCCAACAGAATATTTCGGAGAGCCTAAACCATAAGACAGGTAACATACAATTCTATCAGCCTTGTATTCTTTTCCGTCCTGTTACATTTTCTTTCACATTTATCTGTCCTCCCTTGATAATTTTGTATGTTACTGTATACACATTTTATATTTTGACTTGTATGTTACTGTGTATATGAGGGTGGTCTCGTTTTTTTCTCTTTCTAGCACTGTTGTCTGAAATGGGCCGAATATTTGTACGGAGTTGACTTCGCTAACAGAATATTTCGGAGAGCCTAAACCATAAGACAGGTAACATGCAATTCTATCAGCCTTGTATTTTTTTTCGTCCTGTTACCTTTTCTTTCACATTTATCTGTCCTCCCTTGATAATTTTGTATGTTACTGTATACACATTTTATATTTTGACTTGTATGTTACTGTGTATATGAGGGTGGTCTCGTTTTTTTCTCTTTCTAGCACTGTTGTCTGAAATGGGCCGAATATTTGTACGGAGTTGACTTCGCTAACAGAATATTTCGGAGAGCCTAAACCATAAGACAGGTAACATGCAATTCTATCATCCTTGTATTTTTTTTCGTCCAGTTACATTTTCTTTCACATTTATCTGTCCTCCCTTGATAATTTTGTATGTTACTGTATACACATTTTATATTTTGACTTGTATGTTACTGTGTATATGAGGGTGGTCTTGTTTTTTCTTTTTCTAGCACTGTTGTCTGAAATGGGCCGAATACTTCTACGGAGCTGACTTCGCTAAAAGAATATTTCGGAGAGCCTAAACCATAAGACAGGTAACATGCAATTCTATCAGCCTTGTATTTATTTCCGTCCTGTTACATTTTCTTTCACATTTATCTGTCCTCCCTTGATAATTTTGTATGTTACTGTATATACATTTTATATTTTGACTTGTATGTTACTGTGTATATGAGGGTGGTCTCGTTTTTTTCTCTTTCTAGCACTGTTGTCTGAAATGGGCCGAATATTTGTACGGAGTTTACTTTGCTAACAGAATATTTCGGAGAGCCTAAACCATAAGACAGGTAACATGCAATTCTATCAGCCTTGTATTTTTTTCGTCCTGTTACCTTTTCTTTCACATTTATCTGTCCTCCCTTGATAATTTTGTATGTTACTGTATACACATTTTATATTTTGACTTGTATGTTACTGTGTATATGAGGGTGGTCTCGTTTTTTTCTCTTTCTAGCACTGTTGTCTGAAATGGGCCGAATATTTCTACGGAGCTGTCTTCGCCAACAGAATATTTCGGAGAGCCTAAACCATAAGACAGGTAACATGCAATTCTATCAGCCTTGTATTTTTTTCCGTCCTGTTACATTTTCTTTCACATTTATCTGTCCTCCTTTGATAATTTTGTATGTTACTGTATACACATTTTATATTTTCACTTGTATGTTACTGTGTATATGAGGGTGGTCTCGTTTTTTTCTCTTTCTAGCACTGTTGTCTGAAATGGGCCGAATATTTGTACGGAGTTGACTTCGCTAACAGAATATTTCGGAGAGCCTAAACCATAAGACAGGTAACATGCAATTCTATCAGCCTTGTATTTTTTTTCGTCCTGTTACCTTTTCTTTCACATTTATCTGTCCTCCCTTGATAATTTTGTATGTTACTGTATACACATTTTATATTTTGACTTGTATGTTACTGTGTATATGAGGGTGGTCTCGTTTTTTTCTCTTTCTAGCACTGTTGTCTGAAATGGGCCGAATATTTCTACGGAGTTGTCTTCGCCAACAGAATATTTCGGAGAGCCTAAACCATAAGACAGCTAACATGCAATTCTATCAGCCTTGTATTTTTTTCGTCCTGTTACATTTTCTTTCACATTTATCTGTCCTCCCTTGATAATTTTGTATGTTACTGTATACACATTTTATATTTTGACTTGTATGTTACTGTGTATATGAGGGTGGTTTTGTTTTTTTCTCTTTCTAGAACTGTTGTCTGAAATGGGCCGAATATTTGTACGGAGCTGACATCGCTAACAGAATATTTCGGAGAGCCTAAACCATAAGACAGGTAACATGCAATTTTATCAGCCCTTTATTTTTTTTCGTCCTGTTACCTTTTCTTTCATATTTATCTGTCGTCCCTTGATAATTTTGTATGTTACTGTATACACATTTTATATTTTGACTTGTATGTTACTGTGTATATGAGGATGGTCTTGTTTTTTTCTCTTTCTAGCACTGTTGTCTGAAATGGGCCGAATATTTGTACGCAGCTGACTTCGCTAAAAGAATATTTCGGAGAGCCTAAACCATAAGACAGGTAACATGCAATTCTATCAGCCTTGTATTTTTTTCCGTCCTGTTACATTTTCTTTCACATTTATCTGTCCTCCCTTGATAATTTTTTATGTTACTGTATACACATTTTATATTTTGACTTGTATGTTACTGTGTATATGAGGGTGGTCTGGTTTTTTTCTCTTTCTAGCACTGTTGTCTGAAATGGGCCGAATATTTGTACGGAGTTGACTTCGCTAACAGAATATTTCGGAGAGCCTAAACCATAAGACAGGTAACATGCAATTCTATCAGCCTTGTATTTTTTTTCGTCCTGTTACATTTTCTTTCACATTTATCTGTCCTCCCTTGATAATTTTGTATGTTACTGTATACACATTTTATATTTTGACTTGTATGTTACTGTGTATATGAGGGTGGTCTTGTTTTTTTCTCTTTCTAGCACTGTTGTCTGAAATGGGCCGAATATTTGTACGGAGCTGACTTCGCTAACAGAATATTTCGGAGAGCCTAAACCATAAGACAGGTAACATGCTATTTTATCAGCCCTTTATTTTTTTTCGTCCTGTTACCTTTTCTTTCATATTTATCTGTCCTCCCTTGATAATTTTGTATGTTACTGTATACACATTTTATATTTTGACTCGTATGTTACTGTGTATATGAGGGTGGTCTCGTTTTTTTCTCTTTCTAGCACTGTTGTCTGAAATGGGCCGAATATTTGTACGGAGCTGATTTCGCTAAGAGAATATTTCGGAGAGCCTAAACCATAAGACAGGTAACATGCAATTCTATCATCCTTGTATTTTTTTTCGTCCAGTTACATTTTCTTTCACATTTATCTGCCCTCCCTTGATAATTTTGTATGTTACTGTATACACATTTTATATTTTGACTTGTATTTTACTGTGTATATGAGGGTGGTATTGTTTTTTTCTCTTTCTAGCACTGTTGTCTGAAATGGGCCGAATACTTCTACGGAGCTGACTTCGCTAACAGAATATTTCGGAGAGCCTAAACCATAAGACAGGTAACATGCTATTTTATCAGCCCTTTATTTTTTTTCGTCCTGTTACCTTTTCTTTCATATTTATCTGTCCTCCCTTGATAATTTTGTATGTTACTGTATACACATTTTATATTTTGACTCGTATGTTACTGTGTATATGAGGGTGGTCTCGTTTTTTTCTCTTTCTAGCACTGTTGTCTGAAATGGGCCGAATATTTGTACGGAGCTGATTTCGCTAAGAGAATATTTCGGAGAGCCTAAAACATAAGACAGGTAACATGCAATTCTATCATCCTTGTATTTTTTTTCGTCCAGTTACATTTTCTTTCACATTTATCTGCCCTCCCTTGATAATTTTGTATGTTACTGTATACACATTTTATATTTTGACTTGTATGTTACTGTGTATATGAGGGTGGTATTGTTTTTTTCTCTTTCTAGCACTGTTGTCTGAAATGGGCCGAATACTTCTACGGAGCTGACTTCGCTAAAAGAATATTTCGGAGAGCCTAAACCATAAGACAGGTAACATGCAATTCTATCAGCCTTGTATTTATTTCCGTCCTGTTACATTTTCTTTCACATTTATCTGTCCTCCCTTGATAATTTTGTATGTTACTGTATATACATTTTATATTTTGACTTGTATGTTACTGTGTATATGAGGGTGGTCTCGTTTTTTTCTCTTTCTAGCACTGTTGTCTGAAATGGGCTGAATATTTGTTCGGAGTTTACTTTGCTAACAGAATATTTCGGAGAGCCTAAACCATAAGACAGGTAACATGCAATTCTATCAGCCTTGTATTTTTTTCGTCCTGTTACCTTTTCTTTCACATTTATCTGTCCTCCCTTGATAATTTTGTATGTTACTGTATACACATTTTATATTTTGACTTGTATGTTACTGTGTATATGAGGGTGGTCTCGTTTTTTCTCTTTCTAGCACTGTTGTCTGAAATGGGCCGAATATTTCTACGGAGCTGTCTTCGCCAACAGAATATTTCGGAGAGCCTAAACCATAAGACAGGTAACATGCAATTCTATCAGCCTTGTATTTTTTTCCGTCCTGTTACATTTTCTTTCACATTTATCTGTCCTCCCTTGATAATTTTTTATGTTACTGTATACACATTTTATATTTTCACTTGTATGTTACTGTGTATATGAGGGTGGTCTCGTTTTTTTCTCTTTCTAGCACTGTTGTCTGAAATGGGCCGAATATTTGTACGGAGTTGACTTCGCTAACAGAATATTTCGGAGAGCCTAAACCATAAGACAGGTAACATGCAATTCTATCAGCCTTGTATTTTTTTTCGTCCTGTTACCTTTTCTTTCACATTTATCTGTCCTCCCTTGATAATTTTGTATGTTACTGTATACACATTTTATATTTTGACTTGTATGTTACTGTGTATATGAGGGTGGTCTCGTTTTTTTCTCTTTCTAGCACTGTTGTCTGAAATGGGCCGAATATTTCTACGGAGCTGTCTTCGCCAACAGAATATTTCGGAGAGCCTAAACCATAAGACAGGTAACATGCAATTCTATCAGCCTTGTATTTTTTTCCGTCCTGTTACATTTTCTTTCACATTTATCTGTCCTCCCTTGATAATTTTGTATGTTACTGTATACACATTTTATATTTTGACTTGTATGTTACTGTGTATATGAGGGTGGTCTGGTTTTTTTCTCTTTCTAGCACTGTTGTCTGAAATGGGCCGAATATTTGTACGGAGTTGACTTCGCTAACAGAATATTTCGGAGAGCCTAAACCATAAGACAGGTAACATGCAATTCTATCAGCCTTGTATTTTTTTTCGTCCTGTTACATTTTCTTTCACATTTATCTGTCCTCCCTTGATAATTTTGTATGTTACTGTATACACATTTTATATTTTCACTTGTATGTTACTGTGTATATGAGGGTGGTCTCGTTTTTTTCTCTTTCTAGCACTGTTGTCTGAAATGGGCCGAATATTTGTACGGAGTTGACTTCGCTAACAGAATATTTCGGAGAGCCTAAACCATAAGACAGGTAACATGCAATTCTATCAGCGTTGTATTTTTTTCGTCCTGTTACCTTTTCTTTCACATTTATCTGTCCTCCCTTGATAATTTTGTATGTTACTGTATACACATTTTATATTTTGACTTGTATGTTACTGTGTATATGAGGGTGGTCTCGTTTTTTTCTCTTTCTAGCACTGTTGTCTGAAATGGGCCGAATATTTGTACGGAGCTGTCTTCGCCAACAGAATATTTCGGAGAGCCTAAACCATAAGACAGGTAACATACAATTCTATCAGCCTTGTATTCTTTTCCGTCCTGTTACATTTTCTTTCACATTTATCTGTCCTCCCTTGATAATTTTGTATGTTACTGTATACACATTTTATATTTTGACTTGTATGTTACTGTGTATATGAGGGTGGTCTCGTTTTTTTCTCTTTCTAGCACTGTTGTCTGAAATGGGCCGAATATTTGTACGGAGTTGACTTCGCTAACAGAATATTTCGGAGAGCCTAAACCATAAGACAGGTAACATGCAATTCTATCAGCCTTGTATTTTTTTTCGTCCTGTTACCTTTTCTTTCACATTTATCTGTCCTCCCTTGATAATTTTGTATGTTACTGTATACACATTTTATATTTTGACTTGTATGTTACTGTGTATATGAGGGTGGTCTCGTTTTTTTCTCTTTCTAGCACTGTTGTCTGAAATGGGCCGAATATTTGTACGGAGTTGACTTCGCTAACAGAATATTTCGGAGAGCCTAAACCATAAGACAGGTAACATGCAATTCTATCATCCTTGTATTTTTTTTCGTCCAGTTACATTTTCTTTCACATTTATCTGTCCTCCCTTGATAATTTTGTATGTTACTGTATACACATTTTATATTTTGACTTGTATGTTACTGTGTATATGAGGGTGGTCTTGTTTTTTCTTTTTCTAGCACTGTTGTCTGAAATGGGCCGAATACTTCTACGGAGCTGACTTCGCTAAAAGAATATTTCGGAGAGCCTAAACCATAAGACAGGTAACATGCAATTCTATCAGCCTTGTATTTATTTCCGTCCTGTTACATTTTCTTTCACATTTATCTGTCCTCCCTTGATAATTTTGTATGTTACTGTATATACATTTTATATTTTGACTTGTATGTTACTGTGTATATGAGGGTGGTCTCGTTTTTTTCTCTTTCTAGCACTGTTGTCTGAAATGGGCCGAATATTTGTACGGAGTTTACTTTGCTAACAGAATATTTCGGAGAGCCTAAACCATAAGACAGGTAACATGCAATTCTATCAGCCTTGTATTTTTTTCGTCCTGTTACCTTTTCTTTCACATTTATCTGTCCTCCCTTGATAATTTTGTATGTTACTGTATACACATTTTATATTTTGACTTGTATGTTACTGTGTATATGAGGGTGGTCTCGTTTTTTTCTCTTTCTAGCACTGTTGTCTGAAATGGGCCGAATATTTCTACGGAGCTGTCTTCGCCAACAGAATATTTCGGAGAGCCTAAACCATAAGACAGGTAACATGCAATTCTATCAGCCTTGTATTTTTTTCCGTCCTGTTACATTTTCTTTCACATTTATCTGTCCTCCTTTGATAATTTTGTATGTTACTGTATACACATTTTATATTTTCACTTGTATGTTACTGTGTATATGAGGGTGGTCTCGTTTTTTTCTCTTTCTAGCACTGTTGTCTGAAATGGGCCGAATATTTGTACGGAGTTGACTTCGCTAACAGAATATTTCGGAGAGCCTAAACCATAAGACAGGTAACATGCAATTCTATCAGCCTTGTATTTTTTTTCGTCCTGTTACCTTTTCTTTCACATTTATCTGTCCTCCCTTGATAATTTTGTATGTTACTGTATACACATTTTATATTTTGACTTGTATGTTACTGTGTATATGAGGGTGGTCTCGTTTTTTTCTCTTTCTAGCACTGTTGTCTGAAATGGGCCGAATATTTCTACGGAGTTGTCTTCGCCAACAGAATATTTCGGAGAGCCTAAACCATAAGACAGCTAACATGCAATTCTATCAGCCTTGTATTTTTTTCGTCCTGTTACATTTTCTTTCACATTTATCTGTCCTCCCTTGATAATTTTGTATGTTACTGTATACACATTTTATATTTTGACTTGTATGTTACTGTGTATATGAGGGTGGTTTTGTTTTTTTCTCTTTCTAGAACTGTTGTCTGAAATGGGCCGAATATTTGTACGGAGCTGACATCGCTAACAGAATATTTCGGAGAGCCTAAACCATAAGACAGGTAACATGCAATTTTATCAGCCCTTTATTTTTTTTCGTCCTGTTACCTTTTCTTTCATATTTATCTGTCGTCCCTTGATAATTTTGTATGTTACTGTATACACATTTTATATTTTGACTTGTATGTTACTGTGTATATGAGGATGGTCTTGTTTTTTTCTCTTTCTAGCACTGTTGTCTGAAATGGGCCGAATATTTGTACGCAGCTGACTTCGCTAAAAGAATATTTCGGAGAGCCTAAACCATAAGACAGGTAACATGCAATTCTATCAGCCTTGTATTTTTTTCCGTCCTGTTACATTTTCTTTCACATTTATCTGTCCTCCCTTGATAATTTTTTATGTTACTGTATACACATTTTATATTTTGACTTGTATGTTACTGTGTATATGAGGGTGGTCTGGTTTTTTTCTCTTTCTAGCACTGTTGTCTGAAATGGGCCGAATATTTCTACGGAGTTGTCTTCGCCAACAGAATATTTCGGAGAGCCTAAACCATAAGACAGCTAACATGCAATTCTATCAGCCTTGTATTTTTTTCCGTCCTGTTACATTTTCTTTCACATTTATCTGTCCTCCCTTGATAATTTTGTATGTTACTGTATACACATTTTATATTTTGACTTGTATGTTACTGTGTATATGAGGGTGGTCTCGTTTTTTTCTCTTTCTAGCACTGTTGTCTGAAATGGGCCGAATATTTATACGGAGTTGACTTCGCTAACAGAATATTTCGGAGAGCCTAAACCATAAGACAGGTAACATGCAATTCTATCAGCCTTGTATTTTTTTCGTCCTGTTACATTTTCTTTCACATTTATCTGTCCTCCCTTGATAATTTTGTATGTTACTGTATACACATTTTATATTTTGACTTGTATGTTACTGTGTATATGAGGGTGGTTTTGTTTTTTTCTCTTTCTAGAACTGTTGTCTGAAATGGGCCGAATATTTGTACGGAGCTGACATCGCTAACAGAATATTTCGGAGAGCCTAAACCATAAGACAGGTAACATGCAATTTTATCAGCCCTTTATTTTTTTTCGTCCTGTTACCTTTTCTTTCATATTTATCTGTCGTCCCTTGATAATTTTGTATGTTACTGTATACACATTTTATATTTTGACTTGTATGTTACTGTGTATATGAGGATGGTCTTGTTTTTTTCTCTTTCTAGCACTGTTGTCTGAAATGGGCCGAATATTTGTACGCAGCTGACTTCGCTAAAAGAATATTTCGGAGAGCCTAAACCATAAGACAGGTAACATGCAATTCTATCAGCCTTGTATTTTTTTCCGTCCTGTTACATTTTCTTTCACATTTATCTGTCCTCCCTTGATAATTTTGTATGTTACTGTATACACATTTTATATTTTGACTTGTATGTTACTGTGTATATGAGGGTGGTCTGGTTTTTTTCTCTTTCTAGCACTGTTGTCTGAAATGGGCCGAATATTTGTACGGAGTTGACTTCGCTAACAGAATATTTCGGAGAGCCTAAACCATAAGACAGGTAACATGCAATTCTATCAGCCTTGTATTTTTTTTCGTTCTGTTACATTTCCTTTCACATTTATCTGTCCTCAATTGATAATTTTGTATGTTACTGTATACACATTTTATATTTTGACTTGTATGTTACTGTGTATATGAGGGTGGTCTTGTTTTTTTCTCTTTCTAGCACTGTTGTCTGAAATGGGCCGAATATTTGTACGGAGCTGACTTCGCTAACAGAATATTTCGGAGAGCCTAAACCATAAGACAGGTAACATGCAATTTTATCAGCCCTTTATTTTTTTTCGTCCTGTTACCTTTTCTTTCATATTTATCTGTCGTCCCTTGATAATTTTGTATGTTACTGTATACACATTTTATATTTTGACTTGTATGTTACTGTGTATATGAGGGTGGTCTTGTTTTTTTCTCTTTCTAGCACTGTTGTCTGAAATGGGCCGAATATTTGTACGGAGCTGACTTCGCTAACAGAATATTTCGGAGAGCGTAAACCATAAGACAGGTAACATGCAATTCTATCAGCCTTGTATTTTTTTCGTCCTGTTACCTTTTCTTTCACATTTATCTGTCCTCCCTTGATAATTTTGTATGTTACTGTATACACATTTTATATTTTGACTTCTATGTTACTGTGTATATGAGGGTGGTCTCGTTTTTTTTCTCTTTCTAGCACTGTTGTCTGAAATGAGCCGAATATTTGTACGGAGTTTACTTTGCTAACAGAATATTTCGGAGAGCCTAAACCATAAGACAGGTAACATGCAATTCTATCAGCCTTGTATTTTTTTCGTCCTGTTACATTTTCTTTCACATTTATCTGTCCTCCCTTGATAATTTTGTATGTTACTGTATACACATTTTATATTTTGACTTGTATGTTACTGTGTATATGAGGGTGGTCTCGTTTTTTCACTTTCTAGCACTGTTGTCTGAAATGGGCCGAATATTTGTACGGAGTTGACTTCGCTAACAGAATATTTCGGAGAGCCTAAACCATAAAACAGGTAACATGCAATTCTATCAGCCTTGTATTTTTTTTCGTCCTGTTACCTTTTCTCTCACATTTATCTGTCCTCCCTTGATAATTTTGTATGTTACTGTATACACATTTTATATTTTGACTTGTATGTTACTGTGTATATGAGGGTGGTCTCGTTTTTTTCTCTTTCTAGCACTGTTGTCTGAAATGGGCCGAATATTTGTACGGAGCTGTCTTCGCCAACAGAATATTTCGGAGAGCCTAAACCATAAGACAGGTAACATACAATTCTATCAGCCTTGTATTCTTTTCCGTCCTGTTACATTTTCTTTCACATTTATCTGTCCTCCCTTGATAATTTTGTATGTTACTGTATACACATTTTATATTTTTGACTTGTATGTTACTGTGTATATGAGGGTGGTCTCGTTTTTTTCTCTTTCTAGCACTGTTGTCTGGAAATGGGCCGAATATTTGTACGGAGTTGACTTCGCTAACAGAATATTTCGGAGAGCCTAAACCATAAGACAGGTAACATGCAATTCTATCAGCCTTGTATTTTTTTTCGTCCTGTTACCTTTTCTTTCACATTTATCTGTCCTCCCTTGATAATTTTGTATGTTACTGTATACACATTTTATATTTTGACTTGTATGTTACTGTGTATATGAGGGTGGTCTCGTTTTTTTCTCTTTCTAGCACTGTTGTCTGAAATGGGCCGAATATTTGTACGGAGTTGACTTCGCTAACAGAATATTTCGGAGAGCCTAAACCATAAGACAGGTAACATGCAATTCTATCATCCTTGTATTTTTTTTCGTCCAGTTACATTTTCTTTCACATTTATCTGTCCTCCCTTGATAATTTTGTATGTTACTGTATACACATTTTATATTTTGACTTGTATGTTACTGTGTATATGAGGGTGGTCTTGTTTTTTCTTTTTCTAGCACTGTTGTCTGAAATGGGCCGAATACTTCTACGGAGCTGACTTCGCTAAAAGAATATTTCGGAGAGCCTAAACCATAAGACAGGTAACATGCAATTCTATCAGCCTTGTATTTATTTCCGTCCTGTTACATTTTCTTTCACATTTATCTGTCCTCCCTTGATAATTTTGTATGTTACTGTATATACATTTTATATTTTGACTTGTATGTTACTGTGTATATGAGGGTGGTCTCGTTTTTTTTCTCTTTCTAGCACTGTTGTCTGAAATGGGCCGAATATTTGTACGGAGTTTACTTTGCTAACAGAATATTTCGGAGAGCCTAAACCATAAGACAGGTAACATGCAATTCTATCAGCCTTGTATTTTTTTCGTCCTGTTACCTTTCTTTCACATTTATCTGTCCTCCCTTGATAATTTTGTATGTTACTGTATACACATTTTATATTTTGACTTGTATGTTACTGTGTATATGAGGGTGGTCTCGTTTTTTTCTCTTTCTAGCACTGTTGTCTGAAATGGGCCGAATATTTCTACGGAGCTGTCTTCGCCAACAGAATATTTCGGAGAGCCTAAACCATAAGACAGGTAACATGCAATTCTATCAGCCTTGTATTTTTTTCCGTCCTGTTACATTTTCTTTCACATTTATCTGTCCTCCTTTGATAATTTTGTATGTTACTGTATACACATTTTATATTTTCACTTGTATGTTACTGTGTATATGAGGGTGGTCTCGTTTTTTTCTCTTTCTAGCACTGTTGTCTGAAATGGGCCGAATATTTGTACGGAGTTGACTTCGCTAACAGAATATTTCGGAGAGCCTAAACCATAAGACAGGTAACATGCAATTCTATCAGCCTTGTATTTTTTTTCGTCCTGTTACCTTTTCTTTCACATTTATCTGTCCTCCCTTGATAATTTTGTATGTTACTGTATACACATTTTATATTTTGACTTGTATGTTACTGTGTATATGAGGGTGGTCTCGTTTTTTTCTCTTTCTAGCACTGTTGTCTGAAATGGGCCGAATATTTCTACGGAGTTGTCTTCGCCAACAGAATATTTCGGAGAGCCTAAACCATAAGACAGCTAACATGCAATTCTATCAGCCTTGTATTTTTTTCGTCCTGTTACATTTTCTTTCACATTTATCTGTCCTCCCTTGATAATTTTGTATGTTACTGTATACACATTTTATATTTTGACTTGTATGTTACTGTGTATATGAGGGTGGTTTTGTTTTTTTCTCTTTCTAGAACTGTTGTCTGAAATGGGCCGAATATTTGTACGGAGCTGACATCGCTAACAGAATATTTCGGAGAGCCTAAACCATAAGACAGGTAACATGCAATTTTATCAGCCCTTTATTTTTTTTCGTCCTGTTACCTTTTCTTTCATATTTATCTGTCGTCCCTTGATAATTTTGTATGTTACTGTATACACATTTTATATTTTGACTTGTATGTTACTGTGTATATGAGGATGGTCTTGTTTTTTTCTCTTTCTAGCACTGTTGTCTGAAATGGGCCGAATATTTGTACGCAGCTGACTTCGCTAAAAGAATATTTCGGAGAGCCTAAACCATAAGACAGGTAACATGCAATTCTATCAGCCTTGTATTTTTTTCCGTCCTGTTACATTTTCTTTCACATTTATCTGTCCTCCCTTGATAATTTTTTATGTTACTGTATACACATTTTATATTTTGACTTGTATGTTACTGTGTATATGAGGGTGGTCTGGTTTTTTTCTCTTTCTAGCACTGTTGTCTGAAATGGGCCGAATATTTGTACGGAGTTGACTTCGCTAACAGAATATTTCGGAGAGCCTAAACCATAAGACAGGTAACATGCAATTCTATCAGCCTTGTATTTTTTTTCGTCCTGTTACATTTTCTTTCACATTTATCTGTCCTCCCTTGATAATTTTGTATGTTACTGTATACACATTTTATATTTTGACTTGTATGTTACTGTGTATATGAGGGTGGTCTTGTTTTTTTCTCTTTCTAGCACTGTTGTCTGAAATGGGCCGAATATTTGTACGGAGCTGACTTCGCTAACAGAATATTTCGGAGAGCCTAAACCATAAGACAGGTAACATGCTATTTTATCAGCCCTTTATTTTTTTTCGTCCTGTTACCTTTTCTTTCATATTTATCTGTCCTCCCTTGATAATTTTGTATGTTACTGTATACACATTTTATATTTTGACTCGTATGTTACTGTGTATATGAGGGTGGTCTCGTTTTTTTCTCTTTCTAGCACTGTTGTCTGAAATGGGCCGAATATTTGTACGGAGCTGATTTCGCTAAGAGAATATTTCGGAGAGCCTAAACCATAAGACAGGTAACATGCAATTCTATCATCCTTGTATTTTTTTTCGTCCAGTTACATTTTCTTTCACATTTATCTGCCCTCCCTTGATAATTTTGTATGTTACTGTATACACATTTTATATTTTGACTTGTATGTTACTGTGTATATGAGGGTGGTATTGTTTTTTTCTCTTTCTAGCACTGTTGTCTGAAATGGGCCGAATACTTCTACGGAGCTGACTTCGCTAACAGAATATTTCGGAGAGCCTAAACCATAAGACAGGTAACATGCTATTTTATCAGCCCTTTATTTTTTTTCGTCCTGTTACCTTTTCTTTCATATTTATCTGTCCTCCCTTGATAATTTTGTATGTTACTGTATACACATTTTATATTTTGACTCGTATGTTACTGTGTATATGAGGGTGGTCTCGTTTTTTTCTCTTTCTAGCACTGTTGTCTGAAATGGGCCGAATATTTGTACGGAGCTGATTTCGCTAAGAGAATATTTCGGAGAGCCTAAAACATAAGACAGGTAACATGCAATTCTATCATCCTTGTATTTTTTTTCGTCCAGTTACATTTTCTTTCACATTTATCTGCCCTCCCTTGATAATTTTGTATGTTACTGTATACACATTTTATATTTTGACTTGTATGTTACTGTGTATATGAGGGTGGTATTGTTTTTTTCTCTTTCTAGCACTGTTGTCTGAAATGGGCCGAATACTTCTACGGAGCTGACTTCGCTAAAAGAATATTTCGGAGAGCCTAAACCATAAGACAGGTAACATGCAATTCTATCAGCCTTGTATTTATTTCCGTCCTGTTACATTTTCTTTCACATTTATCTGTCCTCCCTTGATAATTTTGTATGTTACTGTATATACATTTTATATTTTGACTTGTATGTTACTGTGTATATGAGGGTGGTCTCGTTTTTTTCTCTTTCTAGCACTGTTGTCTGAAATGGGCTGAATATTTGTTCGGAGTTTACTTTGCTAACAGAATATTTCGGAGAGCCTAAACCATAAGACAGGTAACATGCAATTCTATCAGCCTTGTATTTTTTTCGTCCTGTTACCTTTTCTTTCACATTTATCTGTCCTCCCTTGATAATTTTGTATGTTACTGTATACACATTTTATATTTTGACTTGTATGTTACTGTGTATATGAGGGTGGTCTCGTTTTTTCTCTTTCTAGCACTGTTGTCTGAAATGGGCCGAATATTTCTACGGAGCTGTCTTCGCCAACAGAATATTTCGGAGAGCCTAAACCATAAGACAGGTAACATGCAATTCTATCAGCCTTGTATTTTTTTCCGTCCTGTTACATTTTCTTTCACATTTATCTGTCCTCCCTTGATAATTTTTTATGTTACTGTATACACATTTTATATTTTCACTTGTATGTTACTGTGTATATGAGGGTGGTCTCGTTTTTTTCTCTTTCTAGCACTGTTGTCTGAAATGGGCCGAATATTTGTACGGAGTTGACTTCGCTAACAGAATATTTCGGAGAGCCTAAACCATAAGACAGGTAACATGCAATTCTATCAGCCTTGTATTTTTTTTCGTCCTGTTACCTTTTCTTTCACATTTATCTGTCCTCCCTTGATAATTTTGTATGTTACTGTATACACATTTTATATTTTGACTTGTATGTTACTGTGTATATGAGGGTGGTCTCGTTTTTTTCTCTTTCTAGCACTGTTGTCTGAAATGGGCCGAATATTTCTACGGAGCTGTCTTCGCCAACAGAATATTTCGGAGAGCCTAAACCATAAGACAGGTAACATGCAATTCTATCAGCCTTGTATTTTTTTCCGTCCTGTTACATTTTCTTTCACATTTATCTGTCCTCCCTTGATAATTTTGTATGTTACTGTATACACATTTTATATTTTGACTTGTATGTTACTGTGTATATGAGGGTGGTCTGGTTTTTTTCTCTTTCTAGCACTGTTGTCTGAAATGGGCCGAATATTTGTACGGAGTTGACTTCGCTAACAGAATATTTCGGAGAGCCTAAACCATAAGACAGGTAACATGCAATTCTATCAGCCTTGTATTTTTTTTCGTCCTGTTACATTTTCTTTCACATTTATCTGTCCTCCCTTGATAATTTTGTATGTTACTGTATACACATTTTATATTTTCACTTGTATGTTACTGTGTATATGAGGGTGGTCTCGTTTTTTTCTCTTTCTAGCACTGTTGTCTGAAATGGGCCGAATATTTGTACGGAGTTGACTTCGCTAACAGAATATTTCGGAGAGCCTAAACCATAAGACAGGTAACATGCAATTCTATCAGCGTTGTATTTTTTTCGTCCTGTTACCTTTTCTTTCACATTTATCTGTCCTCCCTTGATAATTTTGTATGTTACTGTATACACATTTTATATTTTGACTTGTATGTTACTGTGTATATGAGGGTGGTCTCGTTTTTTTCTCTTTCTAGCACTGTTGTCTGAAATGGGCCGAATATTTCTACGGAGCTGTCTTCGCCAACAGAATATTTCGGAGAGCCTAAACCATAAGACAGGTAACATGCAATTCTATCAGCCTTGTATTCTTTTCCGTCCTGTTACATTTTCTTTCACATTTATCTGTCCTCCCTTGATAATTTTGTATGTTACTGTATACACATTTTATATTTTGACTTGTATGTTACTGTGTATATGAGGGTGGTCTCGTTTTTTTCTCTTTCTAGCACTGTTGTCTGAAATGGGCCGAATATTTGTACGGAGTTGACTTCGATAACAGAATATTTCGGAGAGCCTAAACCATTAGACAGGTAACATGCAATTCTATCAGCCTTGTATTTTTTTTCGTCCTGTTACCTTTTCTTTCACATTTATCTGTCCTCCCTTGATAATTTTGTATGTTACTGTATACACATTTTATATATTGACTTGTATGTTACTGTGTATATGAGGGTGGTCTCGTTTTTTTCTCTTTCTAGCACTGTTGTCTGAAATGGGCCGAATATTTCTACGGAGTTGTCTTCGCCAACAGAATATTTCGGAGAGCCTAAACCATAAGACAGGTAACATGCAATTCTATCAGCCTTGTATTTTTTTCCGTCCTGTTACATTTTCTTTCACATTTATCTGTCCTCCCTTGATAATTTTGTATGTTACTGTATACACATTTTATATTTTGACTTGTATGTTACTGTGTATATGAGGGTGGTCTCGTTTTTTTCTCTTTCTAGCACTGTTGTCTGAAATGGGCCGAATATTTATACGGAGTTGACTTCGCTAACAGAATATTTCGGAGAGCCTAAACCATAAGACAGGTAACATGCAATTCTATCAGCCTTGTATTTTTTTCGTCCTGTTACATTTTCTTTCACATTTATCTGTCCTCCCTTGATAATTTTGTATGTTACTGTATACACATTTTATATTTTGACTTGTATGTTACTGTGTATATGAGGGTGGTTTTGTTTTTTTCTCTTTCTAGAACTGTTGTCTGAAATGGGCCGAATATTTGTACGGAGATGACTTCGCTAACAGAATATTTCGGAGAGCCTAAACCATAAGACAGGTAACATGCAATTTTATCAGCCCTTTATTTTTTTTCGTCCTGTTACCTTTTCTTTCATATTTATCTGTCGTCCCTTGATAATTTTGTATGTTACTGTATACACATTTTATATTTTGACTTGTATGTTACTATGTATATGAGGGTGGTCTTGTTTTTTTCTCTTTCTAGCACTGTTGTCTGAAATGGGCCGAATATTTGTACGCAGCTGACTTCGCTAAAAGAATATTTCGGAGAGCCTAAACCATAAGACAGGTAACATGCAATTCTATCAGCCTTGTATTTTTTTTCCGTCCTGTTACATTTTCTTTCACATTTATCTGTCCTCCCTTGATAATTTTGTATGTTACTGTATACACATTTTATATTTTGACTTGTATGTTACTGTGTATATGAGGGTGGTCTGGTTTTTTTCTCTTTCTAGCACTGTTGTCTGAAATGGGCCGAATATTTGTACGGAGTTGACTTCGCTAACAGAATATTTCGGAGAGCCTAAACCATAAGACAGGTAACATGCAATTCTATCAGCCTTGTATTTTTTTTCGTCCTGTTACATTTTCTTTCACATTTATCTGTCCTCCCTTGATAATTTTGTATGTTACTGTATACACATTTTATATTTTGACTTGTATGTTACTGTGTATATGAGGGTGGTCTTGTTTTTTTCTCTTTATAGCACTGTTGTCTGAAATGGGCCGAATATTTGTACGGAGCTGACTTCGCTAACAGAATATTTCGGAGAGCCTAAACCATAAGACAGGTAACATGCAATTTTATCAGCCCTTTATTTTTTTTCGTCCTGTTACCTTTTCTTTCATATTTATCTGTCCTCCCTTGATAATTTTGTATGTTACTGTATACACATTTTATATTTTGACTCGTATGTTACTGTGTATATGAGGGTGGTCTCGTTTTTTTCTCTTTCTAGCACTGTTGTCTGAAATGGGCCGAATATTTGTACGGAGCTGACTTCGCTAACAGAATATTTCGGAGAGCCTAAACCATAAGACAGGTAACATGCAATTCTATCAGCCTTGTATTTTTTTTTCGTCCAGTTACCTTTTCTTTCACATTTATCTGTCCTCCCTTGATAATTTTGTATGTTACTGTATACACATTTTATATTTTGACTTGTATGTTACTGTGTATATGAGGGTGGTCTCGTTTTATTCTCTTTCTAGCACTGTTGTCTGAAATGGGCCGAATATTTGTACGGAGCTGACTTCGCTAACAGAATATTTCGGAGAGCCTAAACCATAAGACAGGTAACATGCAATTCTATCAGCCTTGTATTTTTTTTTCGTCCAGTTACCTTTTCTTTCACATTTATCTGTCCTCCCTTGATAATTTTGTATGTTACTGTATACACATTTTATATTTTGACTTGTATGTTACTGTGTATATGAGGGTGGTCTGGTTTTTTTCTCTTTCTAGCACTGTTGTCTGAAATGGGCCGAATATTTGTACGGAGTTGACTTCGCTAACAGAATATTTCGGAGAGCCTAAACCATAAGACAGGTAACAGGCAATTCTATCAGCCTTGTATTTTTTTTCGTCCTGTTACATTTTCTTTCACATTTATCTGTCCTCCCTTGATAATTTTGTATGTTACTGTATACACATTTTATATTTTGACTTGTATGTTACTGTGTATATGAGGGTGGTCTTGTTTTTTTCTCTTTATAGCACTGTTGTCTGAAATGGGCCGAATATTTGTACGGAGCTGACTTCGCTAACAGAATATTTCGGAGAGCCTAAACCATAAGACAGGTAACATGCAATTTTATCAGCCCTTTATTTTTTTTCGTCCTGTTACCTTTTCTTTCATATTTATCTGTCCTCCCTTGATAATTTTGTATGTTACTGTATACACATTTTATATTTTGACTCGTATGTTACTGTGTATATGAGGGTGGTCTCGTTTTTTTCTCTTTCTAGCACTGTTGTCTGAAATGGGCCGAATATTTGTACGGAGCTGACTTCGCTAACAGAATATTTCGGAGAGCCTAAACCATAAGACAGGTAACATGCAATTTTATCAGCCCTTTATTTTTTTTCGTCCTGTTACCTTTTCTTTCATATTTATCTGTCCTCCCTTGATAATTTTGTATGTTACTGTATACACATTTTATATTTTGACTTGTATGTTACTGTGTATATGAGGGTGGTCTTGTTTTTTTCTCTTTCTAGCACTGTTGTCTGAAATGGGCCGAATACTTCTACGGAGCTGACTTCGCTAACAGAATATTTCGGAGAGCCTAAACCATAAGACAGGTAACATCCAATTCTATAGGCCCTTTATTTTTTTTCGTCCTGTTACCTTTTCTTTCATATTTATCTGTCGTCCCTTGATAAATTTGTATGTTACTGTATACACATTTTATATTTTGACTTGTATGTTACTGTGTATATGAGGGTGGTCTCGTTTTTTTCTCTTTCTGGCACTGTTGTCTGAAATGGACCGAATATTTGTAAGGAGTAGACTTCGCCAACAGAATATTTCGGAGAGCCTAAACCATAAGAAAGGTAACATGCAATTCTATCAGCCTTGTATTTTTTTCCGTGCTGTTACATTTTCTTTCACATTTATCTGTCCTCACTTGATAATTTTGTATGTTACTGTATACACATTTTATATTTTGACTTGTATGTTAATGTGTATATGAGGGTGGTCTTGTTTTTTTCTCTTTCTAGCACTGTTGTCTAAAATGGGCCGAATATTTGTACGGAGCTGACTTCGCAAACAGAATATTTCGGAGAGCCTAAACCATAAGACAGGTAACATGCAATTGTATCAGCCCTTTATTTTTTTTCGTCCTGTTACCTTTTCTTTCACATTTATCTGTCCTCCCTTGATAATTTTGTATGTTACTGTATACACATTTTATATTTTGACTTTTATATTACTGTGTATATGAGGGTGGTCTCGTTTTTTTCTCTTTCTAGCACTGTTGTCTGAAATGGGCCGAATATTTCTACGGAGCTGACTTCGCCAACAGAATATTTCGGAGAGCCTAAACCATAAGACAGGTAACATGCAATTCTATCAGCCTTGTATTTTTTTTCGTCCTGTTACCTTTTCTTTCACATTTATCTGTACTCCCTTGATAATTTTTGTATGTTACTGTATACACATTTTATATTTTGACTTGTATGTTACTGTGTATATGAGGGTGGTCTTGTTTTTTTCTCTTTCTAGCACTGTTGTCTGAAATGGGCCGAATATTTGTACGGAGCTGACTTCGCTAACAGAATATTTCGGAGAGCCTAAACCATAAGACAGGTAACATGCAATTCTATCAGCCTTGTATTTTTTTTTCGTCCAGTTACCTTTTCTTTCACATTTATCTGTCCTCCCTTGATAATTTTGTATGTTACTGTATACACATTTTATATTTTGACTTGTATGTTACTGTGTATATGAGGGTGGTCTTGTTTTTTTCTCTTTCTAGCACTGTTGTCTGAAATGGGCCGAATATTTGTACGGAGTTGACTTCGCTAACAGAATATTTCGGAGAGCCTAAAAAATAAGACAGGTAACATACAATTCTATCAGCTTTGTATTTTGTTTTCGTCCTGTTACCTTTTCTTTCACATTTATCTGTCCTCCCTTGATAATTTTGTATATTACTGTATAGACATTTTATATTTTGACTTGTATGTTACTGTGTATATGAGGGTGGTCTTGTTTTTTTCTCTTTCTTGCACTGTTGTCTGAAATGGGCCGAATATTTGTACGGAGCTGACTTCGCGAACAGAATATTTCGGAGAGCCTAAACCATAAGACAGGTAACATGCAATTTTATCAGCCCTTTATTTTTTTTCGTCCTGTTACCTTTTCTTTCATATTTATCTGTCCTCCCTTGATAATTTTGTATGTTACTGTATACACATTTTATATTTTGACTCGTATGTTACTGTGTATATGAGGGTGGTCTCGTTTTTTTCTCTTTCTAGCACTGTTGTCTGAAATGGGCCGAATATTTGTACGGAGCTGATTTCGCTAACAAAATATTTCGGAGAGCCTAAACCATAAGACAGGTAACATGCAATTCTTTCATCCTTGTATTTTTTTTCGTCCAGTTACATTTTCTTTCACATTTATCTGTCCTCCCTTGATAATTTTGTATGTTACTGTATACACATTTTATATTTTGACTTGTATGTTACTGTGTATATGAGGGTGGTCTTGTTTTTTTCTCTTTCTAGCACTGTTGTCTGAAATGGGCCGAATACTTCTACGGAGCTGACTTCGCTAACAGAATATTTCGGAGAGCCTAAACCATAAGACAGGTAACATGCAATTCTATCAGCCTTGTATTTTTTTCCGTCCTGTTACATTTTCTTTCACATTTATCTGTCCTCCCTTGATAATTTTGTATGTTACTGTATACACATTTTATATTTTGACTTGTATGTTACTGTGTATATGAGGGTGGTCTCGTTTTTTTCTCTTTCTAGACTGTTGTCTGAAATGGGCCGAATATTTCTACGGAGCTGTCTTCGCCAACAGAATATTTCGGAGAGCCTAAACCATAAGACAGGTAACATGCAATTCTATCAGCCTTGTATTTTTTTCCGTCCTGTTACATTTTCTTTCACATTTATCTGTCCTCCCTTGATAATTTTGTATGTTACTGTATACACATTTTATATTTTCACTTGTATGTTACTGTGTATATGAGGGTGGTCTCGTTTTTTTCTCTTTCTAGCACTGTTGTCTGAAATGGGCCGAATATTTGTACGGAGTTGACTTCGCTAACAGAATATTTCGGAGAGCCTAAACCATAAGACAGGTAACATGCAATTCTATCAGCCTTGTATTTCTTTTCGTCCTGTTACCTTTTCTTTCACATTTATCTGTCCTCAATTGATCATTTTGTATGTTACTGTATACATATTTTATATTTTGACTTGTATGTTACTGTGTATATGAGGGTGGTCTCGTTTTTTTCTCTTTCTAGCACTGTTGTCTGAAATGGGCCGAATATTTCTACGGAGCTGTCTTCGCCAACAGAATATTTCGGAGAGCCTAAACCATAAGACAGGTAACATGCAATTCTATCAGCCTTGTATTCTTTTCCGTCCTGTTACATTTTCTTTCACATTTATCTGTCCTCCCTTGATAATTTTGTATGTTACTGTATACACATTTTATATTTTGACTTGTATGTTACTGTGTATATGAGGGTGGTCTCGTTTTTTTCTCTTTCTAGCACTGTTGTCTGAAATGGGCCGAATATTTGTACGGAGTTGACTTCGCTAACAGAATATTTCGGAGAGCCTAAACCATAAGACAGGTAACATGCAATTCTATCAGCCTTGTATTTTTTTTCGTCCTGTTACCTTTTCTTTCACATTTATCTGTCTTCCCTTGATAATTTTGTATGTTACTGTATACACATTTTATATTTTGACTTGTATGTTACTGTGTATATGAGGGTGGTCTCGTTTTTTTCTCTTTCTAGCACTGTTGTCTGAAATGGGCCGAATATTTCTACGGAGTTGTCTTCGCCAACAGAATATTTCGGAGAGCCTAAACCATAAGACAGGTAACATGCAATTCTATCAGCCTTGTATTTTTTTCCGTCCTGTTACATTTTCTTTCACATTTATCTGTCCTCCCTTGATAATTTTGTATGTTACTGTATACACATTTTATATTTTGACTTGTATGTTACTGTGTATATGAGGGTGGTCTCGTTTTTTTCTCTTTCTAGCACTGTTGTCTGAAATGGGCCGAATATTTATACGGAGTTGACTTCGCTAACAGAATATTTCGGAGAGCCTAAACCATAAGACAGGTAACATGCAATTCTATCAGCCTTGTATTTTTTTCGTCCTGTTACATTTTCTTTCACATTTATCTGTCCTCCCTTGATAATTTTGTATGTTACTGTATACACATTTTATATTTTGACTTGTATGTTACTGTGTATATGAGGGTGGTCTTGTTTTTTTCACTTTCTAGAACTGTTGTCTGAAATGGGCCGAATATTTGTACGGAGCTGACTTCGCTAACAGAATATTTCGGAGAGCCTAAACCATAAGACAGGTAACATGCAATTTTATCAGTCCTTTATTTTTTTTCGTCCTGTTACCTTTTCTTTCATATTTATCTGTCGTCCCTTGATAATTTTGTATGTTACTGTATACACATTTTATATTTTGACTTGTATGTTACTGTGTATATGAGGGTGGTCTTGTTTTTTTCTCTTTCTAGCACTGTTGTCTGAAATGGGCCGAATATTTGTACGCAGCTGACTTCGCTAAAAGAATATTTCGGAGAGCCTAAACCATAAGACAGGTAACATGCAATTCTATCAGCCTTGTATTTTTTTCCGTCCTGTTACATTTTCTTTCACATTTATCTGTCCTCCCTTGATAATTTTGTATGTTACTGTATACACATTTTATATTTTGACTTGTATGTTACTGTGTATATGAGGGTGGTCTGGTTTTTTTCTCTTTCTAGCACTGTTGTCTGAAATGGGCCGAATATTTGTACGGAGTTGACTTCGCTAACAGAATATTTCGGAGAGCCTAAACCATTAGACAGGTAACATGCAATTCTATCAGCCTTGTATTTTTTTTCGTCCTGTTACATTTTCATTCACATTTATCTGTCCTCCCTTGATAATTTTGTATGTTACTGTATACACATTTTATATTTTGACTTGTATGTTACTGTGTATATGAGGGTGGTCTTGTTTTTTTCTCTTTCTAGCACTGTTGTCTGAAATGGGCCGAATATTTGTACGGAGCTGACTTCGCTAACAGAATATTTCGGAGAGCCTAAACCATAAGACAGGTAACATGCAATTTTATCAGCCCTTTATTTTTTTTCGTCCTGTTACCTTTTCTTTCATATTTATCTGTCCTCCCTTGATAATTTTGTATGTTACTGTATACACATTTTATATTTTGACTCGTATGTTACTGTGTATATGAGGGTGGTCTCGTTTTTTTCTCTTTCTAGCACTGTTGTCTGAAATGGGCCGAATATTTGTACGGAGCTTATTTCGCTAACAGAATATTTCGGAGAGCCTAAACCATAAGACAGGTAACATGCAATTCTATCATTCTTGTATTTTTTTTCGTCCAGTTACATTTTCTTTCACATTTATCTGTCCTCCCTTGATAATTTTGTATGTTACTCTATACACATTTTATATTTTGACTTGTATGTTACTGTGTATATGAAGGTGGTCTTGTTTTTTTCTCTTTCTAGCACTGTTGTCTGAAATGGGCCGAATACTTCTAAGAGCTGACTTCGCTAAAAGAATATTTCGGAGAGCCTAAACCATAAGACAGGTAACATGCAATTCTATCAGCCTTGTATTTTTTTCCGTCCTGTTACATTTTCTTTCACATTTATCTGTCCTCCCTTGATAATTTTGTATGTTACTGTATACACATTTTATATTTTGACTTGTATGTTACTGTGTATATGAGGGTGGTCTTGTTTTTTTCACTTTCTAGCACTGTTGTCTGAAATGGGCCGAATATTTGTACGGAGCTGATTTCGCTAACAGAATATTTCGGAGAGCCTAAACGATAACACAGGTAACATGCAATTCTATCAGCCTTGTATTTTTTTTTCGTCCTGTTACATTTTCTTTCACATTTATCTGTCCTCCCTTGATAATTTTGTATGTTACTGTATACACATTTTATATTTTGACTTGTATGTTACTGTGTATATGAGGGTGGTCTCGTTTTTTTCTCTTTCTAGCACTGTTGTCTGAAATGGGCCGAATATTTGTACGGAGCTGACTTCGCTAACAGAATATTTCGGAGAGCCTAAACCATAAGACAGGTAACATCCAATTCTATCAGCCCTTTATTTTTTTTCGTCCTGTTACCTTTTCTTTCATATTTATCTTTCGTCCCTTGATAAATTTGTATGTTACTGTATACACATTTTATATTTTGACTTGTATGTTACTGTGTATATGAGGGTGGTCTCGTTTTTTTCTCTTTCTAGCACTGTTGTCTGAAATGGGCCGAATATTTGTATGGAGTAGACTTCGCCAACAGAATATTTCGGAGAGCCTAAACCATAAGACAGGTAACATGCAATTCTATCAGCCTTGTATTTTTTTCCGTCCTGTTACATTTTCTTTCACATTTATCTGTCCTCACTTGATAATTTTGTATGTTACTGTATACACATTTTATATTTTGACTTGTATGTTACTGTGTATATGAGGGTGGTCTTGTTTTTTTCTCTTTCTAGCACTGTTGTCTGAAATGGGCCGAATACTTCTACGGAGCTGATTTCGCTAACAGAATATTTCGGAGAGCCTAAACGATAACACAGGTAACATGCAATTCTATCAGCCTTGTATTTTTTTTCGTCCTGTTACATTTTCTTTCACATTTATCTGTCCTCCCTTGATAATTTTGTATGTTACTGTATACACATTTTATATTTTGACTTGTATGTTACTGTGTATATGAGGGTGGTCTCGTTTTTTTCTCTTTCTAGCACTGTTGTCTGAAATGGGCCGAATATTTGTACGGAGCTGACTTCGCTAACAGAATATTTCGGAGAGCCTAAACCATAAGACAGGTAACATCCAATTCTATCAGCCCTTTATTTTTTTTCGTCCTGTTACCTTTTCTTTCATATTTATCTTTCGTCCCTTGATAAATTTGTATGTTACTGTATACACATTTTATATTTTGACTTGTATGTTACTGTGTATATGAGGGTGGTCTTGTTTTTTCTCTTTCTAGCACCGTTGTCTGAAATGGGCCGAATACTTCTACGGAGCTGACTTCGCTAACAGAATATTTCGGAGAGCCTAAACCATAAGACAGGTAACATGCAATTCTATCAGCCTTGTATTTTTTTCCGTCCTGTTACATTTTCTTTCACATTTATCTGTCCTCCCTTGATAATTTTGCATGTTACTGTATACACATTTTATATTTTGACTTGTATGTTACTGTGTATATGAGGGTGGTCTTGTTTTTTTCACTTTCTAGCACTGTTGTCTGAAATGGGCCGAATATTTGTACGGAGCTGATTTCGCTAACAGAATATTTCGGAGAGCCTAAACGATAACACAGGTAACATGCAATTCTATCAGCCTTGTATTTTTTTCCGTCCTGTTACATTTTCTTTCACATTTATCTGTCTTCCCTTGATAATTTTGTATGTTACTGTATACACATTTTATATTTTGACTTGTATGTTACTGTGTATATGAGGGTGGTCTCGTTTTTTTCTCTTTCTAGCACTGTTGTCTGAAATGGGCCGAATATTTGTACGGAGTTTACTTTGCTAACAGAATATTTCGGAGAGCCTAAACCATAAGACAGGTAACATGCAATTCTATCAGCCTTGTATTTTTTTCGTCCTGTTACCTTTTCTTTCACATTTATCTGTCCTCCCTTGATAATTTTGTATGTTACTGTATACACATTTTATATTTTGACTTGTATGTTACTGTGTATATGAGGGTGGTCTTGTTTTTTTCTCTTTCTAGCACTGTTGTCTGAAATGGGCCGAATACTTCTACGGAGCTGATTTCGCTAACAGAATATTTCGGAGAGCCTAAACGATAACACAGGTAACATGCAATTCTATCAGCCTTGTATTTTTTTTCGTCCTGTTACATTTTCTTTCACATTTATCTGTCCTCCCTTGATAATTTTGTATGTTACTGTATACACATTTTATATTTTGACTTGTATGTTACTGTGTATATGAGGGTGGTCTCGTTTTTTTCTCTTTCTAGCACTGTTGTCTGAAATGGGCCGAATATTTGTACTTAGTTGACTTCGCTAACAGAATATTTCGGAGAGCCTAAACCATAAGACAGGTAACATGCAATTCTATCAGCCCTTTATTTTTTTTCGTACTGTTACCTTTTCTTTCATATTGATCTGTCGTCCCTTGATAATTTTGTATGTTACTGTATACACATTTTATATTTTGACTTGTATGTTACTGTGTATATGAGGGTGGTCTCGTTTTTTTCTCTTTCTAGCACTGTTGTCTGAAATGGGCCGAATATTTGTACGGAGCTGACTTCGCTAAAAGAATATTTCGGAGAGCCTAAACGATAACACAGGTAACATGCAATTCTATCAGCCTTGTATTTTTTTTCGTCCTGTTACATTTTCTTTCACATTTATCTGTCCTCCCTTGATAATTTTGTATGTTACTGTATACACATTTTATATTTTGACTTGTATGTTACTGTGTATATGAGGGTGGTCTCGTTTTTTTCTCTTTCTAGCACTGTTGTCTGAAATGGGCCGAATATTTGTACGGAGCTGACTTCGCTAACAGAATATTTCGGAGAGCCTAAACCATAAGACAGGTAACATCCAATTCTATCAGCCCTTTATTTTTTTTCGTCCTGTTACCTTTTCTTTCATATTTATCTTTCGTCCCTTGATAAATTTGTATGTTACTGTATACACATTTTATATTTTGACTTGTATGTTACTGTGTATATGAGGGTGGTCTTGTTTTTTCTCTTTCTAGCACTGTTGTCTGAAATGGGCCGAATACTTCTACGGAGCTGACTTCGCTAACAGAATATTTCGGAGAGCCTAAACCATAAGACAGGTAACATGCAATTCTATCAGCCTTGTATTTTTTTCCGTCCTGTTACATTTTCTTTCACATTTATCTGTCCTCCCTTGATAATTTTGCATGTTACTGTATACACATTTTATATTTTGACTTGTATGTTACTGTGTATATGAGGGTGATCTTGTTTTTTTCACTTTCTAGCACTGTTGTCTGAAATGGGCCGAATATTTGTACGGAGCTGATTTCGCTAACAGAATATTTCGGAGAGCCTAAACGATAACACAGGTAACATGCAATTCTATCAGCCTTGTATTTTTTTCCGTCCTGTTACATTTTCTTTCACATTTATCTGTCTTCCCTTGATAATTTTGTATGTTACTGTATACACATTTTATATTTTGACTTGTATGTTACTGTGTATATGAGGGTGGTCTCGTTTTTTTCTCTTTCTAGCACTGTTGTCTGAAATGGGCCGAATATTTGTACGGAGTTTACTTTGCTAACAGAATATTTCGGAGAGCCTAAACCATAAGACAGGTAACATGCAATTCTATCAGCCTTGTATTTTTTTCGTCCTGTTACCTTTTCTTTCACATTTATCTGTCCTCCCTTGATAATTTTGTATGTTACTGTATACACATTTTATATTTTGACTTGTATGTTACTGTGTATATGAGGGTGGTCTCGTTTTTTTCTCTTTCTAGCACTGTTGTCTGAAATGGGCCGAATATTTCTACGGAGCTGTCTTCGCCAACAGAATATTTCGGAGAGCCTAAACCATAAGACAGGTAACATGCAATTCTATCAGCCTTGTATTTTTTTCCGTCCTGTTACATTTTCTTTCACATTTATCTGTCCTCCCTTGATAATTTTGTATGTTACTGTATACACATTTTATATTTTGACTTGTATGTTACTGTGTATATGAGGGTGGTCTCGTTTTTTTCTCTTTCTAGCACTGTTGTCTGAAATAAGCCGAATATTTGTACGGAGTTGACTTCGCTAACAGAATATTTCGGAGAGCCTAAACCATAAGACAGGTAACATGCAATTCTATCAGCCTTGTATTTTTTTTCGTCCTGTTACATTTTCTTTCACATTTATCTGTCCTCCCTTGATAATTTTGTATGTTACTGTATACACATTTTATATTTTGACTTGTATGTTACTGTGTATATGAGGGTGGTCTCGTTTTTTTCTCTTTCTAGCACTGTTGTCTGAAATGGGCCGAATATTTGTACGGAGTTGACTTCGCTAACAGAATATTTCGGAGAGCCTAAACCATAAGACAGGTAACATGCAATTCTATCAGCCTTGTATTTTTTTTCGTCCTGTTACATTTTCTTTCACATTTATCTGTCCTCCCTTGATAATTTTGTATGTTACTGCATACACATTTTATATTTTGACTTGTATGTTACTGTGTATATGAGGGTGGTCTCGTTTTTTTCTCTTTCTAGCACTGTTGTCTGAAATGGGCCGAATATTTATACGGAGTTGACTTCGCTAACAGAATATTTCGGAGAGCCTAAACCATAAGACAGGTAACATGCAATTCTATCAGCCTTGTATTTTTTTTCGTCCTGTTACATTTTCTTTCACATTTATCTGTCCTCCCTTGATAATTTTGCATGTTACTGTATACACATTTTATATTTTGACTTGTATGTTACTGTGTATATGAGGGTGGTCTTGTTTTTTTCACTTTCTAGCACTGTTGTCTGAAATGGGCCGAATATTTGTACGGAGCTGATTTCGCTAACAGAATATTTCGGAGAGCCTAAACGATAACACAGGTAACATGCAATTCTATCAGCCTTGTATTTTTTTTCGTCCTGTTACATTTTCTTTCACATTTATCTGTCCTCCCTTGATAATTTTGTATGTTACTGTATACACATTTTATATTTTGACTTGTATGTTACTGTGTATATGAGGGTGGTCTCGTTTTTTTCTCTTTCTAGCACTGTTGTCTTAAATGGGCCGAATATTTGTACTTAGTTGACTTCGCTAACAGAATATTTCGGAGAGCCTAAACCATAAGACAGGTAACATGCAATTCTATCAGCCTTGTATTTTTTTTCGTCCTGTTACATTTTCTTTCACATTTATCTGTCCTCCCTTGATAATTTTGTATGTTACTGTATACACATTTTATATTTTGACTTGTATGTTACTGTGTATATGAGGGTGGTCTCGTTTTTTTCTCTTTCTAGCACTGTTGTCTGAAATGGGCCGAATACTTCTACGGAGCTGACTTCGCTAACAGAATATTTCGGAGAGCCTAAACCATAAGACAGGTAACATGCAATTCTATCAGCCTTGTATTTTTTTCCGTCCTGTTACATTTTCTTTCACATTTATCTGTCCTCACTTGATAATTTTGTATGTTACTGTATACACATTTTATATTTTGACTTGTATGTTACTGTGTATATGAGGGTGGTCTTGTTTTTTTCTCCTTCTAGCACTGTTGTCTGAAATGGGCCGAATACTTCTACGGAGCTGACTTCGCTAACAGAATATTTCGGAGAGCCTAAACCATAAGACAGGTAACATGCAATTCTATCAGCCTTGTATTTTTTTCCGTCCTGTTACATTTTCTTTCACATTTATCTGTCCTCCCTTGATAATTTTGCATGTTACTGTATACACATTTTATATTTTGACTTGTATGTTACTGTGTATATGAGGGTGGTCTTGTTTTTTTCACTTTCTAGCACTGTTGTCTGAAATGGGCCGAATATTTGTACGGAGCTGATTTCGCTAACAGAATATTTCGGAGAGCCTAAACGATAACACAGGTAACATGCAATTCTATCAGCCTTGTATTTTTTTCCGTCCTGTTACATTTTCTTTCACATTTATCTGTCTTCCCTTGATAATTTTGTATGTTACTGTATACACATTTTATATTTTGACTTGTATGTTACTGTGTATATGAGGGTGGTCTCGTTTTTTTCTCTTTCTAGCACTGTTGTCTGAAATGCGCCGAATATTTGTACGGAGTTTACTTTGCTAACAGAATATTTCGGAGAGCCTAAACCATAAGACAGGTAACATGCAATTCTATCAGCCTTGTATTTTTTTCATCCTGTTACCTTTTCTTTCACATTTATCTGTCCTCCCTTGATAATTTTGTATGTTACTGTATACACATTTTATATTTTGACTTGTATGTTACTGTGTATATGAGGGTGGTCTCGTTTTTTTCTCTTTCTAGCACTGTTGTCTGAAATGGGCCGAATATTTCTACGGAGCTGTCTTCGCCAACAGAATATTTCGGAGAGCCTAAACCATAAGACAGGTAACATGCAATTCTATCAGCCTTGTATTTTTTTCCGTCCTGTTACATTTTCTTTCACATTTATCTGTCCTCCCTTGATAATTTTGTATGTTACTGTATACACATTTTATATTTTGACTTGTATGTTACTGTGTATATGAGGGTGGTCTCGTTTTTTTCTCTTTCTAGCACTGTTGTCTGAAATAAGCCGAATATTTGTACGGAGTTGACTTCGCTAACAGAATATTTCGGAGAGCCTAAACCATAAGACAGGTAACATGCAATTCTATCAGCCTTGTATTTTTTTTCGTCCTGGTACATTTTCTTTTACATTTATCTGTCCTCCCTTGTTAATTTTGTATGTTACTGTATACACATTTTATATTTTGACTTGTATGTTACTGTGTATATGAGGGTGGTCTCGTTTTTTTCTCTTTCTAGCACTGTTGTCTGAAATGGGCCGAATATTTGTACGGAGTTGACTTCGCTAACAGAATATTTCGGAGAGCCTAAACCATAAGACAGGTAACATGCAATTCTATCAGCCTTGTATTTTTTTTCGTCCTGTTACATTTTCTTTCACATTTATCTGTCCTCCCTTGATAATTTTGTATGTTACTGCATACACATTTTATATTTTGACTTGTATGTTACTGTGTATATGAGGGTGGTCTCGTTTTTTTCTCTTTCTAGCACTGTTGTCTGAAATGGGCCGAATATTTATACGGAGTTGACTTCGCTAACAGAATATTTCGGAGAGCCTAAACCATAAGACAGGTAACATGCAATTCTATCAGCCTTGTATTTTTTTTCGTCCTGTTACATTTTCTTTCACATTTATCTGTCCTCCCTTGATAATTTTGTATGTTACTGTATACACATTTTATATTTTGACTTGTATGTTACTGTGTATATGAGGGTGGTTTTGTTTTTTTCTCTTTCTAGAACTGTTGTCTGAAATGGGCCGAATATTTGTACGGAGCTGACTTCGCTAACAGAATATTTCGGAGAGCCTAAACCATAAGACAGGTAACATGCAATTCTATCATCCTTGTAATTTTTTTCGTCCAGTTACATTTTCTTTCACATTTATCTGTCCTCCCTTGATAATTTTGTATGTTACTGTATACACATTTTATATTTTGACTTGTATGTTACTGTGTATATGAGGGTGGTCTTGTTTTTTTCTCTTTCTAGCACTGTTGTCTGAAATGGGCCGAATACTTCTACGGAGCTGATTTCGCTAACAGAATATTTCGGAGAGCCTAAACGATAACACAGGTAACATGCAATTCTATCAGCCTTGTATTTTTTTTCGTCCTGTTACATTTTCTTTCACATTTATCTGTCCTCCCTTGATAATTTTGTATGTTACTGTATACACATTTTATATTTTGACTTGTATGTTACTGTGTATATGAGGGTGGTCTCGTTTTTTTCTCTTTCTAGCACTGTTGTCTGAAATGGGCCGAATATTTGTACTTAGTTGACTTCGCTAACAGAATATTTCGGAGAGACTAAACCATAAGACAGGTAACATGCAATTCTATCAGCCCTTTATTTTTTTTCGTACTGTTACCTTTTCTTTCATATTGATCTGTCGTCCCTTGATAATTTTGTATGTTACTGTATACACATTTTATATTTTGACTTGTATGTTACTGTGTATATGAGGGTGGTCTCGTTTTTTTCTCTTTCTAGCACTGTTGTCTGAAATGGGCCGAATATTTGTACGGAGCTGACTTCGCTAAAAGAATATTTCGGAGAGCCTAAACGATAACACAGGTAACATGCAATTCTATCAGCCTTGTATTTTTTTTCGTCCTGTTACATTTTCTTTCACATTTATCTGTCCTCCCTTGATAATTTTGTATGTTACTGTATACACATTTTATATTTTGACTTGTATGTTACTGTGTATATGAGGGTGGTCTCGTTTTTTTCTCTTTCTAGCACTGTTGTCTGAAATGGGCCGAATATTTGTACGGAGCTGACTTCGCTAACAGAATATTTCGGAGAGCCTAAACCATAAGACAGGTAACATCCAATTCTATCAGCCCTTTATTTTTTTTCGTCCTGTTACCTTTTCTTTCATATTTATCTTTCGTCCCTTGATAAATTTGTATGTTACTGTATACACATTTTATATTTTGACTTGTATGTTACTGTGTATATGAGGGTGGTCTTGTTTTTTCTCTTTCTAGCACTGTTGTCTGAAATGGGCCGAATACTTCTACGGAGCTGACTTCGCTAACAGAATATTTCGGAGAGCCTAAACCATAAGACAGGTAACATGCAATTCTATCAGCCTTGTATTTTTTTCCGTCCTGTTACATTTTCTTTCACATTTATCTGTCCTCCCTTGATAATTTTGCATGTTACTGTATACACATTTTATATTTTGACTTGTATGTTACTGTGTATATGAGGGTGGTCTTGTTTTTTTCACTTTCTAGCACTGTTGTCTGAAATGGGCCGAATATTTGTACGGAGCTGATTTCGCTAACAGAATATTTCGGAGAGCCTAAACGATAACACAGGTAACATGCAATTCTATCAGCCTTGTATTTTTTTCCGTCCTGTTACATTTTCTTTCACATTTATCTGTCTTCCCTTGATAATTTTGTATGTTACTGTATACACATTTTATATTTTGACTTGTATGTTACTGTGTATATGAGGGTGGTCTCGTTTTTTTCTCTTTCTAGCACTGTTGTCTGAAATGGGCCGAATATTTGTACGGAGTTTACTTTGCTAACAGAATATTTCGGAGAGCCTAAACCATAAGACAGGTAACATGCAATTCTATCAGCCTTGTATTTTTTTCGTCCTGTTACCTTTTCTTTCACATTTATCTGTCCTCCCTTGATAATTTTGTATGTTACTGTATACACATTTTATATTTTGACTTGTATGTTACTGTGTATATGAGGGTGGTCTCGTTTTTTTCTCTTTCTAGCACTGTTGTCTGAAATGGGCCGAATATTTCTACGGAGCTGTCTTCGCCAACAGAATATTTCGGAGAGCCTAAACCATAAGACAGGTAACATGCAATTCTATCAGCCTTGTATTTTTTTCCGTCCTGTTACATTTTCTTTCACATTTATCTGTCCTCCCTTGATAATTTTGTATGTTACTGTATACACATTTTATATTTTGACTTGTATGTTACTGTGTATATGAGGGTGGTCTCGTTTTTTTCTCTTTCTAGCACTGTTGTCTGAAATAAGCCGAATATTTGTACGGAGTTGACTTCGCTAACAGAATATTTCGGAGAGCCTAAACCATAAGACAGGTAACATGCAATTCTATCAGCCTTGTATTTTTTTTCGTCCTGTTACATTTTCTTTCACATTTATCTGTCCTCCCTTGATAATTTTGTATGTTACTGTATACACATTTTATATTTTGACTTGTATGTTACTGTGTATATGAGGGTGGTCTCGTTTTTTTCTCTTTCTAGCACTGTTGTCTGAAATGGGCCGAATATTTGTACGGAGTTGACTTCGCTAACAGAATATTTCGGAGAGCCTAAACCATAAGACAGGTAACATGCAATTCTATCAGCCTTGTATTTTTTTTCGTCCTGTTACATTTTCTTTCACATTTATCTGTCCTCCCTTGATAATTTTGTATGTTACTGCATACACATTTTATATTTTGACTTGTATGTTACTGTGTATATGAGGGTGGTCTCGTTTTTTTCTCTTTCTAGCACTGTTGTCTGAAATGGGCCGAATATTTATACGGAGTTGACTTCGCTAACAGAATATTTCGGAGAGCCTAAACCATAAGACAGGTAACATGCAATTCTATCAGCCTTGTATTTTTTTTCGTCCTGTTACATTTTCTTTCACATTTATCTGTCCTCCCTTGATAATTTTGCATGTTACTGTATACACATTTTATATTTTGACTTGTATGTTACTGTGTATATGAGGGTGGTCTTGTTTTTTTCACTTTCTAGCACTGTTGTCTGAAATGGGCCGAATATTTGTACGGAGCTGATTTCGCTAACAGAATATTTCGGAGAGCCTAAACGATAACACAGATAACATGCAATTCTATCAGCCTTGTATTTTTTTTCGTCCTGTTACATTTTCTTTCACATTTATCTGTCCTCCCTTGATAATTTTGTATGTTACTGTATACACATTTTATATTTTGACTTGTATGTTACTGTGTATATGAGGGTGGTCTCGTTTTTTTCTCTTTCTAGCACTGTTGTCTGAAATGGGCCGAATATTTGTACTTAGTTGACTTCGCTAACAGAATATTTCGGAGAGCCTAAACCATAAGACAGGTAACATGCAATTCTATCAGCCCTTTATTTTTTTTCGTACTGTTACCTTTTCTTTCATATTTATCTGTCGTCCCTTGATAATTTTGTATGTTACTGTATACACATTTTATATTTTGACTTGTATGTTACTGTGTATATGAGGGTGGTCTCGTTTTTTTCTCTTTCTAGCACTGTTGTCTGAAATGGGCCGAATATTTGTACGGAGCTGACTTCGCTAAAAGAATATTTCGGAGAGCCTAAACGATAACACAGGTAACATGCAATTCTATCAGCCTTGTATTTTTTTTTCGTCCTGTTACATTTTCTTTCACATTTATCTGTCCTCCCTTGATAATTTTGTATGTTACTGTATACACATTTTATATTTTGACTTGTATGTTACTGTGTATATGAGGGTGGTCTCGTTTTTTTCTCTTTCTAGCACTGTTGTCTGAAATGGGCCGAATACTTCTACGGAGCTGACTTCGCTAACAGAATATTTCGGAGAGCCTAAACCATAAGACAGGTAACATGCAATTCTATCAGCCTTGTATTTTTTTCCGTCCTGTTACATTTTCTTTCACATTTATCTGTCCTCACTTGATAATTTTGTATGTTACTGTATACACATTTTATATTTTGACTTGTATGTTACTGTGTATATGAGGGTGGTCTTGTTTTTTTCTCCTTCTAGCACTGTTGTCTGAAATGGGCCGAATACTTCTACGGAGCTGACTTCGCTAACAGAATATTTCGGAGAGCCTAAACCATAAGACAGGTAACATGCAATTCTATCAGCCTTGTATTTTTTTCCGTCCTGTTACATTTTCTTTCACATTTATCTGTCCTCCCTTGATAATTTTGCATGTTACTGTATACACATTTTATATTTTGACTTGTATGTTACTGTGTATATGAGGGTGGTCTTGTTTTTTTCACTTTCTAGCACTGTTGTCTGAAATGGGCCGAATATTTGTACGGAGCTGATTTCGCTAACAGAATATTTCGGAGAGCCTAAACGATAACACAGGTAACATGCAATTCTATCAGCCTTGTATTTTTTTCCGTCCTGTTACATTTTCTTTCACATTTATCTGTCTTCCCTTGATAATTTTGTATGTTACTGTATACACATTTTATATTTTGACTTGTATGTTACTGTGTATATGAGGGTGGTCTCGTTTTTTTCTCTTTCTAGCACTGTTGTCTGAAATGCGCCGAATATTTGTACGGAGTTTACTTTGCTAACAGAATATTTCGGAGAGCCTAAACCATAAGACAGGTAACATGCAATTCTATCAGCCTTGTATTTTTTTCGTCCTGTTACCTTTTCTTTCACATTTATCTGTCCTCCCTTGATAATTTTGTATGTTACTGTATACACATTTTATATTTTGACTTGTATGTTACTGTGTATATGAGGGTGGTCTCGTTTTTTTCTCTTTCTAGCACTGTTGTCTGAAATGGGCCGAATATTTCTACGGAGCTGTCTTCGCCAACAGAATATTTCGGAGAGCCTAAACCATAAGACAGGTAACATGCAATTCTATCAGCCTTGTATTTTTTTCCGTCCTGTTACATTTTCTTTCACATTTATCTGTCCTCCCTTGATAATTTTGTATGTTACTGTATACACATTTTATATTTTGACTTGTATGTTACTGTGTATATGAGGGTGGTCTCGTTTTTTTCTCTTTCTAGCACTGTTGTCTGAAATAAGCCGAATATTTGTACGGAGTTGACTTCGCTAACAGAATATTTCGGAGAGCCTAAACCATAAGACAGGTAACATGCAATTCTATCAGCCTTGTATTTTTTTTCGTCCTGGTACATTTTCTTTTACATTTATCTGTCCTCCCTTGATAATTTTGTATGTTACTGTATACACATTTTATATTTTGACTTGTATGTTACTGTGTATATGAGGGTGGTCTCGTTTTTTTCTCTTTCTAGCACTGTTGTCTGAAATGGGCCGAATATTTGTACGGAGTTGACTTCGCTAACAGAATATTTCGGAGAGCCTAAACCATAAGACAGGTAACATGCAATTCTATCAGCCTTGTATTTTTTTTCGTCCTGTTACATTTTCTTTCACATTTATCTGTCCTCCCTTGATAATTTTGTATGTTACTGCATACACATTTTATATTTTGACTTGTATGTTACTGTGTATATGAGGGTGGTCTCGTTTTTTTCTCTTTCTAGCACTGTTGTCTGAAATGGGCCGAATATTTATACGGAGTTGACTTCGCTAACAGAATATTTCGGAGAGCCTAAACCATAAGACAGGTAACATGCAATTCTATCAGCCTTGTATTTTTTTTCGTCCTGTTACATTTTCTTTCACATTTATCTGTCCTCCCTTGATAATTTTGTATGTTACTGTATACACATTTTATATTTTGACTTGTATGTTACTGTGTATATGAGGGTGGTTTTGTTTTTTTCTCTTTCTAGAACTGTTGTCTGAAATGGGCCGAATATTTGTACGGAGCTGACTTCGCTAACAGAATATTTCGGAGAGCCTAAACCATAAGACAGGTAACATGCAATTCTATCATCCTTGTAATTTTTTTCGTCCAGTTACATTTTCTTTCACATTTATCTGTCCTCCCTTGATAATTTTGTATGTTACTGTATACACATTTTATATTTTGACTTGTATGTTACTGTGTATATGAGGGTGGTCTCGTTTTTTTCTCTTTCTAGCACTGTTGTCTGAAATGGGCCGAATATTTGTACGCAGCTGACTTCGCTAAAAGAATATTTCGGAGAGCCTAAACCATAAGACAGGTAACATGCAATTCTATCAGCCTTGTATTTTTTTCCGTCCTGTTACATTTTCTTTCACATTTATCTGTCCTCCCTTGATAATTTTGTATGTTACTGTATACACATTTTATATTTTGACTTGTATGTTACTGTGTATATGAGGGTGGTCTGGTTTTTTTCTCTTTCTAGCACTGTTGTCTGAAATGGGCCGAATATTTGTACGGAGTTGACTTCGCTAACAGAATATTTCGGAGAGCCTAAACCATAAGACAGGTAACATGCAATTCTATCAGCCTTGTATTTTTTTTCGTCCTGTTACATTTTCTTTCACATTTATCTGTCCTCCCTTGATAATTTTGTATGTTACTGTATACACATTTTATATTTTGACTTGTATGTTACTGTGTATATGAGGGTGGTCTGGTTTTTTTCTCTTTCTAGCACTGTTGTCTGAAATGGGCCGAATATTTGTACGGAGTTGACTTCGCTAACAGAATATTTCGGAGAGCCTAAACCATAAGACAGGTAACATGCAATTCTATCAGCCTTGTATTTTTTTTCGTCCTGTTACATTTTCTTTCACATTTATCTGTCCTCCCTTGATAATTTTGTATGTTACTGTATACACATTTTATATTTTGACTTGTATGTTACTGTGTATATGAGGGTGGTCTTGTTTTTTTCTCTTTCTAGCACTGTTGTCTGAAATGGGCCGAATATTTGTACGGAGCTGACTTCGCTAACAGAATATTTCGGAGAGCCTAAACCATAAGACAGGTAACATGCAATTTTATCAGCCCTTTATTTTTTTTCGTCCTGTTACCTTTTCTTTCATATTTATCTGTCCTCCCTTGATAATTTTGTATGTTACTGTATACACATTTTATATTTTGACTCGTATGTTACTGTGTATATGAGGGTGGTCTCGTTTTTTTCTCTTTCTAGCACTGTTGTCTGAAATGGGCCGAATATTTGTACGGAGCTGATTTCGCTAACAGAATATTTCGGAGAGCCTAAACCATAAGACAGGTAACATGCAATTCTATCATCCTTGTAATTTTTTTCGTCCAGTTACATTTTCTTTCACATTTATCTGTCCTCCCTTGATAATTTTGTATGTTACTGTATACACATTTTATATTTTGACTTGTATGTTACTGTGTATATGAGGGTGGTCTCGTTTTTTTCTCTTTCTAGCACTGTTGTCTGAAATGGGCCGAATATTTGTACGGAGTTGAATTCGCTAACAGAATATTTCGGAGAGCCTAAACCATAAGACAGGTAACATGCAATTCTATCAGCCTTGTATTTTTTTCGTCCTGTTACCTTTTCTTTCACATTTATCTGTCCTCCCTTGATAATTTTGTATGTTACTGTATACACATTTTATATTTTGACTTGTATGTTACTGTGTATATGAGGGTGGTCTCGTTTTTTTCTCTTTCTAGCACTGTTGTCTGAAATGGGCCGAATATTTGTACGGAGTTGACTTCGCTAACAGAATATTTCGGAGAGCCTAAACCATAAGACAGGTAACATGCAATTCTATCAGCCTTGTATTTTTTTCGTCCTGTTACCTTTTCTTTCACATTTATCTGTCCTCCCTTGATAATTTTGTATGTTACTGTATACACATTTTATATTTTGACTTGTATGTTACTGTGTATATGAGGGTGGTCTCGTTTTTTTCTCTTTCTAGCACTGTTGTCTGAAATGGGCCGAATATTTGTACGGAGTTGAATTCGCTAACAGAATATTTCGGAGAGCCTAAACCATAAGACAGGTAACATGCAATTCTATCAGCCTTGTATTTTTTTCGTCCTGTTACCTTTTCTTTCACATTTATCTGTCCTCCCTTGATAATTTTGTATGTTACTGTATACACATTTTATATTTTGACTTGTATGTTACTGTGTATATGAGGGTGGTCTCGTTTTTTTCTCTTTCTAGCACTGTTGTCTGAAATGGGCCGAATATTTGTACGGAGTTGACTTCGCTAACAGAATATTTCGGAGAGCCTAAACCATAAGACAGGTAACATGCAATTCTATCAGCCTTGTATTTTTTTTCGTCCTGTTACATTTTCTTTCACATTTATCTGTCCTCCCTTGATAATTTTGTATGTTACTGCATACACATTTTATATTTTGACTTGTATGTTACTGTGTATATGAGGGTGGTCTCGTTTTTTTATCTTTCTAGCACTGTTGTCTGAAATGGGCCGAATATTTATTCGGAGTTGACTTCGCTAACAGAATATTTCGGAGAGCCTAAACCATAAGACAGGTAACATGCAATTCTATCAGCCTTGTATTTTTTTTCGTCCTGTTACATTTTCTTTCACATTTATCTGTCCTCCCTTGATAATTTTGTATGTTACTGTATACACATTTTATATTTTGACTTGTATGTTACTGTGTATATGAGGGTGGTTTTGTTTTTTTCTCTTTCTAGAACTGTTGTCTGAAATGGGCCGAATATTTGTACGGAGCTGACTTCGCTAACAGAATATTTCGGAGAGCCTAAACCATAAGACAGGTAACATGCAATTTTATCAGCCCTTTATTTTTTTTCGTCCTGTTACCTTTTCTTTCATATTTATCTGTCGTCCCTTGATAATTTTGTATGTTACTGTATACACATTTTATATTTTGACTTGTATGTTACTGTGTATATGAGGGTGGTCTTGTTTTTTTCTCTTTCTAGCACTGTTGTCTGAAATGGGCCTAATATTTGTACGCAGCTGACTTCGCTAAAAGAATATTTCGGAGAGCCTAAACCATAAGACAGGTAACATGCAATTCTATCAGCCTTGTATTTTTTTCCGTCCTGTTACATTTTCTTTCACATTTATCTGTCCTCCCTTGATAATTTTGTATGTTACTGTATACACATTTTATATTTTGACTTGTATGTTACTGTGTATATGAGGGTGGTCTGGTTTTTTTCTCTTTCTAGCACTGTTGTCTGAAATGGGCCGAATATTTGTACGGAGTTGACTTCGCTAACAGAATATTTCGGAGAGCCTAAACCATAAGACAGGTAACATGCAATTCTATCAGCCTTGTATTTTTTTTCGTCCTGTTACATTTTCTTTCACATTTATCTGTCCTCCCTTGATAATTTTGTATGTTACTGTATACACATTTTATATTTTGACTTGTATGTTACTGTGTATATGAGGGTGGTCTGGTTTTTTTCTCTTTCTAGCACTGTTGTCTGAAATGGGCCGAATATTTGTACGGAGTTGACTTCGCTAACAGAATATTTCGGAGAGCCTAAACCATAAGACAGGTAACATGCAATTCTATCAGCCTCTTATTTTTTTTCGTCTTGTTACATTTTCTTTCACATTTATCTGTCCTCCCTTGATAATTTTGTATGTTACTGTATACACATTTTATATTTTGACTTGTATGTTACTGTGTATATGAGGGTGGTCTTGTTTTTTTCTCTTTCTAGCACTGTTGTCTGAAATAGGCCGAATATTTGTACGGAGCTGACTTCGTTAACAGAATATTTCGGAGAGCCTAAACCATAAGACAGGTAACATGCAATTTTATCAGCCCTTTATTTTTTTTCGTCCTGTTACCTTTTCTTTCATATTTATCTGTCCTCCCTAGATAATTTTGTATGTTACTGTATACACATTTTATATTTTGACTCGTATGTTACTGTGTATATGAGGGTGGTCTCGTTTTTTTCTCTTTCTAGCACTGTTGTCTGAAATGGGCCGAATATTTGTACGGAGCTGATTTCGCTAACAGAATATTTCGGAGAGCCTAAACCATAAGACAGGTAACATGCAATTCTATCATCCTTGTATTTTTTTTCGTCCAGTTACATTTTCTTTCACATTTATCTGTCCTCCCTTGATAATTTTGTATGTTACTGTATACACATTTTATATTTTGACTTGTATGTTACTGTGTATATGAGGGTGGTCTCGTTTTTTTCTCTTTCTAGCACTGTTGTCTGAAATGGGCCGAATATTTGTACGGAGTTGACTTCGCTAACAGAATATTTCGGAGAGCCTAAACCATAAGACAGGTAACATGCAATTCTATCAGCCTTGTATTTTTTTCGTCCTGTTACCTTTTCTTTCACATTTATCTGTCCTCCCTTGATAATTTTGTATGTTACTGTATACACATTTTATATTTTGACTTGTATGTTACTGTGTATATGAGGGTGGTCTCGTTTTTTTCTCTTTCTAGCACTGTTGTCTGAAATGGGCCGAATATTTGTACGGAGCTGACTTCGCTAACAGAATATTTCGGAGAGCCTAAACCATAAGACAGGTAACATCCAATTCTATCAGCCCTTTATTTTTTTTCGTCCTGTTACCTTTTCTTTCATATTTATCTTTCGTCCCTTGATAAATTTGTATGTTACTGTATACACATTTTATATTTTGACTTGTATGTTACTGTGTATATGAGGGTGGTCTCGTTTTTTTCTCTTTCTAGCACTGTTGTCTGAAATGGGCCGAATATTTGTAAGGAGTAGACTTCGCCAACAGAATATTTCGGAGAGCCTAAACCATAAGACAGGTAACATGCAATTCTATCAGCCTTGTATTTTTTCCGTCCTGTTACATTTTCTTTCACATTTATCTGTCCTCACTTGATAATTTTGTATGTTACTGTATACACATTTTATATTTTGACTTGTATGTTACTGTGTATATGAGGGTGGTCTTGTTTTTTTCTCTTTCTAGCACTGTTGTCTGAAATGGGCCGAATACATCTACGGAGCTGACTTCGCTAACAGAATATTTCGGAGAGCCTAAACCATAAGACAGGTAACATGCAATTCTATCAGCCTTGTATTTTTTTCCGTCTTGTTACATTTTCTTTCACATTTATCTGTCCTCCCTTGATAATTTTGCATGTTACTGTATACACATTTTATATTTTGACTTGTATGTTACTGTGTATATGAGGGTGGTCTTGTTTTTTTCACTTTCTAGCACTGTTGTCTGAAATGGGCCGAATATTTGTACGGAGCTGATTTCGCTAACAGAATATTTCGGAGAGCCTAAACGATAACACAGGTAACATGCAATTCTATCAGCCTTGTATTTTTTTTCGTCCTGTTACATTTTCTTTCACATTTATCTGTCCTCCCTTGATAATTTTGTATGTTAGTGTATACACATTTTATATTTTGACTTGTATGTTACTGTGTATATGAGGGTGGTCTCGTTTTTTTCTCTTTCTAGCACTGTTGTCTGAAATGGGCCGAATATTTGTACTTAGTTGACTTCGCTAACAGAATATTTCGGAGAGCCTAAACCATAAGACAGGTAACATGCAATTCTATCAGCCCTTTATTTTTTTTCGTACTGTTACCTTTTCTTTCATATTTATCTGTCGTCCCTTGATAATTTTGTATGTTACTGTATACACATTTTATATTTTGACTTGTATGTTACTGTGTATATGAGGGTGGTCTTGTTTTTTTCACTTTCTAGCACTGTTGTCTGAAATGGGCCGAATATTTGTACGGAGCTGATTTCGCTAACAGAATATTTCGGAGAGCCTAAACGATAACACAGGTAACATGCAATTCTATCAGCCTTGTATTTTTTTCCGTCCTGTTACATTTTCTTTCACATTTATCTGTCTTCCCTTGATAATTTTGTATGTTACTGTATACACATTTTATATTTTGACTTGTATGTTACTGTGTATATGAGGGTGGTCTCGTTTTTTTCTCTTTCTAGCACTGTTGTCTGAAATGGGCCGAATATTTGTACGGAGTTTACTTTGCTAACAGAATATTTCGGAGAGCCTAAACCATAAGACAGGTAACATGCAATTCTATCAGCCTTGTATTTTTTTCGTCCTGTTACCTTTTCTTTCACATTTATCTGTCCTCCCTTGATAATTTTGTATGTTACTGTATACACATTTTATATTTTGACTTGTATGTTACTGTGTATATGAGGGTGGTCTCGTTTTTTTCTCTTTCTAGCACTGATGTCTGAAATGGGCCGAATATTTCTACGGAGCTGTCTTCGCCAACAGAATATTTCGGAGAGCCTAAACCATAAGACAGGTAACATGCAATTCTATCAGCCCTGTATTTTTTTCCGTCCTGTTACATTTTCTTTCACATTTATCTGTCCTCCCTTGATAATTTTGTATGTTACTGTATACACATTTTATATTTTGACTTGTATGTTACTGTGTATATGAGGGTGGTCTCGTTTTTTTCTCTTTCTAGCACTGTTGTCTGAAATAAGCCGAATATTTGTACGGAGTTGACTTCGCTAACAGAATATTTCGGAGAGCCTAAACCATAAGACAGGTAACATGCAATTCTATCAGCCTTGTATTTTTTTTCGTCCTGTTACCTTTTCTTTCACATTTATCTGTCCTCCCTTGATAATTTTGTATGTTACTATATACACATTTTATATTTTGACTTGTATGTTACTGTGTATATGAGGGTGGTCTCGTTTTTTTCTCTTTCTAGCACTGTTGTCTGAAATGGGCCGAATATTTCTACGGAGCTGTCTTCGCCAACAGAATATTTCGGAGAGCCTAAACCATAAGACAGGTAACATGCAATTCTATCAGCCTTGTATTTTTTTCCGTCCTGTTACATTTTCTTTCACATTTATCTGTCCTCCCTTGATAATTTTGTATGTTACTGTATACACATTTTTTATTTTGACTTGTATGTTACTGTGTATATGAGGGTGGTCTCGTTTTTTTCTCTTTCTAGCACTGTTGTCTGAAATGGGCCGAATATTTGTACGGAGTTGACTTCGCTAACAGAATATTTCGGAGAGCCTAAACCATAAGACAGATAACATGCAATTCTATCAGCCTTGTATTTTTTTTCGTCCTGTTACATTTTCTTTCACATTTATCTGTCCTCCCTTGATAATTTTGTATGTTACTGCATACACATTTTATATTTTGACTTGTATGTTACTGTGTATATGAGGGTGGTCTCGTTTTTTTCTCTTTCTAGCACTGTTGTCTGAAATGGGCCGAATATTTATACGGAGTTGACTTCGCTAACAGAATATTTCGGAGAGCCTAAACCATAAGACAGGTAACATGCAATTCTATCAGCCTTGTATTTTTTTTCGTCCTGTTACATTTTCTTTCACATTTATCTGTCCTCCCTTGATAATTTTGTATGTTACTGTATACACATTTTATATTTTGACTTGTATGTTACTGTGTATATGAGGGTGGTTTTGTTTTTTTCTCTTTCTAGAACTGTTGTCTGAAATGGGCCGAATATTTGTACGGAGCTGACTTCGCTAACAGAATATTTCGGAGAGCCTAAACCATAAGACAGGTAACATGCAATTTTATCAGCCCTTTATTTTTTTTCGTCCTGTTACCTTTTCTTTCATATTTATCTGTCGTCCCTTGATAATTTTGTATGTTACTGTATACACATTTTATATTTTGACTTGTATGTTACTGTGTATATGAGGGTGGTCTTGTTTTTTTCTCTTTCTAGCACTGTTGTCTGAAATGGGCCGAATATTTGTACGCAGCTGACTTCGCTAAAAGAATATTTCGGAGAGCCTAAACCATAAGACAGGTAACATGCAATTCTATCAGCCTTGTATTTTTTTCCGTCCTGTTACATTTTCTTTCACATTTATCTGTCCTCCCTTGATAATTTTGTATGTTACTGTATACACATTTTATATTTTGACTTGTATGTTACTGTGTATATGAGGGTTGTCTGGTTTTTTTCTCTTTCTAGCACTGTTGTCTGAAATGGGCCGAATATTTGTACGGAGTTGACTTCGCTAACAGAATATTTCGGAGAGCCTAAACCATAAGACAGGTAACATGCAATTCTATCAGCCTTGTATTTTTTTTCGTCCTGTTACATTTTCTTTCACATTTATCTGTCCTCCCTTGATAATTTTGTATGTTACTGTATACACATTTTATATTTTGACTTGTATGTTACTGTGTATATGAGGGTGGTGTTGTTTTTTTCTCTTTCTAGCACTGTTGTCTGAAATGGGCCGAATATTTGTACGGAGCTGACTTCGCTAACAGAATATTTCGGAGAGCCTAAACCATAAGACAGGTAACATGCAATTTTATAAGCCCTTTATTTTTTTTCGTCCTGTTACCTTTTCATTCATATTTATCTGTCCTCCCTTGATAATTTTGTATGTTACTGTATACACATTTTATATTTTGACTCGTATGTTACTGTGTATATGAGGGTGGTCTCGTTTTTTTCTCTTTCTAGCACTGTTGTCTGAAATGGGCCGAATATTTGTACGGAGCTGATTTCGCTAACAGAATATTTCGGAGAGCCTAAACCATAAGACAGGTAACATGCAATTCTATCATCCTTGTAATTTTTTTCGTCCAGTTACATTTTCTTTCACATTTATCTGTCCTCCCTTGATAATTTTGTATGTTACTGTATACACATTTTATATTTTGACTTGTATGTTACTGTGTATATGAGGGTGGTCTCGTTTTTTTCTCTTTCTAGCACTGTTGTCTGAAATGGGCCGAATATTTGTACGGAGTTGACTTCGCTAACAGAATATTTCGGAGAGCCTAAACCATAAGACAGGTAACATGCAATTCTATCAGCCTTGTATTTTTTTCGTCCTGTTACCTTTTCTTTCACATTTATCTGTCCTCCCTTGATAATTTTGTATGTTACTGTATACACATTTTATATTTTGACTTGTATGTTACTGTGTATATGAGGGTGGTCTCGTTTTTTTCTCTTTCTAGCACTGTTGTCTGAAATGGGCCGAATATTTGTACGGAGTTGACTTCGCTAACAGAATATTTCGGAGAGCCTAAACCATAAGACAGGTAACATGCAATTCTATCAGCCTTGTATTTTTTTCGTCCTGTTACCTTTTCTTTCACATTTATCTGTCCTCCCTTGATAATTTTGTATGTTACTGTATACACATTTTATATTTTGACTTGTATGTTACTGTGTATATGAGGGTGGTCTCGTTTTTTCTCTTTCTAGCACTGTTGTCTGAAATGGGCCGAATATTTGTACGGAGTTGACTTCGCTAACAGAATATTTCGGAGAGCCTAAACCATAAGACAGGTAACATGCAATTCTATCAGCCTCGTATTTTTTTTCGTCCTGTTACATTTTCTTTCACATTTATCTGTCCTCCCTTGATAATTTTGTATGTTACTGCATACACATTTTATATTTTGACTTGTATGTTACTGTGTATATGAGGGTGGTCTCGTTTTTTTCTCTTTCTAGCACTGTTGTCTGAAATGGGCCGAATATTTATACGGAGTTGACTTCGCTAACAGAATATTTCGGAGAGCCTAAACCATAAGACAGGTAACATGCAATTCTATCAGCCTTGTATTTTTTATCGTCCTGTTACATTTTCTTTCACATTTATCTGTCCTCCCTTGATAATTTTGTATGTTACTGTATACACATTTTATATTTTGACTTGTATGTTACTGTGTATATGAGGGTGGTTTTGTTTTTTTCTCTTTCTAGAACTGTTGTCTGAAATGGGCCGAATATTTGTACGGAGCTGACTTCGCTAGCAGAATATTTCGGAGAGCCTAAACCATAAGACAGGTAACATGCAATTTTATCAGCCCTTTATTTTTTTTCGTCCTGTTACCTTTTCTTTCATATTTATCTGTCGTCCCTTGATAATTTTGTATGTTACTGTATACACATTTTATATTTTGACTTGTATGTTACTGTGTATATGAGGGTGGTCTTGTTTTTTTCTCTTTCTAGCACTGTTGTCTTAAATGGGCCTAATATTTGTACGCAGCTGACTTCGCTAAAAGAATATTTCGGAGAGCCTAAACCATAAGACAGGTAACATGCAATTCTATCAGCCTTGTATTTTTTTCCGTCCTGTTACATTTTCTTTCACATTTATCTGTCCTCCCTTGATAATTTTGTATGTTACTGTATACACATTTTATATTTTGACTTGTATGTTACTGTGTATATGAGGGTGGTCTGGTTTTTTTCTCTTTCTAGCACTGTTGTCTGAAATGGGCCGAATATTTGTACGGAGTTGACTTCGCTAACAGAATATTTCGGAGAGCCTAAACCATAAGACAGGTAACATGCAATTCTATCAGCCTTGTATTTTTTTTCGTCCTGTTACATTTTCTTTCACATTTATCTGTCCTCCCTTGATAATTTTGTATGTTACTGTATACACATTTTATATTTTGACTTGTATGTTACTGTGTATATGAGGGTGGTCTGGTTTTTTTCTCTTTCTAGCACTGTTGTCTGAAATGGGCCGAATATTTGTACGGAGTTGACTTCGCTAACAGAATATTTCGGAGAGCCTAAACCATAAGACAGGTAACATGCAATTCTATCAGCCTTGTATTTTTTTTCGTCTTGTTACATTTTCTTTCACATTTATCTGTCCTCCCTTGATAATTTTGTATGTTACTGTATACACATTTTATATTTTGACTTGTATGTTACTGTGTATATGAGGGTGGTCTTGTTTTTTTCTCAATCTACCACTGTTGTCTGAAATGGGCCGAATATTTGTACGGAGCTGACTTCGCTAACAGAATATTTCGGAGAGCCTAAACCATAAGACAGGTAACATGCAATTTTATCAGCCCTTTATTTTTTTTCGTCCTGTTACCTTTTCTTTCATATTTATCTGTCCTCCCTTGATAATTTTGTATGTTACTGTATACACATTCTATATTTTGACTCGTATGTTACTGTGTATATGAGGGTGGTCTCGTTTTTTTCTCTTTCTAGCACTGTTGTCTGAAATGGGCCGAATATTTGTACGGAGCTGATTTCGCTAACAGAATATTTCGGAGAGCCTAAACCATAAGACAGGTAACATGCAATTCTATCATCCTTGTATTTTTTTTCGTCCAGTTACATTTTCTTTCACATTTATCTGTCCTCCCTTGATAATTTTGTATGTTACTGTATACACATTTTATATTTTGACTTGTATGTTACTGTGTATATGAGGGTGGTCTCGTTTTTTTCTCTTTCTAGCACTGTTGTCTGAAATGGGCCGAATATTTGTACGGAGTTGACTTCGCTAACAGAATATTTCGGAGAGCCTAAACCATAAGACAGGTAACATGCAATTCTATCAGCCTTGTATTTTTTTCGTCCTGTTACCTTTTCTTTCACATTTATCTGTCCTCCCTTGATAATTTTGTATGTTACTGTATACACATTTTATATTTTGACTTGTATGTTACTGTGTATATGAGGGTGGTCTCGTTTTTTTCTCTTTCTAGCACTGTTGTCTGAAATGGGCCGAATATTTCTACGGAGTTGTCTTCGCCAACAGAATATTTCGGAGAGCCTAAACCATAAGACAGGTAACATGCAATTCTATCAGCCTTGTATTTTTTTCCGTCCTGTTACCTTTTCTTTCATATTTATCTGTCGTCCCTTGATAATTTTGTATGTTACTGTATACACATTTTATATTTTGACTTGTATGTTACTGTGTATATGAGGGTGGTCTTGTTTTTTTCTCTTTCTAGCACTGTTGTCTGAAATGGGCCTAATATTTGTACGCAGCTGACTTCGCTAAAAGAATATTTCGGAGAGCCTAAACCATAAGACAGGTAACATGCAATTCTATCAGCCTTGTATTTTTTTCCGTCCTGTTACATTTTCTTTCACATTTATCTGTCCTCCCTTGATAATTTTGTATGTTACTGTATACACATTTTATATTTTGACTTGTATGTTACTGTGTATATGAGGGTGGTCTGGTTTTTTTCTCTTTCTAGCACTGTTGTCTGAAATGGGCCGAATATTTGTACGGAGTTGACTTCGCTAACAGAATATTTCGGAGAGCCTAAACCATAAGACAGGTAACATGCAATTCTATCAGCCTTGTATTTTTTTTCGTCCTGTTACATTTTCTTTCACATTTATCTGTCCTCCCTTGATAATTTTGTATGTTACTGTATACACATTTTATATTTTGACTTGTATGTTACTGTGTATATGAGGGTGGTCCGGTTTTTTTCTCTTTCTAGCACTGTTGTCTGAAATGGGCCGAATATTTGTACGGAGTTGACTTCGCTAACAGAATATTTCGGAGAGCCTAAACCATAAGACAGGTAACATGCAATTCTATCAGCCTTGTATTTTTTTTCGTCTTGTTACATTTTCTTTCACATTTATCTGTCCTCCCTTGATAATTTTGTATGTTACTGTATACACATTTTATATTTTGACTTGTATGTTACTGTGTATATGAGGGTGGTCTTGTTTTTTTCTCTTTCTAGCACTGTTGTCTGAAATGGGCCGAATATTTGTACGGAGCTGACTTCGCTAACAGAATATTTCGGAGAGCCTAAACCATAAGACAGGTAACATGCAATTTTATCAGCCCTTTATTTTTTTTCGTCCTGTTACCTTTTCTTTCATATTTATCTGTCCTCCCTTGATAATTTTGTATGTTACTGTATACACATTTTATATTTTGACTCGTATGTTACTGTGTATATGAGGGTGGTCTCGTTTTTTTCTCTTTCTAGCACTGTTGTCTGAAATGGGCCGAATATTTGTACGGAGCTGATTTCACTAACAGAATATTTCGGAGAGCCTAAACCATAAGACAGGTAACATGCAATTCTATCATCCTTGTATTTTTTTTCGCCCAGTTACATTTTCTTTCACATTTATCTGTCCTCCCTTGATAATTTTGTATGTTACTGTATACACATTTTATATTTTGACTTGTATGTTACTGTGTATATGAGGGTGGTCTCGTTTTTTTCTCTTTCTAGCACTGTTGTCTGAAATGGGCCGAATATTTGTACGGAGTTGACTTCGCTAACAGAATATTTCGGAGAGCCTAAACCATAAGACAGGTAACATGCAATTCTATCAGCCTTGTATTTTTTTCGTCCTGTTACCTTTTCTTTCACATTTATCTGTCCTCCCTTGATAATTTTGTATGTTACTGTATACACATTTTATATTTTGACTTGTATGTTACTGTGTATATGAGGGTGGTCTCGTTTTTTTCTCTTTCTAGCACTGTTGTCTGAAATGGGCCGAATATTTCTACGGAGTTGTCTTCTCCAACAGAATATTTCGGAGAGCCTAAACCATAAGACAGGTAACATGCAATTCTATCAGCCTTGTATTTTTTTCCGTCCTGTTACATTTTCTTTCACATTTATCTGTCCTAACTTGATAATTTTGTATGTTACTGTATACACATTTTATATTTTGACTTGTATGTTACTGTGTATATGAGGGTGGTCTTGTTTTTTTCACTTTCTAGCACTGTTGTCTGAAATGGGCCGAATATTTGTACGGAGCTGATTTCGCTAACAGAATATTTCGGAGAGCCTAAACGATAACACAGGTAACATGCAATTCTATCAGCCTTGTATTTTTTTTCGTCCTGTTACATTTTCTTTCACATTTATCTGTCCTCCCTTGATAATTTTGTATGTTACTGTATACACATTTTATATTTTGACTTGTATGTTACTGTGTATATGAGGGTGGTCTCGTTTTTTTCTCTTTCTAGCACTGTTGTCTGAAATGGGCCGAATATTTGTACGGAGCTGACTTCGCTAACAGAATATTTCGGAGAGCCTAAACCATAAGACAGGTAACATCCAATTCTATCAGCCCTTTATTTTTTTTCGTCCTGTTACCTTTTCTTTCATATTTATCTTTCGTCCCTTGATAAATTTGTATGTTACTGTATACACATTTTATATTTTGACTTGTATGTTACTGTGTATATGAGGGTGGTCTCGTTTTTTTCTCTTTCTAGCACTGTTGTCTGAAATGGGCCGAATATTTGTAAGGAGTAGACTTCGCCAACAGAATATTTCGGAGAGCCTAAACCATAAGACAGGTAACATGCAATTCTATCAGCCTTGTATTTTTTTCCGTCCTGTTACATTTTCTTTCACATTTATCTGTCCTCACTTGATAATTTTGTATGTTACTGTATACACATTTTATATTTTGACTTGTATGTTACTGTGTATATGAGGGTGGTCTTGTTTTTTTCTCTTTCTAGCACTGTTGTCTGAAATGGGCCGAATACTTCTACGGAGCTGACTTCGCTAACAGAATATTTCGGAGAGCCTAAACCATAAGACAGGTAACATGCAATTCTATCAGCCTTGTATTTTTTTCCGTCCTGTTACATTTTCTTTCACATTTATCTGTCCTCCCTTGATAATTTTGCATGTTACTGTATACACATTTTATATTTTGACTTGTATGTTACTGTGTATATGAGGGTGGTCTTGTTTTTTTCACTTTCTAGCACTGTTGTCTGAAATGGGCCGAATATTTGTACGGAGCTGATTTCGCTAACAGAATATTTCGGAGAGCCTAAACGATAACACAGGTAACATGCAATTCTATCAGCCTTGTATTTTTTTTCGTCCTGTTACATTTTCTTTCACATTTATCTGTCCTCCCTTGATAATTTTGTATGTTACTGTATACACATTTTATATTTTGACTTGTATGTTACTGTGTATATGAGGGTGGTCTCGTTTTTTTCTCTTTCTAGCACTGTTGTCTGAAATGGGCCGAATATTTGTACTTAGTTGACTTCGCTAACAGAATATTTCGGAGAGCCTAAACCATAAGACAGGTAACATGCAATTCTATCAGCCCTTTATTTTTTTTCGTACTGTTACCTTTTCTTTCATATTTATCTGTCGTCCCTTGATAATTTTGTATGTTACTGTATACACATTTTATATTTTGACTTGTATGTTACTGTGTATATGAAGGTGGTCTCGTTTTTTTCTCTTTCTAGCACTGTTGTCTGAAATGGGCCGAATATTTGTACGGAGCTGACTTCGCTAAAAGAATATTTCGGAGAGCCTAAACGATAACACAGGTAACATGCAATTCTATCAGCCTTGTATTTTTTTTTCGTCCTGTTACATTTTCTTTCACATTTATCTGTCCTCCCTTGATAATTTTGTATGTTACTGTATACACATTTTATATTTTGACTTGTATGTTACTGTGTATATGAGGGTGGTCTTGTTTTTTTCTCTTTCTAGCACTGTTGTCTGAAATGGGCCGAATACTTCTACGGAGCTGACTTCGCTAACAGAATATTTCGGAGAGCCTAAACGATAACACAGGTAACATGCAATTCTATCAGCCTTGTATTTTTTTTCGTCCTGTTACATTTTCTTTCACATTTATCTGTCCTCCCTTGATAATTTTGTATGTTACTGTATACACATTTTATATTTTGACTTGTATGTTACTGTGTATATGAGGGTGGTCTCGTTTTTTTCTCTTTCTAGCACTGTTGTCTGAAATGGGCCGAAGCCTAAACCATAAGACAGGTAACATCCAATTCTATCAGCCCTTTATTTTTTTTCGTCCTGTTACCTTTTCTTTCATATTTATCTGTCGTCCCTTGATAATTTTGTATGTTACTGTATACACATTTTATATTTTGACTTGTATGTTACTGTGTATATGAGGGTGGTCTCGTTTTTTTCTCTTTCTAGCACTGTTGTCTGAAATGGGCCGAATATTTGTAAGGAGTAGACTTCGCCAACAGAATATTTCGGAGAGCCTAAACCATAAGACAGGTAACATGCAATTCTATCAGCCTTGTATTTTTTTCCGTCCTGTTACATTTTCTTTCACATTTATCTGTTCTCCCTTGATAATTTTGTATGTTACTGTATACACATTTTATATTTTGACTTGTATGTTACTGTGTATATGAGGGTGGTCTGGTTTTTTTCTCTTTCTAGCACTGTTGTCTGAAATGGGCCGAATATTTGTACGGAGTTGACTTCGCTAACAGAATATTTCGGAGAGCCTAAACCATAAGACAGGTAACATGCAATTCTATCAGCCTTGTATTTTTTTTCGTCCTGTTACATTTTCTTTCACATTTATCTGTCCTCCCTTGATAATTTTGTATGTTACTGTATACACATTTTATATTTTGACTTGTATGTTACTGTGTATATGAGGGTGGTCTCGTTTTTTTCTCTTTCTAGCACTGTTGTCTGAAATGGGCCGAATATTTGTACGGAGTTGACTTCGCTAACAGAATATTTCGGAGAGCCTAAACCATAAGACAGGTAACATGCAATTCTATCAGCCTTGTATTTTTTTTCGTCCTGTTACCTTTTCTTTCACATTTATCTGTCCTCCCTTGATAATTTTGTATGTTACTGTATACACATTTTATATTTTGACTTGTATGTTACTGTGTATATGAGGGTGGTCTCGTTTTTTTCTCTTTCTAGCACTGTTGTCTGAAATGGGCCGAATATTTCTACGGAGTTGTCTTCGCCAACAGAATATTTCTTAGAGCCTAAACCATAAGACAGGTAACATGCAATTCTATCAGCCTTTTTTTTTTCCGACCTGTTACATTTTCTTTCACATTTATCTGTCCTCCCTTGATAATTTTGTATGTTACTGTATACACATTTTATATTTTGACTTGTATGTTACTGTGTATATGAGGGTGGTCTCGTTTTTTTCTCTTTCTAGCACTGTTGTCTGAAATGGGCCGAATATTTATACGGAGTTGACTTCGCTAACAGAATATTTCGGAGAGCCTAAACCATAAGACAGGTAACATGCAATTCTATCAGCCTTGTATTTTTTTCGTCCTGTTACATTTTCTTTCACATTTATCTGTCCTCCCTTGATAATTTTGTATGTTACTGTATACACATTTTATATTTTGACTTGTATGTTACTGTGTATATGAGGGTGGTTTTGTTTTTTTCTCTTTCTAGAACTGTTGTCTGAAATGGGCCGAATATTTGTACTCAGCTGACTTCGCTAAAAGAATATTTCGGAGAGCCTAAACCATAAGACAGGTAACATGCAATTTTATCAGCCCTTTATTTTTTTTTCGTCCTGTTACATTTTCTTTCACATTTATCTGTCCTCCCTTGATAATTTTGTATGTTACTGTATACACATTTTATATTTTGACTTGTATGTTACTGTGTATATGAGGGTGGTCTTGTTTTTTTCTCTTTCTAGCACTGTTGTCTGAAATGGGCCGAATATTTGTACTCAGCTGACTTCGCTAAAAGAATATTTCGGAGAGCCTAAACCATAAGACAGGTAACATGCAATTTTATCAGCCCTTTATTTTTTTTTCGTCCTGTTACCTTTTCTTTCATATTTATCTGTCCTCCCTTGATAATTTTGTATGTTACTGTATACACATTTTATATTTTGACTCGTATGTTACTGTGTATATGAGGGTGGTCTCGTTTTTTTCTCTTTCTAGCACTGTTGTCTGAAATGGGCCGAATATTTGCACGGAGCTGATTTCGCTAACAGAATATTTCGGAGAGCCTAAACCATAAGACAGGTAACATGCAATTCTATCATCCTTGTATTTTTTTTCGTCCAGTTACATTTTCTTTCACATTTATCTGTCCTCCCTTGATAATTTTGTATGTTACTGTATACACATTTTATATTTTGACTTGTATGTTACTGTGTATATGAGGGTGGTCTTGTTTTTTTCTCTTTCTAGCACTGTTGTCTGAAATGGGCCGAATACTTCTACGGAGCTGACTTCGCTAAAAGAATATTTCGGAGAGCCTAAACCATAAGACAGGTAACATGCAATTCTATCAGCCTTGTATTTTTTTCCGTCCTGTTACATTTTCTTTCACATTTATCTGTCCTCCCTTGATAATTTTGTATGTTACTGTATACACATTTTATATTTTGACTTGTATGTTACTGTGTATATGAGGGTGGTCTTGTTTTTTTCTCTTTCTAGCACTGTTGTCTGAAATGGGCCGAATATTTGTACGGAGCTGACTTCGCTAACAGAATATTTCGGAGAGCCTAAACCATAAGACAGGTAACATGCAATTTTATCAGCCCTTTATTTTTTTTCGTCCTGTTACCTTTTCTTTCATATTTATCTGTCGTCCCTTTATAATTTTGTATGTTACTGTATACACATTTTATATTTTGACTTGTATGTTACTGTGTATATGAGGGTGGTCTTGTTTTTTTCTCTTTCTAGCACTGTTGTCTGAAATGGGCCGAATATTTGTACGCAGCTGACTTCGCTAAAAGAATATTTCGGAGAGCCTAAACCATAAGACAGGTAACATGCAATTCTATCAGCCTTGTATTTTTTTCCGTCCTGTTACATTTTCTTTCACATTTATCTGTCCTCCCTTGATAATGTTGTATGTTACTGTATACACATTTTATATTTTGACTTGTATGTTACTGTGTATATGAGGGTGGTCTGGTTTTTTTCTCTTTCTAGCACTGTTGTCTGAAATGGGCCGAATATTTGTACGGAGTTGACTTCGCTAACAGAATATTTCGGAGAGCCTAAACCATAAGACAGGTAACATGCAATTCTATCAGCCTTGTATTTTTTTTCGTCCTGTTACATTTTCTTTCACATTTATCTGTCCTCCCTTGATAATTTTGTATGTTACTGTATACACATTTTATATTTTGACTTGTATGTTACTGTGTATATGAGGGTGGTCTTGTTTTTTTCTCTTTCTAGCACTGTTGTCTGAAATGGGCCGAATATTTGTACGGAGCTGACTTCGCTAACAGAATATTTCGGAGAGCCTAAACCATAAGACAGGTAACATGCAATTTTATCAGCCCTTTATTTTTTTTCGTCCTGTTACTTTTTCTTTCATATTTATCTGTCCTCCCTTGATAATTTTGTATGTTACTGTATACACATTTTATATTTTGACTCGTATGTTACTGTGTATATGAGGGTGGTCTCGTTTTTTTCTCTTTCTAGCACTGTTGTCTGAAATGGGCCGAATATTTGCACGGAGCTGATTTCGCTAACAGAATATTTCGGAGAGCCTAAACCATAAGACAGGTAACATGCAATTCTATCATCCTTGTAATTTTTTTCGTCCAGTTACATTTTCTTTCACATTTATCTGTCCTCCCTTGATAATTTTGTATGTTACTGTATACACATTTTATATTTTGACTTGTATGTTACTGTGTATATGAGGGTGGTCTCGTTTTTTTCTCTTTCTAGCACTGTTGTCTGAAATGGGCCGAATATTTGTACGGAGTTGACTTCGCTAACTGAATATTTCGGAGAGCCTAAACCATAAGACAGGTAACATGCAATTCTATCAGCCTTGTATTTTTTTCGTCCTGTTACCTTTTCTTTCACATTTATCTGTCCTCCCTTGATAATTTTGTATGTTACTGTATACACATTTTATATTTTGACTTGTATGTTACTGTGTATATGAGGGTGGTCTCGTTTTTTTCTCTTTCTAGCACTGTTGTCTGAAATGGGCCGAATATTTGTACGGAGTTGACTTCGCTAACAGAATATTTCGGAGAGCCTAAACCATAAGACAGGTAACATGCAATTCTATCAGCCTTGTATTTTTTTCGTCCTGTTACCTTTTCTTTCACATTTATCTGTCCTCCCTTGATAATTTTGTATGTTACTGTATACACATTTTATATTTTGACTTGTATGTTACTGTGTATATGAGGGTGGTCTCGTTTTTTTCTCTTTCTAGCACTGTTGTCTGAAATGGGCCGAATATTTGTACGGAGTTGACTTCGCTAACAGAATATTTCGGAGAGCCTAAACCATAAGACAGGTAACATGCAATTCTATCAGCCTTGTATTTTTTTTCGTCCTGTTACATTTTCTTTCACATTTATCTGTCCTCCCTTGATAATTTTGTATGTTACTGCATACACATTTTATATTTTGACTTGTATGTTACTGTGTATATGAGGGTGGTCTCGTTTTTTTCTATTTCTAGCACTGTTGTCTGAAATGGGCCGAATATTTATACGGAGTTGACTTCGCTAACAGAATATTTCGGAGAGCCTAAACCATAAGACAGGTAACATGCAATTCTATCAGCCTTGTATTTTTTTTCGTCCTGTTACATTTTCTTTCACATTTATCTGTCCTCCCTTGATAATTTTGTATGTTACTGTATACACATTTTATATTTTGACTTGTATGTTACTGTGTATATGAGGGTGGTCTTGTTTTTTTCTCTTTCTAGCACTGTTGTCTGAAATGGGCCGAATATTTGTACGGAGCTGACTTCGCTAACAGAATATTTCGGAGAGCCTAAACCATAAGACAGGTAACATGCAATTCTATCAGCCTTGTATTTTTTTTCGTCCTGTTACCTTTTCTTTCACATTTATCTGTCCTCCCTTAATAATTTTGTATGTTACTGCATACACATTTTATATTTTGACTTGTATGTTACTGTGTATATGAGGGTGGTCTCGTTTTTTTCTATTTCTAGCACTGTTGTCTGAAATGGGCCGAATATTTATACGGAGTTGACTTCGCTAACAGAATATTTCGGAGAGCCTAAACCATAAGACAGGTAACATGCAATTCTATCAGCCTTGTATTTTTTTTCGTCCTGTTACATTTTCTTTCACATTTATCTGTCCTCCCTTGATAATTTTGTATGTTACTGTATACACATTTTATATTTTGACTCGTATGTTACTGTGTATATGAGGGTGGTCTCGTTTTTTTCTCTTTCTAGCACTGTTGTCTGAAATGGGCCGAATATTTGTACGGAGCTGATTTCGCTAACAGAATATTTCGGAGAGCCTAAACCATAAGACAGGTAACATGCAATTCTATCATCCTTGTATTTTTTTTCGTCCTGTTACCTTTTCTTTCACATTTATCTGTCCTCCATTGATAATTTTGTATGTTACTGTATACACATTTTATATTTTGACTTGTATGTTACTGTGTATATGAGGGTGGTCTCGTTTTTTTCTCTTTCTAGCACTGTTGTCTGAAATGGGCCGAATATTTCTACGGAGCTGTCTTCGCCAACAGAATATTTCGGAGAGCCTAAAAAATAAGACAGGTAACATGCAATTCTATCAGCCTTGTATTTTTTTCCGTCCTGTTACATTTTCTTTCACATTTATCTGTCCTCCCTTGATAATTTTGTATGTTACTGTATACACATTTTATATTTTGACTTGTATGTTACTGTGTATATGAGGGTGGTCTCGTTTTTTTCTCTTTCTAGCACTGTTGTCTGAAATGGGACGAATATTTGTACGGAGTTGACATCGCTAACAAAATATTTCGGAGAGCCTAAACCATAAGACAGGTAACATGCAATTCTATCAGCCTTGTATTTTTTTTCGTCCTGTTACCTTTTCTTTCACATTTATCTGTCCTCCCTTGATAATTTTGTATGTTACTGTATACACATTTTATATTTTGACTTGTATGTTACTGTGTATATGAGGGTGGTCTCGTTTTTTTCTCTTTCTAGCACTGTTGTCTGAAATGGGCCGAATATTTCTACGGAGCTGTCTTCGCCAACAGAATATTTCGGAGAGCCTAAACCATAAGACAGGTAACATGCAATTCTATCAGCCTTGTATTTTTTTCCGTCCTGTTACATTTTCTTTCACATTTATCTGTCCTCCCTTGATAATTTTGTATGTTACTGTATACACATTTTATATTTTGACTTGTATGTTACTGTGTATATGAGGGTGGTCTCGTTTTTTTCTCTTTCTAGCACTGTTGTCTGAAATGGGCCGAATATTTGTACGGAGTTGACATCGCTAACAGAATATTTCGGAGAGCCTAAACCATAAGACAGGTAACATGCAATTCTATCAGCCTTGTATTTTTTTTCGTCCTGTTACCTTTTCTTTCACATTTATCTGTCCTCCCTTGATAATTTTGTATGTTACTGTATACACATTTTATATTTTGACTTGTATGTTACTGTGTATATGAGGGTGGTCTCGTTTTTTTCTCTTTCTAGCACTGTTGTCTGAAATGGGCCGAATATTTCTACGGAGCTGTCTTCGCCAACAGAATATTTCGGAGAGCCTAAACCATAAGACAGGTAACATGCAATTCTATCAGCCTTGTATTTTTTTCCGTCCTGTTACATTTTCTTTCACATTTATCTGTCCTCCCTTGATAATTTTGTATGTTACTGTATACACATTTTATATTTTGACTTGTATGTTACTGTGTATATGAGGGTGGTCTCGTTTTTTTCTCTTTCTAGCACTGTTGTCTGAAATGGGCCGAATATTTGTACGGAGTTGACATCGCTAACAGAATATTTCGGAGAGCCTAAACCATAAGACAGGTAACATGCAATTCTATCAGCCTTGTATTTTTTTTCGTCCTGTTACCTTTTCTTTCACATTTATCTGTCCTCCCTTGATAATTTTGTATGTTACTGTATACACATTTTATATTTTGACTTGTATGTTACTGTGTATATGAGGGTGGTCTCGTTTTTTTCTCTTTCTAGCACTGTTGTCTGAAATGGGCCGAATATTTCTACGGAGTTGTCTTCGCCAACAGAATATTTCGGAGAGCCTAAACCATAAGACAGGTAACATGCAATTTTATCAGCCCTTTATTTTTTTTCGTCCTGTTACTTTTCTTTCATATTTATCTGTCCTCCCTTGATAATTTTGTATGTTACTGTATACACATTTTATATTTTGACTCGTATGTTACTGTGTATATGAGGGTGGTCTCGTTTTTTTCTCTTTCTAGCACTGTTGTCTGAAATGGGCCGAATATTTGTACGGAGCTGATTTCGCTAACAGAATATTTCGGAGAGCCTAAACCATAAGACAGGTAACATGCAATTCTATCAGCCTTGTATTTATTTTCGTCCTGTTACCTTTTCTTTCACATTTATCTGTCCTCCCTTTATAATTTTGTATGTTACTGTATACACATTTTATATTTTGACTTGTATGTTACTGTGTATATGAGGGTGGTCTCGTTTTTTTCTCTTTCTAGCACTGTTGTCTGAAATGGGCCGAATATTTCTACGGAGCTGTCTTCGCCAACAGAATATTTCGGAGAGCCTAAACCATAAGACAGGTAACATGCAATTCTATCAGCCTTGTATTTTTTTCCGTCCTGTTACATTTTCTTTCACATTTATCTGTCCTCCCTTGATAATTTTGTATGTTACTGTATACACATTTTATATTTTGACTTGTATGTTACTGTGTATATGAGGGTGGTCTCGTTTTTTACTCTTTCTAGCACTGTTGTCTGAAATGGGCCGAATATTTGTACGGAGTTGACTTCGCTAACAGAATATTTCGGAGAGCCTAAACCATAAGACAGGTAACATGCAATTCTATCAGCCTTGTATTTTTTTTCGTCCTGTTACCTTTTCTTTCACATTTATCTGTCCTCCCTTGATAATTTTGTATGTTACTGCATACACATTTTATATTTTGACTTGTATGTTACTGTGTATATGAGGGTGGTCTCGTTTTTTTCTCTTTCTAGCACTGTTGTCTGAAATGGGCCGAATATTTCTACGGAGTTGTCTTCGCCAACAGAATATTTCGGAGAGCCTAAACCATAAGACAGGTAACATGCAATTTTATCAGCCCTTTATTTTTTTTCGTCCTGTTACCTTTTCTTTCATATTTATCTGTCCTCCCTTGATAATTTTGTATGTTACTGTATACACATTTTATATTTTGACTCGTATGTTACTGTGTATATGAGGGTGGTCTCGTTTTTTTCTCTTTCTAGCACTGTTGTCTGAAATGGGCCGAATATTTGTACGGAGCTGATTTCGCTAACAGAATATTTCGGAGAGCCTAAACCATAAGACAGGTAACATGCAATTCTATCAGCCTTGTATTTATTTTCGTCCTGTTACCTTTTCTTTCACATTTATCTGTCCTCCCTTTATAATTTTGTATGTTACTGTATACACATTTTATATTTTGACTTGTATGTTACTGTGTATATGAGGGTGGTCTCGTTTTTTTCTCTTTCTAGCACTGTTGTCTGAAATGGGCCGAATATTTGTACGGAGTTGACTTCGCTAACAGAATATTTCGGAGAGCCTAAACCATAAGACAGGTAACATGCAATTCTATCAGCCTTGTATTTTTTTTCGTCCTGTTACATTTTCTTTCACATTTATCTGTCCTCCCTTGATAATTTTGTATGTTACTGTATACACATTTTATATTTTGACTTGTATGTTACTGTGTATATGAGGGTGGTCTCGTTTTTTACTCTTTCTAGCACTGTTGTCTGAAATGGGCCGAATATTTGTACGGAGTTGACTTCGCTAACAGAATATTTCGGAGAGCCTAAACCATAAGACAGGTAACATGCAATTCTATCAGCCTTGTATTTTTTTTCGTCCTGTTACCTTTTCTTTCACATTTATCTGTCCTCCCTTGATAATTTTGTATGTTACTGCATACACATTTTATATTTTGACTTGTATGTTACTGTGTATATGAGGGTGGTCTCGTTTTTTTCTCTTTCTAGCACTGTTGTCTGAAATGGGCCGAATATTTCTACGGAGTTGTCTTCGCCAACAGAATATTTCGGAGAGCCTAAACCATAAGACAGGTAACATGCAATTTTATCAGCCCTTTATTTTTTTTCGTCCTGTTACCTTTTCTTTCATATTTATCTGTCCTCCCTTGATAATTTTGTATGTTACTGTATACACATTTTATATTTTGACTCGTATGTTACTGTGTATATGAGGGTGGTCTCGTTTTTTTCTCTTTCTAGCACTGTTGTCTGAAATGGGCCGAATATTTGTACGGAGCTGATTTCGCTAACAGAATATTTCGGAGAGCCTAAACCATAAGACAGGTAACATGCAATTCTATCAGCCTTGTATTTATTTTCGTCCTGTTACCTTTTCTTTCACATTTATCTGTCCTCCCTTTATAATTTTGTATGTTACTGTATACACATTTTATATTTTGACTTGTATGTTACTGTGTATATGAGGGTGGTCTCGTTTTTTTCTCTTTCTAGCACTGTTGTCTGAAATGGGCCGAATATTTGTACGGAGTTGACTTCGCTAACAGAATATTTCGGAGAGCCTAAACCATAAGACAGGTAACATGCAATTCTATCAGCCTTGTATTTTTTTTCGTCCTGTTACCTTTTCTTTCACATTTATCTGTCCTCCCTTGATAATTTTGTATGTTACTGTATACACATTTTATATTTTGACTTGTATGTTACTGTGTATATGAGGGTGGTCTCGTTTTTTTCTCTTTCTAGCACTGTTGTCTGAAATGGGCCGAATATTTCTACGGAGTTGTCTTCGCCAACAGAATATTTCGGAGAGCCTAAACCATAAGACAGGTAACATGCAATTTTATCAGCCCTTTATTTTTTTTCGTCCTGTTACCTTTTCTTTCATATTTATCTGTCCTCCCTTGATAATTTTGTATGTTACTGTATACACATTTTATATTTTGACTCGTATGTTACTGTGTATATGAGGGTGGTCTCGTTTTTTTCTCTTTCTAGCACTGTTGTCTGAAATGGGCCGAATATTTGTACGGAGCTGATTTCGCTAACAGAATATTTCGGAGAGCCTAAACCATAAGACAGGTAACATGCAATTCTATCAGCCTTGTATTTATTTTCGTCCTGTTACCTTTTCTTTCACATTTATCTGTCCTCCCTTTATAATTTTGTATGTTACTGTATACACATTTTATATTTTGACTTGTATGTTACTGTGTATATGAGGGTGGTCTCGTTTTTTTCTCTTTCTAGCACTGTTGTCTGAAATGGGCCGAATATTTGTACGGAGCTGATTTCGCTAACAGAATATTTCGGAGAGCCTAAAATATAAGACAGGTAACATGCAATTTTATCATCCTTGTATTTTGTTTCGTCCTGTTACCGTTTCTTTCACATTTATCTGTCCTCCCTTGATAATTTTGTATGTTACTGTATACACATTTTATATTTTGACTTGTATGTTACTGTGTATATGAGGGTGGTCTCGTTTTTTTCTCTTTCTAGCACTGTTGTCTGAAATGGGCCGAATATTTGTACGGAGTTGACTTCGCTAACAGAATATTTCGGAGAGCCTAAACCATAAGACAGGTAACATGCAATTCTATCAGCCTTGTATTTTTTTTCGTCCAGTTACCTTTTCTTTCACATTTATCTGTCCTCCCTTGATAATTTTGTATGTTACTGTATACACATTTTATATTTTGACTTGTATGTTACTGTGTATATGAGGGTGGTCTCGTTTTTTTCTCTTTCTAGCACTGTTGTCTGAAATGGGCCGAATATTTCTACGGAGCTGACTTCGCTAACAGAATATTTCGGAGAGCCTAAACCATAAGACAGGTAACATGCAATTTTATCAGCCCTTTATTTTTTTTCGTCCTGTTACCTTTTCTTTCATATTTATCTGTCCTCCCTTGATAATTTTGTATGTTACTGTATACACATTTTATATTTTGACTCGTATGTTACTGTGTATATGAGGGTGGTCTCGTTTTTTTCTCTTTCTAGCACTGTTGTCTGAAATGGGCCGAATATTTGTACGGAGCTGATTTCGCTAACAGAATATTTCGGAGAGCCTAAACCATAAGACAGGTAACATGCAATTCCATCATCCTTGTATTTTTTTTCGTCCAGTTACATTTTCTTTCACATTTATCTGTCCTCCCTTTATAATTTTGTATGTTACTGTATACACATTTTATATTTTGACTTGTATGTTACTGTGTATATGAGGGTGGTCTCGTTTTTTTCTCTTTCTAGCACTGTTGTCTGAAATGGGCCGAATATTTGTAAGGAGTTGACTTCGCTAACCGAATATTTCGGAGAGCCTAAACCATAAGACAGGTAACATCCAATTCTATCAGCCCTTTATTTTTTTTCGTCCTGTTACCTTTTCTTTCATATTTATCTGTCGTCCCTTGATAATTTTGTATGTTACTGTATACACATTTTATATTTTGACTTGTATGTTACTGTGTATATGAGGGTGGTCTTGTTTTTTTCTCTTTCTTGCACTGTTGTCTGAAATGGGCCGAATATTTGTACGGAGCTGACTTCGCTAAAAGAATATTTCGGAGAGCCTAAACCATAAGACAGGTAACATGCAATTCTATCAGCCTTGTATTTTTTCCCGTCCTGTTACCTTTTCTTTCACATTTATCTGTCCTCCCTTGATAATTTTGTATGTTACTGTATACACATTTTATATTTTGACTTGTATGTTACTGTGTATATGAGTTTGGTCTCGTTTTTTTCACTTTCTAGCACTGTTGTCTGAAATGGGAAGAATATTTGTACGGAGGTGATATCGCTAACAGAATATTTCAGAGAGCCTAAACGATAACACAGGTAACATGCAATTCTATCAGCCTTGTATTTTTTTTCGTCCTGTTACCTTTTCTTTCATATTTATCTGTCGTCCCTTGATAATTTTGTATGTTACTGTATACACATTTTATATTTTGACTTGTATGTTACTGTGTATATGAGGGTGGTCTCGTTTTTTTCTCTTTCTAGCACTGTTGTCTGAAATGGGCCGAATATTTGTACGGAGTTGACTTCGCTAACAGAATATTTCGGAGAGCCTAAACCATAAGACAGGTAACATGCAATTCTATCAGCCTTGTATTTTTTTTCGTCCTGTTACATTTTCTTTCACATTTATCTGTCCTCCCTTGATAATTTTGTATGTTACTGTATACACATTTTATATTTTGACTTGTATGTTGCTGTGTATATGAGGGTGGTTTTGTTTTTTTCTCTTTCTAGAACTGTTGTCTGAAATGGGCCGAATATTTGTACGGAGCTGACTTCGCTAACAGAATATTTCGGAGAGCCTAAACCATAAGACAGGTAACATGCAATTTTATCAGCCCTTTATTTTTTTTCGTCCTGTTACCTTTTCTTTCATATTTATCTGTCCTCCCTTGATAATTTTGTATGTTACTGTATACACATTTTATATTTTGACTTGTATGTTACTGTGTATATGAGGGCGGTCTTGTTTTTTTCTCTTTCTAGCACTGTTGTCTGAAATGGGCCGAATATTTGTACGCAGCTGACTTCGCTAAAAGAATATTTCGGAGAGCCTAAACCATAAGACAGGTAACATGCAATTCTATCTGCCTTATATTTTTTTCCCGTCCTGTTAAATTTTCTTTCACATTTATCTGTCCTCCCTTGATAATTTTGTATGTTACTGTATACACATTTTATATTTTGACTTGCATGTTACTGTGTATATGAGGGTGGTCTGGTTTTTTTCTCTTTCTAGCACTGTTGTCTGAAATGGGCCGAATATTTGTACGGAGTTGACTTCGCTAACAGAATATTTCGGAGAGCCTAAACCATAAGACAGGTAACATGCAATTCTATCAGCCTTGTATTTTTTTTCATCCTGTTACATTTTCTTTCACATTTATCTGTCCTCCCTTGATAATTTTGTATGTTACTGTATACACATTTTATATTTTGACTTGTATGTTACTGTGTATATGAGGGTGGTCTTGTTTTTTTCTCTTTCTAGCACTGTTGTCTGAAATGGGCCGAATATTTGTACGGAGCTGACTTCGCTAACAGAATATTTCGGAGAGCCTAAACCATAAGACAGGTAACATGCAATTTTATCAGCCCTTTATTTTTTTTCGTCCTGTTACCTTTTCTTTCATATTTATCTGTCCTCCCTTGATAATTTTGTATGTTACTGTATACACATTTTATATTTTGACTCGTATGTTACTGTGTATATGAGGGTGGTCTCGTTTTTTTCTCTTTCTAGCACTGTTGTCTGAAATGGGCCGAATATTTGTACGGAGCTGATTTCGCTAACAGAATATTTCGGAGAGCCTAAACCATAAGACAGGTAACATGCAATTCTATCATCCTTGTATTTTTTTTCGTCCAGTTACATTTTCTTTCACATTTATCTGTCCTCCCTTTATAATTTTGTATGTTACTGTATACACATTTTATATTTTGACTTGTATGTTACTCTGTATATGAGGGTGGTCTTGTTTTTTTCTCTTTCTAGCACTGTTGTCTGAAATGGGCCGAATACTTCTACGGAGCTGACTTCGCTAAAAGAATATTTCGGAGAGCCTAAACCATAAGACAGGTAACATGCAATTCCATCATTCTTGTATTTTTTTTTCTTCCAGTTACATTTTCTTTCACATTTATCTGTCCTCCCTTTATAATTTTGTATGTTACTGTATACACATTTTATATTTTGACTTGTATGTTACTGTGTATATGAGGGTGGTCTCGTTTTTTTCTCTTTCTAGCACTGTTGTCTGAAATGGGCCGAATATTTGTAAGGAGTTGACTTCGCTAACCGAATATTTCGGAGAGCCTAAACCATAAGACAGGTAACATCCAATTCTATCAGCCCTTTATTTTTTTTCGTCCTGTTACCTTTTCTTTCATATTTATCTGTCGTCCCTTGATAATTTTGTATGTTACTGTATACACATTTTATATTTTGACTTGTATGTTACTGTGTATATGAGGGTGGTCTCGTTTTTTTCTCTTTCTAGCACTGTTGTCTGAAATGGGCCGAATATTTGTACGGAGTTGACTTCGCTAACAGAATATTTCGGAGAGCCTAAACCATAAGACAGGTAACATGCAATTCTATCAGCCTTGTATTTTTTTTCGTCCTGTTACATTTTCTTTCACATTTATCTGTCCTCCCTTGATAATTTTGTATGTTACTGCATACACATTTTATATTTTGACTTGTATGTTACTGTGTATATGAGGGTGGTCTCGTTTTTTTCTATTTCTAGCACTGTTGTCTGAAATGGGCCGAATATTTATACGGAGTTGACTTCGCTAACAGAATATTTCGGAGAGCCTAAACCATAAGACAGGTAACATGCAATTCTATCAGCCTTGTATTTTTTTTCGTCCTGTTACATTTTCTTTCACATTTATCTGTCCTCCCTTGATAATTTTGTATGTTACTGTATACACATTTTATATTTTGACTTGTATGTTACTGTGTATATGAGGGTGGTCTTGTTTTTTTCTCTTTCTAGCACTGTTGTCTGAAATGGGCCGAATATTTGTACGGAGCTGACTTCGCTAACAGAATATTTCGGAGAGCCTAAACCATAAGACAGGTAACATGCAATTCTATCAGCCTTGTATTTTTTTTCGTCCTGTTACCTTTTCTTTCACATTTATCTGTCCTCCCTTAATAATTTTGTATGTTACTGCATACACATTTTATATTTTGACTTGTATGTTACTGTGTATATGAGGGTGGTCTCGTTTTTTTCTATTTCTAGCACTGTTGTCTGAAATGGGCCGAATATTTATACGGAGTTGACTTCGCTAACAGAATATTTCGGAGAGCCTAAACCATAAGACAGGTAACATGCAATTCTATCAGCCTTGTATTTTTTTTCGTCCTGTTACATTTTCTTTCACATTTATCTGTCCTCCCTTGATAATTTTGTATGTTACTGTATACACATTTTATATTTTGACTCGTATGTTACTGTGTATATGAGGGTGGTCTCGTTTTTTTCTCTTTCTAGCACTGTTGTCTGAAATGGGCCGAATATTTGTACGGAGCTGATTTCGCTAACAGAATATTTCGGAGAGCCTAAACCATAAGACAGGTAACATGCAATTCTATCATCCTTGTATTTTTTTTCGTCCTGTTACCTTTTCTTTCACATTTATCTGTCCTCCCTTGATAATTTTGTATGTTACTGTATACACATTTTATATTTTGACTTGTATGTTACTGTGTATATGAGGGTGGTCTCGTTTTTTTCTCTTTCTAGCACTGTTGTCTGAAATGGGCCGAATATTTCTACGGAGCTGTCTTCGCCAACAGAATATTTCGGAGAGCCTAAAAAATAAGACAGGTAACATGCAATTCTATCAGCCTTGTATTTTTTTCCGTCCTGTTACATTTTCTTTCACATTTATCTGTCCTCCCTTGATAATTTTGTATGTTACTGTATACACATTTTATATTTTGACTTGTATGTTACTGTGTATATGAGGGTGGTCTCGTTTTTTTCTCTTTCTAGCACTGTTGTCTGAAATGGGACGAATATTTGTACGGAGTTGACATCGCTAACAAAATATTTCGGAGAGCCTAAACCATAAGACAGGTAACATGCAATTCTATCAGCCTTGTATTTTTTTTCGTCCTGTTACCTTTTCTTTCACATTTATCTGTCCTCCCTTGATAATTTTGTATGTTACTGTATACACATTTTATATTTTGACTTGTATGTTACTGTGTATATGAGGGTGGTCTCGTTTTTTTCTCTTTCTAGCACTGTTGTCTGAAATGGGCCGAATATTTCTACGGAGCTGTCTTCGCCAACAGAATATTTCGGAGAGCCTAAACCATAAGACAGGTAACATGCAATTCTATCAGCCTTGTATTTTTTTCCGTCCTGTTACATTTTCTTTCACATTTATCTGTCCTCCCTTGATAATTTTGTATGTTACTGTATACACATTTTATATTTTGACTTGTATGTTACTGTGTATATGAGGGTGGTCTCGTTTTTTTCTCTTTCTAGCACTGTTGTCTGAAATGGGCCGAATATTTGTACGGAGTTGACATCGCTAACAGAATATTTCGGAGAGCCTAAACCATAAGACAGGTAACATGCAATTCTATCAGCCTTGTATTTTTTTTCGTCCTGTTACCTTTTCTTTCACATTTATCTGTCCTCCCTTGATAATTTTGTATGTTACTGTATACACATTTTATATTTTGACTTGTATGTTACTGTGTATATGAGGGTGGTCTCGTTTTTTTCTCTTTCTAGCACTGTTGTCTGAAATGGGCCGAATATTTCTACGGAGTTGTCTTCGCCAACAGAATATTTCGGAGAGCCTAAACCATAAGACAGGTAACATGCAATTTTATCAGCCCTTTATTTTTTTTCGTCCTGTTACCTTTTCTTTCATATTTATCTGTCCTCCCTTGATAATTTTGTATGTTACTGTATACACATTTTATATTTTGACTCGTATGTTACTGTGTATATGAGGGTGGTCTCGTTTTTTTCTCTTTCTAGCACTGTTGTCTGAAATGGGCCGAATATTTGTACGGAGCTGATTTCGCTAACAGAATATTTCGGAGAGCCTAAACCATAAGACAGGTAACATGCAATTCTATCAGCCTTGTATTTATTTTCGTCCTGTTACCTTTTCTTTCACATTTATCTGTCCTCCCTTTATAATTTTGTATGTTACTGTATACACATTTTATATTTTGACTTGTATGTTACTGTGTATATGAGGGTGGTCTCGTTTTTTTCTCTTTCTAGCACTGTTGTCTGAAATGGGCCGAATATTTCTACGGAGCTGTCTTCGCCAACAGAATATTTCGGAGAGCCTAAACCATAAGACAGGTAACATGCAATTCTATCAGCCTTGTATTTTTTTCCGTCCTGTTACATTTTCTTTCACATTTATCTGTCCTCCCTTGATAATTTTGTATGTTACTGTATACACATTTTATATTTTGACTTGTATGTTACTGTGTATATGAGGGTGGTCTCGTTTTTTACTCTTTCTAGCACTGTTGTCTGAAATGGGCCGAATATTTGTACGGAGTTGACTTCGCTAACAGAATATTTCGGAGAGCCTAAACCATAAGACAGGTAACATGCAATTCTATCAGCCTTGTATTTTTTTTCGTCCTGTTACCTTTTCTTTCACATTTATCTGTCCTCCCTTGATAATTTTGTATGTTACTGCATACACATTTTATATTTTGACTTGTATGTTACTGTGTATATGAGGGTGGTCTCGTTTTTTTCTCTTTCTAGCACTGTTGTCTGAAATGGGCCGAATATTTCTACGGAGTTGTCTTCGCCAACAGAATATTTCGGAGAGCCTAAAAAATAAGACAGGTAACATGCAATTTTATCAGCCCTTTATTTTTTTTCGTCCTGTTACCTTTTCTTTCATATTTATCTGTCCTCCCTTGATAATTTTGTATGTTACTGTATACACATTTTATATTTTGACTCGTATGTTACTGTGTATATGAGGGTGGTCTCGTTTTTTTCTCTTTCTAGCACTGTTGTCTGAAATGGGCCGAATATTTGTACGGAGCTGATTTCGCTAACAGAATATTTCGGAGAGCCTAAACCATAAGACAGGTAACATGCAATTCTATCAGCCTTGTATTTATTTTCGTCCTGTTACCTTTTCTTTCACATTTATCTGTCCTCCCTTTATAATTTTGTATGTTACTGTATACACATTTTATATTTTGACTTGTATGTTACTGTGTATATGAGGGTGGTCTCGTTTTTTTCTCTTTCTAGCACTGTTGTCTGAAATGGGCCGAATATTTGTACGGAGTTGACTTCGCTAACAGAATATTTCGGAGAGCCTAAACCATAAGACAGGTAACATGCAATTCTATCAGCCTTGTATTTTTTTTCGTCCTGTTACCTTTTCTTTCACATTTATCTGTCCTCCCTTGATAATTTTGTATGTTACTGTATACACATTTTATATTTTGACTTGTATGTTAGTGTGTATATGAGGGTGGTCTCGTTTTTTTCTCTTTCTAGCACTGTTGTCTGAAATGGGCCGAATATTTCTACGGAGTTGTCTTCGCCAACAGAATATTTCGGAGAGCCTAAACCATAAGACAGGTAACATGCAATTTTATCAGCCCTTTATTTTTTTTCGTCCTGTTACCTTTTCTTTCATATTTATCTGTCCTCCCTTGATAATTTTGTATGTTACTGTATACACATTTTATATTTTGACTCGTATGTTACTGTGTATATGAGGGTGGTCTCGTTTTTTTCTCTTTCTAGCACTGTTGTCTGAAATGGGCCGAATATTTGTACGGAGCTGATTTCGCTAACAGAATATTTCGGAGAGCCTAAACCATAAGACAGGTAACATGCAATTCTATCAGCCTTGTATTTATTTTCGTCCTGTTACCTTTTCTTTCACATTTATCTGTCCTCCCTTTATAATTTTGTATGTTACTGTATACACATTTTATATTTTGACTTGTATGTTACTGTGTATATGAGGGTGGTCTCGTTTTTTTCTCTTTCTAGCACTGTTGTCTGAAATGGGCCGAATATTTGTACGGAGCTGATTTCGCTAACAGAATATTTCGGAGAGCCTAAAATATAAGACAGGTAACATGCAATTTTATCATCCTTGTATTTTGTTTCGTCCTGTTACCGTTTCTTTCACATTTATCTGTCCTCCCTTGATAATTTTGTATGTTACTGTATACACATTTTATATTTTGACTTGTATGTTACTGTGTATATGAGGATGGTCTCGTTTTTTTCTCTTTCTAGCACTGTTGTCTGAAATGGGCCGAATATTTGTACGGAGTTGACTTCGCTAACAGAATATTTCGGAGAGCCTAAACCATAAGACAGGTAACATGCAATTCTATCAGCCTTGTATTTTTTTTCGTCCAGTTACCTTTTCTTTCACATTTATCTGTCCTCCCTTGATAATTTTGTATGTTACTGTATACACATTTTATATTTTGACTTGTATGTTACTGTGTATATGAGGGTGGTCTCGTTTTTTTCTCTTTCTAGCACTGTTGTCTGAAATGGGCCGAATATTTCTACGGAGCTGACTTCGCTAACAGAATATTTCGGAGAGCCTAAACCATAAGACAGGTAACATGCAATTTTATCAGCCCTTTATTTTTTTTCGTCCTGTTACCTTTTCTTTCATATTTATCTGTCCTCCCTTGATAATTTTGTATGTTACTGTATACACATTTTATATTTTGACTCGTATGTTACTGTGTATATGAGGGTGGTCTCGTTTTTTTCTCTTTCTAGCACTGTTGTCTGAAATGGGCCGAATATTTGTACGGAGCTGATTTCGCTAACAGAATATTTCGGAGAGCCTAAACCATAAGACAGGTAACATGCAATTCCATCATCCTTGTATTTTTTTTCGTCCAGTTACATTTTCTTTCACATTTATCTGTCCTCCCTTTATAATTTTGTATGTTACTGTATACACATTTTATATTTTGACTTGTATGTTACTGTGTATATGAGGGTGGTCTCGTTTTTTTCTCTTTCTAGCACTGTTGTCTGAAATGGGCCGAATATTTGTAAGGAGTTGACTTCGCTAACCGAATATTTCGGAGAGCCTAAACCATAAGACAGGTAACATCCAATTCTATCAGCCCTTTATTTTTTTTCGTCCTGTTACCTTTTCTTTCATATTTATCTGTCGTCCCTTGATAATTTTGTATGTTACTGTATACACATTTTATATTTTGACTTGTATGTTACTGTGTATATGAGGGTGGTCTTGTTTTTTTCTCTTTCTTGCACTGTTGTCTGAAATGGGCCGAATATTTGTACGGAGCTGACTTCGCTAAAAGAATATTTCGGAGAGCCTAAACCATAAGACAGGTAACATGCAATTCTATCAGCCTTGTATTTTTTCCCGTCCTGTTACCTTTTCTTTCACATTTATCTGTCCTCCCTTGATAATTTTGTATGTTACTGTATACACATTTTATATTTTGACTTGTATGTTACTGTGTATATGAGTTTGGTCTCGTTTTTTTCACTTTCTAGCACTGTTGTCTGAAATGGGAAGAATATTTGTACGGAGGTGATATCGCTAACAGAATATTTCAGAGAGCCTAAACGATAACACAGGTAACATGCAATTCTATCAGCCTTGTATTTTTTTTCGTCCTGTTACCTTTTCTTTCATATTTATCTGTCGTCCCTTGATAATTTTGTATGTTACTGTATACACATTTTATATTTTGACTTGTATGTTACTGTGTATATGAGGGTGGTCTCGTTTTTTTCTCTTTCTAGCACTGTTGTCTGAAATGGGCCGAATATTTGTACGGAGTTGACTTCGCTAACAGAATATTTCGGAGAGCCTAAACCATAAGACAGGTAACATGCAATTCTATCAGCCTTGTATTTTTTTTCGTCCTGTTACATTTTCTTTCACATTTATCTGTCCTCCCTTGATAATTTTGTATGTTACTGTATACACATTTTATATTTTGACTTGTATGTTGCTGTGTATATGAGGGTGGTTTTGTTTTTTTCTCTTTCTAGAACTGTTGTCTGAAATGGGCCGAATATTTGTACGGAGCTGACTTCGCTAACAGAATATTTCGGAGAGCCTAAACCATAAGACAGGTAACATGCAATTTTATCAGCCCTTTATTTTTTTTCGTCCTGTTACCTTTTCTTTCATATTTATCTGTCCTCCCTTGATAATTTTGTATGTTACTGTATACACATTTTATATTTTGACTTGTATGTTACTGTGTATATGAGGGCGGTCTTGTTTTTTTCTCTTTCTAGCACTGTTGTCTGAAATGGGCCGAATATTTGTACGCAGCTGACTTCGCTAAAAGAATATTTCGGAGAGCCTAAACCATAAGACAGGTAACATGCAATTCTATCTGCCTTATATTTTTTTCCCGTCCTGTTAAATTTTCTTTCACATTTATCTGTCCTCCCTTGATAATTTTGTATGTTACTGTATACACATTTTATATTTTGACTTGCATGTTACTGTGTATATGAGGGTGGTCTGGTTTTTTTCTCTTTCTAGCACTGTTGTCTGAAATGGGCCGAATATTTGTACGGAGTTGACTTCGCTAACAGAATATTTCGGAGAGCCTAAACCATAAGACAGGTAACATGCAATTCTATCAGCCTTGTATTTTTTTTCATCCTGTTACATTTTCTTTCACATTTATCTGTCCTCCCTTGATAATTTTGTATGTTACTGTATACACATTTTATATTTTGACTTGTATGTTACTGTGTATATGAGGGTGGTCTTGTTTTTTTCTCTTTCTAGCACTGTTGTCTGAAATGGGCCGAATATTTGTACGGAGCTGACTTCGCTAACAGAATATTTCGGAGAGCCTAAACCATAAGACAGGTAACATGCAATTTTATCAGCCCTTTATTTTTTTTCGTCCTGTTACCTTTTCTTTCATATTTATCTGTCCTCCCTTGATAATTTTGTATGTTACTGTATACACATTTTATATTTTGACTCGTATGTTACTGTGTATATGAGGGTGGTCTCGTTTTTTTCTCTTTCTAGCACTGTTGTCTGAAATGGGCCGAATATTTGTACGGAGCTGATTTCGCTAACAGAATATTTCGGAGAGCCTAAACCATAAGACAGGTAACATGCAATTCTATCATCCTTGTATTTTTTTTCGTCCAGTTACATTTTCTTTCACATTTATCTGTCCTCCCTTTATAATTTTGTATGTTACTGTATACACATTTTATATTTTGACTTGTATGTTACTCTGTATATGAGGGTGGTCTTGTTTTTTTCTCTTTCTAGCACTGTTGTCTGAAATGGGCCGAATACTTCTACGGAGCTGACTTCGCTAAAAGAATATTTCGGAGAGCCTAAACCATAAGACAGGTAACATGCAATTCCATCATTCTTGTATTTTTTTTCGTCCAGTTACATTTTCTTTCACATTTATCTGTCCTCCCTTTATAATTTTGTATGTTACTGTATACACATTTTATATTTTGACTTGTATGTTACTGTGTATATGAGGGTGGTCTCGTTTTTTTCTCTTTCTAGCACTGTTGTCTGAAATGGGCCGAATATTTGTAAGGAGTTGACTTCGCTAACCGAATATTTCGGAGAGCCTAAACCATAAGACAGGTAACATCCAATTCTATCAGCCCTTTATTTTTTTTCGTCCTGTTACCTTTTCTTTCATATTTATCTGTCGTCCCTTGATAATTTTGTATTTTACTGTATACACATTTTATATTTTGACTTGTATGTTACTGTGTATATGAGGGTGGTCTCGTTTTTTTCTCTTTCTAGCACTGTTGTCTGAAATGGGCCGAATATTTGTACGGAGTTGACTTCGCTAACAGAATATTTCGGAGAGCCTAAACCATAAGACAGGTAACATGCAATTCTATCAGCCTTGTATTTTTTTTCGTCCTGTTACATTTTCTTTCACATTTATCTGTCCTCCCTTGATAATTTTGTATGTTACTGTATACACATTTTATATTTTGACTTGTATGTTGCTGTGTATATGAGGGTGGTTTTGTTTTTTTCTCTTTCTAGAACTGTTGTCTGAAATGGGCCGAATATTTGTACGGAGCTGACTTCGCTAACAGAATATTTCGGAGAGCCTAAACCATAAGACAGGTAACATGCAATTTTATCAGCCCTTTATTTTTTTTCGTCCTGTTACCTTTTCTTTCATATTTATCTGTCCTCCCTTGATAATTTTGTATGTTACTGTATACACATTTTATATTTTGACTTGTATGTTACTGTGTATATGAGGGCGGTCTTGTTTTTTTCTCTTTCTAGCACTGTTGTCTGAAATGGGCCGAATATTTGTACGCAGCTGACTTCGCTAAAAGAATATTTCGGAGAGCCTAAACCATAAGACAGGTAACATGCAATTCTATCAGCCTTATATTTTTTTCCCGTCCTGTTACATTTTCTTTCACATTTATCTGTCCTCCCTTGATAATTTTGTATGTTACTGTATACACATTTTATATTTTGACTTGCATGTTACTGTGTATATGAGGGTGGTCTGGTTTTTTTCTCTTTCTAGCACTGTTGTCTGAAATGGGCCGAATATTTGTACGGAGTTGACTTCGCTAACAGAATATTTCGGAGAGCCTAAACCATAAGACAGGTAACATGCAATTCTATCAGCCTTGTATTTTTTTTCATCCTGTTACATTTTCTTTCACATTTATCTGTCCTCCCTTGATAATTTTGTATGTTACTGTATACACATTTTATATTTTAACTTGTATGTTACTGTGTATATGAGGGTGGTCTTGTTTTTTTCTCTTTCTAGCACTGTTGTCTGAAATGGGCCGAATATTTGTACGGAGCTGACTTCGCTAACAGAATATTTCGGAGAGCCTAAACCATAAGACAGGTAACATGCAATTTTATCAGCCCTTTATTTTTTTTCGTCCTGTTACCTTTTCTTTCATATTTATCTGTCCTCCCTTGATAATTTTGTATGTTACTGTATACACATTTTATATTTTGACTCGTATGTTACTGTGTATATGAGGGTGGTCTCGTTTTTTTCTCTTTCTAGCACTGTTGTCTGAAATGGGCCGAATATTTGTACGGAGCTGATTTCGCTAACAGAATATTTCGGAGAGCCTAAACCATAAGACAGGTAACATGCAATTCTATCATCCTTGTATTTTTTTTCGTCCAGTTACATTTTCTTTCACATTTATCTGTCCTCCCTTTATAATTTTGTATGTTACTGTATACACATTTTATATTTTGACTTGTATGTTACTCTGTATATGAGGGTGGTCTTGTTTTTTTCTCTTTCTAGCACTGTTGTCTGAAATCGGCCGAATACTTCTACGGAGCTGACTTCGCTAAAAGAATATTTCGGAGAGCCTAAACCATAAGACAGGTAACATGCAATTCTATCAGCCTTGTATTTTTTTCCGTCCTGTTACATTTTCTTTCACATTTATCTGTCCTCCCTTGATAATTTTGTATGTTACTGTATACACATTTTATATTTTGACTTGTATGTTACTGTGTATATGAGGGTGGTCTCGTTTTTTTCTCTTTCTAGCACTGTTGTCTGAAATAAGCCGAATATTTGTACGGAGTTGACTTCGCTAACAGAATATTTCGGAGAGCCTAAACCATAAGACAGGTAACATGCAATTCTATCAGCCTTGTATTTTTTTTCGTCCTGTTACCTTTTCTTTCACATTTATCTGTCCTCCCTTGATAATTTTGTATGTTACTATATACACATTTTATATTTTGACTTGTATGTTACTGTGTATATGAGGGTGGTCTCGTTTTTTTCTCTTTCTAGCACTGTTGTCTGAAATGGGCCGAATATTTGTACGGAGTTGACTTCGCTAACCGAATATTTCGGAGAGCCTAAACCATAAGACAGGTAACATGCAATTCTATCAGCCTTGTATTTTTTTTCGTCCTGTTACATTTTCTTTCACATTTATCTGTCCTCCCTTGATAATTTTGTATGTTACTGCATACACATTTTATATTTTGACTTGTATGTTACTGTGTATATGAGGGTGGTCTCGTTTTTTTCTCTTTCTAGCACTGTTGTCTGAAATGGGCCGAATATTTATACGGAGTTGACTTCGCTAACAGAATATTTCGGAGAGCCTAAACCATAAGACAGGTAACATGCAATTCTATCAGCCTTGTATTTTTTTTCGTCCTGTTACATTTTCTTTCACATTTATCTGTCCTCCCTTGATAATTTTGTATGTTACTGTATACACATTTTATATTTTGACTTGTATGTTACTGTGTATATGAGGGTGGTTTTGTTTTTTTCTCTTTCTAGAACTGTTGTCTGAAATAAGCCGAATATTTGTACGGAGTTGACTTCGCTAACAGAATATTTCGGAGAGCCTAAACCATAAGACAGGTAACATGCAATTCTATCAGCCTTGTATTTTTTTTCGTCCTGTTACATTTTCTTTCACATTTATCTGTCCTCCCTTGATAATTTTGTATGTTACTGTATACACATTTTATATTTTGACTTGTATGTTACTGTGTATATGAGGGTGGTCTGGTTTTTTTCTCTTTCTAGCACTGTTGTCTGAAATGGGCCGAATATTTGTACGCAGCTGACTTCGCTAAAAGAATATTTCGGAGAGCCTAAACCATAAGACAGGTAACATGCAATTCTATCAGCCTTGTATTTTTTTCCGTCCTGTTACATTTTCTTTCACATTTATCTGTCCTCCCTTGATAATTTTGTATGTTACTGTATACACATTTTATATTTTGACTTGTATGTTACTGTGTATATGAGGGTGGTCTGGTTTTTTTCTCTTTCTAGCACTGTTGTCTGAAATGGGCCGAATATTTGTACGGAGTTGACTTCGCTAACAGAATATTTCGGAGAGCCTAAACCATAAGACAGGTAACATGCAATTCTATCAGCCTTGTATTTTTTTTCGTCCTGTTACATTTTCTTTCACATTTATCTGTCCTCCCTTGATAATTTTGTATGTTACTGTATACACATTTTATATTTTGACTTGTATGTTACTGTGTATATGAGGGTGGTCTTGTTTTTTTCTCTTTCTAGCACTGTTGTCTGAAATGGGCCGAATATTTGTACGGAGCTGACTTCGCTAACAGAATATTTCGGAGAGCCTAAACCATAAGACAGGTAACATGCAATTTTATCAGCCCTTTATTTTTTTTCGTCCTGTTACCTTTTCTTTCATATTTATCTGTCCTCCCTTGATAATTTTGTATGTTACTGTATACACATTTTATATTTTGACTCGTATGTTACTGTGTATATGAGGGTGGTCTCGTTTTTTTCTCTTTCTAGCACTGTTGTCTGAAATGGGCCGAATATTTGTACGGAGCTGATTTCGCTAACAGAATATTTCGGAGAGCCTAAACCATAAGACAGGTAACATGCAATTCTATCATCCTTGTATTTTTTTTCGTCCAGTTACATTTTCTTTCACATTTATCTGTCCTCCCTTGATAATTTTGTATGTTACTGTATACACATTTTATATTTTGACTTGTATGTTACTGTGTATATGAGGGTGGTTTTGTTTTTTTCTCTTTCTAGAACTGTTGTCTGAAATGGGCCGAATATTTGTACGGAGCTGACTTCGCTAACAGAATATTTCGGAGAGCCTAAACCATAAGACAGGTAACATGCAATTTTATCAGCCCTTTATTTTTTTTCGTCCTGTTACCTTTTCTTTCATATTTATCTGTCGTCCCTTGATAATTTTGTATGTTACTGTATACACATTTTATATTTTGACTTGTATGTTACTGTGTATATGAGGGTGGTCTTGTTTTTTTCTCTTTCTAGCACTGTTGTCTGAAATGGGCCGAATATTTGTACGCAGCTGACTTCGCTAAAAGAATATTTCGGAGAGCCTAAACCATAAGACAGGTAACATGCAATTCTATCAGCCTTGTATTTTTTTCCGTCCTGTTACATTTTCTTTCACATTTATCTGTCCTCCCTTGATAATTTTGTATGTTACTGTATACACATTTTATATTTTGACTTGTATGTTACTGTGTATATGAGGGTGGTCTGGTTTTTTTCTCTTTCTAGCACTGTTGTCTGAAATGGGCCGAATATTTGTACGGAGTTGACTTCGCTAACAGAATATTTCGGAGAGCCTAAACCATAAGACAGGTAACATGCAATTCTATCAGCCTTGTATTTTTTTTCGTCCTGTTACATTTTCTTTCACATTTATCTGTCCTCCCTTGATAATTTTGTATGTTACTGTATACACATTTTATATTTTGACTTGTATGTTACTGTGTATATGAGGGTGGTCTGGTTTTTTTCTCTTTCTAGCACTGTTGTCTGAAATGGGCCGAATATTTGTACGGAGTTGACTTCGCTAACAGAATATTTCGGAGAGCCTAAACCATAAGACAGGTAACATGCAATTCTATCAGCCTTGTATTTTTTTTCGTCCTGTTACATTTTCTTTCACATTTATCTGTCCTCCCTTGATAATTTTGTATGTTACTGTATACACATTTTATATTTTGACTTGTATGTTACTGTGTATATGAGGGTGGTCTCGTTTTTTTCTCTTTCTAGCACTGTTGTCTGAAATGGGCCGAATATTTGTACGGAGTTGACTTCGCTAACAGAATATTTCGGAGAGCCTAAACCATAAGACAGGTAACATGCAATTCTATCAGCCTTGTATTTTTTTCGTCCTGTTACCTTTTCTTTCACATTTATCTGTCCTCCCTTGATAATTTTGTATGTTACTGTATACACATTTTATATTTTGACTTGTATGTTACTGTGTATATGAGGGTGGTCTCGTTTTTTTCTCTTTCTAGCACTGTTGTCTGAAATGGGCCGAATATTTGTACGGAGTTGACTTCGCTAACAGAATATTTCGGAGAGCCTAAACCATAAGACAGGTAACATGCAATTCTATCAGCCTTGTATTTTTTTCGTCCTGTTACCTTTTCTTTCACATTTATCTGTCCTCCCTTGATAATTTTGTATGTTACTGTATACACATTTTATATTTTGACTTGTATGTTACTGTGTATATGAGGGTGGTCTCGTTTTTTTCTCTTTCTAGCACTGTTGTCTGAAATGGGCCGAATATTTGTACGGAGTTGACTTCACTAACAGAATATTTTGGAGAGCCTAAACCATAAGACAGGTAACATGCAACTCTATCAGCCTTGTATTTTTTTTCGTCCTGTTACATTTTCTTTCACATTTATCTGTCCTCCCTTGATAATTTTGTATGTTACTGCATACACATTTTATATTTTGACTTGTATGTTACTGTGTATATGAGGGTGGTCTCGTTTTTTTCTCTTTCTAGCACTGTTGTCTGAAATGGGCCGAATATTTATACGGAGTTGACTTCGCTAACAGAATATTTCGGAGAGCCTAAACCATAAGACAGGTAACATGCAATTCTATCAGCCTTGTATTTTTTTTCGTCCTGTTACATTTTCTTTCACATTTATCTGTCCTCCCTTGATAATTTTGTATGTTACTGTATACACATTTTATATTTTGACTTGTATGTTACTGTGTATATGAGGGTGGTCTTGTTTTTTTCTCTTTCTAGCACTGTTGTCTGAAATGGGCCTAATATTTGTACGCAGCTGACTTCGCTAAAAGAATATTTCGGAGAGCCTAAACCATAAGACAGGTAACATGCAATTCTATCAGCCTTGTATTTTTTTCCGTCCTGTTACATTTTCTTTCACATTTATCTGTCCTCCCTTGATAATTTTGTATGTTACTGTATACACATTTTATATTTTGACTTGTATGTTACTGTGTATATGAGGGTGGTCTGGTTTTTTTCTCTTTCTAGCACTGTTGTCTGAAATGGGCCGAATATTTGTACGGAGTTGACTTCGCTAACAGAATATTTCGGAGAGCCTAAACCATAAGACAGGTAACATGCAATTCTATCAGCCTTGTATTTTTTTTCGTCCTGTTACATTTTCTTTCACATTTATCTGTCCTCCCTTGATAATTTTGTATGTTACTGTATACACATTTTATATTTTGACTTGTATGTTACTGTGTATATGAGGGTGGTCTGGTTTTTTTCTCTTTCTAGCACTGTTGTCTGAAATGGGCCGAATATTTGTACGGAGTTGACTTCGCTAACAGAATATTTCGGAGAGCCTAAACCATAAGACAGGTAACATGCAATTCTATCAGCCTTGTATTTTTTTTCGTCCTGTTACATTTTCTTTCACATTTATCTGTCCTCCCTTGATAATTTTGTATGTTACTGTATACACATTTTATATTTTGACTTGTATGTTACTGTGTATATGAGGGTGGTCTTGTTTTTTTCTCTTTCTAGCACTGTTGTCTGAAATGGGCCGAATATTTGTACGGAGCTGACTTCGCTAACAGAATATTTCGGAGAGCCTAAACCATAAGACAGGTAACATGCATTTTATCAGCCCTTTATTTTTTTTCGTCCTGTTACCTTTTCTTTCATATTTATCTGTCCTCCCTTGATAATTTTGTATGTTACTGTATACACATTTTATATTTTGACTCGTATGTTACTGTGTATATGAGGGTGGTCTCGTTTTTTTCTCTTTCTAGCACTGTTGTCTGAAATGGGCCGAATATTTGTACGGAGCTGATTTCGCTAACAGAATATTTCGGAGAGCCTAAACCATAAGACAGGTAACATGCAATTCTATCATCCTTGTATTTTTTTTCGTCCAGTTACATTTTCTTTCACATTTATCTGTCCTCCCTTGATAATTTTGTATGTTACTGTATACACATTTTATATTTTGACTTGTATGTTACTGTGTATATGAGGGTGGTCTCGTTTTTTTCTCTTTCTAGCACTGTTGTCTGAAATGGGCCGAATATTTGTACGGAGTTGACTTCGCTAACAGAATATTTCGTAGAGCCTAAACCATAAGACAGGTAACATGCAATTCTATCAGCCTTGTATTTTTTTCGTCCTGTTACCTTTTCTTTCACATTTATCTGTCCTCCCTTGATAATTTTGTATGTTACTGTATACACATTTTATATTTTGACTTGTATGTTACTGTGTATATGAGGGTGGTCTCGTTTTTTTCTCTTTCTAGCACTGTTGTCTGAAATGGGCCGAATATTTCTACGGAGTTGTCTTCGCCAACAGAATATTTCGGAGAGCCTAAACCATAAGACAGGTAACATGCAATTCTATCAGCCTTGTATTTTTTTCCGTCCTGTTACATTTTCTTTCACATTTATCTGTCCTCCCTTGATAATTTTGTATGTTACTGTATACACATTTTATATTTTGACTTGTATGTTACTGTGTATATGAGGGTGGTCTCGTTTTTTTCTCTTTCTAGCACTGTTGTCTGAAATGGGCCGAATATTTATACGGAGTTGACTTCGCTAACAGAATATTTCGGAGAGCCTAAACCATAAGACAGGTAACATGCAATTCTATCAGCCTTGTATTTTTTTTCGTCCTGTTACATTTTCTTTCACATTTATCTGTCCTCCCTTGATAATTTTGTATGTTACTGTATACACATTTTATATTTTGACTTGTATGTTACTGTGTATATGAGGGTGGTTTTGTTTTTTTCTCTTTCTAGAACTGTTGTCTGAAATGGGCCGAATATTTGTACGGAGCTGACTTCGCTAACAGAATATTTCGGAGAGCCTAAACCATAAGACAGGTAACATGCAATTTTATCAGCCCTTTATTTTTTTTCGTTCTGTTACCTTTTCTTTCATATTTATCTGTCGTCCCTTGATAATTTTGTATGTTACTGTATACACATTTTATATTTTGACTTGTATGTTACTGTGTATATGAGGGTGGTCTCTTTTTTTTCTCTTTCTAGCACTGTTGTCTGAAATGGGCCGAATATTTGTACGCAATGACTTCGCTAAAAGAATATTTCGGAGAGCCTAAACCATAAGACAGGTAACATGCAATTCTATCAGCCTTGTATTTTTTTCCGTCCTGTTACATTTTATTTCACATTTATCTGTCCTCCCTTGATAATTTTGTATGTTACTGTATACACATTTTATATTTTGACTTGTATGTTACTGTGTATATGAGGGTGGTCTGGTTTTTTTCTCTTTCTAGCACTGTTGTCTGAAATGGGCCGAATATTTGTACGGAGTTGACTTCGCTAACAGAATATTTCGGAGAGCCTAAACCATAAGACAGGTAACATGCAATTCTATCAGCCTTGTATTTTTTTTCGTCCTGTTACATTTTCTTTCACATTTATCTGTCCTCCCTTGATAATTTTGTATGTTACTGTATACACATTTTATATTTTGACTTGTATGTTACTGTGTATATGAGGGTGGTCTTGTTTTTTTCTCTTTCTAGCACTGTTGTCTGAAATGGGCCGAATATTTGTACGGAGCTGACTTCGCTAACAGAATATTTCGGAGAGCCTAAACCATAAGACAGGTAACATGCAATTTTATCAGCCCTTTATTTTTTTTCGTCCTGTTACCTTTTCTTTCATATTTATCTGTCCTCCCTTGATAATTTTGTATGTTACTGTATACACATTTTATATTTTGACTCGTATGTTACTGTGTATATGAGGGTGGTCTCGTTTTTTTCTCTTTCTAGCACTGTTGTCTGAAATGGGCCGAATATTTGTACGGAGCTGATTTCGCTAACAGAATATTTCGGAGAGCCTAAACCATAAGACAGGTAACATGCAATTCTATCATCCTTGTATTTTTTTTCGTCCAGTTACATTTTCTTTCACATTTATCTGTCCTCCCTTGATAATTTTGTATGTTACTGTATACACATTTTATATTTTGACTTGTATGTTACTGTGTATATGAGGGTGGTTTTGTTTTTTTCTCTTTCTAGAACTGTTGTCTGAAATGGGCCGAATATTTGTACGGAGCTGACTTCGCTAACAGAATATTTCGGAGAGCCTAAACCATAAGACAGGTAACATGCAATTTTATCAGCCCTTTATTTTTTTTCGTCCTGTTACCTTTTCTTTCATATTTATCTGTCGTCCCTTGATAATTTTGTATGTTACTGTATACACATTTTATATTTTGACTTGTATGTTACTGTGTATATGAGGGTGGTCTTGTTTTTTTCTCTTTCTAGCACTGTTGTCTGAAATGGGCCGAATATTTGTACGCAGCTGACTTCGCTAAAAGAATATTTCGGAGAGCCTAAACAATAAGACAGGTAACATGCAATTCTATCAGCCTTGTATTTTTTTCCGTCCTGTTACATTTTCTTTCACATTTATCTGTCCTCCCTTGATAATTTTGTATGTTACTGTATACACATTTTATATTTTGACTTGTATGTTACTGTGTATATGAGGGTGGTCTGGTTTTTTTCTCTTTCTAGCACTGTTGTCTGAAATGGGCCGAATATTTGTACGGAGTATACTTCGCTAACAGAATATTTCGGAGAGCCTAAACCATAAGACAGGTAACATGCAATTCTATCAGCCTTGTATTTTTTTTCGTCCTGTTACATTTTCTTTCACATTTATCTGTCCTCCCTTGATAATTTTGTATGTTACTGTATACACATTTTATATTTTGACTTGTATGTTACTGTGTATATGAGGGTGGTCTGGTTTTTTTCTCTTTCTAGCACTGTTGTCTGAAATGGGCCGAATATTTGTACGGAGTTGACTTCGCTAACAGAATATTTCGGAGAGCCTAAACCATAAGACAGGTAACATGCAATTCTATCATCCTTGTAATTTTTTTCGTCCAGTTACATTTTCTTTCACATTTATCTGTCCTCCCTTGATAATTTTGTATGTTACTGTATACACATTTTATATTTTGACTTGTATGTTACTGTGTATATGAGGGTGGTCTCGTTTTTTTCTCTTTCTAGCACTGTTGTCTGAAATGGTCCGAATATTTGTACGGAGTTGACTTCGCTAACAGAATATTTCGGAGAGCCTAAACCATAAGACAGGTAACATGCAATTCTATCAGCCTTGTATTTTTTTCGTCCTGTTACCTTTTCTTTCACATTTATCTGTCCTCCCTTGATAATTTTGTATGTTACTGTATACACATTTTATATTTTGACTTGTATGTTACTGTGTATATGAGGGTGGTCTCGTTTTTTTCTCTTTCTAGCACTGTTGTCTGAAATGGGCCGAATATTTGTACGGAGTTGACTTCGCTAACAGAATATTTCGGAGAGCCTAAACCATAAGACAGGTAACATGCAATTCTATTAGCCTTGTATTTTTTTCGTCCTGTTACCTTTTCTTTCACATTTATCTGTCCTCCCTTGATAATTTTGTATGTTACTGTATACACATTTTATATTTTGACTTGTATGTTACTGTGTATATGAGGGTGGTCTCGTTTTTTTCTCTTTCTAGCACTGTTGTCTGAAATGGGCCGAATATTTGTACGGAGCTGACTTCGCTAACAGAATATTTCGGAGAGCCTAAAACATAAGACAGGTAACATGCAATTTTATCAGCCCTTTATTTTTTTTCGTCCTGTTACCTTTTCTTTCATATTTATCTGTCGTCCCTTGATAATTTTGTATGTTACTGTATACACATTTTATATTTTGACTTGTATGTTACTGTGTATATGAGGGTGGTCTTGTTTTTTTCTCTTTCTAGCACTGTTGTCTGAAATGGGCCTAATATTTGTACGCAGCTGACTTCGCTAAAAGAATATTTCGGAGAGCCTAAACCATAAGACAGGTAACATGCAATTCTATCAGCCTTGTATTTTTTTCCGTCCTGTTATATTTTCTTTCACATTTATCTGTCCTCCCTTGATAATTTTGTATGTTACTGTATACACATTTTATATTTTGACTTGTATGTTACTGTGTATATGAGGGTGGTCTGGTTTTTTTCTCTTTCTAGCACTGTTGTCTGAAAATGGCCGAATATTTGTACGGAGTTGACTTCGCTAACAGAATATTTCGGAGAGCCTAAACCATAAGACAGGTAACATGCAATTCTATCAGCCTTGTATTTTTTTTCGTCCTGTTACATTTTCTTTCACATTTATCTGTCCTCCCTTGATAATTTTGTATGTTACTGTATACACATTTTATATTTTGACTTGTATGTTACTGTGTATATGAGGGTGGTCTGGTTTTTTTCTCTTTCTAGCACTGTTGTCTGAAATGGGCCGAATATTTGTACGGAGTTGACTTCGCTAACAGAATATTTCGGAGAGCCTAAACCATAAGACAGGTAACATGCAATTCTATCAGCCTTGTATTTTTTTTCGTCCTGTTACATTTTCTTTCACATTTATCTGTCCTCCCTTGATAATTTTGTATGTTACTGTATACACATTTTATATTTTGACTTGTATGTTACTGTGTATATGAGGGTGGTCTTGTTTTTTTCTCTTTCTAGCACTGTTGTCTGAAATGGGCCGAATATTTGTACGGAGCTGACTTCGCTAACAGACTATTTCGGAGAGCCTAAACCATAAGACAGGTGACATGCAATTTTATCAGCCCTTTATTTTTTTTCGTCCTGTTACCTTTTCTTTCATATTTATCTGTCCTCCCTTGATAATTTTGTATGTTACTGTATACACATTTTATATTTTGACTCGTATGTTACTGTGTATATGAGGGTGGTCTCGTTTTTTTCTCTTTCTAGCACTGTTGTCTGAAATGGGCCGAATATTTGTACGGAGCTGATTTCGCTAACAGAATATTTCGGAGAGCCTAAACCATAAGACAGGTAACATGCAATTCTATCATCCTTGTATTTTTTTTCGTCCAGTTACATTTTCTTTCACATTTATCTGTCCTCCCTTGATAATTTTGTATGTTACTGTATACACATTTTATATTTTGACTTGTATGTTACTGTGTATATGAGGGTGTTCTCGTTTTTTTCTCTTTCTAGCACTGTTGTCTGAAATGGGCCGAATATTTGTACGGAGTTGACTTCGCTAACAGAATATTTCGGAGAGCCTAAACCATAAGACAGGTAACATGCAATTCTATCAGCCTTGTATTTTTTTCGTCCTGTTACCTTTTCTTTCACATTTATCTGTCCTCCCTTGATAATTTTGTATGTTACTGTATACACATTTTATATTTTGACTTGTATGTTACTGTGTATATGAGGGTGGTCTCGTTTTTTTCTCTTTCTAGCACTGTTGTCTGAAATGGGCCGAATATTTGTACGGAGTTGACTTCGCTAACAGAATATTTCGGAGAGCCTAAACCATAAGACAGGTAACATGCAATTCTATCAGCCTTGTATTTTTTTCGTCCTGTTACCTTTTCTTTCACATTTATCTGTCCTCCCTTGATAATTTTGTATGTTACTGTATACACATTTTATATTTTGACTTGTATGTTACTGTGTATATGAGGGTGGTCTCGTTTTTTTCTCTTTCTAGCACTGTTGTCTGAAATGGGCCGAATATTTGTACGGAGTTGACTTCGCTAACAGAATATTTTGGAGAGCCTAAACCATAAGACAGGTAACATGCAATTCTATCAGCCTTGTATTTTTTTTCGTCCTGTTACATTTTCTTTCACATTTATCTGTCCTCCCTTGATAATTTTGTATGTTACTGCATACACATTTTATATTTTGACTTGTATGTTACTGTGTATATGAGGGTGGTCTCGTTTTTTTCTCTTTCTAGCACTGTTGTCTGAAATGGGCCGAATATTTATACGGAGTTGACTTCGCTAACAGAATATTTCGGAGAGCCTAAACCATAAGACAGGTAACATGCAATTCTATCAGCCTTGTATTTTTTTTCGTCCTGTTACATTTTCTTTCACATTTATCTGTCCTCCCTTGATAATTTTGTATGTTACTGTATACACATTTTATATTTTGACTTGTATGTTACTGTGTATATGAGGGTGGTTTTGTTTTTTTCTCTTTCTAGAACTGTTGTCTGAAATGGGCCGAATATTTGTACGGAGCTGACTTCGCTAACAGAATATTTCGGAGAGCCTAAAACATAAGACAGGTAACATGCAATTTTATCAGCCCTTTATTTTTTTTCGTCCTGTTACCTTTTCTTTCATATTTATCTGTCGTCCCTTGATAATTTTGTATGTTACTGTATACACATTTTATATTTTGACTTGTATGTTACTGTGTATATGAGGGTGGTCTTGTTTTTTTCTCTTTCTAGCACTGTTGTCTGAAATGGGCCTAATATTTGTACGCAGCTGACTTCGCTAAAAGAATATTTCGGAGAGCCTAAACCATAAGACAGGTAACATGCAATTCTATCAGCCTTGTATTTTTTTCCGTCCTGTTATATTTTCTTTCACATTTATCTGTCCTCCCTTGATAATTTTGTATGTTACTGTATACACATTTTATATTTTGACTTGTATGTTACTGTGTATATGAGGGTGGTCTGGTTTTTTTCTCTTTCTAGCACTGTTGTCTGAAAATGGCCGAATATTTGTACGGAGTTGACTTCGCTAACAGAATATTTCGGAGAGCCTAAACCATAAGACAGGTAACATGCAATTCTATCAGCCTTGTATTTTTTTTCGTCCTGTTACATTTTCTTTCACATTTATCTGTCCTCCCTTGATAATTTTGTATGTTACTGTATACACATTTTATATTTTGACTTGTATGTTACTGTGTATATGAGGGTGGTCTTGTTTTTTTCTCTTTCTAGCACTGTTGTCTGAAATGGGCCGAATATTTGTACGGAGCTGACTTCGCTAACAGAATATTTCGGAGAGCCTAAACCATAAGACAGGTGACATGCAATTTTATCAGCCCTTTATTTTTTTTCGTCCTGTTACCTTTTCTTTCATATTTATCTGTCCTCCCTTGATAATTTTGTATGTTACTGTATACACATTTTATATTTTGACTCGTATGTTACTGTGTATATGAGGGTGGTCTCGTTTTTTTCTCTTTCTAGCACTGTTGTCTGAAATGGGCCGAATATTTGTACGGAGCTGATTTCGCTAACAGAATATTTCGGAGAGCCTAAACCATAAGACAGGTAACATGCAATTCTATCATCCTTGTATTTTTTTTCGTCCAGTTACATTTTCTTTCACATTTATCTGTCCTCCCTTGATAATTTTGTATGTTACTGTATACACATTTTATATTTTGACTTGTATGTTACTGTGTATATGAGGGTGTTCTCGTTTTTTTCTCTTTCTAGCACTGTTGTCTGAAATGGGCCGAATATTTGTACGGAGTTGACTTCGCTAACAGAATATTTCGGAGAGCCTAAACCATAAGACAGGTAACATGCAATTCTATCAGCCTTGTATTTTTTTTCGTCCTGTTACCTTTTCTTTCACATTTATCTGTCCTCCCTTGATAATTTTGTATGTTACTGTATACACATTTTATATTTTGACTTGTATGTTACTGTGTATATGAGGGTGGTCTCGTTTTTTTCTCTTTCTAGCACTGTTGTCTGAAATGGGCCGAATATTTCTACGGAGCTGACTTCGCTAACAGAATATTTCGGAGAGCCTAAACCATAAGATAGGTAACATGCAATTTTATCAGCCCTTTATTTTTTTTCGTCCTGTTACCTTTTCTTTCATATTTATCTGTCCTCCCTTGATAATTTTGTATGTTACTGTATACACATTTTATATTTTGACTCGTATGTTACTGTGTATATGAGGGTGGTCTCGTTTTTTTCTCTTTCTAGCACTGTTGTCTGAAATGGGCCGAATATTTGTAAAGAGCTGATTTCGCTAACAGAATATTTCGGAGAGCCTAAACCATAAGACAGGTAACATGCAATTCTATCATCCTTGTATTTTTTTTCGTCCAGTTACATTTTCTTTCACATTTATCTGTCCTCCCTTTATAATTTTGTATGTTACTGTATACACATTTTATATTTTGACTTGTATGTTACTGTGTATATGAGGGTGGTCTCGTTTTTTTCTCTTTCTAGCACTGTTGTCTGAAATGGGCCGAATATTTGTTAGGAGTTGACTTCGCTAACCGAATATTTCGGAGAGCCTAAACCATAAGACAGGTAACATCCAATTCTATCAGCCTTGTATTTTTTTTCGTCCTGTTACATTTTCTTTCACATTTATCTGTCCTCCCTTGATAATTTTGTATGTTACTGTATACACATTTTATATTTTGACTTGTATGTTACTGTGTATATGAGGGTGGACTGGTTTTTTTCTCTTTCTAGCACTGTTGTCTGAAATGGGCCGAATATTTGTACGGAGTTGACTTCGCTAACAGAATATTTCGGAGAGCCTAAACCATAAGACAGGTAACATGCAATTCTATCAGCCTTGTATTTTTTTTCGTCCTGTTACATTTTCTTTCACATTTATCTGTCCTCCCTTGATAATTTTGTATGTTACTGTATACACATTTTATATTTTGACTTGTATGTTACTGTGTATATGAGGGTGGTCTTGTTTTTTTCTCTTTCTAGCACTGTTGTCTGAAATGGGCCGAATATTTGTACGGAGCTGACTTCGCTAACAGAATATTTCGGAGAGCCTAAACCATAAGACAGGTAACATGCATTTTATCAGCCCTTTATTTTTTTTCGTCCTGTTACCTTTTCTTTCATATTTATCTGTCCTCCCTTGATAATTTTGTATGTTACTGTATACACATTTTATATTTTGACTCGTATGTTACTGTGTATATGAGGGTGGTCTCGTTTTTTTCTCTTTCTAGCACTGTTGTCTGAAATGGGCCGAATATTTGTACGGAGCTGACTTCGCTAACAGAATATTTCGGAGAGCCTAAACCATAAGACAGGTAACATGCATTTTATCAGCCCTTTATTTTTTTTCGTCCTGTTACCTTTTCTTTCATATTTATCTGTCCTCCCTTGATAATTTTGTATGTTACTGTATACACATTTTATATTTTGACTCGTATGTTACTGTGTATATGAGGGTGGTCTCGTTTTTTTCTCTTTCTAGCACTGTTGTCTGAAATGGGCCGAATATTTATACGGAGTTGACTTCGCTAACAGAATATTTCGGAGAGCCTAAACCATAAGACAGGTAACATGCAATTCTATCAGCCTTGTATTTTTTTTCGTCCTGTTACATTTTCTTTCACATTTATCTGTCCTCCCTTGATAATTTTGTATGTTACTGTATACACATTTTATATTTTGACTTGTATGTTACTGTGTATATGAGGGTGGTTTTGTTTTTTTCTCTTTCTAGAACTGTTGTCTGAAATGGGAAGAATATTTTTACGCAATGACTTCGCTAAAAGAATATTTCGGAGAGCCTAAACCATAAGACAGGTAACATGCAATTCTATCAGCCTTGTATTTTTTTCCGTCCTGTTACATTTTATTTCACATTTATCTGTCCTCCCTTGATAATTTTGTATGTTACTGTATACACATTTTATATTTTGACTTGTATGTTACTGTGTATATGAGGGTGGTCTGGTTTTTTTCTCTTTCTAGCACTGTTGTCTGAAATGGGCCGAATATTTGTACGGAGTTGACTTCGCTAACAGAATATTTCGGAGAGCCTAAACCATAAGACAGGTAACATGCAATTCTATCAGCCTTGTATTTTTTTTCGTCCTGTTACATTTTCTTTCACATTTATCTGTCCTCCCTTGATAATTTTGTATGTTACTGTATACACATTTTATATTTTGACTTGTATGTTACTGTGTATATGAGGGTGGTCTTGTTTTTTTCTCTTTCTAGCACTGTTGTCTGAAATGGGCCGAATATTTGTACGGAGCTGACTTCGCTAACAGAATATTTCGGAGAGCCTAAACCATAAGACAGGTGACATGCAATTTTATCAGCCCTTTATTTTTTTTCGTCCTGTTACCTTTTCTTTCATATTTATCTGTCCTCCCTTGATAATTTTGTATGTTACTGTATACACATTTTATATTTTGACTCGTATGTTACTGTGTATATGAGGGTGGTCTCGTTTTTTTCTCTTTCTAGCACTGTTGTCTGAAATGGGCCGAATATTTGTACGGAGCTGATTTCGCTAACAGAATATTTCGGAGAGCCTAAACCATAAGACAGGTAACATGCAATTCTATCATCCTTGTATTTTTTTTCGTCCAGTTACATTTTCTTTCACATTTATCTGTCCTCCCTTGATAATTTTGTATGTTACTGTATACACATTTTATATTTTGACTCGTATGTTACTGTGTATATGAGGGTGGTCTCGTTTTTTTCTCTTTCTAGCACTGTTGTCTGAAATGGGCCGAATATTTGTAAAGAGCTGATTTCGCTAACAGAATATTTCGGAGAGCCTAAACCATAAGACAGGTAACATGCAATTCTATCATCCTTGTATTTTTTTTCGTCCAGTTACATTTTCTTTCACATTTATCTGTCCTCCCTTTATAATTTTGTATGTTACTGTATACACATTTTATATTTTGACTTGTATGTTACTGTGTATATGAGGGTGGTCTCGTTTTTTTCTCTTTCTAGCACTGTTGTCTGAAATGGGCCGAATATTTGTAAGGAGTTGACTTCGCTAACCGAATATTTCGGAGAGCCTAAACCATAAGACAGGTAACATCCAATTCTATCAGCCCTTTATTTTTTTTCGTCCTGTTACCTTTTCTTTCATATTTATCTGTCGTCCCTTGATAATTTTGTATGTTACTGTATACACATTTTATATTTTGACTTGTATGTTACTGTGTATATGAGGGTGGTCTTGTTTTTTTCTCTTTCTTGCACTGTTGTCTGAAATGGGCCGAATATTTGTACGGAGCTGACTTCGCTAAAAGAATATTTCGGAGAGCCTAAACCATAAGACAGGTAACATGCAATTCTATCAGCCTTGTATTTTTTCCCGTCCTGTTACCTTTTCTTTCACATTTATCTGTCCTCCCTTGATAATTTTGTATGTTACTGTATACACATTTTATATTTTGACTTGTATGTTACTGTGTATATGAGTTTGGTCTCGTTTTTTTCACTTTCTAGCACTGTTGTCTGAAATGGGAAGAATATTTGTACGGAGGTGATATCGCTAACAGAATATTTCAGAGAGCCTAAACGATAACACAGGTAACATGCAATTCTATCAGCCTTGTATTTTTTTTCGTCCTGTTACCTTTTCTTTCATATTTATCTGTCGTCCCTTGATAATTTTGTATGTTACTGTATACACATTTTATATTTTGACTTGTATGTTACTGTGTATATGAGGGTGGCCTCGTTTTTTTTCTCTTTCTAGCACTGTTGTCTGAAATAGGCCGAATATCTGTACGGAGTTTACTTCGCTAACAGAATATTTCGGAGAGCCTAAACCATAAGACAGGTAACATGCAATTCTATCAGCCTTGTATTTTTTTCGTCCTGTTACCTTTTCTTTCACATTTATCTGTCCTCCCTTGATAATTTTGTATGTTACTGTATACACATTTTATATTTTGACTTGTATGTTACTGTGTATATGAGGGTGGTCTCGTTTTTTTCTCTTTCTAGCACTGTTGTCTGAAATGGGCCGAATATTTCTACGGAGCTGTTTTCGCCAACAGAATATTTCGGAGAGCCTAAACCATAAGACAGGTAACATGCAATTCTATCAGCCTTGTATTTTTTTCCGTCCTGTTACATTTTCTTTCACATTTATCTGTCCTCCCTTGATAATTTTGTATGTTACTGTATACACATTTTATATTTTGCCTCTTATGTTACTGTGTATATGAGGGTGGTCTCGTTTTTTTCTCTTTCTAGCACTGTTGTCTGAAATGGGCCGAATATTTGTACGGAGTTGACTTCGCTAACAGAATATTTCGGAGAGCCTAAACCATAAGACAGGTAACATGCAATTCTATCAGCCTTGTATTTTTTTTCGTCATGTTACATTTTCTTTCACATTTATCTGTCCTCCCTTGATAATTTTGTATGTTACTGTATACACATTTTATATTTTGACTTGTATGTTACTGTGTATATGAGGGTGGTTTTGTTTTTTTCTCTTTCTAGAACTGTTGTCTGAAATGGGCCGAATATTTGTACGGAGCTGACTTCGCTAACAGAATATTTCGGAGAGCCTAAACCATAAGACAGGTAACATGCAATTTTATCAGCCCTTTATTTTTTTTCGTCCTGTTACCTTTTCTTTCATATTTATCTGTCCTCCCTTGATAATTTTGTATGTTACTGTATACACATTTTATATTTTGACTTGTATGTTACTGTGTATATGAGGGCGGTCTTGTTTTTTTCTCTTTCTAGCACTGTTGTCTGAAATGGGCCGAATATTTGTACGCAGCGGACTTCGCTAAAAGAATATTTCGGAGAGCCTAAACCATAAGACAGGTAACATGCAATTCTATCAGCCTTATATTTTTTTCCCGTCCTGTTACATTTTATTTCACATTTATCTGTCCTCCCTTGATAATTTTGTATGTTACTGTATACACATTTTATATTTTGACTTGTATGTTACTGTGTATATGAGGGTGGTCTGGTTTTTTTCTCTTTCTAGCACTGTTGTCTGAAATGGGCCGAATATTTGTACGGAGTTGACTTCGCTAACAGAATATTTCGGAGAGCCTAAACCATAAGACAGGTAACATGCAATTCTATCAGCCTTGTATTTTTTTTCGTCCTGTTACATTTTCTTTCACATTTATCTGTCCTCCCTTGATAATTTTGTATGTTACTGTATACACAATTTATATTTTGACTTGTATGTTACTGTGTATATGAGGGTGGTCTTGTTTTTTTCTCTTTCTAGCACTGTTGTCTGAAATGGGCCGAATATTTGTACGGAGCTGACTTCGCTAACAGAATATTTCGGAGAGCCTAAACCATAAGACAGGTAACATGCAATTTTATCAGCCCTTTATTTTTTTTCGTCCCGTTACCTTTTCTTTCATATTTATCTGTCCTCCCTTGATAATTTTGTATGTTACTGTATACACATTTTATATTTTGACTCGTATGTTACTGTGTATATGAGGGTGGTCTCGTTTTTTTCTCTTTCTAGCACTGTTGTCTGAAATGGGCCGAATATTTGTACGGAGCGGATTTCGCTAACAGAATATTTCGGAGAGCCTAAACCATAAGACAGGTAACATGCAATTCTATCATCCTTGTATTTTTTTTCGTCCAGTTACATTTTCTTTCACATTTATCTGTCCTCCCTTGATAATTTTGTATGTTACTGTATACACATTTTATATTTTGACTTGTATGTTACTGTGTATATGAGGGTGGTCTCGTTTTTTTCTCTTTCTAGCACTGTTGTCTGAAATGGGCCGAATATTTGTACGGAGTTGACTTCGCTAACAGAATATTTCGGAGAGCCTAAACCATAAGACAGGTAACATGCAATTCTATCAGCCTTGTATTTTTTTTCGTCCTGTTACCTTTTCTTTCACATTTATCTGTCCTCCCTTGATAATTTTGTATGTTACTGTATACACATTTTATATTTTGACTTGTATGTTACTGTGTATATGAGGGTGGTCTCGTTTTTTTCTCTTTCTAGCACTGTTGTCTGAAATGGGCCGAATATTTCTACGGAGCTGACTTCGCTAACAGAATATTTCGGAGAGCCTAAACCATAAGACAGGTAACATGCAATTTTATCAGCCCTTTATTTTTTTTCGTCCTGTTACCTTTTCTTTCATATTTATCTGTCCTCCCTTGATAATTTTGTATGTTACTGTATACACATTTTATATTTTGACTCGTATGTTACTGTGTATATGAGGGTGGTCTCGTTTTTTTCTCTTTCTAGCACTGTTGTCTGAAATGGGCCGAATATTTGTAAAGAGCTGATTTCGCTAACAGAATATTTCGGAGAGCCTAAACCATAAGACAGGTAACATGCAATTCTATCATCCTTGTATTTTTTTTCGTCCAGTTACATTTTCTTTCACATTTATCTGTCCTCCCTTTATAATTTTGTATGTTACTGTATACACATTTTATATTTTGACTTGTATGTTACTGTGTATATGAGGGTGATCTCGTTTTTTTCTCTTTCTAGCACTGTTGTCTGAAATGGGCCGAATATTTGTAAGGAGTTGACTTCGCTAACCGAATATTTCGGAGAGCCTAAACCTTAAGACAGGTAACATCCAATTCTATCAGCCCTTTATTTTTTTTCGTCCTGTTACCTTTTCTTTCACATTTATCTGTCGTCCCTTGATAATTTTGTATGTTACTGTATACACATTTTATATTTTGACTTGTATGTTACTGTGTATATGAGGGTGGTCTTGTTTTTTTCTCTTTCTTGCACTGTTGTCTGAAATGGGCCGAATATTTGTACGGAGCTGACTTCGCTAAAAGAATATTTCGGAGAGCCTAAACCATAAGACAGGTAACATGCAATTTTATCAGCCCTTTATTTTTTTTCGTCCTGTTACCTTTTCTTTCACATTTATCTGTCCTCCCTTGATAATTTTGTATGTTACTGTATACACATTTTATATTTTGACTCGTATGTTACTGTGTATATGAGGGTGGTCTCGTTTTTTTCTCTTTCTAGCACTGTTGACTGAAATGGGCCGAATATTTGTACGGAGCTGATTTCGCTAACAGAATATTTCGGAGAGCCTAAACCATAAGACAGGTAACATGCATTTCTATCATCCTTGTATTTTTTTTCGTCCAGTTACATTTTCTTTCACATTTATCTGTCGTCCCTTGATAATTTTGTATGTTACTGTATACACATTTTATATTTTGACTTGTATGTTACTGTGTATATGAGGGTGGCCTCGTTTTTTTTCTCTTTCTAGCACTGTTGCCTGAAATAGGCCGAATATCTGTACGGAGTTTACTTCGCTAACAGAATATTTCGGAGAGCCTAAACCATAAGACAGGTAACATGCAATTCTATCAGCCTTGTATTTTTTTCGTCCTGTTACCTTTTCTTTCACATTTATCTGTCCTCCCTTGATAATTTTGTATGTTACTGTATACACATTTTATATTTTGACTTGTATGTTACTGTGTATATGAGGGTGGTCTCGTTTTTTTCTCTTTCTAGCACTGTTGTCTGAAATGGGCCGAATATTTCTACGGAGCTGTTTTCGCCAACAGAATATTTCGGAGAGCCTAAACCATAAGACAGGTAACATGCAATTCTATCAGCCTTGTATTTTTTTCCGTCCTGTTACATTTTCTTTCACATTTATCTGTCCTCCCTTGATAATTTTGTATGTTACTGTATACACATTTTATATTTTGCCTCTTATGTTACTGTGTATATGAGGGTGGTCTCGTTTTTTTCTCTTTCTAGCACTGTTGTCTGAAATGGGCCGAATATTTGTACGGAGTTGACTTCGCTAACAGAATATTTCGGAGAGCCTAAACCATAAGACAGGTAACATGCAATTCTATCAGCCTTGTATTTTTTTTCGTCCTGTTACATTTTCTTTCACATTTATCTGTCCTCCCTTGATAATTTTGTATGTTACTGTATACACATTTTATATTTTGACTTGTATGTTACTGTGTATATGAGGGCGGTCTTGTTTTTTTCTCTTTCTAGCACTCTTGTCTGAAATGGGCCGAATATTTGTACGCAGCTGACTTCGCTAAAAGAATATTTCGGAGAGCCTAAACCATAAGACAGGTAACATGCAATTCTATCAGCCTTATATTTTTTTCCCGTCCTGTTACATTTTCTTTCACATTTATCTGTCCTCCCTTGATAATTTTGTATGTTACTGTATACACATTTTATATTTTGACTTGCATGTTACTGTGTATATGAGGGTGGTCTGGTTTTTTTCTCTTTCTAGCACTGTTGTCTGAAATGGGCCGAATATTTGTACGGAGTTGACTTCGCTAACAGAATATTTCGGAGAGCCTAAACCATAAGACAGGTAACATGCAATTCTATCAGCCTTGTATTTTTTTTCATCCTGTTACATTTTCTTTCACATTTATCTGTCCTCCCTTGATAATTTTGTATGTTACTGTATACACATTTTATATTTTGACTTGTATGTTACTGTGTATATGAGGGTGGTCTTGTTTTTTTCTCTTTCTAGCACTGTTGTCTGAAATGGGCCGAATATTTGTACGGAGCTGACTTCGCTAACAGAATATTTCGGAGAGCCTAAACCATAAGACAGGTAACATGCAATTTTATCAGCCCTTTATTTTTTTTCGTCCTGTTACCTTTTCTTTCATATTTATCTGTCCTCCCTTGATAATTTTGTATGTTACTGTATACACATTTTATATTTTGACTCGTATGTTACTGTGTATATGAGGGTGGTCTCGTTTTTTTCTCTTTCTAGCACTGTTGTCTGAAATGGGCCGAATATTTGTACGGAGCTGATTTCGCTAACAGAATATTTCGGAGAGCCTAAACCATAAGACAGGTAACATGCAATTCTATCATCCTTGTATTTTTTTTCGTCCAGTTACATTTTCTTTCACATTTATCTGTCCTCCCTTGATAATTTTGTATGTTACTGTATACACATTTTATATTTTGACTTGTATGTTACTGTGTATATGAGGGTGGTCTCGTTTTTTTCTCTTTCTAGCACTGCTGTCTTAAATGGGCCGAATATTTGTACGGAGTTGACTTCGCTAACAGAATATTTCGGAGAGCCTAAACCATAAGACAGGTAACATGCAATTCTATCAGCCTTGTATTTTTTTTCGTCCTGTTACCTTTTCTTTCACATTTATCTGTCCTCCCTTGATAATTTTGTATGTTACTGTATACACATTTTATATTGTGACTTGTATGTTACTGTGTATATGAGGGTGGTCTCGTTTTTTTCTCTTTCTAGCACTGTTGTCTGAAATGGGCCGAATATTTCTACGGAGCTGACTTCGCTAACAGAATATTTCGGAGAGCCTAAACCATAAGACAGGTAACATGCAATTTTATCAGCCCTTTATTTTTTTTCGTCCTGTTACCTTTTCTTTCATATTTATCTGTCCTCCCTTGATAATTTTGTATGTTACTGTATACACATTTTATATTTTGACTTGTATGTTACTGTGTATATGAGGGTGGTCTCGTTTTTTTCTCTTTCTAGCACTGTTGTCTGAAATGGGCCGAATATTTGTAAGGAGTTGACTTCGCTAACCGAATATTTCGGAGAGCCTAAACCATAAGACAGGTAACATCCAATTCTATCAGCCCTTTATTTTTTTTCGTCCTGTTACCTTTTCTTTCATATTTATCTGTCGTCCCTTGATAATTTTGTATGTTACTGTATACACATTTTATATTTTGACTTGTATGTTACTGTGTATATGAGGGTGGTCTTGTTTTTTTCTCTTTCTTGCACTGTTGTCTGAAATGGGCCGAATATTTGTACGCAGCTGACTTCGCTAAAAGAATATTTCGGAGAGCCTAAACCATAAGACAGGTAACATGCAATTCTATCAGCCTTATATTTTTTTCCCGTCCTGTTACATTTTCTTTCACATTTATCTGTCCTCCCTTGATAATTTTGTATGTTACTGTATACACATTTTATATTTTGACTTGTATGTTACTGTGTATATGAGGGTGGTCTTGTTTTTTTCTCTTTCTAGCACTGTTGTCTGAAATGGGCCGAATATTTGTACGGAGCTGACTTCGCTAACAGAATATTTCGGAGAGCCTAAACCATAAGACAGGTAACATGCAATTTTATCAGCCCTTTATTTTTTTTCGTCCTGTTACCTTTTCTTTCATATTTATCTGTCCTCCCTTGATAATTTTGTATGTTACTGTATACACATTTTATATTTTGACTCGTATGTTACTGTGTATATGAGGGTGGTCTCGTTTTTTTCTCTTTCTAGCACTGTTGTCTGAAATGGGCCGAATATTTGTACGGAGCTGATTTCGCTAACAGAATATTTCGGAGAGCCTAAACCATAAGACAGGTAACATGCAATTCTATAATCCTTGTATTTTTTTTCGTCCAGTTACATTTTCTTTCACATTTATCTGTCCTCCCTTGATAATTTTGTATGTTACTGTATACACATTTTATATTTTGACTTGTATGTTACTGTGTATATGAGGGTGGTCTCGTTTTTTTCTCTTTCTAGCACTGTTGTCTGAAATGGGCCGAATATTTGTACGGAGTTGACTTCGCTAACAGAATATTTCGGAGAGCCTAAACCATAAGACAGGTAACATGCAATTCTATCAGCCTTGTATTTTTTTTCGTCCTGTTACCTTTTCTTTCACATTTATCTGTCCTCCCTTGATAATTTTGTATGTTACTGTATACACATTTTATATTGTGACTTGTATGTTACTGTGTATATGAGGGTGGTCTCGTTTTTTTCTCTTTCTAGCACTGTTGTCTGAAATGGGCCGAATATTTCTACGGAGCTGACTTCGCTAACAGAATATTTCGGAGAGCCTAAACCATAAGACAGGTAACATGCAATTTTATCAGCCCTTTATTTTTTTTCGTCCTGTTACCTTTTCTTTCATATTTATCTGTCCTCCCTTGATAATTTTGTATGTTACTGTATACACATTTTATATTTTGACTTGTATGTTACTGTGTATATGAGGGTGGTCTCGTTTTTTTCTCTTTCTAGCACTGTTGTCTGAAATGGGCCGAATATTTGTACGGAGTTGACTTCGCTAACAGAATATTTCGGAGAGCCTAAACCATAAGACAGGTAACATGCAATTCTATCAGCCTTGTATTTTTTTTCATCCTGTTACATTTTCTTTCACATTTATCTGTCCTCCCTTGATAATTTTGTATGTTACTGTATACACATTTTATATTTTGACTTGTATGTTACTGTGTATATGAGGGTGGTCTTGTTTTTTTCTCTTTCTAGCACTGTTGTCTGAAATGGGCCGAATATTTGTACGGAGCTGACTTCGCTAACAGAATATTTCGGAGAGCCTAAACCATAAGACAGGTAACATGCAATTTTATCAGCCCTTTATTTTTTTTCGTCCTGTTACCTTTTCTTTCATATTTATCTGTCCTCCCTTGATAATTTTGTATGTTACTGTATACACATTTTATATTTTGACTCGTATGTTACTGTGTATATGAGGGTGGTCTCGTTTTTTTCTCTTTCTAGCACTGTTGTCTGAAATGGGCCGAATATTTGTACGGAGCTGATTTCGCTAACAGAATATTTCGGAGAGCCTAAACCATAAGACAGGTAACATGCAATTCTATCATCCTTGTATTTTTTTTCGTCCAGTTACATTTTCTTTCACATTTATCTGTCCTCCCTTTATAATTTTGTATGTTACTGTATACACATTTTATATTTTGACTTGTATGTTACTGTGTATATGAGGGTGGTCTCGTTTTTTTCTCTTTCTAGCACTGTTGTCTGAAATGGGCCGAATATTTCTACGGAGCTGACTTCGCTAACAGAATATTTCGGAGAGCCTAAACCATAAGACAGGTAACATGCAATTTTATCAGCCCTTTATTTTTTTTCGTCCTGTTACCTTTTCTTTCATATTTATCTGTCCTCCCTTGATAATTTTGTATGTTACTGTATACACATTTTATATTTTGACTTGTATGTTACTGTGTATATGAGGGTGGTCTCGTTTTTTTCTCTTTCTAGCACTGTTGTCTGAAATGGGCCGAATATTTGTAAGGAGTTGACTTCGCTAACCGAATATTTCGGAGAGCCTAAACCATAAGACAGGTAACATCCAATTCTATCAGCCCTTTATTTTTTTTCGTCCTGTTACCTTTTCTTTCATATTTATCTGTCGTCCCTTGATAATTTTGTATGTTACTGTATACACATTTTATATTTTGACTTGTATGTTACTGTGTATATGAGGGTGGTCTTGTTTTTTTCTCTTTCTTGCACTGTTGTCTGAAATGGGCCGAATATTTGTACGGAGCTGACTTCGCTAAAAGAATATTTCGGAGAGCCTAAACCATAAGACAAGTAACATGCAATTCTATCAGCCTTGTATTTTTTCCCGTCCTGTTACCTTTTCTTTCACATTTATCTGTCCTCCCTTGATAATTTTGTATGTTACTGTATACACATTTTATATTTTGACTTGTATGTTACTGTGTATATGAGTTTGGTCTCGTTTTTTTCACTTTCTAGCACTGTTGTCTGAAATGGGAAGAATATTTGTACGGAGGTGATATCGCTAACAGAATATTTCAGAGAGCCTAAACGATAACACAGGTAACATGCAATTCTATCAGCCTTGTATTTTTTTTCGTCCTGTTACCTTTTCTTTCATATTTATCTGTCGTCCCTTGATAATTTTTTATGTTACTGTATACACATTTTATATTTTGACTTGTATGTTACTGTGTATATGAGGGTGGCCTCGTTTTTTTTCTCTTTCTAGCACTGTTGTCTGAAATAGGAAGAATATCTGTACGGAGTTTACTTCGCTAACAGAATATTTCGGAGAGCCTAAACCATAAGACAGGTAACATGCAATTCTATCAGCCTTGTATTTTTTTCGTCCTGTTACCTTTTCTTTCACATTTATCTGTCCTCCCTTGATAATTTTGTATGTTACTGTATACACATTTTATATTTTGACTTGTATGTTACTGTGTATATGAGGGTGGTCTCGTTTTTTTCTCTTTCTAGCACTGTTGTCTGAAATGGGCCGAATATTTCTACGGAGCTGTTTTCGCCAACAGAATATTTCGGAGAGCCTAAACCATAAGACAGGTAACATGCAATTCTATCAGCCTTGTATTTTTTTCCGTCCTGTTACATTTTCTTTCACATTTATCTGTCCTCCCTTGATAATTTTGTATGTTACGGTATACACATTTTATATTTTGACTTGTATGTTACTGTGTATATGAGGGTGGTTTTGTTTTTTTCTCTTTCTAGAACTGTTGTCTGAAATGGGCCGAATATTTGTACGGAGCTGACTTCGCTAACAGAATATTTCGGAGAGCCTAAACCATAAGACAGGTAACATGCAATTTTATCAGCCCTTTATTTTTTTTCGTCCTGTTACCTTTTCTTTCATATTTATCTGTCCTCCCTTGATAATTTTGTATGTTACTGTATACACATTTTATATTTTGACTTGTATGTTACTGTGTATATGAGGGCGGTCTTGTTTTTTTCTCTTTCTAGCACTGTTGTCTGAAATGGGCCGAATATTTGTACGCAGCTGACTTCGCTAAAAGAATATTTCGGAGAGCCTAAACCATAAGACAGGTAACATGCAATTCTATCAGCCTTATATTTTTTTCCCGTCCTGTTACATTTTCTTTCACATTTATCTGTCCTCCCTTGATAATTTTGTATGTTACTGTATACACATTTTATATTTTGACTTGCATGTTACTGTGTATATGAGGGTGGTCTGGTTTTTTTCTCTTTCTAGCACTGTTGTCTGAAATGGGCCGAATATTTGTACGGAGTTGACTTCGCTAACAGAATATTTCGGAGAGCCTAAACCATAAGACAGGTAACATGCAATTCTATCAGCCTTGTATTTTTTTTCATCCTGTTACATTTTCTTTCACATTTATCTGTCCTCCCTTGATAATTTTGTATGTTACTGTATACACATTTTATATTTTGACTTGTATGTTACTGTGTATATGAGGGTGGTCTTGTTTTTTTCTCTTTCTAGCACTGTTGTCTGAAATGGGCCGAATATTTGTACGAAGCTGACTTCGCTAACAGAATATTTCGGAGAGCCTAAACCATAAGACAGGTAACATGCAATTTTATCAGCCCTTTATTTTTTTTCGTCCTGTTACCTTTTCTTTCATATTTATCTGTCCTCCCTTGATAATTTTGTATGTTACTGTATACACATTTTATATTTTGACTCGTATGTTACTGTGTATATGAGGGTGGTCTCGTTTTTTTCTCTTTCTAGCACTGTTGTCTGAAATGGGCCGAATATTTGTACGGAGCTGATTTCGCTAACAGAATATTTCGGAGAGCCTAAACCATAAGACAGGTAACATGCAATTCTATCATCCTTGTATTTTTTTTCGTCCAGTTACATTTTCTTTCACATTTATCTGTCCTCCCTTTATAATTTTGTATGTTACTGTATACACATTTTATATTTTGACTTGTATGTTACTCTGTATATGAGGGTGGTCTTGTTTTTTTCTCTTTCTAGCACTGTTGTCTGAAATGGGCCGAATACTTCTACGGAGCTGACTTCGCTAAAAGAATATTTCGGAGAGCCTAAACCATAAGACAGGTAACATGCAATTCTATCAGCCTTGTATTTTTTTCCGTCCTGTTACATTTTCTTTCACATTTATCTGTCCTCCCTTGATAATTTTGTATGTTACTGTATACACATTTTATATTTTGACTTGTATGTTACTGTGTATATGAGGGTGGTCTCGTTTTTTTCTCTTTCTAGCACTGTTGTCTGAAATAAGCCGAATATTTGTACGGAGTTGACTTCGCTAACAGAATATTTCGGAGAGCCTAAACCATAAGACAGGTAACATGCAATTCTATCAGCCTTGTATTTTTTTTCGTCCTGTTACCTTTTCTTTCACATTTATCTGTCCTCCCTTGATAATTTTGTATGTTACTATATACACATTTTATATTTTGACTTGTATGTTACTGTGTATATGAGGGTGGTCTCGTTTTTTTCTCTTTCTAGCACTGTTGTCTGAAATGGGCCGAATATTTCTACGGAGCTGTCTTCGCCAACAGAATATTTCGGAGAGCCTAAACCATAAGACAGGTAACATGCAATTCTATCAGCCTTGTATTTTTTTCCGTCCTGTTACATTTTCTTTCACATTTATCTGTCCTCCCTTGATAATTTTGTATGTTACTGTATACACATTTTATATTTTGACTTGTATGTTACTGTGTATATGAGGGTGGTCTGGTTTTTTTCTCTTTCTAGCACTGTTGTCTGAAATGGGCCGAATATTTGTACGGAGTTGACTTCGCTAACAGAATATTTCGGAGAGCCTAAACCATAAGACAGGTAACATGCAATTCTATCAGCCTTGTATTTTTTTCCGTCCTGTTACATTTTCTTTCACATTTATCTGTCCTCCCTTGATAATTTTGTATGTTACTGTATACACATTTTATATTTTGACTTGTATGTTACTGTGTATATGAGGGTGGTCTGGTTTTTTTCTCTTTCTAGCACTGTTGTCTGAAATGGGCCGAATATTTGTACGGAGTTGACTTCGCTAACAGAATATTTCGGAGAGCCTAAACCATAAGACAGGTAACATGCAATTCTATCAGCCTTGTATTTTTTTTCGTCCTGTTACATTTTCTTTCACATTTATCTGTCCTCCCTTGATAATTTTGTATGTTACTGTATACACATTTTATATTTTGACTCGTATGTTACTGTGTATATGAGGGTGTTCTCGTTTTTTTCTCTTTCTAGCACTGTTGTCTGAAATGGGCCGAATATTTGTACGGAGCTGATTTCGCTAACAGAATATTTCGGAGAGCCTAAACCATAAGACAGGTAACATGCAATTCTATCATCCTTGTATTTTTTTTCGTCCTGTTACCTTTTCTTTCATATTTATCTGTCCTCCCTTGATAATTTTGTATGTTACTGTATACACATTTTATATTTTGACTCGTATGTTACTGTGTATATGAGGGTGGTCTCGTTTTTTTCTCTTTCTAGCACTGTTGTCTGAAATGGGCCGAATATTTGTACGGAGCTGATTTCGCTAACAGAATATTTCGGAGAGCCTAAACCATAAGACAGGTAACATGCAATTCTATCATCCTTGTATTTTTTTTCGTCCAGTTACATTTTCTTTCACATTTATCTGTCCTCCCTTGATAATTTTGTATGTTACTGCATACACATTTTATATTTTGACTTGTATGTTACTGTGTATATGAGGGTGGTCTCGTTTTTTTCTCTTTCTAGCACTGTTGTCTGAAATGGGCCGAATATTTATACGGAGTTGACTTCGCTAACAGAATATTTCGGAGAGCCTAAACCATAAGACAGGTAACATGCAATTCTATCAGCCTTGTATTTTTTTTCGTCCTGTTACATTTTCTTTCACATTTATCTGTCCTCCCTTGATAATTTTGTATGTTACTGTATACACATTTTATATTTTGACTTGTATGTTACTGTGTATATGAGGGTGGTTTTGTTTTTTTCTCTTTCTAGAACTGTTGTCTGAAATGGGCCGAATATTTGTACGGAGCTGACTTCGCTAACAGAATATTTCGGAGAGCCTAAACCATAAGACAGGTAACATGCAATTTTATCAGCCCTTTATTTTTTTTCGTCCTGTTACCTTTTCTTTCATATTTATCTGTCGTCCCTTGATAATTTTGTATGTTACTGTATACACATTTTATATTTTGACTTGTATGTTACTGTGTATATGAGTGTGGTCTTGTTTTTTTCTCTTTCTAGCACTGTTGTCTGAAATGGGCCGAATATTTGTACGCAGCTGACTTCGCTAAAAGAATATTTCGGAGAGCCTAAACCATAAGACAGGTAACATGCAATTCTATCAGCCTTGTATTTTTTTCCGTCCTGTTACATTTTCTTTCACATTTATCTGTCCTCCCTTGATAGTTTTGTATGTTACTGTATACACATTTTATATTTTGACTTGTATGTTACTGTGTATATGAGGGTGGTCTGGTTTTTTTCTCTTTCTAGCACTGTTGTCTGAAATGGGCCGAATATTTGTACGGAGTTGACTTCGCTAACAGAATATTTCGGAGAGCCTAAACCATAAGACAGGTAACATGCAATTCTATCAGCCTTGTATTTTTTTTCGTCCTGTTACATTTTCTTTCACATTTATCTGTCCTCCCTTGATAATTTTGTATGTTACTGTATACACATTTTATATTTTGACTTGTATGTTACTGTGTATATGAGGGTGGTCTGGTTTTTTTCTCTTTCTAGCACTGTTGTCTGAAATGGGCCGAATATTTGTACGGAGTTTACTTCGCTAACAGAATATTTCGGAGAGCCTAAACCATAAGACAGGTAACATGCAATTCTATCAGCCTTGTATTTTTTTTCGTCCTGTTACATTTTCTTTCACATTTATCTGTCCTCCCTTGATAATTTTGTATGTTACTGTATACACATTTTATATTTTGACTTGTATGTTACTGTGTATATGAGGGTGGTCTTGTTTTTTTCTCTTTCTAGCACTGTTGTCTGAAATGGGCCGAATATTTGTACGGAGCTGACTTCGCTAACAGAATATTTCGGAGAGCCTAAACCATAAGACAGGTAACATGCAATTTTATCAGCCCTTTATTTTTTTTCGTCCTGTTACCTTTTCTTTCATATTTATCTGTCCTCCCTTGATAATTTTGTATGTTACTGTATACACATTTTATATTTTGACTCGTATGTTACTGTGTATATGAGGGTCGTCTCGTTTTTTTCTCTTTCTAGCACTGTTGTCTGAAATGGGCCGAATATTTGTACGGAGCTGATTTCGCTAACAGAATATTTCGGAGAGCCTAAACCATAAGACAGGTAACATGCAATTCTATCATCCTTGTATTTTTTTTCGTCCAGTTACATTTTCTTTCACATTTATCTGTCCTCCCTTGATAATTTTGTATGTTACTGTATACACATTTTATATATTGACTTGTATGTTACTGTGTATATGAGGGTGGTCTCGTTTTTTTCTCTTTCTAGCACTGTTGTCTGAAATGGGCCGAATATTTGTACGGAGTTGACTTCGCTAACAGAATATTTCGGAGAGCCTAAACCATAAGACAGGTAACATGCAATTCTATCAGCCTTGTATTTGTTTCGTCCTGTTACCTTTTCTTTCACATTTATCTGTCCTCCCTTGATAATTTTGTATGTTACTGTATACACATTTTATATTTTGACTTGTATGTTACTGTGTATATGAGGGTGGTCTCGTTTTTTCTCTTTCTAGCACTGTTGTCTGAAATGGGCCGAATATATCTACGGAGCTGTCTTTGCCAACAGAATATTTCGGAGAGCCTAAACCATAAGACAGGTAACATGTAATTCTATCAGCCTTGTATTTTTTTCGTCCTGTTACCTTTTCTTTCACATTTATCTGTCCTCCCTTGATAATTTTGTATGTTAGTGTATACACATTTTATATTTTGACTTGTATGTTACTGTGTATATGAGGGTGGTCTCGTTTTTTTCTCTTTCTAGCACTGTTGTCTGAAATGGGCCGAATATTTCTACGGAGCTGTCTTCGCCAACAGAATATTTCGGAGAGCCTAAACCATAAGACAGGTAACATGCAATTCTGTCAGCCTTGTATTTTTTTCCGTCCTGTTACATTTTCTTTCACATTTATCTGTCCTCCCTTGATAATTTTGTATGTTACTGTATACACATTTTATATTTTGACTTGTATGTTACTGTGTATATGAGGGTGGTCTCGTTTTTTTCTCTTTCTAGCACTGTTGTCTGAAATGGGCCGAATATTTGTAAGGAGTTGACTTCGCTAAAAGAATATTTCTTAGAGCCTAAACCATAAGACAGGTAACATGCAATTCTATCAGCCTTATATTTTTTTCCCGTCCTGTTACATTTTCTTTCACATTTATCTGTCTTCCCTTGATAATTTTGTATGTTACTGTATACACATTTTATATTTTGACTTGTATGTTACTGTGTATATGAGGGTGGTCTTGTTTTTTTCTCTTTCTAGCACTGTTGTCTGAAATGGGCCGAATATATGTACGGAGCTGACTTCGCTAAAAGAATATTTCGGAGAGCCTAAACCATAAGACAGGTAACATGCAATTCTATCAGCCTTGTATTTTTTTCCGTCCTGTTACCTTTTCTTTCACATTTATCTGTCCTCCCTTGATAATTTTGTATGTTACTGTATACACATTTTATATTTTGACTTGTATGTTACTGTGTATATGAGTTTATTCTCGTTTTTTTCACTTTCTAGCACTGTTGTCTGAAATGGGAAGAATATTTGTACGGAGCTGTCTTCGCCAACAGAATATTTCGGAGAGCCTAAAATATAAGACAGGTAACATGCAATTCTATCAGCCTTGTATTTTTTTCCGTCCTGTTACATTTTCTTTCACATTTATCTGTCCTCCCTTGATAATTTTGTATGTTACTGTATACACATTTTATATTTTGACATGTATGTTACTGTGTATATGAGGGTGGTCTCGTTTTTTTCTCTTTCTAGCACTGTTGTCTGAAATGGGCCGAATATTTGTAAGGAGTTGACTTCGCTAACAGAATATTTCGGAGAGCCTAAACCATAAGACAGGTAACATCCAATTCTATCAGCCCTTTATTTTTTTTCGTCCTGTTACGTTTCCTTTCATATTTATCTGTCCTCCCTTGATAATTTTGTATGTTACTGTATACACATTTTATATTTTGACTTGTATGTTACTGTGTATATGAGGGTGGTCTTGTTTTTTCTCTTTCTAGCACTGTTGTCTGAAATGGGCCGAATACTTCTACGGAGCTGACTTCGCTAAAAGAATATTTCTTAGAGCCTAAACCATAAGACAGGTAACATGCAATTCTATCAGCCTTATATTTTTTCCCCGTCCTGTTACATTTTCTTTCACATTTATCTGTCGTCCCTTGATAATTTTGTATGTTACTGTATACACATTTTATATTTTGACTTGTATGTTACTGTGTATATGAGGGTGGTCTTGTTTTTTTTCTCTTTCTAGCACTGTTGTCTGAAATGGGCCGAATATATGTACGGAGCTGACTTCGCTAAAAGAATATTTCGGAGAGCCTAAACCATAAGACAGGTAACATGCAATTCTATCAGCCTTATATTTTTTCCCCGTCCTGTTACATTTTCTTTCACATTTATCTGTCCTCCCTTGATAATTTTGTATGTTACTGTATACACATTTTATATTTTGACTTGTATGTTACTGTGTATATGAGTTTGGTCTCGTTTTTTTCACTTTCTAGCACTGTTGTCTGAAATGGGAAGAATATTTGTACGGAGCTGTCTTCGCCAACAGAATATTTCGGAGAGCCTAAACCATAAGCCAGGTAACATGCAATTCTATCAGCCTTGTATTTTTTTCCGTCCTGTTACATTTTCTTTCACATTTATCTGTCCTCCCTTGATAATTTTGTATGTTACTGTATACACATTTTATATTTTGACTTGTATGTTACTGTGTATATGAGGGTGGTCTCGTTTTTTTCTCTTTCTAGCACTGTTGTCTGAAATGGGCCGAATATTTGTACGGAGTTGACTTCGCTAACAGAATATTTCGGAGAGCCTAAACCATAAGACAGGTAACATGCAATTCTATCAGCCTTGTATTTTTTTTCGTCCTGTTACATTTTCTTTCACATTTATCTGTCCTCCCTTGATAATTTTGTATGTTACTGTATACACATTTTATATTTTGACTTGTATGTTACTGTGTATATAAGGGTGGTTTTGTTTTTTTCTCTTTCTAGAACTGTTGTCTGAAATCGGCCGAATATTTGTACGGAGCTGACTTCGCTAACAGAATATTTCGGAGAGCCTAAACCATAAGACAGGAAACATGCAATTTTATCAGCCCTTTATTTTTTTTCGTCCTGTTACCTTTTCTTTCATATTTATCTGTCGTCCCTTGATAATTTTGTATTTTACTGTATACACATTTTATATTTTGACTTGTATGTTACTGTGTATTGAGGGTGGTCTGGTTTTTTTCTCTTTCTAGTACTGTTGTCTGAAATGGGCCGAATATTTGTACGGAGTTGACTTCGCTAACAGAATATTTCGGAGAGCCTAAACCATAAGACAGGTAACATGCAATTCTATCAGCCTCGTATTTTTTTCTTCCTGTTACCTTTTCTTTCACATTTATCTGTCCTCCCTTGATAATTTTGTATGTAACTGTATACACATTTTATATTTTGACTTGTATGTTACTGTGTATATGAGGGTGGTCTCGTTTTTTTCTCTTTCTAGCACTGTTGTCTGAAATGGGCCGAATATTTGTAAGGAGTTGACTTCGCTAACAGAATATTTCGGAGAGCCTAAACCATAAGACTGGTAACATCCAATTCTATCAGCCCTTTATTTTTTTTCGTCCTGTTACGTTTCCTTTCATATTTATCTGTCCTCCCTTGATAATTTTGTATGTTACTGTATACACATTTTATATTTTGACTTGTATGTTACTGTGTATATGAGGGTGGTCTTGTTTTTTTCTCTTTGTAGCACTGTTGTCTGAAATTGGCCGAATACTTCTACGGAGCTGACTTCGCTAAAAGAATATTTCTTAGAGCCTAAACCATAAGACAGGTAACATGCAATTCTATAAGCCTTATATTTTTTTCCCGTCCTGTTACATTTTCTTTCACATTTATCTGTCGTCCCTTGATAATTTTGTATGTTACTGTATACACATTTTATATTTTGACTTGTATGTTACTGTGTATATGAGGGTGGTCTTGTTTTTTTCTCTTTCTAGCACTGTTGTCTGAAATGGGCCGAATATTTGTACGGAGCTGACTTCGCTAAAAGAATATTTCGGAGAGCCTAAACCATAAGACAGGTAACATGCAATTCTATCAGCCTTGTATTTTTTTCCGTCCTGTTACCTTTTCTTTCACATTTATCTGTACTCCCTTGATAATTTTGTATGTTACTGTATACACATTTTATATTTTGACTTGTATGTTACTGTGTATATGAGTTTGGTCTCGTTTTTTTCACTTTCTAGCACTGTTATCTGAAATGGGAAGAATATTTGTACGGAGCTGATATCGCTAACAGAATATTTCAGAGAGCCTAAACCATAACACAGGTAACATGCAATTCTATCAGCCTTGTATTTTTTTTCGTCCTGTTACCTTTTCTTTCATATTTATCTGTCGTCCCTTGATAATTTTGTATGTTAATGTATACACATTTTATATTTTGACTTGTATGTTACTGTGTATATGAGGGTGGTCTCGTTTTTTTTCTCTTTCTAGCACTGTTGTCTGAAATGGGCCGAATATTTGTACGGAGTTTACTTCGCTAACAGAATATTTCGGAGAGCCTAAACCATAAGACAGGTAACATGCAATTCTATCAGCCTTGTATTTTTTTCGTCCTGTTACCTTTTCTTTCACATTTATCTGTCCTCCCTTGATAATTTTATATGTTACTGTATACACATTTTATATTTTGACTTGTATGTTACTGTGTATATGAGGGTGGTCTCGTTTTTTTCTCTTTCTAGCACTGTTGTCTGAAATGGGCCGAATATATCTACGGAGCTGTCTTCGCCAACAGAATATTTCGGAGAGCCTAAACCATAAGACAGGTAACATGCAATTCTATCAGCCTTGTATTTTTTTCCGTCCTGTTACATTTTCTTTCACATTTATCTGTCCTCCCTTGATAATTTTGTATGTTACTGTATACACATTTTATATTTTGACTTGTATGTTACTGTGTATATGAGGGTGGTCTCGTTTTTTTCTCTTTCTAGCACTGTTGTCTGAAATGGGCCGAATATTTGTACGGAGTTGACTTCGCTAACAGAATATTTCGGAGAGCCTAAACCATAAGACAGGTAACATGCAATTCTATCAGCCTTGTATTTTTTTTCGTCCTGTTACATTTTCTTTCACATTTATCTGTCCTCCCTTGATAATTTTGTATGTTACTGTATACACATTTTATATTTTGACTTGTATGTTACTGTGTATATGAGGGTGGTTTTGTTTTTTTCTCTTTCTAGAACTGTTGTCTGAAATGGGCCGAATATTTGTACGGAGCTGACTTCGCTAACAGAATATTTCGGAGAGCCTAAACCATAAGACAGGAAACATGCAATTTTATCAGCCCTTTATTTTTTTTCGTCCTGTTACCTTTTCTTTCACATTTATCTGTCCTCCCTTGATAATTTTGTATGTTACTGTATACACATTTTATATTTTGACTTGTATGTTACTGTGTATATGAGGGTGGTCTCGTTTTTTTCTCTTTCTAGCACTGTTGTCTGAAATGGGCCGAATATTTGTACGGAGTTGACTTCGCTAACAGAATATTTCGGAGAGCCTAAACCATAAGACAGGTAACATGCAATTCTATCAGCCTTGTATTTTTTTTCGTCCTGTTACATTTTCTTTCACATTTATCTGTCCTCCCTTGATAATTTTGTATGTTACTGTATACACATTTTATATTTTGACTTGTATGTTACTGTGTATATGAAGGTGGTCTCGTTTTTTCTCTTTCTAGCACTGTTGTCTGAAATGGGCCGAATATTTGTAAGGAGTTGACTTCGCTAACAGAATATTTCGGAGAGCCTAAACCATAAGACAGGTAACATCCAATTCTATCAGCCCTTTATTTTTTTTCGTCCTGTTACCTTTCCTTTCATATTTATCTGTCGTCTCTTGATAATTTTGTATGTTACTGTATACACATTTTATATTTTGACTTGTATGTTACTGTGCTTATGAGGGTGGTCTTGTTTTTTTATCTTTCTAGCACTGTTGTCTGAAATGGGCCGAATACTTCTACGGAGCTGACTTCGCTAAAAGAATATTTCGGAGAGCCTAAACCATAAGACAGGTAACATGCAATTCTATCAGTCTTGTATTTTTTTCCGTCCTGTTACCTTTTCTTTCACATTTATCTGTCCTCCCTTGATAATTTTGTATGTTACTGTATACACATTTTATATTTTGACTTGTATGTAACAGTGTATATGAGTTTGGTCTCGTTTTTTTCACTTTCTAGCACTGTTGTCTGAAATGGGCCGAATATTTGTACGGAGCTGATATCGCTAAAAGAATATTTTAGAGAGCCTAAACGATAACACAGGTAACATGCAATTCTTTCAGCCTTGTATTTTTTTTCGTCCTGTTACCTTTTCTTTCATATTTATCTGTCGTCCCTTGATAATTTTGTATGTTACTGTATACACATTTTATATTTTGACTTGTATGTTACTGTGTATATGAGGGTGGTCTCGTTTTTTTCTCTTTCTAGCACTGTTGTCTGAAATGGGCCGAATATTTGTACGGAGTTTACTTCGCTAACAGAATATTTCGGAGAGCCTAAACCATAAGACAGGTAACATGCAATTCTATCATCCTTGTATTTTTTTTCGTCCTGTTACATTTTCTTTCACATTTATCTGTCCTCCCTTGATAATTTTGTATGTTACTGTATACACATTTTATATTTTGACTTGTATGTTACTGTGTATATGAGGGTGGTTTTGTTTTTTTCTCTTTCTAGAGCTGTTGTCTGAAATGGGCCGAATATTTGTACGGAGCTGACTTCGCTAACAGAATATTTCGGAGAGCCTAAACCATAAGACAGGAAACATGCAATTTTATCAGCCCTTTATTTTTTTTCGTCCTGTTACCTTTTCTTTCACATTTATCTGTCCTCCCTTGATAATTTTGTATGTTACTGTATACACATTTTATTTTTTGACTTGTATGTTACTGTGTATATGAGGGTGGTCTCGTTTTTTTCTCTTTCTAGCACTGTTGTCTGAAATGGGCCGAATATTTCTACGGAGTTGTCTTCGCCAAGAGAATATTTCGGAGAGCCTAAACCATAAGACAGGTAACATGCAATTCTATCAGCCTTGTATTTTTTTCCGTCCTGTTACATTTTCTTTCACATTTATCTGTCCTCCCTTGATAATTTTGTATGTTACTGTATACACATTTTATATTTTGACTTGTATGTTACTGTGTATATGAGGGTGGTCTCGTTTTTTTTTCTTTCTAGCACTGTTGTCTGAAATGGGCCGAATATTTATACGGAGTTGATTTCGCTAACAGAATATTTCGGAGAGCCTAAACCATAAGACAGGTAACATGCAATTCTATCAGCCTTGTATTTTTTTTCGTCCTGTTACATTTTCTTTCACATTTATCTGTCCTCCCTTGATAATTTTGTATGTTACTGTATACACATTTTATATTTTGACTTGTATGTTACTGTGTATATGAGGGTGGTTTTGTTTTTTTCTCTTTCTAGAACTGTTGTCTGAAATGGGCCGAATATTTGTACGGAGCTGAATTCGCTAACAGAATATTTCGGAGAGCCTAAACCATAAGACAGGAAACATGCAATTTTATCAGCCCTTTATTTTTTTTCGTCCTGTTACCTTTTCTTTCACATTTATCTGTCCTCCCTTGATAATTTTGTATGTTACTGTATACACATTTTATATTTTGACTTGTATGTTACTGTGTATATGAGGGTGGTCTCGTTTTTTTCTCTTTCTAGCACTGTTGTCTGAAATGGGCCGAATATTTGTACGGAGTTGACTTCGCTAACAGAATATTTCGGAGAGCCTAAACCATAAGACAGGTAACATGCAATTCTATCAGCCTTGTATTTTTTTTCGTCCTGTTACATTTTCTTTCACATTTATCTGTCCTCCCTTGATAATTTTGTATGTTACTGTATACACATTTTATATTTTGACTTGTATGTTACTGTGTATATGAAGGTGGTCTCGTTTTTTCTCTTTCTAGCACTGTTGTCTGAAATGGGCCGAATATTTGTAAGGAGTTGACTTCGCTAACAGAATATTTCGGAGAGCCTAAACCATAAGACAGGTAACATCCAATTCTATCAGCCCTTTATTTTTTTTCGTCCTGTTACCTTTCCTTTCATATTTATCTGTCGTCTCTTGATAATTTTGTATGTTACTGTATACACATTTTATATTTTGACTTGTATGTTACTGTGCTTATGAGGTTGGTCTTGTTTTTTTATCTTTCTAGCACTGTTGTCTGAAATGGGCCGAATACTTCTACGGAGCTGACTTCGCTAAAAGAATATTTCGGAGAGCCTAAACCATAAGACAGGTAACATGCAATTCTATCAGTCTTGTATTTTTTTCCGTCCTGTTACCTTTTCTTTCACATTTATCTGTCCTCCCTTGATAATTTTGTATGTTACTGTATACACATTTTATATTTTGACTTGTATGTAACTGTGTATATGAGTTTGGTCTCGTTTTTTTTCACTTTCTAGCACTGTTGTCTGAAATGGGCCGAATATTTGTACGGAGCTGATATCGCTAAAAGAATATTTTAGAGAGCCTAAACGATAACACAGGTAACATGCAATTCTTTCAGCCTTGTATTTTTTTTCGTCCTGTTACCTTTTCTTTCATATTTATCTGTCGTCCCTTGATAATTTTGTATGTTACTGTATACACATTTTATATTTTGACTTGTATGTTACTGTGTATATGAGGGTGGTCTCGTTTTTTTCTCTTTCTAGCACTGTTGTCTGAAATGGGCCGAATATTTGTACGGAGTTTACTTCGCTAACAGAATATTTCGGAGAGCCTAAACCATAAGACAGGTAACATGCAATTCTATCAGCCTTGTATTTTTTTTCGTCCTGTTACATTTTCTTTCACATTTATCTGTCCTCCCTTGATAATTTTGTATGTTACTGTATACACATTTTATATTTTGACTTGTATGTTACTGTGTATATGAGGGTGGTTTTGTTTTTTTCTCTTTCTAGAACTGTTGTCTGAAATGGGCCGAATATTTGTACGGAGCTGACTTCGCTAACAGAATATTTCGGAGAGCCTAAACCATAAGACAGGAAACATGCAATTTTATCAGCCCTTTATTTTTTTTCGTCCTGTTACCTTTTCTTTCACATTTATCTGTCCTCCCTTGATAATTTTGTATGTTACTGTATACACATTTTATATTTTGACTTGTATGTTACTGTGTATATGAGGGTGGTCTCGTTTTTTTCTCTTTCTAGCACTGTTGTCTGAAATGGGCCGAATATTTGTACGGAGTTGACTTCGCTAACAGAATATTTCGGAGAGCCTAAACCATAAGACAGGTAACATGCAATTCTATCAGCCTTGTATTTTTTTTCGTCCTGTTACATTTTCTTTCACATTTATCTGTCCTCCCTTGATAATTTTGTATGTTACTGTATACACATTTTATATTTTGACTTGTATGTTACTGTGTATATGAAGGTGGTCTCGTTTTTTCTCTTTCTAGCACTGTTGTCTGAAATGGGCCGAATATTTGTAAGGAGTTGACTTCGCTAACAGAATATTTCGGAGAGCCTAAACCATAAGACAGGTAACATCCAATTCTATCAGCCCTTTATTTTTTTTCGTCCTGTTACCTTTCCTTTCATATTTATCTGTCGTCTCTTGATAATTTTGTATGTTACTGTATACACATTTTATATTTTGACTTGTATGTTACTGTGCTTATGAGGGTGGTCTTGTTTTTTTATCTTTCTAGCACTGTTGTCTGAAATGGGCCGAATACTTCTACGGAGCTGACTTCGCTAAAAGAATATTTCGGAGAGCCTAAACCATAAGACAGGTAACATGCAATTCTATCAGTCTTGTATTTTTTTCCGTCCTGTTACCTTTTCTTTCACATTTATCTGTCCTCCCTTGATAATTTTGTATGTTACTGTATACAAATTTTATATTTTGACTTGTATGTAACTGTGTATATGAGTTTGGTCTCGTTTTTTTCACTTTCTAGCACTGTTGTCTGAAATGGGCCGAATATTTGTACGGAGCTGATATCGCTAAAAGAATATTTTAGAGAGCCTAAACGATAACACAGGTAACATGCAATTCTTTCAGCCTTGTATTTTTTTTCGTCCTGTTACCTTTTCTTTCATATTTATCTGTCGTCCCTTGATAATTTTGTATGTTACTGTATACACATTTTATATTTTGACTTGTATGTTACTGTGTATATGAGGGTGGTCTCGTTTTTTTCTCTTTCTAGCACTGTTGTCTGAAATGGGCCGAATATATCTACGGAGCTGTCTTCGCCAACAGAATATTTCGGAGAGCCTAAACCATAAGACAGGTAACATGCAATTCTATCAGCCTTGTATTTTTTTCCGTCCTGTTACATTTTCTTTCACATTTATCTGTCCTCCCTTGATAATTTTGTATGTTACTGTATACACATTTTATATTTTGACTTGTATGTTACTGTGTATATGAGGGTGGTCTCGTTTTTTTCTCTTTCTAGCACTGTTGTCTGAAATGGGCCGAATATTTGTACGGAGATGACTTCGCTAACAGAATATTTCGGAGAGCCTAAACCATAAGACAGGTAACATGCAATTCTATCAGCCTTGTATTTTTTTTCGTCCTGTTACATTTTCTTTTACATTTATCTGTCCTCCCTTGATAATTTTGTATGTTACTGTATACACATTTTATATTTTGACTTGTATGTTACTGTGTATATGAGGGTGGTTTTGTTTTTTTCTCTTTCTAGAACTGTTGTCTGAAATGGGCCGAACATTTGTACGGAGCTGACTTCGCTAACAGAATATTTCGGAGAGCCTAAACCATAAGACAGGAAACATGCAATTTTATCAGCCCTTTATTTTTTTTCGTCCTGTTACCTTTTCTTTCACATTTATCTGTCCTCCCTTGATAATTTTGTATGTTACTGTATACACATTTTATATTTTGACTTGTATGTTACTGTGTATATGAGGGTGGTCTCGTTTTTTTCTCTTTCTAGCACTGTTGTCTGAAATGGGCCGAATATTTGTACGGAGTTGACTTCGCTAAAAGAATATATCGGAGAGCCTAAACCATAAGACAGGTAACATGCAATTCTATCAGCCTTGTATTTTTTTTCGTCCTGTTACATTTTCTTTCACATTTATCTGTCCTCCCTTGATAATTTTGTATGTTACTGTATACACATTTTATATTTTGACTTGTATGTTACTGTGTATATGAAGGTGGTCTCGTTTTTTCTCTTTCTAGCACTGTTGTCTGAAATGGGCCGAATATTTGTAAAGAGTTGACTTCGCTAACAGAATATTTCGGAGAACCTAAAGCATAAGACAGGTAACATCCAATTCTATCAGCCCTTTATTTTTTTTCGTCCTGTTACCTTTCCTTTCATATTTATCTGTCGTCTCTTGATAATTTTGTATGTTACTGTATACACATTTTATATTTTGACTTGTATGTTACTGTGCTTATGAGGGTGGTCTTGTTTTTTTATCTTTCTAGCACTGTTGTCTGAAATGGGCCGAATACTTCTACGGAGCTGACTTCGCTAAAAGAATATTTCGGAGAGCCTAAACCATAAGACAGGTAACATGCAATTCTATCAGTCTTGTATTTTTTTCCGTCCTGTTACCTTTTCTTTCACATTTATCTGTCCTCCCTTGATAATTTTGTATGTTACTGTATACACATTTTATATTTTGACTTGTATGTAACTGTGTATATGAGTTTGGTCTCGTTTTTTTCACTTTCTAGCACTGTTGTCTGAAATGGGCCGAATATTTGTACGGAGCTGATATCGCTAAAAGAATATTTTAGAGAGCCTAAACGATAACACAGGTAACATGCAATTCTTTCAGCCTTGTATTTTTTTTCGTCCTGTTACCTTTTCTTTCATATTTATCTGTCGTCCCTTGATAATTTTGTATGTTACTGTATACACATTTTATATTTTGACTTGTATGTTACTGTGTATATGAGGGTGGTCTCGTTTTTTTCTCTTTCTAGCACTGTTGTCTGAAATGGGCCGAATATTTGTACGGAGTTTACTTCGCTAACAGAATATTTCGGAGAGCCTAAACCATAAGACAGGTAACATGCAATTCTATCAGCCTTGTATTTTTTTCGTCCTGTTACCTTTTCTTTCACATTTATCTGTCCTCCCTTGATAATTTTGTATGTTACTGTATACACATTTTATATTTTGACTTGTATGTTACTGTGTATATGAGGGTGGTCTCGTTTTTTTCTCTTTCTAGCACTGTTGTCTGAAATGGGCCGAATATTTCAACGGAGCTGTCTTCGCCAACAGAATATTTCGGAGAGCCTAAACCATAAGACAGGTAACATGCAATTCTATCAGCTTTGTATTTTTTTCCGTCCTGTTACATTTTCTTTCACATTTATCTGTCCTCCCTTGATAATTTTGTATGTTACTGTATACACATTTTATATTTTGCCTTGTATGTTACTGTGTATATGAGGGTGGTCTCGTTTTTTTCTCTTTCCAGCACTGTTGTCTGAAATGGGCCGAATATTTGTACGGAGTGTACTTCGCTAACAGAATATTTCGGAGAGCCTAAACCATAAGACAGGTAACATGCAATTCTATCAGCCTTGTATTTTTTTTCGTCCTGTTACATTTTCTTTCACATTTATCTGTCCTCCCTTGATAATTTTGTATGTTACTGTATACACATTTTATATTTTGACTTGTATGTTACTGTGTATATGAGGGTGGTTTTGTTTTTTTCTCTTTCTAGAACTGTTGTCTGAAATGGGCCGAATATTTGTACGGAGCTGACTTCGCTAACAGAATATTTCGGAGAGCCTAAACCATAAGACAGGTAACATGCAATTTTATCAGCCCTTTATTTTTTTTTCGTCCTGTTACCTTTTCTTTCATATTTATCTGTCCTCCCTTGATAATTTTGTATGTTACTGTATACACATTTTATATTTTGACTTGTATGTTACTGTGTATATGAGTTTGGTCTCGTTTTTTTCACTTTCTAGCACTGTTGTCTGAAATGGGAAGAATATTTGTACGGAGCTGATATCGCTAACAGAATATTTCAGAGAGCCTAAACGATAACACAGGAAACATGCAATTCTATCAGCCTTATATTTTTTTTCGTCCTGTTACCTTTTCTTTCATATTTATCTGTCGTCCCTTGATAATTTTGTATGTTACTGTATACACATTTTATATTTTGACTTGTATGTTACTGTGTATATGAGGGTGGTCTCGTTTTTTTCTCTTTCTAGCACTGTTGTCTGAAATGGGCCGAATATTTCTACGGAGCTGTCTTCGCCAACAGAATATTTCGGAGAGCCTAAACCATAAGACAGGTAACATGCAATTCTATCAGCCTTGAATTTTTTTCCGTCCTGTTACATTTTCTTTCACATTTATCAGTCCTCCCTTGATAATTTTGTATGTTACTGTATACACATTTTATATTTTGACTTGTATGTTACTGTGTATATGAGGGTGGTCTCGTTTTTTTTCTCTTTCTAGCACTGTTGTCTGAAATGGGCCGAATATTTGTACGGAGTTGACTTCGCTAACAGAATATTTCGGAGAGCCTAAACCATAAGACAGGTAACATGCAATTCTATAAGCCTTGTATTTTTTTTCGTCCTGTTACATTTTCGTTCACATTTATCTGTCCTCCCTCGATAATTTTGTATGTTACTTTATACACATTTTATATTTTGACTTGTATGTTACTGTGTATATGAGGGTGGTTTTGTTTTTTTCTCTTTCTAGAACTGTTGTCTGAAATGGGCCGAATATTTGTCCGGAGCTGACTTCGCTAACAGAATATTTCAGAGAGCCTAAACCATAAGACAGGTAACATGCAATTTTATCAGCCCTTTATTTTTTTCGTCCTGTTACCTTTTCTTTCACATTTATCTGTCCTCCCTTGTTAATTTTGTATGTTACTGTATACAAATTTTATATTTTGACTCGTATGTTACTGTGTATATGAGGGTGGTCTCGTTTTTTTCTCTTTCTAGCACTGTTGTCTGAAATGGGCCGAATACTTCTACGGAGCTGACTTCGCTAAAAGAATATTTCGGAGAGCCTAAACCATAAGACAGGTAACATGCAATTCTATCAGCCTTGTATTTTTTTCGTCCTGTTACCTTTTCTTTCACATTTATCTGTCCTCCCTTGATAATTTTGTATGTTACTGTATACACATTTTATATTTTGACTTGTATGTTACTGTGTATATGAGGGTGGTCTCGTTTTTTTCTCTTTCTAGCACTGTTGTCTGAAATGGGCCGAATATTTCTACGGAGCTGTCTTCGCCAACAGAATATTTCCGAGAGCCTAAACCATAAGACAGGTAACATGCAATTCTATCAGCCTTGTATTTTTTCCGTCCTGTTACATTTTCTTTCACATTTATCTGTCCTCCCTTGATAATTTTGTATGTTACTGTATACACATTTTATATTTTGACTTGTATGTTACTGTGTATATGAGGGTGGTCTCGTTTTTTTCTCTTTCTAGCACTGTTGTCTGAAATGGGCCGAATATTTGTACGGAGTTGACTTCGCTAACAGAATATTTCGGAGAGCCTAAACGATAACACAGGTAACATGCAATTCTATCAGCCTTGTATTTTTTTTCGTCCTGTTACCTTTTCTTTCATATTTATCTGTCGTCCCTTGATAATTTTGTATGTTTCTGTATACACATTTTATATTTTGACTTGTATGTTACTGTGTATATGAGGGTGGTCTCGTTTTTTTCTCTTTCTAGCACTGTTGTCTGAAATGGGCCGAATATTTGTACGGAGTTTACTTCGCTAACAGAATATTTCGGAGAGCCTACACCATAAGACAGGTAACATGCAATTCTATCAGCCTTGTATTTTTTTCGTCCTGTTACATTTCTTTCACATTTATCTGTCCTCCCTTGATAATTTTGTATGTTACTGTATACACATTTTGTATTTTGACTTGTATGTTACAGTGTATATGAGGGTGGTCTCGTTTTTTTCTCTTTCTAGCACTGTTGTCTGAAATGGGCCGAATATTTGTACGGAGCTGACTTCGCTAAAAGAATATTTCGGAGAGCCTAAACCATAAGACAGGTAACATGCAATTCTATCAGCCTTGTATTTTTTTTCGTCCTGTTACATTTTCTTTCACATTTATCTGTCCTCCCTTGATAATTTTGTATGTTACTGTATACACATTTTATATTTTGACTTGTATGTTACTGTGTATATGAGGGTGGTCTCGTTTTTTTCTCTTTCTAGCACTGTTGTCAGAAATGGGCCGAATATTTGTACGGAGTTGACTTCGCTAACAGAATATTTCGGAGAGCCTAAACCATAAGACAGGTAACATGCAATTCTATCAGCCCTTTATTTTTTTTCGTCCTGTTACCTTTTCTTTCATATTTGTCTGTCGTCCCTTGATAATTTTGTATGTTACTGTATACACATTTTATAATTTGACTTGTATGTTACTGTGTATATGAGGGTGGTCTCGTTTTTTTCTCTTTCTATCACTGTTGTCTGAAGTGGGCCGAATATTTCTACGGAGCTGTCTTCGCCAACAGAATATTTCGGAGAGCCTTAACCATACGACGGGTAACATGCAATTCTATCAGCCTTGTGTTTTTTTTTTCGCCCTGTTATCTTTTCTTTCACATTTATCTGTCCTCCCTTGATAATTTTGTATGTTACTGTATACACATTTTGTATTTTGACTTGTATGTTACTGTGTATATGAGGGTGGTCTCGTTTTTTTCTCTTTCTAGCACTGTTGTCAGAAATGGGCCGAATATTTGTACGGAGCTGACTTCGCTAACAGAATATTTCGGAGATCCTAAACCATAAGACAGGTAACATGCAATTCTATCAGCCCTTTATTTTTTTTCGTCCTGTTACCTTTTCTTTCATATTTATCTGTCGTCCCTTGATAATTTTGTATGTTACTGTATACACATTTTATAATTTGACTTGTATGTTACTGTGTATATGAGGGTGGTCTCGTTTTTTTCTCTTTCTAGCACTGTTGTCTGAAATGGGCCGAATATTTGTACGGAGTTGACTTCGCTAACAGAATATTTCTTAGAGCCTAAACCATAAGACAGGTAACATGCAATTCTATCAGCCTTGTATTTTTTTCGTCCTGTTACCTTTTCTTTCACATTTATCTGTCCTCCCTTGATAATTTTGTATGTTACTGTATACACATTTTATATTTTGACTTGTATGTTACTGTGTATATGAGGGTGGTCTCGTTTATTTCTCTTTCTAGCACTGTTGTCTGAAATGGGCCGAATATTTTTACGGAGCTGTCTTCGCCAACAGAATATTTCGGGGAGCCTAAACCATACGACAGGTAACATGCAATTCTATCAGCCTTGTGTTTTTTTTTCGCCCTGTTATCTTTTCTTTCACATTTATCTGTCCTCCCTTGATAATTTTGTATGTTACTGTATACACATTTTGTATTTTGACTTGTATGTTACTGTGTATATGAGGGTGGTCTCGTTTTTTTCTCTTTCTAGCACTGTTGTCTGAAATGGGCCGAATATTTGTACGGAGCTGACTTCGCTAAAAGAATATTTCGGAAAGCCTAAACCATAAGACAGGTAACATGCAATTCTATCAGCCTTGTATTTTTTTCGCCCTGTTACCTTTTCTTTCACATTTATCTGTCTTCCCTTGATAATTTTGTATGTTACTGTATACACATTTTATATTTTGACTTGTATGTTACTGTGTATATGAGGGTGGTCTCGTTTATTTCTCTTTCTAGCACTGTTGTCTGAAATGGGCCGAATATTTGTACGGAGTTGTCTTCGCTAACAGAATATTTCGGAGAGCCTAAACCTTAAGACGGGTAACATGCAATTCTATCAGCCTTGTATTTTTTTTCGTCCTGTTACCTTTTCTTTCACATTTATCTGTCCTCCCTTGATAATTTTGTATGTGACTGTATACACATTTTGTATTTTGACTTGTATGTTACTGTGTATATGAGGGTGGTCTCGTTTTTCTCTCTTTCTAGCACTGTTGTTTGAAATGGGCCGAGTATTTGTACGGAGCTGACTTCGCTAAAAGAATATTTCGGAGAGCCTAAACCATAAGACAGGTAACATGCAGTTCTATCAGCCTTGTATTTTTTTTCGTCCTGTTACATTTTCTTTCACATTTATCTGTCCTCCCTTGATAATTTTGTATGTTACTGTATACACATTTTATATTTTGACTTGTATGTTACTGTGTATATGAGGGTGGTCTCGTTTTTCTCTCTTTCTAGCACTGTTGTCTGAAATGGGCCGAATATTTCTACGGAGCTGACTTCGCCAACAGAATATTTCGGAGAGCCTAACCCATAAGACAGGTAACATGCAATTCTATCAGCCTTGTATTTTTTTTGCCCTGTTATCTTTTCTTTCACATTTATCTGTCCTCCCTTATAATTTTGTATGTTACTGTATACACATTTTGTATTTTGACTTGTATGTTACTGTGTATATGAGGGTGGTCTTGTTTTTTTCACTTTCTAGCATTGTTGTCTGAAATGGGCCGAATATTTGTACGGAGCTGACTTCGCTAACAGAATATTTCGGAGAGCCTAAACCATAAGACAGGTAACATGCAATTTTATCAACCCTTTTTTTTTCGTCCTGTTACCTTTTCTTTCATATTTATCTGTCCTCCCTTGATAATTTTGTATGTTACTGTATACACATTTTATATTTTGACTTGTATGTTACTGTGTATATGAGGGTGGTCTCGTTTTTTTCTCTTTCTAGCACTGTTGTCTGAAATGGGCCGAATATTTGTACGGAGTTGACTTCGCTAACAGAATATTTCGGAGAGCCTAAACCATAAGACAGGTAACATGCAATTCTATCAGCCTTGTATTTTTTTTCGTCCTGTTACCTTTTCTTTCACATTTATCTGTCCTTCCTTGATAATTTTGTATGTTACTGTATACACATTTTATATTTTGACTTGTATGTTACTGTGTATATGAGGGTGGTCTCGTTTTTTCCTCTTTCTAGCACTGTTGTCTGAAATGGGCCGAATATTTGTACGGAGCTGACTTCGCTAAAAGAATATTTCGGAGAGCCTAAACCATAAGACAGGTAACATGCCGTTCTATCAGCCTTGTATTTTTTTTCGTCCTGTTACATTTTCTTTCACATTTATCTGTCCTCCCTTGATAATTTTGTATGTTACTGTATACACATTTTATATATTGACTTGTATGTTACTGTGTATATGAGGGTGGTCTTGTTTTTTTCACTTTCTAGCACTGTTGTCTGAAATGGACCGAATATTTGTACGGAGCTGATTTCGCTAACAGAATATTTCGGAGAGCCTAAACGATAACACATGTAACATGCAATTCTATCAGCCTTGTATTTTTTTTCGTCCTGTTACATTTTCTTTCACATTTATCTGTCCTCCCTTGATAATTTTGTATGTTACTGTATACACATTTTATATTTTGACTTGTATGTTACTGTGTATATGAGGGTGGTCTCGTTTTTTTCTCTTTCTAGCACTGTTGTCTGAAATGGGCCGAATATTTGTACGGAGTTGTCTTCGCTAACAGAATATTTCGGAGAGCCTAAACCTTAAGACAGGTAACATGCAATTCTATCAGCCTTGTATTTTTTTTCGTCCTGTTACCTTTTCTTTCACATTTATCTGTCCTCCCTTGATAATTTTGTATGTTACTGTATACACATTTTATATTTTGACTTGTATGTTACTGTGTATATGAGGGTGGTCTCGTTTTTCTCTCTTTCTAGCACTTTTGTCTGAAATGGGCCGAATATTTCTACGGAGCTGACTTCGCCAACAGAATATTTCGGAGAGCCTAACCCATAAGACAGGTAACATGCAATTCTCTCAGCCTTGTATTTTTTTTCACCCTGTTATCTTTTCTTTCACATTTATCTGTCCTCCCTTGATAATTTTGTATGTTACTGTATACACATTTTGTATTTTGACTTGTATGTTACTGTGTATATGACTGTGGTCTCGTTTTTTTCTCTTTCTAGCACTGTTGTCTGAAATGGGCCGAATATTTGTACGGAGCTGACTTCGCTAAAAGAATATTTCGGAGAGCCTAAACCATAAGACAGGTAACATGCAATTCTATCAGCCTTGTATTTTTTTTCGTCCTGTTACGTTTTCTTTCACATTTATCTGTCCTCCCTTGATAATTTTGTATGTTACTGTATACACATTTTATATTTTGACTTGTATGTTACTGTGTATATGAGGGTGGTCTCGTTTTTTTCTCTTTCTAGCACTGTTGTCTGAAATGGGCCGAATATTTCTACGGAGCTGACTTCACCAACAGAATATTTCGGAGAGCCTAACCCATAAGACAGGTAACATGCAATTCTATCAGCCTTGTATTTTTTTTCGCCCTGTTATCTTTTCTTTCACATTTATCTGTCCTCCCTTGATAATTTTGTATGTTACTGTATACACATTTTATATTTTGACTTGTATGTTACTGTGTATATGAGGGTGGTCTCGTTTTTTTCTCTTTCTAGCACTGTTGTCTGAAATGGGCCGAATATTTGTACGGAGCTGACTTAGCTAAAAGAATATTTCGGAGAGCCTAAACCATAAGACAGGTAACATGCAGTTCTATCAGCCTTGTATTTTTTTTCGTCCTGTTACATTTTCTTTCACATTTATCTGTCCTCCCTTGATAATTTTGTATGTTACTGTATACACATTTTATATTTTGACTTGTATGTTACTGTGTATATGAGGGTGGTCTCGTTTTTCTCTCTTTCTAGCACTGTTGTCTGAAATGGGCCGAATATTTTTACGGAGCTGTCTTCGCCAACAGAATTTTTCGGAGAGCCTAACCCATAAGACAGGTAACATGCAATTCTATCAGCCTTGTATTTTTTTCGCCCTGTTATCTTTTCTTTCACATTTATCTGTCCTCCCTTGATAATTTTGTATGTTACTGTATACACATTTTGTATTTTGACTTGTATGTTACTGTGTATATGAGGGTGGTCTCGTTTTTTTCTCTTTCTAGCACTGTTGTCTGAAATGGGCCGAATATTTGTACGGAGCTGACTTCGCTAAAAGAATATTTCGGAGAGCCTAACCCATAAGACAGGTAACATGCAATTTTATCAGCCTTGTATTTTTTTTGCCCTGTTATCTTTTCTTTCACATTTATCTGTCCTCCCTTATAATTTTGTATGTTACTGTATACACATTTTGTATTTTGACTTGTATGTTACTGTGTATATGAGGGTGGTCTTGTTTTTTTCACTTTCTAGCATTGTTGTCTGAAATGGGCCGAATATTTGTACGGAGCTGACTTCGCTAACAGAATATTTCGGAGAGCCTAAACCATAAGACAGGTAACATGCAATTTTATCAACCCTTTTTTTTTCGTCCTGTTACCTTTTCTTTCATATTTATCTGTCCTCTCTTGATAATTTTGTATGTTACTGTATACACATTTTATATTTTGACTTGTATGTTACTGTGTATATGAGGGTGGTCTCGTTTTTTTCTCTTTCTAGCACTGTTGTCTGAAATGGGCCGAATATTTGTACGGAGTTGACTTCGCTAACAGAATATTTCGGAGAGCCTAAACCATAAGACAGGTAACATGCAATTCTATCAGCCTTGTATTTTTTTTCGTCCTGTTACCTTTTCTTTCACATTTATCTGTCCTTCCTTGATAATTTTGTATGTTACTGTATACACATTTTGTATTTTGACTTGTATGTTACTGTGTATATGAGGGTGGTCTTGTTTTTTTCACTTTCTAGCATTGTTGTCTGAAATGGGCCGAATATTTGTACGGAGCTGACTTCGCTAACAGAATATTTCGGAGAGCCTAAACCATAAGACAGGTAACATGCAATTTTATCAACCCTTTTTTTTTCGTCCTGTTACCTTTTCTTTCATATTTATCTGTCCTCCCTTGATAATTTTGTATGTTACTGTATACACATTTTATATTTTGACTTGTATGTTACTGTGTATATGAGGGTGGTCTCGTTTTTTTCTCTTTCTAGCACTGTTGTCTGAAATGGGCCGAATATTTGTACGGAGTTGACTTCGCTAACAGAATATTTCGGAGAGCCTAAACCATAAGACAGGTAACATGCAATTCTATCAGCCTTGTATTTTTTTTCGTCCTGTTACCTTTTCTTTCACATTTATCTGTCCTTCCTTGATAATTTTGTATGTTACTGTATACACATTTTATATTTTGACTTGTATGTTACTGTGTATATGAAGGTGGTCTCGTTTTTTCCTCTTTCTAGCACTGTTGTCTGAAATGGGCCGAATATTTGTACGGAGCTGACTTCGCTAAAAGAATATTTCGGAGAGCCTAAACCATAAGACAGGTAACATGCCGTTCTATCAGCCTTGTATTTTTTTTCGTCCTGTTACATTTTCTTTCACATTTATCTGTCCTCCCTTGATAATTTTGTATGTTACTGTATACACATTTTATATATTGACTTGTATGTTACTGTGTATATGAGGGTGGTCTTGTTTTTTTCACTTTCTAGCACTGTTGTCTGAAATGGACCGAATATTTGTACGGAGCTGATTTCGCTAACAGAATATTTCGGAGAGCCTAAACGATAACACATGTAACATGCAATTCTATCAGCCTTGTATTTTTTTTCGTCCTGTTACATTTTCTTTCACATTTATCTGTCCTCCCTTGATAATTTTGTATGTTACTGTATACATATTTTATATTTTGACTTGTATGTTACTGTGTATATGAGGGTGGTCTCGTTTTTTTCTCTTTCTAGCGCTGTTGTCTGAAATGGGCCGAATATTTGTACGGAGTTGTCTTCGCTAACAGAATATTTCGGAGAGCCTAAACCTTAAGACAGGTAACATGCAATTCTATCAGCCTTGTATTTTTTTTCGTCCTGTTACCTTTTCTTTCACATTTATCTGTCCTCCCTTGATAATTTTGTATGTTACTGTATACACATTTTATATTTTGACTTGTATGTTACTGTGTATATGAGGGTGGTCTCGTTTTTCTCTCTTTCTAGCACTTTTGTCTGAAATGGGCCGAATATTTCTACGGAGCTGACTTCGCCAACAGAATATTTCGGAGAGCCTAACCCATAAGACAGGTAACATGCAATTCTCTCAGCCTTGTATTTTTTTTCACCCTGTTATCTTTTCTTTCACATTTATCTGTCCTCCCTTGATAATTTTGTATGTTACTGTATACACATTTTGTATTTTGACTTGTATGTTACTGTGTATATGAGGGTGGTCTCGTTTTTTTCTCTTTCTAGCACTGTTGTCTGAAATGGGCCGAATATTTGTACGGAGCTGACTTCGCTAAAAGAATATTTCGGAGAGCCTAAACCATAAGACAGGTAACATGCAATTCTATCAGCCTTGTATTTTTTTTCGTCCTGTTACGTTTTCTTTCACATTTATCTGTCCTCCCTTGATAATTTTGTATGTTACTGTATACACATTTTATATTTTGACTTGTATGTTACTGTGTATATGAGGGTGGTCTCGTTTTTTTCTCTTTCTAGCACTGTTGTCTGAAATGGGCCGAATATTTCTACGGAGCTGACTTCACCAACAGAATATTTCGGAGAGCCTAACCCATAAGACAGGTAACATGCAATTCTATCAGCCTTGTATTTTTTTTCGCCCTGTTATCTTTTCTTTCACATTTATCTGTCCTCCCTTGATAATTTTGTATGTTACTGTATACACATTTTATATTTTGACTTGTATGTTACTGTGTATATGAGGGTGGTCTCGTTTTTTTCTCTTTCTAGCACTGTTGTCTGAAATGGGCCGAATATTTGTACGGAGCTGACTTAGCTAAAAGAATATTTCGGAGAGCCTAAACCATAAGACAGGTAACATGCAGTTCTATCAGCCTTGTATTTTTTTTCGTCCTGTTACATTTTCTTTCACATTTATCTGTCCTCCCTTGATAATTTTGTATGTTACTGTATACACATTTTATATTTTGACTTGTATGTTACTGTGTATATGAGGGTGGTCTCGTTTTTCTCTCTTTCTAGCACTGTTGTCTGAAATGGGCCGAATATTTTTACGGAGCTGTCTTCGCCAACAGAATTTTTCGGAGAGCCTAACCCATAAGACAGGTAACATGCAATTCTATCAGCCTTGTATTTTTTTCGCCCTGTTATCTTTTCTTTCACATTTATCTGTCCTCCCTTGATAATTTTGTATGTTACTGTATACACATTTTGTATTTTGACTTGTATGTTACTGTGTATATGAGGGTGGTCTCGTTTTTTTCTCTTTCTAGCACTGTTGTCTGAAATGGGCCGAATATTTGTACGGAGCTGACTTCGCTAAAAGAATATTTCGGAGAGCCTAAACCATAAGACAGGTAACATGCAGTTCTATCAGCCTTGTATTTTTTTTCGTCCTGTTACATTTTCTTTTACATTTATCTGTCCTCCCTTGATAATTTTGTATGTTACTGTATACACATTTTATATTTTGACTTGTATGTTACTGTGTATATGAGGCTGGTCTTGTTTTTTTCACTTTCTAGCACTGTTGTCTGAAATGGGCCGAATATTTGTACGGAGCTGACTTCGCTAACAGAATATTTCGGAGAGCCTAAACCATACGACAGGTAACATGCAATTCTATCAGCCTTGTATTTTTTTTCGTCCTGTTACATTTTCTTTCACATTTATCTGTCCTCCCTTGATAATTTTGTATGTTACTGTATACACATTTTATATTTTGACTTGTATGTTACTGTGTATATGAGGGTGGTCTCGTTTTTTTCTCTTACTAGCACTGTTGTCTGAAATGGGCCGATTATTTGTACGGAGTTGTCTTCGCTAACAGAATATTTCGGAGACCCTAAACCTTAAGACAGGTAACATGCAATTCTATCAGCCTTGTATTTGTTTTCGTCCTGTTACCTTTTCTTTCACATTTATCTGTCCTCCCTTGATAATTTTGTATGTTACTGTATACACATTTTATATTTTGACTTGCATGTTACTGTGTATATGAGGGTGGTCTCGTTTTTTTCTCTTTCTAGCACTGTTGTCTGAAATGGGCCGAATATTTGTACGGAGTTGACTTCGCAGACAGAATATTTCGGAGAGCCTAACCCATAAGACAGGTAACATGCAATTCTATCAGTCTTGTATTTTTTTTCGCCCTGTTATCTTTTCTTTCACATTTATCTGTCCTCCCTTGATAATTTTGTATGTTACTGTATACACATTTTATATTTTGACTTGTATGTTACTGTGTATATGAGGCTGGTCTTGTTTTTTCACTTTCTAGCACTGTTGTCTGAAATGGGCCGAATATTTGTACGGAGCTGACTTCGCTAACATAATATTTCAGAGAGCCTAAACCATGCGACAGGTAACATGCAATTCTATCAGCCTTGTGTTTTTTTTCGCCCTGTTATCTTTTCTTTCACATTTATCTGTCCTCCCTTGATAATTTTGTATGTTACTGTGTACACATTTTATATTTTGACTTGTATGTTACTGTGTATATGAGGGTGGTCTCGTTTTTCTCTCTTTCTAGCACTGTTGTCTGAAATGGGCCGAATATTTCTAAGGAGCTGACTTCGCCAACAGAATATTTCGGAGAGCCTAACCCATAAGACAGGTAACATGCAATTCTATCAGCCTTGTATTTTTTTCGCCCTGTTACATTTTCTTTCACATTTATCTGTCCTCCCTTGATAATTTTGTATGTTACTGTATACACATTTTATATTTTGACTTGTATGTTACTGTGTATATGAGGCTGGTCTTGTTTTTTTCACTTTCTAGCACTGTTGTCTGAAATGGGCCGAATATTTGTACGGAGCTGACTTCGCTAACAGAATATTTCGGAGAGCCTAAACCATACGACAGGTAACATGCAATTCTATCAGCCTTGTGTTTTTTTTTCGCCCTGTTATCTTTTCTTTCACATTTATCTGTCCTCCCTTGATAATTTTGTATGTTACTGTATACACATTTTATATTTTGACTTGTATGTTACTGTGTATATGAGGGTGGTCTCGTTTTTTTCTCTTTCTAGCACTGTTGTCTGAAATGGGCCGAATATTTTTACGGAGCTGACTTCGCCAACAGAATATTTCGGAGAGCCTAACCCATAAGACAGGTAACATGCAATTCTATCAGCCTTGTATTTTTTTCGCCCTGTTACATTTTCTTTCACATTTATCTGTCCTCCCTTGATAATTTTGTATGTTACTGTATACACATTTTATATTTTGACTTGTATGTTACTGTGTATATGAGGCTGGTCTTGTTTTTTTCACTTTCTAGCACTGTTGTCTGAAATGGGCCGAATATTTGTACGGAGCTGACTTCGCTAACAGAATATTTCGGAGAGCCTAAACCATACGACAGGTAACATGCAATTCTATCAGCCTTGTGTTTTTTTTTTCGCCCTGTTATCTTTTCTTTCACATTTATCTGTCCTCCCTTGATAATTTTGTATGTTACTGTATACACATTTTATATTTTGACTTGTATGTTACTGTGTATATGAGGGTGGTCTCGTTTTTTTCTCTTTCTAGCACTGTTGTCTGAAATGGGCCGAATATTTTTACGGAGCTGTCTTCGCCAACAGAATATTTCGGGGAGCCTAAACCATACGACAGGTAACATGCAATTCTATCAGCCTTGTGTTTTTTTTTCGCCCTGTTATCTTTTCTTTCACATTTATCTGTCCTCCCTTGATAATTTTGTATGTTACTGTATACACATTTTGTATTTTGACTTGTATGTTAATGTGTATATGAGGGTGGTCTCGTTTTTTTCTCTTTCTAGCACTGTTGTCAGAAATGGGCCGAATATTTGTACGGAGCTGACTTCGCTAACAGAATATTTCGGAGAGCCTAAACCATAAGAAAGGTAACATGCAATTCTATCAGCCTTGTATTTTTTTTCGTCCTGTTACATTTTGTTTCATATTTATCTGTCCTCCCTTGATAATTTTGTATGTTACTGTATACACATTTTATATTTTCACTTGTATGTTACTGTTTATATGAGGGTGGTATCGTTTTTCTCTCTTTCTAGCACTGTTGTCTGAAATGGGCCAATAATTTCTACGGAGCTGACTTCGCCAACAGAATATTTCGGAGAGACTAACCCATAAGACAGGTAACATGCAATTCTATCAGCCTTGTATTTTTTTTCGCCCTGTTATCTTTTCTTTCACATTTATCTGTCCTCCCTTGATAATTTTGTATGTTACTGTATACACATTTTGTATTTTGACTTGTATGTTACTGTGTATATGAGGGTGGTCTCGTTTTTTTCTCTTTCTAGCACTGTTGTCTGAAATGGGCCGAATATTTGTACGGAGCTGACTTCGCTAAAAGAATATTTCGGAAAGCCTAAACCATAAGACAGGTAACATGCAATTCTATCAGCCTTGTATTTTTTTCGCCCTGTTACCTTTTCTTTCACATTTATCTGTCTTCCCTTGATAATTTTGTATGTTACTGTATACACATTTTATATTTTGACTTGTATGTTACTGTGTATATGAGGGTGGTCTCGTTTATTTCTCTTTCTAGCACTGTTGTCTGAAATGGGCCGAATATTTGTACGGAGTTGTCTTCGCTAACAGAATCTTTCGGAGAGCCTAAACCTTAAGACAGGTAACATGCAATTCTATCAGCCTTGTATTTTTTTTCGTCCTGTTACCTTTTCTTTCACATTTATCTGTCCTCCCTTGTTAATTTTGTATGTTACTGTATACACATTTTGTATTTTGACTTGTATGTTACTGTGTATATGAGGGTGGTCTCGTTTTTCTCTCTTTCTAGCACTGTTGTCTGAAATGGGCCGAATATTTGTACGGAGCTGACTTCGCTAAAAGAATATTTCGGAGAGCCTAAACCATAAGACAGGTAACATGCAGTTCTATCAGCCTTGTATTTTTTTTCGTCCTGTTACATTTTCTTTCACATTTATCTGTCCTCCCTTGATAATTTTGTATGTTACTGTATACACATTTTATATTTTGACTTGTATGTTACTGAGTATATGAGGGGGGTCTCGTTTTTCTCTCTTTCTAGCACTGTTGTCTGAAATGGGCCGAATATTTCTACGGAGCTGACTTCGCCAACAGAATATTTCGGAGAGCCTAACCCATAAGACAGGTAACATGCAATTCTATCAGCCTTGTATTTTTTTCGCCCTGTTATCTTTTCTTTCACATTTATCTGTCCTCCCTTATAATTTTGTATGTTACTGTATACACATTTTGTATTTTGACTTGTATGTTACTGTGTATATGAGGGTGGTCTCGTTTTTTTCTCTTTCTAGCACTGTTGTCTGAAATGGGCCGAATATTTGTACGGAGCTGACTTCGCTAAAAGAATATTTCGGAGAGCCTAAACCATAAGACAGGTAACATGCAGTTCTATCAGCCTTGTATTTTTTTTCGTCCTGTTACATTTTCTTTCACATTTATCTGTCCTCCCTTGATAATTTTGTATGTTACTGTATACACATTTTATATTTTGACTTGTATGTTACTGTGTATATGAGGGTGGTCTTGTTTTTTTCACTTTCTAGCATTGTTGTCTGAAATGGGCCGAATATTTGTACGGAGCTGATTTCGCTAACAGAATATTTCGGAGAGCCTAAACGATAACACAGGTAACATGCAATTCTATCAGCCTTGTATTTTTTTTCGTCCTGTTACATTTTCTTTCACATTTATCGGTCCTCCCTTGATAATTTTGTATGTTACTGTATACACATTTTATATTTTGACTTGTATGTTACTGTGTATATGAGGGTGGTCTTGTTTTTCTCTCTTTCTAGCACTGTTGTCTGAAATGGGCCGAATATTTGTACGGAGCTGACTTCGCTAACAGAATATTTCGGAGAGCCTAAACCATAAGACAGGTAACATGCAATTTTATCAGCCCTTTTTTTTTCGTCCTGTTACCTTTTCTTTCATATTTATCTGTCCTCCCTTGATAATTTTGTATGTTACTGTATACACATTTTATATTTTGACTTGTATGTTACGGTGTATATGAGGGTGGTCTCGTTTTTTTCTCTTTCTAGCACTGTTGTCTGAAATGGGCCGAATATTTGTACGGAGTTGACTTCGCTAACAGAATATTTCGGAGAGCCTAAACCAAAAGACAGGTAACATGCAATTCTATCAGCCCTTTATTTTTTTTCGTCCTGTTACCTTTTCTTTCATATTTATCTGTCGTCCCTTGATAATTTTGTATGTTACTGTACACACATTTTATAATTTGACTTGTATGTTACTGTGTATATGAGGGTGGTCTCGTTTTTCTCTCTTTCTAGCACTTTTGTCTGAAATGGGCCGAATATTTCTACGGAGCTGACTTCGCCAACAGAATATTTCGGAGAGCCTAACCCATAAGACAGGTAACATGCAATTCTCTCAGCCTTGTATTTTTTTTCACCCTGTTATCTTTTCTTTCACATTTATCTGTCCTCCCTTGATAATTTTGTATGTTACTGTATACACATTTTGTATTTTGACTTGTATGTTACTGTGTATATGAGGGTGGTCTCGTTTTTTTCTCTTTCTAGCACTGTTGTCTGAAATGGGCCGAATATTTGTACGGAGCTGACTTCGCTAAAAGAATATTTCGGAGAGCCTAAACCATAAGACAGGTAACATGCAATTCTATCAGCCTTGTATTTTTTTTCGTCCTGTTACGTTTTCTTTCACATTTATCTGTCCTCCCTTGATAATTTTGTATGTTACTGTATACACATTTTATATTTTGACTTGTATGTTACTGTGTATATGAGGGTGGTCTCGTTATTTTCTCTTTCTAGCACTGTTGTCTGAAATGGGCCGAATATTTCTACGGAGCTGACTTCACCAACAGAATATTTCGGAGAGCCTAACCCATAAGACAGGTAACATGCAATTCTATCAGCCTTGTATTTTTTTTCGCCCTGTTATCTTTTCTTTCACATTTATCTGTCCTCCCTTGATAATTTTGTATGTTACTGTATACACATTTTATATTTTGACTTGTATGTTACTGTGTATATGAGGGTGGTCTCGTTTTTTTCTCTTTCTAGCACTGTTGTCTGAAATGGGCCGAATATTTGTACGGAGCTGACTTAGCTAAAAGAATATTTCGGAGAGCCTAAACCATAAGACAGGTAACATGCAGTTCTATCAGCCTTGTATTTTTTTTCGTCCTGTTACATTTTCTTTCACATTTATCTGTCCTCCCTTGATAATTTTGTATGTTACTGTATACACATTTTATATTTTGACTTGTATGTTACTGTGTATATGAGGGTGGTCTCGTTTTTCTCTCTTTCTAGCACTGTTGTCTGAAATGGGCCGAATATTTTTACGGAGCTGTCTTCGCCAACAGAATTTTTCGGAGAGCCTAACCCATAAGACAGGTAACATGCAATTCTATCAGCCTTGTATTTTTTTTGCCCTGTTTTCTTTTCTTTCACATTTATCTGTCCTCCCTTGATAATTTTGTATGTTACTGTATACACATTTTGTATTTTGACTTGTATGTTACTGTGTATATGAGGGTGGTCTCGTTTTTATCTCTTTCTAGCACTGTTGTCTGAAATGGGCCGAATATTTGTACGGAGCTGACTTCGCTAAAAGAATATTTCGGAGAGCCTAAACCATAAGACAGGTAACATGCAGTTCTATCAGCCTAGTATTTTTTTTCGTCCTGTAACATTTTCTTTTACATTTATCTGTCCTCCCTTGATAATTTTGTATGTTACTGTATACACATTTTATATTTTGACTTGTATGTTACTGTGTATATGAGGCTGGTCTTGTTTTTTCACTTTCTAGCACTGTTGTCTGAAATGGGCCGAATATTTGTACGGAGCTGACTTCGCTAACAGAATATTTCGGAGAGCCTAAACCATACGACAGGTAACATGCAATTCTATCAGCCTTGTATTTTTTTTCGTCCTGTTACATTTTCTTTCACATTTATCTGTCCTCCCTTGATAATTTTGTATGTTACTGTATACACATTTTATATTTTGACTTGTATGTTACTGTGTATATGAGGGTGGTCTCGTTTTTTTCTCTTTCTAGCACTGTTGTCTGAAATGGGCCGATTATTTGTACGGAGTTGTCTTCGCTAACAGAATATTTCGGAGACCCTAAACCTTAAGACAGGTAACATGCAATTCTATCAGCCTTGTATTTGTTTTCGTCCTGTTACCTTTTCTTTCACATTTATCTGTCCTCCCTTGATAATTTTGTATGTTACTGTATACACATTTTATATTTTGACTTGCATGTTACTGTGTATATGAGGGTGGTCTCGTTTTTTTCTCTTTCTAGCACTGTTGTCTGAAATGGGCCGAATATTTGTACGGAGTTGACTTCGCAGACAGAATATTTCGGAGAGCCTAAACCATAAGACAGGTAACATGCAATTCTATCAGCCCTTTATTTTTTTCGTCCTGTTATCTTTTCTTTCACATTTATCTGTCCTCCCTTGATAATTTTGTATGTTACTGTATACACATTTTGTATTTTGACTTGTATGTTACTGTGTATATGAGGGTGGTCTCCTTTTTCTCTCTTTCTAGCACTGATGTCTGAAATGGGCCGAATATATCTACGGAGCTGACTTCGCCAACAGATTATTTCGGAGAGCCTAACCCATAAGACAGGTAACATGCAATTCTATCAGCCTTGTATTTTTTTTCGCCCTGTTATCTTTTCTTTCACATTTATCTGTCCTCCCTTGATAATTTTGTATGTTACTGTATACACATTTTATATTTTGACTTGTATGTTACTGTGTATATGAGGCTGGTCTTGTTTTTTCACTTTCTAGCACTGTTGTCTGAAATGGGCCGAATATTTGTACGGAGCTGACTTCGCTAACATAATATTTCAGAGAGCCTAAACCATGCGACAGGTAACATGCAATTCTATCAGCCTTGTGTTTTTTTTTCGCAATGTTATCTTTTCTTTCACATTTATCTGTCCTCCCTTGATAATTTTGTATGTTACTGTGTACACATTTTATATTTTGACTTGTATGTTACTGTGTATATGAGGGTGGTCTCGTTTTTCTCTCTTTCTAGCACTGTTGTCTGAAATGGGCCGAATATTTCTAAGGAGCTGACTTCGCCAACAGAATATTTCGGAGAGCCTAACCCATAAGACAGGTAACATGCAATTCTATCAGCCTTGTATTTTTTTCGCCCTGTTACATTTTCTTTCACATTTATCTGTCCTCCCTTGAAAATTTTGTATGTTACTGTATACACATTTTATATTTTGACTTGTATGTTACTGTGTATATGAGGCTGGTCTTGTTTTTTTCACTTTCTAGCACTGTTGTCTGAAATGGGCCGAATATTTGTACGGAGCTGACTTCGCTAACAGAATATTTCGGAGAGCCTAAACCATACGACAGGTAACATGCAATTCTATCAGCCTTGTGTTTTTTTTTCGCCCTGTTATCTTTTCTTTCACATTTATCTGTCCTCCCTTGATAATTTTGTATGTTACTGTATACACATTTTATATTTTGACTTGTATGTTACTGTTTATATGAGGGTGGTCTCGTTTTTTTCTCTTTCTAGCACTGTTGTCTGAAATGGGCCGAATATTTTTACGGAGCTGTCTTCGCCAACAGAATATTTCGGGGAGCCTAAACCATACGACAGGTAACATGCAATTCTATCAGCCTTGTGTTTTTTTTTCGCCCTGTTATCTTTTCTTTCACATTTATCTGTCCTCCCTTGATAATTTTGTATGTTACTGTATACACATTTTGTATTTTGACTTGTATGTTACTGTGTATATGAGGGTGGTCTCGTTTTTTTCTCTTTCTAGCACTGTTGTCAGAAATGGGCCGAATATTTGTACGGAGCTGACTTCGCTAACAGAATATTTCGGAGAGCCTAAACCATAAGAAAGGTAACATGCAATTCTATCAGCCTTGTATTTTTTTTCGTCCTGTTACATTTTGTTTCATATTTATCTGTCCTCCCTTGATAATTTTGTATGTTACTGTATACACATTTTATATTTTCACTTGTATGTTACTATTTATATGAGGGTGGTATCGTTTTTCTCTCTTTCTAGCACTGTTGTCTGAAATGGGCCAATAATTTCTACGGAGCTGACTTCGCCAACAGAATATTTCGGAGAGACTAACCCATAAGACAGGTAACATGCAATTCTATCAGCCTTGTATTTTTTTTCGCCCTGTTATCTTTTCTTTCACATTTATCTGTCCTCCCTTGATAATTTTGTATGTTACTGTATACACATTTTGTATTTTGACTTGTATGTTACTGTGTATATGAGGGTGGTCTCGTTTTTTTCTCTTTCTAGCACTGTTGTCTGAAATGGGCCGAATATTTGTACGGAGCTGACTTCGCTAAAAGAATATTTCGGAAAGCCTAAACCATAAGACAGGTAACATGCAATTCTATCAGCCTTGTATTTTTTTCGCCCTGTTACCTTTTCTTTCACATTTATCTGTCTTCCCTTGATAATTTTGTATGTTACTGTATACACATTTTATATTTTGACTTGTATGTTACTGTGTATATGAGGGTGGTCTCGTTTATTTCTCTTTCTAGCACTGTTGTCTGAAATGGGCCGAATATTTGTACGGAGTTGTCTTCGCTAACAGAATATTTCGGAGAGCCTAAACCTTAAGACAGGTAACATGCAATTCTATCAGCCTTGTATTTTTTTTCGTCCTGTTACCTTTTCTTTCACATTTATCTGTCCTCCCTTGTTAATTTTGTATGTTACTGTATACACATTTTGTATTTTGACTTGTATGTTACTGTGTATATGAGGGTGGTCTCGTTTTTCTCTCTTTCTAGCACTGTTGTCTGAAATGGGCCGAATATTTGTACGGAGCTGACTTCGCTAAAAGAATATTTCGGAGAGCCTAAACCATAAGACAGGTAACATGCAGTTCTATCAGCCTTGTATTTTTTTTCGTCCTGTTACATTTTCTTTCACATTTATCTGTCCTCCCTTGATAATTTTGTATGTTTTTGTATACACATTTTATATTTTGACTTGTATGTTACTGTGTATATGAGGGGGGTCTCGTTTTTCTCTCTTTCTAGCACTGTTGTCTGAAATGGGCCGAATATTTCTACGGAGCTGACTTCGCCAACAGAATATTTCGGAGAGCCTAACCCATAAGACAGGTAACATGCAATTCTATCAGCCTTGTATTTTTTTCGCCCTGTTATCTTTTCTTTCACATTTATCTGTCCTCCCTTATAATTTTGTATGTTACTGTATACACATTTTGTATTTTGACTTGTATGTTACTGTGTATATGAGGGTGGTCTCGTTTTTTTCTCTTTCTAGCACTGTTGTCTGAAATGGGCCGAATATTTGTACGGAGCTGACTTCGCTAAAAGAATATTTCGGAGAGCCTAAACCATAAGACAGGTAACATGCAGTTCTATCAGCCTTGTATTTTTTTTCGTCCTGTTACATTTTCTTTCACATTTATCGGTCCTCCCTTGATAATTTTGTATGTTACTGTATACACATTTTATATTTTGACTTGTATGTTACTGTGTATATGAGGGTGGTCTTGTTTTTCTCTCTTTCTAGCACTGTTGTCTGAAATGGGCCGAATATTTGTACGGAGCTGACTTCGCTAACAGAATATTTCGGAGAGCCTAAACCATAAGACAGGTAACATGCAATTTTATCAGCCCTTTTTTTTCGTCCTGTTACCTTTTCTTTCATATTTATCTGTCCTCCCTTGATAATTTTGTATGTTACTGTATACACATTTTATATTTTGACTTGTATGTTACTGTGTATATGAGGGTGGTCTCGTTTTTTTCTCTTTCTAGCACTGTTGTCTGAAATGGGCCGAATATTTGTACGGAGTTGACTTCGCTAACAGAATATTTCGGAGAGCCTAAACCAAAAGACAGGTAACATGCAATTCTATCAGCCCTTTATTTTTTTTCGTCCTGTTACCTTTTCTTTCATATTTATCTGTCGTCCCTTGATAATTTTGTATGTTACTGTACACACATTTTATAATTTGACTTGTATGTTACTGTGTATATGAGGGTGGTCTCGTTTTTTTCTCTTTCTAGCACTGTTGTCTGAAATGGGCCGAATTTTTGTACGGAGTTGACTTCGCTAACAGAATATTTCGGAGAGCCTAAACCATAAGACAGGTAACATGCAATTCTATCAGCCTTGTATTTTTTTTCGTCCTGTTACCTTTTCTTTCACATTTATCTGTCCTTCCTTGATAATTTTGTATGTTACTGTATACACATTTTATATTTTGACTTGTATGTTACTGTGTATATGAGGGTGGTCTCGTTTTTTTCTCTTTCTAGCACTGTTGTCTGAAATGGGCCGAATATTTGTACGGAGCTGACTTCGCTAACATAATATTTCAGAGAGCCTAAACCATGCGACAGGTAACATGCAATTCTATCAGCCTTGTGTTTTTTTTTCGCCCTGTTATCTTTTCTTTCACATTTATCTGTCCTCCCTTGATAATTTTGTATGTTACTGTGTACACATTTTATATTTTGACTTGTATGTTACTGTGTATATGAGGGTGGTCTCGTTTTTCTCTCTTTCTAGCACTGTTGTCTGAAATGGGCCGAATATTTCTAAGGAGCTGACTTCGCCAACAGAATATTTCGGAGAGCCTAACCCATAAGACAGGTACATGCAATTCTATCAGCCTTGTATTTTTTTCGCCCTGTTACATTTTCTTTCACATTTATCTGTCCTCCCTTGATAATTTTGTATGTTACTGTATACACATTTTATATTTTGACTTGTATGTTACTGTGTATATGAGGCTGGTCTTGTTTTTTTCACTTTCTAGCACTGTTGTCTGAAATGGGCCGAATATTTGTACGGAGCTGACTTCGCTAACAGAATATTTCGGAGAGCCTAAACCATACGACAGGTAACATGCAATTCTATCAGCCTTGTGTTTTTTTTTCGCCCTGTTATCTTTTCTTTCACATTTATCTGTCCTCCCTTGATAATTTTGTATGTTACTGTATACACATTTTATATTTTGACTTGTATGTTACTGTGTATATGAGGGTGGTCTCGTTTTTTTCTCTTTCTAGCACTGTTGTCTGAAATGGGCCGAATATTTTTACGGAGCTGTCTTATCCAACAGAATATTTCGGGGAGCCTAAACCATACGACAGGTAACATGCAATTCTATCAGCATTGTGTTTTTTTTTCGCCCTGTTATCTTTTCTTTCACATTTATCTGTCCTCCCTTGATAATTTTGTATGTTACTGTATACACATTTTGTATTTTGACTTGTATGTTACTGTGTATATGAGGGTGGTCTCGTTTTTTTCTCTTTCTAGCACTGTTGTCAGAAATGGGCCGAATATTTGTACGGAGCTGACTTCGCTAACAGAATATTTCGGAGAGCCTAAACCATAAGAAAGGTAACATGCAATTCTATCAGCCTTGTATTTTTTTTCGTCCTGTTACATTTTGTTTCATATTTATCTGTCCTCCCTTGATAATTTTGTATGTTACTGTATACACATTTTATATTTTCACTTGTATGTTACTGTTTATATGAGGGTGGTATCGTTTTTCTCTCTTTCTAGCACTGTTGTCTGAAATGGGCCAATAATTTCTACGGAGCTGACTTCGCCAACAGAATATTTCGGAGAGACTAACCCATAACTCAGGTAACATGCAATTCTATCAGCCTTGTATTTTTTTTCGCCCTGTTATCTTTTCTTTCACATTTATCTGTCCTCCCTTGATATTTTGTATGTTACTGTATACACATTTTGTATTTTGACTTGTATGTTACTGTGTATATGAGGGTGGTCTCGTTTTTTTCTCTTTCTAGCACTGTTGTCTGAAATGGGCCGAATATTTGTACGGAGCTGACTTCGCTAAAAGAATATTTCGGAAAGCCTAAACCATAAGACAGGTAACATGCAATTCTATCAGCCTTGTATTTTTTTCGCCCTGTTACCTTTTCTTTCACATTTATCTGTCTTCCCTTGATAATTTTGTATGTTACTGTATACACATTTTATATTTTGACTTGTATGTTACTGTGTATATGAGGGTGGTCTCGTTTATTTCTCTTTCTAGCACTGTTGTCTGAAATGGGCCGAATATTTGTACGGAGTTGTCTTCGCTAACAGAATATTTCGGAGAGCCTAAACCTTAAGACAGGTAACATGCAATTCTATCAGCCTTGTATTTTTTTTCGTCCTGTTACATTTTCTTTCACATTTATCTGTTCTCCCTTCTTAATTTTGTATGTTACTGTATACACATTTTGTATTTTGACTTGTATGTTACTGTGTATATGAGGGTGGTCTCGTTTTTCTCTCTTTCTAGCACTGTTGTCTGAAATGGGCCGAATATTTGTACGGAGCTGACTTCGCTAAAAGAATATTTCGGAGAGCCTAAACCATAAGACAGGTAACATGCAGTTCTATCAGCCTTGTATTTTTTTTCGTCCTGTTACATTTTCTTTCACATTTATCTGTCCTCCCTTGATAATTTTGTATGTTACTGTATACACATTTTATATTTTGACTTGTATGTTACTGTGTATATGAGGGTGGTCTCGTTTTTCTCTCTTTCTAGCACTGTTGTCTGAAATGGGCCGAATATTTCTACGGAGCTGACTTCGCCAACAGAATATTTCGGAGAGCCTAACCCATAAGACAGGTAACATGCAATTCTCTCAGCCTTGTATTTTTTTCGCCCTGTTATCTTTTCTTTCACATTTATCTGTCCTCCCTTATAATTTTGTATGTTACTGTATACACATTTTGTATTTTGACTTGTATGTTACTGTGTATATGAGGGTGGTCTCGTTTTTTTCTCTTTCTAGCACTGTTGTCTGAAATGGGCCGAATATTTGTACGGAGCTGACTTCGCTAAAAGAATATTTCGGAGAGCCTAAACCATAAGACAGGTAACATGCAGTTCTATCAGCCTTGTATTTTTTTTCGTCCTGTTACATTTTCTTTCACATTTATCTGTCCTCCCTTGATAATTTTGTATGTTACTGTATACACATTTTATATTTTGACTTGTATGTTACTGTGTATATGAGGGTGGTCTTGTTTTTTTCACTTTCTAGCATTGTTGTCTGAAATGGGCCGAATATTTGTACGGAGCTGATTTCGCTAACAGAATATTTCGGAGAGCCTAAACGATAACACAGGTAACATGCAATTCTATCAGCCTTGTATTTTTTTTCGTCCTGTTACATTTTCTTTCACATTTATCGGTCCTCCCTTGATAATTTTGTATGTTACTGTATACACATTTTATATTTTGACTTGTATGTTACTGTGTATATGAGGGTGGTCTTGTTTTTCTCTCTTTCTAGCACTGTTGTCTGAAATGGGCCGAATATTTGTACGGAGCTGACTTCGCTAACAGAATATTTCGGAGAGCCTAAACCATAAGACAGGTAACATGCAATTTTATCAGCCCTTTCTTTTTCGTCCTGTTACCTTTTCTTTCATATTTATCTGTCCTCCCTTGATAATTTTGTATGTTACTGTATACACATTTTATATTTTGACTTGTATGTTACTGTGTATATGAGGGTGGTCTCGTTTTTTTCTCTTTCTAGCACTGTTGTCTGAAATGGGCCGAATATTTGTACGGAGTTGACTTCGCTAACAGAATATTTCGGAGAGCCTAAACCAAAAGACAGGTAACATGCAATTCTATCAGCCCTTTATTTTTTTTTCGTCCTGTTACCTTTTCTTTCATATTTATCTGTCGTCACTTGATAATTTTGTATGTTACTGTACACACATTTTATAATTTGACTTGTATGTTACTGTGTATATGAGGGTGGTCTCGTTTTTTTCTCTTTCTAGCACTGTTGTCTGAAATGGGCCGAATTTTTGTACGGAGTTGACTTCGCTAACAGAATATTTCGGAGAGCCTAAACCATAAGACAGGTAACATGCAATTCTATCAGCCTTGTATTTTTTTCGTCCTGTTACCTTTTCTTTCACATTTATCTGTCCTTCCTTGATAATTTTGTATGTTACTGTATACACATTTTATATTTTGACTTGTATGTTACTGTGTATATGAGGGTGGTCTCGTTTTTTTCTCTTTCTAGCACTGTTGTCTGAAATGGGCCGAATATTTGTACGGAGCTGACTTCGCTAAAAGAATATTTCGGAGAGCCTAAACCATAAGACAGGTAACATGCCGTTCTATCAGCCTTGTATTTTTTTTCGTCCTGTTACATTTTCTTTCACATTTATCTGTCCTCCCTTGATAATTTTGTATGTTACTGTATACACATTTTATATATTGACTTGTATGTTACTGTGTATATGAGGGTGGTCTTGTTTTTTTCACTTTCTAGCACTGTTGTCTGAAATGGACCGAATATTTGTACGGAGCTGATTTCGCTAACAGAATATTTCGGAGAGCCTAAACGATAACACATGTAACATGCAATTCTATCAGCCTTGTATTTTTTTTCGTCCTGTTACATTTTCTTTCACATTTATCTGTCCTCCCTTGATAATTTTGTATGTTACTGTATACACATTTTATATTTTGACTTGTATGTTACTGTGTATATGAGGGTGGTCTCGTTTTTTTCTCTTTCTAGCACTGTTGTCTGAAATGGGCCGAATATTTGTACGGAGTTGTCTTCGCTAACAGATTATTTCGGAGAGCCTAAACCTTAAGACAGGTAACATGCAATTCTATCAGCCTTGTATTTTTTTTCGTCCTGTTACCTTTTCTTTCACATTTATCTGTCCTCCCTTGATAATTTTGTATGTTACTGTATACACATTTTACATTTTAACTTGTATGTTACTGTGTATATGAGGGTGGTCTCGTTTTTTTCTCTTTCTAGCACTGTTGTCTGAAATGGGCCGAATATTTGTACGGAGCTGACTTCGCTAAAAGAATATTTCGGAGAGCCTAAACCATAAGACAGGTAACATGCAATTCTATCAGCCTTGTATTTTTTTTCGTCCTGTTACGTTTTCTTTCACATTTATCTGTCCTCCCTTGATAATTTTGTATGTTACTGTATACAGATTTTATATTTTGAGTTGTATGTTACTGTGTATATGAGGGTGGTCTCGTTTTTTTCTCTTTCTAGCACTGTTGTCTGAAATGGGCCGAATATTTCTACGGAGCTGACTTCACCAACAGAATATTTCGGAGAGCCTAACCCATAAGACAGGTAACATGCAATTCTATCAGCCTTGTATTTTTTTTCGCCCTGTTATCTTTTCTTTCACATTTATCTGTCCTCCCTTGATAATTTTGTATGTTACTGTATACACATTTTATATTTTGACTTGTATGTTACTGTGTATATGAGGGTGGTCTCGTTTTTTTCTCTTTCTAGCACTGTTGTCTGAAATGGGCCGAATATTTGTACGGAGCTGACTTCGCTAAAAGAATATTTCGGAGATCCTAAACCATAAGACAGGTAACATGCAATTCTATCAGCCTTGTATTTTTTTTCGTCCTGTTACGTTTTCTTTCACATTTATCTGTCCTCCCTTGATAATTTTGTATGTTACTGTATACACATTTTATATTTTGACTTGTATGTTACTGTGTATATGAGGGTGGTCTCGTTTTTCTCTCTTTCTAGCACTGTTGTCTGAAATGGGCCGAATATTTTTACGGAGCTGTCTTCGCCAACAGAATTTTTCGGAGAGCCTAACCCATAAGACAGGTAACATGCAATTCTATCAGCCTTGTATTTTTTTCGACCTGTTATCTTTTCTTTCACATTTATCTGTCCTCCCTTGATAATTTTGTATGTTACTGTATACACATTTTGTATTTTGACTTGTATGTTACTGTGTATATGAGGGTGGTCTCGTTTTTCTCTCTTTCTAGCACTGATGTCTGAAATGGGCCGAATATTTCTACGGAGCTGACTTCGCCAACAGATTATTTCGGAGAGCCTAACCCATAAGACAGGTAACATGCAATTCTATCAGCCTTGTATTTTTTTTCGCCCTGTTATCTTTTCTTTCACATTTATCTGTCCTCCCTTGATAATTTTGTATGTTACTGTATACACATTTTATATTTTGACTTGTATGTTACTGTGTATATGAGGGTGGTCTTGTTTTTTCACTTTCTAGCACTGTTGTCTGAAATGGGCCGAATATTTGTACGGAGCTGACTTCGATAACATAATATTTCAGAGAGCCTAAACCATGCGACAGGTAACATGCAATTCTATCAGCCTTGTGTTTTTTTTTCGCCCTGTTATCTTTTCTTTCACATTTATCTGTCCTCCCTTGATAATTTTGTATGTTACTGTGTACACATTTTATATTTTGACTTGTATGTTACTGTGTATATGAGGGTGGTCTCGTTTTTCTCTCTTTCTAGCACTGTTGTCTGAAATGGGCCGAATATTTCTAAGGAGCTGACTTCGCCAACAGAATATTTCGGAGAGCCTAAACGATAACACAGGTAACATGCAATTCTATCAGCCTTGTATTTTTTTTCGTCCTGTTACATTTTCTTTCACATTTATCGGTCCTCCCTTGATAATTTTGTATGTTACTGTATACACATTTTATATTTTGACTTGTATGTTACTGTGTATATGAGGGTGTTCTTGTTTTTTTCTCTTTCTAGCACTGTTGTCTGAAATGGGCCGAATATTTGTACGGAGCTGACTTCGCTAACAGAATATTTCGGAGAGCCTAAACCATAAGACAGGTAACATGCAATTTTATCAGCCCTTTTTTTTTCGTCCTGTTACCTTTTCTTTCATATTTATCTGTCCTCCCTTGATAATTTTGTATGTTACTGTATACACATTTTATATTTTGACTTGTATGTTACTGTGTATATGAGGGTGGTCTCGTTTTTTTCTCTTTCTAGCACTGTTGTCTGAAATGGGCCGAATATTTGTACGGAGTTGACTTCGCTAACAGAATATTTCGGAGAGCCTAAACCAAAAGACAGGTAACATGCAATTCTATCAGCCCTTTATTTTTTTTCGTCCTGTTACCTTTTCTTTCATATTTATCTGTCGTCAATTGATAATTTTGTATGTTACTGTATACACATTTTATAATTTGACTTGTATGTTACTGTGTATATGAGGGTGGTCTCGTTTTTTTCTCTTTCTAGCACTGTTGTCTGAAATGGGCCGAATATTTGTACGGAGTTGACTTCGCTAACAGAATATTTCGGAGAGCCTAAACCATAAGACAGGTAACATGCAATTCTATCAGCCTTGTATTTTTTTTCGTCCTGTTACCTTTTCTTTCACATTTATCTGTCCTTCCTTGATAATTTTGTATGTTACTGTATACACATTTTATATTTTGACTTGGTTGTTACTGTGTATATGAGGGTGGTCTCGTTTTTTTCTCTTTCTAGCACTGTTGTCTGAAATGGGCCGAATATTTGTACGGAGCTGACTTCGCTAAAAGAATATTTCGGAGAGCCTAAACCATAAGACAGGTAACATGCCGTTCTATGAGCCTTGTATTTTTTTTCGTCCTGTTACATTTTCTTTCACATTTATCTGTCCTCCCTTGATAATTTTGTATGTTACTGTATACACATTTTATATATTGACTTGTATGTTACTGTGTATATGAGGGTGGTCTTGTTTTTTTCACTTTCTAGCACTGTTGTCTGAAATGGACCGAATATTTGTACGGAGCTGATTTCGCTAACAGAATATTTCGGAGAGCCTAAACGATAACACATGTAACATGCAATTCTATCAGACTTGTATTTTTTTTCGTCCTGTTACATTTTCTTTCACATTTATCTGTCCTCCCTTGATAATTTTGTATGTTACTGTATACACATTTTATATTTTGACTTGTATGTTACTGTGTATATGAGGGTGGTCTCGTTTTTTTCTCTTTCTAGCACTGTTGTCTGAAATGGGCCGAATATTTGTACGGAGTTGTCTTCGCTAACAGAATATTTCGGAGACCCTAAACCTTAAGACAGGTAACATGCAATTCTATCAGCCTTGTATTTTTTTTCGTCCTGTTACCTTTTCTTTCACATTTATCTGTCCTCCCTTGATAATTTTGTATGTTACTGTATACACATTTTATATTTTGACTTGTATGTTACTGTGTATATGAGGGTGGTCTCGTTTTTCTCTCTTTCTAGCACTTTTGTCTGAAATGGGCCGAATATTTCTACGGAGCTGACTTCGCCAACAGAATATTTCGGAGAGCCTAGCCCATAAGACAGGTAACATGCAATTCTCTCAGCCTTGTATTTTTTTTCGCCCTGTTATCTTTTCTTTCACATTTATCTGTCCTCCCTTGATAATTTTGTATGTTACTGTATACACATTTTGTATTTTGACTTGTATGTTACTGTGTATATGAGGGTGGTCTCATTTTTTTCTCTTTCTAGCACTGTTGTCTGAAATGGGCCGAATATTTGTACGGAGCTGACTTCGCTAAAAGAATATTTCGGAGAGCCTAAACCATAAGACAGGTAACATGCAATTCTATCAGCCTTGTATTTTTTTTTCTTCCTGTTACGTTTTCTTTCACATTTATCTGTCCTCCCTTGATAATTTTGTATGTTACTGTATACACATTTTATATTTTGACTTGTATGTTACTGTGTATATGAGGGTGGTCTCGTTTTTTTCTCTTTCTAGCACTGTTGTCTGAAATGGGCCGAATATTTCTACGGAGCTGACTTCACCAACAGAATATTTCGGCGAGCCTAACCCATAAGACAGGTAACATGCAATTCTATCAGCCTTGTATTTTTTTTCGCCCTGTTATCTTTTCTTTCAGATTTATCTGTCCTCCCTTGATAATTTTGTATGTTACTGTATACACATTTTATATTTTGACTTGTATGTTACTGTGTATATGAGGGTGGTCTCGTTTTTTTCTCTTTCTAGCACTGTTGTCTGAAATGGGCCGAATATTTGTACGGAGCTGAATTAGCTAAAAGAATATTTCGGAGAGCCTAAACCATAAGACAGGTAACATGCAGTTCTATCAGCCTTGTATTTTTTTTCGTCCTGTTACATTTTCTTTCACATTTATATGTCCCCCCTTGATAATTTTGTATGTTACTGTATACACATTTTATATTTTGACTTGTATGTTACTGTGTATATGAGGGTGGTCTCGTTTTTCTCTCTTTCTAGCACTGTTGTCTGAAATGGGCCGAATATTTTTACGGAGCTGTCTTCGCCAACAGAATTTTTCGGAGAGCCTAACCCATAAGACAGGTAACATGCAATTCTATCAGCCTTGTATTTTTTTCGCCCTGTTATCTTTTCTTTCACATTTATCTGTCCTCCCTTGATAATTTTGTATGTTACTGTATACACATTTTGTATTTTGACTTGTATGTTACTGTGTATATGAGGGTGGTCTCGTTTTTTTCTCTTTCTAGCACTGTTGTCTGAAATGGGCCGAATATTTGTACGGAGCTGACTTCGCTAAAAGAATATTTCGGAGAGCCTAAACCATAAGACAGGTAACATGCAGTTCTATCAGCCTTGTATTTTTTTTCGTCCTGTTACATTTTCTTTCACATTTATCTGTCCTCCCTTGATAATTTTGTATGTTACTGTATACACATTTTATATTTTGACTTGTATGTTACTGTGTATATGAGGCTGGTCTTGTTTTTTTCACTTTCTAGCACTGTTGTCTGAAATGGGCCGAATATTTGTACGGAGCTGACTTCGCTAACAGAATATTTCGGAGAGCCTAAACCATACGACAGGTAACATGCAACTCTATCAGCCTTGTATTTTTTTTTCGTCCTGTTACATTTTCTTTCACATTTATCTGTCCTCCCTTGATAATTTTGTATGTTACTGTATACACATTTTATATTTTGACTTGTATGTTACTGTGTATATGAGTGTGGTCTCGTTTTTTTCTCTTTCTAGCACTGTTGTCTGAAATGGGCCGAATATTTGTACGGAGTTGACTTCGCAGACAGAATATTTCGGAGAGCCTAAACCATAAGACAGGTAACATGCAATTCTATCAGCCCTTTATTTTTTTCGTCCTGTTATCTTTTCTTTCACATTTATCTGTCCTCCCTTGATAATTTTGTATGTTACTGTATACACATTTTGTATTTTGACTTGTATGTTACTGTGTATATGAGGGTGGTCTCGTTTTTCTCTCTTTCTAGAACTGATGTCTGAAATGGGCCGAATATTTCTACGGAGCTGACTTCGCCAACAGATTATTTCGGAGAGCCTAACCCATAAGACAGGTAACATGCAATTCTATCAGCCTTGTATTTTTTTTCGCCCTGTTATCTTTTCTTTCACATTTATCTGTCCTCCCTTGATAATTTTGTATGTTACTGTATACACATTTTATATTTTGACTTGTATGTTACTGTGTATATGAGGGTGGTATTGTTTTTTCACTTTCTAGCACTGTTGTCTGAAATGGGCCGAATATTTGTACGGAGCTGACTTCGCTAACATAATATTTCAGAGAGCCTAAACCATGCGACAGGTAACATGAAATTCTATCAGCCTTGTGTTTTTTTTTCGCCCTGTTATCTTTTCTTTCACATTTATCTGTCCTCCCTTGATAATTTTGTATGTTACTGTGTACACATTTTATATTTTGACTTGTATGTTACTGTGTATATGAGGGTGGTCTCCTTTTTCTCTCTTTCTAGCACTGTTGTCTGAAATGGGCCGAATATTTCTAAGGAGCTGACTTCGCCAACAGAATATTTCGGAGAGCCTAACCCATAAGACAGGTAACATGCAATTCTATCAGCCTTGTATTTTTTTCGCCCTGTTACATTTTCTTTCACATTTATCTGTCCTCCCTTGATAATTTTGTATGTTACTGTATACACATTTTATATTTTGACTTGTATGTTACTGTGTATATGAGGCTGGTCTTGTTTTTTTCACTTTCTAGCACTGTTGTCTGAAATGGGCCGAATATTTGTACGGAGCTGACTTCGCTAACAGAATATTTCGGAGAGCCTAAACCATACGACAGGTAACATGCAATTCTATCAGCCTTGTGTTTTTTTTCGCCCTGTTATCTTTTCTTTCACATTTATCTGTCCTCCCTTGATAATTTTGTATGTTACTGTATACACATTTTATATTTTGACTTGTATGTTACTGTGTATATGAGGGTGGTCTCGTTTTTTTCTCTTTCTAGCACTCTTGTCTGAAATGGGCCGAATATTTGTACGGAGTTGTCTTCGCTAACAGAATATTTCGGAGACCCTAAACCTTAAGACAGGTAACATGCAATTCTATCAGCCTTGTATTTTTTTTCGTCCTGTTACCTTTTCTTTCACATTTATCTGTCCTCCCTTGTAAATTTTGTATGTTACTGTATACACATTTTATATTGTGACTTGCATGTTACTGTGTATATGAGGGTGGTCTCGTTTTTTTCTCTTTCTAGCACTGTTGTCTGAAATGGGCCGAATATTTGTACGGAGTTGACTTCGTTAACAGAATATTTCGGAGAGCCTAAACCATAAGACAGGTAACATGCAATTCTATCAGCCCTTTATTTTTTTCGTCCTGTTATCTTTTCTTTCACATTTATCTGTCCTCCCTGGATAATTTTTATGTTACTGTATACACATTTTGTATTTTGACTTGTATGTTACTGTGTATATGAGGGTGGTCTCGTTTTTCTCTCTTTCTAGCACTGATGTCTGAAATGGGCCGAATATTTCTACGGAGCTGACTTCGCCAACAGATTATTTCTTAGAGTCTAACCCATAAGACAGGTAACATGCAATTCTATCAGCCTTGTATTTTTTTTCGCATTGTTATCTTTTCTTTCACATTTATCTGTCCTCCCTTGATAATTTTGTATTTTACTGTATACACATTTCATATTTTGACTTGTATGTTACTGTGTATATGAGGGTGGTCTTGTTTTTTCACTTTCTAGCACTGTTGTCTGAAATGGGCCGAATATTTGTACGGAGCTGACTTCGCTAACATAATATTTCGGAGAGCCTAAACCATGCGACAGGTAACATGCAATTCTATCAGCCTTGTGTTTTTTTTTCGCCCTGTTATCTTTTCTTTCACATTTATCTGTCCTCCCTTGATAATTTTGTATGTTACTGTATACACATTTTATATTTTGACTTGTATGTTACTGTGTATATGAGGGTGGTCTCGTTTTTCTCTCTTTCTAGCACTGTTGTCTGAAATGGGCCGAATATTTCTAAGGAGCTGACTTCGCCAACAGAATATTTCGGAGAGCCTAACCCATAAGACAGGTAACATGCAATTCTATAAGCCTTGTATTTTTTTCGCCCTGTTATCTTTTCTTTCACATTTATCTGTCCTCCCTTGATAATTTTGTATGTTACTGTATACACATTTTGTATTTTGACTTGTATGTTACTGTGTATATGAGGGTGGTCTCGTTTTTTTCTATTTCTAGCACTGTTGTCTGAAATGGGCCGAATATTTCTACGGAGCTGACTTCGCCAACAGAATATTTCGGAGAGCCTAACCCATAAGACAGGTAACATGCAGTTCTATCAGCCTTGTATTTTTTTTCGTCCTGTTACATTTTCTTTCACATTTATCTGCCCTCCCTTGATAATTTTGCATGTTACTGTATACACATTTTATATTTTGACTTGTATGTTACTGTGTATATGAGGGTGGTCTCGTTTTTTTCTCTTTCTAGCATTGTTGTCTGAAATGGGCCGAATATGTGTACGGAGTTGTCTTCGCTAACAGAATATTTCGGAGAGCCTAAACCTTAAGACAGGTAACATGCAATTCTATCAGCCTTGTATTTTTTTTCGTCCTGTTACCTTTTCTTTCACATTTATCTGTCCTCCCTTGATAATTTTGTATGTTACTGTATACACATTTTATATTTTGACTTGTATGTTACTGTGTATATGAGGGTGGTCTCGTTTTTCTCTCTTTCTAGCACTGTTGTCTGAAATGGGCCGAATATTTCTACGGAGCTGACTTCGCCAACAGAATATTTCGGAGAGCCTAACCCATAAGACAGGTAACATGCAATTCTATCAGCCTTGTATTTTTTTCAACGTTTTATCTTTTCTTTCACATTTATCTGTCCTCCCTTGATAATTTTGTATGTTACTGTATACACATTTTGTATTTTGACTTGTATGTTACTGTGTATATGAGGGTGGTCTCGTTTTTTTCTCTTTCTAGCACTGTTGTCTGAAATGGGCCGAATATTTGTTCGGAGCTGACTTCGCTAAAAGAATATTTCGGAGAGCCTAAACCATATGACAGGTAACATACAGTTCTATCAGCCTTGTATTTTTTTTTCGTCCTGTTACATTTTCTTTCTCATTTATCTGTCCTCCCTTGATAATTTTGTATGTTACTGTATACACATTTTATATTTTGACTTGTATGTTACTGTGTATATGATGGTGGTCTTGTTTTTTAACTTTCTAGCACTGTTGTCTGAAATGGGCCGAATATTTGTACGGAGCTGATTTCGCTAACAGAATATTTCGGAGAATCCTAAACGATAACACAGGTAACATGCAATTCTATCAGCCTTGTATTTTTTTTCGTCCTGTTACATTTTCTTTCACATTTATCTGTCCTCCCTTGATAATTTTGTATGTTACTGTATACACATTTTATATTTTGACTTGCATGTTACTGTGTATATGAGGGTGGTCTTGTTTTTTTCTCTTTCTAGCACTGTTGTCTGAAATGGGCCGAATATTTCTACGGAGCTGACTTCGCCAACAGAATATTTCGGAGAGCCTAACCCATAAGACAGGTAACATGCAATTCTATCAGCCTTGTATTTTTTTTTGCCCTGTTATCTTTTCTTTCACATTTATCTGTCCTCCCTTGATAATTTTGTATCTTACTGCATACACATTTTGTATTTTGACTTGTATGTTACTGTGTATATGAGGGTGGTCTCGTTTTTTTCTCTTTCTAGCACTGTTGTCAGAAATGGGCCGAATATTTGTACGGAGCTGACTTCGCTAACAGAATATTTCGGAGAGCCTAAACCATAAGAAAGCTAACATGCAATTCTATCAGCCTTGTATTTTTTTTCGTCCTGTTACATTTTGTTTCATATTTATCTGTCCTCCCTTGATAATTTTGTATGTTACTGTATACACATTTTATATTTTCACTTGTATGTTACTGTGTATATGAGGGTGGTCTCGTTTTTTTCTCTTTCTAGCACTGTTGTCTGAATTTGGCCGAATATTTGTACGGAGCTGACTTCGCTAAAAGAATATTTCGGAGAGCCTAAACCATAAGACAGGTAACATGCAGTTCTATCAGTCTTGTATTTTTTTTCGTCCTGTTACATTTTCTTTCACATTTATCTGTCCTCCCTTGATAATTTTGTATGTTACTGTATACACATTTTATATTTTGACTTGTATGTTACTGTGTATATGAGGGTGGTCTTGTTTTTTTCTCTTTCTAGCACTGTTGTCTGAAATGGGCCGAATATTTGTACGGAGTTGACTTCGCTAACAGAATATTTCGGAGAGCCTAAACCATAAGACAGGTAACATGCAATTCTATTAGCCCTTTATTTTTTTTCGTCCTGTTACCTTTTCTTTCATATTTATCTGTCGTCCCTTGATAATTTTGTATGTTACTGTATACATATTTTATAATTTGACTTGTATGTTACTGTGTATATGAGGGTGGTCTCGTTTTTTTCTCTTTCTAGCACTGTTGTCTGAAATGGGCCGAATATTTCTACGGAGCTGTCTTCGCCAACAGAATATTTCGGAGAGCCTTAACCATACGACAGGTAACATACAGTTCTATCAGCCTTGTATTTTTTTTCGTCCTGTTACATTTTCTTTCTCATTTATCTGTCCTCCCTTGATAATTTTGTATGTTACTGTATACACATTTTATATTTTGACTTGTATGTTACTGTGTATATGAGGGTGGTCTTGTTTTTTCACTTTCTAGCACTGTTGTCTGAAATGGGCCGAATATTTGTACGGAGCTGATTTCGCTAACAGAATATTTCGGAGAGCCTAAACGATAACACAGGTAACATGCAATTCTATCAGCCTTGTATTTTTTTTCGTCCTGTTACATTTTCTTTAAAATTTATCTGTCCTCCCTTGATAATTTTGTATGTTACTGTATACACATTTTATATTTTGACTTGTATGTTACTGTGTATATGAGGGTGGTCTTGTTTTTTTCTCTTTCTAGCACTGTTGTCTGAAATGGGCCGAATATTTGTACGGAGTTGACTTCGCTAACAGAATATTTCGGAGAGCCTAAACCATAAGACAGGTAACATGCAATTCTATCAGCCCTTTATTTTTTTCGTCCTGTTACCTTTTCTTTCATATTTATCTGTCCTCCCTTGATAATTTTGTATGTTACTGTATACACATTTTAAATTTTGACTTGTATGTTACTGTGTAAATGAGGGTGGTCTCGTTTTTTTCTCTTTCTAGCACTGTTGTCTGAAATGGGCCGAATATTTGTACGGAGATGACTTCGCTAACAGAATATTTCGGAGAGCCTAAACCATAAGACAGGTAACATGCAATTCTATCAGCCCTTTATTTTTTTTCGTCCTGTTACCTTTTCTTTCACATTTATCTGTCCTCCCTTGATAATTTTGTATGTTACTGTATACACATTTTATATTTTGGAATGTATGTTACTGTGTATATGAGTGTGGTCTTGTTTTTTTCTCTTTCTAGCACTGTTGTCTGAAATGGGCCGAATATTTGTACGGAGCTGACTTCGCTAAAAGAATATTTCGGAGAGCCTAAACCATAAGACAGGTAACATGCAGTTCTATCAGCCTTGTATTTTTTTTCGTCCTGTTACATTTTCTTTCACATTTATCTGTCCTCCCTTGATAATTTTGTATGTTACTGTATACACATTTTATATTTTGACTTGTATGTTACTGTGTATATGAGGGTGGTCTCGTTTTTTTCTCTTTCTAGCACTGTTTTCTGAAATGGGTCGAATATTTGTACGGAGTTGTCTTCGCTAACAGAATATTTCGGAGAGCCTAAACCTTAAGACAGGTAACATGCAATTCTATCAGCCTTGTATTTTTTTTCGTCCTGTTACCTTTTCTTTCACATTTATCTGTCCTCCCTTGATAATTTTGTATGTTACTGTATACACATTTTATATTTTGACTTGTATGTTACTGTGTATATGAGGGTGGTCTCGTTTTTCTCTCTTTCTAGCACTGTTGTCTGAAATGGGCCGAATATTTCTACGGAGCTGACTTCGCCAACAGAATATTTCGGAGAGCCTAACCCATAAGACTGGTAACATGCAATTCTATCAGCCTTGTATTTTTTTCGCCCTGTTATCTTTTCTTTCACATTTATCTGTCCTCCCTTGATAATTTTGTATGATACTGTATACACATTTTTTATTTTGACTTGCATGTTACTGTGTATATGAGGGTGGTCTCGTTTTTTTCTCTTTCTAGCACTGTTGTCTGAAATGGGCCGAATATTTGTACGGAGTTGACTTCGCTAACAGAATATTTCGGAGAGCCTAAACCATAAGACAGGTAACATGCAATTCTATCAGCCTTGTATTTTTTTCGCCCTGTTATCTTTTCTTTCACATTTATCTGTCCTCCCTTGATAATTTTGTATGATACTGTATACACATTTTGTATTTTGACTTGTATGTTACTGTGTATATGAGGGTGGTCTCGTTTTTCTCTCTTTCTAGCACTGTTGTCTGAAATGGGCCGAATATTTCTACGGAGCTGTCTTCGCCAACAGAATATTTCGGGGAGCCTAACCCATAAGACAGGTAACATGCAATTCTATCAGCCTTGTATTTTTTTCGCCCTGTTATCTTTTCTTTCACATTTATCTGTCCTCCCTTGATAATTTTGTATGTTACTGTATACATATTTTATATTTTGACTTTTATGTTACTGTGTATATGAGGGTGGTCTCGTTTTTCTCTCTTTCTAGCACTGTTGTCTGAAATGGGCCGAATATTTCTACGGAGCTGTCTTCGCCAACAGAATATTTCGGGGAGCCTAAACCATACGACAGGTAACATGCAATTCTATCAGCCTTGTGTTTTTTTTCGCCCTGTTATCTTTTCTTTCACATTTATCTGTCCTCCCTTGATAATTTTGTATGTTACTGTATACACATTTTATATTTTGGAATGTATGTTACTGTGTATATGAGTGTGGTCTTGTTTTTTTCTCTTTCTAGCACTGTTGTCTGAAATGGGCCGAATATTTGTACGGAGCTGACTTCGCTAAAAGAATATTTCGGAGAGCCTAAACCATAAGACAGGTAACATGCAGTTCTATCAGCCTTGTATTTTTTTTCGTCCTGTTACATTTTCTTTCACATTTATCTGTCCTCCCTTGATAATTTTGTATGTTACTGTATACACATTTTATATTTTGACTTGTATGTTACTGTGTATATGAGGGTGGTCTCGTTTTTTTCTCTTTCTAGCACTGTTGTCTGAAATGGGTCGAATATTTGTACGGAGTTGTCTTCGCTAACAGAATATTTCGGAGAGCCTAAACCTTAAGACAATTAACATGCAATTCTATCAGCCTTGTATTTTTTTTCGTCCTGTTACCTTTTCTTTCACATTTATCTGTCCTCCCTTGATAATTTTGTATGTTACTGTATACACATTTTATATTTTGACTTGTATGTTACTGTGTATATGAGGGTGGTCTCGTTTTTCTCTCTTTCTAGCACTGTTGTCTGAAATGGGCCGAATATTTGTACGGAGTTGACTTCGCTAACAGAATATTTCGGAGAGCCTAAACCATAAGACAGGTAACATGCAATTCTATCAGCCTTGTATTTTTTTCGCCCTGTTATCTTTTCTTTCACATTTATCTGTCCTCCCTTGATAATTTTGTATGATACTGTATACACATTTTGTATTTTGACTTGTATGTTACTGTGTATATGAGGGTGGTCTCGTTTTTCTCTCTTTCTAGCACTGTTGTCTGAAATGGGCCGAATATTTCTACGGAGCTGTCTTCGCCAACAGAATATTTCGGGGAGCCTAACCCATAAGAGAGGTAACATGCAATTCTATCAGCCTTGTATTTTTTTCGCCCTGTTATCTTTTCTTTCACATTTATCTGTCCTCCCTTGATAATTTTGTATGTTACTGTATACACATTTTATATTTTGACTTTTATGTTACTGTGTATATGAGGGTGGTCTCGTTTTTCTCTCTTTCTAGCACTGTTGTCTGAAATGGGCCGAATATTTCTACGGAGCTGTCTTCGCCAACAGAATATTTCGGGGAGCCTAAACCATACGACAGGTAACATGCAATTCTATCAGCCTTGTGTTTTTTTTCGCCCTGTTATCTTTTCTTTCACATTTATCTGTCCTCCCTTGATAATTTTGTATCTTACTGTATACACATTTTATATTTTGACTTTTATGTTACTGTGTATATGAGGGTGGTCTCGTTTTTCTCTCTTTCTAGCACTGTTGTCTGAAATGGGCCGAATATTTCTACGGAGCTGTCTTCGCCAACAGAATATTTCGGGGAGCCTAAACCATACGACAGGTAACATGCAATTCTATCAGCCTTGTGTTTTTTTTCGCCCTGTTATCTTTTCTTTCACATTTATCTGTCCTCCCTTGATAATTTTGTATGTTACTGTATACACATTTTATATTTTCACTTGTATGTTACTGTGTATATGAGGGTGGTCTCGTTTTTTTCTCTTTCTAGCACTGTTGTCTGAATTTGGCCGAATATTTGTACGGAGCTGACTTCGCTAAAAGAATATTTCGGAGAGCCTAAACCATAAGACAGGTAACATGCAATTCTATTAGCCCTTTATTTTTTTTCGTCCTGTTACCTTTTCTTTCATATTTATCTGTCGTCCCTTGATAATTTTGTATGTTACTGTATACATATTTTATAATTTGACTTGTATGTTACTGTGTATATGAGGGTGGTCTCGTTTTTTTCTCTTTCTAGCACTGTTGTCTGAAATGGGCCGAATATTTCTACGGAGCTGTCTTCGCCAACAGAATATTTCGGAGAGCCTTAACCATACGACAGGTAACATACAGTTCTATCAGCCTTGTATTTTTTTTCGTCCTGTTACATTTTCTTTCTCATTTATCTGTCCTCCCTTGATAATTTTGTATGTTACTGTATACACATTTTATATTTTGACTTGTATGTTACTGTGTATATGAGGGTGGTCTTGTTTTTTCACTTTCTAGCACTGTTGTCTGAAATGGGCCGAATATTTGTACGGAGTTGACTTCGCTAACAGAATATTTCGGAGAGCCTAACCCATAAGACAGGTAACATGCAATTCTATCAGCCTTGTATTTTTTTCGCCCTGTTATCTTTTCTTTCACATTTATCTGTCCTCCCTTGATAATTTTGTATGTTACTGTATACACATTTTAAATTTTGACTTGTATGTTACTGTGTAAATGAGGGTGGTCTCGTTTTTTTCTCTTTCTAGCACTGTTGTCTGAAATGGGCCGAATATTTGTACGGAGATGACTTCGCTAACAGAATATTTCGGAGAGCCTAAACCATAAGACAGGTAACATGCAATTCTATCAGCCCTTTATTTTTTTTCGTCCTGTTACATTTTCTTTCACATTTATCTGTCCTCCCTTGATAATTTTGTATGTTACTGTATACACATTTTATATTTTGACTTGTATGTTACTGTGTATATGAGTGTGGTCTCGTTTTTTTCTCTTTCTAGCACTGTTGTCTGAAATGGGTCGAATATTTGTACGGAGTTGTCTTCGCTAACAGAATATTTCGGAGAGCCTAAACCTTAAGACAGGTAACATGCAATTCTATCAGCCTTGTATTTTTTTTCGTCCTGTTACCTTTTCTTTCACATTTATCTGTCCTCCCTTGATAATTTTGTATGTTACTGTATACACATTTTATATTTTGACTTGTATGTTACTGTGTATATGAGGGTGGTCTCGTTTTTCTCTCTTTCTAGCACTGTTGTCTGAAATGGGCCGAATATTTCTACGGAGCTGACTTCGCCAACAGAATATTTCGGAGAGCCTAACCCATAAGACTGGTAACATGCAATTCTATCAGCCTCGTATTTTTTTCGAGCTGTTATCTTTTCTTTCACATTTATCTGTCCTCCCTTGATAATTTTGTATGTTACTGTATACACATTTTGTATTTTGTCTTGTATGTTACTGTGTATATGAGGGTGGTCTCGTTTTTTTTCTTTCTAGCACTGTTGTCTGAAATGGGCCGAATATTTGTACGGGGCTGACTTCGCTAAAAGAATATTTCGGAGAGCCTAAACCATAAGACAGGTAACATGCAGTTCTATCAGCCCTTTATTTTTTTCGTCCTGTTACCTTTTCTTTCGTATTTATCTGTCCTTCCCTTGATAATTTTGTATGTTACTGTATACACATTTTATATTTTGACTTGTATGTTACTGTGTATATGAGGGTGGTCTTGTTTTTTTCTCTTTCTAGCACTGTTGTCTGAAATGGGCCGAATATTTGTACGGAGCTGACTTCGCTAACAGAATATTTCGGAGAGCCTAAACCATAAGACAGGTAACATGCAATTTTATCAGCCCTTTATTTTTTTCGTCCTGTTACCTTTTCTTTCATATTTATCTTTCCTCCCTTGAAAATTTTGTATGTTACTGTATACACATTTTATATTTTGACTTGTATGTTACTGTGTATATGAGGGTGGTCTTGTTTTTTTCTCTTTCTAGCACTGTTGTCTGAAATGGGCCGAATATTTGTACGGAGCTGACTTCGCTAACAGAATATTTCGGAGAGCCTAAACCATAAGACAGGTAACATGCAATTCTATCAGCCTTGTATTTTTTTTCGTCCTGTTACATTTTCTTTCACATTTATCTGTCCTCCCTTGATAATTTTGTATGTTACTGTATACACATTTTATATTTTGACTTGTATGTTACTGTTTATATGAGGGTGGTCTTGTTTTTTTCTCTTTCTAGCACTGTTGTCTGAAATGGGCCGAATATTTGTACGGAGCTGACTTCGCTAACAGAATATTTCGGAGAGCCTAAACCATAAGACAGGTAACATGCAATTTTATCAGCCCTTTATTTTTTTCGTCCTGTTACCTTTTCTTTCATATTTATCTGTCCTCCTTTGATAATTTTGTATGTTACTGCATACACATTTTATATTTTGACTTGTATGTTACTGTGTATATGAGGGTGGTCTCGTTTTTTTCTCTTTCTAGCACTGTTGTCTGAAATGGGCCGAATATTTGTACGGAGCTGTCTTCGCCAACAGAATATTTCGAAGAGCCTAAACCATACGACAGGTAACACTCAATTCTATCAGCCTTGTGTTTTTTTTTCGCCCTGTTATCTTTTCTTTCACATTTATCTGTCCTCCCTTGATAATTTTGTATGTTACTGTATACACATTTTATATTTTGACTTGCATGTTACTGTGTATATGAGGGTGGTCTCGTTTTTTTCTCTTTCTAGCACTGTTGTCTGAAACGGGCCGAATATTTGTACGGAGTTGACTTCGCTAACAGAATATTTCGGAGAGCCTAAACCATAAGACAGGTAACATTCAATTCTATCAGCCTTGTATTTTTTTCGTCCTGTTATCTTTTCATTCACATTTATCTGTCCTCCCTTGATAATTTTGTATGTTACTGTATACACATTTTGTACTTTGACTTGTATCTTACTGTGTATATAATGGTGGTCTCGTTTTTCTCTCTTTCTAGCACTGATGTCTGAAATGGGCCGAATATTTCTACGGAGTTGACTTCGCCAACAGATTATTTCGGAGAGCCTAACCCACAAGACAGGTAACATGCAATTCTATCAGCCTTGTATTTTTTTCGCCCTGTTATCTTTTCTTTGACATTTATCTGTCCTGCCTTGATAATTTTGTATGTTACTGTATACACATTTTATATTTTGACTTGCATGTTACTGTGTATATGAGGGTGGTCTCGTTTTTTTCTCTTTCTAGCACTGTTGTCTGAAACGGGCCGAATATTTGTACGGAGTTGACTTCGCTAACAGAATATTTCGGAGAGCCTAAACCATAAGACAGGTAACATGCAATTCTATCAGCCTTGTATTTTTTTCGCCCTGTTATCTTTTCTTTCACATTTATCTGTCCTCCCTTGATAATTTTGTATGTTACTGTATACACATTTTGTACTTTGACTTGTATGTTACTGTGTATATGAGGGTGGTCTCGTTTTTCTCTCTTTCTAGCACTGATGTCTGAAATGGGCCGAATATTTCTACGGAGTTGACTTCGCCAACAGATTATTTCGGAGAGCCTAACCCATAAGACAGGTAACATGCAATTCTATCAGCCTTGTATTTTTTTTCGCCCTGTCATCTTTTCTTTCACATTTATCTGTCCTCCCTTGATAATTTTGTATGTTACTGTATACACATTTTATATTTTGACTTGTATGTTACTGTGTATATGAGGGTTGTCTTGTTTTTTCACTTTCTAGCACTGTTGTCTGAATTTGGCCGAATATTTGTACGGAGCTGACTTCGCTAAAAGAATATTTCGGAGAGCCTAAACCATAAGACAGGTAACATGCAATTCTATCAGCCTTGTATTTTTTTTCGCCCTGTCATCTTTTCTTTCACATTTATCTGTCCTCCCTTGATAATTTTGTATGTTACTGTATACACATTTTATATTTTGACTTGTATGTTACTGTGTATATGAGGGTGGACTCGTTTTTTTCTCTTTCTAGCACTGTCGTCTGAAATGGGCCGAATATTTGTACAGAGTTGTCTTCGCTAACAGAATATTTCGGAGACCCTAAACCTTAAGACAGGTAACATGCAATTTTATCAGCCTTGTATTTTTTTTCGTCCTGTTATCTTTTCTTTCACATTTATCTGTCCTCCCTTGATAATTTTGTATGTTACTGTATACACATTTTATATTTTGACTTGCATGTTACTGTGTATATGAGGGTGGTCTCGTTTTTTTCTCTTTCTAGCACTGTTGTCTGAAACGGGCCGAATATTTGTACGGAGTTGACTTCGCTAACAGAATATTTCGGAGAGCCTAAACCATAAGACAGGTAACATTCAATTCTATCAGCCTTGTATTTTTTTCGTCCTGTTATCTTTTCATTCACATTTATCTGTCCTCCTTTGATAATTTTGTATGTTACTGTATACACATTTTGTACTTTGACTTGTATCTTACTGTGTATATGATGGTGGTCTCGTTTTTCTCTCTTTCTAGCACTGATGTCTGAAATGGGCCGAATATTTCTACGGAGTTGACTTCGCCAACAGATTATTTCGGAGAGCCTAACCCACAAGACAGGTAACATGCAATTCTATCAGCCTTGTATTTTTTTCGCCCTGTTATCTTTTCTTTGACATTTATCTGTCCTCCCTTGATAATTTTGTATGTTACTGTATACACATTTTATATTTTGACTTGCATGTTACTGTGTATATGAGGGTGGTCTCGTTTTTTTCTCTTTCTAGCACTGTTGTCTGAAACGGGCCGAATATTTGTACGGAGTTGACTTCGCTAACAGAATATTTCGGAGAGCCTAAACCATAAGACAGGTAACATGCAATTCTATCAGCCTTGTATTTTTTCGCCCTGTTATCTTTTCTTTCACATTTATCTGTCCTCCCTTGATAATTTTGTATGTTACTGTATACACATTTTGTACTTTGACTTGTATGTTACTGTGTATATGAGGGTGGTCTCGTTTTTCTCTCTTTCTAGCACTGATGTCTGAAATGGGCCGAATATTTCTACGGAGTTGACTTCGCCAACAGATTATTTCGGAGAGCCTAACCCATAAGACAGGTAACATGCAATTCTATCAGCCTTGTATTTTTTTTCGCCCTGTCATCTTTTCTTTCACATTTATCTGTCCTCCCTTGATAATTTTGTATGTTACTGTATACACATTTTATATTTTGACTTGTATGTTACTGTGTATATGAGGGTGGTCTTGTTTTTTCACTTTCTAGCACTGTTGTCTGAAATGGGCCGAATATTTGTACGGAGCTGACTTCGCTAACATAATATTTCGGAGAGCCTAAACCATACGACAGGTAACATGCAATTCTATCAGCCTTGTGTTTTTTTTTCGCCCTGTTATCTTTTCTTTCACATTTATCTGTCCTCCCTTGATAATTTTGTATGTTACTGTATACACATTTTATATTTTGACTTGTATGTTACTGTGTATATGAGGGTTGTCTTGTTTTTTCACTTTCTAGCACTGTTGTCTGAATTTGGCCGAATATTTGTACGGAGCTGACTTCGCTAAAAGAATATTTCGGAGAGCCTAAACCATAAGACAGGTAACATGCAATTCTATCAGCCTTGTATTTTTTTTTGCCCTGTTATCTTTTCTTTCACATTTATCTGTCCTCCCTTGATAATTTTGTATCTTACTGCATACACATTTTGTATTTTGACTTGTATGTTACTGTGTATATGAGGGTGGTCTCGTTTTTTTCTCTTTCTAGCACTGTTGTCAGAAATGGGCCGAATATTTGTACGGAGCTGACTTCGCTAACAGAATATTTCGGAGAGCCTAAACCATAAGAAAGCTAACATGCAATTCTATCAGCCTTGTATTTTTTTTCGTCCTGTTACATTTTGTTTCATATTTATCTGTCCTCCCTTGATAATTTTGTATGTTACTGTATACACATTTTATATTTTCACTTGTATGTTACTGTGTATATGAGGGTGGTCTCGTTTTTTTCTCTTTCTAGCACTGTTGTCTGAATTTGGCCGAATATTTGTACGGAGCTGACTTCGCTAAAAGAATATTTCGGAGAGCCTAAACCATAAGACAGGTAACATGCAGTTCTATCAGTCTTGTATTTTTTTTCGTCCTGTTACATTTTCTTTCACATTTATCTGTCCTCCCTTGATAATTTTGTATGTTACTGTATACACATTTTATATTTTGACTTGTATGTTACTGTGTATATGAGGGTGGTCTTGTTTTTTTCTCTTTCTAGCACTGTTGTCTGAAATGGGCCGAATATTTGTACGGAGTTGACTTCGCTAACAGAATATTTCGGAGAGCCTAAACCATAAGACAGGTAACATGCAATTCTATTAGCCCTTTATTTTTTTTCGTCCTGTTACCTTTTCTTTCATATTTATCTGTCGTCCCTTGATAATTTTGTATGTTACTGTATACATATTTTATAATTTGACTTGTATGTTACTGTGTATATGAGGGTGGTCTCGTTTTTTTCTCTTTCTAGCACTGTTGTCTGAAATGGGCCGAATATTTCTACGGAGCTGTCTTCGCCAACAGAATATTTCGGAGAGCCTTAACCATACGACAGGTAACATACAGTTCTATCAGCCTTGTATTTTTTTTCGTCCTGTTACATTTTCTTTCTCATTTATCTGTCCTCCCTTGATAATTTTGTATGTTACTGTATACACATTTTATATTTTGACTTGTATGTTACTGTGTATATGAGGGTGGTCTTGTTTTTTTCTCTTTTTAGCACTGTTGTCTGAAATGGGCCGAATATTTGTACGGAGTTGACTTCGCTAACAGAATATTTCGGAGAGCCTAAACCATAAGACAGGTAACATGCAATTCTATCAGCCCTTTATTTTTTTCGTCCTGTTACCTTTTCTTTCATATTTATCTGTCCTCCCTTGATAATTTTGTATGTTACTGTATACACATTTTAAATTTTGACTTGTATGTTACTGTGTAAATGAGGGTGGTCTCGTTTTTTTCTCTTTCTAGCACTGTTGTCTGAAATGGGCCGAATATTTGTACGGAGATGACTTCGCTAACAGAATATTTCGGAGAGCCTAAACCATAAGACAGGTAACATGCAATTCTATCTGCCCTTTATTTTTTTTCGTCCTGTTACCTTTTCTTTCACATTTATCTGTCCTCCCTTGATAATTTTGTATGTTACTGTATACACATTTTATATTTTGACTTGTATGTTACTGTGAATATGAGGGTGGTCTCGTTTTTCTCTCTTTCTAGCACTGTTGTCTGAAATGGGCCGAATATTTCTACGGAGCTGACTTCGCCAACAGAATATTTCGGAGAGCCTAACCCATAAGACAGGTAACATGCAATTCTATCAGCCTTGTATTTTTTTCGCCCTGTTATCTTTTCTTTCACATTTATCTGTCCTCCCTTGATAATTTTGTATGTTACTGTATACACATTTTATATTTTGACTTGTATGTTACTGTGTATATGAGTGTGGTCTTGTTTTTTTCTCTTTCTAGCACTGTTGTCTGAAATGGGCCGAATATTTGTACGGAGCTGACTTCGCTAAAAGAATATTTCGGAGAGCCTAAACCATAAGACAGGTAACATGCAGTTCTATAAGCCTTGTATTTTTTTTCGTCCTGTTACCTTTTCTTTCACATTTATCTGTCCTCCCTTGATAATTTTGTATGTTACTGTATACACATTTTATATTTTGACTTGTATGTTACTGTGTATATGAGGGTGGTCTCGTTTTTTTCTCTTTCTAGCACTGTTGTCTGAAATGGGCCGAATATTTGTACGGAGTTGTCTTCGCTAACAGAATATTCCGGAGAGCCTAAACCTTAAGACAGGTAACATGCAATACTATCAGCCTTGTATTTTTTTTCGTCCTGTTACCTTTTCTTTCTCATTTATCTGTCCTCCCTTGATAATTTTGTATGTTACTGTATACGCATTTTATATTTTGACTTGTATGTTACTGTGTATATGAGGGTGGTCTCGTTTTTCTCTCTTTCTAGCACTGTTGTCTGAAATGGGCCGAATATTTCTACGGAGCTGACTTCGCCAACAGAATATTTCGGAGAGCCTAACCCATAAGACTGGTAACATGCAATTCTATCAGCCTTGTATTTTTTTCGCCCTGTTATCTTTTCTTTCACATTTATCTGTCCTCCCTTGATAATTTTGTATGTTACTGTATACACATTTTGTATTTTGACTTGTATGTTACTGTGTATATGAGGGTGGTCTCGTTTTTTTCTCTTTCTAGCACTGTTGTCAGAAATGGGCCGAATATTTGTACGGAGCTGACTTCGCTAACAGAATATTTCGGAGAGCCTATACCATAAGAAAGGTAACATGCAATTCTATCAGCCTTGTATTTTTTTTCGTCCTGTTACATTTTGTTTCATATTTATCTGTCCTCCCTTGATAATTTTGTATGTTACTGTATACACATTTTATATTTTGACTTGTATGTTACTGTGTATATGAGTGTGGTCTTGTTTTTTTCTCTTTCTAGCACTGTTGTCTGAAATGGGCCGAATATTTGTACGGAGCTGACTTCGCTAAAAGAATATTTCGGAGAGCCTAAACCATAAGACAGGTAACATGCAGTTCTATCAGCCTTGTATTTTTTTCGTCCTGTTACATTTTCTTTCACATTTATCTGTCCTCCCTTGATAATTTTGTATGTTACTGTATACACATTTTATATTTTGACTTGTATGTTACTGTGTATATGAGGGTGGTCTCGTTTTTTTCTCTTTCTAGCACTGTTGTCTGAAATGGGCCGAATATTTGTACGGAGTTGTCTTCGCTAACAGAATATTCCGGAGAGCCTAAACCTTAAGACAGGTAACATGCAATACTATCAGCCTTGTATTTTTTTTCGTCCTGTTACCTTTTCTTTCTCATTTATCTGTCCTCCCTTGATAATTTTGTATGTTACTGTATACGCATTTTATATTTTGACTTGTATGTTACTGTGTATATGAGGGTGGTCTCGTTTTTCTCTCTTTCTAGCACTGTTGTCTGAAATGGGCCGAATATTTCTACGGAGCTGACTTCGCCAACAGAATATTTCGGAGAGCCTAACCCATAAGACTGGTAACATGCAATTCTATCAGCCTTGTATTTTTTTCGCCCTGTTATCTTTTCTTTCACATTTATCTGTCCTCCCTTGATAATTTTGTATGTTACTGTATACACATTTTGTATTTTGACTTGTATGTTACTGTGTATATGAGGGTGGTCTCGTTTTTTTCTCTTTCTAGCACTGTTGTCAGAAATGGGCCGAATATTTGTACGGAGCTGACTTCGCTAACAGAATATTTCGGAGAGCCTATACCATAAGAAAGGTAACATGCAATTCTATCAGCCTTGTATTTTTTTTCGTCCTGTTACATTTTGTTTCATATTTATCTGTCCTCCCTTGATAATTTTGTATGTTACTGTATACACATTTTATATTTTCACTTGTATGTTACTGTGTATATGAGGGTGGTCTCGTTTTTCTCTCTTTCTAGCACTGTTGTCTGAAATGGGCCGATAATTTCTACGGAGCTGACTTCGCCAACAGAATATTTCGGAGAGCCTAACCCATAAGACAGGTAACATGCAATTCCATCAGCCTTGTATTTTTTTTCGCCCTGTTATCTTTTCTTTCACATTTATCTGTCCTCCCTTGATAATTTTGTATGTTACTGTATACACATTTTGTATTTTGACTTGTATGTTACTGTGTATATGAGGGTGGTCTCGTTTTTTTCTCTTTCTAGCACTGTTGTCTGAAATGGGCCGAATAATTGTACAGAGCTGACTTCGCTAAAAGAATATTTCGGAAAGCCTAAACCATAAGACAGGTAACATGCAATTCTATCAGCCTTGTATTTTTTTCGCCCTTTTCTTTCACATTTATCTGTCTTCCCTTGATAATTTTGTATGTTACTGTATACACATTTTGTATTTTGACTTGTATGTTACTGTGTATATGAGGGTGGTCTCGTTTTTTTCTCTTTCTAGCACTGTTGTCTGAAATGGGCCGAATATTTGTACGGAGTTGACTTCGCTAAAAGAATATTTCGGAGAGCCTAAACCATAAGACAGGTAACATGCAGTTCTATCAGCCTTGTATTTTTTTTCGTCCTGTTACATTTTCTTTCACATTTATCTGTCCTCCCTTGATAATTTTGTATGTTACTGTATACACATTTTATATTTTGACTTGTATGTTACTGTGTATATGAGGGTGGTCTTGTTTTTTTCACTTTCTAGCACTGTTGTCTGAAATGGGCCGAATATTTGTACGGAGCTGATTTCGCTAACAGAATATTTCGGAGAGCCTAAACGATAACACAGGTAACATGCAATTCTATCAGCCTTGTATTTTGTTTCGTCCTGTTACATTTTCTTTCACATTTATCTGTCCTCCCTTGATAATTTTGTATGTTACTGTATACACATTTTATATTTTGACTTGTATGTTACTGTGTATATGAGGGTGGTCTTGTTTTTTTCACTTTCTAGCACTGTTGTCTGAAATGGGCCGAATATTTGTACGGAGCTGATTTCGCTAACAGAATATTTCGGAGAGCCTAAACGATAACACAGTTAACATGCAATTCTATCAGCCTTGTATTTTGTTTCGCCCTGTTATCTTTTCTTTCACATTTATCTGTCCTCCCTTGATAATTTTGTATGTTACTGTATACACATTTTGTATTTTGACTTGTATGTTACTGTGTATATGAGGGTGGTCTCGTTTTTTTCTCTTTCTAGCACTGTTGTCTGAAATGGGCCGATTATTTGTACGGAGGTGACTTCGCTAAAAGAATATTTCGGAGAGCCTAAACCATAAGACAGGTAACATGCAGTTCTATCAGCCTTGTATTTTTTTTCGTCCTGTTACATTTTCTTTCACATTTATCTGTCCTCCCTTGATAATTTTGTATGTTACTGTATACACATTTTATATTTTGACTTGTATGTTACCTTGTATATGAGGGTGGTCTCGTTTTTTTCTCTTTCTAGCACTGTTGTCTGAAATGGGCCGAATATTTGTACGGAGTTGACTTCGCTAACAGAATATTTCGGAGAGCCTAAACCAAAAGACAGGTAACATGCAATTCTATCAGCCCTTTATTTTTTTCGCCCTGTTTCCTTTTCTTTCATATTTATCTGTCGTCCCTTGATAATTTTGTATGTTACTGTATACACATTTTATAATTTGACTTGTATGTTACTGTGTATATGAGGGTGGTCTCGTTTTTTTCTCTTTCTTGCACTGTTGTCTGAAATGGGCCGAATATTTGTACGGAGTTGACTTCGCTAACAGAATATTTCGGAGAGCCTAAACCAAAAGACAGGTAACATGCAATTCTATCAGCCCTTTATTTTTTTTCGCCCTGTTATCTTTTCTTTCACATTTATCTGTCCTCCCTTGATAATTTTGTATGTTACTGTATACACATTTTATATTTTGACTTGTATGTTACTGTGTATATGAGGATAATCTCGTTTTTTTCTCTTTCTAGCCCTGTTGTCTGAAATGGGCCGAATATTCGTACGGAGCTGACTTCGCTAACATAATATTTCGGAGAGCCTAAACCATAAGACAGGTAACATGCAGTTCTATCAGCCTTGTATTTTTTTTCGTCCTGTTACATTTTCTTTCACATTTATCTGTCCTCCCTTGATAATTTTGTATGTTACTGTATACACATTTTGTATTTTGACTTGTATGTTACTGTGTATATGAGGGTGGTCTCGTTTTTTTCTCTTTCTAGCACTGTTGTCTGAAATGGGCCGAATATTTGTACGGAGCTGACTTCGCCAACAGAATATTTCGGAGAGCCTAACCCATAAGACAGGTAACATGCAATTCTATCAGCCTTGTATTTTTTTCGCCCTGTTATCTTTTCTTTCACATTTATCTGTCCTCCCTTGATAATTTTGTATGTTACTGTATACACATTTTGTATTTTGACTTGTATGTTACTGTGTATATGAGGGTGGTCTCGTTTTTTTCTCTTTCTAGCACTGTTGTCTGAAATGGGCCGAATATTTGTACGGAGGTGACTTTGCTAAAAGAATATTTCGGAGAGCCTAAACCATAAGACAGGTAACATGCAGTTCTATCAGCCTTGTATTTTTTTTCGTCCTGTTACATTTTCTTTCACATTTATCTGTCCTCCCTTGATAATTTTGTATGTTACTGTATACACATTTTATATTTTGACTTGTATGCTACCTTCTATATGAGGGTGGTCTCGTTTTTTTCTCTTTCTAGCACTGTTGTCTGAAATGGGCCGAATATTTGTACGGAGTTGACTTCGCTAACAGAATATTTCGGAGAGCCTAAACCAAAAGACAGGTAACATGCAATTCTATCAGCCCTTTATTTTTTTTCGTCCTGTTTCCTTTTCTTTCATATTTATCTGTCGTCCCTTGATAATTTTGTATGTTACTGTATACACATTTTATAATTTGACTTGTATGTTACTGTGTATATGAGGATAATCTCGTTTTTTTCTCTTTCTAGCCCTGTTGTCTGAAATGGGCCGAATATTTGTACGGAGCTGACTTCGCTAAAAGAATATTTCGGAGAGCCTAAACCATAAGACAGGTAACATGCAGTTCTATCAGCCTTGTATTTTTTTTCGTCCTGTTACATTTTCTTTCACATTTATCTGTCCTCCCTTGATAATTTTGTATGTTACTGTATACACATTTTATATTTTGACTTGTATGTTACTGTGTATATGATGGTGGTCTCGTTTTTTTCTCTTTCTAGCACTGTTGTCTGAAATGGGCCGAATATTTGTACGGAGCTGACTTCGCCAACAGAATATTTCGGAGAGCCTAACCCATAAGACAGGTAACATGCAATTCTATCAGCCTTGTATTTTTTTCGCCCTGTTATCTTTTCTTTCACATTTATCTGTCCTCCCTTGATAATTTTGTATGTTACTGTATACACATTTTGTATTTTGACTTGTATGTTACTGTGTATATGAGGGTGGTCTCGTTTTTTTCTCTTTCTAGCACTGTTGTCTGAAATGGGCCGAATATTTGTACGGAGCTGACTTCGCCAACAGAATATTTCGGAGAGCCTAACCCATAAGACAGGTAACATGCAATTCTATCAGCCTTGTATTTTTTTCGCCCTTTTATCTTTTCTTTCACATTTATCTGTCCTCCCTTGATAATTTTGTATGTTACTGTATACACATTTTATATTTTGACTTTTATGTTACTGTGTATATGAGGGTGGTCTCGTTTTTCTCTCTTTCTAGCACTGTTGTCTGAAATGGGCCGAATATTTCTACGGAGCTCTCTTCGCTAAAAGAATATTTCGGGGAGCCTAAACCATACGACAGGTAACATGCAATTCTATCAGCCTTGTATTTTTTTTCGTCCTGTTACATTTGCTTTAAAATTTATCTGTCCTCCCTTGATAATTTTGTATGTTACTGTATACACATTTTATATTTTGACTTGTATGTTACTGTGTATATGAGGGTGGTCTTGTTTTTTTCTCTTTCTAGCACTGTTGTCTGAAATGGGCCGAATATTTGTACGGAGTTGACTTCGCTAACAGAATATTTCGGAGAGCCTAAACCATAAGACAGGTAACATGCAATTCTATCAGCCCTTTATTTTTTTCGTCCTGTTACCTTTTCTTTCATATTTATCTGTACTCCCTTGATAATTTTGTATGTTACTGTATACACATTTTAAATTTTGACTTGTATGTTACTGTGTAAATGAGGGTGGTCTCGTTTTTTTCTCTTTCTAGCACTGTTGTCTGAAATGGGCCGAATATTTGTACGGAGATGACTTCGCTAACAGAATATTTCGGAGAGCCTAAACCATAAGACAGGTAACATGCAATTCTATCAGCCCTTTATTTTTTTTCTTCCTGTTACCTTTTCTTTCACATTTATCTGTCCTCCCTTGATAATTTTGAATGTTACTGTATACACATTTTATATTTTGACTTGTATGTTACTGTGAATATGACGGTGGTCTCGTTTTTCTCTCTTTCTAGCACTGTTGTCTGAAATGGGCCGAATATTTCTACGGAGCTGACTTCGCCAACAGAATATTTCGGAGAGCCTAACCCATAAGACAGGTAACATGCAATTCTATCAGCCTTGTATTTTTTTTCGCCCTGTTATCTTTTCTTTCACATTTATCTGTCCTCCCTTGATAATTTTGTATGTTACTGTATACACATTTTATATTTTGACTTGTATGTTACTGTGTATATGAGTGTGGTCTTGTTTTTTTCTCTTTCTAGCACTGTTGTCTGAAATGGGCCGAATATTTGTACGGAGCTGACTTCGCTAAAAGAATATTTCGGAGAGCCTAAACCATAAGACAGGTAACATGCAGTTCTATCAGCCTTGTATTTTTTTTCGTCCTGTTACATTTTCTTTCACATTTATCTGTCCTCCCTTGATAATTTTGTATGTTACTGTATACACATTTTATATTTTGACTTGTATGTTACTGTGTATATGAGGGTGGTCTCTTTTTTTCTCTTTCTAGCACTGTTGTCTGAAATGGGCCGAATATTTGTACAGAGTTGACTTCGCTAACAGAATATTTCGGAGAGCCTAAACCTTAAGACAGGTAACATGCAATTCTATCAGCCCTTTATTTTTTTCGTCCTGTTACCTTTTCTTTCATATTTATCTGTACTCCCTTGATAATTTTGTATGTTACTGTATACACATTTTAAATTTTGACTTGTATATTACTGTGTAAATGAGGGTGGTCTCGTTTTTTTCTCTTTCTAGCACTGTTGTCTGAAATGGGCCGAATATTTGTACGGAGATGACTTCGCTAACAGAATATTTCGGAGAGCCTAAACCATAAGACAGGTAACATGCAATTCTATCAGCCCTTTATTTTTTTTCGTCCTGTTACCTTTTCTTTCACATTTATCTGTCCTCCCTTGATAATTTTGTATGTTACTGTATACACATTTTATATTTTGACTTGTATGTTACTGTGAATATGAGGGTGGTCTCGTTTTTCTCTCTTTCTAGCACTGTTGTCTGAAATGGGCCGAATATTTCTACGGAGCTGACTTCGCCAACAGAATATTTCGGAGAGCCTAACCCATAAGACAGGTAACATGCAATTCTATCAGCCTTGTATTTTTTTTCGCCCTGTTATCTTTTCTTTCACATTTATCTGTCCTCCCTTGATAATTTTGTATGTTACTGTATACACATTTTATATTTTGACTTGTATGTTACTGTGTATATGAGTGTGGTCTTGTTTTTTTCTCTTTCTAGCACTGTTGTCTGAAATGGGCCGAATATTTGTACGGAGCTGACTTCGCTAAAAGAATATTTCGGAGAGCCTAAACCATAAGACAGGTAACATGCAGTTCTATCAGCCTTGTATTTTTTTTCGTCCTGTTACATTTTCTTTCACATTTATCTGTCCTCCCTTGATAATTTTGTATGTTACTGTATACACATTTTATATTTTGACTTGTATGTTACTGTGTATATGAGGGTGGCCTCGTTTTTTTCTCTTTCTAGCACTGTTGTCTGAAATGGGCCGAATATTTGTACGGAGTTGTCTTCGCTAACAGAATATTCCGGAGAGCCTAAACCTTAAGACAGGTAACATGCAATACTATCAGCCTTGTATTTTTTTTCGTCCTGTTACCTTTTCTTTCACATTTATCTGTCCTCCCTTGATAATTTTGTATGTTACTGTATACACATTTTATATTTTGACTTGTATGTTACTGTGTATATGAGGGTGGTCTCGTTTTTCTCTCTTTCTAGCACTGTTGTCTGAAATGGGCCGAATATTTCTACTGAGCTGACTTCGCCAACAGAATATTTCGGAGAGCCTAACCCATAAGACTGGTAACATGCAATTCTATCAGCCTTGTATTTTTTTCGCCCTGTTATCTTTTCTTTCACATTTATCTGTCCTCCCTTGATAATTTTGTATGTTACTGTATACACATTTTGTATTTTGTCTTGTATGTTACTGTGTATATGAGGGTGGTCTCGTTTTTTTCTCTTTCTAGCACTGTTGTCTGAAATGGGCCGAATATTTGTACGGGGCTGACTTCGCTAAATGAATATTTCGGAGAGCCTAAACCATAAGACAGGTAACATGCAGTTCTATCAGCCCTTTATTTTTTTCGTCCTGTTACCTTTTCTTTCATATTTATCTGTCCTCCCTTGATAATTTTGTATGTTACTGTATACACATTTTATATTTTGACTTGTATGTTACTGTGTATATGAGGGTGGTCTTGTTTTTTTCTCTTTCTAGCACTGTTGTCTGAAATGGGCCGAATATTTGTACGGAGCTGACTTCGCTAACAGAATATTTCGGAGAGCCTAAACCATAAGACAGGTAACATGCAATTTTATCAGCCCTTTATTTTTTTCGTCCTGTTACCTTTTCTTTTATATTTATCTGTCCTCCCTTGAAAATTTTGTATGTTACTGTATACAAATTTTATATTTTGACTTGTATGTTACTGTGTATATGAGGGTGGTCTCGTTTTTTTCTCTTTCTAGCACTGTTGTCAGAAATTGGCCGAATATTTGTACGGAGCTGACTTCGCTAACAGAATATTTCGTAGAGCCTAAACCATAAGAAAGGTAACATGCAATTCTATCAGCCTTGTATTTTTTTCGCCCTGTTATCTTTTCTTTCACATTTATCTGTCTTCCCTTGATAATTTTGTATGTTACTGTATACACATTTTGTATTTTGACTTGTATGTTACTGTGTATATGAGGGTGGTCTCGTTTTTTTCTCTTTCTAGCACTGTTGTCTGAAATGGGCCGAATATTTCTACGGAGCTGTCTTCGCCAACAGAATATTTCGAAGAGCCTAAACCATAAGACAGGTAACATGCAATTCTATCAGCCTTGTATTTTTTTTCGCCCTGTTATCTTTTCTTTCACATTTATCTATCCTCCCTTGATAATTTTGTATGTTACTGTATACACTTTTTATATTTTGACTTGTATGTTACTGTGTATATGAGGGTGGTCTTGTTTTTTCACTTTCTAGCACTGTTGTCTGAAATGGGCAGAATATTTGTACGGAGCTGACTTCGCTAACAGAATATTTCGGAGAGCCTAAACCATACGACAGGTAACATGCAATTCTATCAGCCTTGTGTTTTTTTTTCGCCCTGTTATCTTTTCTTTCACATTTATCTGTCCTCCCTTGATAATTTTGTATGTTACTGTATACACATTTTATATTTTGACTTGTATGTTACTGTGTATATGAAGGTGGTCTCGTTTTTTTCTCTTTCTAGCACTGTTGTCTGAAATGGGCCGAATATTTGTACGGAGCTGTCTTCGCCAACAGAATATTTCGGGGAGCCTAAACCATACGACAGGTAACATGCAATTCTATCAGCCTTGTGTTTTTTTTCGCCCTGTTATCTTTTCTTTCACATTTATCTGTCCTCCCTTGATAATTTTGTATGTTACTGTATACACATTTTGTATTTTGACTTGTATGTTACTGTGTATATGAGGGTGGTCTCGTTTTTTTCTCTTTCTAGCACTGTTGTCAGAAATGGGCCGAATATTTGTACGGAGCTGACTTCGCTAACAGAATATTTCGGAGAGCCTATACCATAAGAAAGGTAACATGCAATTCTATCAGCCTTGTATTTTTTTTCGTCCTGTTACATTTTGTTTCATATTTATCTGTCCTCCCTTGATAATTTTGTATGTTACTGTATACACATTTTATATTTTCACTTGTATGTTACTGTGTATATGAGGGTGGTCTCGTTTTTCTCTCTTTCTAGCACTGTTGTCTGAAATGGGCCGATAATTTCTACGGAGCTGACTTCGCCAACAGAATATTTCGGAGAGCCTAACCCATAAGACAGGTAACATGCAATTCTATCAGCCTTGTATTTTTTTTCGCCCTGTTATCTTTTCTTTCACATTTATCTGTCCTCCCTTGATAATTTTGTATGTTACTGTATACACATTTTGTATTTTGACTTGTATGTTACTGTGTATATGAGGGTGGTCTCGTTTTTTTCTCTTTCTAGCACTGTTGTCTGAAATGGGCCGAATAATTGTACGGAGCTGACTTCGCTAAAAGAATATTTCGGAAAGCCTAAACCATAAGACAGGTAACATGCAATTCTATCAGCCTTGTATTTTTTTCGCCCTTTTCTTTCACATTTATCTGTCTTTCCTTGATAATTTTGTATGTTACTGTATACACATTTTGTATTTTGACTTGTATGTTACTGTGTATATGAGGGTGGTCTCGTTTTTTTCTCTTTCTAGCACTGTTGTCTGAAATGGGCCGAATATTTGTACGGAGTTGACTTCGCTAAAAGAATATTTCGGAGAGCCTAAACCATAAGACAGGTAACATGCAGTTCTATCAGCCTTGTATTTTTTTTCGTCCTGTTACATTTTCTTTCACATTTATCTGTCCTCCCTTGATAATTTTGTATGTTACTGTATACACATTTTATATTTTGACTTGTATGTTACTGTGTATATGAGGGTGGTCTTGTTTTTTTCACTTTCTAGCACTGTTGTCTGAAATGGGCCGAATATTTGTACGGAGCTGATTTCGCTAACAGAATATTTCGGAGAGCCTAAACGAAACACAGGTAACATGCAATTCTATCAGCCTTGTATTTTGTTTCGTCCTGTTACATTTTCTTTCACATTTATCTGTCCTCCCTTGATAATTTTGTATGTTACTGTATACACATTTTATATTTTGACTTGTATGTTACTGTGTATATGAGGGTGGTCTTGTTTTTTTCACTTTCTAGCACTGTTGTCTGAAATGGGCCGAATATTTGTACGGAGCTGATTTCGCTAACAGAATATTTCGGAGAGCCTAAACGATAACACAGGTAACATGCAATTCTATCAGCCTTGTATTTTGTTTCGCCCTGTTATCTTTTCTTTCACATTTATCTGTCCTCCCTTGATAATTTTGTATGTTACTGTATACACATTTTGTATTTTGACTTGTATGTTACTGTGTATATGAGGGTGGTCTCGTTTTTTTCTCTTTCTAGCACTGTTGTCTGCAATGGGCCGAATATTTGTACGGAGTTGACTTCGCTAACAGAATATTTCGGAGAGCCTAAACCAAAAGACAGGTAACATGCAATTCTATCAGCCCTTTATTTTTTTCGTCCTGTTTCCTTTTCTTTCATATTTATCTGTCGTCCCTTGATAATTTTGTATGTTACTGTATACACATTTTATAATTTGACTTGTATGTTACTGTGTATATGAGGGTGGTCTCGTTTTTTTCTCTTTCTTGCACTGTTGTCTGAAATGGGCCGAATATTTGTACGGAGTTGACTTCGCTAACAGAATATTTCGGAGAGCCTAAACCAAAAGACAGGTAACATGCAATTCTATCTGCCCTTTATTTTTTTTCGCCCTGTTATCTTTTCTTTCACATTTATCTGTCCTCCCTTGATAATTTTGTATGTTACTGTATACACATTTTATATTTTGACTTGTATGTTACTGTGTATATGAGGATAATCTCGTTTTTTTTCTCTTTCTAGCCCTGTTGTCTGAAATGGGCCGAATATTTGTACGGAGCTGACTTCGCTAAAAGAATATTTCGGAGAGCCTAAACCATAAGACAGGTAACATGCAGTTCTATCAGCCTTGTATTTTTTTTCGTCCTGTTACATTTTCTTTCACATTTATCTGTCCTCCCTTGATAATTTTGTATGTTACTGTATACACATTTTATATTTTGACTTGTATGTTACTGTGTATATGAGGGTGGTCTCGTTTTTTTCTCTTTCTAGCACTGTTGTCTGAAATGGGCCGAATATTTGTACGGAGCTGACTTCGCCAAAAGAATATTTCGGAGAGCCTAACCCATAAGACAGGTAACATGCAATTCTATCAGCCTTGTATTTTTTTCGCCCTGTTATCTTTTCTTTCACATTTATCTGTCCTCCCTTGATAATTTTGTATGTTACTGTATACACATTTTGTATTTTGACTTGTATGTTACTGTGTATATGAGGGTGGTCTCGTTTTTTTCTCTTTCTAGCACTGTTGTCTGAAATGGGCCGAATATTTGTACGGAGGTGACTTCGCTAAAAGAATATTTCGGAGAGCCTAAACCATAAGACAGGTAACATGCAGTTCTATCAGCCTTGTATTTTTTTTCGTCCTGTTACATTTTCTTTCACATTTATCTGTCCTCCCTTGATAATTTTGTATGTTACTGTATACACATTTTATATTTTGACTTGTATGTTACCTTGTATATGAGGGTGGTCTCGTTTTTTTCTCTTTCTAGCACTGTTGTCTGAAATGGGCCGAATATTTGTACGGAGTTGACTTCGCTAACAGAATATTTCGGAGAGCCTAAACCAAAAGACAGGTAACATGCAATTCTATCAGCCCTTTATTTTTTTTCGTCCTGTTTCCTTTTCTTTCATATTTATCTGTCGTCCCTTGATAATTTTGTATGTTACTGTATACACATTTTATAATTTGACTTGTATGTTACTGTGTATATGAGGGTGGTCTCGTTTTTTTCTCTTTCTTGCACTGTTGTCTGAAATGGGCCGAATATTTGTACGGAGTTGACCTCGCAAACAGAATATTTCGGAGAGCCTAAACCAAAAGCCAGGTAACATGCAATTCTATCAGCCCTTTATTTTTTTTTGCCCTGTTATCTTTTCTTTCACATTTATCTGTCCTCCCTTGATAATTTTGTATGTTACTGTATACACATTTTATATTTTGACTTGTATGTTACTGTGTATATGAGGATAATCTCGTTTTTTTCTCTTTCTAGCCCTGTTGTCTGAAATGGGCCGAATATTTGTACGGAGCTGACTTCGCTAAAAGAATATTTCGGAGAGCCTAAACCATAAGACAGGTAACATGCAGTTCTATCAGCCTTGTATTTTTTTTCGTCCTGTTACATTTTCTTTCACATTTATCTGTCCTCCCTTGATAATTTTGTATGTTACTGTATACACATTTTATATTTTGACTTGTATGTTACTGTGTATATGAGGGTGGTCTCGTTTTTTTCTCTTTCTAGCACTGTTGTCTGAAATGGGCCGAATATTTGTACGGAGCTGACTTCGCCAACAGAATATTTCGGAGAGCCTAACCCATAAGACAGGTAACATGCAATTCTATCAGCCTTGTATTTTTTTCGCCCTGTTATCTTTTCTTTCACATTTATCTGTCCTCCCTTGATAATTTTGTATGTTACCGTCTACACATTTTGTATTTTGACTTGTATGTTACTGTGTATATGAGGGTGGTCTCGTTTTTTTCTCTTTCTAGCACTGTTGTCTGAAATGGGCCGAATATTTGTACGGAGGTGACTTCGCTAAAAGAATATTTCGGAGAGCCTAAACCATAAGACAGGTAACATGCAGTTCTATCAGCCTTGTATTTTTTTTCGTCCTGTTACATTTTCTTTCACATTTATCTGTCCTCCCTTGATAATTTTGTATGTTACTGTATACACATTTTATATTTTGACTTGTATGTTACCTTGTATATGAGGGTGGTCTCGTTTTTTTCTCTTTCTAGCACTGTTGTCTGAAATGGGCCGAATATTTGTACGGAGTTGACTTCGCTAACAGAATATTTCGGAGAGCCTAAACCAAAAGACAGGTAACATGCAATTCTATCAGCCCTTTATTTTTTTTCGTCCTGTTTCCTTTTCTTTCATATTTATCTGTCGTCCCTTGATAATTTTGTATGTTACTGTATACACATTTTATAATTTGACTTGTATGTTACTGTGTATATGAGGGTGGTCTCGTTTTTTTCTCTTTCTTGCACTGTTGTCTGAAATGGGCCGAATATTTGTACGGAGTTGACTTCGCTAACAGAATATTTCGGAGAGCCTAAACCAAAAGACAGGTAACATGCAATTCTATCAGCCCTTTATTTTTTTTCGTCCTGTTACCTTTTCTTTCACATTTATCTGTCCTCCCTTGATAATTTTGTATGTTACACTATACACATTTTATATTTTGACTTGTATGTTACTGTGTATATGAGGGTGGTCTTGTTTTTTTCTCTTTCTAGCACTGTTGTCTGAAATGGGCCGAATATTTGTACGGAGTTGACTTCGCTAACAGAATATTTCGGAGAGCCTAAACCAAAAGACAGGTAACATGCAATTCTATCAGCCTTGTATTTTTTTTCGTCCTGTTACCTTTTCTTTCACATTTATCTGTCCTCCCTTGATAATTTTGTATGTTACACTATACACATTTTATATTTTGACTTGTATGTTACTGTGTATATGAGGGTGGTCTTGTTTTTTTCTCTTTCTAGCACTGTTGTCTGAAATGGGCCGAATATTTGTACGGAGCTGACTTCGCTAACAGAATATTTCGGAGAGCCTAAACCATCAGACAGGTAACATGCAATTTTATCAGCCCTTTATTTTTTTCGTCCTGTTACCTTTTCTTTCATATTTATCTGTCCTCCCTTGATAATTTTGTATGTTACTGTATACACATTTTATATTTTGACTTGTATGTTACTGTGTATATGAGGGTGGTCTCGTTTTTTTCTCTTTCTTGCGCTGTTGTCTGAAATGGGCCGAATATTTGTACGGAGTTGACTTTGCTAACAGAATATTTCGGAGAGCCTAAACCAAAAGACAGGTAACATGCAATTCTATCAGCCCTTTATTTTTTTTCGTCCTGTTACCTTTTCTTTCATATTTATCTGTCGTCCCTTGATAATTTTGTATGTTTCTGTATACACATTTTATAATTTGACTTGCCTGTTACTGCGTATATGAGAGTGGTCTCGTTTTTTTCTCTTTCTAGCACTGTTGTCTGAAATGGGCCGAATATTTGTACGGAGCTGACTTCGCCAACAGAATATTTCGGAGAGCCTAACCCATAAGACAGGTAACATGCAATGCTATCAGCCTTGTATTTTTTTCGCCCTGTTATCTTTTCTTTCACATTTATCTGTCCTCCCTTGATAATTTTGTATGTTACTGTATACACATTTTGTATTTTGACTTGTATGTTACTGTGTATATGAGGGTGGTCTCGTTTTTTTCTCTTTCTAGCACTGTTGTCTGAAATGGGCCGAATATTTGTACGGAGCTGACTTCGCCAACAGAATATTTCGGAGAGCCTAACCCATAAGACAGGTAACATGCAATTCTATCAGCCTTGTATTTTTTTCGCCCTGTTATCTTTTCTTTCACATTTATCTGTCCTCCCTTGATAATTTTGTATGTTACTGTATACACATTTTGTATTTTGACTTGTATGTTACTGTGTATATGAGGGTGGTCTCGTTTTTTTCTCTTTCTAGCACTGTTGTCTGAAATGGGCCGAATATTTGTACGGAGGTGACTTCGCTAAAAGAATATTTCGGAGAGCCTAAACCATAAGACAGGTAACATGCAGTTCTATCAGCCTTGTATTTTTTTTCGTCCTGTTACATTTTCTTTCACATTTATCTGTCCTCCCTTGATAATTTTGTATGTCACTGTATACACATTTTATATTTTGACTTGTATGTTACCTTGTATATGAGGGTGGTCTCGTTTTTTTCTCTCTCTAGCACTGTTGTCTGAAATGGGCCGAATATTTGTACGGAGTTGACTTCGCTAACAGAATATTTCGGAGAGCCTAAACCAAAAGACAGGTAACATGCAATTCTATCAGCCCTTTATTTTTTTTCGCCCTGTTATCTTTTCTTTCACATTTATCTGTCCTCCCTTGATAATTTTGTATGTTACTGTATACACATTTTATATTTTGACTTGTATGTTACTGTGTATATGAGGATAATCTCGTTTTTTTCTTTTTCTAGCCCTGTTGTCTGAAATGGGCCGAATATTTGTACGGAGCTGACTTCGCTAAAAGAATATTTCGGAGAGCCTAAACCATAAGACAGGTAACATGCAGTTCTATCAGCCTTGTATTTTTTTTCGTCCTGTTACATTTTCTTTCACATTTATCTGTCCTCCCTTGATAATTTTGTATGTTACTGTATACACATTTTATATTTTGACTTGTATGTTACTGTGTATATGAGGGTGGTCTTGTTTTTTTCACTTTCTAGCACTGTTGTCTGAAATGGGCCGAATATTTGTACGGAGCTGATTTCGCTAACAGAATATTTCGGAGAGCCTAAACGATAACACAGGTAACATGCAATTCTATCAGCCTTGTATTTTGTTTCGCCCTGTTATCTTTTCTTTCACATTTATCTGTCCTCCCTTGATAATTTTGTATGTTACTGTATACACATTTTGTATTTTGACTTGTATGTTACTGTGTATATGAGGGTGGTCTCGTTTTTTTCTCTTTCTAGCACTGTTGTCTGCAATGGGCCGAATATTTGTACGGAGTTGACTTCGCTAACAGAATATTTCGGAGAGCCTAAACCAAAAGACAGGTAACATGCAATTCTATCAGCCCTTTATTTTTTTCGTCCTGTTTCCTTTTCTTTCATATTTATCTGTCGTCCCTTGATAATTTTGTATGTTACTGTATACACATTTTATAATTTGACTTGTATGTTACTGTGTATATGAGGGTGGTCTCGTTTTTTTCTCTTTCTTGCACTGTTGTCTGAAATGGGCCGAATATTTGTACGGAGTTGACTTCGCTAACAGAATATTTCGGAGAGCCTAAACCAAAAGACAGGTAACATGCAATTCTATCTGCCCTTTATTTTTTTTCGCCCTGTTATCTTTTCTTTCACATTTATCTGTCCTCCCTTGATAATTTTGTATGTTACTGTATACACATTTTATATTTTGACTTGTATGTTACTGTGTATATGAGGATAATCTCGTTTTTTTTCTCTTTCTAGCCCTGTTGTCTGAAATGGGCCGAATATTTGTACGGAGCTGACTTCGCTAAAAGAATATTTCGGAGAGCCTAAACCATAAGACAGGTAACATGCAGTTCTATCAGCCTTGTATTTTTTTTCGTCCTGTTACATTTTCTTTCACATTTATCTGTCCTCCCTTGATAATTTTGTATGTTACTGTATACACATTTTATATTTTGACTTGTATGTTACTGTGTATATGAGGGTGGTCTCGTTTTTTTCTCTTTCTAGCACTGTTGTCTGAAATGGGCCGAATATTTGTACGGAGCTGACTTCGCCAAAAGAATATTTCGGAGAGCCTAACCCATAAGACAGGTAACATGCAATTCTATCAGCCTTGTATTTTTTTCGCCCTGTTATCTTTTCTTTCACATTTATCTGTCCTCCCTTGATAATTTTGTATGTTACTGTATACACATTTTGTATTTTGACTTGTATGTTACTGTGTATATGAGGGTGGTCTCGTTTTTTTCTCTTTCTAGCACTGTTGTCTGAAATGGGCCGAATATTTGTACGGAGGTGACTTCGCTAAAAGAATATTTCGGAGAGCCTAAACCATAAGACAGGTAACATGCAGTTCTATCAGCCTTGTATTTTTTTTCGTCCTGTTACATTTTCTTTCACATTTATCTGTCCTCCCTTGATAATTTTGTATGTTACTGTATACACATTTTATATTTTGACTTGTATGTTACCTTGTATATGAGGGTGGTCTCGTTTTTTTCTCTTTCTAGCACTGTTGTCTGAAATGGGCCGAATATTTGTACGGAGTTGACTTCGCTAACAGAATATTTCGGAGAGCCTAAACCAAAAGACAGGTAACATGCAATTCTATCAGCCCTTTATTTTTTTTCGTCCTGTTTCCTTTTCTTTCATATTTATCTGTCGTCCCTTGATAATTTTGTATGTTACTGTATACACATTTTATAATTTGACTTGTATGTTACTGTGTATATGAGGGTGGTCTCGTTTTTTTCTCTTTCTTGCACTGTTGTCTGAAATGGGCCGAATATTTGTACGGAGTTGACCTCGCAAACAGAATATTTCGGAGAGCCTAAACCAAAAGCCAGGTAACATGCAATTCTATCAGCCCTTTATTTTTTTTTGCCCTGTTATCTTTTCTTTCACATTTATCTGTCCTCCCTTGATAATTTTGTATGTTACTGTATACACATTTTATATTTTGACTTGTATGTTACTGTGTATATGAGGATAATCTCGTTTTTTTCTCTTTCTAGCCCTGTTGTCTGAAATGGGCCGAATATTTGTACGGAGCTGACTTCGCTAAAAGAATATTTCGGAGAGCCTAAACCATAAGACAGGTAACATGCAGTTCTATCAGCCTTGTATTTTTTTTCGTCCTGTTACATTTTCTTTCACATTTATCTGTCCTCCCTTGATAATTTTGTATGTTACTGTATACACATTTTATATTTTGACTTGTATGTTACTGTGTATATGAGGGTGGTCTCGTTTTTTTCTCTTTCTAGCACTGTTGTCTGAAATGGGCCGAATATTTGTACGGAGCTGACTTCGCCAACAGAATATTTCGGAGAGCCTAACCCATAAGACAGGTAACATGCAATTCTATCAGCCTTGTATTTTTTTCGCCCTGTTATCTTTTCTTTCACATTTATCTGTCCTCCCTTGATAATTTTGTATGTTACCGTCTACACATTTTGTATTTTGACTTGTATGTTACTGTGTATATGAGGGTGGTCTCGTTTTTTTCTCTTTCTAGCACTGTTGTCTGAAATGGGCCGAATATTTGTACGGAGGTGACTTCGCTAAAAGAATATTTCGGAGAGCCTAAACCATAAGACAGGTAACATGCAGTTCTATCAGCCTTGTATTTTTTTTCGTCCTGTTACATTTTCTTTCACATTTATCTGTCCTCCCTTGATAATTTTGTATGTTACTGTATACACATTTTATATTTTGACTTGTATGTTACCTTGTATATGAGGGTGGTCTCGTTTTTTTCTCTTTCTAGCACTGTTGTCTGAAATGGGCCGAATATTTGTACGGAGTTGACTTCGCTAACAGAATATTTCGGAGAGCCTAAACCAAAAGACAGGTAACATGCAATTCTATCAGCCCTTTATTTTTTTTCGTCCTGTTTCCTTTTCTTTCATATTTATCTGTCGTCCCTTGATAATTTTGTATGTTACTGTATACACATTTTATAATTTGACTTGTATGTTACTGTGTATATGAGGGTGGTCTCGTTTTTTTCTCTTTCTTGCACTGTTGTCTGAAATGGGCCGAATATTTGTACGGAGTTGACTTCGCTAACAGAATATTTCGGAGAGCCTAAACCAAAAGACAGGTAACATGCAATTCTATCAGCCCTTTATTTTTTTTCGTCCTGTTACCTTTTCTTTCACATTTATCTGTCCTCCCTTGATAATTTTGTATGTTACACTATACACATTTTATATTTTGACTTGTATGTTACTGTGTATATGAGGGTGGTCTTGTTTTTTTCTCTTTCTAGCACTGTTGTCTGAAATGGGCCGAATATTTGTACGGAGTTGACTTCGCTAACAGAATATTTCGGAGAGCCTAAACCAAAAGACAGGTAACATGCAATTCTATCAGCCTTGTATTTTTTTTCGTCCTGTTACCTTTTCTTTCACATTTATCTGTCCTCCCTTGATAATTTTGTATGTTACACTATACACATTTTATATTTTGACTTGTATGTTACTGTGTATATGAGGGTGGTCTTGTTTTTTTCTCTTTCTAGCACTGTTGTCTGAAATGGGCCGAATATTTGTACGGAGCTGACTTCGCTAACAGAATATTTCGGAGAGCCTAAACCATCAGACAGGTAACATGCAATTTTATCAGCCCTTTATTTTTTTCGTCCTGTTACCTTTTCTTTCATATTTATCTGTCCTCCCTTGATAATTTTGTATGTTACTGTATACACATTTTATATTTTGACTTGTATGTTACTGTGTATATGAGGGTGGTCTCGTTTTTTTCTCTTTCTTGCGCTGTTGTCTGAAATGGGCCGAATATTTGTACGGAGTTGACTTTGCTAACAGAATATTTCGGAGAGCCTAAACCAAAAGACAGGTAACATGCAATTCTATCAGCCCTTTATTTTTTTTCGTCCTGTTACCTTTTCTTTCATATTTATCTGTCGTCCCTTGATAATTTTGTATGTTTCTGTATACACATTTTATAATTTGACTTGCCTGTTACTGCGTATATGAGAGTGGTCTCGTTTTTTTCTCTTTCTAGCACTGTTGTCTGAAATGGGCCGAATATTTGTACGGAGCTGACTTCGCCAACAGAATATTTCGGAGAGCCTAACCCATAAGACAGGTAACATGCAATGCTATCAGCCTTGTATTTTTTTCGCCCTGTTATCTTTTCTTTCACATTTATCTGTCCTCCCTTGATAATTTTGTATGTTACTGTATACACATTTTGTATTTTGACTTGTATGTTACTGTGTATATGAGGGTGGTCTCGTTTTTTTCTCTTTCTAGCACTGTTGTCTGAAATGGGCCGAATATTTGTACGGAGCTGACTTCGCCAACAGAATATTTCGGAGAGCCTAACCCATAAGACAGGTAACATGCAATTCTATCAGCCTTGTATTTTTTTCGCCCTGTTATCTTTTCTTTCACATTTATCTGTCCTCCCTTGATAATTTTGTATGTTACTGTATACACATTTTGTATTTTGACTTGTATGTTACTGTGTATATGAGGGTGGTCTCGTTTTTTTCTCTTTCTAGCACTGTTGTCTGAAATGGGCCGAATATTTGTACGGAGGTGACTTCGCTAAAAGAATATTTCGGAGAGCCTAAACCATAAGACAGGTAACATGCAGTTCTATCAGCCTTGTATTTTTTTTCGTCCTGTTACATTTTCTTTCACATTTATCTGTCCTCCCTTGATAATTTTGTATGTCACTGTATACACATTTTATATTTTGACTTGTATGTTACCTTGTATATGAGGGTGGTCTCGTTTTTTTCTCTCTCTAGCACTGTTGTCTGAAATGGGCCGAATATTTGTACGGAGTTGACTTCGCTAACAGAATATTTCGGAGAGCCTAAACCAAAAGACAGGTAACATGCAATTCTATCAGCCCTTTATTTTTTTTCGCCCTGTTATCTTTTCTTTCACATTTATCTGTCCTCCCTTGATAATTTTGTATGTTACTGTATACACATTTTATATTTTGACTTGTATGTTACTGTGTATATGAGGATAATCTCGTTTTTTTCTTTTTCTAGCCCTGTTGTCTGAAATGGGCCGAATATTTGTACGGAGCTGACTTCGCTAAAAGAATATTTCGGAGAGCCTAAACCATAAGACAGGTAACATGCAGTTCTATCAGCCTTGTATTTTTTTTCGTCCTGTTACATTTTCTTTCACATTTATCTGTCCTCCCTTGATAATTTTGTATGTTACTGTATACACATTTTATATTTTGACTTGTATGTTACTGTGTATATGAGGGTGGTCTCGTTTTTTTCTCTCTCTAGCACTGTTGTCTGAAATGGGCCGAATATTTGTACGGAGTTGACTTCGCTAATAGAATATTTCGGAGAGCCTAAACCAAAAGACAGGTAACATGCAATTCTATCAGCCCTTTATTTTTTTTCGCCCTGTTATCTTTTCTTTCACATTTATCTGTCCTCCCTTGATAATTTTGTATGTTACTGTATACACATTTTATATTTTGACTTGTATGTTACTGTGTATATGAGGATAATCTCGTTTTTTTCTTTTTCTAGCCCTGTTGTCTGAAATGGGCCGAATATTTGTACGGAGCTGACTTCGCTAAAAGAATATTTCGGAGAGCCTAAACCATAAGACAGGTAACATGCAGTTCTATCAGCCTTGTATTTTTTTTCGTCCTGTTACATTTTCTTTCACATTTATCTGTCCTCCCTTGATAATTTTGTATGTTACTGTATACACATTTTATATTTTGACTTGTATGTTACTGTGTATATGAGGGTGGTCTCGTTTTTTTCTCTTTCTAGCACTGTTGTCTGAAATGGGCCGAATATTTGTACGGAGCTGACTTCGCCAACAGAATATTTCGGAGAGCCTAACCCATAAGACAGGTAACATGCAATTCTATCAGCCTTGTATTTTTTTCGCCCTGTTATCTTTTCTTTCACATTTATCTGTCCTCCCTTGATAATTTTGTATGTTACTGTATACACATTTTGTATTTTGACTTGTATGTTACTGTGTATATGAGGGTGGTCTCGTTTTTTTCTCTTTCTAGCACTGTTGTCTGAAATGGGCCGAATATTTGTACGGAGGTGACTTCGCTAAAAGAATATTTCGGAGAGCCTAAACCATAAGACAGGTAACATGCAGTTCTATCAGCCTTGTATTTTTTTTCGTCCTGTTACATTTTCTTTCACATTTATCTGTCCTCCCTTGATAATTTTGTATGTTACTGTATACACATTTTATATTTTGACTTGTATGTTACCTTGTATATGAGGGTGGTCTCGTTTTTTTCTCTTTCTAGCACTGTTGTCTGAAATGGGCCGAATATTTGTACGGAGTTGACTTCGCTAACAGAATATTTCGGAGAGCCTAAACCAAAAGACAGGTAACATGCAATTCTATCAGCCCTTTATTTTTTTTCGTCCTGTTTCCTTTTCTTTCATATTTAACTGTCGTCCCTTGATAATTTTGTATGTTACTGTATACACATTTTATAATTTGACTTGTATGTTACTGTGTATATGAGGGTGGTCTCGTTTTTTTCTCTTTCTTGCACTGTTGTCTGAAATGGGCCGAATATTTGTACGGAGTTGACTTCGCTAACAGAATATTTCGGAGAGCCTAAACCAAAAGACAGGTAACATGCAATTCTATCAGCCCTTTATTTTTTTTCGCCCTGTTATCTTTTCTTTCACATTTATCTGTCCTCCCTTGATAATTTTGTATGTTACTGTATACACATTTTATATTTTGACTTGTATGTTACTGTGTATATGAGGATAATCTCGTTTTTTTCTCTTTCTAGCCCTGTTGTCTGAAATGGGCCGAATATTTGTACGGAGCTGACTTCGCTAAAAGAATATTTCGGAGAGCCTAAACCATAAGACAGGTAACATGCAGTTCTATCAGCCTTGTATTTTTTTTCGTCCTGTTACATTTTCTTTCACATTTATCTGTCCTCCCTTGATAATTTTGTATGTTACTGTATACACATTTTATATTTTGACTTGTATGTTACTGTGTATATGAGGGTGGTCTCGTTTTTTTCTCTTTCTAGCACTGTTGTCTGAAATGGGCCGAATATTTGTACGGAGCTGACTTCGCCAACAGAATATTTCGGAGAGCCTAACCCATAAGACAGGTAACATGCAATTCTATCAGCCTTGTATTTTTTTCGCCCTGTTATCTTTTCTTTCACATTTATCTGTCCTCCCTTGATAATTTTGTATGTTACCGTATACACATTTTGTATTTTGACTTGTATGTTACTGTGTATATGAGGGTGGTCTCGTTTTTTTCTCTTTCTAGCACTGTTGTCTGAAATGGGCCGAATATTTGTACGGAGGTGACTTCGCTAAAAGAATATTTCGGAGAGCCCAAACCATAAGACAGGTAACATGCAGTTCTATCAGCCTTGTATTTTTTTTCGTCCTGTTACATTTTCTTGCACATTTATCTGTCCTCCCTTGATAATTTTGTATGTTACTGTATACACATTTTATATTTTGACTTGTATGTTACCTTGTATATGAGGGTGGTCTCGTTTTTTTCTCTTTCTAGCACTGTTGTCTGAAATGGGCCGAATATTTGTACGGAGTTGACTTCGCTAACAGAATATTTCGGAGAGCCTAAACCAAAAGACAGGTAACATGCAATTCTATCAGCCCTTTATTTTTTTTCGTCCTGTTTCCTTTTCTTTCATATTTATCTGTCGTCCCTTGATAATTTTGTATGTTACTGTATACACATTTTATAATTTGACTTGTATGTTACTGTGTATATGAGGGTGGTCTCGTTTTTTTCTCTTTCTTGCACTGTTGTCTGAAATGGGCCGAATATTTGTACGGAGTTGACTTCGCTAACAGAATATTTCGGAGAGCCTAAACCAAAAGACAGGTAACATGCAATTCTATCAGCCCTTTATTTTTTTTCGTCCTGTTACCTTTTCTTTCATATTTATCTGTCGTCCCTTGATAATTTTGTATGTTTCTGTATACACATTTTATAATTTGACTTGTATGGTACTGTGTATATGAGGGTGGTCTCGTTTTTTTCTCTTTCTAGCACTGTTGTCTGAAATGGGCCGAATATTTGTACGGAGTTGACTTCGCTAACAGAATATTTCGGAGAGCCTAATCCAAAAGACAGGTAACATGCAATTCTATCAGCCTTGTATTTTTTTTCGTCCTGTTACCTTTTCTTTCACATTTATCTGTCCTCCCTTGATAATTTTGTATGTTACACTATACACATTTTATATTTTGACTTGTATGTTACTGTGTATATGAGGGTGGTCTTGTTTTTTTCTCTTTCTAGCACTGTTGTCTGAAATGGGCCGAATATTTGTACGGAGCTGACTTCGCTAACAGAATATTTCGGAGAGCCTAAACCATCAGACAGGTAACATGCAATTTTATCAGCCCTTTATTTTTTTCGTCCTGTTACCTTTTCTTTCATATTTATCTGTCCTCCCTTGATAATTTTGTATGTTACTGTATACACATTTTATATTTTGACTTGTATGTTACTGTGTATATGAGGGTGGTCTCGTTTTTTTCTCTTTCTTGCGCTGTTGTCTGAAATGGGCCGAATATTTGTACGGAGTTGACTTTGCTAACAGAATATTTCGGAGAGCCTAAACCAAAAGACAGGTAACATGCAATTCTATCAGCCCTTTATTTTTTTTCGTCCTGTTACCTTTTCTTTCACATTTATCTGTCCTCCCTTGATAATTTTGTATGTTACTGTATACACATTTTATATTTTGACTTGTATGTTACTGTGTATATGAGGGTGGTCTCGTTTTTTTCTCTTTCTAGCACTGTTGTCTGAAATGGGCCGAATATTTGTACGGAGTTGACTTCGCTAACAGAATATTTCGGAGAGCCTAAACCAAAAGACAGGTAACATGCAATTCTATCAGCCCTTTATTTTTTTTCGTCCTGTTTCCTTTTCTTTCATATTTATCTGTCGTCCCTTGATAATTTTGTATGTTACTGTATACACATTTTATAATTTGACTTGTATGTTACTGTGTATATGAGGGTGGTCTCGTTTTTTTCTCTTTCTTGCACTGTTGTCTGAAATGGGCCGAATATTTGTACGGAGTTGACTTCGCTAACAGAATATTTCGGAGAGCCTAAACCAAAAGACAGGTAACATGCAATTCTATCAGCCCTTTATTTTTTTTCGTCCTGTTACCTTTTCTTTCATATTTATCTGTCGTCCCTTGATAATTTTGTATGTTTCTGTATACACATTTTATAATTTGACTTGTATGGTACTGTGTATATGAGGGTGGTCTCGTTTTTTTCTCTTTCTAGCACTGTTGTCTGAAATGGGCCGAATATTTGTACGGAGTTGACTTCGCTAACAGAATATTTCGGAGAGCCTAATCCAAAAGACAGGTAACATGCAATTCTATCAGCCTTGTATTTTTTTTCGTCCTGTTACCTTTTCTTTCACATTTATCTGTCCTCCCTTGATAATTTTGTATGTTACACTATACACATTTTATATTTTGACTTGTATGTTACTGTGTATATGAGGGTGGTCTTGTTTTTTTCTCTTTCTAGCACTGTTGTCTAAAATGGGCCGAATATTTGTACGGAGCTGACTTCGCTAACAGAATATTTCGGAGAGCCTAAACCATCAGACAGGTAACATGCAATTTTATCAGCCCTTTATTTTTTTCGTCCTGTTACCTTTTCTTTCATATTTATCTGTCCTCCCTTGATAATTTTGTATGTTACTGTATACACATTTTATATTTTGACTTGTATGTTACTGTGTATATGAGGGTGGTCTCGTTTTTTTCTCTTTCTTGCGCTGTTGTCTGAAATGGGCCGAATATTTGTACGGAGTTGACTTTGCTAACAGAATATTTCGGAGAGCCTAAACCAAAAGACAGGTAACATGCAATTCTATCAGCCCTTTATTTTTTTTCGTCCTGTTACCTTTTCTTTCATATTTATCTGTCGTCCCTTGATAATTTTGTATGTTTCTGTATACACATTTTATAATTTGACTTGCCTGTTACTGCGTATATGAGGGTGGTCTCGTTTTTTTCTCTTTCTAGCACTGTTGTCTGAAATGGGCCGAATATTTGTACGGAGCTGACTTCGCTAAAAGAATATTTCGGAGAGCCTAAACCATAAGACAGGTAACATGCAATTCTATCAGCCTTGAATTTTTTTCGTCCTGTTACCTTTTCTTTCACATTTATCTGTCCTCCCTTGATAATTTTGTATGTTACTGTATACACATTTTATATTTTGACTTGTATGTTACTGTGTATATGAGGGTGGTCTCGTTTTTTTCTCTTTCTAGCACTGTTGTCTGAAATGGGCCGAATATTTCTACGGATCTGTCTTCGCCAACAGAATATTTCGGGGAGCCTAAACCATACGACAGGTAACATGCAATTCTATCAGCGTTGTGTTTTTTTTTCGCCCTGTTATCTTTTCTTTCACATTTATCTGTCCTCCCTTGATAATTTTGTATGTTACTGTATACACATTTTATATTTTGACTTGTATGTTACTGTGTATATGAGGGTGGTCTCGTTTTTTTCTCTTTCTAGCACTGTTGTCTGAAATGGACCGAATATTTGTACGGAGTTGACTTCGTAACAGAATATTTCGGAGAGCCTACACCATAAGACAGGTAACATGCAATTCTATCAGCCCTTTATTTTTTTTCGTCCTGTTACCTTTTCTTTCACATTTATCTGTCCTCCCTTGATAATTTTGTATGTTACTGTATACACATTTTATATTTTGACTTGTATGTTACTGTGTAAATGAGGGTGGTCTCGTTTTTTTCTCTTTCTTGCACTGTTGTCTGAAATGGGCCGAATATTTGTACGGAGTTGACTTTGCTAATAGAATATTTCGGAGAGCCTAAACCAAAAGACAGGTAACATGCAATTCTATCAGCCTTGTATTTTTTTTCGCCTTGTTATCTTTTCTTTCACATTTATCGGTCCTCCCTTGATAATTTTGTATGTTACTGTATACACATTTTATATTTTGACTTGTATGTTACTGTGTATATGAGGGTGGTCTCGTTTTTTTCTCTTTCTAGCCCTGTTGTCTGAAATGGGCCGAATATTTGTACGGAGCTGACTTCGCTAAAAGAATATTTCGGAGAGCTTAAACCATAAGACAGGTAACATGCAGTTCTATCAGCCTTGTATTTTTTTTCGTCCTGTTACATTTTCTTTCACATTTATCTGTCTTCCCTTGATAATTTTGTATGTTACTGTATACACATTTTATATTTTGACTTGTATGTTACTGTGTATATGAGGGTGGTCTCGTTTTTTTCTCTTTCTAGCACTGTTGTCTGAAATGGGCCGAATATTTGTACGGAGTTGACTTCGCTAACAGAATATTTCGGAGAGCCTAAACCATAAGACAGGTAACATGCAATTCTATCAGCCCTTTATTTTTTTTCGTCCTGTTACCTTTTCTTTCACATTTATCTGTCCTCCCTTGATAATTTTGTATGTTACTGTATACACATTTTGTTTTTTGACTTGTATGTTACTGTGTATATGAGGGTGGTCTCGTTTTTTTCTCTTTCTAGCACTGTTGTCTGAAATGGGCCGAATATTTGTACGGAGGTGACTTCGCTAAAAGAATATTTCGGAGAGCCTAAACCATAAGACAGGTAACATGCAGTTCTATCAGCCTTGTATTTTTTTTCGTCCTGTTACATTTTCTTTCACATTTATCTGTCCTCCCTTGATAATTTTGTATGTTACTGTATACACATTTCATATTTTGACTTGTATGTTACCTTGTGTATGAGGGTGGTCTCGTTTTTTTCTCTTTCTTGCGCTGTTGTCTGAAATGGGCCGAATATTTGTACGGAGTTGACTTTGCTAACAGAATATTTCGGAGAGCCTAAACCAAAAGACAGGTAACATGCAATTCTATCAGCCCTTTATTTTTTTTCGTCCTGTTACCTTTTCTTTCATATTTATCTGTCGTCCCTTGATAATTTTGTATGTTTCTGTATACACATTTTATAATTTGACTTGCCTGTTACTGCGTATATGAGGGTGGTCTCGTTTTTTTCTCTTTCTAGCACTGTTGTCTGAAATGGGCCGAATATTTGTACGGAGCTGACTTCGCTAAAAGAATATTTCGGAGAGCCTAAACCATAAGACAGGTAACATGCAATTCTATCAGCCTTGTATTTTTTTCGTCCTGTTACCTTTTCTTTCACATTTATCTGTCCTCCCTTGAAAATTTTGTATGTTACTGTATACACATTTTATATTTTGACTTGTATGTTACTGTGTATATGAGGGTGGTCTCGTTTTTTTCTCTTTCTAGCACTGTTGTCTGAAATGGGCCGAATATTTGTACGGAGTTGACTTCGCTAACAGAATATTTCGGAGAGCCTAAACCAAAAGACAGGTAACATGCAATTCTATCAGCCCTTTATTTTTTTTCGTCCTGTTTCCTTTTCTTTCATATTTATCTGTCGTCCCTTGATAATTTTGTATGTTACTGTATACACATTTTATAATTTGACTTGTATGTTACTGTGTATATGAGGGTGGTCTCGTTTTTTTCTCTTTCTTGCACTGTTGTCTGAAATGGGCCGAATATTTGTACGGAGTTGACTTCGCTAACAGAATATTTCGGAGAGCCTAAACCAAAAGACAGGTAACATGCAATTCTATCAGCCCTTTATTTTTTTTCGTCCTGTTACCTTTTCTTTCATATTTATCTGTCGTCCATAGATAATTTTGTATGTTTCTGTATACACATTTTATAATTTGACTTGTATGGTACTGTGTATATGAGGGTGGTCTCGTTTTTTTCTCTTTCTAGCACTGTTGTCTGAAATGGGCCGAATATTTGTACGGAGTTGACTTCGCTAACAGAATATTTCGGAGAGCCTAATCCAAAAGACAGGTAACATGCAATTCTATCAGCCTTGTATTTTTTTTCGTCCTGTTACCTTTTCTTTCACATTTATCTGTCCTCCCTTGATAATTTTGTATGTTACATTTTACACATTTTATATTTTGACTTGTATGTTACTGTGTATATGAGGGTGGTCTTGTTTTTTTCTCTTTCTAGCACTGTTGTCTGAAATGGGCCGAATATTTGTACGGAGCTGACTTCGCTAACAGAATATTTCGGAGAGCCTAAACCATCAGACAGGTAACATGCAATTTTATCAGCCCTTTATTTTTTTCGTCCTGTTACCTTTTCTTTCATATTTATCTGTCCTCCCTTGACAATTTTGTATGTTACTGTATACACATTTTATATTTTGACTTGTATGTTACTGTGTATATGAGGGTGGTCTCGTTTTTTTCTCTTTCTTGCGCTGTTGTCTGAAATGGGCCGAATATTTGTACGGAGTTGACTTTGCTAACAGAATATTTCGGAGAGCCTAAACCAAAAGACAGGTAACATGCAATTCTATCAGCCCTTTATTTTTTTTCGTCCTGTTCCCTTTTCTTTCATATTTATCTGTCGTCCCTTGATAATTTTGTATGTTTCTGTATACACATTTTATAATTTGACTTGCCTGTTACTGCGTATATGAGGGTGGTCTCGTTTTTTTCTCTTTCTAGCACTGTTGTCTGAAATGGGCCGAATATTTGTACGGAGCTGACTTCGCTAAAAGAATATTTCGGAGAGCCTAAACCATAAGACAGGTAACATGCAATTCTATCAGCCTTGAATTTTTTTCTTCCTGTTACCTTTTCTTTCACATTTATCTGTCCTCCCTTGATAATTTTGTATGTTACTGTATACACATTTTATATTTTGACTTGTATGTTACTGTGTATATGAGGGTGGTCTCGTTTTTTTCTCTTTCTAGCACTGTTGTCTGAAATGGGCCGAATATTTCTACGGATCTGTCTTCGCCAACAGAATATTTCGGGGAGCCTAAACCATACGACAGGTAACATGCAATTCTATCAGCGTTGTGTTTTTTTTTCGCAATGTTATCTTTTCTTTCACATTTATCTGTCCTCCCTTGATAATTTTGTATGTTACTGTATACACATTTTATATTTTGACTTGTATGTTACTGTGTATATGAGGGTGGTCTCGTTTTTTTCTCTTTCTAGCACTGTTGTCTGAAATGGACCGAATATTTGTACGGAGTTGACTTCGTAACAGAATATTTCGGAGAGCCTACACCATAAGACAGGTAACATGCAATTCTATCAGCCCTTTATTTTTTTTCGTCCTGTTACCTTTTCTTTCACATTTATCTGTCCTCCCTTGATAATTTTGTATGTTACTGTATACACATTTTATATTTTGACTTGTATGTTACTGTGTAAATGCGGGTGGTCTCGTTTTTTTCTCTTTCTTGCACTGTTGTCTGAAATGGGCCGAATATTTGTACGGAGTTGACTTTGCTAATAGAATATTTCGGAGAGCCTAAACCAAAAGACAGGTAACATGCAATTCTATCAGCCTTGTATTTTTTTTCGCCCTGTTATCTTTTCTTTCACATTTATCGGTCCTCCCTTGATAATTTTGTATGTTACTGTATACACATTTTATATTTTGACTTGTATGTTACTGTGTATATGAGGGTGGTCTCGTTTTTTTCTCTTTCTAGCCCTGTTGTCTGAAATGGGCCGAATATTTGTACGGAGCTGACTTCGCTAAAAGAATATTTCGGAGAGCTTAAACCATAAGACAGGTAACATGCAGTTCTATCAGCCTTGTATTTTTTTTCGTCCTGTTACATTTTCTTTCACATTTATCTGTCTTCCCTTGATAATTTTGTATGTTACTGTATACACATTTTATATTTTGACTTGTATGTTACTGTGTATATGAGGGTGGTCTCGTTTTTTTCTCTTTCTAGCACTGTTGTCTGAAATGGGCCGAATATTTGTACGGAGTTGACTTCGCTAACAGAATATTTCGGAGAGCCTAAACCATAAGACAGGTAACATGCAATTCTATCAGCCCTTTATTTTTTTTCGTCCTGTTACCTTTTCTTTCACATTTATCTGTCCTCCCTTGATAATTTTGTATGTTACTGTATACACATTTTGTATTTTGACTTGTATGTTACTGTGTATATGAGGGTGGTCTCGTTTTTTTCTCTTTCTAGCACTGTTGTCTGAAATGGGCCGAATATTTGTACGGAGTTGACTTCGCTAACAGAATATTTCGGAGAGCCTAAACCAAAAGACAGGTAACATGCAATTCTATCAGCCCTTTATTTTTTTTCGCCCTGTTATCTTTTCTTTCACATTTATCTGTCCTCCCTTGATAATTTTGTATGTTACTGTATACACATTTTATATTTTGACTTGTATGTTACTGTGTATATGAGGATAATCTCGTTTTTTTCTCTTTCTAGCCCTGTTGTCTGAAATGGGCCGAATATTTGTACGGAGCTGACTTCGCTAAAAGAATATTTCGGAGAGCCTAAACCATAAGACAGGTAACATGCAGTTCTATCAGCCTTGTATTTTTTTTCGTCCTGTTACATTTTCTTTCACATTTATCTGTCCTCCCTTGATAATTTTGTATGTTACTGTATACACATTTTATATTTTGACTTGTATGTTACTGTGTATATGAGGGTGGTCTCGTTTTTTTCTCTTTCTAGCACTGTTGTCTGAAATGGGCCGAATATTTGTACGGAGCTGACTTCGCCAACAGAATATTTCGGAGAGCCTAACCCATAAGACAGGTAACATGCAATTCTATCAGCCTTGTATTTTTTTCGCCCTGTTATCTTTTCTTTCACATTTATCTGTCCTCCCTTGATAATTTTGTATGTTACTGTATACACATTTTGTATTTTGACTTGTATGTTACTGTGTATATGAGGGTGGTCTCGTTTTTTTCTCTTTCTAGCACTGTTGTCTGAAATGGGCCGAATATTTGTACGGAGGTGACTTCGCTAAAAGAATATTTCGGAGAGCCTAAACCATAAGACAGGTAACATGCAGTTCTATCAGCCTTGTATTTTTTTTCGTCCTGTTACATTTTCTTTCACATTTATCTGTCCTCCCTTGATAATTTTGTATGTTACTGTATACACATTTTATATTTTGACTTGTATGTTACCTTGTATATGAGGGTGGTCTCGTTTTTTTCTCTTTCTAGCACTGTTGTCTGAAATGGGCCGAATATTTGTACGGAGTTGACTTCGCTAACAGAATATTTCGGAGAGCCTAAACCAAAAGACAGGTAACATGCAATTCTATCAGCCCTTTATTTTTTTTCGCCCTGTTATCTTTTCTTTCACATTTATCTGTCCTCCCTTGATAATTTTGTATGTTACTGTATACACATTTTATATTTTGACTTGTATGTTACTGTGTATATGAGGATAATCTCGTTTTTTTCTCTTTCTAGCCCTGTTGTCTGAAATGGGCCGAATATTTGTACGGAGCTGACTTCGCTAAAAGAATATTTCGGAGAGCCTAAACCATAAGACAGGTAACATGCAGTTCTATCAGCCTTGTATTTTTTTTCGTCCTGTTACATTTTCTTTCACATTTATCTGTCCTCCCTTGATAATTTTGTATGTTACTGTATACACATTTTATATTTTGACTTGTATGTTACTGTGTATATGAGGGTGGTCTCGTTTTTTTCTCTTTCTAGCACTGTTGTCTGAAATGGGCCGAATATTTGTACGGAGGTGACTTCGCTAAAAGAATATTTCGGAGAGCCTAAACCATAAGACAGGTAACATGCAGTTCTATCAGCCTTGTATTTTGTTTCGTCCTGTTACATTTTCTTTCACATTTATCTGTCCTCCCTTGATAATTTTGTATGTTACTGTATACACAATTTATATTTTGATTTGTATGTTACCTTGTATATGAGGGTGGTCTCGTTTTTTTCTCTTTCTAGCACTGTTGTCTGAAATGGGCCGAATATTTGTACGGAGTTGACTTCGCTAACAGAATATTTCGGAGAGCCTAAACCAAAAGACAGGTAACATGCAATTCTATCAGCCCTTTATTTTTTTTCGTCCTGTTTCCTTTTCTTTCATATTTATCTGTCGTCCCTTGATAATTTTGTATGTTACTGTATACACATTTTATAATTTGACTTGTATGTTACTGTGTATATGAGGGTGGTCTCGTTTTTTTCTCTTTCTTGCACTGTTGTCTGAAATGGGCCGAATATTTGTACGGAGTTGACTTCGCTAACAGAATATTTCGGAGAGCCTAAACCAAAAGACAGGTAACATGCAATTCTATCAGCCCTTTATTTTTTTTCGTCCTGTTACCTTTTCTTTCATATTTATCTGTCGTCCCTTGATAATTTTGTATGTTTCTGTATACACATTTTATAATTTGACTTGTATGGTACTGTGTATATGAGGGTGGTCTCGTTTTTTTCTCTTTCTAGCACTGTTGTCTGAAATGGGCCGAATATTTGTACGGAGTTGACTTCGCTAACAGAATATTTCGGAGAGCCTAAACCAAAAGACAGGTAACATGCAATTCTATCAGCCTTGTATTTTTTTTCGTCCTGTTACCTTTTCTTTCACATTTATCTGTCCTCCCTTGATAATTTTGTATGTTACACTATACACATTTTATATTTTGACTTGTATGTTACTGTGTATATGAGGGTGGTCTTGTTTTTTTCTCTTTCTAGCACTGTTGTCTGAAATGGGCCGAATATTTGTACGGAGCTGACTTCGCTAACAGAATATTTCGGAGAGCCTAAACCATCAGACAGGTAACATGCAATTTTATCAGCCCTTTATTTTTTTCGTCCTGTTACCTTTTCTTTCATATTTATCTGTCCTCCCTTGATAATTTTGTATGTTACTGTATACACATTTTATATTTTGACTTGTATGTTACTGTGTATATGAGGGTGGTCTCGTTTTTTTCTCTTTCTTGCGCTGTTGTCTGAAATGGGACGAATATTTGTACGGAGTTGACTTTGCTAACAGAATATTTCGGAGAGCCTAAACCAAAAGACAGGTAACATGCAATTCTATCAGCCCTTTATTTTTTTTCGTCCTGTTACCTTTTCTTTCATATTTATCTGTCGTCCCTTGATAATTTTGTATGTTTCTGTATACACATTTTATAATTTGACTTGCCTGTTACTGCGTATATGAGGGTGGTCTCGTTTTTTTCTCTTTCTAGCACTGTTGTCTGAAATGGGCCGAATATTTGTACGGAGCTGACTTCGCTAAAAGAATATTTCGGAGAGCCTAAACCATAAGACAGGTAACATGCAATTCTATCAGCCTTGTATTTTTTTCGTCCTGTTACCTTTTCTTTCACATTTATCTGTCCTCCCTTGATAATTTTGTATGTTACTGTATACACATTTTATATTTTGACTTGTATGTTACTGTGTATATGAGGGTGGTCTCGTTTTTTTTCTCTTTCTAGCACTGTTGTCTGAAATGGGCCGAATATTTCTACGGATCTGTCTTCGCTAAAAGAATATTTCGGAGAGCCTAAACCATACGACAGGTAACATGCAATTCTATCAGCGTTGTGTTTTTTTTTCGCCCTGTTATCTTTTCTTTCACATTTATCTGTCCTCCCTTGATAATTTTGTATGTTACTGTATACACATTTTATATTTTGACTTGTATGTTACTGTGTATATGAGGGTGGTCTCGTTTTTTTCTCTTTCTAGCACTGTTGTCTGAAATGGACCGAATATTTGTACGGAGTTGACTTCGCAAACAGAATATTTCGGAGAGCCTACACCATAAGACAGGTAACATGCAATTCTATCAGCCCTTTATTTTTTTTCGTCCTGTTACCTTTTCTTTCACATTTATCTGTCCTCCCTTGATAATTTTGTATGTTACTGTATACACATTTTATATTTTGACTTGTATGTTACTGTGTAAATGAGGGTGGTCTCGTTTTTTTCTCTTTCTTGCACTGTTGTCTGAAATGGGCCGAATATTTGTACGGAGTTGACTTTGCTAATAGAATATTTCGGAGAGCCTAAACCAAAAGACAGGTAACATGCAATTCTATCAGCCTTGTATTTTTTTTCGCCCTGTTATCTTTTCTTTCACATTTATCTGTCCTCCCTTGATAATTTTGTATGTTACTGTATACACATTTTATATTTTGACTTGTATGTTACTGTGTATATGAGGGTGGTCTCGTTTTTTTCTCTTTCTAGCACTGTTGTCTGAAATGGGCCGAATATTTGTACGGAGCTGACTTCGCCAACAGAATATTTCGGAGAGCCTAACCCATAAGACAGGTAACATGCAATTCTATCAGCCTTGTATTTTTTTCGCCCTGTTATCTTTTCTTTCACATTTATCTGTCCTCCCTTGATAATTTTGTATGTTACTGTATACACATTTTGTATTTTGACTTGTATGTTACTGTGTATATGAGGGTGGTCTCGTTTTTTTCTCTTTCTAGCACTGTTGTCTGAAATGGGCCGAATATTTGTACGGAGGTGACTTCGCTAAAAGAATATTTCGGAGAGCCTAAACCATAAGACAGGTAACATGCAGTTCTATCAGCCTTGTATTTTTTTTCGTCCTGTTACATTTTCTTTCACATTTATCTGTCCTCCCTTGATAATTTTGTATGTTACTGTATACACATTTTATATTTTGACTTGTATGTTACCTTGTATATGAGGGTGGTCTCGTTTTTTTCTCTTTCTAGCACTGTTGTCTGAAATGGGCCGAATATTTGTACGGAGTTGACTTCGCTAACAGAATATTTCGGAGAGCCTAAACCAAAAGACAGGTAACATGCAATTCTATCAGCCCTTTATTTTTTTTCGTCCTGTTTCCTTTTCTTTCATATTTATCTGTCGTCCCTTGATAATTTTGTATGTTACTGTATACACATTTTATAATTTGACTTGTATGTTACTGTGTATATGAGGGTGGTCTCGTTTTTTTCTCTTTCTTGCACTGTTGTCTGAAATGGGCCGAATATTTGTACGGAGTTGACTTCGCTAACAGAATATTTCGGAGAGCCTAAACCAAAAGACAGGTAACATGCAATTCTATCAGCCCTTTATTTTTTTTCGTCCTGTTACCTTTTCTTTCATATTTATCTGTCGTCCCTTGATAATTTTGTATGTTTCTGTATACACATTTTATAATTTGACTTGTATGGTACTGTGTATATGAGGGTGGTCTCGTTTTTTTCTCTTTCTAGCACTGTTGTCTGAAATGGGCCGAATATTTGTACGGAGTTGACTTCGCTAACAGAATATTTCGGAGAGCCTAAACCAAAAGACAGGTAACATGCAATTCTATCAGCCTTGTATTTTTTTTCGTCCTGTTACCTTTTCTTTCACATTTATCTGTCCTCCCTTGATAATTTTGTATGTTACACTATACACATTTTATATTTTGACTTGTATGTTACTGTGTATATGAGGGTGGTCTTGTTTTTTTCTCTTTCTAGCACTGTTGTCTGAAATGGGCCGAATATTTGTACGGAGCTGACTTCGCTAACAGAATATTTCGGAGAGCCTAAACCATCAGACAGGTAACATGCAATTTTATCAGCCCTTTATTTTTTTCGTCCTGTTACCTTTTCTTTCATATTTATCTGTCCTCCCTTGATAATTTTGTATGTTACTGTATACACATTTTATATTTTGACTTGTATGTTACTGTGTATATGAGGGTGGTCTCGTTTTTTTCTCTTTCTTGCGCTGTTGTCTGAAATGGGACGAATATTTGTACGGAGTTGACTTTGCTAACAGAATATTTCGGAGAGCCTAAACCAAAAGACAGGTAACATGCAATTCTATCAGCCCTTTATTTTTTTTCGTCCTGTTACCTTTTCTTTCATATTTATCTGTCGTCCCTTGATAATTTTGTATGTTTCTGTATACACATTTTATAATTTGACTTGCCTGTTACTGCGTATATGAGGGTGGTCTCGTTTTTTTCTCTTTCTAGCACTGTTGTCTGAAATGGGCCGAATATTTGTACGGAGCTGACTTCGCTAAAAGAATATTTCGGAGAGCCTAAACCATAAGACAGGTAACATGCAATTCTATCAGCCTTGTATTTTTTTCGTCCTGTTACCTTTTCTTTCACATTTATCTGTCCTCCCTTGATAATTTTGTATGTTACTGTATACACATTTTATATTTTGACTTGTATGTTACTGTGTATATGAGGGTGGTCTCGTTTTTTTCTCTTTCTAGCACTGTTGTCTGAAATGGGCCGAATATTTCTACGGATCTGTCTTCGCCAACAGAATATTTCGGGGAGCCTAAACCATACGACAGGTAACATGCAATTCTATCAGCGTTGTGTTTTTTTTTCGCCCTGTTATCTTTTCTTTCACATTTATCTGTCCTCCCTTGATAATTTTGTATGTTACTGTATACACATTTTATATTTTGACTTGTATGTTACTGTGTATATGAGGGTGGTCTCGTTTTTTTCTCTTTCTAGCACTGTTGTCTGAAATGGACCGAATATTTGTACGGAGTTGACTTCGCTAACAGAATATTTCGGAGAGCCTACACCATAAGACAGGTAACATGCAATTCTATCAGCCCTTTATTTTTTTTCGTCCTGTTACCTTTTCTTTCACATTTATCTGTCCTCCCTTGATAATTTTGTATGTTACTGTATACACATTTTATATTTTGACTTGTATGTTACTGTGTAAATGAGGGTGGTCTCGTTTTTTTCTCTTTCTTGCACTGTTGTCTGAAATGGGCCGAATATTTGTACGGAGTTGACTTTGCTAATAGAATATTTCGGAGAGCCTAAACCAAAAGACAGGTAACATGCAATTCTATCAGCCTTGTATTTTTTTTCGCCCTGTTATCTTTTCTTTCACATTTATCTGTCCTCCCTTGATAATTTTGTATGTTACTGTATACACATTTTATAATTTGACTTGTATGTTACTGTGTATATGAGGGTGGTCTCGTTTTTTTCTCTTTCTTGCACTGTTGTCTGAAATGGGCCGAATATTTGTACGGAGTTGACTTCGCTAACAGAATATTTCGGAGAGCCTAATTCAAAAGACAGGTAACATGCAGTTCTATCAGCCTTGTATTTTTTTTCGTCCTGTTACATTTTCTTTCACATTTATCTGTCCTCCCTTGATAATTTTGTATGTTACTGTATACACATTTTATATTTTGACTTGTATGTTACTGTGTATATGAGGGTGGTCTCGTTTTTTTCTCTTTCTAGCACTGTTGTCTGAAATGGGCCGAATATTTGTACGGAGCTGACTTCGCCAACAGAATATTTCGGAGAGCCTAACCCATAAGACAGGTAACATGCAATTCTATCAGCCTTGTATTTTTTTCGCCCTGTTATCTTTTCTTTCACATTTATCTGTCCTCCCTTGATAATTTTGTATGTTACTGTATACACATTTTGTATTTTGACTTGTATGTTACTGTGTATATGAGGGTGGTCTCGTTTTTTTCTCTTTCTAGCACTGTTGTCTGAAATGGGCCGAATATTTGTACGGAGGTGACTTCGCTAAAAGAATATTTCGGAGAGCCTAAACCATAAGACAGGTAACATGCAGTTCTATCAGCCTTGTATTTTTTTTCGTCCTGTTACATTTTCTTTCACATTTATCTGTCCTCCCTTGATAATTTTGTATGTTACTGTATACACATTTTATATTTTGACTTGTATGTTACCTTGTATATGAGGGTGGTCTCGTTTTTTTCTCTTTCTAGCACTGTTGTCTGAAATGGGCCGAATATTTGTACGGAGTTGACTTCGCTAACAGAATATTTCGGAGAGCCTAAACCAAAAGACAGGTAACATGCAATTCTATCAGCCCTTTATTTTTTTTCGTCCTGTTTCCTTTTCTTTCATATTTATCTGTCGTCCCTTGATAATTTTGTATGTTACTGTATACACATTTTATAATTTGACTTGTATGTTACTGTGTATATGAGGGTGGTCTCGTTTTTTTCTCTTTCTTGCACTGTTGTCTGAAATGGGCCGAATATTTGTACGGAGTTGACTTCGCTAACAGAATATTTCGGAGAGCCTAAACCAAAAGACAGGTAACATGCAATTCTATCAGCCCTTTATTTTTTTTCGCCCTGTTATCTTTTCTTTCACATTTATCTGTCCTCCCTTGATAATTTTGTATGTTACTGTATACACATTTTATATTTTGACTTGTATGCTACTGTGTATATGAGGATAATCTCGTTTTTTTCTCTTTCTAGCCCTGTTGTCTGAAATGGGCCGAATATTTGTACGGAGCTGACTTCGCTAAAAGAATATTTCGGAGAGCCTAAACCATAAGACAGGTAACATGCAGTTCTATCAGCCTTGTATTTTTTTTCGTCCTGTTACATTTTCTTTCACATTTATCTGTCCTCCCTTGATAATTTTGTATGTTACTGTATACACATTTTATATTTTGACTTGTATGTTACTGTGTATATGAGGGTGGTCTCGTTTTTTTCTCTTTCTAGCACTGTTGTCTGAAATGGGCCGAATATTTGTACGGAGCTGACTTCGCCAACAGAATATTTCGGAGAGCCTAACCCATAAGACAGGTAACATGCAATTCTATCAGCCTTGTATTTTTTTCGCCCTGTTATCTTTTCTTTCACATTTATCTGTCCTCCCTTGATAATTTTGTATGTTACTGTATACACATTTTGTATTTTGACTTGTATGTTACTGTGTATATGAGGGTGGTCTCGTTTTTTTCTCTTTCTAGCACTGTTGTCTGAAATGGGCCGAATATTTGTACGGAGGTGACTTCGCTAAAAGAATATTTCGGAGAGCCTAAACCATAAGACAGGTAACATGCAGTTCTATCAGCCTTGTATTTTTTTTCGTCCTGTTACATTTTCTTTCACATTTATCTGTCCTCCCTTGATAATTTTGTATGTTACTGTATACACATTTTATATTTTGACTTGTATGTTACCTTGTATATGAGGGTGGTCTCGTTTTTTTCTCTTTCTAGCACTGTTGTCTGAAATGGGCCGAATATTTGTACGGAGTTGACTTCGCTAACAGAATATTTCGGAGAGCCTAAACCAAAAGACAGGTAACATGCAATTCTATCAGCCCTTTATTTTTTTTCGTCCTGTTTCCTTTTCTTTCATATTTATCTGTCGTCCCTTGATAATTTTGTATGTTACTGTATACACATTTTATAATTTGACTTGTATGTTACTGTGTATATGAGGGTGGTCTCGTTTTTTTCTCTTTCTTGCACTGTTGTCTGTAATGGGCCGAATATTTGTACGGAGTTGACTTCGCTAACAGAATATTTCGGAGAGCCTAAACCAAAAGACAGGCAACATGCAATTCTATCAGCCCTTTATTTTTTTTCGTCCTGTTACCTTTTCTTTCATATTTATCTGTCGTCCCTTGATAATTTTGTATGTTTCTGTATACACATTTTATAATTTGACTTGTATGGTACTGTGTATATGAGGGTGGTCTCGTTTTTTTCTCTTTCTAGCACTGTTGTCTGAAATGGGCCGAATATTTGTACGGAGTTGACTTCGCTAACAGAATATTTCGGAGAGCCTAAACCAAAAGACAGGTAACATGCAATTCTATCAGCCTTCTATTTTTTTTCGTCCTGTTACCTTTTCTTTCACATTTATCTGTCCTCCCTTGATAATTTTGTATGTTACACTATACACATTTTATATTTTGACTTGTATGTTACTGTGTATATGAAGGTGGTCTTGTTTTTTTCTCTTTCTAGCACTGTTGTCTGAAATTGGCCGAATATTTGTACGGAGCTGACTTCGCTAACAGAATATTTCGGAGAGCCTAAACCATCAGACAGGTAACATGCAATTTTATCAGCCCTTTATTTTTTTCGTCCTGTTACCTTTTCTTTCATATTTATCTGTCCTCCCTTGATAATTTTGTATGTTACTGTATACACATTTTATATTTTGACTTGTATGTTACTGTGTATATGAGGGTGGTCTCGTTTTTTTCTCTTTCTAGCACTGTTGTCTGAAATGGGCCGAATATTTGTACGGAGCTGACTTCGCCAACAGAATATTTCGGAGAGCCAAACCCATAAGACAGGTAACATGCAATTCTATCAGCCTTGTATTTTTTTCGCCCTGTTATCTTTTCTTTCACATTTATCTGTCCTCCCTTGATAATTTTGTATGTTACTGTATACACATTTTGTATTTTGACTTGTATGTTACTGTGTATATGAGGGTGGTCTCGTTTTTTTCTCTTTCTAGCACTGTTGTCTGAAATGGGCCGAATATTTGTACGGAGGTGACTTCGCTAAAAGAATATTTCGGAGAGCCTAAACCATAAGACAGGTAACATGCAGTTCTATCAGCCTTGTATTTTTTTTCGTCCTGTTACATTTTCTTTCACATTTATCTGTCCTCCCTTGATAATTTTGTATGTTACTGTATACACATTTTATATTTTGACTTGTATGTTACCTTGTATATGAGGGTGGTCTCGTTTTTTTCTCTTTCTAGCACTGTTGTCTGAAATGGGCCGAATATTTGTACGGAGTTGACTTCGCTAACAGAATATTTCGGAGAGCCTAAACCAAAAGACAGGTAACATGCAATTCTATCAGCCCTTTATTTTTTTTCGTCCTGTTTCCTTTTCTTTCATATTTATCTGTCGTCCCTTGATAATTTTGTATGTTACTGTATACACATTTTATAATTTGACTTGTATGTTACTGTTTATATGAGGGTGGTCTCGTTTTTTTCTCTTTCTTGCACTGTTGTCTGAAATGGGCCGAATATTTGCACGGAGTTGACTTCGCTAACAGAATATTTCGGAGAGCCTAAACCAAAAGACAGGTAACATGCAATTCTATCAGCCCTTTATTTTTTTTCGTCCTGTTACCTTTTCTTTCATATTTATCTGTCGTCCCTTGATAATTTTGTATGTTTCTGTATACACATTTTATAATTTGACTTGTATGGTACTGTGTATATGAGGGTGGTCTCGTTTTTTTCTCTTTCTAGCACTGTTGTCTGAAATGGGCCGAATATTTGTACGGAGTTGACTTCGCTAACAGAATATTTCGGAGAGCCTAAACCAAAAGACAGGTAACATGCAATTCTATCAGCCTTGTATTTTTTTTCGCCCTGTTATCTTTTCTTTCACATTTATCTGTCCTCCCTTGATAATTTTGTATGTTACTGTATACACATTTTATAATTTGACTTGTATGTTACTGTGTATATGAGGGTGGTCTCGTTTTTTTCTCTTTCTTGCACTGTTGTCTGAAATGGGCCGAATATTTGTACGGAGTTGACTTCGCTAACAGAATATTTCGGAGAGCCTAAACCAAAAGACAGGTAACATGCAATTCTATCAGCCCTTTATTTTTTTTCGCCCTGTTATCTTTTCTTTCACATTTATCTGTCCTCCCTTGATAATTTTGTATGTTACTGTATACACATTTTATATTTTGACTTGTATGCTACTGTGTATATGAGGATAATCTCGTTTTTTTCTCTTTCTAGCCCTGTTGTCTGAAATGGGCCGAATATTTGTACGGAGCTGACTTCGCTAAAAGAATATTTCGGAGAGCCTAAACCATAAGACAGGTAACATGCAGTTCTATCAGCCTTGTATTTTTTTTCGTCCTGTTACATTTTCTTTCACATTTATGTGTCCTCCCTTGATAATTTTGTATGTTACTGTATACACATTTTATATTTTGACTTGTATGTTACTGTGTATATGAGGGTGGTCTCGTTTTTTTCTCTTTCTAGCACTGTTGTCTGAAATGGGCCGAATATTTGTACGGAGCTGACTTCGCCAACAGAATATTTCGGAGAGCCTAACCCATAAGACAGGTAACATGCAATTCTATCAGCCTTGTATTTTTTTCGCCCTGTTATCTTTTCTTTCACATTTATCTGTCCTCCCTTGATAATTTTGTATGTTACTGTATACACATTTTGTATTTTGACTTGTATGTTACTGTGTATATGAGGGTGGTCTCGTTTTTTTCTCTTTCTAGCACTGTTGTCTGAAATGGGCCGAATATTTGTACGGAGGTGACTTCGCTAAAAGAATATTTCGGAGAGCCTAAACCATAAGACAGGTAACATGCAGTTCTATCAGCCTTGTATTTTTTTTCGTCCTGTTACATTTTCTTTCACATTTATCTGTCCTCCCTTGATAATTTTGTATGTTACTGTATACACATTTTATATTTTGACTTGTATGTTACCTTGTATATGAGGGTGGTCTCGTTTTTTTCTCTTTCTAGCACTGTTGTCTGAAATGGGCCGAATATTTGTACGGAGTTGTCTTCGCTAACAGAATATTTCGGAGAGCCTAAACCAAAAGACAGGTAACATGCAATTCTATCAGCCCTTTATTTTTTTTCGTCCTGTTTCCTTTTCTTTCATATTTATCTGTCGTCCCTTGATAATTTTGTATGTTACTGTATACACATTTTATAATTTGACTTGTATGTTACTGTGTATATGAGGGTGGTCTCGTTTTTTTCTCTTTCTTGCACTGTTGTCTGAAATGGGCCGAATATTTGTACGGAGTTGACTTCGCTAACAGAATATTTCGGAGAGCCTAAACCAAAAGACAGGTAACATGCAATTCTATCAGCCCTTTATTTTTTTTCGCCCTGTTATCTTTTCTTTCACATTTATCTGTCCTCCCTTGATAATTTTGTATGTTACTGTATACACATTTTATATTTTGACTTGTATGTTACTGTGTATATGAGGATAATCTCGTTTTTTTCTCTTTCTAGCCCTGTTGTCTGAAATGGGCCGAATATTTGTACGGAGCTGACTTCGCTAAAAGAATATTTCGGAGAGCCTAAACCATAAGACAGGTAACATGCAGTTCTATCAGCCTTGTATTTTTTTTCGTCCTGTTACATTTTCTTTCACATTTATCTGTCCTCCCTTGATAATTTTGTATGTTACTGTATACACATTTTATATTTTGACTTGTATGTTACTGTGTATATGAGGGTGGTCTCGTTTTTTTCTCTTTCTAGCACTGTTGTCTGAAATGGGCCGAATATTTGTACGGAGCTGACTTCGCCAACAGAATATTTCGGAGAGCCAAACCCATAAGACAGGTAACATGCAATTCTATCAGCCTTGTATTTTTTTCGCCCTGTTATCTTTTCTTTCACATTTATCTGTCCTCCCTTGATAATTTTGTATGTTACTGTATACACATTTTGTATTTTGACTTGTATGTTACTGTGTATATGAGGGTGGTCTCGTTTTTTTCTCTTTCTAGCACTGTTGTCTGAAATGGGCCGAATATTTGTACGGAGGTGACTTCGCTAAAAGAATATTTCGGAGAGCCTAAACCATAAGACAGGTAACATGCAGTTCTATCAGCCTTGTATTTTTTTTCGTCCTGTTACATTTTCTTTCACATTTATCTGTCCTCCCTTGATAATTTTGTATGTTACTGTATACACATTTTATATTTTGACTTGTATGTTACCTTGTATATGAGGGTGGTCTCGTTTTTTTCTCTTTCTAGCACTGTTGTCTGAAATGGGCCGAATATTTGTACGGAGTTGACTTTGCTAATAGAATATTTCGGAGAGCCTAAACCAAAAGACAGGTAACATGCAATTCTATCAGCCTTGTATTTTTTTTCGCCCTGTTATCTTTTCTTTCACATTTATCTGTCCTCCCTTGATAATTTTGTATGTTACTGTATACACATTTTATATTTTGACTTGTATGTTACTGTGTATATGAGGGTGGTCTCGTTTTTTTCTCTTTCTAGCCCTGTTGTCTGAAATGGGCCGAATATTTGTACGGAGCTGACTTCGCTAAAAGAATATTTCGGAGAGCTTAAACCATAAGACAGGTAACATGCAGTTCTATCAGCCTTGTATTTTTTTTCGTCCTGTTACATTTTCTTTCACATTTATCTGTCCTCCCTTGATAATTTTGTATGTTACTGTATACACATTTTATATTTTGACTTGTATGTTACTGTGTATATGAGGGTGGTCTCGTTTTTTTCTCTTTCTAGCACTGTTGTCTGAAATGGGCCGAATATTTGTACGGAGTTGACTTCGCTAACAGAATATTTCGGAGAGCCTAAACCATAAGACAGGTAACATGCAATTCTATCAGCCCTTTATTTTTTTTCGTCCTGTTACCTTTTCTTTCACATTTATCTGTCCTCCCTTGATAATTTTGTATGTTACTGTATACACATTTTATATTTTGACTTGTATGTTACTGTGTATATGAGGGTGGTCTCGTTTTTTTCTCTTTCTAGCACTGTTGTCTGAAATGGGCCGAATATTTGTACGGAGCTGACTTCGCCAACAGAATATTTCGGAGAGCCAAACCCATAAGACAGGTAACATGCAATTCTATCAGCCTTGTATTTTTTTCGCCCTGTTATCTTTTCTTTCACATTTATCTGTCCTCCCTTGATAATTTTGTATGTTACTGTATACACATTTTGTATTTTGACTTGTATGTTACTGTGTATATGAGGGTGGTCTCGTTTTTTTCTCTTTCTAGCACTGTTGTCTGAAATGGGCCGAATATTTGTACGGAGGTGACTTCGCTAAAAGAATATTTCGGAGAGCCTAAACCATAAGACAGGTAACATGCAGTTCTATCAGCCTTGTATTTTTTTTCGTCCTGTTACATTTTCTTTCACATTTATCTGTCCTCCCTTGATAATTTTGTATGTTACTGTATACACATTTTATATTTTGACTTGTATGTTACCTTGTATATGAGGGTGGTCTCGTTTTTTTCTCTTTCTAGCACTGTTGTCTGAAATGGGCCGAATATTTGTACGGAGTTGACTTTGCTAATAGAATATTTCGGAGAGCCTAAACCAAAAGACAGGTAACATGCAATTCTATCAGCCTTGTATTTTTTTTCGCCCTGTTATCTTTTCTTTCACATTTATCTGTCCTCCCTTGATAATTTTGTATGTTACTGTATACACATTTTATATTTTGACTTGTATGTTACTGTGTATATGAGGGTGGTCTCGTTTTTTTCTCTTTCTAGCCCTGTTGTCTGAAATGGGCCGAATATTTGTACGGAGCTGACTTCGCTAAAAGAATATTTCGGAGAGCTTAAACCATAAGACAGGTAACATGCAGTTCTATCAGCCTTGTATTTTTTTCGTCCTGTTACATTTTCTTTCACATTTATCTGTCCTCCCTTGATAATTTTGTATGTTACTGTATACACATTTTATATTTTGACTTGTATGTTACTGTGTATATGAGGGTGGTCTCGTTTTTTTCTCTTTCTAGCACTGTTGTCTGAAATGGGCCGAATATTTGTACGGAGTTGACTTCGCTAACAGAATATTTCGGAGAGCCTAAACCATAAGACAGGTAACATGCAATTCTATCAGCCCTTTATTTTTTTTCGTCCTGTTACCTTTTCTTTCACATTTATCTGTCCTCCCTTGATAATTTTGTATGTTACTGTATACACATTTTATATTTTGACTTGTATGTTACTGTGTATATGAGGGTGGTCTCGTTTTTCTCTCTTTCTAGCACTGTTGTCTGAAATGGGCCGAATATTTCTACGGAGCTGACTTCGCCAACAGAATATTTCGGAGAGCCTAACCCATAAGACAGGTTACATGCAATTCTATCAGCCTTGTATTTTTTTTCGCCCTGTTATCTTTTCTTTCACATTTATCTGTCCTCCCTTGATAATTTTGTATGTTACTGTATACACATTTTATATTTTGACTTGTATGTTACTGTGTATATGAGGGTGGTCTCGTTTTTTTCTCTTTCTAGCCCTGTTGTCTGAAATGGGCCGAATATTTGTACGGAGCTGACTTCGCTAAAAGAATATTTCGGAGAGCTTAAACCATAAGACAGGTAACATGCAGTTCTATCAGCCTTGTATTTTTTTTCGTCCTGTTACATTTTCTTTCACATTTATCTGTCCTCCCTTGATAATTTTGTATGTTACTGTAAACACATTTTATATTTTGACTTGTATGTTACTGTGTATATGTGGGTGGTCTCGTTTTTTTCTCTTTCTAGCACTGTTGTCTGAAATGGGCCGAATATTTCTACGGAGCTGACTTCGCCAACAGAATATTTCGGAGAGCCTAACCCATAAGACAGGTAACATGCAATTCTATCAGCCTTGTATTTTTTTCGCCCTGTTATCTTTTCTTTCACATTTATCTGTCCTCCCTTGATAATTTTGTATGTTACTGTATACACATTTTGTATTTTGACTTGTATGTTACTGTGTATATGAGGGTGGTCTCGTTTTTTTCTCTTTCTAGCACTGTTGTCTGAAATGGGCCGAATATTTGTACGGAGCTGACTTAGCTAAAAGAATATTTCGGAGAGCCTAAACCATAAGACAGGTAACATGCAGTTCTATCAGCCTTGTATTTTTTTTCGTCCTGTTACATTTTCTTTCACATTTATCTGTCCTCCCTTGATAATTTTGTATGTTACTGTATACACATTTTATATTTTGACTTGTATGTTACTGTGTATATGAGGGTGGTTTCGTTTTTTTCTCTTTCTAGCACTGTTGTCTGAAATGGGCCGAATATTTGTACGGAGTTGACTTCGCTAACAGAATATTTCGGAGAGCCTAAAATAAAAGACAGGTAACATGCAATTCTATCAGCCCTTTATTTTTTTCGTCCTGTTACCTTTTCTTTCATATTTATCTGTCATCCCTTGATAATTTTGTATGTTACTTTATACACATTTTATAATTTGACTTGTATGTTACTGTGTATATGAGGGTGGTCTCGTGTTTTTCTGTTTCTAGCACTGTTGTCTTAAATGGGCCGAATATTTGTACGGAGTTGACTTCGCTAACAGAATATTTCTTAGAGCCTAAACCATAAGACAGGTAACATGCAATTCTATCAGCCTTGTATTTTTTTCGTCCTGTTACCTTTTCTTTCACATTTATCTGTCCTCCCTTGATAATTTTGTATGTTACTGTATACACATTTTATATTTTGACTTGTATGTTACTGTGTATATGAGGGTGGTCTCGTTTTTTTCTCTTTCTAGCACTGTTGTCTGAAATGGGCCGAATATTTCTACGGAGCTGTCTTCGCCAACAGAATATTTCGGGGAGCCTAAACCATACGACAGGTAACATGCAATTCTATCAGCCTTGTGTTTTTTTTTTCGCCCTGTTATCTTTTCTTTCACATTTATCTGTCCTCCCTTGATAATTTTGTATGTTACTGTATACACATTTTATATTTTGACTTGTATGTTACTGTGTATATGAGGGTGGTCTCGTTTTTTTCTCTTTCTAGCACTGTTGTCAGAAATGGGCCGAATATTTGTACGGAGCTGACTTCGCTAACAGAATATTTGGTAGAGCCTAAACCATAAGAAAGGTAACATGCAATTCTATCAGCCTTGTATTTTTTTTCGTCCTGTTACATTTTGTTTCATATTTATCTGTCCTCCCTTGATAATTTTGTATGTTACTGTATACACATTTTATATTTTGACTTGTATGTTACTGTGTATATGAGGGTGGTCTCGTTTTTTTCTCTTTCTAGCACTGTTGTCTGAAATGGGCCGAATATTTGTACGGAGCTGACTTCGCTAAAAGAATATTTCGGAAAGCCTAAACCATAAGACAGGTAACATGCAATTCTATCAGCCTTGTATTTTTTTCGCCCTGTTATCTTTTCTTTCAAATTTTCTGTCTTCCCTTGATAATTTTGTATGTTACTGTATACACATTTTATATTTTGACTTGTATGTTACTGTGTATATGAGGGTGGTCTCGTTTTTCTCTCTTTCTAGCACTGTTGTCTGAAATGGGCCGAATATTTCTACGGAGCTGACTTCGCCAACAGAATATTTCGGAGAGCCTAACCCATAAGACAGGTTACATGCAATTCTATCAGCCTTGTATTTTTTTTCGTCCTGTTACATTTTCTTTCACATTTATCTGTCCTCCCTTGATAATTTTGTATGTTACTATATACACATTTTATATTTTGACTTGTATGTTACTGTGTATATGAGGGTGGTCTCGTTTTTTTCTCTTTCTAGCACTATTGTCTGAAATGGGCCGAATATTTGTACGGAGCTGACATCGCTAACAGAATATTTCGGAGAGCCTAAACCATAAGACAGGTAACATGCAATTCTATCTGCCCTTTATTTTTTTTCGTCCTGTTACCTTTTCTTTCACATTTATCTGTCCTCCCTTGATAATTTTGTATGTTACTGTATACACATTTTATATTTTGACTTGTATGTTACTGTGTAAATGAGGGTGGTCTCGTTTTTTTCTCTTTCTAGCCCTGTTGTCTGAAATGGGCCGAATATTTGTACGGAGCTGACTTCGCTAAAAGAATATTTCGGAGAGCTTAAACCATAAGACAGGTAACATGCAGTTCTATCAGCCTTGTATTTTTTTTCGTCCTGTTACATTTTCTTTCACATTTATCTGTCCTCCCTTGATAATTTTGTATGTTACTGTATACACATTTTATATTTTGACTTGTATGTTACTGTGTATATGAGGGTGGTCTCGTTTTTTTCTCTTTCTAGCACTGTTGTCTGAAATGGGCCGAATATTTGTACGGAGTTGACTTCGCTAACAGAATATTTCGGAGAGCCTAAACCATAAGACAGGTAACATGCAATTCTATCAGCCCTTTATTTTTTTTCGTCCTGTTACCTTTTCTTTCACATTTATCTGTCCTCCCTTGATAATTTTGTATGTTACTGTATACACATTTTATATTTTGACTTGTATGTTACTGTGTATATGAGGGTGGTCTCGTTTTTCTCTCTTTCTAGCACTGTTGTCTGAAATGGGCCGAATATTTCTACGGAGCTGACTTCGACAACAGAATATTTCGGAGAGCCTAACCCATAAGACAGGTTACATGCAATTCTATCAGCCTTGTATTTTTTTTCGCCCTGTTATCTTTTCTTTCACATTTATCTGTCCTCCCTTGATAATTTTGTATGTTACTGTATACACATTTTATATTTTGACTTGTATGTTACTGTGTATATGAGGGTGGTCTCGTTTTTTTCTCTTTCTAGCCCTGTTGTCTGAAATGGGCCGAATATTTGTACGGAGCTGACTTCGCTAAAAGAATATTTCGGAGAGCTTAAACCATAAGACAGGTAACATGCAGTTCTATCAGCCTTGTATTTTTTTTCGTCCTGTTACATTTTCTTTCACATTTATCTGTCCTCCCTTGATAATTTTGTATGTTACTGTAAACACATTTTATATTTTGACTTGTATGTTACTGTGTATATGAGGGTGGTCTCGTTTTTTTCTCTTTCTAGCACTGTTGTCTGAAATGGGCCGAATATTTCTACGGAGCTGACTTCGCCAACAGAATATTTCGGAGAGCCTAACCCATAAGACAGGTAACATGCAATTCTATCAGCCTTGTATTTTTTTCGCCCTGTTATCTTTTCTTTCACATTTATCTGTCCTCCCTTGATAATTTTGTATGTTACTGTATACACATTTTGTATTTTGACTTGTATGTTACTGTGTATATGAGGGTGGTCTCGTTTTTTTCTCTTTCTAGCACTGTTGTCTGAAATGGGCCGAATATTTGTACGGAGCTGACTTAGCTAAAAGAATATTTCGGAGAGCCTAAACCATAAGACAGGTAACATGCAGTTCTATCAGCCTTGTATTTTTTTTCGTCCTGTTACATTTTCTTTCACATTTATCTGTCCTCCCTTGATAATTTTGTATGTTACTGTATACACATTTTATATTTTGACTTGTATGTTACTGTGTATATGAGGGTGGTTTCGTTTTTTTCTCTTTCTAGCACTGTTGTCTGAAATGGGCCGAATATTTGTACGGAGTTGACTTCGCTAACAGAATATTTCGGAGAGCCTAAAATAAAAGACAGGTAACATGCAATTCTATCAGCCCTTTATTTTTTTTCGTCCTGTTACCTTTTCTTTCATATTTATCTGTCATCCCTTGATAATTTTGTATGTTACTTTATACACATTTTATAATTTGACTTGTATGTTACTGTGTATATGAGGGTGGTCTCGTGTTTTTCTGTTTCTAGCACTGTTGTCTTAAATGGGCCGAATATTTGTACGGAGTTGACTTCGCTAACAGAATATTTCTTAGAGCCTAAACCATAAGACAGGTAACATGCAATTCTATCAGCCTTGTATTTTTTTCGTCCTGTTACCTTTTCTTTCACATTTATCTGTCCTCCCTTGATAATTTTGTATGTTACTGTATACACATTTTATATTTTGACTTGTATGTTACTGTGTATATGAGGGTGGTCTCGTTTTTTTCTCTTTCTAGCACTGTTGTCTGAAATGGGCCGAATATTTCTACGGAGCTGTCTTCGCCAACAGAATATTTCGGGGAGCCTAAACCATACGACAGGTAACATGCAATTCTATCAGCCTTGTGTTTTTTTTTCGCCCTGTTATCTTTTCTTTCACATTTATCTGTCCTCCCTTGATAATTTTGTATGTTACTGTATACACATTTTATATTTTGACTTGTATGTTACTGTGTATATGAGGGTGGTCTCGTTTTTTTCTCTTTCTAGCACTGTTGTCAGAAATGGGCTGAATATTTGTACGGAGCTGACTTCGCTAACAGAATATTTGGTAGAGCCTAAACCATAAGAAAGGTAACATGCAATTCTATCAGCCTTGTATTTTTTTTCGTCCTGTTACATTTTGTTTCATATTTATCTGTCCTCCCTTGATAATTTTGTATGTTACTGTATACACATTTTATATTTTGACTTGTATGTTACTGTGTATATGAGGGTGGTCTCGTTTTTTTCTCTTTCTAGCACTGTTGTCTGAAATGGGCCGAATATTTGTACGGAGCTGACTTCGCTAAAAGAATATTTCGGAAAGCCTAAACCATAAGACAGGTAACATGCAATTCTATCAGCCTTGTATTTTTTTCGCCCTGTTATCTTTTCTTTCAAATTTTCTGTCTTCCCTTGATAATTTTGTATGTTACTGTATACACATTTTGTATTTTGACTTGTATGTTACTGTGTATATGAGGGTGGTCTCGTTTTTTTCTCTTTCTAGCACTGTTGTCTGAAATGGGCCGAATATTTGTACGGAGCTGACTTCGCTAAAAGAATATTTCGGAGAGCCTAAACCATAAGACAGGTAACATGCAGTTCTATCAGCCTTGTATTTTTTTTCGTCCTGTTACATTTTCTTTCACATTTATCTGTCCTCCCTTGATAATTTTGTATGTTACTATATACACATTTTATATTTTGACTTGTATGTTACTGTGTATATGAGGGTGGTCTCGTTTTTTTCTCTTTCTAGCACTATTGTCTGAAATGGGCCGAATATTTGTACGGAGCTGACATCGCTAACAGAATATTTCGGAGAGCCTAAACCATAAGACAGGTAACATGCAATTCTATCTGCCCTTTATTTTTTTTCGTCCTGTTACCTTTTCTTTCATATTTATCTGTCGTCCCTTGATAATTTTGTATGTTACTGTATACACATTTTATAATTTGACTTGTATGTTACTGTGTATATGAGGGTGGTCTGGTTTTTTTCTCTTTCTAGCACTGTTGTCTGAAATGGGCCGAATATTTGTACGGAGTTGACTTCGCTAACAGAATATTTCGGAGAGCCTAAACCATAAGACAGGTAACATGCAATTCTATCAGCCTTGTATTTTTTTCGTCCTGTTACCTTTTCTTTCACATTTATCTGTCCTCCCTTGATAATTTTGTATGTTACTGTATACACATTCTATATTTTGACTTGTATGTTACTGTGTATATGAGGGTGGTCTCGTTTTTTTCTCTTTCTAGCACTGTTGTCTGAAATGGGCCGAATATTTCTACGGAGCTGTCTTCGCCAACAGAATATTTCGAAGAGCCTAAACCATACGACAGGTAACATGCAATTCTATCAGCCTTGTATTTTTTTTCGCCCTGTTATCTTTTCTTTCACATTTATCTATCCTCCCTTGATAATTTTGTATGTTACTGTATACACTTTTTATATTTTGACTTGTATGTTACTGTGTATATGAGGGTGGTCTTGTTTTTTCACTTTCTAGCACTGTTGTCTGAAATGGGCAGAATATTTGTACGGAGCTGACTTCGCTAACAGAATATTTCGGAGAGCCTAAACCATACGACAGGTAACATGCAATTCTATCAGCCTTGTGTTTTTTTTTCGCCCTGTTATCTTTTCTTTCACATTTATCTGTCCTCCCTTGATAATTTTGTATGTTACTGTATACACATTTTATATTTTGACTTGTATGTTACTGTGTATATGAAGGTGGTCTCGTTTTTTTCTCTTTCTAGCACTGTTGTCTGAAATGGGCCGAATATTTGTACGGAGCTGTCTTCGCCAACAGAATATTTCGGGGAGCCTAAACCATACGACAGGTAACATGCAATTCTATCAGCCTTGTGTTTTTTTTCGCCCTGTTATCTTTTCTTTCACATTTATCTGTCCTCCCTTGATAATTTTGTATGTTACTGTATACACATTTTGTATTTTGACTTGTATGTTACTGTGTATATGAGGGTGGTCTCGTTTTTTTCTCTTTCTAGCACTGTTGTCAGAAATGTTCCGAATATTTGTACGGAGCTGACTTCGCTAACAGAATATTTCGGAGAGCCTATACCATAAGAAAGGTAACATGCAATTCTATCAGCCTTGTATTTTTTTTCGTCCTGTTACATTTTGTTTCATATTTATCTGTCCTCCCTTGATAATTTTGTATGTTACTGTATACACATTTTATATTTTCACTTGTATGTTACTGTGTATATGAGGGTGGTCTCGTTTTTCTCTCTTTCTAGCACTGTTGTCTGAAATGGGCCGATAATTTCTACGGAGCTGACTTCGCCAACAGAATATTTCGGAGAGCCTAACCCATAAGACAGGTAACATGCAATTCTATCAGCCTTGTATTTTTTTTCGCCATGTTATCTTTTCTTTCACATTTATCTGTCCTCCCTTGATAATTTTGTATGTTACTGTATACACATTTTGTATTTTGACTTGTATGTTACTGTGTATATGAGGGTGGTCTCGTTTTTTTCTCTTTCTAGCACTGTTGTCTGAAATGGGCCGAATATTTGTACGGAGCTGACTTCGCTAAAAGAATATTTCGGAGAGCCTAAACCATAAGACAGGTAACATGCAGTTCTATCAGCCTTGTATTTTTTTTCGTCCTGTTACATTTTCTTTCACATTTATCTGTCCTCCCTTGATAATTTTGTATGTTACTGTATACACATTTTATATTTTGACTTGTATGTTACTGTGTATATGAGGGTGGTCTTGTTTTTTTCACTTTCTAGCACTGTTGTCTGAAATGGGCCGAATATTTGTACGGAGCTGATTTCGCTAACAGAATATTTCGGAGAGCCTAAACGATAACACAGGTAACATGCAATTCTATCAGCCTTGTATTTTCTTTCGTCCTGTTACATTTTCTTTCACATTTATCTGTCCTCCCTTGATAATTTTGTATGTTACTGTATACACATTTTATATTTTGACTTGTATGTTACTGTGTATATGAGGGTGGTCTTGTTTTTTTCACTTTCTAGCACTGTTGTCTGAAATGGGCCGAATATTTGTACGGAGCTGATTTCGCTAACAGAATATTTCGGAGAGCCTAAACGATAACACAGGTAACATGCAATTCTATCAGCCTTGTATTTTGTTTCGTCCTGTTACATTTTGTTTCATATTTATCTGTCCTCCCTTGATAATTTTGTATGTTACTGTATACACATTTTATATTTTGACTTGTATGTTACTGTGTATATGAGGGTGGTCTTGTTTTTTTCACTTTCTAGCACTGTTGTCTGAAATGGGCCGAATATTTGTACGGAGCTGATTTCGCTAACAGAATATTTCGGGGAGCCTAAACCATACGACAGGTAACATGCAATTCTATCAGCCTTGTGTTTTTTTTTCGCCCTGTTATCTTTTCTTTCATATTTATCTGTCCTCCCTTGATAATTTTGTATGTTACTGTATACACATTTTGTATTTTGACTTGTATGTTACTGTGTATATGAGGGTGGTCTCGTTTTTTTCTCTTTCTAGCACTGTTGTCAGAAATGTTCCGAATATTTGTACGGAGCTGACTTCGCTAACAGAATATTTCGGAGAGCCTATACCATAAGAAAGGTAACATGCAATTCTATCAGCCTTGTATTTTTTTTCGTCCTGTTACATTTTGTTTCATATTTATCTGTCCTCCCTTGATAATTTTGTATGTTACTGTATACACATTTTATATTTTCACTTGTATGTTACTGTGTATATGAGGGTGGTGTCGTTTTTCTCTCTTTCTAGCACTGTTGTCTGAAATGGGCCGATAATTTCTACGGAGCTGACTTCGCCAACAGAATATTTCGGAGAGCCTAAACCATAAGACAGGTAACATGCAATTCTATCAGCCTTGTATTTTTTTCGCCATGTTATCTTTTCTTTCACATTTATCTGTCCTCCCTTGATAATTTTGTATGTTACTGTATACACATTTTGTATTTTGACTTGTATGTTACTGTGTATATGAGGGTGGTCTCGTTTTTTTCTCTTTCTAGCACTGTTGTCTGAAATGGGCCGAATATTTGTACGGAGCTGACTTCGCTAAAAGAATATTTCGGAGAGCCTAAACCATAAGACAGGTAACATGCAGTTCTATCAGCCTTGTATTTTTTTTCGTCCTGTTACATTTTCTTTCACATTTATCTGTCCTCCCTTGATAATCTTGTATGTTACTATATACACATTTTATATTTTGACTTGTATGTTACTGTGTATATGAGGGTGGTCTCGTTTTTTTCTCTTTCTAGCACTATTGTCTGAAATGGGCCGAATATTTGTACGGAGCTGACTTCGCTAACAGAATATTTCGGAGAGCCTAAACCATAAGACAGGTAACATGCAATTCTATCTGCCCTTTATTTTTTTTCGTCCTGTTACCTTTTCTTTCATATTTATCTGTCGTCCTTTGATAATTTTGTATGTTACTGTATACACATTTTATAATTTGACTTGTATGTTACTGTGTATATGAGGGTGGTCTGGTTTTTTTCTCTTTCTAGCACTGTAGTCTGAAATGGGCCGAATATTTCTACGGAGTTGACTTCGCTAACAGAATATTTCGGAGAGCCTAAACCATAAGACAGGTAACATGCAATTTTATCAGCCCTTTATTTTTTTCGTCCTGTTACCTTTTCTTTCATATTTATCTGTCCTCCCTTGATAATTTTGTATGTTACTGTATACATATTTTATATTTTGACTTGTATGTTACTGTGTATATGAGGGTGGTCTCGTTTTTTTCTCTTTCTAGCACTGTTGTCTGAAATGGGCCGAATATTTGTACGGAGTTGACTTCGCTAACAGAATATTTCGGAGAGCCTAAACCATAAGACAGGTAACATGCAATTCTATCAGCCTTGTATTTTTTTCGTCCTGTTACCTTTTCTTTCACATTTATCTGTCCTCCCTTGATAATTTTGTATGTTACTGTATACACATTTTATATTTTTACTTGTATGTTACTGTGTATATGAGGGTGGTCTTGTTTTTTTCTCTTTCTAGCACTGTTGTCTGAAATGGGCCGAATATTTGTAAGGAGCTGACTTCGCTAACAGAATATTTCGGAGAGCCTAAACCATAAGACAGGTAACATGCAATTTTATCAGCCCTTTATTTTTTTCGTCCTGTTACCTTTTCTTTCATATTTATCTGTCCTCCCTTGATAATTTTGTATGTTACTGTATACACATTTTATATTTTGACTTGTATGTTACTGTGTATATGAGGGTGGTCTCGTTTTTTTCTCTTTCTAGCACTGTTGTCAGAAATGTGCCGAATATTTGTACGGAGCTGACTTCGCTAACAGAATATTTCGTAGAGCCTAAACCATAAGAAAGGTAACATGCAATTCTATCAGCCTTGTATTTTTTTTCGTCCTGTTACATTTTGTTTCATATTTATCCCTTCCTCCTTTGATAATTTTGTATGTTACTGTATACACATTTTATATTTTGACTTGTATGTTACTGTGTATATGAGGGTGGTCTCGTTTTTTTCTCTTTCTAGCACTGTTGTCTGAAATGGGCCGAATATTTGTACGGAGTTGACTTCGCTAACAGAATATTTCGGAGAGCCTAAACCATAAGACAGGTAACATGCAATTCTATCAGCCCTTTATTTTTTTACGTCCTGTTACCTTTTCTTTCACATTTATCTGTCCTCCCTTGATAATTTTGTATGTTACTGTATACACATTTTATATTTTGACTTGTATGTTACTGTGTATATGAGGGTGGTCTCGTTTTTCTCTCTTTCTAGCCCTGTTGTCTGAAATGGGCCGAATATTTCTACGGAGCTGACTTCGCCAACAGAATATTTCGGAGAGCCTAACCCATAAGACAGGTAACATGCAATTCTATCAGCCTTGTATTTTTTTCGCCCTGTTATCTTTTCTTTCACATTTATCTGTCCTCCCTTGATAATTTTGTATGTTACTGTATACACATTTTATAATTTGACTTGTATGTTACTGTGTATATGAGGGTGGTCTCGTTTTTTTCTGTTTCTAGCACTGTTGTCTTAAATGGGCCGAATATTTGTACGGAGTTGACTTCGCTAACAGAATATTTCTTAGAGCCTAAACCATAAGACAGGTAACATGCAATTCTATCAGCCTTGTATTTTTTTCGTCCTGTTACCTTTTCTTTCACATTTATCTGTCCTCCCTTGATAATTTTGTATGTTACTGTTTACACATTTTATATTTTGACTTGTATGTTACTGTGTATATGAGGGTGGTCTCGTTTTTTTCTCTTTCTAGCACTGTTGTCTGAAATGGGCCGAATATTTCTACGGAGCTGTCTTCGCCAACAGAATATTTCGGGGAGCCTAAACCATACGACAGGTAACATGCAATTCTATCAGCCTTGTGTTTTTTTTTCGCCCTGTTATCTTTTCTTTCACATTTATCTGTCCTCCCTTGATAATTTTGTATGTTACTGTATACACATTTTGTATTTTGACTTGTATGTTACTGTGTATATGAGGGTGGTCTCGTTTTTTTCTCTTTCTAGCACTGTTGTCAGAAATGGGCCGATAATTTCTACGGAGCTGACTTCGCCAACAGAATATTTCGGAGAGCCTAACCCATAAGACAGGTAACATGCAATTCTATTAGCCTTGTATTTTTTTTCGCCCTGTTATCTTTTCTTTCACATTTATCTGTCCTCCCTTGATAATTTTGTATGTTACTGTATGCACATTTTGTATTTTGACTTGTATGTTACTGTGTATATGAGGGTGGTCTCGTTTTTTTCTCTTTCTAACACTGTTGTCTGAAATGGGCCGAATATTTGTACGGAGCTCACTTCGCTAAAAGAATATTTCGGAAAGCCTAAACCATAAGACAGGTAACATGCAATTCTATCAGCCTTGTATTTTTTTCGCCCTGTTATCTTTTCTTTCACATTTATCTGTCTTCCCTTGATAATTTTGTATGTTACTGTATACACATTTTGTATTTTGACTTGTATGTTACTGTGTATATGAGGGTGGTCTCGTTTTTTTCTCTTTCTAGCACTGTTGTCTGAAATGGGCCGAATATTTGTACGGAGCTGACTTCGCTAAAAGAATATTTCGGAGAGCCTAAACCATAAGACAGGTAACATGCAGTTCTATCAGCCTTGTATTTTTTTTCGTCCTGTTACATTTTCTTTCACATTTATCTGTCCTCCCTTGATAATTTTGTATGTTACTCTATACACATTTTATATTTTGACTTGTATGTTACTGTGTATATGAGGGTGGTCTTGTTTTTTTCTCTTTCTAGCACTGTTGTCTGAAATGGGCCGAATATTTGTACGGAGCTCACTTCGCTAAAAGAATATTTCGGAAAGCCTAAACCATAAGACAGGTAACATGCAATTCTATCAGCCTTGTATTTTTTTCGCCCTGTTATCTTTTCTTTCACATTTATCTGTCCTCCCTTGATAATTTTGTATGTTACTGTATGCACATTTTGTATTTTGACTTGTATGTTACTGTGTATATGAGGGTGGTCTCGTTTTTTTCTCTTTCTAACACTGTTGTCTGAAATGGGCCGAATATTTGTACGGAGCTCACTTCGCTAAAAGAATATTTCGGAAAGCCTAAACCATAAGACAGGTAACATGCAATTCTATCAGCCTTGTATTTTTTTCGCCCTGTTATCTTTTCTTTCACATTTATCTGTCTTCCCTTGATAATTTTGTATGTTACTGTATACACATTTTGTATTTTGACTTGTATGTTACTGTGTATATGAGGGTGGTCTCGTTTTTTTCTCTTTCTAGCACTGTTGTCTGAAATGGGCCGAATATTTGTACGGAGCTGACTTCGCTAAAAGAATATTTCGGAGAGCCTAAACCATAAGACAGGTAACATGCAGTTCTATCAGCCTTGTATTTTTTTTCGTCCTGTTACATTTTCTTTCACATTTATCTGTCCTCCCTTGATAATTTTGTATGTTACTCTATACACATTTTATATTTTGACTTGTATGTTACTGTGTATATGAGGGTGGTCTTGTTTTTTTCTCTTTCTAGCACTGTTGTCTGAAATGGGCCGAATATTTGTACGGAGCTCACTTCGCTAAAAGAATATTTCGGAAAGCCTAAACCATAAGACAGGTAACATGCAATTCTATCAGCCTCTTATTTTTTTCGCCCTGTTATCTTTTCTTTCACATTTATCTGTCTTCCCTTGATAATTTTGTATGTTACTGTATACACATTTTGTATTTTGACTTGTATGTTACTGTGTATATGAGGGTGGTCTCGTTTTTTTCTCTTTCTAGCACTGTTGTCTGAAATGGGCCGAATATTTGTACGGAGCTGACTTCGCTAAAAGAATATTTCGGAGAGCCTAAACCATAAGACAGATAACATGCAATTCTATCAGCCTTGTATTTTTTTCGCCCTGTTATCTTTTCTTTCACATTTATCTGTCTTCCCTTGATAATTTTGTATGTTACTGTATACACATTTTGTATTTTGACTTGTATGTTACTGTGTATATGAGGGTGGTCTCGTTTTTTTCTCTTTCTAACACTGTTGTCTGAAATGGGCCGAATATTTGTACGGAGCTCACTTCGCTAAAAGAATATTTCGGAAAGCCTAAACCATAAGACAGGTAACATGCAATTCTATCAGCCTTGTATTTTTTTTCGTCCTGTTACATTTTCTTTCACATTTATCTGTCCTCCCTTGATAATTTTGTATGTTACTGTATACACATTTTATATTTTGACTTGTATGTTACTGTGTATATGAGGGTGGTCTTGTTTTTTTCTCTTTCTAGCACTGTTGTCTGAAATGGGCCGAATATTTGTACGGAGCTGACTTCGCTAACAGAATATTTCTTAGAGCCTAAACCATAAGACAGGTAACATGCAGTTCTATCAGCCTTGTATTTTTTTTCGCCCTGTTATCTTTTCTTTCACATTTATCTATCCTCCCTTGATAATTTTGTATGTTACTGTATACACTTTTTATATTTTGACTTGTATGTTACTTTGTATATGAGGGTGGTCTTGTTTTTTCACTTTCTAGCACTGTTGTCTGAAATGGGCAGAATATTTGTACGGAGCTGACTTCGCTAACAGAATATTTCGGAGAGCCTAAACCATACGACAGGTAACATGCAATTCTATCAGCCTTGTGTTTTTTTTCGCCCTGTTATCTTTTCTTTCACATTTATCTGTCCTCCCTTGATAATTTTGTATGTTACTGTATACACATTTTATATTTTGACTTGTATGTTACTGTGTATCTGAAGGTGGTCTCGTTTTTTTCTCTTTCTAGCACTGTTGTCAGAAATGGGCCGAATATTTGTACGGAGCTGTCTTCGCCAACAGAATATTTCGGGGAGCCTAAACCATACGACAGGTAACATGCAATTCTATCAGCCTTGTGTTTTTTTTCGCCCTGTTATCTTTTCTTTCACATTTATCTGTCCTCCCTTGATAATTTTGTATGTTACTGTATACACATTTTGTATTTTGACTTGTATGTTACTGTGTATATGAGGGTGGTCTCGTTTTTTTCTCTTTCTAGCACTGTTGTCAGAAATGGGCCGAATATTTGTACGGAGCTGACTTCGCTAACAGAATATTTCGGAGAGCCTATACCATAAGAAAGGTAACATGCAATTCTATCAGCCTTGTATTTTTTTTCGTCCTGTTACATTTTGTTTCATATTTATCTGTCCTCCCTTGATAATTTTGTATGTTACTGTATACACATTTTATATTTTCACTTGTATGTTACTGTGTATATGAGGGTGGTCTCGTTTTTCTCTCTTTCTAGCACTGTTGTCTGAAATGGGCCGATAATTTCTACGGAGCTGACTTCGCCAACAGAATATTTCGGAGAGCCTAACCCATAAGACAGGTAACATGCAATTCTATCAGCCTTGTATTTTTTTTCGCCCTGTTATCTTTTCTTTCACATTTATCTGTCCTCCCTTGATAATTTTGTATGTTACTGTATACACATTTTGTATTTTGACTTGTATGTTACTGTGTATATGAGGGTGGTCTCGTTTTTTTCTCTTTCTAGCACTGTTGTCTGAAATGGGCCGAATATTTGTACGGAGCTGACTTCGCTAAAAGAATATTTCGGAAAGCCTAAACCATAAGACAGGTAACATGCAATTCTATCAGCCTTGTATTTTTTTCGCCCTTTTCTTTCACATTTATCTGTCTTCCCTTGATAATTTTGTATGTTACTGTATACACATTTTGTATTTTGACTTGTATGTTACTGTGTATATGAGGGTGGTCTCGTTTTTTTCTCTTTCTAGCACTGTTGTCTGAAATGGGCCGAATATTTGTACGGAGTTGACTTCGCTAAAAGAATATTTCGGAGAGCCTAAACCATAAGACAGGTAACATGCAGTTCTATCAGCCTTGTATTTTTTTTCGTCCTGTTACATTTTCTTTCACATTTATCTGTCCTCCCTTGATAATTTTGTATGTTACTGTATACACATTTTATATTTTGACTTGTATGTTACTGTGTATATGAGGGTGGTCTTGTTTTTTTCACTTTCTAGCACTGTTGTCTGAAATGGGCCGAATATTTGTACGGAGCTGATTTCGCTAACAGAATATTTCGGAGAGCCTAAACGATAACACAGGTAACATGCAATTCTATCAGCCTTGTATTTTGTTTCGTCCTGTTACATTTTCTTTCACATTTATCTGTCCTCCCTTGATAATTTTGTATGTTACTGTATACACATTTTATATTTTGACTTGTATGTTACTGTGTATATGAGGGTGGTCTTGTTTTTTTCACTTTCTAGCACTGTTGTCTGAAATGGGCCGAATATTTGTACGGAGCTGATTTCGCTAACAGAATATTTCGGAGAGCCTAAACGATAACACAGGTAACATGCAATTCTATCAGCCTTGTATTTTGTTTCGTCCTGTTACATTTTCTTTCACATTTATCTGTCCTCCCTTGATAATTTTGTATGTTACTGTATACACATTTTATATTTTTACTTGTATGTTACTGTGTATATGAGGGTGGTCTTGTTTTTTTCTCTTTCTAGCACTGTTGTCTGAAATGGGCCGAATATTTGTACGGAGCTGACTTCGCTAACAGAATATTTCGGAGAGCCTAAACCATAAGACAGGTAACATGCAATTTTATCAGCCCTTTATTTTTTTCGTCCTGTTACCTTTTCTTTCATATTTATCTGTCCTCCCTTGATAATTTTGTATGTTACTGTATACACATTTTATATTTTGACTTGTATGTTACTGTGTATATGAGGGTGGTCTCGTTTTTTTCTCTTTCTAGCACTGATGTCAGAAATGGGCCGAATATTTGTACGGAGCTGACTTAGCTAACAGAATATTTCGTAGAGCCTAAACCATAAGAAAGGTAACATGCAATTCTATCAGCCTTGTATTTTTTTTCGTCCTGTTACATTTTGTTTCATATTTATCTGTCCTCCCTTGATAATTTTGTATGTTACTGTATACACATTTTATATTTTGACTTGTATGTTACTGTGTATATGAGGGTGGTCTCGTTTTTTTCTCTTTCTAGCACTGTTGTCTGAAATGGGCCGAATATTTGTACGGAGCTGACTTCGCTAAAAGAATATTTCGGAAAGCCTAAACCATAAGACAGGTAACATGCAATTCTATCAGCCTTGTATTTTTTTCGCCCTGTTATCTTTTCTTTCACATTTATCTGTCTTCCCTCGATAATTTTGTATGTTACTGTATACACATTTTGTATTTTGACTTGTATGTTACTGTGTATATGAGGGTGGTCTCGTTTTTTTCTCTTTCTAGCACTGTTGTCTGAAATGGGCCGAATATTTGTACGGAGCTGACTTCGCTAAAAGAATATTTCGGAGAGCCTAAACCATAAGACAGGTAACATGCAATTCTATCAGCCTTGTATTTTTTTCGTCCTGTTACCTTTTCTTTCACATTTATCTGTCCTCCCTTGATAATTTTGTATGTTACTGTTTACACATTTTATATTTTGACTTGTATGTTACTGTGTATATGAGGGTGGTCTCGTTTTTTTCTCTTTCTAGCACTGTTGTCTGAAATGGGCCGAATATTTCTACGGAGCTGTCTTCGCCAACAGAATATTTCGGGGAGCCTAAACCATACGACAGGTAACATGCAATTCTATCAGCCTTGTGTTTTTTTTTCGCCCTGTTATCTTTTCTTTCACATTTATCTGTCCTCCCTTGATAATTTTGTATGTTACTGTATACACATTTTGTATTTTGACTTGTATGTTACTGTGTATATGAGGGTGGTCTCGTTTTTTTCTCTTTCTAGCACTGTTGTCAGAAATGGGCCGATAATTTCTACGGAGCTGACTTCGCCAACAGAATATTTCGGAGAGCCTAACCCATAAGACAGGTAACATGCAATTCTATTAGCCTTGTATTTTTTTTCGCCCTGTTATCTTTTCTTTCACATTTATCTGTCCTCCCTTGATAATTTTGTATGTTACTGTATGCACATTTTGTATTTTGACTTGTATGTTACTGTGTATATGAGGGTGGTCTCGTTTTTTTCTCTTTCTAACACTGTTGTCTGAAATGGGCCGAATATTTGTACGGAGCTCACTTCGCTAAAAGAATATTTCGGAAAGCCTAAACCATAAGACAGGTAACATGCAATTCTATCAGCCTTGTATTTTTTTCGCCCTGTTATCTTTTCTTTCACATTTATCTGTCTTCCCTTGATAATTTTGTATGTTACTGTATACACATTTTGTATTTTGACTTGTATGTTACTGTGTATATGAGGGTGGTCTCGTTTTTTTCTCTTTCTAGCACTGTTGTCTGAAATGGGCCGAATATTTGTACGGAGCTGACTTCGCTAAAAGAATATTTCGGAGAGCCTAAACCATAAGACAGGTAACATGCAGTTCTATCAGCCTTGTATTTTTTTTCGTCCTGTTACATTTTCTTTCACATTTATCTGTCCTCCCTTGATAATTTTGTATGTTACTCTATACACATTTTATATTTTGACTTGTATGTTACTGTGTATATGAGGGTGGTCTTGTTTTTTTCTCTTTCTAGCACTGTTGTCTGAAATGGGCCGAATATTTGTACGGAGCTCACTTCGCTAAAAGAATATTTCGGAAAGCCTAAACCATAAGACAGGTAACATGCAATTCTATCAGCCTTGTATTTTTTTCGCCCTGTTATCTTTTCTTTCACATTTATCTGTCCTCCCTTGATAATTTTGTATGTTACTGTATGCACATTTTGTATTTTGACTTGTATGTTACTGTGTATATGAGGGTGGTCTCGTTTTTTTCTCTTTCTAACACTGTTGTCTGAAATGGGCCGAATATTTGTACGGAGCTCACTTCGCTAAAAGAATATTTCGGAAAGCCTAAACCATAAGACAGGTAACATGCAATTCTATCAGCCTTGTATTTTTTTCGCCCTGTTATCTTTTCTTTCACATTTATCTGTCTTCCCTTGATAATTTTGTATGTTACTGTATACACATTTTGTATTTTGACTTGTATGTTACTGTGTATATGAGGGTGGTCTCGTTTTTTTCTCTTTCTAGCACTGTTGTCTGAAATGGGCCGAATATTTGTACGGAGCTGACTTCGCTAAAAGAATATTTCGGAGAGCCTAAACCATAAGACAGGTAACATGCAGTTCTATCAGCCTTGTATTTTTTTTCGTCCTGTTACATTTTCTTTCACATTTATCTGTCCTCCCTTGATAATTTTGTATGTTACTCTATACACATTTTATATTTTGACTTGTATGTTACTGTGTATATGAGGGTGGTCTTGTTTTTTTCTCTTTCTAGCACTGTTGTCTGAAATGGGCCGAATATTTGTACGGAGCTCACTTCGCTAAAAGAATATTTCGGAAAGCCTAAACCATAAGACAGGTAACATGCAATTCTATCAGCCTCTTATTTTTTTCGCCCTGTTATCTTTTCTTTCACATTTATCTGTCTTCCCTTGATAATTTTGTATGTTACTGTATACACATTTTGTATTTTGACTTGTATGTTACTGTGTATATGAGGGTGGTCTCGTTTTTTTCTCTTTCTAGCACTGTTGTCTGAAATGGGCCGAATATTTGTACGGAGCTGACTTCGCTAAAAGAATATTTCGGAGAGCCTAAACCATAAGACAGATAACATGCAATTCTATCAGCCTTGTATTTTTTTCGCCCTGTTATCTTTTCTTTCACATTTATCTGTCTTCCCTTGATAATTTTGTATGTTACTGTATACACATTTTGTATTTTGACTTGTATGTTACTGTGTATATGAGGGTGGTCTCGTTTTTTTCTCTTTCTAACACTGTTGTCTGAAATGGGCCGAATATTTGTACGGAGCTCACTTCGCTAAAAGAATATTTCGGAAAGCCTAAACCATAAGACAGGTAACATGCAATTCTATCAGCCTTGTATTTTTTTTCGTCCTGTTACATTTTCTTTCACATTTATCTGTCCTCCCTTGATAATTTTGTATGTTACTGTATACACATTTTATATTTTGACTTGTATGTTACTGTGTATATGAGGGTGGTCTTGTTTTTTTCTCTTTCTAGCACTGTTGTCTGAAATGGGCCGAATATTTGTACGGAGCTGACTTCGCTAACAGAATATTTCGGAGAGCCTATACCATAAGAAAGGTAACATGCAATTCTATCAGCCTTGTATTTTTTTTCGTCCTGTTACATTTTGTTTCATATTTATCTGTCCTCCCTTGATAATTTTTTATGTTACTGTATACACATTTTATATTTTCACTTGTATGTTACTGTGTATATGAGGGTGGTCTCGTTTTTCTCTCTTTCTAGCACTGTTGTCTGAAATGGGCCGATAATTTCTACGGAGCTGACTTCGCCAACAGAATATTTCGGAGAGCCTAACCCATAAGACAGGTAACATGCAATTCTATCAGCCTTGTATTTTTTTTCGCCCTGTTATCTTTTCTTTCACATTTATCTGTCCTCCCTTGATAATTTTGTATGTTACTGTATACACATTTTGTATTTTGACTTGTATGTTACTGTGTATATGAGGGTGGTCTCGTTTTTTTCTCTTTCTAGCACTGTTGTCTGAAATGGGCCGAATATTTGTACGGAGCTGACTTCGCTAAAAGAATATTTCGGAAAGCCTAAACCATAAGACAGGTAACATGCAATTCTATCAGCCTTGTATTTTTTTCGCCCTTTTCTTTCACATTTATCTGTCTTCCCTTGATAATTTTGTATGTTACTGTATACACATTTTGTATTTTGACTTGTATGTTACTGTGTATATGAGGGTGGTCTCGTTTTTTTCTCTTTCTAGCACTGTTGTCTGAAATGGGCCGAATATTTGTACGGAGTTGACTTCGCTAAAAGAATATTTCGGAGAGCCTAAACCATAAGACAGGTAACATGCAGTTCTATCAGCCTTGTATTTTTTTTCGTCCTGTTACATTTTCTTTCACATTTATCTGTCCTCCCTTGATAATTTTGTATGTTACTGTATACACATTTTATATTTTGACTTGTATGTTACTGTGTATATGAGGGTGGTCTTGTTTTTTTCACTTTCTAGCACTGTTGTCTGAAATGGGCCGAATATTTGTACGGAGCTGATTTCGCTAACAGAATATTTCGGAGAGCCTAAACGATAACACAGGTAACATGCAATTCTATCAGCCTTGTATTTTGTTTCGTCCTGTTACATTTTCTTTCACATTTATCTGTCCTCCCTTGATAATTTTGTATGTTACTGTATACACATTTTATATTTTGACTTGTATGTTACTGTGTATATGAGGGTGGTCTTGTTTTTTTCACTTTCTAGCACTGTTGTCTGAAATGGGCCGAATATTTGTACGGAGCTGATTTCGCTAACAGAATATTTCGGAGAGCCTAAACGATAACACAGGTAACATGCAATTCTATCAGCCTTGTATTTTGTTTCGTCCTGTTACATTTTCTTTCACATTTATCTGTCCTCCCTTGATAATTTTGTATGTTACTGTATACACATTTTATATTTTTACTTGTATGTTACTGTGTATATGAGGGTGGTCTTGTTTTTTTCTCTTTCTAGCACTGTTGTCTGAAATGGGCCGAATATTTGTACGGAGCTGACTTCGCTAACAGAATATTTCGGAGAGCCTAAACCATAAGACAGGTAACATGCAATTTTATCAGCCCTTTATTTTTTTCGTCCTGTTACCTTTTCTTTCATATTTATCTGTCCTCCCTTGATAATTTTGTATGTTACTGTATACACATTTTATATTTTGACTTGTATGTTACTGTGTATATGAGGGTGGTCTCGTTTTTTTCTCTTTCTAGCACTGATGTCAGAAATGGGCCGAATATTTGTACGGAGCTGACTTAGCTAACAGAATATTTCGTAGAGCCTAAACCATAAGAAAGGTAACATGCAATTCTATCAGCCTTGTATTTTTTTTCGTCCTGTTACATTTTGTTTCATATTTATCTGTCCTCCCTTGATAATTTTGTATGTTACTGTATACACATTTTATATTTTGACTTGTATGTTACTGTGTATATGAGGGTGGTCTCGTTTTTTTCTCTTTCTAGCACTGTTGTCTGAAATGGGCCGAATATTTGTACGGAGCTGACTTCGCTAAAAGAATATTTCGGAAAGCCTAAACCATAAGACAGGTAACATGCAATTCTATCAGCCTTGTATTTTTTTCGCCCTGTTATCTTTTCTTTCACATTTATCTGTCTTCCCTCGATAATTTTGTATGTTACTGTATACACATTTTGTATTTTGACTTGTATGTTACTGTGTATATGAGGGTGGTCTCGTTTTTTTCTCTTTCTAGCACTGTTGTCTGAAATGGGCCGAATATTTGTACGGAGCTGACTTCGCTAAAAGAATATTTCGGAGAGCCTAAACCATAAGACAGGTAACATGCAGTTCTATCAGCCTTGTATTTTTTCGTCCTGTTACATTTTCTTTCACATTTATCTGTCCTCCCTTGATAATTTTGTATGTTACTATATACACATTTTATATTTTGACTTGTATGTTACTGTGTATATGAGGGTGGTCTCGTTTTTTTCTCTTTCTAGCACTATTGTCTGAAATGGGCCGAATATTTGTACGGAGCTGACTTCGCTAACAGAATATTTCGGAGAGCCTAAACCATAAGACAGGTAACATGCAATTCTATCTGCCCTTTATTTTTTTTCGTCCTGTTACCTTTTCTTTCATATTTATCTGTCGTCCCTTGATAATTTTGTATGTTACTGTATACACATTTTATAATTTGACTTGTATGTTACTGTGTATATGAGGGTGGTCTGGTTTTTTTCTCTTTCTAGCACTGTTGTCTGAAATGGGCCGAATATTTCTACGGAGTTGACTTCGCTAACAGAATATTTCGGAGAGCCTAAACCATAAGACAGGTAACATGCAATTTTATCAGCCCTTTATTTTTTTCGTCCTGTTACCTTTTCTTTCATATTTATCTGTCCTCCCTTGATAATTTTGTATGTTACTGTATACATATTTTATATTTTGACTTGTATGTTACTGTGTATATGAGGGTGGTCTCGTTTTTTTCTCTTTCTAGCACTGTTGTCTGAAATGGGCCGAATATTTGTACGGAGTTGACTTCGCTAACAGAATATTTCGGAGAGCCTAAACCATAAGACAGGTAACATGCAATTCTATCAGCCTTGTATTTTTTTCGTCCTGTTACCTTTTCTTTCACATTTATCTGTCCTCCCTTGATAATTTTGTATGTTACTGTATACACATTTTATATTTTTACTTGTATGTTACTGTGTATATGAGGGTGGTCTTGTTTTTTTCTCTTTCTAGCACTGTTGTCTGAACTGGGCCGAATATTTGTACGGTGCTGACTTCGCTAACAGAATATTTCGGAGAGCCTAAACCATAAGACAGGTAACATGCAATTTTATCAGCCCTTTATTTTTTTCGTCCTGTTACCTTTCCTTTCATATTTATCTGTCCTCCCTTGATAATTTTGTATGTTACTGTATACACATTTTATATTTTGACTTGTATGTTACTGTGTATATGAGGGTGGTCTCGTTTTTTTCTTTTTCTAGCACTGTTGTCAGAAATGGGCCGAATATTTGTACGGATCTGACTTCGCTAACAGAATATTTCGTAGAGCCTAAACCATAAGAAAGGTAACATGCAATTCTATCAGCCTTGTATTTTTTTTCGTCCTGTTACATTTTGTTTCATATTTATCCCTTCCTCCCTTGATAATTTTGTATGTTACTGTATACACATTTTATATTTTGACTTGTATGTTACTGTGTATATGAGGGTGGTCTCGTTTTTTTCTCTTTCTAGCACTGTTGTCTGAAATGGGCCGAATATTTGTACGGAGCTGACTTAGCTAAAAGAATATTTCGGAAAGCCTAAACCATAAGACAGGTAATATGCAATTCTATCAGCCTTGTATTTTTTTCGCCCTGTTATCTTTTCTTTCACATTTATCTGTCTTCCCTTGATAATTTTGTATGTTACTGTATACACATTTTGTATTTTGACTTGTATGTTACTGTGTATATGAGGGTGGTCTCGTTTTTTTCTCTTTCTAGCACTGTTGTCTGAAATGGGCCGAATATTTGTACGGAGCTGACTTCGCTAAAAGAATATTTCGGAGAGCCTAAACCATAAGACAGGTAACATGCAGTTCTATCAGCCTTGTATTTTTTTTCGTCCTGTTACATTTTCTTTCACATTTATCTGTCCTCCCTTGATAATTTTGTATGTTACTATATACACATTTTATATTTTGACTTGTATGTTACTGTGTATATGAGGGTGGTCTCGTTTTTTTATCTTTCTAGCACTATTGTCTGAAATGGGCCGAATATTTGTACGGAGCTTACTTCGCTAACAGAATATTTCGGAGAGCCTAAACCATAAGACAGGTAACATGCAATTCTATCGACCCTTTATTTTTTTTTCGTCCTGTTACCTTTTCTTTCATATTTATCTGTCGTCCCTTGATAATTTTGTATGTTACTGTATACACATTTTATAATTTGACTTGTATGTTACTGTGTATATGAGGGTGGTCTGGTTTTTTTCTCTTTCTAGCACTGTTGTCTGAAATGGGCCGAATATTTCTACGGAGTTGACTTCGCTAACAGAATATTTCGGAGAACCTAAACCATAAGACAGGTAACATGCAATTTTATCAGCCCTTTATTTTTTTCGTCCTGTTACCTTTTCTTTCATATTTATCTGTCCTCCCTTGATAATTTTGTATGTTACTGTATACATATTTTATATTTTGACTTGTATGTTACTGTGTATATGAGGGTGGTCTCGTTTTTTTCTCTTTCTAGCACTGTTGTCTGAAATGGGCCGAATATTTGTACGGAGTTGACTTCGCTAACAGAATATTTCGGAGAGCCTAAACCATATGACAGGTAACATGCAATTCTATCAGCCTTGTATTTTTTTCGTCCTGTTACCTTTTCTTTCACATTTATCTGTCCACCCTTGATAATTTTGTATGTTACTGTATACACATTTTATATTTTGACTTGTATGTTACTGTGTATATGAGGGTGGTCTCGTTTTTTTCTCTTTCTAGCACTGTTGTCTGAAATGGGCCGAATATTTCTACGGAGCTGTCTTCGCCAACAGAATATTTCGAAGAGCCTAAACCATACGACAGGTAACATGCAATTCTATCAGCCTTGTATTTTTTTTCGCCCTGTTATCTTTTCTTTCACATTTATCTATCCTCCCTTGATAATTTTGTATGTTACTGTATACACTTTTTATATTTTGACTTGTATGTTACTGTGTATATGAGGGTGGTCTTGTTTTTTCACTTTCTAGCACTGTTGTCTGAAATGGGCAGAATATTTGTACGGAGCTGACTTCGCTAACAGAATATTTCGGAGAGCCTAAACCATACGACAGGTAACATGCAATTCTATCAGCCTTGTGTTTTTTTTTCGCCCTGTTATCTTTTCTTTCACATTTATCTGTCCTCCCTTGATAATTTTGTATGTTACTGTATACACATTTTATATTTTGACTTGTATGTTACTGTGTATATGAAGGTGGTCTCGTTTTTTTCTCTTTCTAGCACTGTTGTCTGAAATGGGCCGAATATTTGTACGGAGCTGTCTTCGCCAACAGAATATTTCGGGGAGCCTAAACCATACGACAGGTAACATGCAATTCTATCAGCCTTGTGTTTTTTTTTCGCCCTGTTATCTTTTCTTTCACATTTATCTGTCCTCCCTTGATAAATTTGTATGTTACTGTATACACATTTTGTATTTTGACTTGTATGTTACTGTGTATATGAGGGTGGTCTCGTTTTTTTCTCTTTCTAGCACTGTTGTCAGAAATGGGCCGAATATTTGTACGGAGCTGACTTCGCTAACAGAATATTTCGGAGAGCCTATACCATAAGAAAGGTAACATGCAATTCTATCAGCCTTGTATTTTTTTTCGTCCTGTTACATTTTGTTTCATATTTATCTGTCCTCCCTTGATAATTTTGTATGTTACTGTATACACATTTTATATTTTCACTTGTATGTTACTGTGTATATGAGGGTGGTCTCGTTTTTCTCTCTTTCTAGCACTGTTGTCTGAAATGGGCCGATAATTTCTACGGAGCTGACTTCGCCAACAGAATATTTCGGAGAGCCTAACCCATAAGACAGGTAACATGCAATTCTATCAGCCTTGTATTTTTTTTCGCCCTGTTATCTTTTCTTTCACATTTATCTGTCCTCCCTTGATAATTTTGTATGTTACTGTATGCACATTTTGTATTTTGACTTGTATGTTACTGTGTATATGAGGGTGGTCTCGTTTTTTTCTCTTTCTAACACTGTTTTCTGAAATGGGCCGAATATTTGTACGGAGCTCACTTCGCTAAAAGAATATTTCGGAAAGCCTAAACCATAAGACAGGTAACATGCAATTCTATCAGCCTTGTATTTTTTTCGCCCTGTTATCTTTTCTTTCACATTTATCTGTCTTCCCTTGATAATTTTGTATGTTACTGTATACACATTTTGTATTTTGACTTGTATGTTACTGTGTATATGAGGGTGGTCTCGTTTTTTTCTCTTTCTAGCACTGTTGTCTGAAATGGGCCGAATATTTGTACGGAGCTGACTTCGCTAAAAGAATATTTCGGAGAGCCTAAACCATAAGACAGGTAACATGCAGTTCTATCAGCCTTGTATTTTTTTTCGTCCTGTTACATTTTCTTTCACATTTATCTGTCCTCCCTTGATAATTTTGTATGTTACTCTATACACATTTTATATTTTGACTTGTATGTTACTGTGTATATGAGGGTGGTCTTGTTTTTTTCACTTTCTAGCACTGTTGTCTGAAATGGGCCGAATATTTGTACGGAGCTGATTTCGCTAACAGAATATTTCAGAGCCTAAACGATAACACAGGTAACATGCAATTCTATCAGCCTTGTATTTTTTTTCGTCCTGTTACATTTTCTTTCACATTTATCTGTCCTCCCTTGATAATTTTGTATGTTACTGTATACACATTTTATATTTTGACTTGTATGTTACTGTGTATATGAGGGTGGTCTTGTTTTTTTCTCTTTCTAGCACTGTTGTCTGAAATGGGCCGAATATTTGTACGGAGCTGACTTCGCTAACAGAATATTTCGGAGAGCCTAAACCATAAGACAGGTAACATGCAATTTTATCAGCCCTTTATTTTTTTCGTCCTGTTACCTTTTCTTTCATATTTATCTGTCCTCCCTTGATAATTTTGTATGTTACTGTATACACATTTTATATTTTGACTTGTATGTTACTGTGTATATGAGGGTGGTCTCGTTTTTTTCTCTTTCTAGCACTGTTGTCAGAAATGGGCCGAATATTTGTACGGAGCTGACTTCGCTAACAGAATATTTCGTAGAGCCTAAACCATAAGAAAGGTAACATGCAATTCTATCAGCCTTGTATTTTTTTTCGTCCTGTTACATTTTGTTTCATATTTATCTGTCCTCCCTTGATAATTTTGTATGTTACTGTATACACATTTTATATTTTGACTTGTATGTTACTGTGTATATGAGGGTGGTCTCGTTTTTTTCTCTTTCTAGCACTGTTGTCTGAAATGGGCCGAATATTTGTACGGAGCTGACTTCGCTAAAAGAATATTTCGGAAAGCCAAAACCATAAGACAGGTAACATGCAATTCTATCAGCCTTGTATTTTTTTCGCCCTGTTATCTTTTCTTTCACATTTATCTGTCTTCCCTTAATAATTTTGTATGTTACTGTATACACATTTTGTATTTTGACTTGTATGTTACTGTGTATATGAGGGTGGTCTCGTTTTTTTCTCTTTCTAGCACTGTTGTCTGAAATGGGCCGAATATTTGTACGGAGCTGACTTCGCTAAAAGAATATTTCGGAGAGCCTAAACCATAAGACAGGTAACATGCAGTTCTATCAGCCTTGTATTTTTTTTCGCCCTGTTATCTTTTCTTTCACATTTATCTATCCTCCCTTGATAATTTTGTATGTTACTGTATACACTTTTTATATTTTGACTTGTATGTTACTGTGTATATGAGGGTGGTCTTGTTTTTTCACTTTCTAGCACTGTTGTCTGAAATGGGCAGAATATTTTTACGGAGCTGACTTCGCTAACAGAATATTTCGGAGAGCCTAAACCATACGACAGGTAACATGCAATTCTATCAGCCTTGTGTTTTTTTTTCGCCCTGTTATCTTTTCTTTCACATTTATCTGTCCTCCCTTGATAATTTTGTATGTTACTGTATACACATTTTATATTTTGACTTGTATGTTACTGTGTATATGAAGGTGGTCTCGTTTTTTTCTCTTTCTAGCACTGTTGTCAGAAATGGGCCGAATATTTGTACGGAGCTGTCTTCGCCAACAGAATATTTCGGGGAGCCTAAACCATACGACAGGTAACATGCAATTCTATCAGCCTTGTGTTTTTTTTTCGCCCTGTTATCTTTTCTTTCACATTTATCTGTCCTCCCTTGATAATTTTGTATGTTACTGTATACACATTTTGTATTTTGACTTGTATGTTACTGTGTATATGAGGGTGGTCTCGTTTTTTTCTCTTTCTAGCACTGTTGTCAGAAATGGGCCGAATATTTGTACGGAGCTGACTTCGCTAACAGAATATTTCGGAGAGCCTATACCATAAGAAAGGTAACATGCAATTCTATCAGCCTTGTATTTTTTTTCGTCCTGTTACATTTTGTTTCATATTTATCTGTCCTCCCTTGATAATTTTGTATGTTACTGTATACACATTTTATATTTTCACTTGTATGTTACTGTGTATATGAGGGTGGTCTCGTTTTTCTCTCTTTCTAGCACTGTTGTCTGAAATGGGCCGATAATTTCTACGGAGCTGACTTCGCCAACAGAATTTTTCGGAGAGCCTAACCCATAAGACAGGTAACATGCAATTCTATCAGCCTTGTATTTTTTTTCGCCCTGTTATCTTTTCTTTCACATTTATCTGTCCTCCCTTGATAATTTTGTATGTTACTGTATACACATTTTGTATTTTGACTTGTATGTTACTGTGTATATGAGGGTGGTCTCGTTTTTTTCTCTTTCTAGCACTGTTGTCTGAAATGGGCCGAATATTTGTACGGAGCTGACTTCGCTAAAAGAATATTTCGGAAAGCCTAAACCATAAGACAGGTAACATGCAATTCTATCAGCCTTGTATTTTTTTCGCCCTTTTCTTTCACATTTATCTGTCTTCCCTTGATAATTTTGTATGTTACTGTATACACATTTTGTATTTTGACTTGTATGTTACTGTGTATATGAGGGTGGTCTCGTTTTTTTCTCTTTCTAGCACTGTTGTCTGAAATGGGCCGAATATTTGTACGGAGTTGACTTCGCTAAAAGAATATTTCGGAGAGCCTAAACCATAAGACAGGTAACATGCAGTTCTATCAGCCTTGTATTTTTTTTCGTCCTGTTACATTTTCTTTCACATTTATCTGTCCTCCCTTGATAATTTTGAATGTTACTGTATACACATTTTATATTTTGACTTGTATGTTACTGTGTATATGAGGGTGGTCTTGTTTTTTTCACTTTCTAGCACTGTTGTCTGAAATGGGCCGAATATTTGTACGGAGCTGATCTCGCTAACAGAATATTTCGGAGAGCCTAAACGATAACACAGGTAACATGCAATTCTATCAGCCTTGTATTTTGTTTCGTCCTGTTACATTTTCTTTCACATTTATCTGTCCTCCCTTGATAATTTTGTATGTTACTGTATACACATTTTATATTTTGACTTGTATGTTACTGTGTATATGAGGGTGGTCTTGTTTTTTTCACTTTCTAGCACTGTTGTCTGAAATGGGCCGAATATTTGTACGGAGCTGATTTCGCTAACAGAATATTTCGGAGAGCCTAAACGATAACACAGGTAACATGCAATTCTATCAGCCTTGTATTTTGTTTCGTCCTGTTACATTTTCTTTCACATTTATCTGTCCTCCCTTGATAATTTTGTATGTTACTGTATACACATTTTATATTTTTACTTGTATGTTACTGTGTATATGAGGGTGGTCTTGTTTTTTTCTCTTTCTAGCACTGTTGTCTGAAATGGGCCGAATATTTGTACGGAGCTGACTTCGCTAACAGAATATTTCGGAGAGCCTAAACCATAAGACAGGTAACATGCAATTTTATCAGCCCTTTATTTTTTTCGTCCTGTTACCTTTTCTTTCATATTTATCTGTCCTCTCTTGATAATTTTGTATGTTAATGTATACACATTTTATATTTTGACTTGTATGTTACTGTGTATATGAGGGTGGTCTCGTTTTTTTCTCTTTCTAGCACTGTTGTCAGAAATGGGCCGAATATTTGTACGGAGCTGACTTCGCTAACAGAATATTTCGTAGAGCCTAAACCATAAGAAAGGTAACATGCAATTCTATCAGCCTTGTATTTTTTTTCGTCCTGTTACATTTTGTTTCATATTTATCTGTCCTCCCTTGATAATTTTGTATGTTACTGTATACACATTTTATATTTTGACTTGTATGTTACTGTGTATATGAGGGTGGTCTCGTTTTTTTCTCTTTCTAGCACTGTTGTCTGAAATGGGCCGAATATTTGTACGGAGCTGACTTCGCTAAAAGAATATTTCGGAAAGCCAAAACCATAAGACAGGTAACATGCAATTCTATCAGCCTTGTATTTTTTTCGCCCTGTTATCTTTTCTTTCACATTTATCTGTCTTCCCTTAATAATTTTGTATGTTACTGTATACACATTTTGTATTTTGACTTGTATGTTACTGTGTATATGAGGGTGGTCTCGTTTTTTTCTCTTTCTAGCACTGTTGTCTGAAATGGGCCGAATATTTGTACGGAGCTGACTTCGCTAAAAGAATATTTCGGAGAGCCTAAACCATAAGACAGGTAACATGCAGTTCTATCAGCCTTGTATTTTTTTTCGCCCTGTTATCTTTTCTTTCACATTTATCTATCCTCCCTTGATAATTTTGTATGTTACTGTATACACTTTTTATATTTTGACTTGTATGTTACTGTGTATATGAGGGTGGTCTTGTTTTTTCACTTTCTAGCACTGTTGTCTGAAATGGGCAGAATATTTTTACGGAGCTGACTTCGCTAACAGAATATTTCGGAGAGCCTAAACCATACGACAGGTAACATGCAATTCTATCAGCCTTGTGTTTTTTTTTCGCCCTGTTATCTTTTCTTTCACATTTATCTGTCCTCCCTTGATAATTTTGTATGTTACTGTATACACATTTTATATTTTGACTTGTATGTTACTGTGTATATGAAGGTGGTCTCGTTTTTTTCTCTTTCTAGCACTGTTGTCAGAAATGGGCCGAATATTTGTACGGAGCTGTCTTCGCCAACAGAATATTTCGGGGAGCCTAAACCATACGACAGGTAACATGCAATTCTATCAGCCTTGTGTTTTTTTTTCGCCCTGTTATCTTTTCTTTCACATTTATCTGTCCTCCCTTGATAATTTTGTATGTTACTGTATACACATTTTGTATTTTGACTTGTATGTTACTGTGTATATGAGGGTGGTCTCGTTTTTTTCTCTTTCTAGCACTGTTGTCAGAAATGGGCCGAATATTTGTACGGAGCTGACTTCGCTAACAGAATATTTCGGAGAGCCTATACCATAAGAAAGGTAACATGCAATTCTATCAGCCTTGTATTTTTTTTCGTCCTGTTACATTTTGTTTCATATTTATCTGTCCTCCCTTGATAATTTTGTATGTTACTGTATACACATTTTATATTTTCACTTGTATGTTACTGTGTATATGAGGGTGGTCTCGTTTTTCTCTCTTTCTAGCACTGTTGTCTGAAATGGGCCGATAATTTCTACGGAGCTGACTTCGCCAACAGAATTTTTCGGAGAGCCTAACCCATAAGACAGGTAACATGCAATTCTATCAGCCTTGTATTTTTTTTCGCCCTGTTATCTTTTCTTTCACATTTATCTGTCCTCCCTTGATAATTTTGTATGTTACTGTATACACATTTTGTATTTTGACTTGTATGTTACTGTGTATATGAGGGTGGTCTCGTTTTTTTCTCTTTCTAGCACTGTTGTCTGAAATGGGCCGAATATTTGTACGGAGCTGACTTCGCTAAAAGAATATTTCGGAAAGCCTAAACCATAAGACAGGTAACATGCAATTCTATCAGCCTTGTATTTTTTTCGCCCTTTTCTTTCACATTTATCTGTCTTCCCTTGATAATTTTGTATGTTACTGTATACACATTTTGTATTTTGACTTGTATGTTACTGTGTATATGAGGGTGGTCTCGTTTTTTTCTCTTTCTAGCACTGTTGTCTGAAATGGGCCGAATATTTGTACGGAGTTGACTTCGCTAAAAGAATATTTCGGAGAGCCTAAACCATAAGACAGGTAACATGCAGTTCTATCAGCCTTGTATTTTTTTTCGTCCTGTTACATTTTCTTTCACATTTATCTGTCCTCCCTTGATAATTTTGTATGTTACTGTATACACATTTTATATTTTGACTTGTATGTTACTGTGTATATGAGGGTGGTCTTGTTTTTTTCACTTTCTAGCACTGTTGTCTGAAATGGGCCGAATATTTGTACGGAGCTGATCTCGCTAACAGAATATTTCGGAGAGCCTAAACGATAACACAGGTAACATGCAATTCTATCAGCCTTGTATTTTGTTTCGTCCTGTTACATTTTCTTTCACATTTATCTGTCCTCCCTTGATAATTTTGTATGTTACTGTATACACATTTTATATTTTGACTTGTATGTTACTGTGTATATGAGGGTGGTCTTGTTTTTTTCACTTTCTAGCACTGTTGTCTGAAATGGGCCGAATATTTGTACGGAGCTGATTTCGCTAACAGAATATTTCGGAGAGCCTAAACGATAACACAGGTAACATGCAATTCTATCAGCCTTGTATTTTGTTTCGTCCTGTTACATTTTCTTTCACATTTATCTGTCCTCCCTTGATAATTTTGTATGTTACTGTATACACATTTTATATTTTTACTTGTATGTTACTGTGTATATGAGGGTGGTCTTGTTTTTTTCTCTTTCTAGCACTGTTGTCTGAAATGGGCCGAATATTTGTACGGAGCTGACTTCGCTAACAGAATATTTCGGAGAGCCTAAACCATAAGACAGGTAACATGCAATTTTATCAGCCCTTTATTTTTTTCGTCCTGTTACCTTTTCTTTCATATTTATCTGTCCTCTCTTGATAATTTTGTATGTTAATGTATACACATTTTATATTTTGACTTGTATGTTACTGTGTATATGAGGGTGGTCTCGTTTTTTTCTCTTTCTAGCACTGTTGTCAGAAATGGGCCGAATATTTGTACGGAGCTGACTTCGCTAACAGAATATTTCGTAGAGCCTAAACCATAAGAAAGGTAACATGCAATTCTATCAGCCTTGTATTTTTTTTCGTCCTGTTACATTTTGTTTCATATTTATCTGTCCTCCCTTGATAATTTTGTATGTTACTGTATACACATTTTATATTTTGACTTGTATGTTACTGTGTATATGAGGGTGGTCTCGTTTTTTTCTCTTTCTAGCACTGTTGTCTGAAATGGGCCGAATATTTGTACGGAGCTGACTTCGCTAAAAGAATATTTCGGAAAGCCTAAACCATAAGACAGGTAACATGCAATTCTATCAGCCTTGTATTTTTTTCGCCCTGTTATCTTTTCTTTCACATTTATCTGTCTTCCCTCGATAATTTTGTATATTACTGTATACACATTTTGTATTTTGACTTGTATGTTACTGTGTATATGAGGGTGGTCTCGTTTTTTTCTCTTTCTAGCACTGTTGTCTGAAATGGGCCGAATATTTGTACGGAGCTGACTTCGCTAAAAGAATATTTCGGAGAGCCTAAACCATAAGACAGGTAACATGCAGTTCTATCAGCCTTGTATTTTTTTTCTTCCTGTTACATTTTCTTTCACATTTATCTGTCCTCCCTTGATAATTTTGTATGTTACTATATACACATTTTATATTTTGACTTGTATGTTACTGTGTATATGAGGGTGGTCTCGTTTTTTTCTCTTTCTAGCACTATTGTCTGAAATGGGCCGAATATTTGTACGGAGCTGACTTCGCTAACAGAATATTTCGGAGAGCCTAAACCATAAGACAGGTAACATGCAATTCTATCTGCCCTTTATTTTTTTTCGTCCTGTTACCTTTTCTTTCATATTTATCTGTCGTCCCTTGATAATTTTGTATGTTACTGTATACACATTTTATAATTTGACTTGTATGTTACTGTGTATATGAGGGTGGTCTGGTTTTTTTCTCTTTCTAGCACTGTTGTCTGAAATGGGCCGAATATTTCTACGGAGTTGACTTCGCTAACAGAATATTTCGGAGAGCCTAAACCATAAGACAGGTAACATGCAATTTTATCAGCCCTTTATTTTTTTCGTCCTGTTACCTTTTCTTTCATATTTATCTGTCCTCCCTTGATAATTTTGTATGTTACTGTATACATATTTTATATTTTGACTTGTATGTTACTGTGTATATGAGGGTGGTCTCGTTTTTTTCTCTTTCTAGCACTGTTGTCTGAAATGGGCCGAATATTTGTACGGAGTTGACTTCGCTAACAGAATATTTCGGAGAGCCTAAACCTTAAGACAGGTAACATGCAATTCTATCAGCCTTGTATTTTTTTTCGTCCTGTTACCTTTTCTTTCACATTTATCTGTCCTCCCTTGATAATTTTAAATGTTACTGTATACACATTTTATATTTTGACTTGCATGTTACTGTGTATATGAGGGTGGTCTCGTTTTTTTCTCTTTCTAGCACTGTTGTCTGAAATGGGCCGAATATTTGTACGGAGTTGACTTCGCTAACAGAATATTTCGGAGAGCCTAAACCATAAGACAGGTAACATGCAATTCTATCAGCCTTGTATTTTTTTCGTCCTGTTACCTTTTCTTTCACATTTATCTGTCGTCCCTTGATAATTTTGTATGTTACTGTATACACATTTTATAATTTGACTTGTATGTTACTGTGTATATGAGGGTGGTCTCGTTTTTTTCTCTTTCTAGCACTGTTGTCTGAAATGGGCCGAATATTTGTACGGAGTTGACTTCGCTAACAGAATATTTCGGAGAGCCTAAACCATAAGACAGGTAACATGCAATTCTATCAGCCTTGTATTTTTTTCGTCCTGTTACCTTTTCTTTCACATTTATCTGTCCTCCCTTGATAATTTTGTATGTTACTGTATACACATTTTATATTTTGACTTGTATGTTACTGTGTATATGAGGGTGGTCTCGTTTTTCTCTCTTTCTAGCACTGTTATCTGAAATGGGCCGATAATTTCTACGGAGCTGACTTCGCCAACAGAATATTTCGGAGAGCCTAACCCATAAGACAGGTAACATGCAATTCTATCAGCCTTGTATTTTTTTCGCCCTGTGATCTTTTCTTTCACATTTATCTGTCCTCCCTTGATAATTTTGTATGTTACTGTATACACATTTTGTATTTTGACTTGTATGTTACTGTGTATATGAGGGTGGTCTCGTTTTTTTCTCTTTCTAGCACTGTTCTCTGAAATGGGCCGAATATTTGTACGGAGCTGACTTCGCTAAAAGAATATTTCGGAAAGCCTAAACCATAAGACAGGTAACATGCAATTCTATCAGCCTTGTATTTTTTTCGCCCTTTTCTTTCACATTTATCTGTCTTCCCTTGATAATTTTGTATGTTACTGTATACACATTTTGTATTTTGACTTGTATGTTACTGTGTATATGAGGGTGGTCTCGTTTTTTTCTCTTTCTAGCACTGTTGTCTGAAATGGGCCGAATATTTGTACGGAGCTGATTTCGCTAACAGAATATTTCAGAGAGCCTAAACGATAACACAGGTAACATGCAATTCTATCAGCCTTGTATTTTGTTTCGTCCTGTTACATTTTCTTTCACATTTATCTGTCCTCCCTTGATAAATTTGTATGTTACTGTATACACATTTTATATTTTGACTTGTATGTTACTGTGTATATGAGGGTGGTCTTGTTTTTTCACTTTCTAGCACTGTTGTCTGAAATGGGCCGAATATTTGTACGGAGCTGACTTCGCTAACAGAATATTTCGGAGAGCCTAAACCATACGACAGGTAACATGCAGTTCTATCAGCCTTGTATTTTTTTTCGTCCTGTTACATTTTCTTTCACATTTATCTGTCCTCACTTGATAATTTTGTATGTTACTATATACACATTTTATATTTTGACTTGTATGTTACTGTATATATGAGGTTGGTCTCGTTTTTTTCTCTTTCTAGCACTATTGTCTGAAATGGGCCGAATATTTGTACGGAGCTGACTTCGCTAACAGAATATTTCGGAGAGCCTAAACCATAAGACAGGTAACATGCAATTTTATCAGCCCTTTATTTTTTTCGTCCTGTTACCTTTTCTTTCATATTTATCTGTCCTCCCTTGATAATTTTGTATGTTACTGTATACACATTTTATATTTTGACTTGTATGTTACTGTGTATATGAGGGTGGTCTCGTTTTTTTCTCTTTCTAGCACTGTTGTCTGAAATGGGCCGAATATTTGTACGGAGTTGACTTCGCTAACAGAATATTTCGGAGAGCCTAAACCATAAGACAGGTAACATGCAATTCTATCTGCCCTTTATTTTTTTTCGTCCTGTTACCTTTTCTTTCATATTTATCTGTCGTCCCTTGATAATTTTGTATGTTACTGTATACACATTTTATAATTTGACTTGTATGTTACTGTGTATATGAGGGTGGTCTGGTTTTTTTCTCTTTCTAGCACTGTTGTCTGAAATGGGCCGAATATTTCTACGGAGTTGACTTCGCTAACAGAATATTTCGGAGAGCCTAAACCATAAGACAGGTAACATGCAATTTTATCAGCCCTTTATTTTTTTCGTCCTGTTACCTTTTCTTTCATATTTATCTGTCCTCCCTTGATAATTTTGTATGTTACTGTATACATATTTTATATTTTGACTTGTATGTTACTGTGTATATGAGGGTGGTCTCGTTTTTTTCTCTTTCTAGCACTGTTGTCTGAAATGGGCCGAATATTTGTACGGAGTTGACTTCGCTAACAGAATATTTCGGAGAGCCTAAACCATAAGACAGGTAACATGCAATTCTATCAGCCTTGTATTTTTTTCGTCCTGTTACCTTTTCTTTCACATTTATCTGTCCTCCCTTTATAATTTTGTATGTTACTGTATACACATTTTATATTTTGACTTGTATGTTACTGTGTATATGAGGGTGGTCTCGTTTTTTTCTCTTTCTAGCACTGTTGTCTGAAATGGGCCGAATATTTCTACGGAGCTGTCTTCGCCAACAGAATATTTCGAAGAGCCTAAACCATACGACAGGTAACATGCAATTCTATCAGCCTTGTATTTTTTTTCGCCCTGTTATCTTTTCTTTCACATTTATCTATCCTCCCTTGATAATTTTGTATGTTACTGTATACACTTTTTATATTTTGACTTGTATGTTACTGTGTATATGAGGGTGGTCTTGTTTTTTCACTTTCTAGCACTGTTGTCTGAAATGGGCAGAATATTTGTACGGAGCTGACTTCGCTAACAGAATATTTCGGAGAGCCTAAACCATACGACAGGTAACATGCAATTCTATCAGCCTTGTGTTTTTTTTTCGCCCTGTTATCTTTTCTTTCACATTATCTGTCCTCCCTTGATAATTTTGTATGTTACTGTATACACATTTTATATTTTGACTTGTATGTTACTGTGTATATGAAGGTGGTCTCGTTTTTTTCTCTTTCTAGCACTGTTGTCTGAAATGGGCCGAATATTTGTACGGAGCTGTCTTCGCCAACAGAATATTTCGGGGAGCCTAAACCATACGACAGGTAACATGCAATTCTCTCATCCTTGTGTTTTTTTTCGCCCTGTTATCTTTTCTTTCACATTTATCTGTCCTCCCTTGATAATTTTGTATGTTACTGTATACACATTTTGTATTTTGACTTGTATGTTACTGTGTATATGAGGGTGGTCTCGTTTTTTTCTCTTTCTAGCACTGTTGTCAGAAATGGGCCGAATATTTGTACGGAGCTGACTTCGCTAACAGAATATTTCGGAGAGCCTATACCATAAGAAAGGTAACATGCAATTCTATCAGCCTTGTATTTTTTTTCGTCCTGTTACATTTTGTTTCATATTTATCTGTCCTCCCTTGATAATTTTGTATGTTACTGTATACACATTTTATATTTTCACTTGTATGTTACTGTGTATATGAGGGTGGTCTCGTTTTTCTCTCTTTCTAGCACTGTTGTCTGAAATGGGCCGATAATTTCTACGGAGCTGACTTCGCCAACAGAATATTTCGGAGAGCCTAACCCATAAGACAGGTAACATGCAATTCTATCAGCCTTGTATTTTTTTTCGCCCTGTTATCTTTTCTTTCACATTTATCTGTCCTCCCTTGATAATTTTGTATGTTACTGTATACACATTTTGTATTTTGACTTGTATGTTACTGTGTATATGAGGGTGGTCTCGTTTTTTTCTCTTTCTAGCACTGTTGTCTGAAATGGGCCGAATATTTGTACGGAGTTGACTTCGCTAAAAGAATATTTCGGAGAGCCTAAACCATAAGACAGGTAACATGCAGTTCTATCAGCCTTGTATTTTTTTCGCCCTTTTCTTTCACATTTATCTGTCTTCCCTTGATAATTTTGTATGTTACTGTATACACATTTTGTATTTTGACTTGTATGTTACTGTGTATATGAGGGTGGTCTCGTTTTTTTCTCTTTCTAGCACTGTTGTCTGAAATGGGCCGAATATTTGTACGGAGTTGACTTCGCTAAAAGAATATTTCGGAGAGCCTAAACCATAAGACAGGTAACATGCAGTTCTATCAGCCTTGTATTTTTTTTCGTCCTGTTACATTTTCTTTCACATTTATCTGTCTTCCCTTGATAATTTTGTATGTTACTGTATACACATTTTATATTTTGACTTGTATGTTACTGTGTATATGAGGGTGGTCTTGTTTTTTTCACTTTCTAGCACTGTTGTCTGAAATGGGCCGAATATTTGTACGGAGCTGATTTCGCTAACAGAATATTTCGGAGAGCCTAAACGATAACACAGGTAACATGCAATTCTATCAGCCTTGTATTTTGTTTCGTCCTGTTACATTTTCTTTCACATTTATCTGTCCTCCCTTGATAATTTTGTATGTTACTGTATACACATTTTGTATTTTGACTTGTATGTTACTGTGTATATGAGGGTGGTCTCGTTTTTTTCTCTTTCTAGCACTGTTGTCTGAAATGGGCCGAATATTTGTACGGAGTCGACTTCGCTAAAAGAATATTTCGGAGAGCCTAAACCATAAGACAGGTAACATGCAGTTCTATCAGCCTTGTATTTTTTTCGCCCTTTTCTTTCACATTTATCTGTCTTCCCTTGATAATTTTGTATGTTACTGTATACACATTTTATATTTTGACTTGCATGTTACTGTGTATATGAGGGTTGTCTCTTTTTTTTTTCTTTCTAGCACTGTTGTCTGAAATGGGCCGAATATTTGTACGGAGTTGACTTCGCTAACAGAATATTTCGGAGAGCCTAAACCATAAGACAGGTAACATGCAATTTTATCAGCCCTTTATTTTTTTCGTCCTGTTACCTTTTCTTTCATATTTATCTGTCCTCCCTTGATAATTTTGTATGTTACTGTATACATATTTTATATTTTGACTTGTATGTTACTGTGTATATGAGGGTGGTCTCGTTTTTTTCTCTTTCTAGCACTGTTGTCTGAAATGGGCCGAATATTTGTACGGAGTTGACTTCGCTAACAGAATATTTCGGAGAGCCTAAACCTTAAGACAGGTAACATGCAATTCTATCAGCCTTGTATTTTTTTTCGTCCTGTTACCTTTTCTTTCACATTTATCTGTCCTCCCTTGATAATTTTAAATGTTACTGTATACACATTTTATATTTTGACTTGCATGTTACTGTGTATATGAGGGTGGTCTCGTTTTTTTCTCTTTCTAGCACTGTTGTCTGAAATGGGCCGAATATTTGTACGGAGTTGACTTCGCTAACAGAATATTTCGGAGAGCCTAAACCATAAGACAGGTAACATGCAATTCTATCAGCCTTGTATTTTTTTCGTCCTGTTACCTTTTCTTTCACATTTATCTGTCGTCCCTTGATAATTTTGTATGTTACTGTATACACATTTTATAATTTGACTTGTATGTTACTGTGTATATGAGGGTGGTCTCGTTTTTTTCTCTTTCTAGCACTGTTGTCTGAAATGGGCCGAATATTTGTACGGAGTTGACTTCGCTAACAGAATATTTCGGAGAGCCTAAACCATAAGACAGGTAACATGCAATTCTATCAGCCTTGTATTTTTTTCGTCCTGTTACCTTTTCTTTCACATTTATCTGTCCTCCCTTGATAATTTTGTATGTTACTGTATACACATTTTATATTTTGACTTGTATGTTACTGTGTATATGAGGGTGGTCTCGTTTTTCTCTCTTTCTAGCACTGTTATCTGAAATGGGCCGATAATTTCTACGGAGCTGACTTCGCCAACAGAATATTTCGGAGAGCCTAACCCATAAGACAGGTAACATGCAATTCTATCAGCCTTGTATTTTTTTCGCCCTGTGATCTTTTCTTTCACATTTATCTGTCCTCCCTTGATAATTTTGTATGTTACTGTATACACATTTTGTATTTTGACTTGTATGTTACTGTGTATATGAGGGTGGTCTCGTTTTTTTCTCTTTCTAGCACTGTTCTCTGAAATGGGCCGAATATTTGTACGGAGCTGACTTCGCTAAAAGAATATTTCGGAAAGCCTAAACCATAAGACAGGTAACATGCAATTCTATCAGCCTTGTATTTTTTTCGCCCTTTTCTTTCACATTTATCTGTCTTCCCTTGATAATTTTGTATGTTACTGTATACACATTTTGTATTTTGACTTGTATGTTACTGTGTATATGAGGGTGGTCTCGTTTTTTTCTCTTTCTAGCACTGTTGTCTGAAATGGGCCGAATATTTGTACGGAGCTGATTTCGCTAACAGAATATTTCAGAGAGCCTAAACGATAACACAGGTAACATGCAATTCTATCAGCCTTGTATTTTGTTTCGTCCTGTTACATTTTCTTTCACATTTATCTGTCCTCCCTTGATAAATTTGTATGTTACTGTATACACATTTTATATTTTGACTTGTATGTTACTGTGTATATGAGGGTGGTCTTGTTTTTTCACTTTCTAGCACTGTTGTCTGAAATGGGCCGAATATTTGTACGGAGCTGACTTCGCTAACAGAATATTTCGGAGAGCCTAAACCATACGACAGGTAACATGCAGTTCTATCAGCCTTGTATTTTTTTTCGTCCTGTTACATTTTCTTTCACATTTATCTGTCCTCACTTGATAATTTTGTATGTTACTATATACACATTTTATATTTTGACTTGTATGTTACTGTATATATGAGGTTGGTCTCGTTTTTTTCTCTTTCTAGCACTATTGTCTGAAATGGGCCGAATATTTGTACGGAGCTGACTTCGCTAACAGAATATTTCGGAGAGCCTAAACCATAAGACAGGTAACATGCAATTTTATCAGCCCTTTATTTTTTTCGTCCTGTTACCTTTTCTTTCATATTTATCTGTCCTCCCTTGATAATTTTGTATGTTACTGTATACACATTTTATATTTTGACTTGTATGTTACTGTGTATATGAGGGTGGTCTCGTTTTTTTCTCTTTCTAGCACTGTTGTCTGAAATGGGCCGAATATTTGTACGGAGTTGACTTCGCTAACAGAATATTTCGGAGAGCCTAAACCATAAGACAGGTAACATGCAATTCTATCTGCCCTTTATTTTTTTTCGTCCTGTTACCTTTTCTTTCATATTTATCTGTCGTCCCTTGATAATTTTGTATGTTACTGTATACACATTTTATAATTTGACTTGTATGTTACTGTGTATATGAGGGTGGTCTGGTTTTTTTCTCTTTCTAGCACTGTTGTCTGAAATGGGCCGAATATTTCTACGGAGTTGACTTCGCTAACAGAATATTTCGGAGAGCCTAAACCATAAGACAGGTAACATGCAATTTTATCAGCCCTTTATTTTTTTCGTCCTGTTACCTTTTCTTTCATATTTATCTGTCCTCCCTTGATAATTTTGTATGTTACTGTATACATATTTTATATTTTGACTTGTATGTTACTGTGTATATGAGGGTGGTCTCGTTTTTTTCTCTTTCTAGCACTGTTGTCTGAAATGGGCCGAATATTTGTACGGAGTTGACTTCGCTAACAGAATATTTCGGAGAGCCTAAACCATAAGACAGGTAACATGCAATTCTATCAGCCTTGTATTTTTTTCGTCCTGTTACCTTTTCTTTCACATTTATCTGTCCTCCCTTTATAATTTTGTATGTTACTGTATACACATTTTATATTTTGACTTGTATGTTACTGTGTATATGAGGGTGGTCTCGTTTTTTTCTCTTTCTAGCACTGTTGTCTGAAATGGGCCGAATATTTCTACGGAGCTGTCTTCGCCAACAGAATATTTCGAAGAGCCTAAACCATACGACAGGTAACATGCAATTCTATCAGCCTTGTATTTTTTTTCGCCCTGTTATCTTTTCTTTCACATTTATCTATCCTCCCTTGATAATTTTGTATGTTACTGTATACACTTTTTATATTTTGACTTGTATGTTACTGTGTATATGAGGGTGGTCTTGTTTTTTCACTTTCTAGCACTGTTGTCTGAAATGGGCAGAATATTTGTACGGAGCTGACTTCGCTAACAGAATATTTCGGAGAGCCTAAACCATACGACAGGTAACATGCAATTCTATCAGCCTTGTGTTTTTTTTTCGCCCTGTTATCTTTTCTTTCACATTATCTGTCCTCCCTTGATAATTTTGTATGTTACTGTATACACATTTTATATTTTGACTTGTATGTTACTGTGTATATGAAGGTGGTCTCGTTTTTTTCTCTTTCTAGCACTGTTGTCTGAAATGGGCCGAATATTTGTACGGAGCTGTCTTCGCCAACAGAATATTTCGGGGAGCCTAAACCATACGACAGGTAACATGCAATTCTCTCATCCTTGTGTTTTTTTTCGCCCTGTTATCTTTTCTTTCACATTTATCTGTCCTCCCTTGATAATTTTGTATGTTACTGTATACACATTTTGTATTTTGACTTGTATGTTACTGTGTATATGAGGGTGGTCTCGTTTTTTTCTCTTTCTAGCACTGTTGTCAGAAATGGGCCGAATATTTGTACGGAGCTGACTTCGCTAACAGAATATTTCGGAGAGCCTATACCATAAGAAAGGTAACATGCAATTCTATCAGCCTTGTATTTTTTTTCGTCCTGTTACATTTTGTTTCATATTTATCTGTCCTCCCTTGATAATTTTGTATGTTACTGTATACACATTTTATATTTTCACTTGTATGTTACTGTGTATATGAGGGTGGTCTCGTTTTTCTCTCTTTCTAGCACTGTTGTCTGAAATGGGCCGATAATTTCTACGGAGCTGACTTCGCCAACAGAATATTTCGGAGAGCCTAACCCATAAGACAGGTAACATGCAATTCTATCAGCCTTGTATTTTTTTTCGCCCTGTTATCTTTTCTTTCACATTTATCTGTCCTCCCTTGATAATTTTGTATGTTACTGTATACACATTTTGTATTTTGACTTGTATGTTACTGTGTATATGAGGGTGGTCTCGTTTTTTTCTCTTTCTAGCACTGTTGTCTGAAATGGGCCGAATATTTGTACGGAGTTGACTTCGCTAAAAGAATATTTCGGAGAGCCTAAACCATAAGACAGGTAACATGCAGTTCTATCAGCCTTGTATTTTTTTCGCCCTTTTCTTTCACATTTATCTGTCTTCCCTTGATAATTTTGTATGTTACTGTATACACATTTTGTATTTTGACTTGTATGTTACTGTGTATATGAGGGTGGTCTCGTTTTTTTCTCTTTCTAGCACTGTTGTCTGAAATGGGCCGAATATTTGTACGGAGTTGACTTCGCTAAAAGAATATTTCGGAGAGCCTAAACCATAAGACAGGTAACATGCAGTTCTATCAGCCTTGTATTTTTTTTCGTCCTGTTACATTTTCTTTCACATTTATCTGTCTTCCCTTGATAATTTTGTATGTTACTGTATACACATTTTATATTTTGACTTGTATGTTACTGTGTATATGAGGGTGGTCTTGTTTTTTTCACTTTCTAGCACTGTTGTCTGAAATGGGCCGAATATTTGTACGGAGCTGATTTCGCTAACAGAATATTTCGGAGAGCCTAAACGATAACACAGGTAACATGCAATTCTATCAGCCTTGTATTTTGTTTCGTCCTGTTACATTTTCTTTCACATTTATCTGTCCTCCCTTGATAATTTTGTATGTTACTGTATACACATTTTGTATTTTGACTTGTATGTTACTGTGTATATGAGGGTGGTCTCGTTTTTTTCTCTTTCTAGCACTGTTGTCTGAAATGGGCCGAATATTTGTACGGAGTCGACTTCGCTAAAAGAATATTTCGGAGAGCCTAAACCATAAGACAGGTAACATGCAGTTCTATCAGCCTTGTATTTTTTTCGCCCTTTTCTTTCACATTTATCTGTCTTCCCTTGATAATTTTGTATGTTACTGTATACACATTTTATATTTTGACTTGCATGTTACTGTGTATATGAGGGTTGTCTCTTTTTTTTTTCTTTCTAGCACTGTTGTCTGAAATGGGCCGAATATTTGTACGGAGTTGACTTCGCTAACAGAATATTTCGGAGAGCCTAAACCATAAGACAGGTAACATGCAATTCTATCAGCCTTGTATTTTTTTCGTCCTGTTACCTTTTCTTTCACATTTATCTGTCCTCCCTTGATAATTTTGTATGTTACTGTATACACATTTTATATTTTGACTTGTATGTTACTGTGTATATGAGGGTGGTCTCGTTTTTTTCTCTTTCTAGCACTGTTGTCTGAAATGGGCCGAATATTTCTACGGAGCTGTCTTCGCCAACAGAATATTTCGGGGAGCCTAAACCATACGACAGGTAACATGCAATTCTATCAGCCTTGTGTTTTTTTTTCGCCCTGTTATCTTTTCTTTCACATTTATCTGTCCTCCCTTGATAATTTTGTATGTTACTGTATACACATTTTGTATTTTGACTTGTATGTTACTGTGTATATGAGGGTGGTCTCGTATTTTTCTCTTTCTAGCACTGTTGTCAGAAATGGGCCGAATATTTGTACGGAGCTGACTTCGCTAACAGAATATTTCGGAGAGCCTATACCATAAGACAGGTAACTTGCAATTCTATCAGCCTTGTATTTTTTTCGTCCTGTTACCTTTTCTTTCACATTTATCTGTCGTCCCTTGATAATTTTGTATGTTACTGTATACACATTTTATAATTTGACTTGTATGTTACTGTGTATATGAGGGTGGTCTCGTTTTTTTCTCTTTCTAGCACTGTTGTCTGAAATGGGCCGAAAATTTGTACGGAGTACACTTCGTTAACAGAATATTTCGGAGAGCCTAAACCATAAGACAGGTAACATGCAATTCTAACAGCCTTGTATTTTTTTCGTCCTGTTACCTTTTCTTTCACATTTATCTGTCCTCCCTTGATAATTTTGTATGTTACTGTATACACATTTTGTATTTTGACTTGTATGTTACTGTGTATATGAGGGTGGTCTCGTTTTTTTCTCTTTCTAGCACTTTTGTCTGAAATGGGCCGAATATTTGTACGGAGTCGACTTCGCTAAAAGAATATTTCGGAGAGCCTAAACCATAAGACAGGTAACATGCAGTTCTATCAGCCTTGTATTTTTTTCGCCCTTTTCTTTCACATTTATCTGTCTTCCCTTGATAATTTTGTATGTTACTGTATACACATTTTGTATTTTGACTTGTATGTTACTGTGTATATGAGGGTGGTCTCGTTTTTTTCTCTTTCTAGCACTGTTGTCTGAAATGGGCCGAATATTTGTACGGAGTTGACTTCGCTAAAAGAATATTTCGAAGAGCCTAAACCATAAGACAGGTAACATGCAGTTCTATCAGCCTTGTATTTTTTTTCGTCCTGTTACATTTTCTTTCACATTTATCTGTCTTCCCTTGATAATTTTGTATGTTACTGTATACACATTTTATATTTTGACTTGTATGTTACTGTGTATATGAGGGTGGTCTTGTTTTTTTCACTTTCTAGCACTGTTGTCTGAAATGGGCCGAATATTTGTACGGAGCTGATTTCGCTAACAGAATATTTCGGAGAGCCTAAACGATAACACAGGTAACATGCAATTCTATCAGCCTTGTATTTTGTTTCGTCCTGTTACATTTTCTTTCACATTTATCTGTCCTCCCTTGATAATTTTGTATGTTACTGTATACACATTTTGTATTTTGACTTGTATGTTACTGTGTATATGAGGGTGGTCTCGTTTTTTTCTCTTTCTAGCACTGTTGTCTGAAATGGGCCGAATATTTGTACGGAGTCGACTTCGCTAAAAGAATATTTCGGAGAGCCTAAACCATAAGACAGGTAACATGCAGTTCTATCAGCCTTGTATTTTTTTCGCCCTTTTCTTTCACATTTATCTGTCTTCCCTTGATAATTTTGTATGTTACTGTATACACATTTTATATTTTGACTTGCATGTTACTGTGTATATGAGGGTGGTCTCTTTTTTTTCTCTTTCTAGCACTGTTGTCTGAAATGGGCCGAAAATTTGTACGGAGTACACTTCGTTAACAGAATATTTCGGAGAGCCTAAACCATAAGACAGGTAACATGCAATTCTATCAGCCTTGTATTTTTTTCGTCCTTTTCTTTCACATTTATCTGTCTTCCCTTGATAATTTTGTATGTTACTGTATACACATTTTGTATTTTGACTTGTATGTTACTGTGTATATGAGGGTGGTCTCGTTTTTTTCTCTTTCTAGCACTGTTGTCTGAAATGGGCCGAATATTTGTACGGAGTTGACTTCGCTAAAAGAATATTTCGAAGAGCCTAAACCATAAGACAGGTAACATGCAGTTCTATCAGCCTTGTATTTTTTTTCGTCCTGTTACATTTTCTTTCACATTTATCTGTCTTCCCTTGATAATTTTGTATGTTACTGTATACACATTTTATATTTTGACTTGTATGTTACTGTGTATATGAGGGTGGTCTTGTTTTTTTCACTTTCTAGCACTGTTGTCTGAAATGGGCCGAATATTTGTACGGAGCTGATTTCGCTAACAGAATATTTCGGAGAGCCTAAACGATAACACAGGTAACATGCAATTCTATCAGCCTTGTATTTTGTTTCGTCCTGTTACATTTTCTTTCACATTTATCTGTCCTCCCTTGATAATTTTGTATGTTACTGTATACACATTTTGTATTTTGACTTGTATGTTACTGTGTATATGAGGGTGGTCTCGTTTTTTTCTCTTTCTAGCACTGTTGTCTGAAATGGGCCGAATATTTGTACGGAGTCGACTTCGCTAAAAGAATATTTCGGAGAGCCTAAACCATAAGACAGGTAACATGCAGTTCTATCAGCCTTGTATTTTTTTCGCCCTTTTCTTTCACATTTATCTGTCTTCCCTTGATAATTTTGTATGTTACTGTATACACATTTTATATTTTGACTTGCATGTTACTGTGTATATGAGGGTGGTCTCTTTTTTTTCTCTTTCTAGCACTGTTGTCTGAAATGGGCCGAAAATTTGTACGGAGTACACTTCGTTAACAGAATATTTCGGAGAGCCTAAACCATAAGACAGGTAACATGCAATTCTATCAGCCTTGTATTTTTTTCGTCCTGTTACCTTTTCTTTCACATTTATCTGTCCTCCCTTGATAATTTTGTATGTTACTGTATACACATTTTATATTTTGACTTGTATGTTACTGTGTATATGAGGGTGGTCTCGTTTTTTTCTCTTTCTAGCACTGTTGTCTGAAATGGGCCGAATATTTCTACGGAGCTGTCTTCGCCAACAGAATATTTCGGGGAGCCTAAACCATACGACAGGTAACATGCAATTCTATCAGCCTTGTGTTTTTTTTTCGCCCTGTTATCTTTTCTTTCACATTTATCTGTCCTCCCTTGATAATTTTGTATGTTACTGTATACACATTTTGTATTTTGACTTGTATGTTACTGTGTATATGAGGGTGGTCTCGTATTTTTCTCTTTCTAGCACTGTTGTCAGAAATGGGCCGAATATTTGTACGGAGCTGACTTCGCTAACAGAATATTTCGGAGAGCCTATACCATAAGACAGGTAACTTGCAATTCTATCAGCCTTGTATTTTTTTCGTCCTGTTACCTTTTCTTTCACATTTATCTGTCGTCCCTTGATAATTTTGTATGTTACTGTATACACATTTTATAATTTGACTTGTATGTTACTGTGTATATGAGGGTGGTCTCGTTTTTTTCTCTTTCTAGCACTGTTGTCTGAAATGGGCCGAAAATTTGTACGGAGTACACTTCGTTAACAGAATATTTCGGAGAGCCTAAACCATAAGACAGGTAACATGCAATTCTATCAGCCTTGTATTTTTTTCGTCCTGTTACCTTTTCTTTCACATTTATCTGTCCTCCCTTGATAATTTTGTATGTTACTGTATACACATTTTATATTTTGACTTGTATGTTACTGTGTATATGAGGGTGGTCTCGTTTTTTTCTCTTTCTAGCACTGTTTTCTGAAATGGGCCGATAATTTCTACGGAGCTGACTTCGCCAACAGAATATTTCGGAGAGCCTAACCCATAAGACAGGTAACATGCAATTCTATCAGCCTTGTATTTTTTTTCGCCCTGTGATCTTTTCTTTCACATTTATCTGTCCTCTCTTGATAATTTTGTATGTTACTGTATACACATTTTGTATTTTGACTTGTATGTTACTGTGTATATGAGGGTGGTCTCGTTTTTTTCTCTTTCTAGCACTGTTGTCTGAAATGGGCCGAATATTTGTACGGAGCTGACTTCGCTAAAAGAATATTTCGGAAAGCCTAAACCATAAGACAGGTAACATGCAATTCTATCAGCCTTGTATTTTTTTCGCCCTTTTCTTTCACATTTATCTGTGTTCCCTTGATAATTTTGTATGTTACTGTATACACATTTTGTATTTTGACTTGTATGTTACTGTGTATATGAGGGTGGTCTCGTTTTTTTCTCTTTCTAGCACTGTTGTCTGAAATGGGCCGAATATTTGTACGGAGCTGACTTCGCTAAAAGAATATTTCAGAGAGCCTAAACCATAAGACAGGTAACATGCAGTTCTATCAGCCTTGTATTTTTTTTCGTCCTCTTACATTTTCTTTCACATTTATCTGTCCTACCTTGATAATTTTGTATGTTACTGTATACACATTTTATATTTTGACTTGTATGTTACTGTGTATATGAGGGTGGTCTTGTTTTTTTCACTTTCTAGCACTGTTGTCTGAAATGGGCCGAATATTTGTACGGAGCTGATTTCGCTAACAGAATATTTCAGAGAGCCTAAACGATAACACAGGTAACATGCAATTCTATCAGCCTTGTATTTTGTTTCGTCCTGTTACATTTTCTTTCACATTTATCTGTCCTCCCTTGATAATTTTGTATGTTACTGTATACACATTTTATATTTTGACTTGTATGTTACTGTGTATATGAGGGTGGTCTTGTTTTTTCACTTTCTAGCACTGTTGTCTGAAATGGGCCGAATATTTGTACGGAGCTGACTTCGCTAACAGAAGATTTGGGAGAGCCTAAACCATACGACAGGTAACATGCAATTCTATCAGCCTTGTGTTTTTTTTTCCGCCCTGTTATCTTTTCTTTCACATTTATCTGTCCTCCCTTGATAATTTTGTATGTTACTGTATACACATTTTATATTTTGGCTTGTATGTTACTGTGTATATGAAGGTGGTCTCGTTTTTTTCTCTTTCTAGCACTGTTGTCTGAAATGGGCCGAATATTTGTACGGAGTTGTCTTCGCTAACATAATATTTCGGAGAGCCTAAACCTTAAGACAGGTAACATAAAATTCTATCAGCCTTGTATTTTTTTTCGTCCTGTTACCTTTTCTTTCACATTTATCTGTCCTCCCTTGATAATTTTGTATGTTACTGTATACACATTTTATATTTTGACTTGCATGTTACTGTGTATATGAGGGTGGTCTCGTTTTTTTCTCTTTCTAGCACTGTTGTCTGAAATGGGCCGAATATTTGTACGGAGTTGACTTCGCTAACAGAATATTTCGGAGAGCCTAAACCATAAGACAGGTACCATGCAATTCTATCAGCCTTGTATTTTTTTCGTCCTGTTACCTTTTCTTTCACATTTATCTGTCGTCCCTTGATAATTTTGTATGTTACTGTATACACATTTTATAATTTGACTTGTATGTTACTGTGTATATGAGGGTGGTCTCGTTTTTTTCTCTTTCTAGCACTGTTGTCTGAAATGGGCCGAATATTTGTACGGAGTTGACTTCGCTAACAGAATATTTCGGAGAGCCTAAACCATAAGACAGGTAACATGCAATTCTATCAGCCTTGTATTTTTTTCGTCCTGTTACCTTTTCTTTCACATTTATCTGTCCTCCCTTGATAATTTTGTATGTTACTGTATACACATTTTGTATTTTGACTTGTATGTTACTGTGTATATGAGGGTGGTCTCGTTTTTTTCTCTTTCTAGCACTGTTGTCTGAAATGGGCCGAATATTTCTACGGAGCTGTCTTCGCCAACAGAATATTTCGGGGAGCCTAAACCATACGACAGGTAACATGCAATTCTATCAGTCTTATGTTTTTTTTTCGCCCTGTTATCTTTTCTTTCACATTTATCTGTCCTCCCTTGATAATTTTGTATGTTACTGTATACACATTTTGTATTTTGACTTGTATGTTACTGTGTATATGAGGGTGGTCTCGTATTTTTCTCTTTCTAGCACTGCTGTCAGAAATGGGCCGAATATTTGTACGGAGCTGACTTCGCTAACAGAATATTTCGGAGAGCCTATACCATAAGAAAGGCAACATGCAATTCTATCAGCCTTGTATTTTTTTTCGTCCTGTTACATTTTGTTTCATATTTATCTGTCCTCCCTTGATAATTTTGTATGTTACTGTATACACATTTTATATTTTCACTTGTATGTTACTGTGTATATGAGGGTGGTCTCGTTTTTCTCTCTTTCTAGCACTGTTGTCTGAAATGGGCCGATAATTTCTACGGAGCTGACTTCGCCAACAGAATATTTCGGAGAGCCTAACCCATAAGACAGGTAACATGCAATTCTATCAGCCTTGTATTTTTTTTCGCCCTGTGATCTTTTCTTTCACATTTATCTGTCCTCCCTTGATAATTTTGTATGTTACTGTATACACATTTTGTATTTTGACTTGTATGTTACTGTGTATATGAGGGTGGTCTCGTTTTTTTCTCTTTCTAGCACTGTTGTCTGAAATGGGCCGAATATTTGTACGGAGCTGACTTCGCTAAAAGAATATTTCGGAAAGCCTAAACCATAAGACAGGTAACATGCAATTCTATCAGCCTTGTATTTTTTTCGCCCTTTTCTTTCACATTTATCTGTCTTCCCTTGATAATTTTGTATGTTACTGTATACACATTTTGTATTTTGACTTGTATGTTACTGTGTATATGAGGGTGGTCTCGTTTTTTTCTCTTTCTAGCACTGTTGTCTGAAATGGGCCGAATATTTGTACGGAGTTGACTTCGCTAAAAGAATATTTCGGAGAGCCTAAACCATAAGACAGGTAACATGCAGTTCTATCAGCCTTGTATTTTTTTCGCCCTTTTCTTTCACATTTATCTGTCTTCCCTTGATAATTTTGTATGTTACTGTATACACATTTTGTATTTTGACTTGTATGTTACTGTGTATATGAGGGTGGTCTCGTTTTTTTCTCTTTCTAGCACTGTTGTCTGAAATCGGCCGAATATTTTTACGGAGTTGACTTCGCTAAAAGAATATTTCGGAGAGCCTAAACCATAAGACAGGTAACATGCAGTTCTATCAGCCTTGTATTTTTTTTCGTCCTGTTACATTTTCTTTCACATTTATCTGTCCTCCCTTGATAATTTTGTATGTTACTGTATACACATTTTATATTTTGACTTGTATGTTACTGTGTATATGAGGGTGGTCTTGTTTTTTTCACTTTCTAGCACTGTTGTCTGAAATGGGCCGAATATTTGTACGGAGCTGACTTCGCTAATAGAATATTTCGGAGAGCCTAAACCATAAGACAGGTAACATGCAGTTCTATCAGCCTTGTATTTTTTTTCGTCCTGTTACATTTTCTTTCACATTTATCTGTCCTCCCTTGATAATTTTGTATGTTACTATATACACATTTTATATTTTGACTTGTATGTTACTGTGTATATGAGGGTGGTCTCGTTTTTTTCTCTTTCTAGCACTATTGTCTGAAATGGGCCGAATATTTGTACGGAGCTGACTTCGCTAACAGAATATTTCGGAGAGCCTAAACCATAAGACAGGTAACATGCAATTCTATCTGCCCTTTATTTTTTTTCGTCCTGTTACCTTTTCTTTCATATTTATCTGTCGTCCCTTGATAATTTAGTATGTTACTGTATACACATTTTATAATTTGACTTGTATGTTACTGTGTATATGAGGGTGGTCTGGTTTTTTTCTCTTTCTAGCACTGTTGTCTGAAATGGGCCGAATATTTCTACGGAGTTGACTTCGCTAACAGAATATTTCGGAGAGCCTAAACCATAAGACAGGTAACATGCAATTCTATCAGCCTTGTATTTTTTTTCGCCCTGTTATCTTTTCTTTCACATTTATCTATCCTCCCTTGATAATTTTGTATGTTACTGTATACACTTTTTATATTTTGACTTGTATGTTACTGTGTATATGAGGGTGGTCTTGTTTTTTCACTTTCTAGCACTTTTGTCTGAAATGGGCAGAATATTTGTACGGAGCTGACTTCGCTAACAGAATATTTCGGAGAGCCTAAACCATACGACAGGTAACATGCAATTCTATCAGCCTTGTGTTTTTTTTTCGCCCTGTTATCTTTTCTTTCACATTTATCTGTCCTCCCTTGATAATTTTGTATGTTACTGTATACACATTTTATATTTTGACTTGTATGTTACTGTGTATATGAGGGTGGTCACGTTTTTTTCTCTTTCTAGCACTGTTGTCAGAAATGGGCCGAATATTTGTACGGAGCTGACTTCGCTAACAGAATATTTCGGAGAGCCTATACCATAAGAAAGGTAACATGCAATTCTATCAGCCTTGTATTTTTTTTCGTCCTGTTACATTTTGTTTCATATTTATCTGTCCTCCCTTGATAATTTTGTATGTTACTGTATACACATTTTATATTTTCACTTGTATGTTACTGTGTATATGAGGGTGGTCTCGTTTTTCTCTCTTTCTAGCACTGTTGTCTGAAATGGGCCGATAATTTCTACGGAGCTGACTTCGCCAACAGAATATTTCGGAGAGCCTAACCCATAAGACAGGTAACATGCAATTCTATCAGCCTTGTATTTTTTTTTTGCCCTGTTATCTTTTCTTTCACATTTATCTGTCCTCCCTTGATAATTTTGTATGTTACTGTATACACATTTTGTATTTTGACTTGTATGTTACTGTGTATATGAGGGTGGTCTCGTTTTTTTCTCTTTCTAGCACTGTTGTCTGAAATGGGCCGAATATTTGTACGGAGTTGACTTCGCTAAAAGAATATTTCGGAGAGCCTAAACCATAAGACAGGTAACATGCAGTTCTATCAGCCTTGTATTTTTTTTCGTCCTGTTACATTTTCTTTCACATTTATCTGTCCTCCCTTGATAATTTTGTATGTTACTGTATACACATTTTATATTTTGACTTGTATGTTACTGTGTATATGAGGGTGGTCTTGTTTTTTTCACTTTCTAGCACTGTTGTCTGAAATGGGCCGAATATTTGTACGGAGCTGATTTCGCTAACAGAATATTTCGGAGAGCCTAAACGATAACACAGGTAACATGCAATTCTATCAGCCTTGTATTTTGTTTCGTCCTGTTACATTTTCTTTCACATTTATCTGTCCTCCCTTGATAATTTTGTATGTTACTGTATACACATTTTATATTTTGACTTGTATGTTACTGTGTATATGAGGGTGGTCTTGTTTTTTCACTTTCTAGCACTGTTGTCTGAAATGGGCCGAATATTTGTACGGAGCTGACTTCGCTAACAGAATATTTCGGAGAGCCTAAACCATACGACAGGTAACATGCAATTCTATCAGCCTTGTGTTTTTTTTTTCGCCCTGTTATCTTTTCTTTCACATTTATCTGTCCTCCCTTGATAATTTTGTATGTTACTGTATACACATTTTATATTTTGGCTTGTATGTTACTGTGTATATGAAGGTGGTCTCGTTTTTTTCTCTTTCTAGCACTGTTGTCTGAAATGGGCCGAATATTTGTACGGAGTTGTCTTCGCTAACATAATATTTCGGAGAGCCTAAACCTTAAGACAGGTAACATGCAATTCTATCAGCCTTGTATTTTTTTTCGTCCTGTTACCTTTTCTTTCACATTTATCTGTCCTCCCTTGATAATTTTGAATGTTACTGTATACACATTTTATATTTTGACTTGCATGTTACTGTGTATATGAGGGTGGTCTCGTTTTTTTCTCTTTCTAGCACTGTTGTCTGAAATGGGCCGAATATTTGTACGCAGTTGACTTCGCTAACAGAATATTTCGGAGAGCCTAAACCATAAGACAGGTAACATGCAATTCTATCAGCCTTGTATTTTTTTCGTCCTGTTACCTTTTCTTTCACATTTATCTGTCGTCCCTTGATAATTTTGTATGTTACTGTATACACATTTTATAATTTGACTTGTATGTTACTGTGTATATGAGGGTGGTCTCGTTTTTTTCTCTTTCTAGCACTGTTGTCTGAAATGGGCCGAATATTTGTACGGAGTTGACTTCGCTAACAGAATATTTCGGAGAGCCTAAACCATAAGACAGGTAACATGCAATTCTATCAGCCTTGTATTTTTTTCGTCCTGTTACCTTTTCTTTCACATTTATCTGTCCTCCCTTGATAATTTTGTATGTTACTGTATACACATTTTATATTTTGACTTGTATGTTACTGTGTATATGAGGGTGGTCTCGTTTTTTTCTCTTTCTAGCACTGTTGTCTGAAATGGGTCGAATATTTCTACGGAGCTGTCTTCGCCAGCAGAATATTTCGGGGAGCCTAAACCATACGACAGGTAACATGCAATTCTATCAGCCTTGTGTTTTTTTTTCGCCCTGTTATCTTTTCTTTCACATTTATCTGTCCTCCCTTGATAATTTTGTATGTTACTGTATACACATTTTGTAATTTGACTTGTATGTTACTTTGTATATGAGGGTGGTCTCGTTTTTTTCTCTTTCTAGCACTGTTTTCAGAAATGGGCCGAATATTTGTACGGAGCTGACTTCGCTAACAGAATATTTCGGAGAGCCTATACCATAAGAAAGGCAACATGCAATTCTATCAGCCTTGTATTTTTTTTCGTCCTGTTACTTTTTGTTTCATATTTATCTGTCCTCCCTTGATAATTTTGTATGTTACTGTATACACATTTTATATTTTCACTTGTATGTTACTGTGTATATGAGGGTGGTCTCGTTTTTCTCTCTTTCTAGCACTGTTGTCTGAAATGGGCCGATAATTTCTACGGAGCTGACTTCGCCAACAGAATATTTCGGAGAGCCTAACCCATAAGACAGGTAACATGCAATTCTATCAGCCTTGTATTTTTTTCGCCCTGTGATCTTTTCTTTCACATTTATCTGTCCTCCCTTGATAATTTTGTATGTTACTGTATACACATTTTGTATTTTGACTTGTATGTTACTGTGTATATGAGGGTGGTCTCGTTTTTTTCTCTTTCTAGCACTGTTGTCTGAAATGGGCCGAATATTTGTACGGAGCTGACTTCGCTAAAAGAATATTTCGGAAAGCCTAAACCATAAGACAGGTAACATGCAATTCTATCAGCCTTGTATTTTTTTCGCCCTTTTCTTTCACATTTATCTGTCTTCCCTTGATAATTTTGTATGTTACTGTATACACATTTTGTATTTTGACTTGTATGTTACTGTGTATATGAGGGTGGTCTCGTTTTTTTCTCTTTCTAGCACTGTTGTCTGAAATGGGCCGAATATTTGTACGGAGCTGATTTCGCTAACAGAATATTTCAGAGAGCCTAAACGATAACACAGGTAACATGCAATTCTATCAGCCTTGTATTTTGTTTCGTCCTGTTACATTTTCTTTCACATTTATCTGTCCTCCCTTGATAAATTTGTATGTTACTGTATACACATTTTATATTTTGACTTGTATGTTACTGTGTATATGAGGGTGGTCTTGTTTTTTCACTTTCTAGCACTGTTGTCTGAAATGGGCCGAATATTTGTACGGAGCTGACTTCGCTAACAGAATATTTCGGAGAGCCTAAACCATACGACAGGTAACATGCAGTTCTATCAGCCTTGTATTTTTTTTCGTCCTGTTACATTTTCTTTCACATTTATCTGTCCTCCCTTGATAATTTTGTATGTTACTATATACACATTTTATATTTTGACTTGTATGTTACTGTATATATGAGGGTGGTCTCGTTTTTTTCTCTTTCTAGCACTATTGTCTGAAATGGGCCGAATATTTGTACGGAGCTGACTTCGCTAACAGAATATTTCGGAGAGCCTAAACCATAAGACAGGTAACATGCAATTTTATCAGCCCTTTATTTTTTTCGTCCTGTTACCTTTTCTTTCATATTTATCTGTCCTCCCTTGATAATTTTGTATGTTACTGTATACATATTTTATATTTTGACTTGTATGTTACTGTGTATATGAGGGTGGTCTCGTTTTTTTCTCTTTCTAGCACTGTTGTCTGAAATGGGCCGAATATTTGTACGGAGTTGACTTCGCTAACAGAATATTTCGGAGAGCCTAAACCATAAGACAGGTCACATGCAATTCTATCAGCCTTGTATTTTTTTCGTCCTGTTACCTTTTCTTTCACATTTATCTGTCCTCCCTTTATAATTTTGTATGTTACTGTATACACATTTTATATTTTGACTTGTATGTTACTGTGTATATGAGGGTGGTCTCGTTTTTTTCTCTTTCTAGCACTGTTGTCTGAAATGGGCCGAATATTTCTACGGAGCTGTCTTCGCCAACAGAATATTTCGAAGAGCCTAAACCATACGACAGGTAACATGCAATTCTATCAGCCTTGTATTTTTTTTCGCCCTGTTATCTTTTCTTTCACATTTATCTATCCTCCCTTGATAATTTTGTATGTTACTGTATACACTTTTTATATTTTGACTTGTATGTTACTGTGTATATGAGGGTGGTCTTGTTTTTTCACTTTCTAGCACTGTTGTCTGAAATGGGCAGAATATTTGTACGGAGCTGACTTCGCTAACAGAATATTTCGGAGAGCCTAAACCATACGACAGGTAACATGCAATTCTATCAGCCTTGTGTTTTTTTTTCGCCCTGTTATCTTTTCTTTCACATTTATCTGTCCTCCCTTGATAATTTTGTATGTTACTGTATACACATTTTATATTTTGACTTGTATGTTACTGTGTATATGAAGGTGGTCTCGTTTTTTTCTCTTTCTAGCACTGTTGTCAGAAATGGGCCGAATATTTGTACGGAGCTGACTTCGCTAACAGAATATTTCGGAGAGCCTATACCATAAGAAAGGTAACATGCAATTCTATCAGCCTTGTATTTTTTTTCGTCCTGTTACATTTTGTTTCATATTTATCTGTCCTCCCTTGATAATTTTGTATGTTACTGTATACACATTTTATATTTTCACTTGTATGTTACTGTGTATATGAGGGTGGTCTCGTTTTTCTCTCTTTCTAGCACTGTTGTCTGAAATGGGCCGATAATTTCTACGGAGCTGACTTCGCCAACAGAATATTTCGGAGAGCCTAACCCATAAGTCAGGTAACATGCAATTCTATCAGCCTTGTATTTTTTTTCGCCCTGTTATCTTTTCTTTCACATTTATCTGTCCTCCCTTGATAATTTTGTATGTTACTGTATACACATTTTGTATTTTGACTTGTATGTTACTGTGTATATGAGGGTGGTCTCGTTTTTTTCTCTTTCTAGCACTGTTGTCTGAAATGGGCCGAATATTTGTACGGAGTTGACTTCGCTAAAAGAATATTTCGGAGAGCCTAAACCATAAGACAGGTAACATGCAGTTCTATCAGCCTTGTATTTTTTTCGCCCTTTTCTTTCACATTTATCTGTCTTCCCTTGATAATTTTGTATGTTACTGTATACACATTTTGTATTTTGACTTGTATGTTACTGTGTATATGAGGGTGGTCTCGTTTTTTTCTCTTTCTAGCACTGTTGTCTGAAATGGGCCGAATATTTGTACGGAGTTGACTTCGCTAAAAGAATATTTCGGAGAGCCTAAACCATAAGACAGGTAACATGCAGTTCTATCAGCGTTGTATTTTTTTTCGTCCTGTTACATTTTCTTTCACATTTATCTGTCTTCCCTTCATAATTTTGTATGTTACTGTATACACATTTTATATTTTGACTTGTATGTTACTGTGTATATGAGGGTGGTCTTGTTTTTTTCACTTTCTAGCACTGTTGTCTGAAATGGGCCGAATATTTGTACGGAGCGTATTTCGCTAACAGAATATTTCGGAGAGCCTAAACGATAACACAGGTAACATGCAATTCTATCAGCCTTGTATTTTGTTTCGTCCTGTTACATTTTCTTTCACATTTATCTGTCCTCCCTTGATAATTTTGTATGTTACTGTATACACATTTTGTATTTTGACTTGTATGTTACTGTGTATATGAGGGTGGTCTCGTTTTTTTCTCTTTCTAGCACTGTTGTCTGAAATGGGCCGAATATTTGTACGGAGTCGACTTCGCTAAAAGAATATTTCGGAGAGCCTAAACCATAAGACAGGTAACATGCAGTTCTATCAGCCTTGTATTTTTTTCGCCCTTTTCTTTCACATTTATCTGTCTTCCCTTGATAATTTTGTATGTTACTGTATACACATTTTATATTTTGACTTGCATGTTACTGTGTATATGAGGGTGGTCTCGTTTTTTTCTCTTTCTAGCACTGTTGTCTGAAATGGGCCGAATATTTGTACGGAGTTGACTTCGCTAAAAGAATATTTCGGAGAGCCTAAACCATAAGACAGGTAACATGCAGTTCTATCAGCCTTGTATTTTTTTCGTCCTGTTACCTTTTCTTTCACATTTATCTGTCGTCCCTTGATAATTTTGTATGTTACTGTATACACATTTTATAATTTGACTTGTATGTTACTGTGTATATGAGGGTGGTCTCGTTTTTTTCTCTTTCTAGCACTGTTGTCTGAAATGGGCCGAAAATTTGTACGGAGTACACTTCGTTAACAGAATATTTCGGAGAGCCTAAACCATAAGACAGGTAACATGCAATTCTATCAGCCTTGTATTTTTTTCGTCCTGTTACCTTTTCTTTCACATTTATCTGTCCTCCCTTGATAATTTTGTATGTTACTGTATACACATTTTATATTTTGACTTGTATGTTACTGTGTATATGAGGGTGGTCTCGTTTTTTTCTCTTTCTAGCACTGTTGTCTGAAATGGGCCGAATATTTCTACGGAGCTGTCTTCGCCAACAGAATATTTCGGGGAGCCTAAACCATACGACAGGTAACATGCAATTCTATCAGCCTTGTGTTTTTTTTTCGCCCTGTTATCTTTTCTTTCACATTTATCTGTCCTCCCTTGATAATTTTGTATGTTACTGTATACACATTTTGTATTTTGACTTGTATGTTACTGTGTATATGAGGGTGGTCTCGTATTTTTCTCTTTCTAGCACTGTTGTCAGAAATGGGCCGAATATTTGTACGGAGCTGACTTCGCTAACAGAATATTTCGGAGAGCCTATACCATAAGACAGGTAACATGCAATTCTATCAGCCTTGTATTTTTTTCGTCCTGTTACCTTTTCTTTCACATTTATCTGTCGTCCCTTGATAATTTTGTATGTTACTGTATACACATTTTATAATTTGACTTGTATGTTACTGTGTATATGAGGGTTATCTCGTTTTTTTCTCTTTCTAGCACTGTTGTCTGAAATGGGCCGAAAATTTGTACGGAGTACACTTCGTTAACAGAATATTTCGGAGAGCCTAAACCATAAGACAGGTAACATGCAATTCTATCAGCCTTGTATTTTTTTCGTCCTGTTACCTTTTCTTTCACATTTATCTGTCCTCCCTTGATAATTTTGTATGTTACTGTATACACATTTTATATTTTGACTTGTATGTTACTGTGTATATGAGGGTGGTCTCGTTTTTTTCTCTTTCTAGCACTGTTGTCTGAAATGGGCCGATAATTTCTACGGAGCTGACTTCGCCAACAGAATATTTCGGAGAGCCTAACAAATAAGACAGGTAACATGCAATTCTATCAGCCTTGTATTTTTTTTCGCCCTGTGATCTTTTCTTTCACATTTATCTGTCCTCTCTTGATAATTTTGTATGTTACTGTATACACATTTTGTATTTTGACTTGTATGTTACTGTGTATATGAGGGTGGTCTCGTTTTTTTCTCTTTCTAGCACTGTTGTCTGAAATGGGCCGAATATTTGTACGGAGCTGACTTCGCTAAAAGAATATTTCGGAAAGCCTAAACCATAAGACAGGTAACATGCAATTCTATCAGCCTTGTATTTTTTTCGCCCTTTTCTTTCACATTTATCTGTCTTCCCTTGATAATTTTGTATGTTACTGTATACACATTTTGTATTTTGACTTGTATGTTACTGTGTATATGAGGGTGGTCTCGTTTTTTTCTCTTTCTAGCACTGTTGTCTGAAATGGGCCGAATATTTGTACGGAGCTGACTTCGCTAAAAGAATATTTCAGAGAGCCTAAACCATAAGACAGGTAACATGCAGTTCTATCAGCCTTGTATTTTTTTTCGTCCTCTTACATTTTCTTTCACATTTATCTGTCCTCCCTTGATAATTTTGTATGTTACTGTATACACATTTTATATTTTGACTTGTATGTTACTGTGTATATGAGGGTGGTCTTGTTTTTTTCACTTTCTAGCACTGTTGTCTGAAATGGGCCGAATATTTGTACGGAGCTGATTTCGCTAACAGAATATTTCAGAGAGCCTAAACGATAACACAGGTAACATGCAATTCTATCAGCCTTGTATTTTGTTTCGTCCTGTTACATTTTCTTTCAAATTTATCTGTCCTCCCTTGATAATTTTGTATGTTACTGTATACACATTTTATATTTTGACTTGTATGTTACTGTGTATATGAGGGTGGTCTTGTTTTTTCACTTTCTAGCACTGTTGTCTGAAATTGGCCGAATATTTGTACGGAGCTGACTTCGCTAACAGAAGATTTGGGAGAGCCTAAACCATACGACAGGTAACATGCAATTCTATCAGCCTTGTGTTTTTTTTTTCCGCCCTGTTATCTTTTCTTTCACATTTATCTGTCCTCCCTTGATAATTTTGTATGTTACTGTATACACATTTTATATTTTGGCTTGTATGTTACTGTGTATATGAAGGTGGTCTCGTTTTTTTCTCTTTCTAGCACTGTTGTCTGAAATGGGCCGAATATTTGTACGGAGTTGTCTTCGCTAACATAATATTTCGGAGAGCCTAAACCTTAAGACAGGTAACATAAAATTCTATCAGCCTTGTATTTTTTTTCGTCCTGTTACCTTTTCTTTCACATTTATCTGTCCTCCCTTGATAATTTTGTATGTTACTGTATACACATTTTATATTTACTTGCATGTTACTGTGTATATGAGGGTGGTCTCGTTTTTTTCTCTTTCTAGCACTGTTGTCTGAAATGGGCCGAATATTTGTACGGAGTTGACTTCGCTAACAGAATATTTCGGAGAGCCTAAACCATAAGACAGGTACCATGCAATTCTATCAGCCTTGTATTTTTTTCGTCCTGTTACCTTTTCTTTCACATTTATCTGTCGTCCCTTGATAATTTTTTATGTTACTGTATACACATTTTATAATTTGACTTGTATGTTACTGTGTATATGAGGGTGGTCTCGTTTTTTTCTCTTTCTAGCACTGTTGTCTGAAATGGGCCGAATATTTGTACGGAGTTGACTTCGCTAACAGAATATTTCGGAGAGCCTAAACCATAAGACAGGTAACATGCAATTCTATCAGCCTTGTATTTTTTTCGTCCTGTTACCTTTTCTTTCACATTTATCTGTCCTCCCTTGATAATTTTGTATGTTACTGTATACACATTTTGTATTTTGACTTGTATGTTACTGTGTATATGAGGGTGGTCTCGTTTTTTTCTCTTTCTAGCACTGTTGTCTGAAATGGGCCGAATATTTCTACGGAGCTGTCTTCGCCAACAGAATATTTCGGGGAGCCTAAACCATACGACAGGTAACATCCAATTCTATCAGCCTTATGTTTTTTTTTCGCCCTGTTATCTTTTCTTTCACATTTATCTGTCCTCCCTTGATAATTTTGTATGTTACTGTATACACATTTTGTATTTTGACTTGTATGTTACTGTGTATATGAGGGTGGTCTCGTATTTTTCTCTTTCTAGCACTGCTGTCAGAAATGGGCCGAATATTTGTACGGAGCTGACTTCGCTAACAGAATATTTCGGAGAGCCTATACCATAAGAAAGGCAACATGCAATTCTATCAGCCTTGTATTTTTTTTTCGTCCTGTTACATTTTGTTTCATATTTATCTGTCCTCCCTTGATAATTTTGTATATTACTGTATACACATTTTATATTTTCACTTGTATGTTACTGTGTATATGAGGGTGGTCTCGTTTTTCTCTCTTTCTAGCACTGTTGTCTGAAATGGGCCGATAATTTCTACGGAGCTGACTTCGCCAACAGAATATTTCGGAGAGCCTACCCATAAGACAGGTAACATGCAATTCTATCAGCCTTGTATTTTTTTTCGCCCTGTGATCTTTTCTTTCACATTTATCTGTCCTCCCTTGATAATTTTGTATGTTACTGTATACACATTTTGTATTTTGACTTGTATGTTACTGTGTATATGAGGGTGGTCTCGTTTTTTTCTCTTTCTAGCACTGTTGTCTGAAATGGGCCGAATATTTGTACGGAGCTGACTTCGCTAAAAGAATATTTCGGAAAGCCTAAACCATAAGACAGGTAACATGCAATTCTATCAGCCTTGTATTTTTTTCGCCCTTTTCTTTCACATTTATCTGTCTTCCCTTGATAATTTTGTATGTTACTGTATACACATTTTGTATTTTGACTTGTATGTTACTGTGTATATGAGGGTGGTCTCGTTTTTTTCTCTTTCTAGCACTGTTGTCTGAAATCGGCCGAATATTTTTACGGAGTTGACTTCGCTAAAAGAATATTTCGGAGAGCCTAAACCATAAGACAGGTAACATGCAGTTCTATCAGCCTTGTATTTTTTTTCGTCCTGTTACATTTTCTTTCACATTTATCTGTCCTCCCTTGATAATTTTGTATGTTACTGTATACACATTTTATATTTTGACTTGTATGTTACTGTGTATATGAGGGTGGTCTTGTTTTTTTCACTTTCTAGCACTGTTGTCTGAAATGGGCCGAATATTTGTACGGAGCTGATTTCGCTAACAGAATATTTCGGAGAGCCTAAACGATAACACAGGTAACATGCAATTCTATCAGCCTTGTATTTTGTTTCGTCCTGTTACATTTTCTTTCACATTTATCTGTCCTCCCTTGATAATTTTGTATGTTACTGTATACACATTTTATATTTTGGCTTGTATGTTACTGTGTATATGAAGGTGGTCTCGTTTTTTTTCTCTTTCTAGCACTGTTGTCTGAAATGGGCCGAATATTTGTACGGAGTTGTCTTCGCTTACATAATATTTCGGAGAGCCTAAACCTTAAGACAGGTAACATGCAATTCTATCAGCCTTGTATTTTTTTCGTCCTGTTACCTTTTCTTTCACATTTATCTGTCCTCCCTTGATAATTTTGTATGTTACTGTATACACATTTTATATTTTGACTTGCATGTTACTGTGTATATGAGGGTGGTCTCGTTTTTTTCTCTTTCTAGCACTGTTGTCTGAAATGGGCCGAATATTTGTACGGAGTTGACTTCGCTAACAGAATATTTCGGAGAGCCTAAACCATAAGACAGGTAACATGCAATTCTATCAGCCTTGAATTTTTTTCGTCCTGTTAACTTTTCTTTCACATTTATCTGTCGTCCCTTGATAATTTTGTATGTTACTGTATACACATTTTATAATTTGACTTGTATGTTACTGTGTATATGAGGGTGGTCTCGTTTTTTTCTCTTTCTAGCACTGTTGTCTGAAATGGGCCGAAAATTTGTACGGAGTACACTTCGTTAACAGAATATTTCGGAGAGCCTAAACCATAAGACAGGTAACATGCAATTCTATCAGCCTTGTATTTTTTCGTCCTGTTACCTTTTCTTTCACATTTATCTATCCTCCCTTGATAATTTTGTATGTTACTGTATACACATTTTATATTTTGACTTGTATGTTACTGTGTATATGAGGGGGGTCTCGTTTTTTTCTCTTTCTAGCACTGTTGTCTGAAATGGGCCGAATATTTCTACGGAGCTGTCTTCGCCAACAGAATATTTCGGGGAGCCTAAACCATACGACAGGTAACATGCAATTCTATCAGCCTTGTGTTTTTTTTTCGCCCTGTTATCTTTTCTTTCACATTTATCTGTCCTCCCTTGATAATTTTGTATGTTACTGTATACACATTTTGTATTTTGACTTGTATGTTACTGTGTATATGAGGGTGGTCTCGTATTTTTCTCTTTCTAGCACTGTTGTCAGAAATGGGCCGAATATTTGTACGGAGCTGACTTCGCTAACAGAATATTTCGGAGAGCCTATACCATAAGAAAGGCAACATGCAATTCTATCAGCCTTGTATTTTTTTTCGTCCTGTTACATTTTGTTTCATATTTATCTGTCCTCCCTTGATAATTTTGTATGTTACTGTATACACATTTTATATTTTCACTTGTATGTTACTGTGTATATGAGGGTGGTCTCGTTTTTCTCTCTTTCTAGCACTGTTGTCTGAAATGGGCCGATAATTTCTACGGAGCTGACTTCGCCAACAGAATATTTCGGAGAGCCTAACCCATAAGACAGGTAACATGCAATTCTATCAGCCTTGTATTTTTTTTCGCCCTGTGATCTTTTCTTTCACATTTATCTGTCCTCCCTTGATAATTTTGTATGTTACTGTATACACATTTTGTATTTTGACTTGTATGTTACTCTGTATATGAGGGTGGTCTCGTTTTTTTCTCTTTCTAGCACTGTTGTCTGAAATGGGCCGAATATTTGTACGGAGCTGACTTCGCTAAAAGAATATTTCGGAAAGCCTAAACCATAAGACAGGTAACATGCAATTCTATCAGCCTTGTATTTTTTTCGCCCTTTTCTTTCACATTTATCTGTCTTCCCTTGATAATTTTGTATGTTACTGTATACACATTTTGTATTTTGACTTGTATGTTACTGTGTATATGAGGGTGGTCTCGTTTTTTTCTCTTTCTAGCACTGTTGTCTGAAATGGGCCGAATATTTGTACGGAGTTGACTTCGCTAAAAGAATATTTCGGAGAGCCTAAACCATAAGACAGGTAACATGCAGTTCTATCAGCCTTGTATTTTTTTCGCCCTTTTCTTTCACATTTATCTGTCTTCCCTTGATAATTTTGTATGTTACTGTATACACATTTTGTATTTTGACTTGTATGTTACTGTGTATATGAGGGTGGTCTCGTTTTTTTCTCTTTCTAGCACTGTTGTCTGAAATCGGCCGAATATTTTTACGGAGTTGACTTCGCTAAAAGAATATTTCGGAAAGCCTAAACCATAAGACAGGTAACATGCAGTTCTATGAGCCTTGTATTTTTTTTCGTCCTGTTACATTTTCTTTCACATTTATCTGTCCTCCCTTGATAATTTTGTATGTTACTGTATACACATTTTATATTTTGACTTGTATGTTACTGTGTATATGAGGGTGGTCTTGTTTTTTTCACTTTCTAGCACTGTTGTCTGAAATGGGCCGAATATTTGTACGGAGCTGATTTCGCTAACAGAATATTTCGGAGAGCCTAAACGATAACACAGGTAACATGCAATTCTATCAGCCTTGTATTTTGTTTCGTCCTGTTACATTTTCTTTCACATTTATCTGTCCTCCCTTGATAATTTTGTATGTTACTGTATACACATTTTATATTTTGGCTTGTATGTTACTGTGTATATGAAGGTGGTCTCGTTTTTTTTCTCTTTCTAGCACTGTTGTCTGAAATGGGCCGAATATTTGTACGGAGTTGTCTTCGCTAACATAATATTTCGGAGAGCCTAAACCTTAAGACAGGTAACATGCAATTCTATCAGCCTTGTATTTTTTTCGTCCTGTTACCTTTTCTTTCACATTTATCTGTCCTCCCTTGATAATTTTGTATGTTACTGTATACACATTTTATATTTTGACTTGCATGTTACTGTGTATATGAGGGTGGTCTCGTTTTTTTCTCTTTCTAGCACTGTTGTCTGAAATGGGCCGAATATTTGTACGGAGTTGACTTCGCTAACAGAATATTTCGGAGAGCCTAAACCATAAGACAGGTAACATGCAATTCTATCAGCCTTGTATTTTTTTCGTCCTGTTAACTTTTCTTTCACATTTATCTGTCGTCCCTTGATAATTTTGTATGTTACTGTATACACATTTTATAATTTGACTTGTATGTTACTGTGTATATGAGGGTGGTCTCGTTTTTTTCTCTTTCTAGCACTGTTGTCTGAAATGGGCCGAAAATTTGTACGGAGTACACTTCGTTAACAGAATATTTCGGAGAGCCTAAACCATAAGACAGGTAACATGCAATTCTATCAGCCTTGTATTTTTTCGTCCTGTTACCTTTTCTTTCACATTTATCTGTCCTCCCTTGATAATTTTGTATGTTACTGTATACACATTTTATATTTTGACTTGTATGTTACTGTGTATATGAGGGTGGTCTCGTTTTTTTCTCTTTCTAGCACTGTTGTCTGAAATGGGCCGAATATTTCTACGGAGCTGTCTTCGCCAACAGAATATTTCGGGGAGCCTAAACCATACGACAGGTAACATGCAATTCTATCAGCCTTGTGTTTTTTTTTCGCCCTGTTATCTTTTCTTTCACATTTATCTGTCCTCCCTTGATAATTTTGTATGTTACTGTATACACATTTTGTATTTTGACTTGTATGTTACTGTGTATATGAGGGTGGTCTCGTATTTTTCTCTTTCTAGCACTGTTGTCAGAAATGGGCCGAATATTTGTACGGAGCTGACTTCGCTAACAGAATATTTCGGAGAGCCTATACCATAAGAAAGGCAACATGCAATTCTATCAGCCTTGTATTTTTTTTCGTCCTGTTACATTTTGTTTCATATTTATCTGTCCTCCCTTGATAATTTTGTATGTTACTGTATACACATTTTATATTTTCACTTGTATGTTACTGTGTATATGAGGGTGGTCTCGTTTTTCTCTCTTTCTAGCACTGTTGTCTGAAATGGGCCGATAATTTCTACGGAGCTGACTTCGCCAACAGAATATTTCGGAGAGCCTAACCCATAAGACAGGTAACATGCAATTCTATCAGCCTTGTATTTTTTTTCGCCCTGTGATCTTTTCTTTCACATTTATCTGTCCTCCCTTGATAATTTTGTATGTTACTGTATACACATTTTGTATTTTCACTTGTATGTTACTGTGTATATGAGGGTGGTCTCGTTTTTTTCTCTTTCTAGCACTGTTGTCTGAAATGGGCCGAATATTTGTACGGAGCTGACTTCGCTAAAAGAATATTTCGGAAAGCCTAAACCATAAGACAGGTAACATGCAATTCTATCAGCCTTGTATTTTTTTCGCCCTTTTCTTTCACATTTATCTGTCTTCCCTTGATAATTTTGTATGTTACTGTAAACACATTTTGTATTTTGACTTGTATGTTACTGTGTATATGAGGGTGGTCTCGTTTTTTTCTCTTTCTAGCACTGTTGTCTGAAATGGGCCGAATATTTGTACGGAGCTGACTTCGCTAAAAGAATATTTCAGAGAGCCTAAACCATAAGACAGGTAACATGCAGTTCTATCAGCCTTGTATTTTTTTTCGTCCTCTTACATTTTCTTTCACATTTATCTGTCCTCCCTTGATAATTTTGTATGTTACTGTATACACATTTTATATTTTGACTTGTATGTTACTGTGTATATGAGGGTGGTCTTGTTTTTTTCACTTTCTAGCACTGTTGTCTGAAATGGGCCGAATATTTGTACGGAGCTGATTTCGCTAACAGAATATTTCAGAGAGCCTAAACGATAACACAGGTAACATGCAATTCTATCAGCCTTGTATTTTGTTTCGTCCTGTTACATTTTCTTTCACATTTATCTGTCCTCCCTTGATAATTTTGTATGTTACTGTATACACATTTTATATTTTGACTTGTATGTTACTGTGTATATGAGGGTGGTCTTGTTTTTTCACTTTCTAGCACTGTTGTCTGAAATGGGCCGAATATTTGTACGGAGCTGACTTCGCTAACAGAAGATTTGGGAGAGCCTAAACCATACGACAGGTAACATGCAATTCTATCAGCCTTGTGTTTTTTTTTGCGCCCTGTTATCTTTTCTTTCACATTTATCTGTCCTCCCTTGATAATTTTGTATGTTACTGTATACACATTTTATATTTTGGCTTGTATGTTACTGTGTATATGAAGGTGGTCTCGTTTTTTTCTCTTTCTAGCACTGTTGTCTGAAATGGGCCGAATATTTGTACGGAGTTGTCTTCGCTAACATAATATTTCGGAGAGCCTAAACCTTAAGACAGGTAACATAAAATTCTATCAGCCTTGTATTTTTTTTCGTCCTGTTACCTTTTCTTTCACATTTATCTGTCCTCCCTTGATAATTTTGTATGTTACTGTATACACATTTTATATTTTGACTTGCATGTTACTGTGTATATGAGGGTGGTCTCGTTTTTTTCTCTTTCTAGCACTGTTGTCTGAAATGGGCCGAATATTTGTACGGAGTTGACTTCGCTAACAGAATATTTCGGAGAGCCTAAACCATAAGACAGGTAACATGCAATTCTATCAGCCTTGTATTTTTTTCGTCCTGTTACCTTTTCTTTCACATTTATCTGTCGTCCCTTGATAATTTTGTATGTTACTGTATACACATTTTATAATTTGACTTGTATGTTACTGTGTATATGAGGGTGGTCTCGTTTTTTTCTCTTTCTAGCACTGTTGTCTGAAATGGGCCGAATATTTGTACGGAGTTGACTTCGCTAACAGAATATTTCGGAGAGCCTAAACCATAAGACAGGTAACATGCAATTCTATCAGCCTTGTATTTTTTTCGTCCTGTTACCTTTTCTTTCACATTTATCTGTCCTCCCTTAATAATTTTGTATGTTACTGTATACACATTTTGTATTTTGACTTGTATGTTACTGTGTATATGAGGGTGGTCTCGTTTTTTTCTCTTTCTAGCACTGTTGTCTGAAATGGGCCGAATATTTCTACGGAGCTGTCTTCGCCAACAGAATATTTCGGGGAGCCTAAACCATACGACAGGTAACATGCAATTCTATCAGCCTTATGTTTTTTTTTCGCCCTGTTATCTTTTCTTTCACATTTATCTGTCCTCCCTTGATAATTTTGTATGTTACTGTATACACATTTTGTATTTTGACTTGTATGTTACTGTGTATATGAGGGTGGTCTCGTATTTTTCTCTTTCTAGCACTGCTGTCAGAAATGGGCCGAATATTTGTACGGAGCTGACTTCGCTAACAGAATATTTCGGAGAGCCTATACCATAAGAAAGGCAACATGCAATTCTATCAGCCTTGTATTTTTTTTCGTCCTGTTACATTTTGTTTCATATTTATCTGTCCTCCCTTGATAATTTTGTATGTTACTGTATACACATTTTATATTTTCACTTGTATGTTACTGTGTATATGAGGGTGGTCTCGTTATTCTCTCTTTCTAGCACTGTTGTCTGAAATGGGCCGATAATTTCTACGGAGCTGACTTCGCCAACAGAATATTTCGGAGAGCCTAACCCATAAGACAGGTAACATGCAATTCTATCAGCCTTGTATTTTTTTTCGCCCTGTGATCTTTTCTTTCACATTTATCTGTCCTCCCTTGATAATTTTGTATGTTACTTTATACACATTTTGTATTTTGACTTGTATGTTACTGTGTATATGAGGGTGGTCTCGTTTTTTTCTCTTTCTAGCACTGTTGTCTGAAATGGGCCAAATATTTGTACGGAGCTGACTTCGCTAAAAGAATATTTCAGAGAGCCTAAACCATAAGACAGGTAACATGCAGTTCTATCAGCCTTGTATTTTTTTTCGTCCTGTTACATTTTCTTTCACATTTATCTGTCCTCCCTTGATAATTTTGTATGTTACTGTATACACATTTTATATTTTGACTTGTATGTTACTGTGTATATGAGGGTGGTCTTGTTTTTTTCACTTTCTAGCACTGTTGTCTTAAATGGGCCGAATATTTGTACGGAGCTGATTTCGCTAACAGAATAATTCAGAGAGCCTTAACGATAACACAGGTAACATGCAATTCTATCAGCCTTGTATTTTGTTTCGTCCTGTTACATTTTCTTTCACATTTATCTGTCCTCCCTTGATAATTTTGTATGTTACTGTATACACATTTTATATTTTGACTTGTATGTTACTGTGTATATGAGGGTGGTCTTGTTTTTTCACTTTCTAGCACTGTTGTCTGAAATGGGCCGAATATTTGTACGGAGCTGACTTCGCTAACAGAATATTTCGGAGAGCCTAAACCATACGACAGGTAACATGCAATTCTATCAGCCTTGTGTTTTTTTTTCCGCCCTGTTATCTTTTCTTTCACATTTATCTGTCCTCCCTTGATAATTTTGTATGTTACTGTATACACATTTTATATTTTGACTTGTATGTTACTGTGTATATGAGGGTGGTCTTGTTTTTTTCTCTTTCTAGCACTGTTGTCTGAAATGGGCCGAATATTTGTACGGAGTTGACTTCGCTAACAGAATATTTCGGAGAGCCTAAACCTTAAGACAGGTAACATGCAATTCTATCAGCCTTGTATTTTTTTTCGTCCTGTTACCTTTTCTTTCACATTTATCTGTCCTCCCTTGATAATTTTGTATGTTACTGTATACACTTTTTATAATTTGACTTGTATGTTACTGTGTATATGAGGGTGGTCTCGTTTTTTTCTCTTTCTAGCACTGTTGTCTGAAATGGGCCGAATATTTGTACGGAGTTGACTTCGCTAACAGAATATTTCGGAGAGCCTAAACCATAAGACAGGTAACATGCAATTCTATCAGCCTTGTATTTTTTTCGTCCTGTTACCTTTTCTTTCACATTTATCTGTCCTCCCTTGATAATTTTGTATGTTACTGTATACACATTTTGTATTTTGACTTGTATGTTACTGTGTATATGAGGGTGGTCTTGTTTTTTTCTCTTTCTAGCACTGTTGTCTGAAATGGGCCGAATATTTGTACGGAGCTGACTTCGCTAACAGAATATTTCGGAGAGCCTAAACCATATGACAGGTAACATGCAATTTTATCAGCCCTTTATTTTTTTCGTCCTGTTACATTTTCTTTCATATTTATCTGTCCTCCCTTGATAATTTTGTATGTTACTGTATACACATTTTATATTTTGACTTGTATGTTACTGTGTATATGAGGGTGGTCTCGTTTTTTTCTCTTTCTAGCACTGTTGTCTAAAATGGGCCGAATATTTGTACGGAGTTGACTTCGCTAACAGAATATTTCGGAGAGCCTAAACCATAAGACAGGTAGCATGCAATTCTATCAGCCCTTTATTTTTTTCGTCCTGTTACCTTTTCGTTCATATTTATCTGTCGTCCCTTGATAATTTTGTATGTTACTGTATACACATTTTATAATTTGACTTGTATGTTACTGTGTATATGAGGGTGGTCTCGTTTTTTTCTCTTTCTAGCACTGTTGTCTGAAATGGGCCGAATATTTGTACAGAGTTCACTTCGCTAACAGAATATTTCGGAGAGCCTAAACCATAAGACAGGTAACATGCAGTTCTATCAGCCTTGTATTTTTTTTCGTCCTGTTACCTTTTCTTTCACATTTATCTGTCCTCCCTTGATAATTTTGTATGTTACTGTATACACATTTTATATTTTGACTTGTATGTTACTGTGTATATGAGGGTGGTCTTGTTTTTTCTCTTTCTAGCACTGTTGTCTGAAATGGGCCGAATATTTGTACGGAGCTTACTTCGCTAACAGAATATTTCGGAGAACCTAAACCATAAGACAGGTAACAAGCAATTCTATCAGCCATTTATTTTCTTTCATATTTACCTGTCCTCCCTTGATAATTTTGTATGTTACTGTATGCACATTTTATATTTTGACTTGTATGTTACTGTGTATATGAGGGTGGTCTCGTTTTTTTCTCTTTCTAGCACTGTTGTCTGAAATGGGCCGAATGTTTCTACGGAGCTGACTTCGCCAACAGAATATTTCGGAGAGCCTAAACCATAAGACAGGTAACATGCAATTCTATCAGCCTTGTATTTTTTTTCGTCCTGTTACATTTTCTTTCACATTTATCTGTCCTCCCTTGATAATTTTGTATGTTACTGTATACACATTTTATATTTTGACTTGTATGTTACTGTGTATATGAGGGTGGTCTTGTTTTTTTCACTTTCTAACACTGTTGTCTGAAATGGGCCGAATATTTGTACGGAGCTGACTTCGCTAACAGAATATTTCGGAGACCCTAAACGATAACACAGGTAACATGCAATTCTATCAGCCTTGTATTTTTTTTTCGTCCTGTTACCTTTTCTTTCACATTTATCTGTCCTCCCTTGATAATTTTGTATGTTACTGTATACACATTTTATATTTTGACTTGTATGTTACTGTGTATATGAGGGTGGTCTTTTTTTTTCTCTTTCTAGCACTGTTGTCTGAAATGTGCCGAATATTTGTACGAGTTGACTTCGCTAGCAGAATATTTCGGAGAGCCTAAACCATAAGACAGGTAACATGCAATTCTATCAGCCTTGTATTTTTTTTCGTCCTGTTACCTTTTCTTTCACATTTATCTGTCCTCCCTTGATAATTTTGTATGTTACTGTATACACATTTTATATTTTGACTTGTATGTTACTGTGTATATGAGGGTGGTCTTGTTTTTTTCTCTTTCTAGCACTGTTGTCTGAAATGGGCCGAATATTTGTACGGAGCTGACTTCGCTAACAGAATATTTCGGAGAGCCTAAACCATAAGACAGGTAACATGCAATTTTATCAGCCCTTTATTTTTTTCGTCCTGTTACCTTTTCTTTCATATTTATCTGTCCTCCCTTGATAATTTTGTATGTTACTGTATACACATTTTATATTTTGACTTGTATGTTACTGTGTATATGAGGGTGGTCTCGTTTTTTTCTCTTTCTAGCACTGTTGTCTAAAATGGGCCGAATATTTGTACGGAGTTGACTTCGCTAACAGAATATTTCGGAGAGCCTAAACCATAAGACAGGTAGCATGCAATTCTATCAGCCCTTTATTTTTTTCGTCCTGTTACCTTTTCGTTCATATTTATCTGTCGTCCCTTGATAATTTTGTATGTTACTGTATACACATTTTGTATTTTGACTTGTATGTTACTGTGTATATGAGGGTGGTCTTGTTTTTTTCTCTTTCTAGCACTGTTGTCTGAAATGGGCCGAATATTTGTACGGAGCTGACTTCGCTAACAGAATATTTCGGAGAGCCTAAACCATAAGACAGGTAACATGCAATTTTATCAGCCCTTTATTTTTTTCGTCCTGTTACCTTTTCTTTCATATTTATCTGTCCTCCCTTGATAATTTTGTATGTTACTGTATACACATTTTATATTTTGACTTGTATGTTACTGTGTATATGAGGGTGGTCTCGTTTTTTTTCTCTTTCTAGCACTGTTGTCTAAAATGGGCCGAATATTTGTACGGAGTTGACTTCGCTAACAGAATATTTCGGAGAGCCTAAACCATACGACAGGTAACATGCAATTCTATCAGCCTTGTGTTTTTTTTCCGCCCTGTTATCTTTTCTTTCACATTTATCTGTCCTCCCTTGATAATTTTGTATGTTACTGTATACACATTTTATATTTTGGCTTGTATGTTACAGTGTATATGAAGGTGGTCTCGTTTTTTTCTCTTTCTAGCACTGTCGTCTGAAATGGGCCGAATATTTGTACGGAGTTGTCTTCGCTAACATAATATTTCGGAGAGCCTAAACCTTAAGACAGGTAACATGCAATTCTATCAGCCTTGTATTTTTTTTCGTCCTGTTACCTTTTCTTTCACATTTATCTGTCCTCCCTTGATAATTTTGTATGTTACTGTATACACTTTTTATAATTTGACTTGTATGTTACTGTGTATATGAGGGTGGTCTCGTTTTTTTCTCTTTCTAGCACTGTTGTCTGAAATGGGCCGAATATTTGTACGGAGTTGACTTCGCTAACAGAATATTTCGGAGAGCCTAAACCATAAGACAGGTAACATGCAATTCTATCAGCCTTGTATTTTTTTCGTCCTGTTACCTTTTCTTTCACATTTATCTGTCCTCCCTTGATAATTTTGTATGTTACTGTATACACATTTTGTATTTTGACTTGTATGTTACTGTGTATATGAGGGTGGTCTTGTTTTTTTCTCTTTCTAGCACTGTTGTCTGAAATGGGCCGAATATTTGTACGGAGCTGACTTCGCTAACAGAATATTTCGGAGAGCCTAAACCATATGACAGGTAACATGCAATTTTATCAGCCCTTTATTTTTTTCGTCCTGTTACATTTTCTTTCATATTTATCTGTCCTCCCTTGATAATTTTGTATGTTACTGTATACACATTTTATATTTTGACTTGTATGTTACTGTGTATATGAGGGTGGTCTCGTTTTTTTCTCTTTCTAGCACTGTTGTCTAAAATGGGCCGAATATTTGTACGGAGTTGACTTCGCTAACAGAATATTTCGGAGAGCCTAAACCATAAGACAGGTAGCATGCAATTCTATCAGCCCTTTATTTTTTTCGTCCTGTTACCTTTTCGTTCATATTTATCTGTCGTCCCTTGATAATTTTGTATGTTACTGTATACACATTTTATAATTTGACTTGTATGTTACTGTGTATATGAGGGTGGTCTCGTTTTTTTCTCTTTCTAGCACTGTTGTCTGAAATGGGCCGAATATTTGTACAGAGTTCACTTCGCTAACAGAATATTTCGGAGAGCCTAAACCATAAGACAGGTAACATGCAGTTCTATCAGCCTTGTATTTTTTTTCGTCCTGTTACCTTTTCTTTCACATTTATCTGTCCTCCCTAGATAATTTTGTATGTTACTGTATACACATTTTATATTTTGACTTGTATGTTACTGTGTATATGAGGGTGGTCTTGTTTTTTCTCTTTCTAGCACTGTTGTCTGAAATGGGCCGAATATTTGTACGGAGCTGACTTCGCTAACAGAATATTTCGGAGAACCTAAACCATAAGACAGGTAACAAGCAATTCTATCAGCCATTTATTTTCTTTCATATTTACCTGTCCTCCCTTGATAATTTTGTATGTTACTGTATGCACATTTTATATTTTGACTTGTATGTTACTGTGTATATGAGGGTGGTCTCGTTTTTTTCTCTTTCTAGCACTGTTGTCTGAAATGGGCCGAATGTTTCTACGGAGCTGACTTCGCCAACAGAATATTTCGGAGAGCCTAAACCATAAGACAGGTAACATGCAATTCTATCAGCCTTGTATTTTTTTTCGTCCTGTTACATTTTCTTTCACATTTATCTGTCCTCCCTTGATAATTTTGTATGTTACTGTATACACATTTTGTATTTTGACTTGTATGTTACTGTGTATATGAGGGTGGTCTTGTTTTTTTCTCTTTCTAGCACTGTTGTCTGAAATGGGCCGAATATTTGTACGGAGCTGACTTCGCTAACAGAATATTTCGGAGAGCCTAAACCATATGACAGGTAACATGCAATTTTATCAGCCCTTTATTTTTTTCGTCCTGTTACATTTTCTTTCATATTTATCTGTCCTCCCTTGATAATTTTGTATGTTACTGTATACACATTTTATATTTTGACTTGTATGTTACTGTGTATATGAGGGTGGTCTCGTTTTTTTCTCTTTCTAGCACTGTTGTCTAAAATGGGCCGAATATTTGTACGGAGTTGACTTCGCTAACAGAATATTTCGGAGAGCCTAAACCATAAGACAGGTAGCATGCAATTCTATCAGCCCTTTATTTTTTTCGTCCTGTTACCTTTTCGTTCATATTTATCTGTCGTCCCTTGATAATTTTGTATGTTACTGTATACACATTTTATAATTTGACTTGTATGTTACTGTGTATATGAGGGTGGTCTCGTTTTTTTCTCTTTCTAGCACTGTTGTCTGAAATGGGCCGAATATTTGTACAGAGTTCACTTCGCTAACAGAATATTTCGGAGAGCCTAAACCATAAGACAGGTAACATGCAGTTCTATCAGCCTTGTATTTTTTTTCGTCCTGTTACCTTTTCTTTCACATTTATCTGTCCTCCCTTGATAATTTTGTATGTTACTGTATACACATTTTATATTTTGACTTGTATGTTACTGTGTATATGAGGGTGGTCTTGTTTTTTCTCTTTCTAGCACTGTTGTCTGAAATGGGCCGAATATTTGTACGGAGCTGACTTCGCTAACAGAATATTTCGGAGAACCTAAACCATAAGACAGGTAACAAGCAATTCTATCAGCCATTTATTTTCTTTCATATTTACCTGTCCTCCCTTGATAATTTTGTATGTTACTGTATGCACATTTTATATTTTGACTTGTATGTTACTGTGTATATGAGGGTGGTCTCGTTTTTTTCTCTTTCTAGCACTGTTGTCTGAAATGGGCCGAATGTTTCTACGGAGCTGACTTCGCCAACAGAATATTTCGGAGAGCCTAAACCATAAGACAGGTAACATGCAATTCTATCAGCCTTGTATTTTTTTTCGTCCTGTTACATTTTCTTTCACATTTATCTGTCCTCCCTTGATAATTTTGTATGTTACTGTATACACATTTTATATTTTGACTTGTATGTTACTGTGTATATGAGGGTGGTCTTGTTTTTTTCACTTTCTAACACTGTTGTCTGAAATGGGCCGAATATTTGTACGGAGCTGACTTCGCTAACAGAATATTTCGGAGACCCTAAACGATAACACAGGTAACATGCAATTCTATCAGCCTTGTATTTTTTTTTCGTCCTGTTACCTTTTCTTTCACATTTATCTGTCCTCCCTTGATAATTTTGTATGTTACTGTATACACATTTTATATTTTGACTTGTATGTTACTGTGTATATGAGGGTGGTCTTTTTTTTCTCTTTCTAGCACTGTTGTCTGAAATGTGCCGAATATTTGTACGAGTTGACTTCGCTAGCAGAATATTTCGGAGAGCCTAAACCATAAGACAGGTAACATGCAATTCTATCAGCCTTGTATTTTTTTTCGTCCTGTTACCTTTTCTTTCACATTTATCTGTCCTCCCTTGATAATTTTGTATGTTACTGTATACACATTTTATATTTTGACTTGTATGTTACTGTGTATATGAGGGTGGTCTTGTTTTTTTCTCTTTCTAGCACTGTTGTCTGAAATGGGCCGAATATTTGTACGGAGCTGACTTCGCTAACAGAATATTTCGGAGAGCCTAAACCATAAGACAGGTAACATGCAATTTTATCAGCCCTCTATTTTTTTCGTCCTGTTACCTTTTCTTTCATATTTATCTGTCCTCCCTTGATAATTTTGTATGTTACTGTATACACATTTTATATTTTGACTTGTATGTTACTGTGTATATGAGGGTGGTCTCGTTTTTTTCGCTTTCTAGCACTGTTGTCTAAAATGGGCCGAATATTTGTACGGAGTTGACTTCGCTAACAGAATATTTCGGAGAGCCTAAACCATAAGACAGGTAGCATGCAATTCTATCAGCCCTTTATTTTTTTCGTCCTGTTACCTTTTCGTTCATATTTATCTGTCGTCCCTTGATAATTTTGTATGTTACTGTATACACATTTTGTATTTTGACTTGTATGTTACTGTGTATATGAGGGTGGTCTTGTTTTTTTCTCTTTCTAGCACTGTTGTCTGAAATGGGCCGAATATTTGTACGGAGCTGACTTCGCTAACAGAATATTTCGGAGAGCCTAAACCATAAGACAGGTAACATGCAATTTTATCAGCCCTTTATTTTTTTCGTCCTGTTACCTTTTCTTTCACATTTATCTGTCCTCCCTTGATAATTTTGTATGTTACTGTATACACATTTTATATTTTGACTTGTATGTTACTGTGTATATGAGGGTGGTCTTGTTTTTTCTCTTTCTAGCACTGTTGTCTGAAATGGGCCGAATATTTGTACGGAGCTGACTTCGCTAACAGAATATTTCGGAGAACCTAAACCATAAGACAGGTAACAAGCAATTCTATCAGCCATTTATTTTCTTTCATATTTACCTGTCCTCCCTTGATAATTTTGTATGTTACTGTATGCACATTTTATATTTTGACTTGTATGTTACTGTGTATATGAGGGTGGTCTCGTTTTTTTCTCTTTCTAGCACTGTTGTCTGAAATGGGCCGAATGTTTCTACGGAGCTGACTTCGCCAACAGAATATTTCGGAGAGCCTAAACCATAAGACAGTTAACATGCAATTCTATCAGCCTTGTATTTTTTTTCGTCCTGTTACATTTTCTTTCACATTTATCTGTCCTCCCTTGATAATTTTGTATGTTACTGTATACACATTTTATATTTTGACTTGTATGTTACTGTGTATATGAGGGTGGTCTTGTTTTTTTCACTTTCTAGCACTGTTGTCTGAAATGGGCCGAATATTTGTACGGAGCTGACTTCGCTAACAGAATATTTCGGAGACCCTAAACGATAACACAGGTAACATGCAATTCTATCAGCCTTGTATTTTTTCTTCGTCCTGTTACCTTTTCTTTCACATTTATCTGTCCTCCCTTGATAATTTTGTATGTTACTGTATGCACATTTTATATTTTGACTTGTATGTTACTGTGTATATGAGGGTGGTCTTTTTTTTTCTCTTTCTAGCACTGTTGTCTGAAATGTGCCGAATATTTGTACGAGTTGACTTCGCTAGCAGAATATTTCGGAGAGCCTAAACCATAAGACAGGTAACATGCAATTCTATCAGCCTTGTATTTTTTTTCGTCCTGTTACCTTTTCTTTCACATTTATCTGTCCTCCCTTGATAATTTTGTATGTTACTGTATACACATTTTATATTTTGACTTGTATGTTACTGTGTATATGAGGGTGGTCTTGTTTTTTTCTCTTTCTAGCACTGTTGTCTGAAATGGGCCGAATATTTGTACGGAGCTGACTTCGCTAACAGAATATTTCGGAGAGCCTAAACCATAAGACAGGTAACATGCAATTTTATCAGCCCTTTATTTTTTTCGTCCTGTTACCTTTTCTTTCATATTTATCTGTCCTCCCTTGATAATTTTGTATGTTACTGTATACACATTTTATATTTTGACTTGTATGTTACTGTGTATATGAGGGTGGTCTCGTTTTTTTCTCTTTCTAGCACTGTTGTCTAAAATGGGCCGAATATTTGTACGGAGTTGACTTCGCTAACAGAATATTTCGGAGAGCCTAAACCATAAGACAGGTAGCATGCAATTCTATCAGCCCTTTATTTTTTTCGTCCTGTTACCTTTTCGTTCATATTTATCTGTCGTCCCTTGATAATTTTGTATGTTACTGTATACACATTTTATAATTTGACTTGTATGTTACTGTGTATATGAGGGTGGTCTCGTTTTTTTCTCTTTCTAGCACTGTTGTCTGAAATGGGCCGAATATTTGTACGGAGTTGACTTCGCTAACAGAATATTTCGGAGAGCCTAAACCATAAGACAGGTAACATGCAATTCTATCAGCCTTGTATTTTTTTCGTCCTGTTACCTTTTCTTTCACATTTATCTGTCCTCCCTTGATAATTTTGTATGTTACTGTATACACATTTTATATTTTGACTTGTATGTTAATGTGTATATGAGGGTGGTCTCGTTTTTTTCTCTTTCTAGCACTGTTGTCTGAAATGGGCCGAATATTTCTACGGAGCTGTCTTCGCCAACAGAATATTTCGGAGAGCCTTAACCATACGACAGGTAACATGCAATTCTATCAGCCTTGTGTTTTTTTCGCCCTGTTATCTTTTCTTTCACATTTATCTGTCCTCCCTTGATAATTTTGTATGTTACTGTATACACATTTTGTATTTTGACTTGTATGTTACTGTGTATATGAGGGTGGTCTCGTTTTTTTCTCTTTCTAGCACTGTTGTCAGAAATGGGCCGAATATTTGTACGGAGCTGACTTCGCTAACAGAATATTTCGGAGAGACTAAACCATAAGAAAGGTAACATGCAATTCTATCAGCCTTGTATTTTTTTTCGTCCTGTTACATTTTGATTCATATTTATCTGTCCTCCCTTGATAATTTTGTATGTTACTGTATACACATTTTATATTTTGACTTGTATGTTACAGTGTATATGAGGGTGGTCTCGTTTTTCTCTCTTTCTAGCACTGTTGTCTGAAATGGGCCGAATATTTCTACGGAGCTGACTTCGCCAACAGAATATTTCGGAGAGCCTAACCCATAAGACAGGTAACATGCAATTCTATCAGCCTTGTATTTTTTTTCGCCCTGTTATCTTTTCTTTCACATTTATGTGTCCTCCCTTGATAATTTTGTATGTTACTGTATACACATTTTGTATTTTGACTTGTATGTTACTGTGTATCAGAGGGTGGTCTCGTTTTTTTCTCTTTCTAGCACTGTTGTCTTAAATGGGCCGAATATTTGTACGGAGATGACTTCGCTAAAAGAATATTTCGGAAAGACTAAACCATAAGACAGGTAACATGCAATTCTATCAGCCCTTTATTTTTTTCGTCCTGTTACCTTTTCTTTCATATTTATCTGTCGTCCCTTGATAATTTTGTATGTTACTGTATACACATTTTATAATTTGACTTGTATGTTACTGTGTATATGAGGGTGGTCTCGTTTTTTTCTCTTTCTAGCACTGTTGTCTGAAATGGGCCGAATATTTGTACGGAGTTGACTTCGCTAACAGAATATTTCGGAGAGCCTAAACCATATGACAGGTAACATGCAATTCTATCAGCCTTGTATTTTTTTCGCCCTGTTATCTTTTCTTTCACATTTATCTGTCTTCCCTTGATAATTTTGTATGTTACTGTATACACATTTTGTATTTTGACTTGTATGTTACTGTGTATATGAGGTAGGTCTCGTTTTTTTCTCTTTCTAGCACTGTTGTCTGAAATAGGCCGAATATTTGTACGGAGCTGACTTCGCTAAAAGAATATTTCGGAGAGCCTAAACCATAAGACAGGTAACATGCAGTTCTATCAGCCTTGTAATTTTTTTCGTCCTGTTACATTTTCTTTCACATTTATCTGTCCTCCCTTGATAATTTTGTATGTTACTGTATACACATTTTATATTTTCACTTGTATGTTACTGTGTATATGAGGGTGGTCTTGTTTTTTTCACTTTCTAGCACTGTTGTCTGAAATGGGCCGAATATTTGTACGGAGCTGATTTCGCTAACAGAATATTTCGGAGAGCCTAAACGATAACACAGGTAACATGCAATTCTATCAGCCTTGTATTTTTTTTCGTCCTGTTACATTTTCTTTCACATTTATCTGTCCTCCCTTGATAATTTTGTATGTTACTGTATACACATTTTATCTTTTGACTTGTATGTTACTGTGTATATGAGGGTGGTCTCGTTTTTTTCTCTTTCTAGCACTGTTGTCTGGAATGGGCCGAATATTTGTACGGAGCTGACTTCGCTAACAGAATATTTCGGAGAGCCTAAACTACAAGACAGGTAACATGCAATTCTATCAGCCTTGTAATTTTTTTTTCGTCCTGTTACCTTTTCATTCACATTTATCTGTCCTCCCTTGATAATTTTGTATGTTACTTTATACACATTTTATATTTTAACTTGCATGTTACTGTGTATATGAGGGTGGTCTTGTTTTTTTCACTTTCTGGCACTGTTGTCTGAAATGGGCCGAATATATGTACGGAGCTGACTTCGCTAACAGAATATTTCGGAGAGCCTAAACGATAACACAGGTAACATGCAATTCTATCAGCCTTGTATTTTTTTTTCGTCCTGTTACCTTTATTTTCACATTTATGGTCCTCCCTTAATAATTTTGAATGTTACTGTATACACATTTTATATTTTGACTTGTATGTTACTGTGTATATGAGGGTGGTCTTGTTTTTTTCTCTTTCTAGCACTGTTGTCTGAAATGGGCCGAATATTTGTAAGGAGCTGACTTCGCTAACAGAATATTTCGGAGAGCCTAAACCATAAGACAGGTAACATACAATTCTATCAGCCCTTTATTTTTTTTCGTCCTGTTACCTTTTCTTTCATATTTATCTGTCCTCCCTTGATAATTTTGTATGTTACTGTATACACATTTTATATTTTGACTTGTATGTTACTGTGTATATGAGGGTGGTCTCGTTTTTTTCTCTTTCTAGCACTGTTGTCTGAAATGGGCCGAATATTTGTACGGAGTTCACTTCGCTAACAGAATATTTCGGAGAGCCTAAACCATAAGACAGGTAACATGCAGTTCTATCAGCCTTGTATTTTTTTTCGTCCTGTTACCTTTTCTTTCACATTTATCTGTCCTCCCTTGATAATTTTGTATGTTACTGTATACACATTTTATATTTTGACTTGTATGTTACTGTGTATATGAGGGTGGTCTTGTTTTTTCTCTTTCTAGCACTGTTGTCTGAAATGGGCCGAATATTAGTACGGAGCTGACTTCGCTAACAGAATATTTCGGAGAACCTAAACCATAAGACAGGTAACATGCAATTCTATCAGCCATTTATTTTCTTTCATATTTACCTGTCCTCCCTTGATAATTTTGTATGTTACTGTATGCACATTTTATATTTTGACTTGTATGTTACTGTGTATATGAGGGTGGTCTCGTTTTTTTCTCTTTCTAGCACTGTTGTCTGAAATGGGCCGAATGTTTCTACGGAGCTGACTTCGCCAACAGAATATTTCGGAGAGCCTAAACCATAAGACAGGTAACATGCAATTCTATCAGCCTTGTATTTTTTTCGTCCTGTTACATTTTCTTTCACATTTATCTGTCCTCCCTTGATAATTTTGTATGTTACTGTATACACATTTTATATTTTCACTTGTATGTTACTGTGTATATGAGGGTGGTCTTGTTTTTTTCACTTTCTAGCACTGTTGTCTGAAATGGGCCGAATATTTGTACGGAGCTGACTTCGCTAACAGAATATTTCGGAGAGCCTAAACGATAACACAGGTAACATGCAATTCTATCAGCCTTGTATTTTTTTTTCGTCCTGTTACCTTTTCTTTCACATTTATCTGTCCTCCCTTGATAATTTTGTATGTTACTGTATACACATTTTATATTTTGACTTTTATGTTACTGTGTATATGAGGGTGGTCTTTTTTTTTCTCTTTCTAGCACTGTTGTCTGAAATGTGCCGAATATTTGTACGAGTTGACTTCGCTAGCAGAATATTTCGGAGAGCCTAAACCATAAGACAGGTAACATGCAATTCTATCAGCCTTGTATTTTTTTTCGTCCTGTTACCTTTTCTTTCACATTTATCTGTCCTCCCTTGATAATTTTGTATGTTACTGTATACACATTTTATATTTTGACTTGTATGTTACTGTGTATATGAGGGTGGTCTTGTTTTTTTCTCTTTCTAGCACTGTTGTCTGAAATGGGCCGATAATTTCTACGAAGCTGACTTCGCCAACAGAATATTTCGGAGAGCCTTACCCATAAGACAGGTAACATGCAATTCTATCAGCCTTGTATTTTTTTTCACCCTGTTATCTTTTCTTTCTCATTTATCTGTCCTCCCTTGATAATTTTGTATGTTACTGTATACACATTTTGTATTTTGACTAGTATGTTACTGTGTATATGAGGGTGGTCTCGTTTTTTTCTCTTTCTAGCACTGTTGTCTGAAATGGGCCGAATATTTGTACGGAGCTGACTTCGCTAAAAGAATATTTCGGAAAGCCTAAACCATAAGACAGGTAACATGCAATTCTATCAGCCTTGTATTTTTTTCGCCCTGTTATCTTTTCTTTCACATTTATCTGTCTTCCCTTGATAATTTTGTATGTTACTGTATACACATTTTGTATTTTGACTTGTATGTTACTGTGTATATGAGGGTGGTCTCGTTTTTTTCTCTTTCTAGCACTGTTGTCTGAAATGGGACGATTATTTGTACGGAGCTGACTTCGCTAAAAGAATATTTCGGAGAGCCAAACCATAAGACAGGTAAAATGCAGTTCTATCAGCCTTGTATTTTTTTTCGTCCTGTTACATTTTCTTTCACATTTATCTGTCCTCCCTTGATAATTTTGTATGTTACTGTATACACATTTTATATTTTGACTTGTATGTTACTCTGTATATGAGGGTGGTCTTGTTTTTTTCTCTTTCTAGCACTGTTGTCTGAAATGGGCCGAATATTTGTACGGAGCTGACTTCGCTAACAGAATATTTCGGAGAGCCTAAACCATAAGACAGGTAGCATGCAATTCTATCAGCCCTTTATTTTTTTCGTCCTGTTACCTTTTCTTTCATATTTATCTGTCGTCCCTTGATAATTTTGTATGTTACTGTATACACATTTTATAATTTGACTTGTATGTTACTGTGTACATGAGGTAGGTCTCGTTTTTTTCTCTTTCTAGCACTGTTGTCTGAAATGGGCCGAATATTTGTACGGAGTTGACTTCGCTAACAGAATATTTCGGAGAGCCTAAACCATAAGACAGGTAACATGCAGATCTATCAGCCTTGTATTTTTTTCGTCCTGTTACCTTTTCTTTCACATTTATCTGTCCTCCCTTGATAATTTTGTATGTTACTGTATACACATTTTATAATTTGACTTGTATGTTAATGTGTATATGAGGGTGGTCTCGTTTTTTTCTCTTTCTAGCACTGTTGTCTGAAATGGGCCGAATATTTCTACGGAGCTGTCTTCGCCAACAGAATATTTCGGAGAGCCTTAACCATACGACAGGTAACATGCAATTCTATCAGCCTTGTGTTTTTTTTTCGCCCTGTTATCTTTTCTTTCACATTTATGTGTCCTCCCTTGATAATTTTGTATGTTACTGTATACACATTTCGTATTTTGACTTGTATGTTACTGTGTATATGATGGTGGTCTCGTTTTTTTCTCTTTCTAGCACTGTTGTCAGAAATGGGCCGAATATTTGTACGGAGCTGACTTCGCTAACAGAATATTTCGGAGAGACTAAACCATAAGAAAGGTAACATGCAATTCTATCAGCCTTGTATTTTTTTCGTCCTGTTACATTTTGTTTTATATTTATCTGTCCTCCCTTGATAATTTTGTATGTTACTGTATACACATTTTATATTTTGACTTGTATGTTACTGTGTATATGAGGGTGGTCTCGTTTTTCTCTCTTTCTAGCACTGTTGTCTGAAATGGGCCGAATATTTCTACGGAGCTGACTTCGCCAACAGAATATTTCGGAGAGCCTAACCCATAAGACAGGTAACATGCAATTCTATCAGCCTTGTATTTTTTTTTCGCCCTGTTATCTTTTCTTTCACATTTATGTGTCCTCCCTTGATAATTTTGTATGTTACTGTATACACATTTTGTATTTTGACTTGTATGTTACTGTGTATATGAGGGTGGTCTCGTTTTTTTCTCTTTCTAGCACTGTTGTCTTAAATGGGCCGAATATTTGTACGGAGATGACTTCGCCAACAGAATATTTCGGAAAGCCTAAACCATAAGACAGGTAACATGCAATTCTATCAGCCTTGTATTTTTTTCGCCCTGTTATCTTTTCTTTCACATTTATCTGTCTTCCCTTGATAATTTTGTATGTTACTATATACACATTTTATATTTTGACTTGTATGTTACAGTGTATATGAGGGTGGTCTCGTTTTTTTCTCTTTCTAGCACTATTGTCTGAAATGGGCCGAATATTTGTACGGAGCTGACTTCGCTAACAGAATATTTCGGAGAGCCTAAACCATAAGACAGGTAACATGCAATTCTATCAGCCTTGTATTTTTTTCGCCCTGTTATCTTTTCTTTCACATTTATCTGTCTTCCCTTGTTAATTTTGTATGTTACTGTATACACATTTTGTATTTTGACTTGTATGTTACTGTGTATATGAGGGTGGTCTCGTTTTTTTCTCTTTCTAGCACTGTTGTCTGAAATGGGCCGAATATTTGTACGGAGCTGACTTCGCTAAAAGAATATTTCGGAGAGCCTAAACCATAAGACAGGTAACATGCAGTTCTATCAGCCTTGTATTTTTTTTCGTCCTGTTACATTTTCTTTCACATTTATCTGTCCTCCCTTGATAATTTTGTATGTTACTATATACACATTTTATATTTTGACTTGTATGTTACTGTGTATATGAGGGTGGTCTCGTTTTTTTCTCTTTCTAGCACTATTGTCTGAAATGGGCCGAATATTTGTACGGAGCTGACTTCGCTAACAGAATATTTCGGAGAGCCTAAACCATAAGACAGGTAACATGCAATTTTATCAGCCCTTTATTTTTTTCGTCCTGTTACCTTTTCTTTCATATTTATCTGTCCTCCCTTGATAATTTTGTATGTTACTGTATACACATTTTATATTTTGACTTGTATGTTACTGTGTATATGAGGGTGGTCTCGTTTTTTTCTCTTTCTAGCACTGTTGTCTGAAATGGGCCGAATATTTGTACGGAGTTGACTTCGCTAACAGAATATTTCGGAGAGCCTAAACCATAAGACAGGTAACATGCAATTCTATCTGCCCTTTATTTTTTTTCGTCCTGTTACCTTTTCTTTCATATTTATCTGTCGTCCCTTGATAATTTTGTATGTTACTGTATACACATTTTATAATTTGACTTGTATGTTACTGTGTATATGAGGGTGGTCTCGTTTTTTTCTCTTTCTAGCACTGTTGTCTGAAATGGGCAGAATATTTCTACGGAGTTGACTTCGCTAACAGAATATTTCGGAGAGCCTAAACCATAAGACAGGTAACATGCAATTTTATCAGCCCTTTATTTTTTTCGTCCTGTTACCTTTTCTTTCATATTTATCTGTCCTCCCTTGATAATTTTGTATGTTACTGTATACATATTTTATATTTTGACTTGTATGTTACTGTGTATATGAGGGTGGTCTCGTTTTTTTCTCTTTCTAGCACTGTTGTCTGAAATGGGCCGAATATTTGTACGGAGTTGACTTCGCTAACAGAATATTTCGGAGAGCCTAAACCATAAGACAGGTAACATGCAATTCTATCAGCCTTGTATTTTTTTCGTCCTGTTACCTTTTCTTTCACATTTATCTGTCCTCCCTTGATAATTTTGTATGTTACTGTATACACATTTTATATTTTGACTTGTATGTTACTGTGTATATGAGGGTGGTCTCGTTTTTTTCTCTTTCTAGCACTGTTGTCTGAAATGGGCCGAATATTTCTACGGAGCTGTCTTCGCCAACAGAATATTTCGAAGAGCCTAAACCATACGACAGGTAACATGCAATTCTATCAGCCTTGTGTTTTTTTTTCGCCCTGTTATCTTTTCTTTCACATTTATCTGTCCTCCCTTGATAATTTTGTATGTTACTGTATACACATTTTATATTTTGACTTGTGTGTTACTGTGTATATGAGGGTGGTCTTGTTTTTTTCACTTTCTGGCACTGTTGTCTGAAATGGGCCGAATATTTGTAAGGAGCTGACTTCGCTAACAGAATATTTCGGAGAGCCTAAACCATAAGACAGGTAACATGCAGTTCTATCAGCCTTGTATTTTTTTTCGTCCTGTTACCATTTCTTTCACATTTATCTGTCCTCCCTTGATAATTTTGTATGTTACTGTATACACATTTTATATTTTGACTTGTATGTTACTGTGTATATGAGGGTGGTCTTGTTTTTTTCACTTTCTAGCACTGTTGTCTGAAATGGGCCGAATACTTGTACGGAGCTGACTTCGCTAACAGAATATTTCGGAGAGCCTAAACGATAACACAGGTAACATGCAATTCTATCAGCCTTGTATTTTTTTTTCGTCCTGTTACCTTTTCTTTCACATTTATCTGTCCTCCCTTGATAATTTTGTATGTTACAGTATACACATTTTATATTTTGACTTGTATCTTACTGTGTATATGAGGGTGGTCTTTTTTTTTCTCTTTCTAGCACTGTTGTCTGAAATGTGCCAAATATTTGTACGAGTTGACTTCGCTAACAGAATATTTCGGAGAGCCTAAACCATAAGACAGGTAACATGCAATTCTATCAGCCTTGTATTTTTTTTCGTCCTGTTACCTTTTCTTTCACATTTATCTGTCCTCCCTTGATAATTTTGTATGTTACTGTATACACATTTTATATTTTGACTTGTATGTTACTGTGTATATGAGGGTGGTCTTGTTTTTTTCTCTTTCTAGCACTGTTGTCTGAAATGGGCCGATAATTTCTACGGAGCTGACTTCGCCAACAGAATATTTCGGAGAGCCTTACCCATAAGACAGGTAACATGCAATTCTATCAGCCTTGTATTTTTTTTCGCCCTGTTATCTTTTCTTTCTCATTTATCTGTCCTCCCTTGATAATTTTGTATGTTACTGTATACACATTTTGTATTTTGACTTGTATGTTACTGTGTATATGAGGGTGGTCTCGTTTTTTTCTCTTTCTAGCACTGTTGTCTGAAATGGGCCGAATATTTGTCCGGAGCTGACTTCGCTAAAAGAATATTTCGGAAAGCCTAAACCATAAGACAGGTAACATGCAATTCTATCAGCCTTGTATTTTTTTCGCCCTGTTATCTTTTCCTTCACATTTATCTGTCTTCCCTTGATAATTTTGTATGTTACTGTATACACATTTTGTATTTTGACTTGTATGTTACTGTGTATATGAGGGTGGTCTCGTTTTTTTCTCTTTCTAGCACTGTTGTCTGAAATGGGCCGATTATTTGTACGGAGCTGACTTCGCTAAAAGAATATTTCGAGAGCCAAACCATAAGACAGGTAAAATGCAGTTCTATCAGCCTTGTATTTTTTTTCGTCCTGTTACATTTTCTTTCACATTTATCTGTCCTCCCTTGATAATTTTGTATGTTACTGTATACACATTTTATATTTTGACTTGTATGTTACTGTGTATATGAGGGTGGTCTTGTTTTTTTCACTTTCCAGCACTGTTGTCTGAAATGGGCCGAATATTTGTACGGAGCTGATTTCGCTAACAGAATATTTCGGAGAGCCTAAACGATAACACAGGTAACATGCAATTCTATCAGCCTTGTATTTTTTTTCGTCCTGTTACATTTTCTTTCACATTTATCTGTCCTCCCTTGATAATTTTGTATGTTACTGTATACACATTTTATATTTTGACTTGTATGTTACTGTGTATATGAGGGTGGTCTTGTTTTTTTCTCTTTCTAGCACTGTTGTCTGAAATGGGCCGAATATTTGTACGGAGCTGACTTCGCTAACAGAATATTTCGGAGAGCCTAAACCATAAGACAGGTAACATGCAATTTTATCAGCCCTTTATTTTTTTCGTCCTGTTACCTTTTCTTTCATATTTATCTGTCCTCCCTTGATAATTTTGTATGTTACTGTATACACATTTTATATTTTGACTTGTATGTTACTGTGTATATGAGGGTGGTCTCGTTTTTTTCTCTTTCTAGCACTGTTGTCTAAAATGGGCCGAATATTTGTACGGAGTTGACTTCGCTAACAGAATATTTCGGAGAGCCTAAACCATAAGACAGGTAGCATGCAATTCTATCAGCCTTGTATTTTTTTTCGTCCTGTTACATTTTCTTTCACATTTATCTGTCCTCCCTTGATAATTTTGTATGTTACTGTATACACATTTTATATTTTGACTTGTATGTTACTGTGTATATGAGGGTGGTCTTGTTTTTTTCTCTTTCTAGCACTGTTGTCTGAAATGGGCCGAATATTTGTACGGAGCTGACTTCGCTAACAGAATATTTCGGAGAGCCTAAACCATAAGACAGGTAACATGCAATTTTATCAGCCCTTTATTTTTTTCGTCCTGTTACCTTTTCTTTCATATTTATCTGTCCTCCCTTGATAATTTTGTATGTTACTGTATACACATTTTATATTTTGACTTGTATGTTACTGTGTATATGAGGGTGGTCTCGTTTTTTTCTCTTTCTAGCACTGTTGTCTAAAATGGGCCGAATATTTGTACGGAGTTGACTTCGCTAACAGAATATTTCGGAGAGCCTAAACCATAAGACAGGTAGCATGCAATTCTATCAGCCCTTTATTTTTTTCGTCCTGTTACCTTTTCTTTCATATTTATCTGTCGTCCCTTGATAATTTGGTATGTTACTGTATATACATTTTATAATTTGACTTGTATGTTACTGTGTATATGAGGGTGGTCTCGTTTTTTTCTCTTTCTAGCACTGTTGTCTGAAATGGGCCGAATATTTGTACGGAGTTGACTTCGCTAACAGAATATTTCGGAGAGCCTAAACCATAAGACAGGTAACATGCAATTCTATCAGCCTTGTATTTTTTTCGTCCTGTTACCTTTTCTTTCACATTTATCTGTCCTCCCTTGATAATTTTGTATGTTACTGTATACACATTTTATATTTTGACTTGTATGTTAATGTGTATATGAGGGTGGTCTCGTTTTTTTCTCTTTCTAGAACTGTTGTCTGAAATGGGCCGAATATTTCTACGGAGCTGTCTTCGCCAACAGAATATTTCGGAGAGCCTTAACCATACGACAGGTAACATGCAATTCTATCAGCCTTGTGTTTTTTTTTCGCCCTGTTATCTTTTCTTTTACATTTATGTGTCCTCCCTTGATAATTTTGTATGTTACTGTATACACATTTTGTATTTTGACTTGTATGTTACTGTGTATATGATGGTGGTCTCGTTTTTTTCTCTTTCTAGCACTGTTGTCAGAAATGGGCCGAATATTTGTACGGAGCTGACTTCGCTAACAGAATATTTCGGAGAGACTAAACCATAAGAAAGGTAACATGCAATTCTATCAGCCTTGTATTTTTTTCGTCCTGTTACATTTTGTTTCATATTTATCTGTCCTCCCTTGATAATTTTGTATGTTACTGTATACACATTTTATATTTTGACTTGTATGTTACTGTGTATATGAGGGTGGTCTCGTTTTTCTCTCTTTCTAGCACTGTTGTCTGAAATGGGCCGAATATTTCGACGGAGCTGACTTCGCCAACAGAATATTTCGGAGAGCCTAACCCATAAGACAGGTAACATGCAATTCTATCAGCCTTGTATTTTTTTTTCGCCCTGTTATCTTTTCTTTCACATTTATGTGTCCTCCCTTGATAATTTTGTATGTTACTGTATACACATTTTGTATTTTGACTTGTATGTTACTGTGTATATGAGGGTGGTCTCGTTTTTTTCTCTTTCTAGCACTGTTGTCTTAAATGGGCCGAATATTTGTACGGAGATGACTTCGCCAACAGAATATTTCGGAAAGCCTAAACCATAAGACAGGTAACATGCAATTCTATCAGCCTTGTATTTTTTTCGCCCTGTTATCTTTTCTTTCACATTTATCTGTCTTCCCTTGATAATTTTGTATGTTACTATATACACATTTTATATTTTGACTTGTATGTTACAGTGTATATGAGGGTGGTCTCGTTTTTTTCTCTTTCTAGCACTATTGTCTGAAATGGGCCGAATATTTGTACGGAGCTGACTTCGCTAACAGAATATTTCGGAGAGCCTAAACCATAAGACAGGTAACATGCAATTCTATCAGCCTTGTATTTTTTTCGCCCTGTTATCTTTTCTTTCACATTTATCTGTCTTCCCTTGTTAATTTTGTATGTTACTGTATACACATTTTGTATTTTGACTTGTATGTTACTGTGTATATGAGGGTGGTCTCGTTTTTTTCTCTTTCTAGCACTGTTGTCTGAAATGGGCCGAATATTTGTACGGAGCTGACTTCGCTAAAAGAATATTTCGGAGAGCCTAAACCATAAGACAGGTAACATGCAGTTCTATCAGCCTTGTATTTTTTTTCGTCCTGTTACATTTTCTTTCACATTTATCTGTCCTCCCTTGATAATTTTGTATGTTACTATATACACATTTTATATTTTGACTTGTATGTTACTGTGTATATGAGGGTGGTCTTTTTTTTTCTCTTTCTAGCACTGTTGTCTGAAATGTGCCAAATATTTGTACGAGTTGACTTCGCTAACAGAATATTTCGGAGAGCCTAAACCATAAGACAGGTAACATGCAATTCTATCAGCCTTGTATTTTTTTTCGTCCTGTTACCTTTTCTTTCACATTTATCTGTCCTCCCTTGATAATTTTGTATGTTACTGTATACACATTTTATATTTTGACTTGTATGTTACTGTGTATATGAGGGTGGTCTTGTTTTTTTCTCTTTCTAGCACTGTTGTCTGAAATGGGCCGATAATTTCTACGGAGCTGACTTCGCCAACAGAATATTTCGGAGAGCCTTACCCATAAGACAGGTAACATGCAATTCTATCAGCCTTGTATTTTTTTTCGCCCTGTTATCTTTTCTTTCTCATTTATCTGTCCTCCCTTGATAATTTTGTATGTTACTGTATACACATTTTGTATTTTGACTTGTATGTTACTGTGTATATGAGGGTGGTCTCGTTTTTTTCTCTTTCTAGCACTGTTGTCTGAAATGGGCCGAATATTTGTCCGGAGCTGACTTCGCTAAAAGAATATTTCGGAAAGCCTAAACCATAAGACAGGTAACATGCAATTCTATCAGCCTTGTATTTTTTTCGCCCTGTTATCTTTTCCTTCACATTTATCTGTCTTCCCTTGATAATTTTGTATGTTACTGTATACACATTTTGTATTTTGACTTGTATGTTACTGTGTATATGAGGGTGGTCTCGTTTTTTTCTCTTTCTAGCACTGTTGTCTGAAATGGGCCGATTATTTGTACGGAGCTGACTTCGCTAAAAGAATATTTCGAGAGCCAAACCATAAGACAGGTAAAATGCAGTTCTATCAGCCTTGTATTTTTTTTCGTCCTGTTACATTTTCTTTCACATTTATCTGTCCTCCCTTGATAATTTTGTATGTTACTGTATACACATTTTATATTTTGACTTGTATGTTACTGTGTATATGAGGGTGGTCTTGTTTTTTTCACTTTCCAGCACTGTTGTCTGAAATGGGCCGAATATTTGTACGGAGCTGATTTCGCTAACAGAATATTTCGGAGAGCCTAAACGATAACACAGGTAACATGCAATTCTATCAGCCTTGTATTTTTTTTCGTCCTGTTACATTTTCTTTCACATTTATCTGTCCTCCCTTGATAATTTTGTATGTTACTGTATACACATTTTATATTTTGACTTGTATGTTACTGTGTATATGAGGGTGGTCTTGTTTTTTTCTCTTTCTAGCACTGTTGTCTGAAATGGGCCGAATATTTGTACGGAGCTGACTTCGCTAACAGAATATTTCGGAGAGCCTAAACCATAAGACAGGTAACATGCAATTTTATCAGCCCTTTATTTTTTTCGTCCTGTTACCTTTTCTTTCATATTTATCTGTCCTCCCTTGATAATTTTGTATGTTACTGTATACACATTTTATATTTTGACTTGTATGTTACTGTGTATATGAGGGTGGTCTCGTTTTTTTCTCTTTCTAGCACTGTTGTCTAAAATGGGCCGAATATTTGTACGGAGTTGACTTCGCTAACAGAATATTTCGGAGAGCCTAAACCATAAGACAGGTAGCATGCAATTCTATCAGCCTTGTATTTTTTTTCGTCCTGTTACATTTTCTTTCACATTTATCTGTCCTCCCTTGATAATTTTGTATGTTACTGTATACACATTTTATATTTTGACTTGTATGTTACTGTGTATATGAGGGTGGTCTTGTTTTTTTCTCTTTCTAGCACTGTTGTCTGAAATGGGCCGAATATTTGTACGGAGCTGACTTCGCTAACAGAATATTTCGGAGAGCCTAAACCATAAGACAGGTAACATGCAATTTTATCAGCCCTTTATTTTTTTCGTCCTGTTACCTTTTCTTTCATATTTATCTGTCCTCCCTTGATAATTTTGTATGTTACTGTATACACATTTTATATTTTGACTTGTATGTTACTGTGTATATGAGGGTGGTCTCGTTTTTTTCTCTTTCTAGCACTGTTGTCTAAAATGGGCCGAATATTTGTACGGAGTTGACTTCGCTAACAGAATATTTCGGAGAGCCTAAACCATAAGACAGGTAGCATGCAATTCTATCAGCCCTTTATTTTTTTCGTCCTGTTACCTTTTCTTTCATATTTATCTGTCGTCCCTTGATAATTTGGTATGTTACTGTATATACATTTTATAATTTGACTTGTATGTTACTGTGTATATGAGGGTGGTCTCGTTTTTTTCTCTTTCTAGCACTGTTGTCTGAAATGGGCCGAATATTTGTACGGAGTTGACTTCGCTAACAGAATATTTCGGAGAGCCTAAACCATAAGACAGGTAACATGCAATTCTATCAGCCTTGTATTTTTTTCGTCCTGTTACCTTTTCTTTCACATTTATCTGTCCTCCCTTGATAATTTTGTATGTTACTGTATACACATTTTATATTTTGACTTGTATGTTAATGTGTATATGAGGGTGGTCTCGTTTTTTTCTCTTTCTAGAACTGTTGTCTGAAATGGGCCGAATATTTCTACGGAGCTGTCTTCGCCAACAGAATATTTCGGAGAGCCTTAACCATACGACAGGTAACATGCAATTCTATCAGCCTTGTGTTTTTTTTTCGCCCTGTTATCTTTTCTTTTACATTTATGTGTCCTCCCTTGATAATTTTGTATGTTACTGTATACACATTTTGTATTTTGACTTGTATGTTACTGTGTATATGATGGTGGTCTCGTTTTTTTCTCTTTCTAGCACTGTTGTCAGAAATGGGCCGAATATTTGTACGGAGCTGACTTCGCTAACAGAATATTTCGGAGAGACTAAACCATAAGAAAGGTAACATGCAATTCTATCAGCCTTGTATTTTTTTCGTCCTGTTACATTTTGTTTCATATTTATCTGTCCTCCCTTGATAATTTTGTATGTTACTGTATACACATTTTATATTTTGACTTGTATGTTACTGTGTATATGAGGGTGGTCTCGTTTTTCTCTCTTTCTAGCACTGTTGTCTGAAATGGGCCGAATATTTCGACGGAGCTGACTTCGCCAACAGAATATTTCGGAGAGCCTAACCCATAAGACAGGTAACATGCAATTCTATCAGCCTTGTATTTTTTTTTCGCCCTGTTATCTTTTCTTTCACATTTATGTGTCCTCCCTTGATAATTTTGTATGTTACTGTATACACATTTTGTATTTTGACTTGTATGTTACTGTGTATATGAGGGTGGTCTCGTTTTTTTCTCTTTCTAGCACTGTTGTCTTAAATGGGCCGAATATTTGTACGGAGATGACTTCGCCAACAGAATATTTCGGAAAGCCTAAACCATAAGACAGGTAACATGCAATTCTATCAGCCTTGTATTTTTTTCGCCCTGTTATCTTTTCTTTCACATTTATCTGTCTTCCCTTGATAATTTTGTATGTTACTATATACACATTTTATATTTTGACTTGTATGTTACAGTGTATATGAGGGTGGTCTCGTTTTTTTCTCTTTCTAGCACTATTGTCTGAAATGGGCCGAATATTTGTACGGAGCTGACTTCGCTAACAGAATATTTCGGAGAGCCTAAACCATAAGACAGGTAACATGCAATTCTATCAGCCTTGTATTTTTTTCGCCCTGTTATCTTTTCTTTCACATTTATCTGTCTTCCCTTGTTAATTTTGTATGTTACTGTATACACATTTTGTATTTTGACTTGTATGTTACTGTGTATATGAGGGTGGTCTCGTTTTTTTCTCTTTCTAGCACTGTTGTCTGAAATGGGCCGAATATTTGTACGGAGCTGACTTCGCTAAAAGAATATTTCGGAGAGCCTAAACCATAAGACAGGTAACATGCAGTTCTATCAGCCTTGTATTTTTTTTCGTCCTGTTACATTTTCTTTCACATTTATCTGTCCTCCCTTGATAATTTTGTATGTTACTATATACACATTTTATATTTTGACTTGTATGTTACTGTGTATATGAGGGTGGTCTCGTTTTTTTCTCTTTCTAGCACTATTGTCTGAAATGGGCCGAATATTTGTACGGAGCTGACTTCGCTAACAGAATATTTCGGAGAGCCTAAACCATAAGACAGGTAACATGCAATTTTATCAGCCCTTTATTTTTTTCGTCCTGTTACCTTTTCTTTCATATTTATCTGTCCTCCCTTGATAATTTTGTATGTTACTGTATACACATTTTATATTTTGACTTGTATGTTACTGTGTATATGAGGGTGGTCTCGTTTTTTTCTCTTTCTAGCACTGTTGTCTGAAATGGGCCGAATATTTGTACGGAGTTGACTTCGCTAACAGAATATTTCGGAGAGCCTAAACCATAAGACAGGTAACATGCAATTCTATCTGCCCTTTATTTTTTTTCGTCCTGTTACCTTTTCTTTCATATTTATCTGTCGTCCCTTGATAATTTTGTATGTTACTGTATACACATTTTATAATTTGACTTGTATGTTACTGTGTATATGAGGGTGGTCTCGTTTTTTTCTCTTTCTAGCACTGTTGTCTGAAATGGGCAGAATATTTCTACGGAGTTGACTTCGCTAACAGAATATTTCGGAGAGCCTAAACCATAAGACAGGTAACATGCAATTTTATCAGCCCTTTATTTTTTTCGTCCTGTTACCTTTTCTTTCATATTTATCTGTCCTCCCTTGATAATTTTGTATGTTACTGTATACATATTTTATATTTTGACTTGTATGTTACTGTGTATATGAGGGTGGTCTCGTTTTTTTCTCTTTCTAGCACTGTTGTCTGAAATGGGCCGAATATTTGTACGGAGTTGACTTCGCTAACAGAATATTTCGGAGAGCCTAAACCATAAGACAGGTAACATGCAATTCTATCAGCCTTGTATTTTTTTCGTCCTGTTACCTTTTCTTTCACATTTATCTGTCCTCCCTTGATAATTTTGTATGTTACTGTATACACATTTTATATTTTGACTTGTATGTTACTGTGTATATGAGGGTGGTCTCGTTTTTTTCTCTTTCTAGCACTGTTGTCTGAAATGGGCCGAATATTTCTACGGAGCTGTCTTCGCCAACAGAATATTTCGAAGAGCCTAAACCATACGACAGGTAACATGCAATTCTATCAGCCTTGTGTTTTTTTTTCGCCCTGTTATCTTTTCTTTCACATTTATCTGTCCTCCCTTGATAATTTTGTATGTTACTGTATACACATTTTATATTTTGACTTGTGTGTTACTGTGTATATGAGGGTGGTCTTGTTTTTTTCACTTTCTGGCACTGTTGTCTGAAATGGGCCGAATATTTGTAAGGAGCTGACTTCGCTAACAGAATATTTCGGAGAGCCTAAACCATAAGACAGGTAACATGCAGTTCTATCAGCCTTGTATTTTTTTTCGTCCTGTTACCATTTCTTTCACATTTATCTGTCCTCCCTTGATAATTTTGTATGTTACTGTATACACATTTTATATTTTGACTTGTATGTTACTGTGTATATGAGGGTGGTCTTGTTTTTTTCACTTTCTAGCACTGTTGTCTGAAATGGGCCGAATACTTGTACGGAGCTGACTTCGCTAACAGAATATTTCGGAGAGCCTAAACGATAACACAGGTAACATGCAATTCTATCAGCCTTGTATTTTTTTTTCGTCCTGTTACCTTTTCTTTCACATTTATCTGTCCTCCCTTGATAATTTTGTATGTTACAGTATACACATTTTATATTTTGACTTGTATCTTACTGTGTATATGAGGGTGGTCTTTTTTTTTCTCTTTCTAGCACTGTTGTCTGAAATGTGCCAAATATTTGTACGAGTTGACTTCGCTAACAGAATATTTCGGAGAGCCTAAACCATAAGACAGGTAACATGCAATTCTATCAGCCTTGTATTTTTTTTCGTCCTGTTACCTTTTCTTTCACATTTATCTGTCCTCCCTTGATAATTTTGTATGTTACTGTATACACATTTTATATTTTGACTTGTATGTTACTGTGTATATGAGGGTGGTCTTGTTTTTTTCTCTTTCTAGCACTGTTGTCTGAAATGGGCCGATAATTTCTACGGAGCTGACTTCGCCAACAGAATATTTCGGAGAGCCTTACCCATAAGACAGGTAACATGCAATTCTATCAGCCTTGTATTTTTTTTCGCCCTGTTATCTTTTCTTTCTCATTTATCTGTCCTCCCTTGATAATTTTGTATGTTACTGTATACACATTTTGTATTTTGACTTGTATGTTACTGTGTATATGAGGGTGGTCTCGTTTTTTTCTCTTTCTAGCACTGTTGTCTGAAATGGGCCGAATATTTGTCCGGAGCTGACTTCGCTAAAAGAATATTTCGGAAAGCCTAAACCATAAGACAGGTAACATGCAATTCTATCAGCCTTGTATTTTTTTCGCCCTGTTATCTTTTCCTTCACATTTATCTGTCTTCCCTTGATAATTTTGTATGTTACTGTATACACATTTTGTATTTTGACTTGTATGTTACTGTGTATATGAGGGTGGTCTCGTTTTTTTCTCTTTCTAGCACTGTTGTCTGAAATGGGCCGATTATTTGTACGGAGCTGACTTCGCTAAAAGAATATTTCGAGAGCCAAACCATAAGACAGGTAAAATGCAGTTCTATCAGCCTTGTATTTTTTTTCGTCCTGTTACATTTTCTTTCACATTTATCTGTCCTCCCTTGATAATTTTGTATGTTACTGTATACACATTTTATATTTTGACTTGTATGTTACTGTGTATATGAGGGTGGTCTTGTTTTTTTCACTTTCCAGCACTGTTGTCTGAAATGGGCCGAATATTTGTACGGAGCTGATTTCGCTAACAGAATATTTCGGAGAGCCTAAACGATAACACAGGTAACATGCAATTCTATCAGCCTTGTATTTTTTTTCGTCCTGTTACATTTTCTTTCACATTTATCTGTCCTCCCTTGATAATTTTGTATGTTACTGTATACACATTTTATATTTTGACTTGTATGTTACTGTGTATATGAGGGTGGTCTTGTTTTTTTCTCTTTCTAGCACTGTTGTCTGAAATGGGCCGAATATTTGTACGGAGCTGACTTCGCTAACAGAATATTTCGGAGAGCCTAAACCATAAGACAGGTAACATGCAATTTTATCAGCCCTTTATTTTTTTCGTCCTGTTACCTTTTCTTTCATATTTATCTGTCCTCCCTTGATAATTTTGTATGTTACTGTATACACATTTTATATTTTGACTTGTATGTTACTGTGTATATGAGGGTGGTCTCGTTTTTTTCTCTTTCTAGCACTGTTGTCTAAAATGGGCCGAATATTTGTACGGAGTTGACTTCGCTAACAGAATATTTCGGAGAGCCTAAACCATAAGACAGGTAGCATGCAATTCTATCAGCCTTGTATTTTTTTTCGTCCTGTTACATTTTCTTTCACATTTATCTGTCCTCCCTTGATAATTTTGTATGTTACTGTATACACATTTTATATTTTGACTTGTATGTTACTGTGTATATGAGGGTGGTCTTGTTTTTTTCTCTTTCTAGCACTGTTGTCTGAAATGGGCCGAATATTTGTACGGAGCTGACTTCGCTAACAGAATATTTCGGAGAGCCTAAACCATAAGACAGGTAACATGCAATTTTATCAGCCCTTTATTTTTTTCGTCCTGTTACCTTTTCTTTCATATTTATCTGTCCTCCCTTGATAATTTTGTATGTTACTGTATACACATTTTATATTTTGACTTGTATGTTACTGTGTATATGAGGGTGGTCTCGTTTTTTTCTCTTTCTAGCACTGTTGTCTAAAATGGGCCGAATATTTGTACGGAGTTGACTTCGCTAACAGAATATTTCGGAGAGCCTAAACCATAAGACAGGTAGCATGCAATTCTATCAGCCCTTTATTTTTTTCGTCCTGTTACCTTTTCTTTCATATTTATCTGTCGTCCCTTGATAATTTGGTATGTTACTGTATATACATTTTATAATTTGACTTGTATGTTACTGTGTATATGAGGGTGGTCTCGTTTTTTTCTCTTTCTAGCACTGTTGTCTGAAATGGGCCGAATATTTGTACGGAGTTGACTTCGCTAACAGAATATTTCGGAGAGCCTAAACCATAAGACAGGTAACATGCAATTCTATCAGCCTTGTATTTTTTTCGTCCTGTTACCTTTTCTTTCACATTTATCTGTCCTCCCTTGATAATTTTGTATGTTACTGTATACACATTTTATATTTTGACTTGTATGTTAATGTGTATATGAGGGTGGTCTCGTTTTTTTCTCTTTCTAGAACTGTTGTCTGAAATGGGCCGAATATTTCTACGGAGCTGTCTTCGCCAACAGAATATTTCGGAGAGCCTTAACCATACGACAGGTAACATGCAATTCTATCAGCCTTGTGTTTTTTTTTCGCCCTGTTATCTTTTCTTTTACATTTATGTGTCCTCCCTTGATAATTTTGTATGTTACTGTATACACATTTTGTATTTTGACTTGTATGTTACTGTGTATATGATGGTGGTCTCGTTTTTTTCTCTTTCTAGCACTGTTGTCAGAAATGGGCCGAATATTTGTACGGAGCTGACTTCGCTAACAGAATATTTCGGAGAGACTAAACCATAAGAAAGGTAACATGCAATTCTATCAGCCTTGTATTTTTTTCGTCCTGTTACATTTTGTTTCATATTTATCTGTCCTCCCTTGATAATTTTGTATGTTACTGTATACACATTTTATATTTTGACTTGTATGTTACTGTGTATATGAGGGTGGTCTCGTTTTTCTCTCTTTCTAGCACTGTTGTCTGAAATGGGCCGAATATTTCTACCGAGCTGACTTCGCCAACAGAATATTTCGGATAGCCTAACCCATAAGACAGGTAACATGCAATTCTATCAGCCTTGTATTTTTTTTTCGCCCTGTTATCTTTTCTTTCACATTTATGTGTCCTCCCTTGATAATTTTGTATGTTACTGTATACACATTTTGTATTTTGACTTGTATGTTACTGTGTATATGAGGGTGGTCTCGTTTTTTTCTCTTTCTAGCAATGTTGTCTTAAATGGGCCGAATATTTGTACGGAGATGACTTCGCCAACAGAATATTTCGGAAAGCCTAAACCATAAGACAGGTAACATGCAATTCTATCAGCCTTGTATTTTTTTCGCCCTGTTATCTTTTCTTTCACATTTATCTGTCTTCCCTTGATAATTTTGTATGTTACTGTATACACATTTTGTATCTTGACTTGTATGATACTGTGTATATGAGGGTGGTCTCGTTTTTTTCTCTTTCTAGCACTGTTTTCTAAATTGGGCCGAATATTTGTACGGAGCTGACTTCGCTAAAAGAATATTTCGGAGAGCCTAAACCATAAGACAGGTAACATGCAGTTCTATCAGCCTTGTATTTTTTTTTTCGTCCTGTTACATTTTCTTTCACATTTATCTGTCCTCCCTTGATAATTTTGTATGTTACTATATACACATTTTATATTTTGACTTGTATGTTACTGTGTATATGAGGGTGGTCTCGTTTTTTTCTCTTTCTAGCACTATTGTCTGAAATGGGCCGAATATTTGTACGGAGCTGACTTCGCTAACAGAATATTTCGGAGACCCTAAACCATAAGACAGGTAACATGCAATTTTATCAGCCCTTTATTTTTTTCGTCCTGTTACCTTTTCTTTCATATTTATCTGTCCTCCCTTGATAATTTTGTATGTTACTGTATACACATTTTATATTTTGACTTGTATGTTACTGTGTATATGAGGGTGGTCTCGTTTTTTTCTCTTTCTAGCACTGTTGTCTGAAATGGGCCGAATATTTGTACTGAGTTGACTTCGCTAACAGAATATTTCGGAGAGCCTAAACCATAAGACAGGTAACATGCAATTCTATCAGCCTTGTATTTTTTTCGTCCTGTTACCTTTTCTTTCACATTTATCTGTCCTCCCTTGATAATTTTGTATGTTACTGTATACACATTTTATATTTTGACTTGTATGTTACTGTGTATATGTGGGTGGTCTCGTTTTTTTCTCTTTCTAGCACTGTTGTCTGAAATGGGCCGAATATTTCTACGGAGCTGTCTTCGCCAACAGAATATTTCGAAGAGCCTAACCCATAAGACAGGTAACATGCAATTCTATCAGCCATTTATTTTCTTTCATATTTACCTGTCCTCCCTTGATAATTTTGTATGTTACTGTATGCACATTTTATATTTTGACTTGTATGTTACTGTGTATATGAGGGTGGTCTCGTTTTTTTCTCTTTCTAGCACTGTTGTCTGAAATGGGCCGAATGTTTCTACGGAGCTGACTTCGCCAACAGAATATTTCGGAGAGCCTAAACCATAAGACAGGTAACATGCAATTCTATCAGCCTTGTATTTTTTTTCGTCCTGTTACATTTTCTTTCACATTTATCTGTCCTCCCTTGAAAATTTTGTATGTTACTGTATACACATTTTATATTTTGACTTGTATGTTACTGTGTATATGAGGGTGGTCTTGTTTTTTTCACTTTCCAGCACTGTTGTCTTAAATGGGCCGAATATTTGTACGGAGCTGATTTCGCTAACAGAATATTTCGGAGAGCCTAAACGATAACACAGGTAACATGCAATTCTATCAGCCTTGTATTTTTTTTCGTCCTGTTACATTTTCTTTCACATTTATCTGTCCTCCCTTGATAATTTTGTATGTTACTGTATACACATTTTATATTTTGACTTGTATGTTACTGTGTATATGAGGGTGGTCTTGTTTTTTTCACTTTCCAGCACTGTTGTCTTAAATGGGCCGAATATTTGTACGGAGCTGATTTCGCTAACAGAATATTTCGGAGAGCCTAAACGATAACACAGGTAACATGCTATTCTATCAGCCTTGTATTTTTTTTCGTCCTGTTACCTTTTCTTTCATATTTATCTGTCCTCCCTTGATAATTTTGTATGTTACTGTATACACATTTTATATTTTGACTTGTATGTTACTGTGTATATGAGGGTGGTCTCGTTTTTTTCTCTTTCTAGCACTGTTGTCTAAAATGGGCCGAATATTTGTACGGAGTTGACTTCGCTAACAGAATATTTCGGAGAGCCTAAACCATAAGACAGGTAGCATGCAATTCTATCAGCCCTTTATTTTTTTCGTCCTGTTACCTTTTCTTTCATATTTATCTGTCCTCCCTTGATAATTTTGTATGTTACTGTATATACATTTTATAATTTGACTTGTATGTTACTGTGTATATGAGGGTGGTCTCGTTTTTTTCTCTTTCTAGCACTGTTGTCTGAAATGGGCCGAATATTTGTACGGAGCTGACTTCGCTAAAAGAATATTTCGGAGAGCCTAAACCATAAGACAGGTAACATGCAATTCTATCAGCCTTGTATTTTTTTCGCCCTGTTATCTTTTCTTTCACATTTATCTGTCTTCCCTTGATAATTTTGTATGTTACTGTATACACATTTTGTATTTTGACTTGTATGATACTGTGTATATGAGGGTGGTCTCGTTTTTTTCTCTTTCTAGCACTGTTTTCTGAAATGGGCCGAATATTTGTACGGAGCTGACTTCGCTAAAAGAATATTTCGGAGAGCCTAAACCATAAGACAGGTAACATGCAGTTCTATCAGCCTTGTATTTTTTTTTTCGTCCTGTTACATTTTCTTTCACATTTATCTGTCCTCCCTTGATAATTTTGTATGTTACTATATACACATTTTATATTTTGACTTGTATGTTACTGTGTATATGAGGGTGGTCTCGTTTTTTTCTCTTTCTAGCACTATTGTCTGAAATGGGCCGAATATTTGTACGGAGCTGACTTCGCTAACAGAATATTTCGGAGACCCTAAACCATAAGACAGGTAACATGCAATTTTATCAGCCCTTTATTTTTTTCGTCCTGTTACCTTTTCTTTCATATTTATCTGTCCTCCCTTGATAATTATGTATGTTACTGTATACACATTTTATATTTTGACTTGTATGTTACTGTGTATATGAGGGTGGTCTCGTTTTTTTCTCTTTCTAGCACTGTTGTCTGAAATGGGCCGAATATTTGTACGGAGTTGACTTCGCTAACAGAATATTTCGGAGAGCCTAAACCATAAGACAGGTAACATGCAATTCTATCAGCCTTGTATTTTTTTCGTCCTGTTACCTTTTCTTTCACATTTATCTGTCCTCCCTTGATAATTTTGTATGTTACTGTATACACATTTTATATTTTGACTTGTATGTTACTGTGTATATGTGGGTGGTCTCGTTTTTTTCTCTTTCTAGCACTGTTGTCTGAAATGGGCCGAATATTTCTACGGAGCTGTCTTCGCCAACAGAATATTTCGAAGAGCCTAACCCATAAGACAGGTAACATGCAATTCTATCAGCCATTTATTTTCTTTCATATTTACCTGTCCTCCCTTGATAATTTTGTATGTTACTGTATGCACATTTTATATTTTGACTTGTATGTTACTGTGTATATGAGGGTGGTCTCGTTTTTTTCTCTTTCTAGCACTGTTGTCTGAAATGGGCCGAATGTTTCTACGGAGCTGACTTCGCCAAAAGAATATTTCGGAGAGCCTAAACCATAAGACAGGTAACATGCAATTCTATCAGCCTTGTATTTTTTTTCGTCCTGTTACATTTTCTTTCACATTTATCTGTCCTCCCTTGAAAATTTTGTATGTTACTGTATACACATTTTATATTTTGACTTGTATGTTACTGTGTATATGAGGGTGGTCTTGTTTTTTTCACTTTCCAGCACTGTTGTCTTAAATGGGCCGAATATTTGTACGGAGCTGATTTCGCTAACAGAATATTTCGGAGAGCCTAAACGATAACACAGGTAACATGCAATTCTATCAGCCTTGTATTTTTTTTCGTCCTGTTACATTTTCTTTCACATTTATCTGTCCTCCCTTGATAATTTTGTATGTTACTGTATACACATTTTATATTTTGACTTGTATGTTACTGTGTATATGAGGGTGGTCTTGTTTTTTTCACTTTCCAGCACTGTTGTCTTAAATGGGCCGAATATTTGTACGGAGCTGATTTCGCTAACAGAATATTTCGGAGAGCCTAAACGATAACACAGGTAACATGCAATTCTATCAGCCTTGTATTTTTTTTCGTCCTGTTACCTTTTCTTTCATATTTATCTGTCCTCCCTTGATAATTTTGTATGTTACTGTATACACATTTTATATTTTGACTTGTATGTTACTGTGTATATGAGGGTGGTCTCGTTTTTTTCTCTTTCTAGCACTGTTGTCTAAAATGGGCCGAATATTTGTACGGAGTTGACTTCGTAACAGAATATTTCGGAGAGCCTAAACCATAAGACAGGTAGCATGCAATTCTATCAGCCCTTTATTTTTTTCGTCCTGTTACCTTTTCTTTCATATTTATCTGTCCTCCCTTGATAATTTTGTATGTTACTGTATATACATTTTATAATTTGACTTGTATGTTACTGTGTATATGAGGGTGGTCTCGTTTTTTTCTCTTTCTAGCACTGTTGTCTGAAATGGGCCGAATATTTGTACGGAGTTGACTTCGCTAACAGAATATTTCGGAGAGACTAAACCATAAGACAGGTAACATGCAATTCTATCAGCCTTGTATTTTTTTCGTCCTGTTACCTTTTCTTTCACATTTATCTGTCCTCCCTTGATAATTTTGTATGTTACTGTATACACATTTTATATTTTGACTTGTATGTTAATGTGTATATGAGGGTGGTCTCGTTTTTTTCTCTTTCTAGCACTGTTGTCTGAAATGGGCCGAATATTTCTACGGAGCTGTCTTCGACAACAGAATATTTCGGAGAGCCTTAACCATACGACAGGTAACATGCAATTCTATCAGCCTTGTGTTTTTTTTTCGCCCTGTTATCTTTTCTTTTACATTTATGTGTCCTCCCTTGATAATTTTGTATGTTACTGTATACACATTTTCTATTTTGACTTGTATGTTACTGTGTATATGATGGTGGTCTCGTTTTTTTCTCTTTCTAGCACTGTTGTCAGAAATGGGCCGAATATTTGTACGGAGCTGACTTCGCTAACAGAATATTTCGGAGACCCTAAACCATAAGACAGGTAACATGCAATTTTATCAGCCCTTTATTTTTTTCGTCCTGTTACCTTTTCTTTCATATTTATCTGTCCTCCCTTGATAATTTTGTATGTTACTGTATACACATTTTATATTTTGACTTGTATGTTACTGTGTATATGAGGGTGGTCTCGTTTTTTTCTCTTTCTAGCACTGTTGTCTGAAATGGGCCGAATATTTGTACGGAGTTGACTTCGCTAACAGAATATTTCGGAGAGCCTAAACCATAAGACAGGTAACATGCAATTCTATCAGCCTTGTATTTTTTTCGTCCTGTTACCTTTTCTTTCACATTTATCTATCCTCCCTTGATAATTTTGTATGTTACTGTATACACATTTTATATTTTGACTTGTATGTTACTGTGTATATGTGGGTGGTCTCGTTTTTTTCTCTTTCTAGCACTGTTGTCTGAAATGGGCCGAATATTTCTACGGAGCTGTCTTCGCCAACAGAATATTTCGAAGAGCCTAACCCATAAGACAGGTAACATGCAATTCTATCAGCCATTTATTTTCTTTCATATTTACCTGTCCTCCCTTGATAATTTTGTATGTTACTGTATGCACATTTTATATTTTGACTTGTATGTTACTGTGTATATGAGGGTGGTCTCGTTTTTTTCTCTTTCTAGCACTGTTGTCTGAAATGGGCCGAATGTTTCTACGGAGCTGACTTCGCCAACAGAATATTTCGGAGAGCCTAAACCATAAGACAGGTAACATGCAATTCTATCAGCCTTGTATTTTTTTTCGTCCTGTTACATTTTCTTTCACATTTATCTGTCCTCCCTTGAAAATTTTGTATGTTACTGTATACACATTTTATATTTTGACTTGTATGTTACTGTGTATATGAGGGTGGTCTTGTTTTTTTCACTTTCCAGCACTGTTGTCTTAAATGGGCCGAATATTTGTACGGAGCTGATTTCGCTAACAGAATATTTCGGAGAGCCTAAACGATAAAACAGGTAACATGCAATTCTATCAGCCTTGTATTTTTTTTCGTCCTGTTACCTTTTCTTTCATATTTATCTGTCCTCCCTTGATAATTTTGTATGTTAATGTATATACATTTTATAATTTGACTTGTATGTTACTGTGTATATGAGGGTGGTCTCGTTTTTTTCTCTTTCTAGCACTGTTGTCTGAAATGGGCCGAATATTTGTACGGAGCTGACTTCGCTAAAAGAATATTTCGGAGAGCCTAAACCATAAGACAGGTAACATGCAATTCTATCAGCCTTGTATTTTTTTCGCCCTGTTATCTTTTCTTTCACATTTATCTGTCTTCCCTTGATAATTTTGTATGTTACTGTATACACATTTTGTATTTTGACTTGTATGATACTGTGTATATGAGGGTGGTCTCGTTTTTTTCTCTTTCTAGCACTGTTTTCTGAAATGGGCCGAATATTTGTACGGAGCTGACTTCGCTAAAAGAATATTTCGGAGAGCCTAAACCATAAGACAGGTAACATGCAGTTCTATCAGCCTTGTATTTTTTTTTTCGTCCTGTTACATTTTCTTTCACATTTATCTGTCCTCCCTTGATAATTTTGTATGTTACTATATACACATTTTATATTTTGACTTGTATGTTACTGTGTATATGAGGGTGGTCTCGTTTTTTTCTCTTTCTAGCACTATTGTCTGAAATGGGCCGAATATTTGTACGGAGCTGACTTCGCTAACAGAATATTTCGGAGACCCTAAACCATAAGACAGGTAACATGCAATTTTATCAGCCCTTTATTTTTTTCGTCCTGTTACCTTTTCTTTCATATTTATCTGTCCTCCCTTGATAATTTTGTATGTTACTGTATACACATTTTATATTTTGACTTGTATGTTACTGTGTATATGAGGGTGGTCTCGTTTTTTTCTCTTTCTAGCACTGTTGTCTGAAATGGGCCGAATATTTGTACGGAGTTGACTTCGCTAACAGAATATTTCGGAGAGCCTAAACCATAAGACAGGTAACATGCAATTCTATCAGCCTTGTATTTTTTTCGTCCTGTTACCTTTTCTTTCACATTTATCTGTCCTCCCTTGATAATTTTGTATGTTACTGTATACACATTTTATATTTTGACTTGTATGTTACTGTGTATATGTGGGTGGTCTCGTTTTTTTCTCTTTCTAGCACTGTTGTCTGAAATGGGCCGAATATTTCTACGGAGCTGTCTTCGCCAACAGAATATTTCGAAGAGCCTAACCCATAAGACAGGTAACATGCAATTCTATCAGCCATTTATTTTCTTTCATATTTACCTGTCCTCCCTTGATAATTTTGTATGTTACTGTATGCACATTTTATATTTTGACTTGTATGTTACTGTGTATATGAGGGTGGTCTCGTTTTTTTCTCTTTCTAGCACTGTTGTCTGAAATGGGCCGAATGTTTCTACGGAGCTGACTTCGCCAACAGAATATTTCGGAGAGCCTAAACCATAAGACAGGTAACATGCAATTCTATCAGCCTTGTATTTTTTTTCGTCCTGTTACATTTTCTTTCACATTTATCTGTCCTCCCTTGAAAATTTTGTATGTTACTGTATACACATTTTATATTTTGACTTGTATGTTACTGTGTATATGAGGGTGGTCTTGTTTTTTTCACTTTCCAGCACTGTTGTCTTAAATGGGCCGAATATTTGTACGGAGCTGATTTCGCTAACAGAATATTTCGGAGAGCCTAAACGATAACACAGGTAACATGCAATTCTATCAGCCTTGTATTTTTTTTCGTCCTGTTACATTTTCTTTCACATTTATCTGTCCTCCCTTGATAATTTTGTATGTTACTGTATACACATTTTATATTTTGACTTGTATGTTACTGTGTATATGAGGGTGGTCTTGTTTTTTTCACTTTCCAGCACTGTTGTCTTAAATGGGCCGAATATTTGTACGGAGCTGATTTCGCTAACAGAATATTTCGGAGAGCCTAAACGATAACACAGGTAACATGCAATTCTATCAGCCTTGTATTTTTTTTCGTCCTGTTACCTTTTCTTTCATATTTATCTGTCCTCCCTTGATAATTTTGTATGTTACTGTATACACATTTTATATTTTGACTTGTATGTTACTGTGTATATGAGGGTGGTCTCGTTTTTTTCTCTTTCTAGCACTGTTGTCTAAAATGGGCCGAATATTTGTACGGAGTTGACTTCGTAACAGAATATTTCGGAGAGCCTAAACCATAAGACAGGTAGCATGCAATTCTATCAGCCCTTAATTTTTTTCGTCCTGTTACCTTTTCTTTCATATTTATCTGTCCTCCCTTGATAATTTTGTATGTTACTGTATATACATTTTATAATTTGACTTGTATGTTACTGTGTATATGAGGGTGGTCTCGTTTTTTTCTCTTTCTAGCACTGTTGTCTGAAATGGGCCGAATATTTGTACGGAGTTGACTTCGCTAACAGAATATTTCGGAGAGACTAAACCATAAGACAGGTAACATGCAATTCTATCAGCCTTGTATTTTTTTCGTCCTGTTACCTTTTCTTTCACATTTATCTGTCCTCCCTTGATAATTTTGTATGTTACTGTATACACATTTTATATTTTGACTTGTATGTTAATGTGTATATGAGGGTGGTCTCGTTTTTTTCTCTTTCTAGCACTGTTGTCTGAAATGGGCCGAATATTTCTACGGAGCTGTCTTCGACAACAGAATATTTCGGAGAGCCTTAACCATACGACAGGTAACATGCAATTCTATCAGCCTTGTGTTTTTTTTTCGCCCTGTTATCTTTTCTTTTACATTTATGTGTCCTCCCTTGATAATTTTGTATGTTACTGTATACACATTTTCTATTTTGACTTGTATGTTACTGTGTATATGATGGTGGTCTCGTTTTTTTCTCTTTCTAGCACTGTTGTCAGAAATGGGCCGAATATTTGTACGGAGCTGACTTCGCTAACAGAATATTTCGGAGAGACTAAACCATAAGAAAGGTAACATGCAATTCTATCAGCCTTGTATTTTTTTCGTCCTGTTAAATTTTGTTTCATATTTATCTGTCCTCCCTTGATAATTTTGTATGTTACTGTATACACATTTTATATTTTGACTTTTATGTTACTGTGTATATGAGGGTGGTCTCGTTTTTCTCTCTTTCTAGCACTGTTGTCTGAAATGGGCCGAATATTTCTACGGAGCTGACTTCGCCAACAGAATATTTCGGAGAGCCTAACCCATAAGACAGGTAACATGCAATTCTATCAGCCTTGTATTTTTTTTTCGCCCTGTTATCTTTTCTTTCACATTTATGTGTCCTCCCTTGATAATTTTGTATGTTACTGTATACACATTTTGTATTTTGACTTGTATGATACTGTGTATATGAGGGTGGTCTCGTTTTTTTCTCTTTCTAGCACTGTTGTCTTAAATGGGCCGAATATTTGTACGGAGATGACTTCGCCAAAAAAATATTTCGGAAAGCCTAAACCATAAGACAGGTAACATGCAATTCTATCAGCCTTGTATTTTTTTCGCCCTGTTATCTTTTCTTTCACATTTATCTGTCTTCCCTTGATAATTTTGTATGTTACTATATACACATTTTATATTTTGACTTGTATGTTACTGTGTATATGAGGGTGGTCTCGTTTTTTTCTCTTTCTAGCACTATTGTCTGAAATGGGCCGAATATTTCTACGGAGCTGACTTCGCTAACAGAATATTTCCGAGAGCCTAAACCATAAGACAGGTAACATGCAATTCTATCAGCCTTGTATTTTTTTCGCCCTGTTATCTTTTCTTTCACATTTATCTGTCTTCCCTTGATAATTTTGTATGTTACTGTATACACATTTTGTATTTTGACTTGTATGTTACTGTGTATATGAGGGTGGTCTCGTTTTTTTCTCTTTCTAGCACTGTTGTCTGAAATGGGCCGAATTTTTGTACGGAGCTGACTTCGCTAAAAGAATATTTCGGAGAGCCTAAACCATAAGACAGGTAACATGCAATTCTATCAGCCTTGTATTTTTTTCACCCTGTTATCTTTTCTTTCACATTTATCTGTCTTCCCTTGATAATTTTGTATGTTACTATATACACATTTTATATTTTGACATGTATGTTACTGTGTATATGAGGGTGGTCTCGTTTTTTTCTCTTTCTAGCACTATTGTCTGAAATGGGCCGAATATTTCTACCGAGCTGACTTCGCCAACAGAATATTTCGGAGAGCCTAACCCATAAGACAGGTAACATGCAATTCTATCAGCCTTGTATTTTTTTTTCGGCCTGTTATCTTTTCTTTCACATTTATGTGTCCTCCCTTGATAATTTTGTATGTTACTGTATACACATTTTGTATTTTGACTTGTATGTTACTGTGTATATGAGGGTGGTCTCGTTTTTTTCTCTTTCTAGCACTGTTGTCTTAAATGGGCCGAATATTTGTACGGAGATGACTTCGCCAACAGAATATTTCGGAAAGCCTAAACCATAAGACAGGTAACATGCAATTCTATCAGCCTTGTATTTTTTTCGCCCTGTTATCTTTTCTTTCACATTTATCTGTCTTCCCTTGATAATTTTGTATGTTACTATATACACATTTTATATTTTGACTTGTATGTTACTGTGTATATGAGGGTGGTCTCGTTTTTTTCTCTTTCTAGCACTATTGTCTGAAATGGGCCGAATATTTGTACGGAGCTGACTTCGCTAAAAGAATATTTCGGAGAGCCTAAACCATAAGACAGGTAAGATGCAGTTCTATCAGCCTTGTATTTTTTTTCGTCCTGTTACATTTTCTTTCACATTTATCTGTCCTCCCTTGATAATTTTGTATGTTACTATATACACATTTTATATTTTGACTTGTATGTTACTGTGTATATGAGGGTGGTCTCGTTTTTTTCTCTTTCTAGCACTATTGTCTGAAATGGGCCGAATATTTGTACGGAGCTGACTTCGCTAACAGAATAATTCGGAGAGCCTAAACCATAAGACAGGTAACATGCAATTTTATCAGCCCTTTATTTTTTTCGTCCTGTTACCTTTTCTTTCATATTTATCTGTCCTCCCTTGATAATTTTGTATGTTACTGTATACACATTTTATATTTTGACTTGTATGTTACTGTGTATATGAGGGTGGTCTCGTTTTTTTCTCTTTCTAGCACTGTTGTCTGAAATGGGCCGAATATTTGTACGGAGTTGACTTCGCTAACAGAATATTTCGGAGAGCCTAAACCATAAGACAGGTAACATGCAATTCTATCTGCCCTTTATTTTTTTTCGTCCTGTTACCTTTTCTTTCATATTTATCTGTCGTCCCTTGATAATTTTGTATGTTACTGTATACACATTTTATAATTTGACTTGTATGTTACTGTGTATATGAGGGTGGTCTCGTTTTTTTCTCTTTCTAGCACTGTTGTCTGAAATGGGCCGAATATTTCTACGGAGTTGACTTCGCTAACAGAATATTTCGGAGAGCCTAAACCATAAGACAGGTAACATGCAATTTTATCAGCCCTTTATTTTTTTCGTCCTGTTACCTTTTCTTTCATATTTATCTGTCCTCCCTTGATAATTTTGTATGTTACTGTATACATATTTTATATTTTGACTTGTATGTTACTGTGTATATGAGGGTGGTCTCGTTTTTTTCTCTTTCTAGCACTGTTGTCTGAAATGGGCCGAATATTTGTACGGAGTTGACTTCGCTAACAGAATATTTCGGAGAGCCTAAACCATAAGACAGGTAACATGCAATTCTATCAGCCTTGTATTTTTTTCGTCCTGTTACCTTTTCTTTCACATTTATCTGTCCTCCCTTGATAATTTTGTATGTTATTGTATACACATTTTATATTTTGACTTGTATGTTACTGTGTATATGTGGGTGGTCTCGTTTTTTTCTCTTTCTAGCACTGTTGTCTGAAATGGGCCGAATATTTCTACGGAGCTGTCTTCGCCAACAGAATATTTCGAAGAGCCTAACCCATAAGACAGGTAACATGCAATTCTATCAGCCATTTATTTTCTTTCATATTTACCTGTCCTCCCTTGAAAATTTTGTATGTTACTGTATGCACATTTTATATTTTGACTTGTATGTTACTGTGTATATGAGGGTGGTCTCGTTTTTTTCTCTTTCTAGCACTGTTGTCTGAAATGGGCCGAATGTTTCTACGGAGCTGACTTCGCCAACAGAATATTTCGGAGAGCCTAAACCATAAGACAGGTAACATGCAATTCTATCAACCTTGTATTTTTTTTCGTCCTGTTACATTTTCTTTCACATTTATCTGTCCTCCCTTGAAAATTTTGTATGTTACTGTATACACATTTTATATTTTGACTTGTATGTTACTGTGTATATGAGGGTGGTCTTGTTTTTTTCACTTTCCAGCACTGTTGTCTGAAATGGGCCGAATATTTGTACGGAGCTGATTTCGCTAACAGAATATTTCGGAGAGCCTAAACGATAACACAGGTAACATGCAATTCTATCAGCCTTGTATTTTTTTTCGTCCTGTTACATTTTCTTTCACATTTATCTGTCCTCCCTTGATAATTTTGTATGTTACTGTATACACATTTTATATTTTGACTTGTATGTTACTGTGTATATGAGGGTGGTCTTGTTTTTTTCTCTTTCTAGCACTGTTGTCTGAAATGGGCCGAATATTTGTACGGAGCTGACTTCGCTAACAGAATATTTCGGAGAGCCTAAACCATAAGACAGGTAACATGCAATTTTATCAGCCCTTTATTTTTTTCGTCCTGTTACCTTTTCTTTCATATTTATCTGTCCTCCCTTGATAATTTTGTATGTTACTGTATACACATTTTATATTTTGACTTGTATGTTACTGTGTATATGAGGGTGGTCTTGTTTTTTTCTCTTTCTAGCACTGTTGTCTGAAATGGGCCGAATATTTGTACGGAGCTGACTTCGCTAACAGAATATTTCGGAGAGCCTAAACCATAAGACAGGTAGCATGCAATTCTATCAGCCCTTTATTTTTTTCGTCCTGTTACCTTTTCTTTCATATTTATCTGTCCTCCCTTGATAATTTTGTATGTTACTGTATATACATTTTATAATTTGACTTGTATGTTACTGTGTATATGAGGGTGGTCTCGTTTTTTTCTCTTTCTAGCACTGTTGTCTGAAATGGGCCGAATATTTGTACGGAGTTGACTTCGCTAACAGAATATTTCGGAGAGCCTAAACCATAAGACAGGTAACATGCAATTCTATCAGCCTTGTATTTTTTTCGTCCTGTTACCTTTTCTTTCACATTTATCTGTCCTCCCTTGATAATTTTGTATGTTACTGTATACACATTTTATATTTTGACTTGTATGTTACTGTGTATATGAGGGTGGTCTCGTTTTTTTCTCTTTCTAGCACTGTTGTCTAAAATGGGCCGAATATTTGTACGGAGTTGACTTCGCTAACAGAATATTTCTGAGAGCCTAAACCATAAGACAGGTAGCATGCAATTCTATCAGCCCTTTATTTTTTTCGTCCTGTTACCTTTTCTTTCATATTTATCTGTCCTCCCTTGATAATTTTGTATGTTACTGTATATACATTTTATAATTTGACTTGTATGTTACTGTGTATATGAGGGTGGTCTCGTTTTTTTCTCTTTCTAGCACTGTTGTCTGAAATGGGCCGAATATTTGTACGGAGTTGACTTCGCTAACAGAATATTTCGGAGAGCCTAAACCATAAGACAGGTAACATGCAATTCTATCAGCCTTGTATTTTTTTCGTCCTGTTACCTTTTCTTTCACATTTATCTGTCCTCCCTTGATAATTTTGTATGTTACTGTATACACATTTTATATTTTGACTTGTATGTTAATGTGTATATGAGGGTGGTCTCGTTTTTTTCTCTTTCTAGCACTGTTGTCTGAAATGGGCCGAATATTTCTACGGAGCTGTCTTCGACAACAGAATATTTCGGAGAGCCTTAACCATACGACAGGTAACATGCAATTCTATCAGCCTTGTGTTTTTTTTTCGCCCTGTTATCTTTTCTTTTACATTTATGTGTCCTCCCTTGATAATTTTGTATGTTACTGTATACACATTTTCTATTTTGACTTGTATGTTACTGTGTATATGATGGTGGTCTCGTTTTTTTCTCTTTCTAGCACTGTTGTCAGAAATGGGCCGAATATTTGTACGGAGCTGACTTCGCTAACAGAATATTTCGGAGAGACTAAACCATAAGAAAGGTAACATGCAATTCTATCAGCCTTGTATTTTTTTCGTCCTGTTACATTTTGTTTCATATTTATCTGTCCTCCCTTGATAATTTTGTATGTTACTGTATACACATTTTATATTTTGACTTGTATGTTACTGTGTATATGAGGGTGGTCTCGTTTTTCTCTCTTTCTAGCACTGTTGTCTTAAATGGGCCGAATATTTCTACGGAGATGACTTCGCCAACAGAATATTTCGGAAAGCCTAAACCATAAGACAGGTAACATGCAATTCTATCAGCCTTGTATTTTTTTCGCCCTGTTATCTTTTCTTTCACATTTATCTGTCTTCCCTTGATAATTTTGTATGTTACTGTATATACATTTTATAATTTGACTTGTATGTTACTGTGTATATGAGGGTGGTCTCGTTTTTTTCTCTTTCTAGCACTGTTGTCTGAAATGGGCCGAATATTTGTACGGAGTTGACTTCGCTAACAGAATATTTCGGAGAGCCTAAACCATAAGACAGGTAACATGCAATTCTATCAGCCTTGTATTTTTTTCGTCCTGTTACCTTTTCTTTCACATTTATCTGTCCTCCCTTGATAATTTTGTATGTTACTGTATACACATTTTATATTTTGACTTGTATGTTAATGTGTATATGTGGGTGGTCTCGTTTTTTTCTCTTTCTAGCACTGTTGTCTGAAATGGGCCGAATATTTCTACGGAGCTGTCTTCGACAACAGAATATTTCGGAGAGACTAAACCATAAGAAAGGTAACATGCAATTCTATCAGCCTTGTATTTTTTTCGTCCTGTTACATTTTGTTTCATATTTATCTGTCCTCCCTTGATAATTTTGTATGTTACTGTATGCACATTTTATATTTTGACTTGTATGTTACTGTGTATATGAGGGTGGTCTCGTTTTTTTCTCTTTCTAGCACTGTTGTCTGAAATGGGCCGAATGTTTCTACGGAGCTGACTTCGCCAACAGAATATTTCGGAGAGCCTAAACCATAAGACAGGTAACATGCAATTCTATCAGCCTTGTATTTTTTTTCGTCCTGTTACATTTTCTTTCACATTTATCTGTCCTCCCTTGAAAATTTTGTATGTTACTGTATACACATTTTATATTTTGACTTGTATGTTACTGTGTATATGGGGGTGGTCTTGTTTTTTTCACTTTCCAGCACTGTTGTCTTAAATGGGCCGAATATTTGTACGGAGCTGATTTCGCTAACAGAATATTTCGGAGAGCCTAAACGATAACACAGGTAACATGCAATTCTATCAGCCTTGTATTTTTTTTCGTCCTGTTACATTTTCTTTCACATTTATCTGTCCTCCCTTGATAATTTTGTATGTTACTGTATACACATTTTATATTTTGACTTGTATGTTACTGTGTATATGAGGGTGGTCTTGTTTTTTTCACTTTCCAGCACTGTTGTCTTAAATGGGCCGAATATTTGTACGGAGCTGATTTCGCTAACAGAATATTTCGGAGAGCCTAAACGATAACACAGGTAACATGCAATTCTATCAGCCTTGTATTTTTTTTCGTCCTGTTACCTTTTCTTTCATATTTATCTGTCCTCCCTTGATAATTTTGTATGTTACTATATACACATTTTATATTTTGACTTGTATGTTACTGTGTATATGAGGGTGGTCTCGTTTTTTTCTCTTTCTAGCACTGTTGTCTAAAATGGGCCGAATATTTGTACGGAGTTGACTTCGCTAACAGAATATTTCGGAGAGCCTAAACCATAAGACAGGTAGCATGCAATTCTATCAGCCCTTTATTTTTTTCGTCCTGTTACCTTTTCTTTCATATTTATCTGTCCTCCCTTGATAATTTTGTATGTTACTGTATATACATTTTATAATTTGACTTGTATGTTACTGTGTATATGAGGGTGGTCTCGTTTTTTTCTCTTTCTAGCACTGTTGTCTGAAATGGGCCGAATATTTGTACGGAGTTGACTTCGCTAACAGAATATTTCGGAGAGACTAAACCATAAGACAGGTAACATGCAATTCTATCAGCCTTGTATTTTTTTCGTCCTGTTACCTTTTCTTTCACATTTATCTGTCCTCCCTTGATAATTTTGTATGTTACTGTATACACATTTTATATTTTGACTTGTATGTTAATGTGTATATGAGGGTGGTCTCGTTTTTTTCTCTTTCTAGCACTGTTGTCTGAAATGGGCCGAATATTTCTACGGAGCTGTCTTCGACAACAGAATATTTCGGAGAGCCTTAACCATACGACAGGTAACATGCAATTCTATCAGCCTTGTGTTTTTTTTTCGCCCTGTTATCTTTTCTTTTACATTTATGTGTCCTCCCTTGATAATTTTGTATGTTACTGTATACACATTTTCTATTTTGACTTGTATGTTACTGTGTATATGATGGTGGTCTCGTTTTTTTCTCTTTCTAGCACTGTTGTCAGAAATGGGCCGAATATTTGTACGGAGCTGACTTCGCTAACAGAATATTTCGGAGAGACTAAACCATAAGAAAGGTAACATGCAATTCTATCAGCCTTGTATTTTTTTCGTCCTGTTAAATTTTGTTTCATATTTATCTGTCCTCCCTTGATAATTTTGTATGTTACTGTATACACATTTTATATTTTGACTTGTATGTTACTGTGTATATGAGGGTGGTCTCGTTTTTCTCTCTTTCTAGCACTGTTGTCTGAAATGGGCCGAATATTTCTACGGAGCTGACTTCGCCAACAGAATATTTCGGAGAGCCTAACACATAAGACAGGTAACATGCAATTCTATCAGCCTTGTATTTTTTTTCGCCCTGTTATCTTTTCTTTCACATTTATGTGTCCTCCCTTGATAATTTTGTATGTTACTGTATACACATTTTGTATTTTGACTTGTATGTTACTGTGTATATGAGGGTGGTCTCGTTTTTTTCTCTTTCTAGCACTGTTGTCTTAAATGGGCCGAATATTTGTACGGAGATGACTTCGCCAAAAAAATATTTCGGAAAGCCTAAACCATAAGACAGGTAACATGCAATTCTATCAGCCTTGTATTTTTTTCGCCCTGTTATCTTTTCTTTCACATTTATCTGTCTTCCCTTGATAATTTTGTATGTTACTATATACACATTTTATATTTTGACTTGTATGTTACTGTGTATATGAGGGTGGTCTCGTTTTTTTCTCTTTCTAGCACTATTGTCTGAAATGGGCCGAATATTTCTACGGAGCTGACTTCGCTAACAGAATATTTCCGAGAGCCTAAACCATAAGACAGGTAACATGCAATTCTATCAGCCTTGTATTTTTTTCGCCCTGTTATCTTTTCTTTCACATTTATCTGTCTTCCCTTGATAATTTTGTATGTTACTGTATACACATTTTGTATTTTGACTTGTATGTTACTGTGTATATGAGGGTGGTCTCGTTTTTTTCTCTTTCTAGCACTGTTGTCTGAAATGGGCCGAATTTTTGTACGGAGCTGACTTCGCTAAAAGAATATTTCGGAGAGCCTAAACCATAAGACAGGTAACATGCAATTCTATCAGCCTTGTATTTTTTTCGCCCTGTTATCTTTTCTTTCACATTTATCTGTCTTCCCTTGATAATTTTGTATGTTACTATATACACATTTTATATTTTGACATGTATGTTACTGTGTATATGAGGGTGGTCTCGTTTTTTTCTCTTTCTAGCACTATTGTCTGAAATGGGCCGAATATTTCTACCGAGCTGACTTCGCCAACAGAATATTTCGGAGAGCCTAACCCATAAGACAGGTAACATGCAATTCTATCAGCCTTGTATTTTTTTTCGCCCTGTTATCTTTTCTTTCACATTTATGTGTCCTCCCTTGATAATTTTGTATGTTACTGTATACACATTTTGTATTTTGACTTGTATGTTACTGTGTATATGAGGGTGGTCTCGTTTTTTTCTCTTTCTAGCACTGTTGTCTTAAATGGGCCGAATATTTGTACGGAGATGACTTCGCCAACAGAATATTTCGGAAAGCCTAAACCATAAGACAGGTAACATGCAATTCTATCAGCCTTGTATTTTTTTCGCCCTGTTATCTTTTCTTTCACATTTATCTGTCTTCCCTTGATAATTTTGTATGTTACTATATACACATTTTATATTTTGACTTGTATGTTACTGTGTATATGAGGGTGGTCTCGTTTTTTTCTCTTTCTAGCACTATTGTCTGAAATGGGCCGAATATTTGTACGGAGCTGACTTCGCTAACAGAATATTTCGGAGAGCCTAAACCATAAGACAGGTAACATGCAATTCTATCAGCCTTGTATTTTTTTCGCCCTGTTATCTTTTCTTTCACATTTATCTGTCTTCCCTTGATAATTTTGTATGTTACTGTATACACATTTTGTATTTTGACTTGTATGTTACTGTGTATATGAGGGTGGTCTCGTTTTTTTCTCTTTCTAGCACTGTTGTCTGAAATGGGCCGAATATTTGTACGGAGCTGACTTCGCTAAAAGAATATTTCGGAGAGCCTAAACCATAAGACAGGTAACATGCAGTTCTATCAGCCTTGTATTTTTTTTCGTCCTGTTACATTTTCTTTCACATTTATCTGTCCTCCCTTGATAATTTTGTATGTTACTATATACACATTTTATATTTTGACTTGTATGTTACTGTTTATATGAAGGTGGTCTCGTTTTTTTCTCTTTCTAGCACTATTGTCTGAAATGGGCCGAATATTTGTACGGAGCTGACTTCGCTAACAGAATATTTCGGAGAGCCTAAACCATAAGACAGGTAACATGCAATTTTATCAGCCCTTTATTTTTTTCGTCCTGTTACCTTTTCTTTCATATTTATCTGTCCTCCCTTGATAATTTTGTATGTTACTGTATACACATTTTATATTTTGACTTGTATGTTACTGTGTATATGAGGGTGGTCACGTTTTTTTCTCTTTCTAGCACTGTTGTCTGAAATGGGCCGAATATTTGTACGGAGTTGACTTCGCTAACAGAATATTTCGGAGAGCCTAAACCATAAGAAGGGTAACATGCAATTCTATCTGCCCTTTATTTTTTTTCGTCCTGTTACCTTTTCTTTCATATTTATCTGTCGTCCCTTGATAATTTTGTATGTTACTGTATACACATTTTATAATTTGACTTGTATGTTACTGTGTATATGAGGGTGGTCTCGTTTTTTTCTCTTTCTAGCACTGTTGTCTGAAATGGGCCGAATATTTCTACGGAGTTGACTTCGCTAACAGAATATTTCGGAGAGCCTAAACCATAAGACAGGTAACATGCAATTTTATCAGCCCTTTATTTTTTTCGTCCTGTTACCTTTTCTTTCATATTTATCTGTCCTCCCTTGATAATTTTGTATGTTACTGTATACATATTTTATATTTTGACTTGTATGTTACTGTGTATATGAGGGTGGTCTCGTTTTTTTCTCTTTCTAGCACTGTTGTCTGAAATGGGCCGAATATTTGTACGGAGTTGAATTCGCTAACAGAATATTTCGGAGAGCCTAAACCATAAGACAGGTAACATGCAATTCTATCAGCCTTGTATTTTTTTCGTCCTGTTACCTTTTCTTTCACATTTATCTGTCCTCCCTTGATAATTTTGTATGTTATTGTATACACATTTTATATTTTGACTTGTATGTTACTGTGTATATGTGGGTGGTCTCGTTTTTTTCTCTTTCTAGCACTGTTGTCTGAAATGGGCCGAATATTTCTACGGAGCTGTCTTCGCCAACAGAATATTTCGAAGAGCCTAACCCATAAGACAGGTAACATGCAATTCTATCAGCCATTTATTTTCTTTCATATTTACCTGCCCTCCCTTGATAATTTTGTATGTTACTGTATGCACATTTTATATTTTGACTTGTATGTTACTGTGTATATGAGGGTGGTCTCGTTTTTTTCTCTTTCTAGCACTGTTGTCTGAAATGGGCCGAATGTTTCTACGGAGCTGACTTCGCCAACAGAATATTTCGGAGAGCCTAAACCATAAGACAGGTAACATGCAATTCTATCAACCTTGTATTTTTTTTCGTCCTGTTACATTTTCTTTCACATTTATCTGTCCTCCCTTGAAAATTTTGTATGTTACTGTATACACATTTTATATTTTGACTTGTATGTTACTGTGTATATGAGGGTGGTCTTGTTTTTTTCACTTTCCAGCACTGTTGTCTGAAATGGGCCGAATATTTGTACGGAGCTGATTTCGCTAACAGAATATTTTGGAGAGCCTAAACGATAACACAGGTAACATGCAATTCTATCAGCCTTGTATTTTTTTTCGTCCTGTTACATTTTCTTTCACATTTATCTGTCCTCCCTTGATAATTTTGTATGTTACTGTATACACATTTTATATTTTGACTTGTATGTTACTGTGTATATGAGGGTGGTCTTGTTTTTTTCTCTTTCTAGCACTGTTGTCTGAAATGGGCCGAATATTTGTACGGAGCTGACTTCGCTAACAGAATATTTCGGAGAGCCTAAACCATAAGACAGGTAACATGCAATTTTATCAGCCCTTTATTTTTTTCGTCCTGTTACCTTTTCTTTCATATTTATCTGTCCTCCCTTGATAATTTTGTATGTTACTGTATACACATTTTATATTTTGACTTGTATGTTACTGTGTATATGAGGGTGGTCTCGTTTTTTTCTCTTTCTAGCACTGTTGTCTAAAATGGGCCGAATATTTGTACGGAGTTGACTTCGCTAACAGAATATTTCTGAGAGCCTAAACCATAAGACAGGTAGCATGCAATTCTATCAGCCCTTTATTTTTTTCGTCCTGTTACCTTTTCTTTCATATTTATCTGTCCTCCCTTGATAATTTTGTATGTTACTGTATATACATTTTATAATTTGACTTGTATGTTACTGTGTATATGAGGGTGGTCTCGTTTTTTTCTCTTTCTAGCACTGTTGTCTGAAATGGGCCGAATATTTGTACGGAGTTGACTTCGCTAACAGAATATTTCGGAGAGCCTAAACCATAAGACAGGTAACATGCAATTCTATCAGCCTTGTATTTTTTTCGTCCTGTTACCTTTTCTTTCACATTTATCTGTCCTCCCTTGATAATTTTGTATGTTACTGTATACACATTTTATATTTTGACTTGTATGTTAATGTGTATATGAGGGTGGTCTCGTTTTTTTCTCTTTCTAGCACTGTTGTCTGAAATGGGCCGAATATTTCTACGGAGCTGTCTTCGACAACAGAATATTTCGGAGAGCCTTAACCATACGACAGGTAACATGCAATTCTATCAGCCTTGTGTTTTTTTTTCGCCCTGTTATCTTTTCTTTTACATTTATGTGTCCTCCCTTGATAATTTTGTATGTTACTGTATACACATTTTCTATTTTGACTTGTATGTTACTGTGTATATGATGGTGGTCTCGTTTTTTTCTCTTTCTAGCACTGTTGTCAGAAATGGGCCGAATATTTGTACGGAGCTGACTTCGCTAACAGAATATTTCGGAGAGACTAAACCATAAGAAAGGTAACATGCAATTCTATCAGCCTTGTATTTTTTTCGTCCTGTTACATTTTGTTTCATATTTATCTGTCCTCCCTTGATAATTTTGTATGTTACTGTATACACATTTTATATTTTGACTTGTATGTTACTGTGTATATGAGGGTGGTCTCGTTTTTCTCTCTTTCTAGCACTGTTGTCTTAAATGGGCCGAATATTTCTACGGAGATGACTTCGCCAACAGAATATTTCGGAAAGCCTAAACCATAAGACAGGTAACATGCAATTCTATCAGCCTTGTATTTTTTTCGCCCTGTTATCTTTTCTTTCACATTTATCTGTCTTCCCTTGATAATTTTGTATGTTACTATATACACATTTTATATTTTGACTTGTATGTTACTGTGTATATGAGGGTGGTCTCGTTTTTTTCTCTTTCTAGCACTATTGTCTGAAATGGGCCGAATATTTCTACGGAGCTGACTTCGCTAACAGAATATTTCCGAGAGCCTAAACCATAAGACAGGTAACATGCAATTCTATCAGCCTTGTATTTTTTTCGCCCTGTTATCTTTTCTTTCACATTTATCTGTCTTCCCTTGATAATTTTGTATGTTACTGTATACACATTTTGTATTTTGACTTGTATGTTACTGGGTATATGAGGGTGGTCTCGTTTTTTTCTCTTTCTAGCACTGTTGTCTGAAATGGGATGAATATTTGTACGGAGCTGACTTCGCTAAAAGAATATTTCGGAGAGCCTAAACCATAAGACAGGTAACATGCAGTTCTATCAGCCTTGTATTTTTTTTCGTCCTGTTAGATTTTCTTTCACATTTATCTGTCCTCCCTTGATAATTTTGTATGTTACTACATACACATTTTATATTTTGACTTGTATGTTACTGTGTATATGAGGGTGGTCTCGTTTTTTTCTCTTTCTAGCACTATTGTCTGAAATGGGCCGAATATTTGTACGGAGCTGACTTCGCTAACAGAATATTTCTTAGAGCCTAAACCATAAGACAGGTAACATGCAATTTTATCAGCCCTTTATTTTTTTCGTCCTGTTACCTTTTCTTTCATATTTATCTGTCCTCCCTTGATAATTTTGTATGTTACTGTATACACATTTTATATTTTGACTTGTATGTTACTGTGTATATGAGGGTGGTCTCGTTTTTTTCTCTTTCTAGCACTGTTGTCTGAAATGGGCCGAATATTTGTACGGAGTTGACTTCGCTAACAGAATATTTCGGAGAGCCTAAACCATAAGACAGGTAACATGCAATTTTATCAGCCCTTTATTTTTTTCGTCCTGTTACCTTTTCTTTCATATTTATCTGTCCTCCCTTGATAATTTTGTATGTTACTGTATACATATTTTATATTTTGACTTGTATGTTACTGTGTATATGAGGGTGGTCTCGTTTTTTTCTCTTTCTAGCACTGTTGTCTGAAATGGGCCGAATATTTGTACGGAGTTGACTTCGCTAACAGAATATTTCGGAGAGCCTAAACCATAAAACAGGTAACATGCAATTCTATCAGCCTTGTATTTTTTTCGTCCTGTTACCTTTTCTTTCACATTTATCTGTCCTCCCTTGATAATTTTGTATGTTACTGTATACACATTTTATATTTTGACTTGTATGTTACTGTGTATATGAGGGTGGTCTCGTTTTTTTCTCTTTCTAGCACTGTTGTCTGAAATGGGCCGAATATTTCTACGGAGCTGTCTTCGCCAACAGAATATTTCGAAGAGCCTAAACCATACGACAGGTAACATGCAATTCTATCAGCCTTGTGTTTTTTTATTTTCGCCCTGTTATCTTTTCTTTCACATTTATCTGTCCTCCCTTGATAATTTTGTATGTTACTGTATACACATTTTATATTTTGACTTGTATGTTACTGTGTATATGAGGGTGGTCTCGTTTTTCTCTCTTTCTAGCACTGATGTCTGAAATTGGCCGAATATTTCTACGGAGCTGACTTCGCCAACAGAATATTTCGGAGAGCCTAACCCATAAGACAGGTAACATGCAATTCTATCAGCCTTGTATTTTTTTTCGCCCTGTTATCTTTTCTTTCACATTTATCTATCCTCCCTTGATAATTTTGTAAGTTACTGTATACACATTTTATATTTTGACTTGTATGTTACTGTGTATATGAGGGTGGTCTTGTTTTTTCACTTTCTAGCACTGTTGTCTGAAATGGGCAGAATATTTGTACGGAGCTGACTTCGCTAACAGAATATTTCGGAGAGCCTAAACCATACGACAGGTAACATGCAATTCTATCAGCCTTGTGTTTTTTTTCGCCCTGTTATCTTTTCTTTCACATTTATCTGTCCTCCCTTGATAATTTTGTATGTTACTGTACACACATTATATATTTTGACTTGTATGTTACTGTGTATATGAAGGTGGTCTCGTTTTTTTCTCTTTCTAGCACTGTTGTCTGAAATGGGCCGAATATTTGTACGGAGCTGTCTTCGCCAACAGAATATTTCGGGGAGCCTAAACCATACGACAGGTAACATGCAATTCTATCAGCCTTGTGTTTTTTTTTCGCCCTGTTATCTTTTCTTTCACATTTATCTGTCCTCCCTTGATAATTTTGTATGTTACTGTATACACATTTTGTATTTTGACTTGTATGTTACTGTGTATATGAGGGTGGTCTCGTTTTTTTCTCTTTCTAGCACTGTTGTCTGAAATGGGCCGAATATTTGTACGGAGCTGACTTCGCTAAAAGAATATTTCGGAGAGCCTAAACCATAAGACAGGTAACATGCAGTTCTATCAGCCTTGCATTTTTTTTTCGTCCTGTTACATTTTCTTTCACATTTATCTGTCCTCCCTTGATAATTTTGTATGCTACTGTATACACATTTTATATTTTGACTTGTATGTTACTGTGTATATGAGGGTGGTCTTGTTTTTTTCACTTTCTAGCACTGTTGTCTGAAATGGGCCGAATATTTGTACGGAGCTGATTTCGCTAACAGAATATTTCGGAGAGCCTAAACGATAACACAGGTAACATGCAATTCTATCAGCCTTGTATTTTGTTTCGTCCTGTTACACTTTCTTTCACATTTATCTGTCCTCCCTTGATAATTTTGTATGTTACTGTATACACATTTTATATTTTGACTTGTATGTTACTGTGTATATGAGGGTGGTCTTGTTTTTTCACTTTCTAGCACTGTTGTCTGAAATGGGCCGAATATTTGTACGGAGCTGACTTCGCTAACAGAATATTTCGGAGAGCCTAAACCATACGACAGGTAACATGCAATTCTATCAGCCTTGTGTTTTTTTTTTCGCCCTGTTATCTTTTCTTTCACATTTATCTGTCCTCCCTTGATAATTTTGTATGTTACTGTATACACATTTTATATTTTGGCTTGTATGTTACTGTGTATATGAAGGTGGTCTCGTTTTTTTCTCTTTCTAGCACTGTTGTCTGAAATGGGCCGAATATTTGTACGGAGTTGTCTTCGCTAACATAATATTTCGGAGAGCCTAAACCTTTAGACAGGTAACATGCAATTCTATCAGCCTTGTATTTTTTTTCGTCCTGTTACCTTTTCTTTCACATTTATCTGTCCTCCCTTGATAATTTTGTATGTTACTGTATACACATTTTATATTTTGACTTGCATGTTACTGTGTATATGAGGGTGGTCTCGTTTTTTTCTCTTTCTAGCACTGTTGTCTGAAATGGGCCGAATATTTGTACGGAGTAGACTTCGCTAACAGAATATTTCGGAGAGCCTAAACCATAAGACAGGTAACATGCAATTCTATCAGCCTTGTATTTTTTTCGTCCTGTTACCTTTTCTTTCACATTTATCTGTCGTCCCTTGATAATTTTGTATGTTACTGTATACACATTTTATAATTTGACTTGTATGTTACTGTGTATATGAGGGTGGTCTCGTTTTTTAATCTTTCTAGCACTGTTGTCTGAAATGGGCCGAATATTTGTACGGAGCTGACTTCGCCAACAGAATATTTCGGAGAGCCTAACCCATAAGACAGGTAACATGCAATTCTATCAGCCTTGTATTTTTTTTCGCCCTGTAATCTTTTCTTTCACATTTATCTGTCCTCCCTTGATAATTTTGTATGTTACTGTATACACATTTTGTATTTTGACTTGTATGTTACTGTGTATATGAGGGTGGTCTCGTTTTTTTCTCTTTCTAGCACTGTTGTCTGAAATGGGCCGAATATTTGTACGGAGCTGACTTCGCTAAAAGAATATTTCGGAAAGCCTAAACCATAAGACAGGTAACATGCAATTCTATCAGCCTTGTATTTTTTTCGCCCTTTTCTTTCACATTTATCTGTCTTCCCTTGATAATTTTGTATGTTACTGTATACACATTTTGTATTTTGACTTGTATGTTACTGTGTATATGAGGGTGGTCTCGTTTTTTTCTCTTTCTAGCACTGTTGTCTGAAATGGGCCGAATATTTGTACGGAGCTGACTTCGCTAAAAGAATATTTCGGAGAGCCTAAACCATAAGACAGGTAACATGCAGTTCTATCAGCCTTGTATTTTTTTTCGTCCTGTTACATTTTCTTTCACATTTATCTGTCCTCCCTTGATAATTTTGTATGTTACTGTATACACATTTTATATTTTGACTTGTATGTTACTGTGTATATGAGGGTGGTCTTGTTTTTTTCACTTTCTAGCACTGTTGTCTGAAATGGGCCGAATATTTGTACGGAGCTGATTTCGCTAACAGAATATTTCAGAGAGCCTAAACGATAACACAGGTAACATGCAATTCTATCAGCCTTGTATTTTGTTTCGTCCTGTTACATTTTCTTTCACATTTATCTGTCCTCCCTTGATAATTTTGTATGTTACTGTATACACATTTTATATTTTGACTTGTATGTTACTGTGTATATGAGGGTGGTCTTGTTTTTTCACTTTCTAGCACTGTTGTCTGAAATGGGCCGAATATTTGTACGGAGCTGACTTCGCTAACAAAATATTTCGGAGAGCCTAAACCGTACGACAGGTAACATGCAATTCTATCAGCCTTGTGTTTTTTTTCGTCCTGTTACATTTTCTTTCACATTTATCTGTCCTCCCTTGATAATTTTGTATGTTACTGTATACACATTTTATATTTTGACTTGTATGTTACTGTGTATATGAGGGTGGTCTTGTTTTTTCTCTTTCTAGCACTGTTGTCTGAAATTTGCCGAATATTAGTACGGAGCTGACTTCGCTAACAGAATATTTCGGAGAACCTAAACCATAAGACAGGTAACATGCAATTCTATCAGCCATTTATTTTCTTTCATATTTACCTGTCCTCCCTTGATAATTTTGTATGTTACTGTATGCACATTTTATATTTTGACTTGTATGTTACTGTGTATATGAGGGTGGTCTCGTTTTTTTCTCTTTCTAGCACTGTTGTCTGAAATGGGCCGAATGTTTCTACGGAGCTGACTTCGCCAACAGAATATTTCGGAGAGCCTAAACCATAAGACAGGTAACATGCAATTCTATCAGCCTTGTATTTTTTTTCGTCCTGTTACATTTTCTTTCACATTTATCTGTCCTCCCTTGATAATTTTGTATGTTACTGTATACACATTTTATATTTTCACTTGTATGTTACTGTGTATATGAGGGTGGTCTTGTTTTTTTCACTTTCTAGCACTGTTGTCTGAAATGGGCCGAATATTTGTACGCAGCTGACTTCGCTAACAGAATATTTCGGAGAGCCTAAACGATAACACAGGTAACATGCAATTCTATCAGCCTTGTATTTTTTTTTCGTCCTGTTACCTTTTCTTTCACATTTATCTGTCCTCCCTTGATAATTTTGTATGTTACTGTATACACATTTTATATTTTGACTTTTATGTTACTGTGTATATGAGGGTGGTCTTTTTTTTTCTCTTTCTAGCACTGTTGTCTGAAATGTGCCGAATATTTGTACGAGTTGACTTCGCTAGCAGAATATTTCGGAGAGCCTAAACCATAAGACAGGTAACATGCAATTCTATCAGCCTTGTATTTTTTTTCGTCCTGTTACCTTTTCTTTCACATTTATCTGTCCTCCCTTGATAATTTTGTATGTTACTGTATACACATTTTATATTTTGACTTGTATGTTACTGTGTATATGAGGGTGGTCTTGTTTTTTTCTCTTTCTAGCACTGTTGTCTGAAATGGGCCGATAATTTCTACGAAGCTGACTTCGCCAACAGAATATTTCGGAGAGCCTTACCCATAAGACAGGTAACATGCAATTCTATCAGCCTTGTATTTTTTTTCACCCTGTTATCTTTTCTTTCTCATTTATCTGTCCTCCCTTGATAATTTTGTATGTTACTGTATACACATTTTGTATTTTGACTTGTATGTTACTGTGTATATGAGGGTGGTCTCGTTTTTTTCTCTTTCTAGCACTGTTGTCTGAAATGGGCCGAATATTTGTACGGAGCTGACTTCGCTAAAAGAATATTTCGGAAAGCCTAAACCATAAGACAGGTAACATGCAATTCTATCAGCCTTGTATTTTTTTCGCCCTGTTATCTTTTCTTTCACATTTATCTGTCTTCCCTTGATAATTTTGTATGTTACTGTATACACATTTTGTATTTTGACTTGTATGTTACTGTGTATATGAGGGTGGTCTCGTTTTTTTCTCTTTCTAGCACTGTTGTCTGAAATGGGCCGATTATTTGTACGGAGCTGACTTCGCTAAAAGAATATTTCGGAGAGCCAAACCATAAGACAGGTAAAATGCAGTTCTATCAGCCTTGTATTTTTTTTCGTCCTGTTACATTTTCTTTCACATTTATCTGTCCTCCCTTGATAATTTTGTATGTTACTGTATACACATTTTATATTTTGAGTTGTATGTTACTCTGTATATGAGGGTGGTCTTGTTTTTTTCTCTTTCTAGCACTGTTGTCTGAAATGGGCCGAATATTTGTACGGAGCTGACTTCGCTAACAGAATATTTCGGAGAGCCTAAACCATAAGACAGGTAGCATGCAATTCTATCAGCCCTTTATTTTTTTCGTCCTGTTACCTTTTCTTTCATATTTATCTGTCGTCCCTTGATAATTTTGTATGTTACTGTATACACATTTTATAATTTGACTTGTATGTTACTGTGTATATGAGGTAGGTCTCGTTTTTTTCTCTTTCTAGCACTGTTGTCTGAAATGGGCCGAATATTTGTACGGAGTTGACTTCGCTAACAGAATATTTCGGAGAGCCTAAACCATAAGACAGGTAACATGCAGATCTATCAGCCTTGTATTTTTTTCGTCCTGTTACCTTTTCTTTCACATTTATCTGTCCTCCCTTGATAATTTTGTATGTTACTGTATACACATTTTATATTTTGACTTGTATGTTAATGTGTATATGAGGGTGGTCTCGTTTTTTTCTCTTTCTAGCACTGTTGTCTGAAATATGCCGAATATTTCTACTGAGCTGTCTTCGAGAACAGAATATTTCGGAGAGCCTTAACCATACGACAGGTAACATGCAATTCTATCAGCCTTGTGTTTTTTTTTCGCCCTGTTATCTTTTCTTTCACATTTATGTGTCCTCCCTTGATAATTATGTATGTTACTGTATACACATTTCGTATTTTGACTTGTATGTTACTGTGTATATGATGGTGGTCTCGTTTTTTTCTCTTTCTAGCACTGTTGTCAGAAATGGGCCGAATATTTGTACGGAGCTGACTTCGCTAACAGAATATTTCGGAGAGACTAAACCATAAGAAAGGTAACATGCAATTCTATCAGCCTTGTATTTTTTTCGTCCTGTTACATTTTGTTTTATATTTATCTGTCCTCCCTTGATAATTTTGTATGTTACTGTATACACATTTTATATTTTGACTTGTATGTTACTGTGTATATGAGGGTGGTCTCGTTTTTCTCTCTTTCTAGCACTGTTGTCTGAAATGGGCCGAATATTTCTACGGAGCTGACTTCGCCAACAGAATATTTCGGAGAGCCTAACCCATAAGACAGGTAACATGCAATTCTATCAGCCTTGTATTTTTTTTTCGCCCTGTTATCTTTTCTTTCACATTTATGTGTCCTCCCTTGATAATTTTGTATGTTACTGTATACACATTTTGTATTTTGACTTGTATGTTACTGTGTATATGAGGGTGGTCTCGTTTTTTTCTCTTTCTAGCACTGTTGTCTTAAATGGGCCGAATATTTGTACGGAGATGACTTCGCCAACAGAATATTTCGGAAAGCCTAAACCATAAGACAGGTAACATGCAATTCTATCAGCCTTGTATTTTTTTCGCCCTGTTATCTTTTCTTTCACATTTATCTGTCTTCCCTTGATAATTTTGTATGTTACTATATACACATTTTATATTTTGACTTGTATGTTACAGTGTATATGAGGGTGGTCTCGTTTTTTTCTCTTTCTAGCACTATTGTCTGAAATGGGCCGAATATTTGTACGGAGCTGACTTCGCTAACAGAATATTTCGGAGAGCCTAAACCATAAGACAGGTAACATGCAATTCTATCAGCCTTGTATTTTTTTCGCCCTGTTATCTTTTCTTTCACATTTATCTGTCTTCCCTTGATAATTTTGTATGTTACTGTATACACATTTTGTATTTTGACTTGTATGTTACTGTGTATATGAGGGTGGTCTCGTTTTTTTCTCTTTCTAGCACTGTTGTCTGAAATGGGCCGAATATTTGTACGGAGCTGACATCGCTAAAAGAATATTTCGGAGAGCCTAAACCATAAGACAGGTAACATGCAGTTCTATCAGCCTTGTACTTTTTTTTCGTCCTGTTACATTTTCTTTCACATTTATCTGTCCTCCCTTGATAATTTTGTATGTTACTATATACACATTTTATATTTTGACTTGTATGTTACTGTGTATATGAGGGTGGTCTCGTTTTTTTCTCTTTCTAGCACTATTGTCTGAAATGGGCCGAATATTTGTACGGAGCTGACTTCGCTAACAGAATATTTCGGAGAGCCTAAACCATAAGACAGGTAACATGCAATTTTATCAGCCCTTTATTTTTTTCGTCCTGTTACCTTTTCTTTCATATTTATCTGTCCTCCCTTGATAATTTTGTATGTTACTGTATACACATTTTATATTTTGACTTGTATGTTACTGTGTATATGAGGGTGGTCTCGTTTTTTTCTCTTTCTAGCACTGTTGTCTGAAATGGGCCGAATATTTGTACGGAGTTGACTTCGCTAACAGAATATTTCGGAGAGCCTAAACCATAAGACAGGTAACATGCAATTCTATCAGCCTTGTATTTTTTTTCGTCCTGTTACATTTTCTTTCACATTTATCTGTCCTCCCTTGATAATTTTGTATGTTACTGTATACACATTTTATATTTTCACTTGTATGTTACTGTGTATATGAGGGTGGTCTTGTTTTTTTCACTTTCTAGCACTGTTGTCTGAAATGGGCCGAATATTTGTACGGAGCTGACTTCGCTAACAGAATATTTCGGAGAGCCTAAACGATAACACAGGTAACATGCAATTCTATCAGCCTTGTATTTTTTTTTCGTCCTGTAACCTTTTCTTTCACATTTATCTGTCCTCCCTTGATAATTTTGTATGTTACTGTATACACATTTTATATTTTGACTTTTATGTTACTGTGTATATGAGGGTGGTCTTTTTTTTTCTCTTTCTAGCACTGTTGTCTGAAATGTGCCGAATATTTGTACGAGTTGACTTCGCTAGCAGAATATTTCGGAGAGCCTAAACCATAAGACAGGTAACATGCAATTCTATCAGCCTTGTATTTTTTTTCGTCCTGTTACCTTTTCTTTCACATTTATCTGTCCTCCCTTGATAATTTTGTATGTTACTGTATACACATTTTATATTTTGACTTGTATGTTACTGTGTATATGAGGGTGGTCTTGTTTTTTTCTCTTTCTAGCACTGTTGTCTGAAATGGGCCGATAATTTCTACGAAGCTGACTTCGCTAAAAGAATATTTCGGAAAGCCTAAACCATAAGACAGGTAACATGCAATTCTATCAGCCTTGTATTTTTTTCGCCCTGTTATCTTTTCTTTCACATTTATCTGTCTTCCCTTGATAATTTTGTATGTTACTGTATACACATTTTGTATTTTGACTTGTATGTTACTGTGTATATGAGGGTGGTCTCGTTTTTTTCTCTTTCTAGCACTGTTGTCTGAAATGGGCCGATTATTTGTACGGAGCTGACTTCGCTAAAAGAATATTTCGGAGAGCCAAACCATAAGACAGGTAAAATGCAGTTCTATCAGCCTTGTATTTTTTTTCGTCCTGTTACATTTTCTTTCACATTTATCTGTCCTCCCTTGATAATTTTGTATGTTACTGTATACACATTTTATATTTTGACTTGTATGTTACTCTGTATATGAGGGTGGTCTTGTTTTTTTCTCTTTCTAGCACTGTTGTCTGAAATGGGCCGAATATTTGTACGGAGCTGACTTCGCTAACAGAATATTTCGGAGAGCCTAAACCATAAGACAGGTAGCATGCAATTCTATCAGCCCTTTATTTTTTTCGTCCTGTTACCTTTTCTTTCATATTTATCTGTCGTCCCTTGATAATTTTGTATGTTACTGTATACACATTTTATAATTTGACTTGTATGTTACTGTGTATATGAGGTAGGTCTCGTTTTTTTCTCTTTCTAGCACTGTTGTCTGAAATGGGCCGAATATTTGTACGGAGTTGACTTCGCTAACAGAATATTTCGGAGAGCCTAAACCATAAGACAGGTAACATGCAGATCTATCAGCCTTGTATTTTTTTCGTCCTGTTACCTTTTCTTTCACATTTATCTGTCCTCCCTTGATAATTTTGTATGTTACTGTATACACATTTTATATTTTGACTTGTATGTTAATGTGTATATGAGGGTGGTCTCGTTTTTTTCTCTTTCTAGCACTGTTGTCTGAAATGGGCCGAATATTTCTACGGAGCTGTCTTCGCCAACAGAATATTTCGGAGAGCCTTAACCATACGACAGGTAACATGCAATTCTATCAGCCTTGTGTTTTTTTTTCGCCCTGTTATCTTTTCTTTCACATTTATGTGTCCTCCCTTGATAATTTTGTATGTTACTGTATACACATTTCGTATTTTGACTTGTACGTTACTGTGTATATGATGGTGGTCTCGTTTTTTTCTCTTTCTAGCACTGTTGTCAGAAATGGGCCGAATATTTGTACGGAGCTGACTTCGCTAACAGAATATTTCGGAGAGACTAAACCATAAGAAAGGTAACATGCAATTCTATCAGCCTTGTATTTTTTTCGTCCTGTTACATTTTGTTTTATATTTATCTGTCCTCCCTTGATAATTTTGTATGTTACTGTATACACATTTTATATTTTGACTTGTATGTTACTGTGTATATGAGGGTGGTCTCGTTTTTCTCTCTTTCTAGCACTGTTGTCTGAAATGGGCCGAATATTTCTACGGAGCTGACTTCGCCAACAGAATATTTCGGAGAGCCTAACCCATAAGACAGGTAACATGCAATTCTATCAGCCTTGTATTTTTTTTTCGCCCTGTTATCTTTTCTTTCACATTTATGTGTCCTCCCTTGATAATTTTGTATGTTACTGTATACACATTTTGTATTTTGACTTGTATGTTACTGTGTATATGAGGGTGGTCTCGTTTTTTTCTCTTTCTAGCACTGTTGTCTTAAATGGGCCGAATATTTGTACGGAGATGACTTCGCCAACAGAATATTTCGGAAAGCCTAAACCATAAGACAGGTAACATGCAATTCTATCAGCCTTGTATTTTTTTCGCCCTGTTATCTTTTCTTTCACATTTATCTGTCTTCCCTTGATAATTTTGTATGTTACTATATACACATTTTATATTTTGACTTGTATGTTACAGTGTATATGAGGGTGGTCTCGTTTTTTTTCTTTCTAGCACTATTGTCTGAAATGGGCCGAATATTTGTACGGAGCTGACTTCGCTAACAGAATATTTCGGAGAGCCTAAACCATAAGACAGGTAACATGCAATTCTATCAGCCTTGTATTTTTTTCGCCCTGTTATCTTTTCTTTCACATTTATCTGTCTTCCCTTGATAATTTTGTATGTTACTGTATACACATTTTGTATTTTGACTTGTATGTTACTGTGTATATGAGGGTGGTCTCGTTTTTTTCTCTTTCTAGCACTGTTGTCTGAAATGGGCCGAATATTTGTACGGAGCTGACTTCGCTAAAAGAATATTTCGGAGAGCCTAAACCATAAGACAGGTAACATGCAGTTCTATCAGCCTTGTATTTTTTTTCGTCCTGTTACATTTTCTTTCACATTTATCTGTCATCCCTTGATAATTTTGTATGTTACTATATACACATTTTATATTTTGACTTGTATGTTACTGTGTATATGAGGGTGGTCTCGTTTTTTTCTCTTTCTAGCACTATTGTCTGAAATGGGCCGAATATTTGTACGGAGCTGACTTCGCTAACAGAATATTTCGGAGAGCCTAAACCATAAGACAGGTAACATGCAATTTTATCAGCCCTTTATTTTTTTCGTCCTGTTACCTTTTCTTTCATATTTATCTGTCCTCCCTTGATAATTTTGTATGTTACTGTATACACATTTTATATTTTGACTTGTATGTTACTGTGTATATGAGGGTGGTCTCGTTTTTTTCTCTTTCTAGCACTGTTGTCTGAAATGGGCCGAATATTTGTACGGAGTTGACTTCGCTAACAGAATATTTCGGAGAGCCTAAACCATAAGACAGATAACATGCAATTCTATCTGCCCTTTATTTTTTTTCGTCCTGTTACCTTTTCTTTCATATTTATCTGTCGTCCCTTGATAATTTTGTATGTTACTGTATACACATTTTATAATTTGACTTGTATGTTACTGTGTATATGAGGGTGGTCTCGTTTTTTTCTCTTTCTAGCACTGTTGTCTGAAATGGGCCGAATATTTCTACGGAGTTGACTTCGCTAACAGAATATTTCGGAGAGCCTAAACCATAAGACAGGTATCATGCAATTTTATCAGCCTTGTGTTTTTTTTTTCGCCCTGTTATCTTTTCTTTCACATTTATCTGTCCTCCCTTGATAATTTTGTATGTTACTGTATACACATTTTATATTTTGACTTGTGTGTTACTGTGTATATGAGGGTGGTCTTGTTTTTTTCACTTTCTGGCACTGTTGTCTGAAATGGGCCGAATATTTGTACGGAGCTGACTTCGCTAACAGAATATTTCGGAGAGCCTAAACGATAACACAGGTAACATGCAATTCTATCAGCCTTGTATTTTTTTTCGTCCTGTTACCTTTATTTTCACATTTATGGTCCTCCCTTGATAATTTTGAATGTTACTGTATACACATTTTATATTTTGACTTGTATGTTACTGTGTATATGAGGGTGGTCTTGTTTTTTTCTCTTTCTAGCACTGTTGTCTGAAATGGGCCGAATATTTGTAAGGAGCTGACTTCGCTAACAGAATATTTCGGAGAGCCTAAACCATAAGACAGGTAACATGCAGTTCTATCAGCCTTGTATTTTTTTTCGTCCTGTTACCTTTTCTTTCACATTTATCTGTCCTCCCTTGATAATTTTGTATGTTACTGTATACACATTTTATATTTTGACTTGTATGTTACTGTGTATATGAGGGTGGTCTTGTTTTTTTCACTTTCTAGCACTGTTGTCTGAAATGGGCCGAATACTTGTACGGAGCTGACTTCGCTAACAGAATATTTCGGAGAGCCTAAACGATAACACAGGTAACATGCAATTCTATCAGCCTTGTATTTTTTTTTCGTCCTGTTACCTTTTCTTTCACATTTATCTGTCCTCCCTTGATAATTTTGTATGTTACAGTATACACATTTTATATTTTGACTTGTATCTTACTGTGTATATGAGGGTGGTCTTTTTTTTTCTCTTTCTAGCACTGTTGTCTGAAATGTGCCGAATATTTGTACGAGTTGACTTCGCTAACAGAATATTTCGGAGAGCCTAAACCATAAGACAGGTAACATGCAATTCTATCAGCCTTGTATTTTTTTTCGTCCTGTTACCTTTTCTTTCACATTTATCTGTCCTCCCTTGATAATTTTGTATGTTACTGTATACACATTTTATATTTTGACTTGTATGTTACTGTGTATATGAGGGTGGTCTTGTTTTTTTCTCTTTCTAGCACTGTTGTCTGAAATGGGCCGATAATTTATACGGAGCTGACTTCGCCAACAGAATATTTCGGAGAGCCTTACCCATAAGACAGGTAACATGCAATTCTATCAGCCTTGTATTTTTTTTCGCCCTGTTATCTTTTCTTTCTCATTTATCTGTCCTCCCTTGATAATTTTGTATGTTACTGTATACACATTTTGTATTTTGACTTGTATGTTACTGTGTATATGAGGGTGGTCTCGTTTTTTTCTCTTTCTAGCACTGTTGTCTGAAATGGGCCGAATATTTGTCCGGAGCTGACTTCGCTAAAAGAATATTTCGGAAAGCCTAAACCATAAGACAGGTAACATGCAATTCTATCAGCCTTGTATTTTTTTCGCCCTGTTATCTTTTCCTTCACATTTATCTGTCTTCCCTTGATAATTTTGTATGTTACTGTATACACATTTTGTATTTTGACTTGTATGTTACTGTGTATATGAGGGTGGTCTCGTTTTTTTCTCTTTCTAGCACTGTTGTCTGAAATGGGCCGATTATTTGTACGGAGCTGACTTCGCTAAAAGAATATTTCGGAGAGCCAAACCATAAGACAGGTAAAATGCAGTTCTATCAGCCTTGTATTTTTTTTCGTCCTGTTACATTTTCTTTCACATTTATCTGTCCTCCCTTGATAATTTTGTATGTTACTGTATACACATTTTATATTTTGACTTGTATGTTACTGTGTATATGAGGGTGGTCTTGTTTTTTTCACTTTCCAGCACTGTTGTCTGAAATGGGCCGAATATTTGTACGGAGCTGATTTCGCTAACAGAATATTTCGGAGAGCCTAAACGATAACACAGGTAACATGCAATTCTATCAGCCTTGTATTTTTTTTCGTCCTGTTACATTTTCTTTCACATTTATCTGTCCTCCCTTGATAATTTTGTATGTTACTGTATACACATTTTATATTTTGACTTGTATGTTACTGTGTATATGAGGGTGGTCTTGTTTTTCTCTCTTTCTAGCACTGTTGTCTGAAATGGGCCGAATATTTGTACGGAGCTGACTTCGCTAACAGAATATTTCGGAGAGCCTAAACCATAAGACAGGTAACATGCAATTTTATCAGCCCTTTATTTTTTTCGTCCTGTTACCTTTTCTTTCATATTTATCTGTCCTCCCTTGATAATTTTGTATGTTACTGTATACACATTTTATATTTTGACTTGTATGTTACTGTGTATATGAGGGTGGTCTCGTTTTTTTCTCTTTCTAGCACTGTTGTCTAAAATGGGCCGAATATTTGTACGGAGTTGACTTCGCTAACAGAATATTTCGGAGAGCCTAAACCATAAGACAGGTAGCATGCAATTCTATCAGCCCTTTATTTTTTTCGTCCTGTTACCTTTTCTTTCATATTTATCTGTCGTCCCTTGATAATTTTGTATGTTACTGTATATACATTTTATAATTTGACTTGTATGTTACTGTGTATATGAGGGTGGTCTCGTTTTTTTCTCTTTCTAGCACTGTTGTCTGAAATGGGCCGAATATTTGTACGGAGTTGACTTCGCTAACAGAATATTTCGGATAGCCTAACCCATAAGACAGGTAACATGCAATTCTATCAGCCTTGTATTTTTTTTCGCCCTGTTATCTTTTCTTTCACATTTATGTGTCCTCCCTTGATAATTTTGTATGTTACTGTATACACATTTTGTATTTTGACTTGTATGTTTCTGTGTATATGAGGGTGGTCTCGTTTTTTTCTCTTTCTAGCACTGTTGTCTTAAATGGGCCGAATATTTGTACGGAGATGACTTCGCCAACAGAATATTTCGGAAAGCCTAAACCATAAGACAGGTAACATGCAATTCTATCAGCCTTGTATTTTTTTCGCCCTGTTATCTTTTCTTTCACATTTATCTGTCTTCCCTTGATAATTTTGTATGTTACTGTATACACATTTTGTATTTTGACTTGTATGATACTGTGTATATGAGGGTGGTCTCGTTTTTTTCTCTTTCTAGCACTGTTGTCTGAAATGGGCCGAATATTTGTACGGAGCTCACTTCGCTAAAAGAATATTTCGGAGAGCCTAAACCATAAGACAGGTAACATGCAATTTTATCAGCCCTTTATTTTTTTCGTCCTGTTACCTTTTCTTTCATATTTATCTGTCCTCCCTTGATAATTTTGTATGTTACTGTATACACATTTTATATTTTGACTTGTATGTTACTGTGTATATGAGGGTGGTCTCGTTTTTTTCTCTTTCTAGCACTGTTGTCTGAAATGGGCCGAATATTTGTACGGAGTTGACTTCGCTAACAGAATATTTCGGAGAGCCTAAACCATAAGACAGGTAACATGCAATTCTATCTGCCCTTTATTTTTTTTCGTCCTGTTACCTTTTCTTTCATATTTATCTGTCGTCCCTTGATAATTTTGTATGTTACTGTATACACATTTTATAATTTGACTTGTATGTTACTGTGTATATGAGGGTGGTCTCGTTTTTTTCTCTTTCTAGCACTGTTGTCTGAAATGGGCCGAATATTTGTACAGAGTTGACTTCGCTAACAGAATATTTCGGAGAGCCTAAACCATAAGACAGGTAACATGCAATTCTATCAGCCTTGTATTTTTTTCGTCCTGTTACCTTTTCTTTCACATTTATCCGTCCTCCTTTGATAATTTTGTATGTTACTGTATACACATTTTATATTTTGACTTGTATGTTACTGTGTATATGTGGGTGGTCTCGTTTTTTTCTCTTTCTAGCACTGTTGTCTGAAATGGGCCGAATATTTCTACGGAGCTGTCTTCGCCAACAGAATATTTCGAAGAGCCTAACCCATAAGACAGGTAACATGCAATTCTATCAGCCATTTATTTTCTTTCATATTTACCTGTCCTCCCTTGATAATTTTGTATGTTACTGTATGCACATTTTATATTTTGACTTGTATGTTACTGTGTATATGAGGGTGGTCTCGTTTTTTTCTCTTTCTAGCACTGTTGTCTGAAATGGGCCGAATGTTTCTACGGAGCTGACTTCGCCAACAGAATATTTCGGAGAGCCTAAACCATAAGACAGGTAACATGCAATTCTATCAGCCTTGTATTTTTTTTCGTCCTGTTACATTTTCTTTCACATTTATCTGTCCTCCCTTGAAAATTTTGTATGTTACTGTATACACATTTTATATTTTGACTTGTATGTTACTGTGTATATGAGGGTGGTCTTGTTTTTTTCACTTTCCAGCACTGTTGTCTTAAATGGGCCGAATATTTGTACGGAGCTGATTTCGCTAACAGAATATTTCGGAGAGCCTAAACGATAACACATGTAACATGCAATTCTATCAGCCTTGTATTTTTTTTTCGTCCTGTTACATTTTCTTTCACATTTATCTGTCCTCCCTTGATAATTTTTTATGTTACTGTATACACATTTTGTATTTTGACTTGTATGTTACTGTGTATATGAGGGTGGTCTCGTTTTTTTCTCTTTCTAGCACTGTTGTCTGAAATGGGCCGATTATTTGTACGGAGCTGACTTCGCTAACAGAATATTTCGGAGAGCCTAAACCATAAGACAGGTAACATGCAATTTTATCAGCCCTTTATTTTTTTCGTCCTGTTACCTTTTCTTTCATATTTATCTGTCCTCCCTTGATAATTTTCTATGTTACTGTATACACATTTTATATTTTGACTTGTATGTTACTGTGTATATGAGGGTGGTCTCGTTTTTTTCTCTTTCTAGCACTGTTGTCTAAAATGGGCCGAATATTTGTACGGAGTTGACTTCGCTAACAGAATATTTCGGAGAGCCTAAACCATAAGACAGGTAGCATGCAATTCTATCAGCCCTTTATTTTTTTCGTCCTGTTACCTTTTCTTTCATATTTATCTGTCCTCCCTTGATAATTTTGTATGTTACTGTATATACATTTTATAATTTGACTTGTATGTTACTGTGTATATGAGGGTGGTCTCGTTTTTTTCTCTTTCTAGCACTGTTGTCTGAAATGGGCCGAATATTTGTACGGAGTTGACTTCGCTAACAGAATATTTCGGAGAGCCTAAACCATAAGACAGGTAACATGCAATTCTATCAGCCTTGTATTTTTTTCGTCCTGTTACCTTTTCTTTCACATTTATCTGTCCTCCCTTGATAATTTTGTATGTTACTGTATACACATTTTATATTTTGACTTGTATGTTAATGTGTATATGAGGGTGGTCTCGTTTTTTTCTCTTTCTAGCACTGTTGTCTGAAATGGGCCGAATATTTCTACGGAGCTGTCTTCGACAACAGAATATTTCGGAGAGCCTTAACCATACGACAGGTAACATGCAATTCTATCAGCCTTGTGTTTTTTTTTCGCCCTGTTATCTTTTCTTTTACATTTATGTGTCCTCCCTTGATAATTTTGTATGTTACTGTATACACATTTTGTATTTTGACTTGTATGTTACTGTGTATATGAGGGTGGTCTCGTTTTTTTCTCTTTCTAGCACTGTTGTCTGAAATGGGCCGATTATTTGTACGGAGCTGACTTCGCTAAAAGAATATTTCGGAGAGCCAAACCATAAGACAGGTAAAATGCAGTTCTATCAGCCTTGTATTTTTTTTCGTCCTGTTACATTTTCTTTCACATTTATCTGTCCTCCCTTGATAATTTTGTATGTTACTGTATACACATTTTATATTTTGACTTGTATGTTACTGTGTATATGAGGGTGGTCTTGTTTTTTTCACTTTCCAGCACTGTTGTCTTAAATGGGCCGAATATTTGTACGGAGCTGATTTCGCTAACAGAATATTTCGGAGAGCCTAAACGATAACACAGGTAACATGCAATTCTATCAGCCTTGTGTTTTTTTTTCGCCCTGTTATCTTTTCTTTTACATTTATGTGTCCTCCCTTGATAATTTTGTATGTTACTGTATACACATTTTGTATTTTGACTTGTATGTTACTGTGTATATGATGGTGGTCTCGTTTTTTTCTCTTTCTAGCACTGTTGTCAGAAATGGGCCGAATATTTGTACGGAGCTGACTTCGCTAACAGAATATTTCGGAGAGACTAAACCATAAGAAAGGTAACATGCAATTCTATCAGCCTTGTATTTTTTTCGTCCTGTTACATTTTGTTTCATATTTATCTGTCCTCCCTTGATAATTTTGTATGTTACTGTATACACATTTTATATTTTGACTTGTATGTTACTGTGTATATGAGGGTGGTCTCGTTTTTCTCTCTTTCTAGCACTGTTGTCTGAAATGGGCCGAATATTTCTACCGAGCTGACTTCGCCAACAGAATATTTCGGATAGCCTAACCCATAAGACAAGTAACATGCAATTCTATCAGCCTTGTATTTTTTTTTTCGCCCTGTTATCTTTTCTTTCACATTTATGTGTCCTCCCTTGATAATTTTGTATGTTACTGTATACACATTTTGTATTTTGACTTGTATGTTACTGTGTATATGAGGGTGGTCTCGTTTTTTTCTCTTTCTAGCACTGTTGTCTTAAATGGGCCGAATATTTGTACGGAGATGACTTCGCCAACAGAATATTTCGGAGAGCCTAAACCATAAGACAGGTAACATGCAATTCTATCAGCCTTGTATTTTTTTTTTCGCCCTGTTATCTTTTCTTTCACATTTATGTGTCCTCCCTTGATAATTTTGTATGTTACTGTATACACATTTTGTATTTTGACTTGTATGATACTGTGTATATGAGGGTGGTCTCGTTTTTTTCTCTTTCTAGCACTGTTGTCTGAAATGGGCCGAATATTTGTACGGAGCTGACTTCGCTAAAAGAATATTTCGGAGAGCCTAAACCATAAGACAGGTAACATGCAGTTCTATCAGCCTTGTATTTTTTTTCGTCCTGTTACATTTTCTTTCACATTTATCTGTCCTCCCTTGATAATTTTGTATGTTACTATATACACATTTTATATTTTGACTTGTATGTTACTGTGTATATGAGGGTGGTCTCGTTTTTTTCTCTTTCTAGCACTATTGTCTGAAATGGGCCGAATATTTGTACGGAGCTGACTTCGCTAACAGAATATTTCGGAGAGCCTAAACCATAAGACAGGTAACATGCAATTTTATCAGCCCTTTATTTTTTTCGTCCTGTTACCTTTTCTTTCATATTTATCTGTCCTCCCTTGATAATTTTGTATGTTACTGTATACACATTTTATATTTTGACTTGTATGTTACTGTGTATATGAGGGTGGTCTCGTTTTTTTCTCTTTATAGCACTGTTGTCTGAAATGGGCCGAATATTTGTACGGAGTTGACTTCGCTATCAGAATATTTCGGAGAGCCTAAACCATAAGACAGGTAACATGCAATTCTATCTGCCCTTTATTTTTTTTCGTCCTGTTACCTTTTCTTTCATATTTATCTGTCGTCCCTTGATAATTTTGTATGTTACTGTATACATATTTTATATTTTGACTTGTATGTTACTGTGTATATGAGGGTGGTCTCGTTTTTTTCTCTTTCTAGCACTGTTGTCTGAAATGGGCCGAATATTTGTACGGAGTTGACTTCGCTATCAGAATATTTCGGAGAGCCTAAACCATAAGACAGGTAACATGCAATTCTATCTGCCCTTTATTTTTTTTCGTCCTGTTACCTTTTCTTTCATATTTATCTGTCGTCCCTTGATAATTTTGTATGTTACTGTATACATATTTTATATTTTGACTTGTATGTTACTCTGTATATGAGGGTGGTCTCGTTTTTTTCTCTTTCTAGCACTGTTGTCTGAAATGGGCCGAATATTTGTACAGAGTTGACTTCGCTAACAGAATATTTCGGAGAGCCTAAACCATAAGACAGGTAACATGCAATTCTATCAGCCTTGTATTTTTTTCGTCCTGTTACCTTTTCTTTCACATTTATCTGTCCTCCCTTGATAATTTTGTATGTTACTGTATACACATTTTATATTTTGACTTGTATGTTACTGTGTATATGTGGGTGGTCTCGTTTTTTTCTCTTTCTAGCACTGTTGTCTGAAATGGGCCGAATATTTGTACGGAGCTGACTTCGCTAACAGAATATTTCGGAGAGACTAAACCATAAGAAAGGTAACATGCAATTCTATCAGCCTTGTATTTTTTTCGTCCTGTTACATTTTGTTTCATATTTATCTGTCTTCCCTTGATAATTTTGTATGTTACTGTATACACATTTTATATTTTGACTTGTATGTTACTGTGTATATGAGGGTGGTCTCGTTTTTCTCTCTTTCTAGCACTGTTGTCTGAAATGGGCCGAATATTTCTACCGAGCTGACTTCGCCAACAGAATATTTCGGATAGCCTAACCCATAAGACAGGTAACATGCAATTCTATCAGCCTTGTATTTTTTTTTCGCCCTGTTATCTTTTCTTTCACATTTATGTGTCCTCCCTTGATAATTTTGTATGTTACTGTATACACATTTTGTATTTTGACTTGTATGTTACTGTGTATATGAGGGTGGTCTCGTTTTTTTCTCTTTCTAGCACTGTTGTCTTAAATGGGCCGAATATTTGTACGGAGATGACTTCGCCAACAGAATATTTCGGAAAGCCTAAACCATAAGACAGGTAACATGCAATTCTATCAGCCTTGTATTTTTTTCGCCCTGTTATCTTTTCTTTCACATTTATCTGTCTTCCCTTGATAATTTTGTATGTTACTGTATACACATTTTGTATTTTGATTTGTATGATACTGTGTATATGAGGGTGGTCTCGTTTTTTTCTCTTTCTAGCACTGTTGTCTGAAATGGGCCGAATATTTCTACGGAGCTGTCTTCGCCAACAGAATATTTCGGAGAGCCTAAACCATAAGACAGGTAACATGCAATTCTATCAGCCTTGTATTTTTTTCGTCCTGTTACCTTTTCTTTCACATTTATCTGTCCTCCCTTGATAATTTTGTATGTTACTGTATACACATTTTATATTTTGACTTGTATGTTAATGTGTATATGAGGGTGGTCTCGTTTTTTTCTCTTTCTAGCACTGTTGTCTGAAATGGGCCAAATATTTCTACGGAGCTGTCTTCGACAACAGAATATTTCGGAGAGCCTTAACCATACGACAGGTAACATGCAATTCTATCAGCCTTGTGTTTTTTTTTCGCCCTGTTATCTTTTCTTTTACATTTATGTGTCCTCCCTTGATAATTTTGTATGTTACTGTATACACATTTTGTATTTTGACTTGTATGTTACTGTGTATATGAGGGTGGTCTCGTTTTTTTCTCTTTCTAGCACTGTTGTCTGAAATGGGCCGATTATTTGTACGGAGCTGACTTCGCTAAAAGAATATTTCGGAGAGCCAAACCATAAGACAGGTAAAATGCAGTTCTATCAGCCTTGTATTTTTTTTCGTCCTGTTACATTTTCTTTCACATTTATCTGTCCTCCCTTGATAATTTTGTATGTTACTGTATACACATTTTATATTTTGACTTGTATGTTACTGTGTATATGAGGGTGGTCTTGTTTTTTTCACTTTCCAGCACTGTTGTCTGAAATGGGCCGAATATTTGTACGGATCTGATTTCGCTAACAGAATATTTCGGAGAGCCTAAACGATAACACATGTAACATGCAATTCTATCAGCCTTGTATTTTTTTTCGTCCTGTTACATTTTCTTTCACATTTATCTGTCCTCCCTTGATAATTTTGTATGTTACTGTATACACATTTTATATTTTGACTTGTATGTTACTGTGTATATGAGGGTGGTCTTGTTTTTTTCTCTTTCTAGCACTGTTGTCTGAAATGGGCCGAATATTTGTACGGAGCTGACTTCGCTAACAGAATATTTCGGAGAGCCTAAACCATAAGACAGGTAACATGCAATTTTATCAGCCCTTTATTTTTTTCGTCCTGTTACCTTTTCTTTCATATTTATCTGTCCTCCCTTGATAATTTTGTATGTTACTGTATACACATTTTATATTTTGACTTGTATGTTACTGTGTATATGAGGGTGGTCTCGTTTTTTTCTCTTTCTAGCACTGTTGTCTAAAATGGGCCGAATATTTGTACGGAGTTGACTTCGCTAACAGAATATTTCGGAGAGCCTAAACCATAAGACAGGTAGCATGCAATTCTATCAGCCCTTTATTTTTTTCGTCCTGTTACCTTTTCTTTCATATTTATCTGTCGTCCCTTGATAATTTTGTATGTTACTGTATATACATTTTATAATTTGACTTGTATGTTACTGTGTATATGAGGGTGGTCTCGTTTTTTTCTCTTTCTAGCACTGTTGTCTGAAATGGGCCGAATATTTGTACGGAGTTGACTTCGCTAACAGAATATTTCGGAGAGCCTAAACCATAAGACAGGTAACATGCAATTCTATCAGCCTTGTGTTTTTTTTTCGCCCTGTTATCTTTTCTTTTACATTTATGTGTCCTCCCTTGATAATTTTGTATGTTACTGTATACACATTTTGTATTTTGACTTGTATGTTACTGTGTATATGATGGTGGTCTCGTTTTTTTCTCTTTCTAGCACTGTTGTCAGAAATGGGCCGAATATTTGTACGGAGCTGACTTCGCTAACAGAATATTTCGGAGAGACTAAACCATAAGAAAGGTAACATGCAATTCTATCAGCCTTGTATTTTTTTCGTCCTGTTACATTTTGTTTCATATTTATCTGTCCTCCCTTGATAATTTTGTATGTTACTGTATACACATTTTATATTTTGACTTGTATGTTACTGTGTATATGAGGGTGGTCTCGTTTTTCTCTCTTTCTAGCACTGTTGTCTGAAATGGGCCGAATATTTCTACCGAGCTGACTTCGCCAACAGAATATTTCGGATAGCCTAACCCATAAGACAGGTAACATGCAATTCTATCAGCCTTGTATTTTTTTTTCGCCCTGTTATCTTTTCTTTCACATTTATGTGTCCTCCCTTGATAATTTTGTATGTTACTGTATACACATTTTGTATTTTGACTTGTATGTTACTGTGTATATGAGGGTGGTCTCGTTTTTTTCTCTTTCTAGCACTGTTGTCTTAAATGGGCCGAATATTTGTACGGAGATGACTTCGCCAACAGAATATTTCGGAAAGCCTAAACCATAAGACAGGTAACATGCAATTCTATCAGCCTTGTATTTTTTTCGCCCTGTTATCTTTTCTTTCACATTTATCTGTCTTCCCTTGATAATTTTGTATGTTACTGTATACACATTTTGTATTTTGACTTGTATGATACTGTGTATATGAGGGTGGTCTCGTTTTTTTCTCTTTCTAGCACTGTTGTCTGAAATGGGCCGAATATTTGTACGGAGCTGACTTCGCTAAAAGAATATTTCGGAGAGCCTAAACCATAAGACAGGTAACATGCAGTTCTATCAGCCTTGTATTTTTTTTCGTCCTGTTACATTTTCTTTCACATTTATCTGTCCTCCCTTGATAATTTTGTATGTTACTATATACACATTTTATATTTTGACTTGTATGTTACTGTGTATATGAGGGTGGTCTCGTTTTTTTCTCTTTCTAGCACTATTGTCTGAAATGGGCCGAATATTTGTACGGAGCTGACTTCGCTAACAGAATATTTCGGAGAGCCTAAACCATAAGACAGGTAACATGCAATTTTATCAGCCCTTTATTTTTTTCGTCCTGTTACCTTTTCTTTCATATTTATCTGTCCTCCCTTGATAATTTTGTATGTTACTGTATACACATTTTATATTTTGACTTGTATGTTACTGTGTATATGAGGGTGGTCTCGTTTTTTTCTCTTTCTAGCACTGTTGTCTGAAATGGGCCGAATATTTGTACGGAGTTGACTTCGCTAACAGAATATTTCGGAGAGCCTAAACCATAAGACAGGTAACATGCAATTCTATCTGCCCTTTATTTTTTTTCGTCCTGTTACCTTTTCTTTCATATTTATCTGTCGTCCCTTGATAATTTTGTATGTTACTGTATACACATTTTATAATTTGACTTGTATGTTACTGTGTATATGAGGGTGGTCTCGTTTTTTTCTCTTTCTAGCACTGTTGTCTGAAATGGGCCGAATATTTCTACGGAGATGACTTCGCTAACAGAATATTTCGGAGAGCCTAAACCATAAGACAGGTAACATGCAATTTTATCAGCCCTTTATTTTTTTCGTCCTGTTACCTTTTCTTTCATATTTATCTGTCCTCCCTTGATAATTTTGTATGTTACTGTATACATATTTTATATTTTGACTTGTATGTTACTGTGTATATGAGGGTGGTCTCGTTTTTTTCTCTTTCTAGCACTGTTGTCTGAAATGGGCCGAATATTTCTACCGAGCTGACTTCGCCAACAGAATATTTCGGATAGCCTAACCTATAAGACAGGTAACATGCAATTCTATCAGCCTTGTATTTTTTTTTCGCCCTGTTATCTTTTCTTTCACATTTATGTGTCCTCCCTTGATAATTTTGTATGTTACTGTATACACATTTTGTATTTTGACTTGTATGTTACTGTGTATATGAGGGTGGTCTCGTTTTTTTCTCTTTCTAGCACTGTTGTCTTAAATGGGCCGAATATTTGTACGGAGATGACTTCGCCAACAGAATATTTCGGAAAGCCTAAACCATAAGACAGGTAACATGCAATTCTATCAGCCTTGTATTTTTTTCGCCCTGTTATCTTTTCTTTCACATTTATCTGTCTTCCCTTGATAATTTTGTATGTTACTGTATACACATTTTGTATTTTGACTTGTATGATACTGTGTATATGAGGGTGGTCTCGTTTTTTTCTCTTTCTAGCACTGTTGTCTGAAATGGGCCGAATATTTGTACGGAGCTGACTTCGCTAAAAGAATATTTCGGAGAGCCTAAACCATAAGACAGGTAACATGCAGTTCTATCAGCCTTGTATTTTTTTTCCTCCTGTTACATTTTCTTTCACATTTATCTGTCCTCCCTTGATAATTTTGTATGTTACTATATACACATTTTATATTTTGACTTGTATGTTACTGTGTATATGAGGGTGGTCTCGTTTTTTTCTCTTTCTAGCACTATTGTCTGAAATGGGCCGAATATTTGTACGGAGCTGACTTCGCTAACAGAATATTTCGGAGAGCCTAAACCATAAGACAGGTAACATGCAATTTTATCAGCCCTTTATTTTTTTCGTCCTGTTACCTTTTCTTTCATATTTATCTGTCCTCCCTTGATAATTTTGTATGTTACTGTATACACATTTTATATTTTGACTTGTATGTTACTGTGTATATGAGGGTGGTCTCGTTTTTTTCTCTTTCTAGCACTGTTGTCTGAAATGGGCCGAATATTTGTACGGAGTTGACTTCGCTAACAGAATATTTCGGAGAGCCTAAACCATAAGACAGGTAACATGCAATTCTATCTGCCCTTTATTTTTTTTCGTCCTGTTACCTTTTCTTTCATATTTATCTGTCGTCCCTTGATAATTTTGTATGTTACTGTATACACATTTTATAATTTGACTTGTATGTTACTGTGTATATGAGGGTGGTCTCGTTTTTTTCTCTTTCTAGCACTGTTGTCTGAAATGGGCCGAATATTTGTACGGAGTTGACTTCGCTAACAGAATATTTCGGAGAGCCTAAACCATAAGACAGGTAACATGCAATTCTATCTGCCCTTTATTTTTTTCGTCCTGTTACCTTTTCTTTCATATTTATCTGTCCTCCCTTGATAATTTTGTATGTTACTGTATACATATTTTATATTTTGACTTGTATGTTACTGTGTATATGAGGGTGGTCTCGTTTTTTTCTCTTTCTAGCACTGTTGTCTGAAATGGGCCGAATATTTGTACAGAGTTGAATTCGCTAACAGAATATTTCGGAGAGCCTAAACCATAAGACAGGTAACATGCAATTCTATCAGCCTTGTATTTTTTTCGTCCTGTTACCTTTTCTTTCACATTTATCTGTCCTCCCTTGATAATTTTGTATGTTACTGTATACACATTTTATATTTTGACTTGTATGTTACTGTGTATATGTGGGTGGTCTCGTTTTTTTCTCTTTCTAGCACTGTTGTCTGAAATGGGCCGAATATTTCTACGGAGCTGTCTTCGCCAACAGAATATTTCGAAGAGCCTAACCCATAAGACAGGTAACATGCAATTCTATCAGCCATTTATTTTCTTTCATATTTACCTGTCCTCCCTTGATAATTTTGTATGTTACTGTATGCACATTTTATATTTTGACTTGTATGTTACTGTGTATATGAGGGTGGTCTCGTTTTTTTCTCTTTCTAGCACTGTTGTCTGAAATGGGCCGAATGTTTCTACGGAGCTGACTTCGCCAACAGAATATTTCGGAGAGCCTAAACCATAAGACAGGTAACATGCAATTCTATCAGCCTTGTATTTTTTTTCGTCCTGTTACATTTTCTTTCACATTTATCTGTCCTCCCTTGAAAATTTTGTATGTTACTGTATACACATTTTATATTTTGACTTGTATGTTACTGTGTATATGAGGGTGGTCTCGTTTTTTTCTCTTTCTAGCACTGTTGTCTGAAATGGGCCGAATATTTGTACGGAGTTGACTTCGCTAACAGAATATTTCGGAGAGCCTAAACCATAAGACAGGTAACATGCAATTCTATCAGCCTTGTGTTTTTTTTTCGCCCTGTTATCTTTTCTTTTACATTTATGTGTCCTCCCTTGATAATTTTGTATGTTACTGTATACACATTTTGTATTTTGACTTGTATGTTACTGTGTATATGATGGTGGTCTCGTTTTTTTCTCTTTCTAGCACTGTTGTCAGAAATGGGCCGAATATTTGTACGGAGCTGACTTCGCTAACAGAATATTTCGGAGAGACTAAACCATAAGAAAGGTAACATGCAATTCTATCAGCCTTGTATTTTTTTCGTCCTGTTACATTTTGTTTCATATTTATCTGTCCTCCCTTGATAATTTTGTATGTTACTGTATACACATTTTATATTTTGACTTGTATGTTACTGTGTATATGAGGGTGGTCTCGTTTTTCTCTCTTTCTAGCACTGTTGTCTGAAATGGGCCGAATATTTCTACCGAGCTGACTTCGCCAACAGAATATTTCGGATAGCCTAACCCATAAGACAGGTAACATGCAATTCTATCAGCCTTGTATTTTTCTTCGCCCTGTTATCTTTTCTTTCACATTTATGTGTCCTCCCTTGATAATTTTGTATGTTACTGTATACACATTTTGTATTTTGACTTGTATGTTACTGTGTAAATGAGGGTGGTCTCGTTTTTTTCTCTTTCTAGCACTGTTGTCTTAAATGGGCCGAATATTTGTACGGAGATGACTTCGCCAACAGAATATTTCGGAAAGCCTAAACCATAAGACAGGTAACATGCAATTCTATCAGCCTTGTATTTTTTTCGCCCTGTTACCTTTTCTTTCACATTTATCTGTCCTCCCTTGATAATTTTGTATGTTACTGTATACACATTTTATATTTTGACTTGTATGTTAATGTGTATATGAGGGTGGTCTCGTTTTTTTCTCTTTCTAGCACTGTTGTCTGAAATGGGCCGAATATTTCTACGGAGCTGTCTTCGACAACAGAATATTTCGGAGAGCCTTAACCATACGACAGGTAACATGCAATTCTATCAGCCTTGTGTTTTTTTTTCGCCCTGTTATCTTTTCATTTACATTTATGTGTCCTCCCTTGATAATTTTGTATGTTACTGTATACACATTTTGTATTTTGACTTGTATGTTACTGTGTATATGAGGGTGGTCTCGTTTTTTTCTCTTTCTAGCACTGTTGTCTGAAATGGGCCGATTATTTGTACGGAGCTGACTTCGCTAAAAGAATATTTCGGAGAGCCAAACCATAAGACAGGTAAAATGCAGTTCTATCAGCCTTGTATTTTTTTTCGTCCTGTTACATTTTCTTTCACATTTATCTGTCCTCCCTTGATAATTTTGTATGTTACTGTATACACATTTTATATTTTGACTTGTATGTTACTGTGTATATGAGGGTGGTCTTGTTTTTTTCACTTTCCAGCACTGTTGTCTGAAATGGGCCGAATATTTGTACGGAGCTGATTTCGCTAACAGAATATTTCGGAGAGCCTAAACGATAACACATGTAACATGCAATTCTATCAGCCTTGTATTTTTTTTCGTCCTGTTACATTTTCTTTCACATTTATCTGTCCTCCCTTGATAATTTTGTATGTTACTGTATACACATTTTATATTTTGACTTGTATGTTACTGTGTATATGAGGGTGGTCTTGTTTTTTTCTCTTTCTAGCACTGTTGTCTGAAATGGGCCGAATATTTGTACGGAGCTGACTTCGCTAACAGAATATTTCGGAGAGCCTAAACCATAAGACAGGTAACATGCAATTTTATCAGCCCTTTATTTTTTTCGTCCTGTTACTTTTTCTTTCATATTTATCTGTCCTCCCTTGATAATTTTGTATGTTACTGTATACACATTTTATATTTTGACTTGTATGTTACTGTGTATATGAGGGTGGTCTCGTTTTTTTCTCTTTCTAGCACTGTTGTCTAAAATGGGCCGAATATTTGTACGGAGTTGACTTCGCTAACAGAATATTTCGGAGAGCCTAAACCATAAGACAGGTAGCATGCAATTCTATCAGCCCTTTATTTTTTTTGTCCTGTTACCTTTTCTTTCATATTTATCTGTCGTCCCTTGATAATTTTGTATGTTACTGTATATACATTTTATAATTTGACTTGTATGTTACTGTGTATATGAGGGTGGTCTCGTTTTTTTCTCTTTCTAGCACTGTTGTCTGAAATGGGCCGAATATTTGTACGGAGTTGACTTCGCTAACAGAATATTTCGGAGAGCCTAAACCATAAGACAGGTAACATGCAATTCTATCAGCCTTGTGTTTTTTTTTCGCCCTGTTATCTTTTCTTTTACATTTATGTGTCCTCCCTTGATAATTTTGTATGTTACTGTATACACATTTTGTATTTTGACTTGTATGTTACTGTGTATATGATGGTGGTCTCGTTTTTTTCTCTTTCTAGCACTGTTGTCAGAAATGGGCCGAATATTTGTACGGAGCTGACTTCGCTAACAGAATATTTCGGAGAGACTAAACCATAAGAAAGGTAACATGCAATTCTATCAGCCTTGTATTTTTTTTTCGCCCTGTTATCTTTTCTTTCACATTTATGTGTCCTCCCTTGATAATTTTGTATGTTACTGTATACACATTTTGTATTTTGACTTGTATGTTACTGTGTATATGAGGGTGGTCTCGTTTTTTTCTCTTTCTAGCACTGTTGTCTTAAATGGGCCGAATATTTGTACGGAGATGACTTCGCCAACAGAATATTTCGGAAAGCCTAAACCATAAGACAGGTAACATGCAATTCTATCAGCCTTGTATTTTTTTCGCCCTGTTATCTTTTCTTTCACATTTATCTGTCTTCCCTTGATAATTTTGTATGTTACTGTATACACATTTTGTATTTTGACTTGTATGATACTGTGTATATGAGGGTGGTCTCGTTTTTTTCTCTTTCTAGCACTGTTGTCTGAAATGGGCCGAATATTTGTACGGAGCTGACTTCGCTAAAAGAATATTTCGGAGAGCCTAAACCATAAGACAGGTAACATGCAGTTCTATCAGCCTTGTATTTTTTTTCGTCCTGTTACATTTTCTTTCACATTTATCTGTCCTCCCTTGATAATTTTGTATGTTACTATATACACATTTTATATTTTGACTTGTATGTTACTGTGTATATGAGGGTGGTCTCGTTTTTTTCTCTTTCTAGCACTATTGTCTGAAATGGGCCGAATATTTGTACGGAGCTGACTTCGCTAACAGAATATTTCGGAGAGCCTAAACCATAAGACAGGTAACATGCAATTTTATCAGCCCTTTATTTTTTTCGTCCTGTTACCTTTTCTTTCATATTTATCTGTCCTCCCTTGATAATTTTGTATGTTACTGTATACACATTTTATATTTTGACTTGTATGTTACTGTGTATATGAGGGTGGTCTCGTTTTTTTCTCTTTCTAGCACTGTTGTCTGAAATGGGCCGAATATTTGTACGGAGTTGACTTCGCTAACAGAATATTTCGGAGAGCCTAAACCATAAGACAGGTAACATGCAATTCTATCTGCCCTTTATTTTTTTTCGTCCTGTTACCTTTTCTTTCATATTTATCTGTCGTCCCTTGATAATTTTGTATGTTACTGTATACACATTTTATAATTTGACTTGTATGTTACTGTGTATATGAGGGTGGTCTCGTTTTTTTCTCTTTCTAGCACTGTTGTCTGAAATGGGCCGAATATTTCTACGGAGTTGACTTCGCTAACAGAATATTTCGGAGAGCCTAAACCATAAGACAGGTAACATGCAATTTTATCAGCCCTTTATTTTTTTCGTCCTGTTACCTTTTCTTTCATATTTATCTGTCCTCCCTTGATAATTTTGTATGTTACTGTATACATATTTTATATTTTGACTTGTATGTTACTGTGTATATGAGGGTGGTCTCGTTTTTTTCTCTTTCTAGCACTGTTGTCTGAAATGGGCCGAATATTTGTACAGAGTTGACTTCGCTAACAGAATATTTCGGAGAGCCTAAACCATAAGACAGGTAACATGCAATTCTATCAGCCTTGTATTTTTTTCGTCCTGTTACCTTTTCTTTCACATTTATCTGTCCTCCCTTGATAATTTTGTATGTTACTGTATACACATTTTATATTTTGACTTGTATGTTACTGTGTATATGTAGGTGGTCTCGTTTTTTTCTCTTTCTAGCACTGTTGTCTGAAATGGGCCGAATATTTCTACGGAGCTGTCTTCGCCAACAGAATATTTCGAAGAGCCTAACCCATAAGACAGGTAACATGCAATTCTATCAGCCATTTATTTTCTTTCATATTTACCTGTCCTCCCTTGATAATTTTGTATGTTACTGTATGCACATTTTATATTTTGACTTGTATGTTACTGTGTATATGAGGGTGGTCTCGTTTTTTTCTCTTTCTAGCACTGTTGTCTGAAATGGGCCGAATGTTTCTACGGAGCTGACTTCGCCAACAGAATATTTCGGAGAGCCTAAACCATAAGACAGGTAACATGCAATTCTATCAGCCTTGTATTTTTTTTCGTCCTGTTACATTTTCTTTCACATTTATCTGTCCTCCCTTGAAAATTTTGTATGTTACTGTATACACATTTTATATTTTGACTTGTATGTTACTGTGTATATGAGGGTGGTCTTATTTTTTTCACTTTCCAGCACTGTTGTCTTAAATGGGCCGAATATTTGTACGGAGCTGATTTCGCTAACAGAATATTTCGGAGAGCCTAAACGATAACACAGGTAACATGCAATTCTATCAGCCTTGTATTTTTTTTCGTCCTGTTACATTTTCTTTCACATTTATCTGTCCTCCCTTGATAATTTTGTATGTTACTGTATACACATTTTATATTTTGACTTGTATGTTACTGTGTATATGAGGGTGGTCTTGTTTTTTTCTCTTTCTAGCACTGTTGTCTGAAATGGGCCGAATATTTGTACGGAGCTGACTTCGCTAACAGAATATTTCGGAGAGCCTAAACCATAAGACAGGTAACATGCAATTTTATCAGCCCTTTATTTTTTTCGTCCTGTTACCTTTTCTTTCATATTTATCTGTCCTCCCTTGATAATTTTGTATGTTACTGTATACACATTTTATATTTTGACTTGTATGTTACTGTGTATATGAGGGTGGTCTCGTTTTTTTCTCTTTCTAGCACTGTTGTCTAAAATGGGCCGAATATTTGTACGGAGTTGACTTCGCTAACAGAATATTTCGGAGAGCCTAAACCATAAGACAGGTAGCATGCAATTCTATCAGCCCTTTATTTTTTTCGTCCTGTTACCTTTTCTTTCATATTTATCTGTCCTCCCTTGATAATTTTGTATGTTACTGTATATACATTTTATAATTTGACTTGTATGTTACTGTGTATATGAGGGTCTCGTTTTTTTCTCTTTCTAGCACGGTTGTCTGAAATGGGCCGAATATTTGTACGGAGTTGACTTCGCTAACAGAATATTTCGGAGAGCCTAAACCATAAGACAGGTAACATGCAATTCTATCAGCCTTGTATTTTTTTCGTCCTGTTACCTTTTCTTTCACATTTATCTGTCCTCCCTTGATAATTTTGTATGTTACTGTATACACATTTTATATTTTGACTTGTATGTTAATGTGTATATGAGGGTGGTCTCGTTTTTTTCTCTTTCTAGCACTGTTGTCTGAAATGGGCCGAATATTTCTACGGAGCTGTCTTCGACAACAGAATATTTCGGAGAGCCTTAACCATACGACAGGTAACATGCAATTCTATCAGCCTTGTGTTTTTTTTTCGCCCTGTTATCTTTTCTTTTACATTTATGTGTCCTCCCTTGATAATTTTGTATGTTACTGTATACACATTTTCTATTTTGACTTGTATGTTACTGTGTATATGATGGTGGTCTCGTTTTTTTCTCTTTCTAGCACTGTTGTCAGAAATGGGCCGAATATTTGTACGGAGCTGACTTCGCTAACAGAATATTTCGGAGAGACTAAACCATAAGAAAGGTAACATGCAATTCTATCAGCCTTGTATTTTTTTCGTCCTGTTAAATTTTGTTTCATATTTATCTGTCCTCCCTTGATAATTTTGTATGTTACTGTATACACATTTTATATTTTGACTTGTATGTTACTGTGTATATGAGGGTGGTCTCGTTTTTCTCTCTTTCTAGCACTGTTGTCTGAAATGGGCCGAATATTTCTACGGAGCTGTCTTCGCCAACAGAATATTTCGGAGAGCCTAACCCATAAGACAGGTAACATGCAATTCTATCAGCCTTGTATTTTTTTTTCGCCCTGTTATCTTTTCTTTCACATTTATGTGTCCTCCCTTGATAATTTTGTATGTTACTGTATACACATTTTGTATTTTGACTTGTATGTTACTGTGTATATGAGGGTGGTCTCGTTTTTTTCTCTTTCTAGCACTGTTGTCTTAAATGGGCCGAATATTTGTACGGAGATGACTTCGCCAAAAAAATATTTCGGAAAGCCTAAACCATAAGACAGGTAACATGCAATTCTATCAGCCTTGTATTTTTTTCGCCCTGTTATCTTTTCTTTCACATTTATCTGTCTTCCCTTGATAATTTTGTATGTTACTATATACACATTTTATATTTTGACTTGTATGTTACTGTGTATATGAGGGTGGTCTCGTTTTTTTCTCTTTCTAGCACTATTGTCTGAAATGGGCCGAATATTTCTACGGAGCTGACTTCGCTAACAGAATATTTCCGAGAGCCTAAACCATAAGACAGGTAACATGCAATTCTATCAGCCTTGTATTTTTTTCGCCCTGTTATCTTTTCTTTCACATTTATCTGTCCTCCCTTGATAATTTTGTATGTTACTGTATACACATTTTGTATTTTGACTTGTATGTTACTGTGTATATGAGGGTGGTCTCGTTTTTTTCTCTTTCTAGCACTGTTGTCTGAAATGGGCCGAATTTTTGTACGGAGCTGACTTCGCTAAAAGAATATTTCGGAGAGCCTAAACCATAAGACAGGTAACATGCAATTCTATCAGCCTTGTATTTTTTTCGCCCTGTTATCTTTTCTTTCACATTTATCTGTCTTCCCTTGATAATTTTGTATGTTACTATATACACATTTTATATTTTGACATGTATGTTACTGTGTATATGAGGGTGGTCTCGTTTTTTTCTCTTTCTAGCACTATTGTCTGAAATGGGCCGAATATTTGTACGGAGCTGACTTCGCTAAAAGAATATTTCGGAGAGCCTAAACCATAAGACAGGTAACATGCAGTTCTATCAGCCTTGTATTTTTTTTCGTCCTGTTACATTTTCTTTCACATTTATCTGTCCTCCCTTGATAATTTTGTATGTTACTGTATACACATTTTATATTTTGACTTGTATGTTACTGTGTATATGAGGGTGGTCTCGTTTTTCTCTCTTTCTAGCACTGTTGTCTGAAATGGGCCGAATATTTCTACCGAGCTGACTTCGCCAACAGAATATTTCGGAGAGCCTAACCCATAAGACAGGTAACATGCAATTCTATCAGCCTTGTATTTTTTTTTCGCCCTGTTATCTTTTCTTTCACATTTATGTGTCCTCCCTTGATAATTTTGTATGTTACTGTATACACATTTTGTATTTTGACTTGTATGTTACTGTGTATATGAGGGTGGTCTCGTTTTTTTCTCTTTCTAGCACTGTTGTCTTAAATGGGCCGAATATTTGTACGGAGATGACTTCGCCAACAGAATATTTCGGAAAGCCTAAACCATAAGACAGGTAACATGCAATTCTATCAGCCTTGTATTTTTTTCGCCCTGTTATCTTTTCTTTCACATTTATCTGTCTTCCCTTGATAATTTTGTATGTTACTGTATACACATTTTGTATTTTGACTTGTATGTTACTGGGTATATGAGGGTGGTCTCGTTTTTTTCTCTTTCTAGCACTGTTGTCTGAAATGGGATGAATATTTGTACGGAGCTGACTTCGCTAAAAGAATATTTCGGAGAGCCTAAACCATAAGACAGGTAACATGCAGTTCTATCAGCCTTGTATTTTTTTTCGTCCTGTTACATTTTCTTTCACATTTATCTGTCCTCCCTTGATAATTTTGTATGTTACTACATACACATTTTATATTTTGACTTGTATGTTACTGTGTATATGAGGGTGGTCTCGTTTTTTTCTCTTTCTAGCACTATTGTCTGAAATGGGCCGAATATTTGTACGGAGCTGACTTCGCTAACAGAATATTTCGGAGAGCCTAAACCATAAGACAGGTAACATGCAATTTTATCAGCCCTTTATTTTTTTCGTCCTGTTACCTTTTCTTTCATATTTATCTGTCCTCCCTTGATAATTTTGTATGTTACTGTATACACATTTTATATTTTGACTTGTATGTTACTGTGTATATGAGGGTGGTCTCGTTTTTTTCTCTTTCTAGCACTGTTGTATGAAATGGGCCGAATATTTGTACGGAGTTGACTTCGCTAACAGAATATTTCGGAGAGCCTAAACCATAAGACAGGTAACATGCAATTTTATCTGCCCTTTATTTTTTTCGTCCTGTTACCTTTTCTTTCATATTTATCTGTCCTCCCTTGATAATTTTGTATGTTACTGTATACATATTTTATATTTTGACTTGTATGTTACTGTGTATATGAGGGTGGTCTCGTTTTTTTCTCTTTCTAGCACTGTTGTCTGAAATGGGCCGAATATTTGTACGGAGTTGACTTCGCTAACAGAATATTTCGGAGAGCCTAAACCATAAAACAGGTAACATGCAATTCTATCAGCCTTGTATTTTTTTCGTCCTGTTACCTTTTCTTTCACATTTATCTGTCCTCCCTTGATAATTTTGTATGTTACTGTATACACATTTTATATTTTGACTTGTATGTTACTGTGTATATGAGGGTGGTCTCGTTTTTTTCTCTTTCTAGCACTGTTGTCTGAAATGGGCCGAATATTTCTACGGAGCTGTCTTCGCCAACAGAATATTTCGAAGAGCCTAAACCATACGACAGGTAACATGCAATTCTATCAGCCTTGAGTTTTTTTATTTTCGCCCTGTTATCTTTTCTTTCACATTTATCTGTCCTCCCTTGATAATTTTGTATGTTACTGTATACACATTTTATATTTTGACTTGTATGTTACTGTGTATATGAGGGTGGTCTCGTTTTTCTCTCTTTCTAGCACTGATGTCTGAAATGGGCCGAATATTTCTACGGAGCTGACTTCGCCAACAGAATATTTCGGAGAGCCTAACCCATAAGACAGGTAACATGCAATTCTATCAGCCTTGTATTTTTTTTCGCCCTGTTATCTTTTCTTTCACATTTATCTATCCTCCCTTGATAATTTTGTAAGTTACTGTATACACATTTTATATTTTGACTTGTATGTTACTGTGTATATGAGGGTGGTCTTGTTTTTTCACTTTCTAGCACTGTTGTCTGAAATGGGCAGAATATTTGTACGGAGCTGACTTCGCTAACAGAATATTTCGGAGAGCCTAAACCATACGACAGGTAACATGCAATTCTATCAGCCTTGTGTTTTTTTTCGCCCTGTTATCTTTTCTTTCACATTTATCTGTCCTCCCTTGATAATTTTGTATGTTACTGTACACACATTATATATTTTGACTTGTATGTTACTGTGTATATGAAGGTGGTCTCGTTTTTTTCTCTTTCTAGCACTGTTGTCTGAAATGGGCCGAATATTTGTACGGAGCTGTCTTCGCCAACAGAATATTTCGGGGAGCCTAAACCATACGACAGGTAACATGCAATTCTATCAGCCTTGTGTTTTTTTTTCGCCCTGTTATCTTTTCTTTCACATTTATCTGTCCTCCCTTGATAATTTTGTATGTTACTGTATACACATTTTGTATTTTGACTTGTATGTTACTGTGTATATGAGGGTGGTCTCGTTTTTTTCTCTTTCTAGCACTGTTGTCAGAAATGGGCCGAATATTTGTACGGAGCTGACATCGCTAACAGAATATTTCGGAGAGCCTATACCATAAGAAAGGTAACATGCAATTCTATCAGCCTTGTATTTTTTTTCGTCCTGTTACATTTTGTTTCATATTTATCTGTCCTCCCTTGATAATTTTGTATGTTACTGTATACACATTTTATATTTTCACTTGTATGTTACTGTGTATATGAGGGTGGTCTCGTTTTTCTCTCATTCTAGCACTGTTGTCTGAAATGGGCCGATAATTTCTACGGAACTGACTTCGCCAACAGAATATTTCGGAGAGCCTAACCCATAAGACAGGTAACATGCAATTCTATCAGCCTTGTATTTTTTTTCGCCCTGTTATCTTTTCTTTCACATTTATCTGTCCTCCCTTGATAATTTTGTTTGTTACTGTATACACATTTTGTATTTTGACTTGTATGTTACTGTGTATATAAAGGTGGTCTCGTTTTTTTCTCTTTCTAGCACTGTTGTCTGAAATGGGCCGAATATTTGTACGGAGCTGACTTCGCTAAAAGAATATTTCGGAAAGCCTAAACCATAAGACAGGTAACATGCAATTCTATCAGCCTTGTATTTTTTTCGCCCTTTTCTTTCACATTTATCTGTCTTCCCTTGATAATTTTGTATGTTACTGTATACACATTTTGTATTTTGACTTGTATGTTACTGTGTATATGAGGGTGGTCTCGTTTTTTTCTCTTTCTAGCACTGTTGTCTGAAATGGGCCGAATATTTGTACGGAGCTGACTTCGCTAAAAGAATATTTCGGAGAGCCTAAACCATAAGACAGGTAACATGCAGTTCTATCAGCCTTGCATTTTTTTTCGTCCTGTTACATTTTCTTTCACATTTATCTGTCCTCCCTTGATAATTTTGTATATTACTGTATACACATTTTATATTTTGACTTGTATGTTACTGTGTATATGAGGGTGGTCTTGTTTTTTCACTTTCTAGCACTGTTGTCTGAAATGGGCCGAATATTTGTACGGAGCTGACTTCGCTAACAGAATATTTCGGAGAGCCTAAACCATACGACAGGTAACATGCAATTCTATCAGCCTTGTGTTTTTTTTTTCGCCCTGTTATCTTTTCTTTCACATTTATCTGTCCTCCCTTGATAATTTTGTATGTTACTGTATACACATTTTATATTTTGGCTTGTATGTTACTGTGTATATGAAGGTGGTCTCGTTTTTTTCTCTTTCTAGCACTGTTGTCTGAAATGGGCCGAATATTTGTACGGAGTTGTCTTCGCTAACATAATATTTCGGAGAGCCTAAACCTTAAGACAGTTAACATGCAATTCTATCAGCCTTGTATTTTTTTTCGTCCTGTTACCTTTTCTTTCACATTTATCTGTCCTCCCTTGAAAATTTTGTATGTTACTGTATACACATTTTATATTTTGACTTGCATGTTACTGTGTATATGAGGGTGGTCTCGTTTTTTTCTCTTTCTAGCACTGTTGTCTGAAATGGGCCGAATATTTGTACGGAGTAGACTTCGCTAACAGAATATTTCGGAGAGCCTAAACCATAAGACAGGTAACATGCAATTCTATCAGCCTTGTATTTTTTTCGTCCTGTTACCTTTTCTTTCACATTTATCTGTCGTCCCTTGATAATTTTGTATGTTACTGTATACACATTTTATAATTTGACTTGTATGTTACTGTGTATATGAGGGTGGTCTCGTTTTTTTCTCTTTCTAGCACTGTTGTCTGAAATGGGCCGAATATTTGTACGGAGCTGACTTCGCCAACAGAATATTTCGGAGAGCCTAACCCATAAGACAGGTAACATGCAATTCTATCAGCCTTGTATTTTTTTTCGCCCTGTAATCTTTTCTTTCACATTTATCTGTCCTCCCTTGATAATTTTGTATGTTACTGTATACACATTTTGTATTTTGACTTGTATGTTACTGTGTATATGAGGGTGGTCTCGTTTTTTTCTCTTTCTAGCACTGTTGTCTGAAATGGGCCGAATATTTGTACGGAGCTGACTTCGCTAAAAGAATATTTCGGAAAGCCTAAACCATAAGACAGGTAACATGCAATTCTATCAGCCTTGCATTTTTTTCGCCCTTTTCTTTCACATTTATCTGTCTTCCCTTGATAATTTTGTATGTTACTGTATACACATTTTGTATTTTGACTTGTATGTTACTGTGTATATGAGGGTGGTCTCGTTTTTTTCTCTTTCTAGCACTGTTGTCTGAAATGGGCCGAATATTTGTACGGAGCTGACTTCGCTAAAAGAATATTTCGGAGAGCCTAAACCATAAGACAGGTAACATGCAGTTCTATCAGCCTTGTATTTTTTTTCGTCCTGTTACATTTTCTTTCACATTTATCTGTCCTCCCTTGATAATTTTGTATGTTACTGTATACACATTTTATATTTTGACTTGTATGTTACTGTGTATATGAGGGTGGTCTTGTTTTTTTCACTTTCTAGCACTGTTGTCTGAAATGGGCCGAATATTTGTACGGAGCTGATTTCGCTAACAGAATATTTCAGAGAGCCTAAACGATAACACAGGTAACATGCAATTCTATCAGCCTTGTATTTTGTTTCGTCCTGTTACATTTTCTTTCACATTTATCTGTCCTCCCTTGATAATTTTGTATGTTACTGTATACACATTTTATATTTTGACTTGTATGTTACTGTGTATATGAGGGTGGTCTTGTTTTTTCACTTTCTAGCACTGTTGTCTCAAATGGGCCGAATATTTGTACGGAGCTGACTTCGCTAACAGAATATTTCGGAGAGCCTAAACCATACGACAGGTAACATGCAATTCTATCAGCCTTGTGTTTTTTTTTTTCGCCCTGTTATCTTTTCTTTCACATTTATCTGTCCTCCCTTGATAATTTTGTATGTTACTGTATACACATTTTATATTTTGGCTTGTATGTTACTGTGTATATGAAGGTGGTCTCGTTTTTTTCTCTTTCTAGCACTGTTGTCTGAAATGGGCCGAATATTTGTACGGAGTTGTCTTCGCTAACATAATATTTCGGAGAGCCTAAACCTTAAGACAGGTAACATGCAATTCTATCAGCCTTGTAATTTTTTTCGTCCTGTTACCTTTTCTTTCACATTTATCTGTCCTCCCTTGATAATTTTGTATGTTACTGTATACACATTTTATATTTTGACTTGCATGTTACTGTGTATATGAGGGTGGTCTCGTTTTTTTCTCTTTCTAGTACTGTTGTCTGAAATGGGCCGAATATTTGTACGGAGTTGACTTCGCTAACAGAATATTTCGGAGAGCCTAAACCATAAGACAGGTAACATGCAATTCTATCAGCCTTGTATTTTTTTCGTCCTGTTACCTTTTCTTTCACATTTATCTGTCGTCCCTTGATAATTTTGTATGTTACTGTATACACATTTTATAATTTGACTTGTATGTTACTGTGTATATGAGGGTGGTCTCGTTTTTTTCTCTTTCTAGCACTGTTGTCTGAAATGGGCCGAATATTTGTACGGAGTTGACTTCGCTAACTGAATATTTCGGAGAGCCTAAACCATAAGACAGGTAACATGCAATTCTATCAGCCTTGTATTTTTTTCGTCCTGTTACCTTTTTTTTCACATTTATCTGTCCTCCCTTGATAATTTTGTATGTTACTGTATACACATTTTATATTTTGACTTGTATGTTACTGTGTATATGAGGGTGGTCTCGTTTTTTTCTCTTTCTAGCACTGTTGTCTGAAATGGGCCGAATATTTCAACGGAGCTGTCTTCGCCAACAGAATATTTCGGGGAGCCTAAACCATACGACAGGTAACATGCACTTCTATCAGCCTTGTGTTTTTTTTCGCCCTGTTATCTTTTCTTTCACATTTATCTGTCCTCCCTTGATAATTTTGTATGTTACTGTATACACATTTTGTATTTTGACTTGTATGTTACTGTGTATATGAGGGTGGTCTCATTTTTTTCTCTTTCTAGCACTGTTGTCAGAAATGGGCCGAATATTTGTACGGAGCTGACTTCGCTAACAGAATATTTCGGAGAGCCTAAACCATAAGAAAGGTAACATGCAATTCTATCAGCCTTGTATTTTTTTTCATCCTGTTACATTTTGTTTCATATTTATCTGTCCTCCCTTGATAATTTTGTATGTTACTGTATACACATTTTATATTTTCACTTGTATGTTACTGTGTATTTGAGGGTGGTCTCGTTTTTCTCTCTTTCTAGCACTGCTGTCTGAAATGGGCCGATAATTTCTACGGAGCTGACTTCGCCAACAGAATATTTCCGAGAGCCTTACCCATAAGACAGGTAACATGCAATTCTATCAGCCTTGTATTTTTTTTCGCCCTGTTATCTTTTCTTTCTCATTTATCTGTCCTCCCTTGATAATTTTGTATGTTACTGTATACACATTTTGTATTTTGACTTGTATGTTACTGTGTATATGAGGGTGGTCTCGTTTTTTTCTCTTTCTAGCACTGTTGTCTGAAATGGGCCGAATATTTGTACGGAGCTGACTTCGCTAAAAGAATATTTCGGAAAGCCTAAACCATAAGACAGGTAACATGCAATTCTATCAGCCTTGTATTTTTTTCGCCCTGTTATCTTTTCTTTCACATTTATCTGTCTTCCCTTGATAATTTTGTATGTTACTGTATACACATTTTGTATTTTGACTTGTATGTTACTGTGTATATGAGGGTGGTCTCGTTTTTTTCTCTTTCTAGCACTGTTGTCTGAAATGGGCCGATTATTTGTACGGAGCTGACTTCGCTAAAAGAATATTTCGGAGAGCCTAAACCATAAGACAGGTAAAATGCAGTTCTATCAGCCTTGTATTTTTTTTCGTCCTGTTACATTTTCTTTCACATTTATCTGTCCTCCCTTGATAATTTTGTATGTTACTGTATACACATTTTATATTTTGACTTGTATGTTACTGTGTATATGAGGGTGGTCTTGTTTTTTTCACTTTCCAGCACTGTTGTCTGAAATGGGCCGAATATTTGTACGGAGCTGATTTCGCTAACAGAATATTTCGGAGAGCCTAAACGATAACACAGGTAACATGCAATTCTATCAGCCTTGTATTTTTTTTCGTCCTGTTACATTTTCTTTCACATTTATCTGTCCTCCATTGATAATTTTGTATGTTACTGTATACACATTTTATATTTTGACTTGTATGTTACTGTGTATATGAGGGTGGTCTTGTTTTTTTCTCTTTCTAGCACTGTTGTCTGAAATGGGCCGAATATTTGTACGGAGCTGACTTCGCTAACAGAATATTTCAGAGAGCCTAAACCATAAGACAGGTAACATGCAATTTTATCAGCCCTTTATTTTTTTCGTCCTTTTACCTTTTCTTTCATATTTATCTGTCCTCCCTTGATAATTTTGTATGTTACTGTATACACATTTTATATTTTGACTTGTATGTTACTGTGTATATGAGGGTGGTCTCGTTTTTTTCTCTTTCTAGCACTGTTGTCTAAAATGGGCCGAATATTTGTACGGAGTTGACTTCGCTAACAGAATATTTCGGAGAGCCTAAACCATAAGACAGGTAGCATGCAATTCTATCAGCCCTTTATTTTTTTTGTCCTGTTACCTTTTCTTTCATATTTATCTGTCGTCCCTTGATAATTTTGTATGTTACTGTATACACATTTTATAATTTGACTTGTATGTTACTGTGTATATGAGGGTGGTCTCGTTTTTTTCTCTTTCTAGCACTGTTGTCTGAAATGGGCCGAATATTTGTACGGAGTTGACTTCGCTAACAGAATATTTCGGAGAGCCTAAACCATAAGACAGGTAACATGCAATTCTATCAGCCTTGTGTTTTTTTTTTCGCCCTGTTATCTTTTCTTTCACATTTATCTGTCCTCCCTTGATAATTTTGTATGTTACTGTATACACATTTTATATTTTGGCTTGTATGTTACTGTGTATATGAAGGTGGTCTCGTTTTTTTCTCTGTCTAGCACTGTTGTCTGAAATGGGCCGAATATTTGTACGGAGTTGTCTTCGCTAACATAATATTTCGGAGAGCCTAAACCTTAAGACAGTTAACATGCAATTCTATCAGCCTTGTATTTTTTTTCGTCCTGTTACCTTTTCTTTCACATTTATCTGTCCTCCCTTGAAAATTTTGTATGTTACTGTATACACATTTTATATTTTGACTTGCATGTTACTGTGTATATGAGGGTGGTCTCGTTTTTTTCTCTTTCTAGCACTGTTGTCTGAAATGGGCCGAATATTTGTACGGAGTAGACTTCGCTAACAGAATATTTCGGAGAGCCTAAACCATAAGACAGGTAACATGCAATTCTATCAGCCTTGTATTTTTTTCGTCCTGTTACCTTTTCTTTCACATTTATCTGTCGTCCCTTGATAATTTTGTATGTTACTGTATACACATTTTATAATTTGACTTGTATGTTACTGTGTATATGAGGGTGGTCTCGTTTTTTTCTCTTTCTAGCACTGTTGTCTGAAATGGGCCGAATATTTGTACGGAGCTGACTTCGCCAACAGAATATTTCGGAGAGCCTAACCCATAAGACAGGTAACATGCAATTCTATCAGCCTTGTATTTTTTTTCGCCCTGTAATCTTTTCTTTCACATTTATCTGTCCTCCCTTGATAATTTTGTATGTTACTGTATACACATTTTGTATTTTGACTTGTATGTTACTGTGTATATGAGGGTGGTCTCGTTTTTTTCTCTTTCTAGCACTGTTGTCTGAAATGGGCCGAATATTTGTACGGAGCTGACTTCGCTAAAAGAATATTTCGGAAAGCCTAAACCATAAGACAGGTAACATGCAATTCTATCAGCCTTGCATTTTTTTCGCCCTTTTCTTTCACATTTATCTGTCTTCCCTTGATAATTTTGTATGTTACTGTATACACATTTTGTATTTTGACTTGTATGTTACTGTGTATATGAGGGTGGTCTCGTTTTTTTCTCTTTCTAGCACTGTTGTCTGAAATGGGCCGAATATTTGTACGGAGCTGACTTCGCTAAAAGAATATTTCGGAGAGCCTAAACCATAAGACAGGTAACATGCAGTTCTATCAGCCTTGTATTTTTTTTCGTCCTGTTACATTTTCTTTCACATTTATCTGTCCTCCCTTGATAATTTTGTATGTTACTGTATACACATTTTATATTTTGACTTGTATGTTACTGTGTATATGAGGGTGGTCTTGTTTTTTTCACTTTCTAGCACTGTTGTCTGAAATGGGCCGAATATTTGTACGGAGCTGATTTCGCTAACAGAATATTTCAGAGAGCCTAAACGATAACACAGGTAACATGCAATTCTATCAGCCTTGTATTTTGTTTCGTCCTGTTACATTTTCTTTCACATTTATCTGTCCTCCCTTGATAATTTTGTATGTTACTGTATACACATTTTATATTTTGACTTGTATGTTACTGTGTATATGAGGGTGGTCTTGTTTTTTCACTTTCTAGCACTGTTGTCTCAAATGGGCCGAATATTTGTACGGAGCTGACTTCGCTAACAGAATATTTCGGAGAGCCTAAACCATACGACAGGTAACATGCAATTCTATCAGCCTTGTGTTTTTTTTTTCGCCCTGTTATCTTTTCTTTCACATTTATCTGTCCTCCCTTGATAATTTTGTATGTTACTGTATACACATTTTATATTTTGGCTTGTATGTTACTGTGTATATGAAGGTGGTCTCGTTTTTTTCTCTTTCTAGCACTGTTGTCTGAAATGGGCCGAATATTTGTACGGAGTTGTCTTCGCTAACATAATATTTCGGAGAGCCTAAACCTTAAGACAGGTAACATGCAATTCTATCAGCCTTGTATTTTTTTTCGTCCTGTTACCTTTTCTTTCACATTTATCTGTCCTCCCTTGATAATTTTGTATGTTACTGTATACACATTTTATATTTTGACTTGCATGTTACTGTGTATATGAGGGTGGTCTCGTTTTTTTCTCTTTCTAGTACTGTTGTCTGAAATGGGCCGAATATTTGTACGGAGTTGACTTCGCTAACAGAATATTTCGGAGAGCCTAAACCATAAGACAGGTAACATGCAATTCTATCAGCCTTGTATTTTTTTCGTCCTGTTACCTTTTCTTTCACATTTATCTGTCGTCCCTTGATAATTTTGTATGTTACTGTATACACATTTTATAATTTGACTTGTATGTTACTGTGTATATGAGGGTGGTCTCGTTTTTTTCTCTTTCTAGCACTGTTGTCTGAAATGGGCCGAATATTTGTACGGAGTTGACTTCGCTAACTGAATATTTCGGAGAGCCTAAACCATAAGACAGGTAACATGCAATTCTATCAGCCTTGTATTTTTTTCGTCCTGTTACCTTTTTTTTCACATTTATCTGTCCTCCCTTGATAATTTTGTATGTTACTGTATACACATTTTATATTTTGACTTGTATGTTACTGTGTATATGAGGGTGGTCTCGTTTTTTTCTCTTTCTAGCACTGTTGTCTGAAATGGGCCGAATATTTCTACGGAGCTGTCTTCGCCAACAGAATATTTCGGGGAGCCTAAACCATACGACAGGTAACATGCACTTCTATCAGCCTTGTGTTTTTTTTCGCCCTGTTATCTTTTCTTTCACATTTATCTGTCCTCCCTTGATAATTTTGTATGTTACTGTATACACATTTTGTATTTTGACTTGTATGTTACTGTGTATATGAGGGTGGTCTCATTTTTTTCTCTTTCTAGCACTGTTGTCAGAAATGGGCCGAATATTTGTACGGAGCTGACTTCGCTAACAGAATATTTCGGAGAGCCTAAACCATAAGAAAGGTAACATGCAATTCTATCAGCCTTGTATTTTTTTTCATCCTGTTACATTTTGTTTCATATTTATCTGTCCTCCCTTGATAATTTTGTATGTTACTGTATACACATTTTATATTTTCACTTGTATGTTACTGTGTATTTGAGGGTGGTCTCGTTTTTCTCTCTTTCTAGCACTGCTGTCTGAAATGGGCCGATAATTTCTACGGAGCTGACTTCGCCAACAGAATATTTCGGAGAGCCTTACCCATAAGACAGGTAACATGCAATTCTATCAGCCTTGTATTTTTTTTCGCCCTGTTATCTTTTCTTTCTCATTTATCTGTCCTCCCTTGATAATTTTGTATGTTACTGTATACACATTTTGTATTTTGACTTGTATGTTACTGTGTATATGAGGGTGGTCTCGTTTTTTTCTCTTTCTAGCACTGTTGTCTGAAATGGGCCGAATATTTGTACGGAGCTGACTTCGCTAAAAGAATATTTCGGAAAGCCTAAACCATAAGACAGGTAACATGCAATTCTATCAGCCTTGTATTTTTTTCGCCCTGTTATCTTTTCTTTCACATTTATCTGTCTTCCCTTGATAATTTTGTATGTTACTGTATACACATTTTGTATTTTGACTTGTATGTTACTGTGTATATGAGGGTGGTCTCGTTTTTTTCTCTTTCTAGCACTGTTGTCTGAAATGGGCCGATTATTTGTACGGAGCTGACTTCGCTAAAAGAATATTTCGGAGAGCCTAAACCATAAGACAGGTAAAATGCAGTTCTATCAGCCTTGTATTTTTTTTCGTCCTGTTACATTTTCTTTCACATTTATCTGTCCTCCCTTGATAATTTTGTATGTTACTGTATACACATTTTATATTTTGACTTGTATGTTACTGTGTATATGAGGGTGGTCTTGTTTTTTTCACTTTCCAGCACTGTTGTCTGAAATGGGCCGAATATTTGTACGGAGCTGATTTCGCTAACAGAATATTTCGGAGAGCCTAAACGATAACACAGGTAACATGCAATTCTATCAGCCTTGTATTTTTTTTCGTCCTGTTACATTTTCTTTCACATTTATCTGTCCTCCATTGATAATTTTGTATGTTACTGTATACACATTTTATATTTTGACTTGTATGTTACTGTGTATATGAGGGTGGTCTTGTTTTTTTCTCTTTCTAGCACTGTTGTCTGAAATGGGCCGAATATTTGTACGGAGCTGACTTCGCTAACAGAATATTTCAGAGAGCCTAAACCATAAGACAGGTAACATGCAATTTTATCAGCCCTTTATTTTTTTCGTCCTTTTACCTTTTCTTTCATATTTATCTGTCCTCCCTTGATAATTTTGTATGTTACTGTATACACATTTTATATTTTGACTTGTATGTTACTGTGTATATGAGGGTGGTCTCGTTTTTTTCTCTTTCTAGCACTGTTGTCTAAAATGGGCCGAATATTTGTACGGAGTTGACTTCGCTAACAGAATATTTCGGAGAGCCTAAACCATAAGACAGGTAGCATGCAATTCTATCAGCCCTTTATTTTTTTCGTCCTGTTACCTTTTCTTTCATATTTATCTGTCGTCCCTTGATAATTTTGTATGTTACTGTATACACATTTTATAATTTGACTTGTATGTTACTGTGTATATGAGGGTGGTCTCGTTTTTTTCTCTTTCTAGCACTGTTGTCTGAAATGGGCCGAATATTTGTACGGAGTTGACTTCGCTAACAGAATATTTCGGAGAGCCTAAACCATAAGACAGGTAACATGCAATTCTATCAGCCTTGTATTTTTTTCGTCCTGTTACCTTTTCTTTCACATTTATCTGTCCTCCCTTGATAATTTTGTATGTTACTGTATACACATTTTATATTTTGACTTGTATGTTAATGTGTATATGAGGGTGGTCTCGTTTTTTTCTCTTTCTAGCACTGTTGTCTGAAATGGGCCGAATATTTGTACGGAGTTGACTTCGCTAACAGAATATTTCGGAGAGCCTAAACCATAAGACAGGTAACATGCAATTCTATCAGCCTTGTATTTTTTTCGCCCTGTTATCTTTTCTTTCACATTTATCTGTCTTCCCTTGATAATTTTGTATGTTACTGTATACACATTTTGTATTTTGACTTGTATGTTACTGTGTATATGAGGGTGGTCTCGTTTTTTTCTCTTTCTAGCACTGTTGTCTGAAATGGGCCGAATATTTGTAAGGAGCTGACTTCGCTAACAGAATATTTCGGAGAGCCTAAACCATAAGACAGGTAACATGCAATTCTATCAGCCCTTTATTTTTTTCGTCCTGTTACCTTTTCTTTCATATTTATCTGTCCTCCCTTGATAATTTTGTATGTTACTGTATACACATTTTATATTTTGACTTGTATGTTACTGTGTATATGAGGGTGGTCTCGTTTTTTTCTCTTTCTAGCACTGTTGTCTGAAATGGGCCGAATATTTGTACGGAGTTCACTTCGCTAACAGAATATTTCGGAGAGCCTAAACCATAAGACAGGTAACATGCAGTTCTATCAGCCTTGTATTTTTTTTCGTCCTGTTACCTTTTCTTTCACATTTATCTGTCCTCCCTTGATAATTTTGTATGTTACTGTATACACATTTTATATTTTGACTTGTATGTTACTGTGTATATGAGGGTGGTCTTGTTTTTTCTCTTTCTAGCACTGTTGTCTGAAATGAGCCGAATATTTGTACGGAGCTGACTTCGCTAACAGAATATTTCGGAGAGCCTAAACCATAAGACAGGTAACATGCAATTCTATCAGCCATTTATTTTCTTTCATATTTACCTGTCCTCCCTTGATAATTTTGTATGTTACTGTATGCACATTTTATATTTTGACTTGTATGTTACTGTGTATATGAGGGTGGTCTCGTTTTTTTCTCTTTCTAGCACTGTTGTCTGAAATGGGCCGAATGTTTCTACGGAGCTGACTTCGCCAACAGAATATTTCGGAGAGCCTAAACCATAAGACAGGTAACATGCAATTCTATCAGCCTTGTATTTTTTTTCGTCCTGTTACATTTTCTTTCACATTTATCTGTCCTCCCTTGATAATTTTGTATGTTACTGTATACACATTTTATATTTTGATTTGTATGTTACTGTGTATATGAGGGTGGTCTTGTTTTTTTCACTTTCTAGCACTGTTGTCTGAAATGGGCCGAATATTTGTACGGAGCTGACTTCGCTAACAGAATATTTCGGAGAGCCTAAACGATAACACAGGTAACATGCAATTCTATCAGCCTTGTATTTTTTTTTCGTCCTGTTACCTTTTCTTTCACATTTATCTGTCCTCCCTTGATAATTTTGTATGTTACTGTATACACATTTTATATTTTGACTTGTATGTTACTGTGTATATGAGGGTGGTCTTGTTTTTTTCTCTTTCTAGCACTGTTGTCTGAAATGTGCCGAATATTTGTACGAGTTGACTTCGCTAACAGAATATTTCGGAGAGCCTAAACCATAAGACAGGTAACATGCAATTCTATCAGCCTTGTATTTTTTTTCGTCCTGTTACCTTTTCTTTCACATTTATCTGTCCTCCCTTGATAATTTTGTATGTTACTGTATACACATTTTATATTTTGACTTGTATGTTACTGTGTATATGAGGGTGGTCTTGTTTTTTTCTCTTTCTAGCACTGTTGTCTGAAATGTGCCGATAATTTCTACGGAGCTGACTTCGCCAACAGAATATTTCGGAGAGCCTTACCCATAAGACAGGTAACATGCAATTCTATCAGCCTTGTATTTTTTTTCGCCCTGTTATCTTTTCTTTCTCATTTATCTGTACTCCCTTGATAATTTTGTATGTTACTGTATACACATTTTGTATTTTGACTTGTATGTTACTGTGTATATGAGGGTGGTCTCGTTTTTTTCTCTTTCTAGCACTGTTGTCTGAAATGGGCCGAATATTTGTACGGAGCTGACTTCGCTAAAAGAATATTTCGGAAAGCCTAAACCATAAGACAGGTAACATGCAATTCTATCAGCCTTGTATTTTTTTCGCCCTGTTATCTTTTCTTTCACATTTATCTGTCTTCCCTTGATAATTTTGTATGTTACTGTATACACATTTTGTATTTTGACTTGTATGTTACTGTGTATATGAGGGTGGTCTCGTTTTTTTCTCTTTCTAGCACTGTTGTCTGAAATGGGCCGATTATTTGTACGGAGCTGACTTCGCTAAAAGAATATTACGGAGAGCCAAACCATCAGACAGGTAAAATGCAGTTCTATCAGCCTTGTATTTTTTTTCGTCCTGTTACATTTTCTTTCACATTTATCTGTCCTCCCTTGATAATTTTGTATGTTACTGTATACACATTTTATATTTTGACTTGTATGTTACTGTATATGAGGGTGGTCTTGTTTTTTACACTTTCCAGCACTGTTGTCTGAAATGGGCCGAATATTTGTACGGAGCTGATTTCGCTAACAGAATATTTCGGAGAGCCTAAACGATAACACAGGTAACATGCAATTCTATCAGCCTTGTATTTTTTTTCGTCCTGTTACATTTTCTTTCACATTTATCTGTCCTCCCTTGATAATTTTGTATGTTACTGTATACACATTTTATATTTTGACTTGTATGTTACTGTGTATATGAGGGTGGTCATGTTTTTTTCTCTTTCTAGCACTGTTGTCTGAAATGGGCCGAATATTTGTACGGAGCTGACTTCGCTAACAGAATATTTCGGAGAGCCTAAACCATAAGACAGGTAACATGCAATTTTATCAGCCCTTTATTTTTTTCGTCCTGTTACCTTTTCTTTCATATTTATCTGTCCTCCCTTGATAATTTTGTATGTTACTGTATACACATTTTATATTTTGACTTGTATGTTACTGTGTATATGAGGGTGGTCTCGTTTTTTTCTCTTTCTAGCACTGTTGTCTAAAATGGGCCGAATATTTGTACGGAGTTGACTTCGCTAACAGAATATTTCGGAGAGCCTAAACCATAAGACAGGGAGCATGTAATTCTATCAGCCCTTTATTTTTTTCGTCCTGTTACCTTTTCTTTCATATTTATCTGTCGTCCCTTGATAATTTTGTATGTTACTGTATACACATTTTATAATTTGACTTGTATGTTACTGTGTATATGAGGGTGGTCTCGTTTTTTTCTCTTTCTAGCACTGTTGTCTGAAATGGGCCGAATATTTGTACGGAGTTGACTTCGCTAACAGAATATTTCGGAGAGCCTAAACCATAAGACAGGTAACATGCAATTCTATCAGCCTTGTATTTTTTTCGTCCTGTTACCTTTTCTTTCACATTTATCTGTCCTCCCTTGATAATTTTGTATGTTACTGTATACACATTTTATATTTTGACTTGTATGTTAATGTGTATATGAGGGTGGTCTCGTTTTTTTCTCTTTCTAGCACTGTTGTCTGAAATGGGCCGAATATTTCTACGGAGCTGTCTTCGCCAACAGAATATTTCGGAGAGCCTTAACCATACGACAGGTAACATGCAATTCTATCAGCCTTGTGTTTTTTTTTCGCCCTGTTATTTTTTCTTTCACATTTATGTGTCCTCCCTTGATAATTTTGTATGTTACTGTATACACATTTTGTATTTTGACTTGTATGTTACTGTGTATATGATGGTGGTCTCGTTTTTTTCTCTTTCTAGCACTGTTGTCAGAAATGGGCCGAATATTTGTACGGAGCTGACTTCGCTAACAGAATATTTCGGAGAGACTAAACCATAAGAAAGGTAACATGCAATTCTATCAGCCTTGTATTTTTTTCGTCCTGTTACATTTTGTTTCATATTTATCTGTCCTCCCTTGATAATTTTGTATGTTACTGTATACACATTTTATATTTTGACTTGTATGTTACTGTGTATATGAGGGTGGTCTCGTTTTTCTCTGTTTCTAGCACTGTTGTCTGAAATGGGCCGAATATTTCTACGGAGCTGACTTCGCCAACAGAATATTTCGGAGAGCCTAACCCATAAGACAGGTAACATGCAATTCTATCAGCCTTGTATTTTTTTTCGCCCTGTTATCTTTTCTTTCACATTTATGTGTCCTCCCTTGATAATTTTGTATGTTACTGTATACACATTTTGTATTTTGACTTGTATGTTACTGTGTACATGAGGGTGGTCTCGTTTTTTTTCTCTTTCTAGCACTGTTGTCTTAAATGGGCCGAATATTTGTACGGAGATGACTTCGCCAACAGAATATTTCGGAAAGCCTAAACCATAAGACAGGTAACATGCAATTCTATCAGCCTTGTATTTTTTTCGCCCTGTTATCTTTTCTTTCACATTTATCTGTCTTCCCTTGATAATTTTGTATGTTACTGTATACACATTTTGTATTTTGACTTGTATGTTACTGTGTATATGAGGGTGGTCTCGTTTTTTTCTCTTTCTAGCACTTTTGTCTGAAATGGGCCGAATATTTGTACGGAGCTGACTTCGCTAAAAGAATATTTCGGAGAGCATAAACCATAAGACAAGTAACATGCAGTTCTATCAGCCTTGTAATTTTTTTCGTCCTGTTACATTTTCTTTCACATTTATCTGTCCTCCCTTGATAATTTTGTATGTTACTGTATACACATTTTATATTTTCACTTGTATGTTACTGTGTATATGAGGGTGGTCTTGTTTTTTTCACTTTCTAGCACTGTTGTCTGAAATGGGCCGAATATTTGTACGGAGCTGATTTCGCTAACAGAATATTTCGGAGAGCCTAAACGATAACACAGGTAACATGCAATTCTATCAGCCTTGTATTTTTTTTCGTCCTGTTACATTTTCTTTCACATTTATCTGTCCTCCCTTGATAATTTTGTATGTTACTGTATACACATTTTATATTTTGACTTGTATGTTACTGTGTATATGAGGGTGGTCTCGTTTTTTTCTCTTTCTAGCACTGTTGTCTGAAATGGGCCGAATATTTGTACGGAGCTGACTTCCCTAACAGAATATTTCGGAGAGCCTAAACCATAAGACAGGTAACATGCAATTCTATCAGCCCTTTTCATTTTTTTCGTCCTGTTACCTTTTCTTTCATATTTATCTGTCCTCCCTTGATAATTTTGTATGTTACTGTATACACATTTTATCTTTTGACTTGTATGTTACTGTGTATATCAGGGTGGTCTCGTTTTTTTCTCTTTCTAGCACTGTTGTCTGGAATGGGCCGAATATTTGTACGGAGCTGACTTCGCTAACAGAATATTTCGGAGAGCCTAAACTACAAGACAGGTAACATGCAATTCTATCAGCCTTGTAATTTTTTTTTTCGTCCTGTTACCTTTTCATTCACATTTATCTGTCCTCCCTTGATAATTTTGTATGTTACTGTATATACATTTTATATTTTGACTTATATGTTACTGTGTATATGAGGGTGGTCTCGTTTTTTTCTCTTTCTAGCACTGTTGTCTGAAATGGGCCGAATATTTGTACGGAGCTGACTTCGCTAACAGAATATTTCGGAGAGACTAAACCATAAGAAAGGTAACATGCAATTCTATCAGCCTTGTATTTTTTTCGTCCTGTTACATTTTGTTTCATATTTATCTGTCCTCCCTTGATAATTTTGTATGTTACTGTATACACATTTTATATTTTGACTTGTATGTTACTGTGTATATGAGGGTGGTCTCGTTTGTTTCTCTTTCTAGCACTGTTGTCTGAAATGGGCCGAATATTTCTACGGAGCTGACTTCGCCAACAGAATATTTCGGAGAGCCTAACCCATAAGACAGGTAACATGCAATTCTATCAGCCTTGTATTTTTTTTTCGCCCCGTTATCTTTTCTTTCACATTTATGTGTCCTCCCTTGATAATTTTGTATGTTACTGTATATACATTTTATATTTTGACTTATATGTTACTGTGTATATGAGGGTGGTCTCGTTTTTTTCTCTTTCTAGCACTGTTGTCTGAAATGGGCCGAATATTTGTACGGAGCTGACTTCGCTAAAAGAATATTTCGGAGAGCATAAACCATAAGACAAGTAACATGCAGTTCTATCAGCCTTGTAATTTTTTTCGTCCTGTTACATTTTCTTTCACATTTATCTGTCCTCCCTTGATAATTTTGTATGTTACTGAATACACATTTTATATTTTGACTTGTATGTTACTGTGTATATGAGGGTGGTCTCGTTTTTTTCTCTTTCTAGCACTGTTGTCTGAAATGGGCCGAATATTTGTACGGAGCTGACTTCCCTAACAGAATATTTCGGAGAGCCTAAACCATAAGACAGGTAACATGCAATTCTATCAGCCCTTTTCATTTTTTTCGTCCTGTTACCTTTTCTTTCATATTTATCTGTCCTCCCTTGATAATTTTGTATGTTACTGTATACACATTTTATCTTTTGACTTGTATGTTACTGTGTATATCAGGGTGGTCTCGTTTTTTTCTCTTTCTAGCACTGTTGTCTGGAATGGGCCGAATATTTGTACGGAGCTGACTTCGCTAACAGAATATTTCGGAGAGCCTAAACTACAAGACAGGTAACATGCAATTCTATCAGCCTTGTAATTTTTTTTTTCGTCCTGTTACCTTTTCATTCACATTTATCTGTCCTCCCTTGATAATTTTGTATGTTACTGTATATACATTTTATATTTTGACTTATATGTTACTGTGTATATGAGGGTGGTCTCGTTTTTTTCTCTTTCTAGCACTGTTGTCTGAAATGGGCCGAATATTTGTACGGAGCTGACTTCGCTAACAGAATATTTCGGAGAGACTAAACCATAAGAAAGGTAACATGCAATTCCATCAGCCTTGTATTTTTTTCGTCCTGTTACATTTTGTTTCATATTTATCTGTCCTCCCTTGATAATTTTGTATGTTACTGTATACACATTTTATATTTTGACTTGTATGTTACTGTGTATATGAGGGTGGTCTCGTTTGTTTCTCTTTCTAGCACTGTTGTCTGAAATGGGCCGAATATTTCTACGGAGCTGACTTCGCCAACAGAATATTTCGGAGAGCCTAACCCATAAGACAGGTAACATGCAATTCTATCAGCCTTGTATTTTTTTTTCGCCCTGTTATCTTTTCTTTCACATTTATGTGTCCTCCCTTGATAATTTTCTATGTTACTGTATACACATTTTATATTTTGACTTGTATGTTACTGTGTATATGAGGGTGGTCTCGTTTTTTTCTCTTTCTAGCACTGTTGTCTGAAATGGGCCGAATATTTGTACGGAGCTGACTTCGCTAAAAGAATATTTCGGAGAGCATAAACCATAAGACAAGTAACATGCAGTTCTATCAGCCTTGTAATTTTTTTCGTCCTGTTACATTTTCTTTCACATTTATCTGTCCTCCCTTGATAATTTTGTATGTTACTGAATACACATTTTATATTTTGACTTGTATGTTACTGTGTATATGAGGGTGGTCTCGTTTTTTTCTCTTTCTAGCACTGTTGTCTGAAATGGGCCGAATATTTGTACGGAGCTGACTTCCCTAACAGAATATTTCGGAGAGCCTAAACCATAAGACAGGTAACATGCAATTCTATCAGCCCTTTTCATTTTTTTCGTCCTGTTACCTTTTCTTTCATATTTATCTGTCCTCCCTTGATAATTTTGTATGTTACTGTATACACATTTTATCTTTTGACTTGTATGTTACTGTGTATATCAGGGTGGTCTCGTTTTTTTCTCTTTCTAGCACTGTTGTCTGGAATGGGCCGAATATTTGTACGGAGCTGACTTCGCTAACAGAATATTTCGGAGAGCCTAAACTACAAGACAGGTAACATGCAATTCTATCAGCCTTGTAATTTTTTTTTTCGTCCTGTTACCTTTTCATTCACATTTATCTGTCCTCCCTTGATAATTTTGTATGTTACTGTATATACATTTTATATTTTGACTTATATGTTACTGTGTATATGAGGGTGGTCTCGTTTTTTTCTCTTTCTAGCACTGTTGTCTGAAATGGGCCGAATATTTGTACGGAGCTGACTTCGCTAACAGAATATTTCGGAGAGACTAAACCGTAAGAAAGGTAACATGCAATTCTATCAGCCTTGTATTTTTTTCGTCCTGTTACATTTTGTTTCATATTTATCTGTCCTCCCTTGATAATTTTGTATGTTACTGTATACACATTTTATATTTTGACTTGTATGTTACTGTGTATATGAGGGTGGTCTCGTTTGTTTCTCTTTCTAGCACTGTTGTCTGAAATGGGCCGAATATTTCTACGGAGCTGACTTCGCCAACAGAATATTTCGGAGAGCCTAACCCATAAGACAGGTAACATGCAATTCTATCAGCCTTGTATTTTTTTTTCGCCCTGTTATCTTTTCTTTCACATTTATGTGTCCTCCCTTGATAATTTTGTATGTTACTGTATACACATTTTGTATTTTGACTTGTATGTTACTGTGTATATGTGGGTGGTCTCGTTTTTTTCTCTTTCTAGCACTGTTGTCTTAAATGGGCCGAATATTTGTACGGAGATGACTTCGCCAACAGAATATTTCGGAAAGCCTAAACCATAAGACAGGTAACATGCAATTCTATCAGCCTTGTATTTTTTTTCGTCCTGTTACATTTTCTTTCACATTTATCTGTCCTCCCTTGATAATTTTGTATGTTACTGTATACACATTTTATATTTTGACTTGTATGTTACTGTGTATATGAGGGTGGTCTCGTTTTTTTCTCTTTCTAGCACTGTTGTCTGAAATGGGCCGAATATTTGTACGGAGCTGACTTCGCTAACAGAATATTTCGGAGAGCCTAAACCACAAGACAGGTAACATGCAATTCTATCACCCTTGTAATTTTTTTTTCGTCCTGTTACCTTTTCATTCACATTTATCTGTCCTCCCTTGATAATTTTGTATGTTACTGTATATACATTTTATATTTTGACTTATATGTTACTGAGTATATGAGGGTGGTCTCGTTTTTTTCTCTTTCTAGCACTGTTGTCTGAAATGGGCCGAATATTTGTACGGAGCTGACTTCGCCAACAGAATAATTCGGAGAGCCTAACCCATAAGACAGGTAACATACAATTCTATCAGCCTTGTATTTTTTTCGCCCTGTTACATTTTCTTTCACATTTATCTGTCCTCCCTTGATAATTTTGTATGTTACTGTATACACATTTTATATTTTCACTTGTATGTTACTGTGTATATGAGGGTGGTCTTGTTTTTTTCACTTTCTAGCACTGTTGTCTGAAATGGGCCGAATATTTGTGCGGAGCTGACTTCGCTAACAGAATATTTCGGAGAGCCTAAACCACAAGACAGGTAACATGCAATTCTATCACCCTTGTAATTTTTTTTTTCGTCCTGTTATCTTTTCTTTCACATTTATCTGTCTTCCCTTGATAATTTTGTATGTTACTGTATACACATTTTGTATTTTGACTTGTATGTTACTGTGTATATGAGGGTGGTCTCGTTTTTTTCTCTTTCTAGCACTGTTGTCTGAAATGGGCCGAATATTTGTACGGAGCTGACTTCGCTAAAAGAATATTTCGGAGAGCCTAAACCATAAGACAGGTAACATGCAGTTCTATCAGCCTTGTAATTTTTTTCGTCCTGTTACATTTTCTTTCACATTTATCTGTCCTCCCTTGATAATTTTGTATGTTACTGTATACACATTTTATATTTTCACTTGTATGTTACTGTGTATATGAGGGTGGTCTTGTTTTTTTCACTTTCTAGCACTGTTGTCTGAAATGGGCCGAATATTTGTACGGAGCTGACTTCGCTAACAGAATATTTCGGAGAGACTAAACCATAAGAAAGGTAACATGCAATTCTATCAGCCTTGTATTTTTTTCTTCCTGTTACATTTTGTTTCATATTTATCTGTCCTCCCTTGATAATTTTGTATGTTACTGTATACACATTTTATATTTTGACTTGTATGTTACTGTGTATATGAGGGTGGTCTCGTTTGTTTCTCTTTCTAGCACTGTTGTCTGAAATGGGCCGAATATTTCTACGGAGCTGACTTCGCCAACAGAATATTTCGGAGAGCCTAACCCATAAGACAGGTAACATACAATTCTATCAGCCTTGTATTTTTTTTTCGCCCTGTTATCTTTTCTTTCACATTTATGTATCCTCCCTTGATAATTTTGTATGTTACTGTATACACATTTTGTATTTTGACTTGTATGTTACTGTGTATATGAGGGTGGTCTCGTTTTTTTCTCTTTCTAGCACTGTTGTCTTAAATGGGCCGAATATTTGTACGGAGATGACTTCGCCAACAGAATATTTCGGAAAGCCTAAACCATAAGACAGGTAACATGCAATTCTATCAGCCTTGTATTTTTTTCGCCCTGTTATCTTTTCTTTCACATTTATCTGTCTTCCCTTGATAATTTTGTATGTTACTGTATACACATTTTGTATTTTGACTTGTATGTTACTGTGTTTATGAGGGTGGTCTCGTTTTTTTCTCTTTCTAGCACTGTTGTCTGAAATGGGCCGAATATTTGTACGGAGCTGACTTCGCTAAAAGAATATTTCGGAGAGCCTAAACCATAAGACAGGTAACATGCAGTTCTATCAGCCTTGTAATTTTTTTCGTCCTGTTACATTTTCTTTCACATTTATCTGTCCTCCCTTGATAATTTTGTATGTTACTGTATACACATTTTATATTTTCACTTGTATGTTACTGTGTATATGAGGGTGGTCTTGTTTTTTTCACTTTCTAGCACTGTTGTCTGAAATGGGCCGAATATTTGTACGGAGCTGACTTCGCTAACAGAATATTTCGGAGAGACTAAACCATAAGAAAGGTAACATGCAATTCTATCAGCCTTGTATTTTTTTCGTCCTGTTACATTTTGTTTCATATTTATCTGTCCTCCCTTGATAATTTTGTATGTTACTTTATACACATTTTATATTTTGACTTGTATGTTACTGTGTATATGAGGGTGGTCTCGTTTGTTTCTCTTTCTAGCACTGTTGTCTGAAATGGGCCGAATATTTCTACGGAGCTGACTTCGCCAACAGAATATTTCGGAGAGCCTAAAACATAAGACAGGTAACATACAATTCTATCAGCCTTGTATTTTTTTTTCGCCCTGTTACCTTTTCTTTCACATTTATGTATCCTCCCTTGATAATTTTGTATGTTACTGTATACACATTTTGTATTTTGACTTGTATGTTACTGTGTATATGAGGGTGGTCTTGTTTTTTTCACTTTCTAGCACTGTTGTCTGAAATGGGCCGAATATTTGTACGGAGCTGATTTCGCTAACAGAATATTTCGGAGAGCCTAAACGATAACACAGGTAACATGCAATTCTATCAGCCTTGTATTTTTTTTCGTCCTGTTACATTTTCTTTCACATTTATCTGTCCTCCCTTGATAATTTTGTATGTTACTGTATACACATTTTATATTTTGACTTGTATGTTACTGTGTATATGAGGGTGGTCTCGTTTTTTTCTCTTTCTAGCACTGTTGTCTGAAATGGGCCGAATATTTGTACGGAGCTGACTTCGCTAACAGAATATTTCGGAGAGCCTAAACCATAAGACAGGTAACATGCAATTCTATCAGCCCTTTATTTTTTTTCGTCCTGTTACCTTTTCTTTCATATTTATCTGTCCTCCCTTGATAATTTTGTATGTTACTGTATACACATTTTATCTTTTGACTTGTATGTTACTGTGTATATCAGGGTGGTCTCGTTTTTTTCTCTTTCTAGCACTGTTGTCTGGAATGGGCCGAATATTTGTACGGAGCTGACTTCGCTAACAGAATATTTCGGAGAGCCTAAACTACAAGACAGGTAACATGCAATTCTATCAGCCTTGTAATTTTTTTTTTTTCGTCCTGTTACCTTTTCATTCACATTTATCTGTCCTCCCTTGATAATTTTGTATGTTACTGTATATACATTTTATATTTTGACTTATATGTTACTGTGTATATGAGGGTGGTCTCGTTTTTTTCTCTTTCTAGCACTGTTGTCTGAAATGGGCCGAATATTTGTACGGAGCTGACTTCGCTAACAGAATATTTCGGAGAGCCTAAACCATAAGACAGGTGACATGCAATTCTATCAGCCTTGTATTTTTTTTCGTCCAGTTACATTTTCTTTCACATTTATCTGTCCTCCCTTGATAATTTTGTATGTTACTTTATACACATTTTATATTTTGACTTGTATGTCACTGTGTATATGAGGGTGGTCTTGTTTTTTTCACTTTCTGGCACTGTTGTCTGAAATGGGCCGAATATTTGTACGGAGCTGACTTCGCTAACAGAATATTTCGGAGAGCCTAAACGATAACACAGGTAACATGCAATTCTATCAGCCTTGTATTTTTTTTCGTCCTGTTATCTTTATTTTCACATTTATAGGTCCTCCCTTGATAATTTTGAATGTTACTGTATACACATTTTATATTTTGACTTGTATGTTACTGTGTATATGAGGGTGGTCTTGTTTTTTTCTCTTTCTAGCACTGTTGTCTGAAATGGGCCGAATATTTGTAAGGAGCTGACTTCGCTAACAGAATATTTCGGAGAGCCTAAACCATAAGACAGGTAACATACAATTCTATCAGCCCTTTATTTTTTTTCGTCCTGTTACCTTTTCTTTCATATTTATCTGTCCTCCCTTGATAATTTTGTATGTTACTCTATACACATTTTATATTTTGACTTGTATGTTACTGTGTATATGAGGGTGGTCTCGTTTTTTTCTCTTTCTAGCACTGTTGTCTGAAATGGGCCGAATATTTGTACGGAGTTCACTTCGCTAACAGAATATTTCGGAGAGCCTAAACCATAAGACAGGTAACATGCAGTTCTATCAGCCTTGTATTTTTTTTCGTCCTGTTACCTTTTCTTTCACATTTATCTGTCCTCCCTTGATAATTTTGTATGTTACTGTATACACATTTTATATTTTGACTTGTATGTTACTGTGTATATGAGGGTGGTCTTGTTTTTTCTCTTTCTAGCACTGTTGTCTGAAATGGGCCGAATGTTTGTACGGAGCTGACTTCGCTAACAGAATATTTCGGAGAGCCTAAACCATAAGACAGGTAACATGCAATTCTATCAGCCCTTTATTTTCTTTCATATTTACCTGTCCTCCCTTGATAATTTTTTATGTTACTGTATGCACATTTTATATTTTGACTTGTATGTTACTGTGTATATGAGGGTGGTCTCGTTTTTTTCTCTTTCTAGCACTGTTGTCTGAAATGGGCCGAATATTTCTACGGAGCTGACTTCGCCAACAGAATATTTCGGAGAGCCTGAACCATAAGACAGGTAACATGCAATTCTATCAGCCTTGTATTTTTTTTCGTCCTGTTACATTTTCTTTCACATTTATCTGTCCTCCCTTGATAATTTTGTATGTTACTGTATACACATTTTATATTTTGACTTGTATGTTACTGTGTATATGAGGGTGGTCTTGTTTTTTTCACTTTCTAGCACTGTTGTCTGAAATGGGCCGAATATTTGTACGGAGCTGACTTCGCTAACAGAATATTTCGGAGAGCCTAAACGATAACACAGGTAACATGCAATTCTATCAGCCTTGTATTTTTTTTTTCGTCCTGTTACCTTTTCTTTCACATTTATCTGTCCTCCCTTGATAATTTTGTATGTTACTGTATACACATTTTATATTTTGACTTGTATGTTACTGTGTATATGAGGGTGGTCTTGTTTTTTTCTCTTTCTAGCACTGTTGTCTGAAATGTGCCGAATATTTGTACGAGTTGACTTCGCTAACAGAATATTTCGGAGAGCCTAAACCATAAGACAGGTAACATGCAATTCTATCAGCCCTTTATTTTTTTCGTCCTGTTACCTTTTCTTTCATATTTATCTGTCCTCCCTTGATAATTTTGTATGTTACTGTATACACATTTTATCTTTTGACTTGCATGTTACTGTGTATATGAGGGTGGTCTCGTTTTTTTCTCTTTCTAGCACTGTTGTCTGGAATGGGCCGAATATTTGTACGGAGCGGACTTCGCTAACAGAATATTTCGGAGAGCCTAAACTACAAGACAGGTAACATGCAATTCTATCAGCCTTGTAATTTTTTTTTTCGTCCTGTTACCTTTTCATTCACATTTATCTGTACTCCCTTGATAATTTTGTATGTTACTGTATACACATTTTATATTTTGACTTGTATGTTACTGTGTATATGAGGGTGGTCTCGTTTTTTTCTCTTTCTAGCACTGTTGTCTGAAATGGGCCGAATATTTGTACGGAGCTGACTTCGCTAACAGAATATTACGGAGAGCCTAAACCATAAGACAGGTGACATGCAATTCTATCAGCCTTGTTTTTTTTTTTCGTCCAGTTACATTTTCTTTCACATTTATCTGTCCTCCCTTGATAATTTTGTATGTTACTTTATACACATTTTATATTTTGACTTGTATGTTACTGTGTATATGAGGGTGGTCTTGTTTTTTTCACTTTCTAGCACTGTTGTCTGAAATGGGCCGAATATTTGTACGGAGCTGACTTCGCTAACAGAATATTTCGGAGAGCCTAAAAGATAACACAGGTAACATGCAATTCTATCAGCCTTGTATTTTTTTTCGTCCTGTTACCTTTATTTTCACATTTATAGGTCCTCCCTTGATAATTTTGAATGTTACTGTATACACATTTTATATTTTGACTTGTATGTTACTGTGTATATGAGGGTGGTCTCGTTTTTTTCTCTTTCTAGCACTGTTGTCTGAAATGGGCCGAATATTTGTACGGAGTTGACTTCGCTAACAGAATATTTCAGAGAGCCTAAACCATAAGACAGGTAACATGCAATTCTATCAGCCCTTTATTTTTTTTCGTCCTGTTACCTTTTCTTTCATATTTATCTGTCCTCCCTTGATAATTTTGTATGTTACTGTATACACATTTTATATTTTGACTTGTATGTTACTGTGTATATGAGGGTGGTCTCGTTTTTTTCTCTTTCTAGCACTGTTGTCTGAAATGGGCCGAATATTTGTACGGAGTTCACTTCGCTAACAGAATATTTCGGAGAGCCTAAACCATAAGACAGGTAACATGCAATTCTATCAGCCTTGTTTTTTTTTTCGTCCAGTTACATTTTCTTTCAAATTTATCTGTCCTCCCTTGATAATTTTGTATGTTACTTTATACACATTTTATATTTTGACTTGTATGTTACTGTGTATATGAGGGTGGTCTTGTTTTTTTCACTTTCTAGCACTGTTGTCTGAAATGGGCCGAATATTTGTACGGAGCTGACTTCGCTAACAGAATATTTCGGAGAGCCTAAAAGATAACACAGGTAACATGCAATTCTATCAGCCTTGTATTTTTTTTCGTCCTGTTACCTTTTCTTTCACATTTATCTGTCCTCCCTTGATAATTTTGTATTTTGACTTGTATGTTTCTGTGTATATGAGGGGGTCTCGTATTTTTCTCTTTCTAGCACTGTTGTCTGAAATGGGCCGAATATTTGTACGGAGCTGACTTCTCTAACAGAATATTTCGGAGAGCCTAAACCATAAGACAGGTAACATGCAATTCTATCAGCCCTTTATTTTCTTTCATATTTACCTGTCCTCCCTTGATAATTTTGTATGTTACTGTATACACATTTTATATTTTGACTTGTATGTTACTGTGTATATGAGGGTGGTCTCGTTTTTTTCTCTTTCTAGCACTGTTGTCTGAAATGGGCCGAATATTTCTACGGAGCTGACTTCGCCAACAGAATATTTCGGAGAGCCTAAACCATAAGAAAGGTAACATGCAATTCTATCAGCCTTGTATTTTTTTTCGCCCTGTTATCTTTTCTTTCACATTTATCTGTCCTCCCTTGATAATTTTGTATGTTACTGTATACACATTTTGTATTTTGACTTGTATGTTTCTGTGTATATGAGGGGGTCTCGTATTTTTCTCTTTCTAGCACTGTTGTCTGAAATGGGCCGAATATTTGTACGGAGCTGACTTCTCTAACAGAATATTTCGGAGAGCCTAAACCATAAGACAGGTAACATGCAATTCTATCAGCCTTGTATTTTTTTTCGTCATGTTACATTTTCTTTCACATTTATCTGTCCTCCCTTGATAATTTTGTATGTTACTGTATACACATTTTATATTTTGACTTGTATGTTACTGTGTATATGAGGGTGGTCTTGTTTTTTTCACTTTCTAGCACTGTTGTCTGAAATGGGCCGAATATTTGTACGGAGCTGACTTCGCTTACAGAATATTTCGGAGAGCCTAAACGATAACACAGGTAACATGCAATTCTATCAGCCTTGTATTTTTTTTTTTTCGTCCTGTTACCTTTTCTTTCATATTTATCTGTCGTCCCTTGATAATTTTGTATGTTACTGTATACACATTTTATATTTTGACTTGTATGTTACTGTGTATATGAGGGTGGTCTCGTTTTTTTCTCTTTCTAGCACTGTTGTCAGAAATGGGCCGAATATTTGTACGGAGCTGACTTCGCTAACAGAATATTTCGGAGAGCCTAAACCATAAGACAGGTGACATGCAATTCTATCAGCCTTGTTTTTTTTTTCGTCCAGTTACATTTTCTTTCACATTTATCTGTCCTCCCTTGATAATTTTGTATGTTACTTTATACACATTTTATATTTTGACTTGTATGTTACTGTGTATATGAGGGTGGTCTTGTTTTTTTCACTTTCTAGCACTGTTGTCTGAAATGGGCCGAATATTTGTACGGAGCTGACTTCGCTAACAGAATATTTCGGAGAGCCTAAAAGATAACACAGGTAACATGCAATTCTATCAGCCTTGTATTTTTTTTCGTCCTGTTACCTTTATTTTCACATTTATAGGTCCTCCCTTGATAATTTTGAATGTTACTGTATACACATTTTATATTTTGACTTGTATGTTACTGTGTATATGAGGGTGGTCTCGTTTTTTTCTCTTTCTAGCACTGTTGTCTGAAATGGGCCGAATATTTGTACGGAGTTGACTTCGCTAACAGAATATTTCAGAGAGCCTAAACCATAAGACAGGTAACATGCAATTCTATCAGCCCTTTATTTTTTTTCGTCCTGTTACCTTTTCTTTCATATTTATCTGTCCTCCCTTGATACTTTTGTATGTTACTGTATACACATTTTATATTTTGACTTGTATGTTACTGTGAATATGAGGGTGGTCTCGTTTTTTTCTCTTTCTAGCACTGTTGTCTGAAATGGGCCGAATATTTGTACGGAGTTCACTTCGCTAACAGAATATTTCGGAGAGCCTAAACCATAAGACAGGTAACATGCAATTCTATCAGCCTTGTATTTTTTTTCGTCCTGTTACCTTTTCTATCACATTTATCTGTCCTCCCTTGATAATTTTGTATTTTGACTTGTATGTTTCTGTGTATATGAGAGGGTCTCGTATTTTTCTCTTTCTAGCACTGTTGTCTGAAATGGGCCGAATATTTGTACGGAGCTGACTTCTCTAACAGAATATTTCGGAGAGCCTAAACCATAAGACAGGTAACATGCAATTCTATCAGCCCTTTATTTTCTTTCATATTTACCTGTCCTCCCTTGATAATTTTGTATGTTACTGTATACACATTTTATATTTTGACTTGTATGTTACTGTGTATATGAGGGTGGTCTCGTTTTTTTCTCTTTCTAGCACTGTTGTCTGAAATGGGCCGAATATTTCTACGGAGCTGACTTCGCCAACAGAATATTTCGGAGAGCCTAAACCATAAGACAGGTAACATGCAATTCTATCAGCCTTGTATTTTTTTTCGCCCTGTTATCTTTTCTTTCACATTTATCTGTCCTCCCTTGATAATTTTGTATGTTACTGTATACACATTTTGTATTTTGACTTGTATGTTTCTGTGTATATGAGGGGGTCTCGTATTTTTCTCTTTCTAGCACTGTTGTCTGAAATGGGCCGAATATTTGTACGGAGCTGACTTCTCTAACAGAATATTTCGTAGAGCCTAAACCATAAGACAGGTAACATGCAATTCTATCAGCCTTGTATTTTTTTTTCGTCATGTTACATTTTCTTTCACATTTATCTGTCCTCCCTTGATAATTTTGTATGTTACTGTATACACATTTTATATTTTGACTTGTATGTTACTGTGTATATGAGGGTGGTCTTGTTTTTTTCACTTTCTAGCACTGTTGTCTGAAATGGGCCGAATATTTGTACGGAGCTCACTTCGCTTACAGAATATTTCGGAGAGCCTAAACGATAACACAGGTAACATGCAATTCTATCAGCCTTGTATTTTTTTTTTCGTCCTGTTACCTTTTCTTTCACATTTATCTGTCGTCCCTTGATAATTTTGTATGTTACTGTATACACATTTTATATTTTGACTTGTATGTTACTTTGTATATGAGGGTGGTCTTGTTTTTTTCTCTTTCTAGCACTGCTGTCAGAAATGGGCCGAATATTTGTACGGAGCTGACTTCGCTAACAGAATATTTCGGAGAGCCTAAACCATAAGACAGGTAACATGCAATTCTATCAGCCCTTTATTTTTTTTCGTCCTGTTACCTTTTCTTTCATATTTATCTGTCCTCCCTTGATAATTTTGTATGTTACTGTATACACATTTTATCTTTTGACTTGTATGTTACTGTGTATATGAGGGTGGTCTCGTTTTTTTCTCTTTCTAGCACTGTTGTCTGAAATGGGCCGAATATTTGTACGGAGCTGACTTCGCTAACAGAATATTTCGAAGAGCCTAAACTACAAGACAGGTAACATGCAATTCTATCAGCCTTGTAATTTTTTTTTTCGTCCTGTTACCTTTTCATTCACATTTATCTGTCCTCCCTTGATAATTTTGAATGTTACTGTATACACATTTTATATTTTGACTTGTATGTTACTGTGTATATGAGGGTGGTCTCGTTTTTTTCTCTTTCTAGCACTGTTGTCTGAAATGGGCCGAATATTTGTACGGAGCTGACTTCGCTAACAGAATATTTCGGAGAGCCTAAACCATAAGACAGGTGACATGCAATTCTATCAGCCTTGTATTTTTTTTCGTCCAGTTACATTTTCTTTCACATTTATCTGTCCTCCCTTGATAATTTTGTATGTTACTTTATACACATTTTATATTTTGACTTGTATGTTACTGTGTATATGAGGGTGGTCTTGTTTTTTTCACTTTCTAGCACTGTTGTCTGAAATGGGCCGAATATTTGTACGGAGCTGACTTCGCTAACAGAATATTTCGGAGAGCCTAAACGATAACACAGGTAACATGCAATTCTCTCAGCCTTGTATTTTTTTTCGTCCTGTTACCTTTATTTTCATATTTATAAGTCCTCCCTTGATAATTTTGAATGTTACTGTATACACATTTTATATTTTGACTTGTATGTTACTGTGTATATGAGGGTGGTCTCGTTTTTTTCTCTTTCTAGCACTGTTGTCTGAAATGGGCCGAATATTTGTACGGAGCTGACTTCGCTAACAGAATATTTCGGAGAGCCTAAACCATAAGACAGGTGACATGCAATTCTATCAGCCTTGTATTTTTTTTCGTCCAGTTACATTTTCTTTCACATTTATCTGTCCTCCCTTGATAATTTTGTATGTTACTTTATACACATTTTATATTTTGACTTGTATGTTACTGTGTATATGACGGTGGTCTTGTTTTTTTCACTTTCTAGCACTGTTGTCTGAAATGGGCCGAATATTTGTACGGAGCTGACTTCGCTAACAGAATATTTCGGAGAGCCTAAACGATAACACAGGTAACATGCAATTCTCTCAGCCTTGTATTTTTTTTCGTCCTGTTACCTTTATTTTCATATTTATAAGTCCTCCCTTGATAATTTTGAATGTTACTGTATACACATTTTATATTTTGACTTGTATGTTACTGTGTATATGAGGGTGGTCTCGTTTTTTTCTCTTTCTAGCACTGTTGTCTGAAATGGGCCGAATATTTGTACGGAGGTGACTTCGCTAACAGAATATTTCAGAGAGCCTAAACCATAAGACAGGTAACATGCAATTCTATCAGCTTTGTATTTTTTTTCGTCCTGTTACCTTTTTTTTCACATTTATCTGTCCTTCCTTGATAATTTTGTATGTTACTGTATACACATTTTATATTTTGACTTGTATGTTACTGTGTATATGAGGGTGGTCTTGTTTTTTTCTCTTTCTAGCACTGTTGTCTGAAATGGGCCGAATATTTGTAAGGAGCTGACTTCGCTAACAGAATATTTCGGAGAGCCTAAACCATAAGACAGGTAACATGCAATTCTATCAGCCCTTTATTTTTTTTCGACCTGTTACCTTTTCTTTCATATTTATCTGTCCTCCCTTGATAATTTTGTATGTTACTGTATACACATTTTATATTTTGACTTGTATATTACTGTGTATATGAGGGTGGTCTCGTTTTTTTCTCTTTCTAGCACTGTTGTCTGAAATGGGCCGAATATTTGTACGGAGGTGACTTCGCTAACAGAATATTTCAGAGAGCCTAAACCATAAGACAGGTAACATGCAATTCTATCAGCTTTGTATTTTTTTTCGTCCTGTTACCTTTTTTTTCACATTTATCTGTCCTCCCTTGATAATTTTGTATGTTACTGTATACACATTTTATATTTTGACTTGTATGTTACTGTGTATATGAGGGTGGTCTTGTTTTTTTCTCTTTCTAGCACTGTTGTCTGAAATGGGCCGAATATTTGTAAGGAGCTGACTTCGCTAACAGAATATTTCGGAGAGCCTAAACCATAAGACAGGTAACATGCAATTCTATCAGCCCTTTATTTTTTTTCGTCCTGTTACCTTTTCTTTCATATTTATCTGTCCTCCCTTGATAATTTTGTATGTTACTGTATACACATTTTATATTTTGACTTGTATGTTACTGTGTATATGAGGGTGGTCTCGTTTGTTTCTCTTTCTAGCACTGTTGTCTGAAATGGGCCGAATATTTCTACGGAGCTGATTTCGCTAACAGAATATTTCGGAGAGCCTAAACGATAACACAGGTAACATGCAATTCTATCAGCCTTGTATTTTTTTTCGTCCTGTTACATTTTCTTTCACATTTATCTGTCCTCCCTTGATAATTTTGTATGTTACTGTATACACATTTTATATTTTGACTTGTATGTTACTGTGTATATGAGGGTGGTCTCGTTTTTTTCTCTTTCTAGCACTGTTGTCTGAAATGGGCCGAATATTTGTACGGAGCTGACTTCCCTAACAGAATATTTCGGAGAGCCTAAACCACAAGACAGGTAACATGCAATTCTATCACCCTTGTAATTTTTTTTTTCGTCCTGTTACCTTTTCATTCACATTTATCTGTCCTCCCTATATAATTTTGTATGTTACTGTATATACATTTTATATTTTGACTTATATGTTACTGTGTATATGAGGGTGGTCTCGTTTTTTTCTCTTTCTAGCACTGTTGTCTGAAATGGGCCGAATATTTGTACGGAGCTGACTTCGCCAACAGAATATTTCGGAGAGCCTAACCCATAAGACAGGTAACATACAATTCTATCAGCCTTGTATTTTTTTCGCCCTGTTACATTTTCTTTCACATTTATCTGTCCTCCCTTGATAATTTTGTATGTTACTGTATACACATTTTATATTTTCACTTGTATGTTACTGTGTATATGAGGGTGGTCTTGTTTTTTTCACTTTCTAGCACTGTTGTCTGAAATGGGCCGAATATTTGTACGGAGCTGACTTCGCTAACAGAATATTTCGGAGAGCCTAAACCACAAGACAGGTAACATGCAATTCTATCACCCTTGTAATTTTTTTTTTTTCGTCCTGTTATCTTTTCTTTCACATTTATCTGTCTTCCCTTGATAATTTTGTATGTTACTGTATACACATTTTGTATTTTGACTTGTATGTTACTGTGTATATGAGGGTGGTCTCGTTTTTTTCTCTTTCTAGCACTGTTGTCTGAAATGGGCCGAATATTTGTACGGAGCTGACTTCGCTAAAAGAATATTTCGGAGAGCCTAAACCATAAGACAGGTAACATGCAGTTCTATCAGCCTTGTAATTTTTTTCGTCCTGTTACATTTTCTTTCACATTTATCTGTCCTCCCTTGATAATTTTGTATGTTACTGTATACACATTTTATATTTTCACTTGTATGTTACTGTGTATAAGAGGGTGGTCTTGTTTTTTTCACTTTCTAGCACTGTTGTCTGAAATGGGCCGAATATTTGTACGGAGCTGACTTCGCTAACAGAATATTTCGGAGAGACTAAACCATAAGAAAGGTAACATGCAATTCTATCAGCCTTGTATTTTTTTCTTCCTGTTACATTTTGTTTCATATTTATCTGTCCTCCCTTGATAATTTTGTATGTTACTGTATACACATTTTATATTTTGACTTGTATGTTACTGTGTATATGAGGGTGGTCTCGTTTGTTTCTCTTTCTAGCACTGTTGTCTGAAATGGGCCGAATATTTCTACGGAGCTGACTTCGCCAACAGAATATTTCGGAAGGCCTAACCCATAAGACAGGTAACATACAATTCTATCAGCCTTGTATTTTTTTTTTCGCCCTGTTATCTTTTCTTTCACATTTATGTATCCTCCCTTGATAATTTTGTATGTTACTGTATACACATTTTGTATTTTGACTTGTATGTTACTGTGTATATGAGGGTGGTCTCGTTTTTTTCTCTTTCTAGCACTGTTGTCTTAAATGGGCCGAATATTTGTACGGAGATGACTTCGCCAACAGAATATTTCGGAAAGCCTAAACCATAAGACAGGTAACATGCAATTCTATCAGCCTTGTATTTTTTTCGCCCTGTTATCTTTTCTTTCACATTTATCTGTCTTCCCTTGATAATTTTGTATGTTACTGTATACACATTTTGTATTTTGACTTGTATGTTACTGTGTATATGAGGGTGGTCTCGTTTTTTTCTCTTTCTAGCACTGTTGTCTGAAATGGGCCGAATATTTGTACGGAGCTGACTTCGCTAAAAGAATATTTCGGAGAGCCTAAACCATAAGACAGGTAACATGCAGTTCTATCAGCCTTGTAATTTTTTTCGTCCTGTTACATTTTCTTTCACATTTATCTGTCCTCCCTTGATAATTTTGTATGTTACTGTATACACATTTTATATTTTCACTTGTATGTTACTGTGTATATGAGGGTGGTCTCGTTTGTTTCTCTTTCTAGCACTGTTGTCTGAAATGGGCCGAATATTTCTACGGAGCTGACTTCGCCAACAGAATATTTCGGAGAGCCTAAAACATAAGACAGGTAACATACAATTCTATCAGCCTTGTATTTTTTTTTCGCCCTGTTACCTTTTCTTTCACATTTATGTATCCTCCCTTGATAATTTTGTATGTTACTGTATACACATTTTGTATTTTGACTTGTATGTTACTGTGTATATGAGGGTGGTCTTGTTTTTTTCACTTTCTAGCACTGTTGTCTGAAATGGGCCGAATATTTGTACGGAGCTGATTTCGCTAAAAGAATATTTCGGAGAGCCTAAACCATAAGACAGGTAACATGCAGTTCTATCAGCTTTGTAATTTTTTTTTTCGTCCTGTTATCTTTTCTTTCACATTTATCTGTCTTCCCTTGATAATTTTGTATGTTACTGTATACACATTTTGTATTTTGACTTGTATGTTACTGTGTATATGAGGGTGGTCTCGTTTTTTTCTCTTTCTAGCACTGTTGTCTGAAATGGGCCGAATATTTGTACGGAGCTGACTTCGCTAAAAGAATATTTCGGAGAGCCTAAACCATAAGACAGGTAACATGCAGTTCTATCAGCCTTGTAATTTTTTTCGTCCTGTTACATTTTCTTTCACATTTATCTGTCCTCCCTTGATAATTTTGTATGTTACTGTATACACATTTTATATTTTCACTTGTATGTTACTGTGTATAAGAGGGTGGTCTTGTTTTTTTCACTTTCTAGCACTGTTGTCTGAAATGGGCCGAATATTTGTACGGAGCTGACTTCGCTAACAGAATATTTCGGAGAGACTAAACCATAAGAAAGGTAACATGCAATTCTATCAGCCTTGTATTTTTTTCTTCCTGTTACATTTTGTTTCATATTTATCTGTCCTCCCTTGATAATTTTGTATGTTACTGTATACACATTTTATATTTTGACTTGTATGTTACTGTGTATATGAGGGTGGTCTCGTTTGTTTCTCTTTCTAGCACTGTTGTCTGAAATGGGCCGAATATTTCTACGGAGCTGACTTCGCCAACAGAATATTTCGGAAGGCCTAACCCATAAGACAGGTAACATACAATTCTATCAGCCTTGTATTTTTTTTTCGCCCTGTTATCTTTTCTTTCACATTTATGTATCCTCCCTTGATAATTTTGTATGTTACTGTATACACATTTTGTATTTTGACTTGTATGTTACTGTGTATATGAGGGTGGTCTCGTTTTTTTCTCTTTCTAGCACTGTTGTCTTAAATGGGCCGAATATTTGTACGGAGATGACTTCGCCAACAGAATATTTCGGAAAGCCTAAACCATAAGACAGGTAACATGCAATTCTATCAGCCTTGTATTTTTTTCGCCCTGTTATCTTTTCTTTCACATTTATCTGTCTTCCCTTGATAATTTTGTATGTTACTGTATACACATTTTGTATTTTGACTTGTATGTTACTGTGTATATGAGGGTGGTCTCGTTTTTTTCTCTTTCTAGCACTGTTGTCTGAAATGGGCCGAATATTTGTACGGAGCTGACTTCGCTAAAAGAATATTTCGGAGAGCCTAAACCATAAGACAGGTAACATGCAGTTCTATCAGCCTTGTAATTTTTTTCGTCCTTTTACATTTTCTTTCACATTTATCTGTCCTCCCTTGATAATTTTGTATGTTACTGTATACACATTTTATATTTTCACTTGTATGTTACTGTGTATATGAGGGTGGTCTTGTTTTTTTCACTTTCTAGCACTGTTGTCTGAAATGGGCCGAATATTTGTACGGAGCTGACTTCGCTAACAGAATATTTCGGAGAGACTAAACCATAAGAAAGGTAACATGCAATTCTATCAGCCTTGTATTTTTTTCGTCCTGTTACATTTTGTTTCATATTTATCTGTCCTCCCTTGATAATTTTGTATGTTACTTTATACACATTTTATATTTTGACTTGTATGTTACTGTGTATATGAGGGTGGTCTCGTTTGTTTCTCTTTCTAGCACTGTTGTCTGAAATGGGCCGAATATTTCTACGGAGCTGACTTCGCCAACAGAATATTTCGGAGAGCCTAAAACATAAGACAGGTAACATACAATTCTATCAGCCTTGTATTTTTTTTTCGCCCTGTTACCTTTTCTTTCACATTTATGTATCCTCCCTTGATAATTTTGTATGTTACTGTATACACATTTTGTATTTTGACTTGTATGTTACTGTGTATATGAGGGTGGTCTTGTTTTTTTCACTTTCTAGCACTGTTGTCTGAAATGGGCCGAATATTTGTACGGAGCTGATTTCGCTAACAGAATATTTCGGAGAGCCTAAACGATAACACAGGTAACATGCAATTCTATCAGCCTTGTATTTTTTTTCGTCCTGTTACATTTTCTTTCACATTTATCTGTCCTCCCTTGATAATTTTGTATGTTACTGTATACACATTTTATATTTTGACTTGTATGTTACTGTGTATATGAGGGTGGTCTCGTTTTTTTCTCTTTCTAGCACTGTTGTCTGAAATGGGCCGAATATTTGTACGGAGCTGACTTCGCTAACAGAATATTTCGGAGAGCCTAAACGATAACACAGGTAACATGCAATTCTATCAGCCTTGTATTTTTTTTCGTCCTGTTATCTTTATTTTCACATTTATAGGTCCTCCCTTGATAATTTTGAATGTTACTGTATACACATTTTATATTTTGACTTGTATGTTACTGTGTATATGAGGGTGGTCTTGTTTTTTTCTCTTTCTAGCACTGTTGTCTGAAATGGGCCGAATATTTGTAAGGAGCTGACTTCGCTAACAGAATATTTCGGAGAGCCTAAACCATAAGACAGGTAACATGCAATTCTATCAGCCCTTTATTTTTTTTCGTCCTGTTACCTTTTCTTTCATATTTATCTGTCCTCCCTTGATAATTTTGTATGTTACTCTATACACATTTTATATTTTGACTTGTATGTTACTGTGTATATGAGGGTGGTCTCGTTTTTTTCTCTTTCTAGCACTGTTGTCTGAAATGGGCCGAATATTTGTACGGAGTTCACTTCGCTAACAGAATATTTCGGAGAGCCTAAACCATAAGACAGGTAACATGCAGTTCTATCAGCCTTGTATTTTTTTTCGTCCTGTTACCTTTTCTTTCACATTTATCTGTCCTCCCTTGATAATTTTGTATGTTACTGTATACACATTTTATATTTTGACTTGTATGTTACTGTGTATATGAGGGTGGTCTTGTTTTTTCTCTTTCTAGCACTGTTGTCTGAAATGGGCCGAATGTTTGTACGGAGCTGACTTCGCTAACAGAATATTTCGGAGAGCCTAAACCATAAGACAGGTAACATGCAATTCTATCAGCCCTTTATTTTCTTTCATATTTACCTGTCCTCCCTTGATAATTTTGTATGTTACTGTATGCACATTTTATATTTTGACTTGTATGTTACTGTGTATATGAGGGTGGTCTCGTTTTTTTCTCTTTCTAGCACTGTTGTCTGAAATGGGCCGAATATTTCTACGGAGCTGACTTCGCCAACAGAATATTTCGGAGAGCCTAAACCATAAGACAGGTAACATGCAATTCTATCAGCCTTGTATTTTTTTTCGTCCTGTTACATTTTCTTTCACATTTATCTGTCCTCCCTTGATAATTTTGTATGTTACTGTATACACATTTTATATTTTGACTTGTATGTTACTGTGTATATGAGGGTGGTCTTGTTTTTTTCTCTTTCTAGCACTGTTGTCTGAAATGGGCCGAATATTTGTACGGAGCTGACTTCGCTAACAGAATATTTCGGAGAGCCTAAACGATAACACAGGTAACATGCAATTCTATCAGCCTTGTATTTTTTTTTTTTTCGTCCTGTTACCTTTTCTTTCACATTTATCTGTCCTCCCTTGATAATTTTGTATGTTACTGTATACACATTTTATATTTTGACTTGTATGTTACTGTGTATATGAGGGTGGTCTTGTTTTTTTCTCTTTCTAGCACTGTTGTCTGAAATGTGCCGAATATTTGTACGAGTTGACTTCGCTAACAGAATATTTCGGAGAGCCTAAACCATAAGACAGGTAACATGCAATTCTATCAGCCTTGTATTTTTTTTCGTCCTGTTACCTTTTCTTTCACATTTATCTGTCCTCCCTTGATAATTTTGTATGTTACTGTATACACATTTTATATTTTGACTTGTATGTTACTGTGTATATGAGGGTGGTCTTGTTTTTTTCTCTTTCTAGCACTGTTGTCTGAAATGGGCCGAATATTTGTACGGAGCTGACTTCGCTAACAGAATATTTCGGAGAGCCTAAACCATAAGACAGGTAACATGCAATTCTATCAGCCCTTTATTTTTTTCGTCCTGTTACCTTTTCTTTCATATTTATCTGTCCTCCCTTGATAATTTTGTATGTTACTGTATACACATTTTATCTTTTGACTTGCATGTTACTGTGTATATGAGGGTGGTCTCGTTTTTTTCTCTTTCTAGCACTGTTGTCTGGAATGGGCCGAATATTTGTACGGAGCGGACTTCGCTAACAGAATATTTCGGAGAGCCTAAACTACAAGACAGGTAACATGCAATTCTATCAGCCTTGTAATTTTTTTTTTCGTCCTGTTACCTTTTCATTCACATTTATCTGTACTCCCTTGATAATTTTGTATGTTACTGTATACACATTTTATATTTTGACTTGTATGTTACTGTGTATATGAGGGTGGTCTCGTTTTTTTCTCTTTCTAGCACTGTTGTCTGAAATGGGCCGAATATTTGTACGGAGCTGACTTCGCTAACAGAATATTACGGAGAGCCTAAACCATAAGACAGGTGACATGCAATTCTATCAGCCTTGTTTTTTTTTTCGTCCAGTTACACTTTCTTTCACATTTATCTCTCCTCCCTTGATAATTTTGTATGTTACTTTATACACATTTTATATTTTGACTTGTATGTTACTGTGTATATGAGGGTGGTCTTGTTTTTTTCACTTTCTAGCACTGTTGTCTGAAATGGGCCGAATATTTGTACGGAGCTGACTTCGCTAACAGAATATTTCGGAGAGCCTAAAAGATAACACAGGTAACATGCAATTCTATCAGCCTTGTATTTTTTTTCGTCCTGTTACCTTTATTTTCACATTTATAGGTCCTCCCTTGATAATTTTGAATGTTACTGTATACACATTTTATATTTTGACTTGTATGTTACTGTGTATATGAGGGTGGTCTCGTTTTTTTCTCTTTCTAGCACTGTTGTCTGAAATGGGCCGAATATTTGTACGGAGTTGACTTCGCTAACAGAATATTTCAGAGAGCCTAAACCATAAGACAGGTAACATGCAATTCTATCAGCCCTTTATTTTTTTTCGTCCTGTTACCTTTTCTTTCATATTTATCTGTCCTCCCTTGATAATTTTGTATGTTACTGTATACACATTTTATATTTTGACTTGTATGTTACTGTGTATATGAGGGTGGTCTCGTTTTTTTCTCTTTCTAGCACTGTTGTCTGAAATGGGCCGAATATTTGTACGGAGTTCACTTCGCTAACAGAATATTTCGGAGAGCCTAAACCATAAGACAGGTAACATGCAATTCTATCAGCCTTGTATTTTTTTTCGTCCTGTTACCTTTTCTTTCACATTTATCTGTCCTCCCTTGATAATTTTGTATTTTGACTTGTATGTTTCTGTGTATATGAGGGGGTCTCGTATTTTTCTCTTTCTAGCACTGTTGTCTGAAATGGGCCGAATATTTGTACGGAGCTGACTTCTCTAACAGAATATTTCGGAGAGCCTAAACCATAAGACAGGTAACATGCAATTCTATCAGCCCTTTATTTTCTTTCATATTTACCTGTCCTCCCTTGATAATTTTGTATGTTACTGTATACACATTTTATATTTTGACTTGTATGTTACTGTGTATATCAGGGTGGTCTCGTTTTTTTCTCTTTCTAGCACTGTTGTCTGAAATGGGCCGAATATTTCTACGGAGCTGACTTCGCCAACAGAATATTTCGGAGAGCCTAAACCATAAGAAAGGTAACATGCAATTCTATCAGCCTTGTATTTTTTTTCGCCCTGTTATCTTTTCTTTCACATTTATCTGTCCTCCCTTGATAATTTTGTATGTTACTGTATACACATTTTGTATTTTGACTTGTATGTTTCTGTGTATATGAGGGGGTCTCGTATTTTTCTCTTTCTAGCACTGTTGTCTGAAATGGGCCGAATATTTGTACGGAGCTGACTTCTCTAACAGAATATTTCGGAGAGCCTAAACCATAAGACAGGTAACATGCAATTCTATCAGCCTTGTATTTTTTTTCGTCATGTTACATTTTCTTTCACATTTATCTGTCCTCCCTTGATAATTTTGTATGTTACTGTATACACATTTTATATTTTGACTTGTATGTTACTGTGTATATGAGGGTGGTCTTGTTTTTTTCACTTTCTAGCACTGTTGTCTGAAATGGGCCGAATATTTGTACGGAGCTGACTTCGCTTACAGAATATTTCGGAGAGCCTAAACGATAACACAGGTAACATGCAATTCTATCAGCCTTGTATTTTTTTTTTTTGTCCTGTTACCTTTTCTTTCACATTTATCTGTCGTCCCTTGATAATTTTGTATGTTACTGTATACACATTTTATATTTTGACTTGTATGTTACTGTGTATATGAGGGTGGTCTCGTTTTTTTCTCTTTCTAGCACTGTTGTCAGAAATGGGCCGAATATTTGTACGGAGCTGACTTCGCTAACAGAATATTTCGGAGAGCCTAAACCATAAGACAGGTGACATGCAATTCTATCAGCCTTGTTTTTTTTTTCGTCCAGTTACATTTTCTTTCACATTTATCTGTCCTCCCTTGATAATTTTGTATGTTACTTTATACACTTTTTATATTTTGACTTGTATGTTACTGTGTATATGAGGGTGGTCTTGTTTTTTTCACTTTCTAGCACTGTTGTCTGAAATGGGCCGAATATTTGTACGGAGCTGACTTCGCTAACAGAATATTTCGGAGAGCCTAAAAGATAACACAGGTAACATGCAATTCTATCAGCCTTGTATTTTTTTTCGTCCTGTTACCTTTATTTTCACATTTATAGGTCCTCCCTTGATAATTTTGAATGTTACTGTATACACATTTTATATTTTGACTTGTATGTTACTGTGTATATGAGGGTGGTCTCGTTTTTTTCTCTTTCTAGCACTGTTGTCTGAAATGGGCCGAATATTTGTACGGAGTTGACTTCGCTAACAGAATATTTCAGAGAGCCTAAACCATAAGACAGGTAACATGCAATTCTATCAGCCCTTTATTTTTTTTCGTCCTGTTACCTTTTCTTTCATATTTATCTGTCCTCCCTTGATACTTTTGTATGTTACTGTATACACATTTTATATTTTGACTTGTATGTTACTGTGAATATGAGGGTGGTCTCGTTTTTTTCTCTTTCTAGCACTGTTGTCTGAAATGGGCCGAATATTTGTACGGAGTTCACTTCGCTAACAGAATATTTCGGAGAGCCTAAACCATAAGACAGGTAACATGCAATTCTATCAGCCTTGTATTTTTTTTCGTCCTGTTACCTTTTCTTTCACATTTATCTGTCCTCCCTTGATAATTTTGTATTTTGACTTGTATGTTTCTGTGTATATGAGGGGGTCTCGTATTTTTCTCTTTCTAGCACTGTTGTCTGAAATGGGCCGAATATTTGTACGGAGCTGACTTCTCTAACAGAATATTTCGGAGAGCCTAAACCATAAGACAGGTAACATGCAATTCTATCAGCCCTTTATTTTCTTTCATATTTACCTGTCCTCCCTTGATAATTTTGTATGTTACTGCATACACATTTTATATTTTGACTTGTATGTTACTGTGTATATGAGGGTGGTCTCGTTTTTTTCTCTTTCTAGCACTGTTGTCTGAAATGGGCCGAATATTTCTACGGAGCTGACTTCGCCAACAGAATATTTCGGAGAGCCTAAACCATAAGACAGGTAACATGCAATTCTATCAGCCTTGTATTTTTTTTCGCCCTGTTATCTTTTCTTTCACATTTATCTGTCCTCCCTTGATAATTTTGTATGTTACTGTATACACATTTTGTATTTTGACTTGTATGTTTCTGTGTATATGAGGGGGTCTCGTATTTTTCTCTTTCTAGCACTGTTGTCTGAAATGGGCCGAATATTTGTACGGAGCTGACTTCTCTAACAGAATATTTCGTAGAGCCTAAACCATAAGACAGGTAACATGCAATTCTATCAGCCTTGTATTTTTTTTTCGTCATATTACATTTTCTTTCACATTTATCTGTCCTCCCTTGATAATTTTGTATGTTACTGTATACACATTTTATATTTTGACTTGTATGTTACTGTGTATATGAGGGTGGTCTTGTTTTTTTCACTTTCTAGCACTGTTGTCTGAAATGGGCCGAATATTTGTACGGAGCTCACTTCGCTTACAGAATATTTCGGAGAGCCTAAACGATAACACAGGTAACATGCAATTCTATCAGCCTTGTATTTTTTTTTTCGTCCTGTTACCTTTTCTTTCACATTTATCTGTCGTCCCTTGATAATTTTGTATGTTACTGTATACACATTTTATATTTTGACTTGTATGTTACTTTGTATATGAGGGTGGTCTTGTTTTTTTCTCTTTCTAGCACTGTTGTCAGAAATGGGCCGAATATTTGTACGGAGCTGACTTCGCTAACAGAATATTTCGGAGAGCCTAAACCATAAGACAGGTAACATGCAATTCTATCAGCCCTTTATTTTTTTTCGTCCTGTTACCTTTTCTTTCATATTTATCTGTCCTCCCTTGATAATTTTGTATGTTACTGTATACACATTTTATCTTTTGACTTGTATGTTACTGTGTATATGAGGGTGGTCTCGTTTTTTTCTCTTTCTAGCACTGTTGTCTGAAATGGGCCGAATATTTGTACGGAGCTGACTTCGCTAACAGAATATTTCGAAGAGCCTAAACTACAAGACAGGTAACATGCAATTCTATCAGCCTTGTAATTTTTTTTTTCGTCCTGTTACCTTTTCATTCACATTTATCTGTCCTCCCTTGATAATTTTGAATGTTACTGTATACACATTTTATATTTTGACTTGTATGTTACTGTGTATATGAGGGTGGTCTCGTTTTTTTCTCTTTCTAGCACTGTTGTCTGAAATGGGCCGAATATTTGTACGGAGCTGACTTCGCTAACAGAATATTTCGGAGAGCCTAAACCATAAGACAGGTGACATGCAATTCTATCAGCCTTGTATTTTTTTTCGTCCAGTTACATTTTCTTTCACATTTATCTGTCCTCCCTTGATAATTTTGTATGTTACTTTATACACATTTTATATTTTGACTTGTATGTTACTGTGTATATGAGGGTGGTCTTGTTTTTTTCACTTTCTAGCACTGTTGTCTGAAATGGGCCGAATATTTGTACGGAGCTGACTTCGCTAACAGAATATTTCGGAGAGCCTAAACGATAACACAGGTAACATGCAATTCTCTCAGCCTTGTATTTTTTTTCGTCCTGTTACCTTTATTTTCATATTTATAAGTCCTCCCTTGATAATTTTGAATGTTACTGTATACACATTTTATATTTTGACTTGTATGTTACTGTGTATATGAGGGTGGTCTCGTTTTTTTCTCTTTCTAGCACTGTTGTCTGAAATGGGCCGAATATTTGTACGGAGGTGACTTCGCTAACAGAATATTTCAGAGAGCCTAAACCATAAGACAGGTAACATGCAATTCTATCAGCTTTGTATTTTTTTTCGTCCTGTTACCTTTTTTTTCACATTTATCTGTCCTCCCTTGATAATTTTGTATGTTACTGTATACACATTTTATATTTTGACTTGTATGTTACTGTGTATATGAGGGTGGTCTTGTTTTTTTCTCTTTCTAGCACTGTTGTCTGAAATGGGCCGAATATTTGTAAGGAGCTGACTTCGCTAACAGAATATTTCGGAGAGCCTAAACCATAAGACAGGTAACATGCAATTCTATCAGCCCTTTATTTTTTTTCGTCCTGTTACCTTTTCTTTCATATTTATCTGTCCTCCCTTGATAATTTTGTATGTTACTGTATACACATTTTATATTTTGACTTGTATGTTACTGTGTATATGAGGGTGGTCTCGTTTTTTTCTCTTTCTAGCACTGTTGTCTGAAATGGGCCGAATATTTGTACGGAGGTGACTTCGCTAACAGAATATTTCAGAGAGCCTAAACCATAAGACAGGTAACATGCAATTCTATCAGCTTTGTATTTTTTTTCGTCCTGTTACCTTTTTTTTCACATTTATCTGTCCTCCCTTGATAATTTTGTATGTTACTGTATACACATTTTATATTTTGACTTGTATGTTACTGTGTATATGAGGGTGGTCTTGTTTTTTTCTCTTTCTAGCACTGTTGTCTGAAATGGGCCGAATATTTGTAAGGAGCTGACTTCGCTAACAGAATATTTCGGAGAGCCTAAACCATAAGACAGGTAACATGCAATTCTATCAGCCCTTTATTTTTTTTCGTCCTGTTACCTTTTCTTTCATATTTATCTGTCCTCCCTTGATAATTTTGTATGTTACTGTATACACATTTTATATTTTGACTTGTATGTTACTGTGTATATGAGGGTTGTCTTGTTTTTTCTCTTTCTAGCACTGTTGTCTGAAATGGGCCGAATATTTGTACGGAGCTGACTTCGCTAACAGAATATTTCGGAGAGCCTAAACCATAAGACATGTAACATGCAATTCTATCAGCCCTTTATTTTCTTTCATATTTATCTGTAATCCCTTGATAATTTTGTATGTTACTGTATACACATTTTATATTTTGACTTGTATGTTACTGTGTATATGAGGGCGGTCTCGTTTTTTTCTCTTTCTAGCACTGTTGTCTGAAATGGACCGAATATTTGTACGGAGCTGACTTCGCTAACAGAATATTTCGGAGAGCCTAAACTACAAGACAGGTAACATGCAATTCTATCAGCCCTTTATTTTCTTTCATATTTACCTGTCCTCCCTTGATAATTTTGTATTGGAGGTACGGAGCTGACTTCGCTAACAGAATATTTCGGAGAGCCTAAACGATAACACAGGTAACATGCAATTCTATCAGCCTTGTATTTTTTTTCGTCCTGTTACCTTTATTTTCACATTTATAGGTCCTCCCTTGATAATTTTGAATGTTACTGTATACACATTTTATATTTTGACTTGTATGTTACTGTGTATATGAGGGTGGTCTCGTTTTTTTCTCTTTCTAGCACTGTTGTCTGAAACTGGCCGAATATTTGTACGGAGTTGACTTCGCTAACAGAATATTTCAAAGAGCCTAAACCATAAGACAGGTAACATGCAATTCTATCATCCTTGTATTTTTTTTCGTCCTGTTGTCTTTTCTTTCACATTTATCTGTCTTCCCTTGATAATTTTGTATGTTACTCTATACACATTTCATATTTTGACTTGTATGTTATAATACTCCCATCACAAGATGAGACTTGGGAAACTCCTTCTCTTAGACGAGTCGACTTTACAGAAGGTGTGCAAGGTGAAACGGGAGGGGAAAATAATCCCGTGTTTTCATTTCGGCCTTTCCCCGCAAAGAACTAGGGTTGAAATGATAGCGCGCCAATTGAGTTTTGCGCCAATAACTTGCGCTGCGCATTTTTTGACAGAAATCTGTTTTCCTTCTCTCGTTTAGTTTAGCTGTGTTTTACTTTCTCTCTCTTTTATAATTTATCCCGCCATTTATAAACTGTTTTTTTTTTTTTTCAAAACAATTATTTTTTTATTACAAACATGTCCTCAAAAGGGAAAACAATTCACTCTAAAGAAAGAATGATTATTCATAAAGTTACGGATTTTTTTGAGAAGGAAGCAAATTTTTTTACTTTTTCTCTCCCGTCGATTTTGTCCTATCCATAGAGCAGAAAATAAATGAAGAAAGAATCAAAACTGCAGTTCTGAATGATATTTAATGTATTTTTAAAATATTAAATTTTAAGATTGTATAAGTTAAAAATATAAAATATAACATTAACCTTTAAAAAAGTACAAAATCTAATTATTATTAAAATGAAAGATGTGTTTAAGGCTGTTTTTAAATCCAAAAGTCTTTATCACATAAATTTTGAGTTTTGACTTATTTTTTTCAAAGGTTTGTTTTTATGACACTAGTAGTTGTTGTTCGGAAACTACATTTACTACTACTCATTTACTCATTTACTACTACTCATTTTCCCAAAATAGATTTTTTAGAAATAGTGTCAAAGTGAGAGTTTTGAACCAAATTTCTGCTCGAAAAATGAATAACCACTCAAACAAGGGAGAAATACGTGTTGGTCATGTGATCAAAATCGTTTATAACTCAATAAGTTATTTATTGATCAAAAAATGGAAAACAATTAGATTCCAAATCGCTTCCATAACCATACTTTCCAATTTTATATCATTCCATTGAAAAATTAATTTCTAAATATGTCAAAACGTTTTGCGTTTGTTCAGCAGAGCAGAGCAGTTGAGAATAGCCACAAATAAAGTAAATTAGTATTGCATATGTATTTCATTATGGAATTGCTATTACAACTCGAGATATAATTCATTTATCGGGATTTTGGTGTTGTTGCGCTGAGAAATTTCTTTTTTTAAGAATCCCTTAAAATTAATTAAATTGTATGTATATTTTACTTCACTTTGCAGATTCCATCCATTTTTAAAATAACATTTTTTTTTTTTTTTTTTTGTTTTTTTAATTATGAATTTTTATATAAATTATCTTACTCTTTTACTAATTTATCCTTGGTAAGTTCAGAAAAGCAAAAAATAAAATATAATTTTGTATTGTTCTGCGTAATTATTTCTTTAATCATTTAAAAAAATAGTATTTAACAAGTTTTTAAAAAAATATACTGAAAGCAAAATATTTATCTCTATTATCGTAATAATACAAAAGTAACAATTTATATAAAAGTTAAGAACACGTTTTAATGTTTAATGTAATTGTAGAATAATGACAATTTAAAAGTATATGACTTTTTTTAAAAAAATTTTTGGACCAAGCCAAATTTTACAGGATTTTGAACATACTTGGTTTCGCCGAGGAAATTATATTCATACAGGAGGATTCAAACAGGGCTGAGTATTTTGATCCATCAAGACTAGGAAAAATTAAATCAATAGCGGCTTAGTACGGAAAACATAAATTAGGCCCGGTCCGATCCTTGATGAAAAAAGTAAGGCCCGAGTCTTCAGAAAAAAGTAAAGCCAGGGCCCGGCCCTGCCCAAATGCTGTTAATGAAAATCGGGCCGAGGCCTGGCACGTGCAGATCTCTCTGCGTGCGTTCTCCCAGGTTAAATAATTTCCCTTTTAAGTCAATAAGATACAAATTAACAGCGCCAAACTGTCGCACACCTGGGAAATGTGGCAACCTACGCGTTTCTCTTTTACAGCGCAGCGTAGGGAAGAAAAATCGACGCTCCGATATGAAAGAAATGGAATCGTCTTAAGCTACGTCATGTATGATTGACAGGTCTCTTCTCCTGCTGGGACTATTATACTGTGTATATTAGGGTGGTCTCGTTTTTTTTTTTTTTTTTTTTTTTTTCTCTTTCTAGCATTGTTGTCTGAAATGGGCTGAATATTTGTACGGAACTGAATTTGCTAACAGAATATTTTGGAGAGTCTAAACCATAAGATAGGTAACATCTAATTATTTTATTTACATCTGACTTGTGTTACCTTGTTCTGAAATATCTGACTTTTTTTTATGGCCGTTTTATAGCCGTTATAATTTCTTTCAGTTTTTGTGTCTTAACCAAACCTTAATGATTACATTAAAAGAGAAAGATCAGAATAATTCAACAAAATAAAAGTAATAAAATAATTTTTATTGTAAAATGAGTGCGAACAATGTATAAAATGGACGGAATACTATGACAACAAATATGTAAAATGTACATTTCAACAAGTTATATATACAACATAAAAAATCACTCGGAATATAACATCATTAGCACAAAGATAACTTGTCCCAAGTACCACAAACATAATAGAAATTCGATAAAAATACATATTATAGCACACATTACACAAATATAGAAATGACATTTTCAGAATTGTGTTTTGTGAAATTTATCATATAAAACCAGAAATTGCACAGCAAATGAAAGTTCTATATTACACGGAAAACAATTTTATTGCTTAAATACACTTTTCATTTAATACTGCTAGCAGCTGTTTAAAACATAATATCATAAAGAATAGTTTGCTAAGCATTTGATAAGTGAATATTTACATATGAATTGCAACATCTAGCAAAAATTGGACTCATTTTGGTCATGGTCATTCTAAAAAAAAAAAAGATTGCAGGGTGTTAAAAGCACTAAAAAGAAAAAAAATCTTTACAGATTTTTCGCTTCTCTTTTAATATTACAAATTGATTATACATTGCATATTATTAAAATACACTTTAAAAATAGTTATTGGGGGAAAAAAATATCAATGATAAAATATTTTTACATAACTTTTACAACGACTGAATAACAAAAACTTTTACAGTGATTGTAATAAAGTTAAGCAAATAGCACAATTTTATTTGAATGATTATAAATATATTTAGTAAAATGTAACAAACCATAACATCAATTGCATAAATATGACATCACAGACACATTTTGATTTAAAACAGACAAGTTTGGAAATTAAAAATAATATGATTTCTCATTAAGGTGACAGTTTACCTCAAAACTGATCAAAAACTTTGTTTTTAAATATGAAATCAAATGAAAACCTGTTTAATTTTGAAACCTCATTTTTACCCATACGGCAAATATTTCATGAGATATTGTAAATTTTGTTAATACACATAGTGCAAATTTCCCATACAAATTGAAACTTTAAATGGCTTTCTTTCCATGCTCATATTTTCTTCACTTTTGTGTTTTAAAAATGCTATAGTTTTAATTCTAGATAGAGATTTAAAAATTTTCATACATGTTCTTAATTATATACGATATAAATCTACCAATGGAATAAACCTTCAAGTTATTATTAAAAAATATATAATAAAAGTACAGTCGACTCTCATAAATTCAAACTCGTTAGGACCACAAAAAATGTTTAAACAGTACTATTACAAAGAAAGGTACTATTTGGTTACCTTGCCGACCAAACAGATATTGCCAAACAGTAAGATTTAACGCCAACATGGATGATCGCAAATGTCACATTAAATACGATACACGTGTTTAAAACGTCATTAAGTGATTTTTGTTTCAATTTTTTATTTGTATTTTTATTAATATTCTACTAATTATTTGTGTTTTTGTTATTTAAAATAAAAATTTTATTAATATAATATAATTTGGCTATTAGTTTGGCGATTTGTGTAATTTGGCAAAATTAGTTGACGAGATAACCAAGTAGTACCCGACGATATGAATGCTATAGTATTTTTAAAATTTATTTTGGCTGTTATCATTAGAATATGACTTAAAAATAAAAGGTATAAATACAGTAAACTCTCAGAAAGGCGGACTCAGTATAAGATGGAAATCTATCTAACTCGGAAAGATTTTCAAGTCCTGCTACTATGGAAACTTTTCTCAGTTTTGAACATGCAATAAATACATACTTAATTAAATTTTTTTTTTAATTTAAGAAAAATTGAATTTTTTAAAATTTTTTACTACATTTGAACCACATTTTTTTTAAATTAAAAAAATATTTTGAAAAGGTAAACTGCCCCCTTAAAGCATAAAACTATGAATAATAAAATTTTATAGATAAGCTCAACAAGAAATTTGACAAAATAGTTTAGCAAAAGAATAATCTAAGTACTGATTCCAATTCTTTTGTACTTTTTCTCCACAACACTTTCAAACCTAACAGTCATGATTGAGAATAAAATGAGCAAAAATAACACAATGCATACATTTTATCTATTTCATTATGAAATATGCAAAGGCATCCAAAATTATTGTCCCGATTATAAATGACAAAAATTTAACTGAAAGCAGCAATAAAAAGGAAAAAATTTAACCAAACAATTTTTAAGTTTTGTTTGCATAATTTATAACTGTTCTATGCGACTTTTATTGGTCACATTGAATCGGTTAATGTCAATGTTTTCTGTAATTATGTAATACATAGGGGCAATTACACAAATTACCAATACACATGTGATACAAAAAATAATTATGCAATAAATATATATAGGACAGTTGCACTATAAAATTTAACTAATAAGAATGTATTTATTAAAATACAAGACATTGCTCAGTGGTGCACAAAACAGGAATTTTAACATACATTTGTACAATTAAAATAAAATAAAACTATCAAAACCATGTAATGATAATTTATCCTACAAAGGCATCCAAAATTATTGTCCCGATTATAAATGACAAAAATTTAACTGAAAGCAGCAATAAAAAGGAAAAAGTTTAACCAAACAATTTTTAAGTTTTGTTTGCATAATTTATAACTGTTCTATGCGACTTTTATTGGTCACATTGAATCGGTTAATGCCAATGTTTTCTGTAATTATGTAATACATAGGGGCAATTACACAAATTACCAATACACATGTGATACAAAAAATATAATTATGCAATAAATATATATAGGACAGTTGCACCATAAAATTTAACTAATAAGAATGTATTTATTAAAATACAACACATTGCTCAGTGGTGCACAAAACAGGAATTTTAATATACATTTGTACAATTAAAATAAAATAAAACTATGAAAACCATGTAATGATAATTTATCCTACAATATACCAAAAATATGGCATAACCTCATAAAATCTTTCGATCAAGATGCAAACTTAGTCCTTCCGTTATCATATTTTCCTGAAGAAGCCTGCAGAAGACGGCGCGAAACGTTGATAGTTTTATTTTATTTTAATTGTACAAATGTATATTAAAATTCCTGTTTTGTGCACCACTGAGCAATGTGTTGTATTTTAATAAATACATTCTTATGCAATAGTCCAATTGACAGACAGGGGGTCATGTAGGGGAGAAAATTAAAGCGTCCCCACTTTTTTCTTTTCTAACCAACACTTTTTGCTCATTTCTATAAACATTTTTCTATTGGGCTTGTTGTACAACTTGATACAAATGCTGAATGACAGCAATTACAAACATGAATTTGAATGTTGTTTGAATTTCCAAGAAACAATATAAAACAGTTATAAAATACACAAACAAAATTGAATTTCTTTCTACATTGTGTTCAGATTTTTTTCTTCTTATCATTTACAAGAAAGTCATTGTCATTTGTAATTAATCATTTGAATCACCCTGTGATTGTACACAATTATTTCTAGGTTTCATAAGAAAGTTTCTTTTAGTACTAAAATTAATTTAAAACTGGGTTAGTTATTTTCTTTTAATCAAGCACAAAGGACTAAATCATCTGATATTCACCATTGTAGACATTGAAATCACTTTTTGCCATGTTTAGCATGATTTCTAATAATCAACATTTAAAAAAGAAACAGTATTCTATTCTACTGAAACGTGATGAAAATTTAGTCATTTGCCGGGACACTGCTTTGACATTGAATTTAAATGTTTTCCATTTCTTGTATTATTTATTTATTTTCATATTTATTTCTGATGTAGATTTTTTAATTTTTTAATGAATTATATTATTTGGCATGTCATTGCCAAAAATAAATAAAAAATAAAAGCTTTGTACCTGGATAAAGTAAACAATATTTTTTAACGCATAAATTTTATTACATAGAAAAATAAAATTTAAATAAGCATTCAAATTATATAGATTAAAAAATAAAAACATACAAAATAAATAAAATCAGATCATCAAAAATAAATTTCTAAGAAAAACTCTTTGAAAATACACAAAAAAGAAAAAATATACAATAATAAAAATGGAGTGTCAAATTTTAGATTGGGTATAAAACAAGATAACTTTTATGTGAAGTAATTTGAATACTATATAGTTTAAAAAAATATCTAAATTAAAGTTACTCATATACAGTAGAACCCTGCTAATTTCAACCTCGTAAATCTAGATAATCCGGATCGGTTTGGTAATTTTTTTTTTTTTTTCAAGAGTAGCGATTGGCTAATTTCCATAACATTAACTTGTTTTATCATCGTATTACGAATTAAAAAAACATTTTCTGAAAAATTAAGCAAAGTAAACATTTTCACTGTCTGTAAATATTCAATAAGTTTAACATAAAGGAGATTTTCTGTGAGTATGTTTTGTTTTATTTCATTTTTTTTTTCTCCAGCTAATCTGGATTGGGTCAGGTCAAAATTAAACCGAATCATCGGGATTTTACTGCATTTTAATAATCATAATGCAAAAAATTACAATTTTGCCCCAAATGTTTTTTCTTTTACAAGTAATAATTAAATGAATGATTTTTATTATACTAAAGATATTTTGAACACATTCAGACAACAAAAAGTTTTTGTCATATTAAATTTAATTAAAGATTTTTTGATTTTTTTCCTCTTTAAAAGCTAATGATTTTCCTTATTTGAAAGCTAATAATGTGCTTGTCTTTTTTTTTTTTTTTTTTTTTTTTTTTTTTTTTTTTTTTTTTGTTAGAATGCTATTTTTAAATCATATCAGTGACCCGCATTTCAGCTTTTTCATTTTATCTAAATTTTCAAGGTAATTTTTCCTAATTTTTACACAGAGTTCATACTTTTTTTCTGAGACTATTTGATGAATATCATGTCATTTTTAAATTTTTCTCAAAGTCATTTCCATGACTTTTTAGAAAATATTTGCAATATTTTCCTACATATTTTGAAATTTCCCTGATTACTTTGACACTTTTTGACTTTCCATGATGCTGAAAACCATAGAATAGCAGTGGTTTTCTTTATTTCCCAGAATAGCCAATCGTTTTGCAGAGTTTAGGGAAAATTTTTACGTTATTCTCCAAGATTCACTAAATTTTTATGATTGAAATTTATTCCCTGATTTTTTCCCGAATCCCATAATCCTTCAATCAATATGAGCCCTGTAACAGATCATTTTTCCATCTGATACAAATGGATTAAAAAATTTTAATAGTATTTAAACTCATCCTAGAAATTGACAAAAATTTAGAAATGTAATTAAAATTGTTTTATTTAATTTGTTAATTTATATATTTGTGTTTCTTATGCTCATGTGTTCCAATAAAGGAGCTGCCATTGTAATTCTTATAACAATTTTTAAATAGCTTTTGTTAAATTAAAACATTAAAAAAATAGTTATTGAAATATAATGCATTTAAAATCACAACCAGCAATAAAATACAATTTGTTTGTACTAAACAAACACTTACTAAAATAACTAGTATGGAATTGTATTTGTTATTTATTGCAATATATTTTTAATCATGATTAACAATAAAAAAAAAAAAAGAATATTTTTTTAGGTAAAAAGGTAAAAAATTACCTCGAGAATTAAAATAAATTGCTGAGTTTTTTTCAACAGCTAATGCAGTTTAAATCTTCATCAAAAACAAAATCAAATTCCATTTTTTTAATGCTATTAAAACTAAAAAGACTCAAAATTTTTATTTGATAATTTGTATAATAATTTTTCATTGTCTATTTAAATTAAAACTTTTAAAAGTGAACATATTATAATATATAATGCATTCAAAATCACAATAAACAATAACATTTTAAAAACAAATGCACACGAACTAAAACAAACGATGTGTGATGTTTAATATTTATTATGATCTAATATCCTTAATCACGATTAGCAATAAAATTAAAAATATCAGTAAATGCAATAAAATTTAAAATTAATATCAGTAAATACAATAAAATTTAAAATTAATATCAGTAAATTTTTACTTGTTAAAAATAGACAAAACTTTTTTTTGTAAATCTGAAACAAAATGTGCACTATTTTTTTTATATTTGTTATAGTGTAATGGATTTTAAATCATAATAATAATTTTTTTTTTTTTTTTTTTTTTTTTTTTTTTTTTTTTTTTTTTTATCGTACCAAGAAAAGGAAAAGTAAATACAAGAACTTTATACATTGAACTAAAATAAATTGTGCATTACTTTTAAAAGCATAATGCACTTTAAATAAATAATAAAATCAGAATAAATTCCTCCAAGGAAAAAAAAATCTACATTGTTGAGCTAAAACAAACTTTGCTAATAGCAAAATGCAATACATCAATAAATAAATTTAAGGATAAAATTCTGATGAAAATTAATGCATTGATAAATCATTGACTATAAATTTAACATATCACATTCACTATTAATTTGATGCATCAGTACATTTAATTATTTTGCTATCATAACTTAGAAAAATCTACTGGTAAACTTAAATATATTTTAAATAATTGTATATAGTAATATTTTTTTTTTTTATCAGTAATTATACACTTTAGTGATCATATTATACATATATTAAACAAATAAAAAAAAGATAAAATGAACAAAGTAGATGTAAATAAATTTAAAATAGTTGAATATAGGGACATATTTCATTCTGATTTATAATTATATGATACATAACTTAAAATATTTTTTTTTAAAAAATGATAAAATTAACAAAACAGATTTACTACAAAGTAGATCTACTGATAGATGTAAATATATTTTAAACAAATTGATAAATTTATTGTTTTTTATCAGTACAATAAACACTCTTAAACCCAGCTTTCTAAGTTATGGCATACTGGAAATACAGTACATACAGCACAACTTTTAAAAGCACAACTGAATTGAGAAGAAATAAAATTGTGTGTTGATGCAGATTTTGATGAGCCATCAGGAAAAATTTTGATAGATAATGTCATCATCATCAGTGTAGAGGTCTGCACGGGCCGGAATTTCCAGGCCCGGCCCAGCCCGTTGTAAAACTCAAAAGTTCGGCCCGGGCCCGGCCCGTTTAAATTTTTGTATTTTAGGCCCGGCCCGTACAAAAATCAGCGAAAACAGGCCCGGCCCGTTTTGGCCCGTTACAATTTCTACGATTTCTAAAAAATTCAGATTTTTACCATATAACCAAGATTCCTTTAAAGAATACTGCATACATATCTATGGAATGATTTTACAGTATATTTTACAGCAAATACACATTAACAACATTAATGATTACTTAGATTCTTAGGCTTTCAACATTCGAATAAAGATTCATTAAAAAAATAATATGGCTTAGAATAAAAGAAAAAAGAAAGAAAGCTAAAAACATGGTTAATTTTGAAGCTGTTTAATAAAAAAAGATTTATAAATATATTTCTATATCATTTTATTATAGATTTCAAATCTAAATTCATTCTTAAATTCAAAGAAGCTCCTTTCTGATACATTTCTAAATTAATTTTTTTTTTCTCAAAAACGCATAAGATTAGCAGATATCTTTATTCAGAAACTATATAATCGAATAGCGTTATCCATTTTTTGATACAAGCAATTTAAGAATACTGCAAACAAATAAAATACTGTGATAATTAGCGTTTTGAATAGAATTTCCGGAAGCAATAGCAAGGGAAGGGAGAAAAACCTGCAATCATTTGAGAAACTATTATAACTCAACAAGGTTATACAAGTATTTTATTTACCAAAAATGAAAAACGCTATTCGATTCCAAATCTCTTCAATAGTTAGGCTTATCACTTTTATACTTTTACAATTTAAAATTAATCAGAAAATGTGTCAAACTTCCGCATTATTGAGAAATTAATTTAAAAATCATCAAGAAGTATATACCCGAAGACTAAGCTAACATAAGTTCTTTATCGCTGTTAATAATTTTACAAATAATGTTTTCTGCCAATAATTAAGTCTAGTACCGGTCCGGCCAGTCTATATGTAGAAAAATAGTGCAAGCGTGATCTCGGGTCGGCATGAGTCAGCTAAAAAAATATTAAAACAGGTTACACATAATGTAATTCTCCGATGCCGATACACTGTGCATTTTATATTGTTGCTGTCAAACTAGTGGCTGGCCACATTTATACTTATTCTCGTTAAAACCATTTTCGTTGAAAATAGCTCATATTTTATCGTTTCTGCTTAAATCTTCAAAACGGGCCTTCAGGCCCGAAAATTTTTTTTTATCAGCCCGGCCCGGCCCGTCTGGCCCGTTCAATTTTTTGCCGGCCCGTTTATGTTGTTTGTCGCCCCGGCCCGGCCCGTTGAAAAAACTATTCTAAATCTGCCGGCCCGGCCCGGCCCGTGAGAAAATTCGAAACGATTCCGCCGGCCCGGCCCGGGCCGGGTACGGGCCACGGGCCAGGCCCGGGCCCGTGCAGACCTCTGCATCAGTGCCAGATTTATAGCAGGGTATTCGGGGCATGGGGCCAGGGCATCCAAATGCTGCTGAAGGTTTTTCAATTACTGTCCAAAATCTAATGTAGTTTTAATATCGGATGAAATTTTATAATTTTGTTTTACATTCTATTATGTTCAGAACTCGAAAAATAGCATTCCCGGGATCCCGGGGAACCCAGAAATCCTTTTCTGGGAACGTATATTTTTACAATCAGGTTCCCGGCCAGGAACATAACTTTTCGCTGTGTCTGCCAGCGATGCCGCGGACGCATTATAATGCATAAATTACGCAAAAAAATAGCTCTTAAGTGGCCCATGGGATGCGTAATGTCGTCAAAATATTACCAAAAAAAATCACAAAAACCGGCAAATTTTGTTTAAAAAATCTTGATAAATGACAGGTTTCATTAAAACATTGCGATAAAACAACAGATTTTGTTAAAACATCGCATAAAAAGACAGGTTTCATTAAAACATCGCAATAAAACGACAGGTTTTGTTAAAAACATTGCGATAAAATGGCATGTTTCGCTAAAACATCAAGATAACACGTCAGATTTCGTCAAAAATTTGCGAAAAAACGACAAATTTCTTTAAGAAAAAAGACAACAGATTTCGTCAATAAAAAAAGAAAAAAAATTACAGAAAACGCAAAATCTATTTGAAAAAATTGCAAAAACGGCAAATTTCATGTTTAAAAAAAAAAGACAGGTTTCGTTAAAATATCGCGATAAAACGTCAGATTTCCTCAAAAAATCACGAAAAAACGGCAAATTTCGTTAAAAATCTTGAAAAACAACAAATTTTGTCAAAAAAATTGCAAAAATGGTGTAAAACTCGTCAAAAGATCGCACAAAACAATGCAAATTTCATTAAAAAATTGCAAAAAACAACAATTTTTTTTTTTTTTTTGAAAAACGACAGGTTTTGTTAAAATATTGTAATAAAAGGGTACGTTTTGTTAAAATATCATGATAAAACGACAAGTTTCGTTAAAACATCGCGATAAAACGGCAGGTTTCGTCAAAAAATCGCGAAAAAAACGGCAAATTTTGTTAAAATACTCACACAAAATTTCCGGGAACTTACACTTTTCATCTTTTCATGTAGGTTACCAGCTGGGAGCCTTACAATTTTTAGAATTTTCAAGCCCTGATATAGATATATGAACATAATAGAATTCATATGTTTTTGTAGCATTGTATATTTTGTCTGAAACATCCATCTATTACTTTATTATAGTGAATATTTTCTTCTATCTTTATCACTTTAAAAAGATACTGTATTTTTAATATTTATTTTATCTTTTTTTCTGTTGTTTGAGTGTTGGTGAGTGTAGCTTGCAGACTGTTGAGCCCCCTAATATTTTAAATAATTGCAACTTAATGTTGTAGACAATTTATTAGTTGTTGCATACTTTATCATTCCAGATATAGACTTGCAAAGGAAAAGATAATTAACATCACACAGTTTATAATAAAATATCTACACATTTAAATTTTCCTTGAATTTTGTAATCCAGTATGCCTCAAGTCACGAATGTGCCAGATTAGACGAGGTTTAAATGTAATTACAGAATGTAATCATGTTATACATATATTTAAAAAACATACAATAAAATGAATAAGATAGATCTACTATGTAAATAAATTTAAAATAATTGAATATAAAAATATATTTCATTTTGATTTGTAATTATAAAATGTTGTCATCTTATCATAAATAAAATAAAAAACTGTGATAAAATGAACAAAGTAGATTTCAAATCTACTTTATCTTGATTACACAAAACAAACAAATATTTTAAAATGGAATGTAAAATAATAATAAAAAACTAGAAATCTCTAATAAAACAACCTATGTAATAAAAACATAAATAAAATAGTCAAAATAGGAGCATTTATAAGTGATGCACCAGCAATACGACATTTCAAAGTATCAAATCTACTGGGAAAATTTTTCAATAACTTCTCAAATTCAGCTTCAGATATCTGGCCATCAATGTACGTAATGAAATCATTAAAAGGATATTCATAACCTTGGTTACACTGACATTTGTATCCCCCTGTCTCAAATCCTCTTCCAAGAATTGGCACACACTGAAACAGAAATTTTTGCATTAACATTTTGCAAGAAGAAACAATGTGTTTTCACACTATATACAATAATACAGTTGTCATGCTTATTCTATGCAAATTACGTAGAAATTCAAAGAATATATATATATATATATATATATATACGAAAGGATAAAAATTAAACCCTTTTTAAAATTTAAACTTAAAATTAAAATTGAATTCAAAAGTTTAAAATCCCAATTAATATTTTTAACTTTAATTCTGATGCTTAAAAAGCAGTTTGCCTCTGTTAACCTTCTTTCCCAGCCTAACATTTATTACTTTCCGATATCATTTTTGGATGCTCCTTATGATTAAAATTGATGATTAAGGGATATTTGCAGCCATTTGTGGTTAGGGCTCATACGTCACCGACCCGGGAATTGTGCGGGCTTTGACCACATATCAATCAAAAGCTAAAGAACCAATTAAATTAAATGTTCCTCCCAAATTGACAACTGTGCCCTCTGCTGGAAAATATTACCATCCCTAACATATTAGCCAGAACATGCGCAAAAAGCGAGAGACTTTGCAGCTTTGAGATGCCTGCCTAACCTACGGCCATGTAACGCTCCATAATCAACGTAAACAGCTTGGGCGACCTCCGACCAGACTCGCGAATCCATCTGTACGAAGAGCGGCCTAATAAAAAGAGTTCGAACCAACAAGAGGCTCCCGAGTCCAACTTATTATGCCATGACTTACGACACCCGTGAAGACGTCACATATATAAAGTTAGAATATGTTCTTCTATGAAGGAGAACAGTAAAACTGAAAAAAAAATAAAAAGACGACCCCCCCCCCTTTAATATTTTTCTTTCAAATCTAGAGGTTCCTTTTTATAGTAGAGGTAAAAGGAAAAACTAGTCAGATGTGGCCAACCCAAAACTTTTTTCTATTTCATGTATGATAAACCTTTCTGAAAAATGTAGCACTACAGTGGCATTGATTAGGTGATTTACACCAAAATCTAATCAGCAAATTATGTTAACTTCTAGCTGAATCTGAAATTTGAACATTAGTTTCAGAGATAGAGCTACTGCAGAAATCATGGAAAGATCTGCATAATAGCGCCACCTGTTGGGCAATGCACACCAAAAACTAATCAGCACCAATCTATACCAGAACTAACTGAATCTGAAATTTGATGAAAATTCGTGCATTAATTCTTTAGATAGAGCTTTTGTGGAAAATGTAAATAATGCAGCATAGCAGTGCCACCATTGAGCAATATATATCAAAAATGAATCAGCTCAGTTTATATCAAGGTTTAATTGAATCTAAAGTTTTGTGGAATTCCATGCACTAGTTCTTGAGATAGAATGCCCACAAATTTTTGTCACATACACAAACAGACTCACAGAGTGACAGGCAGACATTTTCTAAAAACCATCAAATTGTGTTTAGGACCTTCAAAAATGTATAAATCCATTGAAAACTGGTAGTCAAAATTTTTCATGAATCTATTACTTTCTACTTGTAAAGACAGAAAAAAATAAAAATGAAATTTTACAAAGTTAGGGAATTTAAATAATTAAAATTTATCAAAAAAGAGCAAGAAAATCTTTGAAAATTTTAAATTGTGTGTAGTGAGCAGGGTTTGGTGATATACATCTACTATTTATTTTAAAAGTATCATGTATAACATTTTTTAGATTTTAAGTCAAAACAATTGTGAAATATTTTTTTACTATTATACACTGTATCATTCTGTTGATAAGAATTTTTTATTAGGCAATGGCTTTTTTTATTCCCTTTTATCCCTTCCTTTAAAAAAAATCTTTTCCAAACTTTACAAAAAATGAATTTTTAAATGTAGAATGAATAATTACGTGGAGCAACATTTAATTAAAACCTCTATTAAAAGGAAAACTGTCTAATTTAGAGAAATTACTTATTTCATTAGAATCATTCTTGCCTGGGGTTCTAATTTAGATGATTATTTATTTATTGTCTGGTGATCAACAAATATTTTTTTTTTTTTTTTCTTTAAATGAAGAGCTTTACAGATTTTAACTTTGCATGTTGGGGAGCAGGGATGGGGTAACAAAAAGAAAAAGTCAAATTTCACAGGAAAGATATATGGCTGAATATTTGTTTGTTGTTACCAAAAAGTAACAAATAGAGCAGATATATATATATATATATATATATTTTAATATATAAAAGTTTTGCAATTTTCTATCATCATATGTTGGAACAAAGAAGGGGTAGACATTTTTAGGAGATGAAAAGCTAATAATCTTAATGAAATTACATAAAAATAAATAAATAAATGAAATAAAGCAAAAAGAAATCTTCCAAAACACTGAAAATTTTCCTTTTTATTTAGAATGCATAATTTCTTTTACAAAAAGGAATCAAGATTTTGTGTGATGATGTAAGAATATTTTAGGAAAGATAAAAAAAAAAAATGTGGTAATAATTTAGCACTAGAAAAGGTAATATTACAGGAAACCTTTTGAAATATGAAATTGGTAAATGCTAAAACTACCTTCCTGTAAAAAAACAGGAGGTGGGGTTTATGATATATTAACTTATTTGTCAAAACATTTGAAAAATTAAAACAATGTATTTAATAACAATACATGTGTACAAAATACAAGGCATTTAAGAAACTGGGTTAGACTTTTATTCACTACTTTAAAAATAATGAAGACATTATATTATGTTCAATGGACTTATTTAGAAAATTTGACCAAAATATCATTACAATATTTTCATCATTATAAAAATTTTAAAGTGACGGTTAAAGTTTTTTAAAGCTACCTGAAACTATTTTTATATTTACTGACTTCTTTACATTAGGTTTACAAAAACCTAGGAATGTTTTGTTTTTAATATCTTAGTTAAAAGAATTCAGTACTCACCCTTGATGACCTTCTGTCACATTTATGTGTCCCTTTAAAAGCATTCTGGACATAGTATTCATCATCGCACTGGTTAATATCCAATTCTTCTAATTTCATATTCACAGCAACAACACCTCTAAAACAGAAAAACACAAGTGCAAATGAGTATTCATATTGATGAAGATAAAAAATACTTTACAGTAAAAATAGTTATAATTTTTAGGATGATGCTACAGGCATGGTAAGAAATATTAAAATAATCTCTATAACATAATGACTACCTACAGTAAACTCTCGTTAGGTGCCTTTTTTTTTAAATATAAAATTCTTTTCATAAAAAAGACGAAAGCAAATTAAAGACTGAATTATTAATGCAAGGCAACAGAATGATAGTGAAATATTATAATGCATGATTCCTATATAGAATTTAATGAGGAATCAAATTATGACATTTATTTTTACCAAAAATATCATTTTGTTAACCTCTCTGGTTCCGAAGCTAATATAATAACACAAATACTTATTTAAATTTCTTTTCCAAACAAAATGACATTGTAAATGGCAGAAACAATACCTTTTCTGAAATGGATCTTTTAGGCGATTAGTAATTAGGTTAAAAAATATAGATCTAACTACAAGCCCCCTTAAAACATCAATTTAATAATCATTAACCTAAATAATCGAAAACACAAATTTAAGAGCTTTAAACAAGTCAATAATCTACAAACCCTCAAAAAAAATTTATTGAAAAAGATTTAAGATAAATACTTATGAAAATTTATCACTTTCATGGTCACACAGTATTTTGGATATTTTTAGGCATTTTGAAAACTTAGATGAAAATAACATTTATTTTATGAGGGATTCAGTTTAGATGCAGACATTTATTGTTTGCTTTCAACACAAAAAACATTGAGCTATTAAAAAGTAATGTGAAAATGTAAAAAGACATTTTAATTTTTATAAGTAAGAGAACAGAGGTTCCCAAATGAGGACTGAGGGCCTAAAGAGGTTAATGAAAGAAAGGACACTTGAAATTTTTGTTTGTGCAAATTTGAGATAATGTGGGACTCAAGGGTTAAACATTTTTAAGTCAGATTATTTTAAGAAAATGTAAAAAGAAAATGATATTACTTACTTAAATTCCAACCTGCTTTTAATCTTGTCCCAGCCAAAGAAAGGAGCGGCATAGGTAAGAAGCCACTGGTTATGAAAACCACCGCAATCATAGTATGGAACACTCCAATAACCGTGTTTTAACTCTGCAGCTTGATACTGCAGCGGATACCTATCATATCGGATAGGATAAAGACCAGAAGAATTATAACGAATCTTAATTTTAGTGGTGTATGTTTCCAAATTATCAGTGTTTGCAGACCACTGAACTTTTAATGTCTTGAACCACTCTTTATTCAGGTAGCTTTTTTTACCTGTCTGACGAGCAAGATCTTCAATGTAAAAACTTTGGGTATTTTTTTCTTTTCTGAAAGCATAAGGGGCAAATAATGTTCGATTAATAAACTGATTTCTATCAAAAAACACACCACAGCCTTGAATTTTTTCATTTCCAATTACGGTAGATAAGACTTCGCCAATAACTTGATCTTCTGTCAAAGGTCTGTCTGGGACACGGAATTCTGCAAACAAATCATTTGGGTCGACAATCTGAAGAAATGAAGATATGAAATTTGCCAGACGCAGTGCCATACGAGCTTCATTTTCTAGCTGAGTTTCTTTTCCGTAAGCTATATCCCCTCTCAAAAATAAACGATCAGGATGTTTTTGCTGGATTTCTTCACAATTGAACTTTGTCAGCTAAGATAAAAAATAAAACAGTATAAACATACACAATTCTGCTACAGAAAGGCAAACAGAAAAATAAATATTTATAAATTTCCAACAGATATTAATAAAATGATTAAGGACCAACCAAAAGTGAAACCAAATTTTAGTAATCTTCATACTTTTGGCCAAAAACAAAAAAGTCATAATTTGAAAAAAAATAATAATAATTAATACATTCATAAATATATATAATTATTAATTATATGTGTCGTTCAAGTTGGCTCTCTGAGTCTCTGACCAAAATTCATATGTAATTTAATGTAATTAATTCATCAATGACACAGAATTTTTCCCTTAGTAATTTTATGTAATTAAAAAATATTTTAGTTATATATATTTCAATTTATATTTCATAAAGATTTTTATAAATGGTCATATACAGGGACTGATGAAAGTTGAAAATACTTAGATGCCAGAAAAATTCTCAGGAAGCTTGAAGACATTAAAGTATTCACTGCAAAATGGAATACTGGCTAACATGAAGTGGCAGTATAGTGTATTTTCTTCCACAGCAAATAACTGTGTTATTAAAAATAAATATTTTAACACATGGAAATTTTTTGGTTAAAGAAAAAAAAAATGAAATTAATAGATAAAAAAAGTTAGTTGTCAAGCAGAAATTTTTGCCTGAGCGATCTGACACTTGGTATTTGTCAGACCCTGGTTATATATTATACTAGAACTTTCTCAAAAAGTAATCAAAACATTTCTGCAGCTTCAAACAAAAAAATTTCTATAATTGTTAAATCTGCAGCCTTTAATGAGACAACTGGAAAGCAATTTCAAAGTTTTACCATATATGCATCCTTGCTTTGTAACTTACAAACACATCTTGAGTCAGACATGACAGAAAATTATAGACAGTGAAGTTCATAGCAATCAATAAGAGTGTCTAATTCGTGTCGATAAAGTTCAAATCAATAAGTAATGTTGAAAATTTTTGAAGGAAGAAACAAGATTTTTGTAATACAGATAGTTTTGATGAAGTTTCAGCACAGTTGAATTATTGGCAACTCGGATTTTTGGGCTGAAAAAGAATTTTTGGCAGATCTCTAAAACTGACATCAGTAGCTTAGTGGCCAGTATGTTCTGCTACCATGCTACAGGTCCAGAGTTTGATTATAACAGAATGTGGATTGAGAAAATTTCACTCAACTTTTCATCCTTTCAGGGTCAATAAAACAAGTACAAAGTTTGCTTTGGGAGCTAAATACCGAAAATGCTGCATTAGGTTAACTACCTGATCAGGATAAATACTGCATAACATGACTTATTTTGAATACACTTATACATTTTCATAAAATAATTAAAGTTAGTAATTATGAGTTTTGGAAAGTTATATAACTTAAAAACTTATTTATTCTTTTATTAATATTACTAGAAAGATAGCTAAACAAGAATAATGTTGTAAAATGAGATATAAAGACATATACAACACATGCAAAAATACAAGGGTTTTTTTTTTTTCCCCTACTTGATAGAGCAATATCTAGTTGCAGTAACTTTATTAGTAGCATCTGGATAAAGATGTAAAGACATACATTTTCATATATTACATTTTAAATTCTGACCCACAGATTTAAAAAAAAATCCCTTAAATACACAGAGTTTAAATGAAGTTGCATTGAGCTTGATCACAAAAGATTAATGTGTTTCAATGGGAATTTCACCAAATTGGCTTCATAAATGGCAATTTATTTTTGTTGCCGTATTTGGCAGTATTATGCAAAATTTGGCAATATTTTGCCAATTTAGTCAAAATTTGGCACTATTGTGGTAACTATGCCCATTAGCGCTTTTCAACAATTACTCATTATGAAGCTGATATCAATTTCTCCATAGGTATCCCAATATGGCCACGATCAGTGAGGCATCCAGCCAGAATTGTAAGGGACACAGATAGATTTTGATTTTATATAAATAGACATACATTATATATGAAATGAGATAAAAGATACTACCCTCAGAAACATCCTAATGGTTATTAATGATTATAACATATATATTCCAAAATAAAAGTTGATTGATTTGTTTAATGTTAGATGGTTATTCGAAGCAATAAAGTCTAATTAAATTTCTTTAAATGTGACAGTTATTAGATTCATGAATATAATTAGTTAAGAAAAACATTAATGAGTTTTCAAAGTCATAAATAGTGATTTACTTTTCTAAGTATGGCAGTTATTGGATTTAGTTGATTAATTTAACAGTCTATATTTAAGGTAAAAATTTCATCACTGTTCTCAGATTTGGCAGTTATTAAATGTAGAGCATATAATTCAGATTAAATCATTATGAAAGATGCATTCAAATTAATATCAAAACAAGTTTACACTTAACCCATAAATCCTAATTAACTTTCCTCAAAGCTGACATTTATAATTAAATCTTAATCATAAACAACAACTATCTCTCAAATTTAGGCAGTACTGTTAATGGTGCTTGAGTTAAGCCTGTTGTTGTTGGTGCCTGAATTAAGCTTATTTCTGCATAAGTCCACACCTATTAAAGGATAATGAGGCAATTAAATTAAATGTTTCTGCCAAATTGACAGCCTTACCTTTTTATGGAAAATATCCTAAATTCTTAAACAAAATTCATGTGCACATGTGCTTCAGTTTTTTAGAAATTTGAGCATGATCTGAATGCGTCATGTGATTTAAGAAAAAGGAAGTTTCTCAGGGCTTCCGTAGGACTCCTGAATGTCCTGTACTGCCAAATTACCAAATAAACTAAGTGTTATTGCAAAAAACAAGGTAACAAGTCAATTATTTCAATACTCCTACTTCACCTCATTGGATTTAATCAATATACCAGAAGTTGTGATGGGAAAGAACCCGGTAATTAGCTCATATTTTACATATATACATATGCTATTTTTTTCTTAATTTTATCTTGGGGTACCAAATGAGAAACCATTTGTTAAAGTAGATTAAGTATTATGCAGCTATAAAGTTCCTAACGTTAATTTCATTTCTAATTGTTGAACAACAAACTCCAATATATAACACAAAAGTTGCTAGGCAGAATAAGCTTTAATTTTAGATTTGCATAATGAAAATTTCTAGAAAACAATTTCTTTTAAAAATCTTATAAGTTATAATACTCTCATTTTTTTCATCATAAATTTCATAATGTTTAAATGATGAAATAAAAAATATTCATATGTACAGAATCAATAAAAACTTTAAAAGAAATCAATTTCTAGACGCTAAAAACATGTGAATAAAATTTTTCAGCTCATTCCACATGTAGTTTTTGATTTATGTTTAAAAAACTACATAAAATAGTTGTTTGTTTTGCAACTATGAAAAATTAATTTAACATTAGGAGTTAAAAACTTTACACCCGTGGAATTCTGAAAAAATTACTCCACAGAATAATTGCTACAGTATAGGATCTGTTATATAGAATGCTTGGGACCTCAGATATTCTGGAAAAGGGTTTTTCCGTAATTCAAAACACTTTACTATAAGATTAAGAATAGTACAAAATAATGGTATGAAATGGAATGAAATATGAATAATATATGTAAATATATAATTACAAAATTGTTAGCTTATTTCCACAAAATAAAAAATTAAAAAACATTCTAAATTACAATTTAAATTAACATATAAGACTTGAGAGCAAAATCTTTTGATTTGGGAATTTTTTTTTATATAGATCAGTTGCTTTCTTCTGATCATCATCATTATTATTATTTTCATTAAGCATATCATTTGTCATTAGGTGACATATTTCACTTCCAGCCATCAGATAAATTACAAAAGTATCATCATCAGCAAAGACAATTTTACACTGACTATTGTTCTAACAATTGAGAACCTGAACATGAATGTCCCTTAGCTTAGTTCAACAGATCTGTAATAATTTCCTTCTTAGAAATTTTAAAGTCTTCCACTTTATGTTCATTCACACCATCAAAAAATATCACAGATGGCGACAAATTGTATCACCTTTAAATATGTGTACATCTGTCTGCTATATCCCATGCTTCATGTAAAATATGTCTTTAATTTTTATGTTTTTGAAATGAAACCAATTATTTTTTGGTTTTCATTTTGCATTCTGGATTTCAGAACTTTCTGGATACAGGGTTTCTGGTAACGGTTGTATTTGGTATCCCAAGGCAAAAATTTCTAAATAATACAAGTATGAAGTCGAAATCAAGCGATAGCGAAATTTCAAAGTCTGGTAGAGTATAATTTTCCATTTTAGGTTAAATTATGATTTCTAAACTTTAAAAAAAAAATTTATATTAAATAGCAATTTTGGCTTTTCTCTGCAAGAATTTGGTAATTAAAATGTGTGGAGGTTGCTGTCTTTTTAAGCTGACTGTATGTTAGCAGCTATTGTAAGCAAAGATTTACACAAGAATCAGGGGTCTGTCCAGACTTTTCTCACAGGGTCCTGTTTTTGTTAAATTTTTCTTATATTTGCGAAAATATTAGTCGTAATTTTGTGAATTTTAAATTATTGATGTCTTCAGGTTCTATCCTTCATACATCAACAAGGAAGGCTAACAAGGAAGGTCTCCATACGGGCATACCCCGAAAAATCTGAAAAAATTACAGAATGTTCTTTTTGTGTGTATATATACGTTTATAAAAAAAATTTCGGCGTAACCTCCATTCAGTAACCCTAAAAAAATGAAAATTTTGTTATTTGGCGATTTATCACCGGTTGGCGAAGGAATGTAATTTCAAAAAATACTTTATGTCAAATACACTTCAAGAAAACAAAGTTTTATGTTGAACTTGTTTTGATAAATTTATTTTTAATAACTTTAGTTTTGTAAGCTCTAGTTTGTTTTAAGTATAATTTTGTTATATCGATATTTATATGTATTTATATTTAAATTTAATCATCAAAATTTGAGATTTAAAACGAAATTCATAATTTAAATTAAATTTGTTTCCAGCTCAAAGTCCTACTGAAAATAGTAGATTAGATTTTGTTGCTATGGAAACATCTATCTTTTATTTTTGCATACGCTTAAATTTATGAAGATAATTTTTCTCAATATATTTTTTTTTTTATCTATGAAACTATATTTTCAGTGATTAATAAAATAATTACTTCAACAAGTAATATATATACATGTAATACAATATGTACATATATGTATATAAAATATTAAAATCTCTCATTGTTTTTGTTTAAATTCATTAAATACCATTTACACGCATTCTAAATATCCAAGAGTTTTGAGTTGCATTATAATTGTTTGCTTTTGGCGAAGAAAAAAGCTTCTCGCCAAATCGAGTGACTCTTTCGTCTTTTCACGCCAAACATTCGAAAATATTTTATTTTTTTACATATTTTCTAATGTGATTCCGCCACTAATTTTGACTGATCATTTATTACATACAAAAGTACTTTAACTAGTATTTTTTTCATAAAATCTGAGTATGCCCAATATGGAGACCTTCCTTGTAAGTAATATGCCCTTTGATGAGTTCAATTGCACCAGATTTTATTTTTAAATGACTAAATTTATGAAAAGTTCAATTTGGAGGTGAAAAAATTCTGTCAAAGGTCTATTTAATAGACAAATAATTTTATGAAGGATCCTGTTTTAAGATAAATCATTTTGTGAAGGGTCTTTTAAAGGACCTAAAATTTTCCTAAGCATATCCCTGACAATAAAATATTTTTTACTTACATTAGTTCTGACATAGTCAACAACAGCCTGAGGATCGATTCGACTACCAGACATATTTCCAACACTGAAGAACATAGATTGACGGTTAATATACTTCCACCTTTCAGCTTCAGGCAACCGTTCTACATTTTGAGTCAAAACCATCATATCTGAAATTGTTTTATGATTTTAAATATAAATATACAAAAATTTTAACTACAATACTCAACAGTATACAGTAAAATTAAAGGATATTTTTATGTTCAAGAAAAAGAAAGACTTTAATTAATTAATTGTTAAAGGCCTTTTAATAACTAAACAAAAATATATTAAACTAAGAGAACTGCTTAAACATAATCATTCTATATGATGCAGGGGAAAAAAGTTATTAACTCGACCCAAGGGGTTTGAGTAAAATAGGGTAATATGACCAGATGCAACACAACCTTTATATAGTTTAGTGTTTGTTTCTGATTAATAATCTGTAATAAAATTAACATCTCATCAATAAATATATAAATAAAGAAAATAATATAAATAAAATAAAAATGTAATCAGCTATGCTATCAAAGTAGAGGCTTAAGCAGTGAATTGATAAATGTGGTCTGTTGTAAATAGCAAAATCTTAAAGCTAGCATGATGTTGTAGCCAATATGAAAGTGCCACTTTTAATAAATTTAAAACTTTATTTGAATACCTATAACATAAGTATTATGTATAAAATAACATATATTTTAATTATTTTTAAAAAAGCATATTTTAGGAGCTATATCTAAATTGAAGTTCGACACTCGATTGTTGACTGAGAGAGCCCTCTTCTTGATCAAGACATCTTAAATGGCTAATTCCATGTAAACTTGTAATGTTCTGTCACATACAACAATTTTTGGCTACTAGTATTTTAGATTGCAAAAATGTGACTTTTTTTATCGGAGATATCTCATCAGTTGAATAGGACGAAGAAAACTTTTCGAACAAGCATAGAGATTTTTAGCTGTGTGACAGACATGACAAGTTTTCATGAAATCAACCAAATATCCACTCAAGCAGTCATTGAAGACTGCTATGTTACAGAATAACATAAGAAGTTTCAAAATATTTAGTCATTTATATCATAGATGGCCTCTTAATCCATCTTTTTGCCATTATTTAAGCATAATTTCAAAACTGCTTGAAAGAAAAATTTAAAATTTTGGATTTCCATAAAACAGGACTTAATAAGTCTAAATCTATCGAAAATATATATATATATATATGTGACAATTTAAAGTTAGGGGGCAGAAACATCATCGCCAGGTTTTCCTTTCTCCGCACAGAAGTCATGGCCAGCGAAAAAAAAAACAAAATAAATAAATGTAAAAGATCAAAATAAACACTCCTTGGCTGTTGCAAGTTCATTTTATTAAACGGTAGCTAAATTATAGGGAAAAGCTCCTGTTGCAGACGATATTTTACCGAAACATCCGAAAAATATTCCATGCTTTACTGCATCAAGTCGTACTCATGCAAGAGCGCACCCAAGAATCCTTCTTCTCATCCCCCTTACCACCTCTCAAGCTTCCTCTTTTAAAACTCAAAAGAAAATTCTAGAACATTCTGTAACCTCAAACCATCATTCTTTTATGTAAACAGAATTCTTGTCCAGCTTCGAGATTAAAAACTTCATTCAGACGATAGTTTTATTTTTAAAAAAAATATTATTTAACCAATTTATAATTGACTCAGAATTTCTTAGGCAGACGATTTTTATAGATGATTAATTTTAAGAGAAAAAGAAAAGAAATGAATTTATTGATATGCACACACTATCAAAGGTTGATGGAAGAAAAATAAATAGATAAAATAAAAAAATGATATTTTTTGAAAGGTGTGGTTTTGGAATAAATTTAATAAGACTTTCTTAAAAAGGGTTGATAAAAACATAGAAGGAATGAGTTTTATTTGGAATATTAAGAAATAAAGTTTAATTAAGAATATTTTTAATTTAGAGCAATCTTTTTATATTTACGCATACTGGAATAATGTTTTTTAAGACAAATTAAGAATTTATATAGTCTGCATAAAGATTAACAGATTAGATCTAGAAATAAGATTTTAATTTAATAATTTGAAGTAAGTACGGAATATTATTATAAGAAAATTAAGATAGTATAAAGGTTAGTTTTGGCGAAAAAAAAATTAAAATTTGTAATATTATCCCCCCTCAACAAAACTTTGTATGAAATTGATAGTTAAATAAAACTACAAGTTCAGACAACAGCAATATAATAATTTAGAAAAGTTAATTTTTGGAATAAAACTGTCAAACTCAGGAAGCCAAGAGATGGAAGAAAAGAAATTAACGCAATATAAAATATATTAGCGATTAAAAACAATAGTTAAGAGAAAATTAATATGAATTAAATTTAGGTAGGAGCATTTCCCTGAAAGAAATACAATAATGTTACAATATCACTTACTATTTGTAAGTGCATAGGAGATAATACATACAATAAAAGTAAATAAGTTATAAATATTAATATGTGAGAAATTTTAAAAATATAATAAAAACAATAAGAAATCTCCTTCATGGGAGTTTATAGAATTTCACTGACTTAATCAGTAGTTTATTTTAAACAAAGTCCTTCAGTTAGAAAAGTCTTTCAAGAATGTATAAAAGAGTCTTTTTCATTGTCCAGTGAATACAGTCTCTTTAATTAAAGATCTTCAAATCTTGTTTAATCTTTGGTTTTAATCTTATGTTTTTTGTTGGATTCCAACATTTTTTAATAATATGTTAAATTTCTAATAATAAATATTATCACTTCAAAAATTAATAATAAATATAGAAAAATTTAAATAATAATAATAACAATAATAATAAGTAGCATAATAAGACTCCATATCCTAATATTTTTCAATAAGAGTATAATTAATACTAAACTTCATTATAGAAATCATAATAATAATAGTAAAACAAGAGTATAATCAAAAGAAAATATCACTATTTGTTTATTATTGATAGGGAAAATATTGGTTGAGGATAAAAATAATTACATAGCAACTAAATAATTTTCTTATCTTCTAATAGCATAAGAAAGTATTTTTTGCATATATTTTTTGCATATTTTTTTAATATTTTTTTTATACATAAAAAAAATATTAATTCCAAAATCCAAATAAAATTAAATCTAACTATTTAGAAAATGGACTCTCAACCAGTATTTCCTTACAATAATTCCTCTCTGATACTCTTTTACAAAATTGTCAAGTTTGGTTATAAGTTTTCAAATGCCAAATGTAGAGTATTATTTTATCTACACATGGTTTATAAACTTTAATAATAAAATACAAATAGGAATAAAAAGTGTCATTCTTAATTGAGAAATGGAAATAAAAATAGTGTGCTTTTTTGAAAAGCTTTTAATATCTGTAGTTTTCACAATCACTGAAAATCACATTAAGTTATAGGTTTGAGTAAAATCATCAAATTTTATAACTGTTATCACATAATATCTGTTGAATAAGTAGAATAATACTAATGTCAAATAAATGAGTAAATATAGTTAGACTTAAATACACTTAAAATCAATTTATCAACATCAATTTGAAAGCTTTTACAATCAAAGTGTACACCTTATGTCTGCATAAGGAGCCCAATTTAACCCCAAAAACTCCCCAAAACAAGTAATATTCTTGTTGGCCACCAAGAACATACCTGCTAATATTGAAAATTATGGTGATAAAATATTTAAAGAATAAGAATTAAAATTTAATTTACTGTCTTGACTTTAGTTTGATCTAGTGATTGTGATTGTATCTGAGGTTTGTTTGTTTTTTGGGTTGCTCATGAAACAGTTTAAAATCTTCGGGTGAAAAATAGGGTCTTAATTTAGAAACATGCACAATAACAGAATTCTGTCCTGTCTCATAATTAAATTTATCTATTTCATAAGTTACATCAGAAAGTTTATTTATAATTTTATATGGTCCAGAGAAAGTAGGTTCTAATTTTCGAGTGTTAGGGTATTTAAATTCTTCATAAATTACAGAGTCTTGTATTTTTAATGGGGATTCGACAAAATTTTGATCATAGAGTCTTTTACTTTTAAGGTGAAATTCATGAGTTCGTGCTTTCGCAATTTTGAGGGCTTTGTCTACTGGTGTTGTATACATTTTAACTGCCAAATTCAATGTATTTATGTTTGGATATTTTAGTATTACTGCTATATAAAAAATTAGCACATTAGAAGTATAATTTGAGAAAATATCAATAAAAATATCAAAATGTAATTTAACATTGGACAAATTAAATTTTGAATGTTTATATTTCAAAAACTTATCCTTCAAATGATTTTAAATTTGGTGTCTAGGCATAGTTTGAAACAAAAATTTGAAATATCTCTTTGAAATTGGATATTGCCATTGAAAAAAAATCTAAATTCGGGCTTGTTTCAATATGTAGATGGCCCCCTAATCAAATTTTATATACATCATTTAAAAGTAGACTTTATTTCCAATCATTTGGTATCAGTAACTTTCTTCTATGCCAATTTGTTGAGGAGTTAGTGGGGGTTGTTTACCTTTTTTTTCCATGACTGAATCTCAAAAAAGTATTTGAAAAAATAATAAATAATAAAAAAATCACAATCTATGGAAAACTGATTACAAATGTTAAAAAATAGCTAAATAATGAAATAAACTGATGTTTCTCAACCTTTTTTACATCACAATATAATTAAATGCATGGTGAACAACTGAGATACTGTTTACAAGCCTTAAATAAAGAAATAAAATTTATTGATAGTAATGGATTTGGCCTTGACAAAATTAATTACTGTCAAATAAAAGTTCTTGATATTTCAAATTTATTGATATTAATGGATTTGGCCTTGAGAAAATTAATTACTGTCAAAATAAAAGTCTTGAATAATATTTATGAGTAAAATAATGATTTAAAACTACTTATTACTGATTTATTATTAAATTAATGTTTATTTCTAGACAAGTTGACAGCTTAATTTAATTTAAATTCATTTAAAGAGATTTATTGGTCTTATAATTATTTTATGTCAAAATTTATGTTTTATTTATTGATAAGTTGTCAACTTGAGTAGTTTTTAAATCATTATTAGAGATTTATTGGTTTTTTAATTAATTTTATGTCAAGTTAATGATAAATTTTTTTAATTTATGATCATGTAATTTTATTTCTATGCTTTTTCTTATTATATTTCCCCAAAAGGGGGTTTACTCTTGAATCTGCAACCAGGCAGATAAAACGTGTATGTTTTGGCTCTGTAACTACAAATGTGTAAGTTCAGAATCTTGAAATAGATTCATGGCTCTCTATGAGAGAATAGCATTTGATATCACTAATGCATAATGTGGACTTTATTTAATTAATAAACATTGTTAATCTTAATTGCTCTCCCGTTTGACTTCAATGAACATTGACTGATACACCCAGATACACTTTAAATTTGTGTTACCGAAAAAACATAGAATGTAATATTGTTTTTATTAAAATAATTATTAAAACTATATTAAATAAAAAAGTAAAGCCTTTTATTGTTTTATTTAATTTTTTTTTTTTTTTTAATATAACATCAACCAAAAATGGTGCCAAACAAATATAGGCTAGATAATTTCTTTATTATTATTATTATTATTATTATTATTATTATTATTATAATTTCTGAATTAATAGCATTTAAGCCATTATTATATTACACTCAATCATACATTCATTGTAAAATCATTCCCAAAATCTAATTTAGATATTATAAATTTACTAAAAAGCTATAATTACATTATAAATTAATAGAATGTCTATAGTGAAAATTAAAATAATAATAATAATAATAAGCAAATTAATTGATATTGCTACATAAAATGGCAAAATAAAAGTAATAATGGGCAACATTTTTATTAGAATTAACATTTATGTATTCTAGATTTAAGAAGTCTACACTTTATAGATTGTACCATAAAACAATCACTTTTCCAATATAAATTTTCATACTACAGTAAAACCTCCATAACAGACACTCCCGAATAGCGGACACCTTTATTTAACGGACAGTTATCCAATGCTTAACCTCTAAATAACGGACACTTTATCCGGCGATAACGGGTGAAAAAGTATTTTTTAAAGAGAAAAAAAAATGGAAAAAATAGACAAAAGGCCTCTGAGCCATCTACAATGTGTCACAAATTTTGTGATCACAGATAAATGTAGATAAAGAGCTGGGGAAAAATTCCCTTCCTCACGTTCAGTACTAATTCAGGGATTTCCCGGGAGGAATATTTCCCAGAGCATTGAAATGTCATCCAAGAATATTTTGAGATTTTATGCTTTTAGAGGTGAAAAAGTGCAATCCCCACCTGGAAAGATATATTTATCATCCTCATTTTTCCCTGTTTCAAACATCTATACTCTCAAAGATTTACAAACACTGGGAATCCTTAGAAAATGTTTAAATTTTGTGGATGTTTCTGCTTTGTTTACATTTTTAAACCTCTTTAGAATAGTTATAATTCTATGTTACAAACAATAAATGCTAATAAAAATGATTTTTAAAAATTTAACCAAAGATAAAAGTGAAAACGGGATAAACATGTTAATAATGAGCATTAATAAGAAATTTTATGCAATGGTTATATTATTATTTCACTTTTATTATAAACACTAGTCTATATGAGGAAAAATATATATATATATATATATATATATATAATCATTTTTCCCATCATCATTCATATATATATCATTCATATATATATAATACAATGTCCAAACGTCACAGAGAAAAACAAATTACATGTAATCGCAAGCAAAAGTAAACTTTTGTAACAGATTTTTTTTTCACGAGAATATAATAAACAGTGGATAAAAATAAGCATAATTTTATTTCAATTTTATTGTTTAAAAATTAATTTTAATTTCTGATTAATTATGTAATAGAAGTTTTACAACAAATAAAATTAAATTAATAAAAGTAAATTAATAAAATATTAAGCAATTTATAGCTATTTTTGAATCTCTGAGGTTTTCCCAATAGCAGACACCTCCGTTCCCAACATCTGCGTTCCCAAGGTGCCCGTTATATAGAGGTTTTACTGTATTAAATAATTTAAAAAATAATAATAAAAAAGACAGATTTATGTCAATTACAAAAAAAAAAATCAAATGAGCATAAACTTACAGTTGATTTTTTCACAATTGAATCCATTGTGATAATGATCATAGGGAGCTCTTTCAATAATTTCTCCAAGGAAGGGATTACGGATCACTTTAGGCAGACGATAGCCAGGCAAGCATCTACACTGGTAACCACCTCTTCGAAAACCAAACCCATGAATTGGCTCACACTATAGATTAAAAAATAAATTAAAAAAATAACTAACAATCTCTTAAATAAACTAGAATAAATTTTAAACAATAGTTACACTATAAAGTAATTTGCTATTAATTATTAGTGTCTTGAGATCTTTGAGATGATTGAAGCACAGTTATATGCTTTAATAATTTATAACACAAAATTAATAAAGAATTTATAAAAATGAACAAATAAATCATATTTCAAAAGAAAATATCAAACACAATATTAGGATAGATGTATATTTAACATTTATTAGCTACTTTTAACTAAAAACTGTACAATTTATCATTCTTAATAATGCTATTTAAATAAAAAAATCCTTCATTGTTTTAATATTTTTAGATATTTTTCTTAGTAATCTTTCCTTGCATTGTTATTTTATCTATTTATTTCATTGTTAATATTTTTTTATAATGTCTTTGCCTTAAAATGTTACAGGAAAATAATCTTTTATTTTATAAAATAAACATCTTTAAAAACCGAAAATAAAATTAAATATTTTAAATAATTATGGGAACTCATGTTAATTGAAGGCAATAAATTCTTACTTCAGTTGTCTGGTTTTTACACCTTGCTGTACCAGCATATCGATTTGGAGGAGGATTTCCTTCACCTGTCGGACACTGGTTAATATCTATTCTGTCAAAATCTGTTTCCATTACAGCAACAGCAACATACCTATGGCATACACACAAAATGTATTTTCCAAACTATAAAATAAAGCAGCATATCATAAAGCTAAAGCTACATTTAAAAAAATGAAGAGCACATTAGTTTAAAATGTTGGACAAATTAAATATTTCTATTTATTTTTAGTCCTAAACAAAAAATAATAAAATACTTTGAAGTCTTTGGATTTAAATAATAAAATTTGCAATGTAAACCTCTATATCCAGCTTTCAATTTTTATATAATAGAATAGCCATTCATTTTAAACAAAGCCTTATTTATTAATACTGCTATTACTACAATGACAAAAACATAATGATGAATGTTTATCATTAAGCAAATGACATTTGTCAAAAGATTTTAAGAATAGCATAAGTAATATGAATTCTGTTAAGCTATCATAAAGATAAAACAAAAAATAAAACAATGATCATCTTTTTAAACTAGAAAAAAAATAGATTAACAAAAACACTTAAAGCAACACTCATTTAAAATGCCTTGCAATCTGCCATGAGCGTTTTTATTAACTATTATTTTTTCCAGTCCAAAATGTTCGTCATCTAATGTTTTAATCTATGATATTTACTTCTAACAATGATATTATTACATGATGATGCTAACAGTCAAGTAAACATGCTGAAATTTACAGTAAGAACAATCTCCAAAACAAATGTGAGAAAATAAATTTTTTTTAATGGAATTTTTATAAGTGATTTAAATCTGGCCTGCTGAGATGGTCTAAAAAAAAATTATGTTAAAATAAAGACATTTAGTTCCTTTTAGCATGCAAAATAAGAATATACCCAGGAATCAGGAAGTAACCTGCAGTTGCCAATTTATTTGAAAGAGTTAAAATTTGTGTTTTTAAAATCTATTTGCACTATCACAAAGAGAAGTCTCAGCTTTAAAAGCATATTTTTTATTTATCAGCACCTTTGAAATCAAACTGTGAATGAATGATGCTGGCAGGAAGAAAAAATTATTCGCAAAAATGACCCTTTTCGAAAAATTTGTCTCAAAGAAATAACAGAGATATTTTTTAAAACTGACTGTGACATTTAAGATATAAAAGAATGAACATTAGAATGGCATTCTTTTTCCATATTTTAAATAATATTTTCAATGGTTTAAATGGGTGTTAAAACTAATTAATAATGATAAAAAAAATCAGCATTTATTTTTCTTCTTGATTGTTTGCTTAGAGAAAGCTGGGAACTAAGCATGCATGGGTCCATCTGCAGATTTGCAAAGAAAAGAATGCTTTTCTTAATAATTTTATTTAATATTTTGATAAATTATCAAAAAATTTTAAAATATCAGATGCATCAGTACCTGCCTTGAAATATCTTCATGCAAATTTTTAGACTTTTATGTGTGTTACATTTTTATAGCTGCTATTGCCCACATACATACACATATAGACAAAAAGTGCAATCTTTTCTTTTATTAGTATAAATTTCATACCAGTTGTAAATTTTTTGCAAAAACTATAGCCATAAAGGGAAAAAAAAAAAGGATAGGTAAAGGTTCATCTTTTTTTTTTTCCAAACATTGTAAATTATTTAATTAATTTAGAAAGTTTTAATTTACATATTTATACTTATACATACTTTGGAAAAGGAAGAATAAAGCTATAAAAATTGAAAGTATTCATTTTTACTACAAGAGACCTATTAGAAGAATTTTTATTCTGGGCAGTTTTGCCTAGAATCATACAAAATATTTAACAACTTCACTATATTGCAAACTAATATCAAAGTTATTTTAATGTTAGAAGATACAAATTATAATAAAATAATTTTCTGATGAGTATGTTGTTTTCCATCTACATTAATGCAAACACAGGTTAAGAAATTCACTCAAAAGTTACCAGCAAAAATGTAATTAAGTAACATACATAAAAAGTGCCTTTACTTAAAAAAGTGTTTTAAAATTCAAAATTTAAATATACAATGATTTAAATCATAACTGTTATTTCAAACCAAGGGAGAAAAACAAAAAATGAGAATATTTACGTTGGTATTTCGATATGTCTCCATTGAGTATGCCTAGGATAAATGTCAGGAATAGGAACAGTTGCACCAAAAACCCATTTATTTGATCTTTCACAATCAAAATAGGGTTGATACCATTTCACAGGTCCAGGATTATCAGATGCAGCTAAAATGAAATAAAATAACAACATTAATTAATAGTAGTAGGAACTGATTACTGCTGTAAAACAAACTCGTTTTATTTTCCTTCATTCTACATAACAGATAAGTTTGAATTTGAGATTAAATTGTGGCCGTTCATACAGTAAATATCATAATACAGTAGAACACAAACTTAAAAAGATTGTGCATTACATAGAATGCATTTCACACATCATTAAACATACCTTGTAAATGTGACAAATATGTCTGAAACACTCAAAATGCCATAAAATATCTTTTTATTGCATACCTTTGAGCCATTATAATTTTTTACATAATATAGATCATTTTACATATTGTTAAATTTACTTTATAAAACTGATTGAGGTATGCCTAGAACTAGAGGTGAAGATTAGAGGTCACCACTCACCACATAGTGATTACAGTTGTAAAAGTGGCAATTAAGAAATCAGACATTGAACGCCATGCTAGATGTCACTTGCCAAATGGCAATTAAAAATCTGTTATTAATCGCCAAGTGAAATACAGCTGTTTTCACGAAAATATGCATCTCAACATTGATTACATCTAATTAGCAAACGGGTCATTCCATGCCAAATCAACCAGTGACTCAACCTGACCCTTTCCGATTTCAATGAAACTGCTAGGGATCATTCTCTATGTTGATATAAATTAGAGCACATTTTTATTTTTTGTTTATCGCTTTAAGTTTTTCTACAGTTAATTATTTAAATTTTGAAAAATCATCATTTTTTGACTTGCATAAATATTTTCAATTTTGAATTTCTCAAGTTCTATCAAACATAGAAAATTTTATGACCACTCATTTTAAAGAGGAGTTTATGAGGTTTAATTTGATATGCAAGTCGACTATGTATAGTTAAAATAAATAAAATTTTAAATTTTTTAAAATTGAAAATTTGAAAATTTTTTAAATAGTTATTTTTAAAAAAAATTGAAAAAATTGTATGTTTGTTGTAATATTATAAGCTTTAAAATCTGAAATTTTTAGAGTGGGATCTCAATGGGATCAGGAATTATTAAATAAAAGCAAAAATTACCATTAAAATAGCAATTTAATTCTGTCTATTTTGTTATTTATTTATGATTTGTATGGTAATTTTCAGCTTTTATTTCATAACTCCTGATCCCATTGAGATCCCACTCTAAAAATTTCAGAATTTAAAGCTTATAATATTACTACAAACATACATTTTTTTCAAATTTTTTAAAAATAACTATCTAAAAAATTTTCAAATTTTAAATTTTAAAAAATTCAAAATTTTATTTATTTTAATTATACATAGTCAACTTGCATATCAAATTAAACCTTATAAACTCCTCTTTGAAATGAGTGGTCATAAAATTTTCTATGTTTGATAGAACTTGAGAAATTCAAAATTGAAAATATTTATGAAAGTCAAAAAATGATGATTTTTCAAAATTTAAATAATTAATTGTATAAAAATTTTAAGCGATAAACAAAAAATAAAAATATGTTCTTATTTATATTATCATAGAGAATGATCCCTAGCAGTTTCATTGAAATCGGAAATGGTAAGGTTGAATATTGAATTTTTTTGGTTGATTTGACATGGAATGACCCAAACAGGTTAATTTTTTTTCTTACTGGATGCAAGCAGATTTCCATGACTTAGCTGTATTTTCAATATTTCGGCTTTTCGCCATGCACTTACTCTTCATTGGATTTTAAATTGATTTTCTTGCATTTTGACTGTTTCCCCATTCTTATTTGAATAGTTGGCTTAAATAAAACTCTGATTTATAGAAAAATATGCATATATACAATGATTATAATGATTTATCTAGATGTTGAGAACAGATGTTAAATACAGTTGAAACATCATAGTGGGCGCTAACTTTAAAAAGTGAAATTGAATGAAATTGAGTCTATCGGCCTCTGGCTACTAACTCAATTTTCCAGTTTACACCAATTCCTAAAACAAATCATTCAAAATACAAGGTTAACCTAAATGATTCACTAAGTTTCAAAACAGTGTATTCAGAACTATATGATCTACAAGGATAGGTGATACATGTCAGGATGCATACACTCATCAAGTTTAAAAGCTCACCCATGGCTTGTATGCAAGAAGCATCACTCCTACAGAATATGATTGATAGAAACATGCTATTTGAATACATGGACAGAACTGGATTATTGTAAGATGTGGGCCATGTGACTAAAGGCACACATATTAATGGTATCCATACATTATGAAGTATGTACCAGAAACTTGGTGAGTGTATGTATCTTTTCACAAATTACTTGTCTTTGAACATCATATATTTGTAAATAAACTGTCTTTTGGAACCAAATGAATCATTTAGAGACTAGCCATATACAGTTCAAACTTGATTATTATTAGAAGTAAGGAAGTTATAAAAGTCCTCAGATTAAGTTATATACTACTAATTATCAGGGATGCAGAAAATGTCTGATTCCGCGATCTAGGATCGAAGGGAAATTTTAACAGCCTGGGGAAATTTTGCAGAAAAATAATGCACTTGATTTCACTTTTAATAACAAATTCCATAATTCCCTGAAACAAAAATATTTCATTACAAATAAATAGGTGTGTATGATGAACTTTACAAAATCGATCTCCGAATAATGTGTAACATATATATCTATTCCAAATTTTTCGAAAATTTAAGACATTTGGTTCCAAAAATTTAAAATCGGTCATTAATTTGAAAATTTGGACATAAAAGTACTGTGAATTTTAATTATGGATAAAATGTGATTTTTGTTACAATATTGCAAAAAAATTGAAAGTTTCGTGAAAAGATAAAGAAAAAAAACCACAAGTTTCTTCAAAAGATGATGAAATGAAAGCAAATTCTGCCAAAAGAGTGTAAAATAAATGCACATTTCGTTAAAAAAAAAAATCACAAAAAATAATGCAAATTTAGTCAAAAGATCACGAAAGAACCACAAATTTTGCCAAAAGATCACGGAACAGCCGCAAACTTCGTCAAAAATCACAAAACAATTGCTAATTTCATCAAATAATCAAGAAAAAACCAAGAATTTTGTCATCCTCCCCTCAAAAAAAACATGAAATAACCACAAAAGATGACGGAAATAACTGCACATTTCATCAAAAGATCACTGTAAAAGCAAATTTCGTCAAAAGGTAACAAAAAAAAAAGAAACACAAATATTGTAAAAACATTTCGAAAAAGTGCAAATTTTGTCAAAGGACCATGAAAAAAACTTGATGGGAATGGGCTCTCCCCACTTTGTAATCTTTCAGAAAAATTGCTGTAAATTTCAGAATTTTTTTTTCACTCAGAATCTCGCCTGTCATAAATACTCTCTTAAAAGTTGAAAAATACTGGAAAAATAAATTGTCTATATCTACAATAATATAACATTTACTTATAACATGCCATAAAATTTTGGGGAAATTTCCATGTGGATTGGAGGAAATGCTGAGAGTAGAGACATTTTCTGCACCCCTTCTAATTATATCCGGGAAGATAGTAAAAATCTTAGCACACATAATTAAATTAATAACTATTATTAATTACTCTAATTATTTAAAAACTAAGTTAAATTTAATATCATAAAGCTCTGAGCAAATTAAAATAGATAAAACTATTAAACAAAGACATTTCTGCTGATAAAACTTTATTGTTAATAGATTTTGTATGATTGGTTTCTTTTAAGTTGAAATTCCTGGCTGCTAATGTTTGATACGACACAAAAGATTCAGAAATTGTATATAAGCATAGAAGGCATATTATATTGTTCAGAAAGGTATAAAATGAAGAAATCATGATTATGTAAAAGAATATCTTTTTTGGCACTGACTGTTTTTTTGAGAACTTTCTGTTTTCATACTTGCAATAAAAAAAATACATGTATATATATAAATAAATAAAAATCGAAATGTAAAACAAAAATTCAGTAAACAATGTTGCACATTGTAGTAGATCTTACAATCATGAAAGTTTAATTTACAACTGTGTTTAAACACTAACAAGGTGTGCAGAATAATCTTATCCAGCAATCTAGGATTTTAAATTTTAACTAATGTATGGGAAATTAATGTATGGGAAATTTTTGCAGAAAAATATGCAACTATTTTTGAATTTAACAATGAATTATATAATTTCTTGAGACAGAAAAATTTTCACTACAAATAAAAAGATCTGTATGGTGACCTTCGCAAAAATTATCTCAGAATAATATGTACTGTATTATACCCGCACATAAATTGAGAAATTTTGGAAAAATAAAATGAAGGAAATACCTAGAGTAATATAGGATTTATGTAATAATAAGCCTATAATATTTCATAAATTTTTAGGGAAATTTTCATATGGATAGGGAAGTAAATGCTGGGAGTAAAAACATTTTCTGCACTCCTGGTACTAATTGATTATGACATTATAAAAAATAGCTTTTTCCGACAAGATAATTTTTAAATTAACATCAATCATTGTTAATATTTATAATTCTTAAAATACAGAAAATTATTTATTTTACCTGGCGGCCCATGCCAAACAAAAGTTTCATTAGTTCCATTGGCAAATGTTATTTGAACTGAATAGGTAGTTTTTGAATCTTGACGTTTAGTGAGATCTGGCAACCAAGCATTATAATATTCATTAATTTTATAATGAGGATGTGTGTAGTTCCTGCTCATGGAGTTATTTGGTACAGCTCCCAAGTCAATGGCTTCTATTGTATTTAGTGTGGATATTCGCTCCAAATGAAAAGGATCATTAAAATCATCTGACCTGTTAAAAAATAAGTAAATGGCACATAAAAATACTACCCAAAAGAAAATAAAACATGTAGAATAATATTTTTAAAAAAGCTAAAATGACAATGCAAAATTTCCGTTTTTGACAATCAAAGAGCATAATCATGATGAAAAGAACTTTGAAATTAATGTTTTCTGAATTTCATCAACTTGTAAGAGATTATAATTTTTCTATTATATTTAAGGACAATTCTAAAACAAACCTCCGTTGTGGCAAGGGGCAAGTAGTAGTGGGAAGAACACAACCATTTTACATCGAGCAATCTTTGATTAAATAAGCTTCCTGCTATTCTAGTGAGTGTGTCTTACTGAGGCCTGTTTATTGGTTATAAAAAAATGTGTTTTGTGCTCTCATTAAAAATCCAGCCAAATGTCAGATATGAAAAAAAAATTCCTTTGACCAAAAAAAAAAAAAAAAAAAATACTACTTGGTTCTCCCGTTGACCAATTTTGACAAATTATACAAATCGCCAAACTTAGAGTAAAATTATATATATTGACATAATTTTTATTTTAAATAACGAAAAAACAAATAATTGGTAGAATATTAATAAAAATAAAAAGTTGAAATAAAAATCACTTATTGACGCTTTAAATACATGTATCGTATATGGGTGATTCTCAAAATAGGGGACAATTTCAAAAGTGAAATCTTAAAAAAATTACTGTTAGCAAAATTTCTGAAAAAAATAGGTGTTGTTAATATAGTATTAGGTATACTTTATATGTAGTCAGCAGAGCTAAATATTTAAAAATTAACTTTAAAAAAATAATTAGTATTTTTGAGCCATGCTAATGACAAAACAAATTGCATGGAATAAATATATTAAGAAATTTTTATTTTCATCCTGTTTAAATAATTTTTTCTATATTTATTAGCCTTCCTTTTCAGCAAATGGTTTCCAATTTTACATATATACATATAAGGAGAATAAAAACATTACCAAAGAGCAAACTTTGTTTACATGAGCAACATTCTGACGGGTCATTTTCAAAATAAGTACAATTCTATGTCTTACTATTCTAAAATTTATAATATTAATAGATGATAAAAATTTCAAACCCTTAATTGTTCTCCATTTCTTTTTTTAATAATCAGAGTATTAAACTAAGTAATTTATATAAAAATAAATTAAATTGGGCAAAAAATAAAAATGAATTATTGACTTTTCAATGGAAATCATTTTTGTCTCAAACCCAAACTTTGATTTTCAACATGTTATAATTTCTAATTAATAGTTGCTATTTTTGTTGATTTGTGCAATTTTATTTTGAGAACAATATAAATTTTATGTACTTATTGCAATTCTGTCTGAAAATTGATTTTAATATGGATTAATTAAATTAAAAAAGACTGTCTTACGTGTTTTGTGTCACTGGTCTAACAGCTAATATTTTTCAATTTTAAATGTTATTCTGATGATAAAAATTGATTGAACTGGCTTTTTTATGCTAGAAGCACTGTTTGTAAACAGAATAGTGGAAAAAACTAGCTGTCTTCATGTGATCTACTGCTTAAAAAAAGAAAAAACATTCCTCAGTCAGCCGAGTTCTTTTATTATGTGTCACTGATCTAACAAGTATTCTAATAAACTGATAACAGTTAAATCAATTTAATAAAACGATTATAATAATACAGCAAATAAAGTTGTGTTTAACATCCTAAACTACACTATTACAATTTTTAAATAAGGAATAAGAATTTATTTTTAAAGAAATGTCACTGGTCTAACAGTCACTGGCCTAACAATACATTTGTTAGTCTAGTGACAAATCCTGTTATTAGTGTTCATTCTAGGCCATTTTTGAAGGGTGCAGCACCCTGCCCTTTTTCAAATTTACAAAATGCACCCTGCCCCTTTTAAAAGTAATAAAACAGGAAATTATTCTATCATGTTGTAATTTAATTGTATTTTTTATTTTTATACCATAAAATCATTTGAAATTAATGTTACTTTGTTTATCATGTATAAAAAATACTTATTTCACCACTTTTTTTCTCCTTTAACTAAAGACAATAGTAAATTCTCATGCAAAAGTGCCCTTTTTTACTGCAGTAGTGCCCTTTTTAGCGAACAGCACCCTGCCCCTTTTTTTTCTAGAGTGAACACTACTGTTATGCCAGTGACACGATGTTAAGCAATAAAATAATTTCATGTAGAAAATTGGTTTTTTAAAGTTATAGTAATGGTATGATTATTCACAACTTTAATAAAGAATGTCTTCGGATTAATACAAAAATTTTACCAATTTTTATTAATGCAAAATGTCACTGGCCTAACACATGTCATTGGTCTAACTAATACTTACTTTTAAGTAATTACTGTATTTGTGTTAATGAGCCAATTAAGCTCAGCCATTGTATTATTTGAGTTACAATTACCATTTTATTAGATATAATAAAATATTTTGTGGAAAAAAATCATACTTTAAAATTTCGAAAAAAATTGCTGAAAATGTACCTTATTTTGAAAATGACCCTGACACTAACAATGTAAGAAGCTGTCTCAGTGATTTTCTGACAGATTTAATGCATATTTTAGGGATAATAAATGCAATACCTAAATTTATATGTAAAATTAAACTTTATAAAGGATACAATACAAGCACTGGTTACATTTATGCACATAGGAGTCTTTAGCATGGACAGAAAATCCATGCTAATGACATTGATATTTGTCCATGCTAATGACAAATTTTAATTTAAATAAGATTATGAGCCATAATATAATCACAATGAAATAGTCCTTTCTGGGGCTTTTTAAAACACAAAAGTTCTATGCAAATAACTAAAATAAAAATTTTGGCTATAAAATAAACATTAAAATTATTATCCATTCTAATGACATACAATTGATGTACTCCTCTAATATTCAACTTCTTTTCTTAAAATACAATACATGCTTCTATTTTCAGGCTGGGATAAAATGCCTACTTGTTGCCATGGAGAAACTTTATATTTTCAAACTATTGTCATATGTGAAAATGAAATTTTGATTAATAACCAGCTGTTCTAGTATGACCTTGTTTTGAAAATGGAATATGGAGGACAAACTTTAATTCTTTTTTTATATACTATAATTTTATTTTTAAAAAGAAATTTATTGGATAAATCCTCTCCTTGATTAATTTAAAGAAAGAATAACATTTGTTTTATTTTATAAACATGATATTAACTCTTGAAAAATGCTAGTATACACAAGGCACAGCTGCTGTGGACATCCATGCTAATGACATTTTGAACATTTATTCTGTTATTTTAAGGTATAGGGCAAAATTGGGAAATTTCTTTAGCGGCCACTGGCCAGTAAGACTAATTTTTCAAATGGCCACTATGTTTAAACTAGTGGCCACTTTTTTATTTAAAAGTACTAAACAGTTAAAATTTCTATAAGTATTAATGTAAGACTGAATAGCACAAATAAATATGTTAATATAAATATATTGGAAACCAAAAAAGTAGAATTGTTGATAAAATGTAAGTAAAATATATTATCTCCTTGTAAAAAAGTTGCCATAAGGTGGCCGCTGATAGACAATTTTTCACTGGCCACTATTTATCATTTACTGGCCCTGTGGCCGGTGGCTAGTGCTAATTTTGCCCTTTATTTTAAGGTGTTTTTAACTAAAAAGTGAGTAATTGTTGAGTGCAAATAATGAATAATATTAAGACAAACATATCTAAATATAAAAACATGACAGAAAACCTCTCAATTTTTTTTGTATGCCGAAAGACATAAATTGTCCCCTATTTTGAGAATCACCCATATAATATCATTAAATGGGATATTCACGATTATCCATTATTGGCATTTAATCTTATAGTTTGACGATAGATTTTTGATCGACAGGATAACCAAGTAGTACCAAAACAACTATAAAAAAAAAACTACTATAAAAAAAATCTTGGCTTTATACATGGAAATATAGGATGCTTTTATATAAATAATAAAACGAAGAGGTTAGAGTAAATTTAAAAATATATTACCTAAATGCACGTGGTGCAAACAAAGGCATTGTCTTGTTAAAAAATGCTTTGTATGATGGAGTAAATGACATATTAGGAGAAAAATATATTGCACTGCTATTGATGAATCTATTTGCTGCAACATCAGAAATTGTAGACAGGAAGTAATACATAAATCCTGGCTCATTATCGTCAGCAGCTCTTTGAAGGATAAAACTAAAAGGAAAGAAAAATTAATTTATAAAAATAATAAAATGCAGACTGATACAATAAAAATAATCAAAAGAATTTTATGAAATTGAATCAATAACAGAAACTGTATCAATTATCGTTAAAAAAGTTTTCTGACTACTGTCCTGTTGTGATGTAACTTGATTTGCAGTTATTAATAACAATTTAATGCTAAAAAAAAAAGTATAAGTTATGATATGAATTCTTTTATTATCAATTGATATAAATTACAATTAAAAAGTTCTTGTGTACTTTTACTTCAAGTATAGAAATTCAAGAAATATAACTAATACTATCAGAATAAAGGTAAATGCACTTTCAAAATGAACTTATTACTTTTTGAAAGTAGTCTAATTATTTTCGTTTTAGATGGAATGTAACATCATATTAAACTCAATACCCAACCCAACCCAACCCCTCCTCAGTCATACTGTGTTATATTTTATAAATCTTCTCCCCTTCACATTTTCAATTTTCTGTAATATAGATATATAACCCCTTTGGTTAAAAAACCTCACCAAAATATATAATGTAGGATATTTGTGAAAAATAGAATTTTGTAACAAATGATTAAATCCAACTTGACTCAAAGTAAAAAATTAGTTAATTCTTACTATTTAAAGTTATCTTATCTAATAGACTGTTTTTGTTTGGCAATTACAAAAATTTAACAAAAAAAAAAAAAAAAAAAACATGAAAAATTTGCTTGGAATTGAATTATGTGAGGGAATCCTAAATAGGTGCCTATTTTCTTTTGAATTAATCCCTGGACATAAAATGTCAATTTCCACATTATGCTCCCCTCCCTTCTTATAACCACCATGTTGAATGATGGACAAAAATTTAGAGGAGTACAATTAAATCAACTACAGAAATTTTTGGTAAATTTGCTAAGATGGGTATAAATAAACTACCTTACAAAATACAGGGTGCATAGGAAAGTCCCTTTAATCTAAAATATTTGTGAATGGAAAGTACTACACAGCTTTTCATGTGAAATAACTGAGTAAAGTAACTATGCCCAATCTAGTGCAAACGACAGGAGCATCCCCTTGTGGCGAATTTTCAAAGATAGCTATTGCAAGTCGAAAATGATAAGAGATAGAGCAAAATTTCCATTTAGAAAACTTTAGAGCACCAATTAATTAGTCCAAAACAACATTTGATTTCCAAAGATAAATTGTTGCCTGTATACCCAAAAATATCCAAAACTGATGTAATGATTCTACTCAGCCTATTCAGATTTCAGAAATGTAGCAGTGCACAGTTGCAACATTGTGCTGAACTGAAACATCTGTAAAATTTTATTTTCCAATGCATTTTAAATTTTAATTTTAAAAATGTTAACACTTGCTTGATACAAGCAGCATAAACTTTTTGATAGCTGACAATAAATTTTAATCTGAGTAAGTGAACATTTTTATTTTCAAATTTCTTTTTTGTGCGATGTTATCAAAATGTACTGATATAAATATGTATTTAAGTAATAAATTGTGTATATTTTTTCATACTTCTAGCTATTTTTTTCAAATGTTTACACAAAATGGAGTGCATCAATAGCAGATGTTTTTGGGTGTACAGACGATTTATCTTATCCGTGTAAACTAAATGTCATTTCGAACTAATTACGAGGTGCTCTAAACTTTTGTAATTGGAAATTATGTTCTATCTCTTTTTTTCGTCTTTGAATTGCAGTAGCTATCTTCCAAAATTCGCCACTAGGGGCACTGCAGTCGTTTTCATTAGTTTGGGCATAGTCACTTTACTATACAGTTACCTCACTTAGCTGTAGTTCTCTCCATTTGCAAATATTTTCAGTTAAAGGGACTTTCCTACGCACCTTGTATAAAAACTTTTTAACTTTTCAAAATTCAGACAAAAAAGCTTAAAGTAGAAAGCCATATACTGGGCCCACCACTCACTGCAATGCAAAAGTTTAAATTTGATTGAAATTCGTTTAAAAAGTGCATGAATTTTACTCTGAGTTACTGTAAAAGGTGCGTGTTGTTTTTCTAGTTAAAAGATAAGCAAATGACATGATTTTATTTATTGACATACATTAGTAAGTTACCAATATTAGCTATTACGTATGGAAATTTACAAATACAGCGGTTTTCATTTCTGGCTCACGAAAATTCACGTTAAATTAAGTGTAAGAGTTTAACCCACAACATTTTTAAGGTGTAGTAGTAATAATATAATTTTGGAAAGACCCACCTGTAAAAAAAAGCTCTGGCCATAGCCATATTATGTATTTGTAAGAGAGTAGTCCTGTTAGGTAAGACGGGATCTATACCAATTTGTCGAATATTAGGAATATGAGTTACACTGTCCTTAGATAAAAATAATGCATTTCTGTCGACCACTCGACAATTTTCAGCCTTCACTTTGGCCATACGCGATGTGATTTCATCGAATCCATCACGAATCTGCCAGTCAAACTGTCCTATTACATGAACAGAAAATACTATTAATAAAACAGAATTTAATTTATGTATATGTCCCATGTCTACACTATATTTATAAAATAAAATCATAAACAAAAGGGCGCGGCCAGTCATACAATCATGGTTAAAGTTACTAGGTTTTAATCAGGGATGATTAGTATTTATTATTTTATTGCTATTTTATTTGAGGCTAGCCAGGTAAAATAAATAAATTGAAAAATTTTCATATTCAAAGATATAATTATAATTTTTAATTTACATAAATTTTACTTTTGACAAGAGACATGTTACAATCACTGCTATTAAACGTGAAATTTCTGATGTGATATTTCCTGTGATTTCACAGTCCTATCGGTTTTGTAAACACTGAATTAAAAATCGAAATTGCGATATCATGTGAAATTGAATCTATTATAGTAGCTTATACATCTATAATGGTTGTTTATTCTATAGAAAATTGTGAATAGAAAAGGAAAAAATACCTACTGCAGTCATTTAAAATATATAAATAAATAAATTGGAATCTGTTGAGAGGTCGAACGTTTTGGTAAGTTTATAGAATTTATTAAAATTGAATTACAATAAATTTGTTCGTAAACTTTGCGTAAAGAAACTGTAAAAATATTGTTTTGTTCTCTTTTATTGACTTGGGTATATATAAATTATATATTATTAAGTGTATAGCTGGCCTATTCGTGTATTTTTTCCCCTTAAATTAATATATATTTTTACTTTTTCACGATTTTTATTATTAGCTACTTTTGAGAGAACAACGATTTTTAATTCCCCCCCCCCCTCAAGAAGATTGTAAAACAATTCATAAGTAGCATTTTTAGTTTGAAAATAAATAGCTCGGGACTTATAAAATTTTCTCAGAAGAATATTTTTAAATTTATCGTTTTTGTCAGTTTTTTAAAAAATGTATTTTTTTTACTATCTCAAATAAAATGATTAGAAAGGAATAATATACTTTTTAGTTCCTCTATTATATTGCATATTTATAACCTATATTTTAACTAGCAACATATTCAAAACTTGATACACAAAGATTGATTTTAAATTATGCTGGCCGAGGCATATCTTTTGAATGTTCCAGCAACAGGATCTTGAGCAGTTTGTGGAAACACGTTTGATTATTAAAAGCATGCATTCTCAAAGTATCATTTAACATGCAATGTCAATGAAAGAAAGTATTACTTCTTAAAATTTGGATGATTATAGGATATACTTAGGATAAATGTGTCAGTACCAGGGCCGTAACTACTGCCAGGGCAGTGCCCCGGGGCTCCCAAGCCTGAGGGGCCCCAAACTGATGTTTAAAAAAATTATTGATTTTAATTTCTAGTCTAACTTTCTATAAAATGCCCAGCACCTGGCTAAAAGTTAGTAATTAAGAAAAATCCATCTGCTAGAGTTAATATTTTTGCATGTCCGTCGATATACTCCATAGGCTTCGCATGCAAAAGCAGCTCTAGAGCAGACAGCAGAATGTCGAGTCGAATATGTCATGTCGCCTCAGCATGTTTGCCGATCCCATCGAAGCTAGTAAGGAAGAAAACATGGACTTCTGATCGGTTGAATAATATAAAAAGCATGTAAAAAATTCTAGAAAATCTTTCATAAAATAAAAATAAAATATCAAAATCCATCTTTCAAAAGTTTTTTTAACTCAAACATATGATTAAGTTACATAAACTCAAAAATGAACCTACACTGTTAAAAATCTGCAGCATTTGCTGCATACTTACTCCACCGCTTCTATAGAATATCTCTACTCTGACCAATGAGAGTGCTTCATAATATTGTCAAGTAACCAGCCGTAATATTGTCAAGTAAATCTACAGCAAATGCTGCAGATTTTTATCAGTGTAAACAAAACGCTTTTTAAAGTATTTAATCAATCAGAAGTCCGTATTTCCTCCCCTATGCTAGCTTCAGTCGGATCGGCAAAAATTGTGTCGCCGCTAAGTGCCTTCCGAGTAGGGTTACCCAATTCTACGTTTGTTAGTCATTTTTTGGCTTATCATCCTGTGTATGTTTAAACATCGGCGTATGAAAAAAAACTTTGACCAGGGCAAAGTTTCATTTTGCCCCGGTGCAAGGGGCCTCACTAGTTTGCCCTGGGGCCACCAAGTTTATAGTTACGGCCCTGGTCAGTACTGAACACTTTTAAATTATTTCTTTTAAAATTATTTTTTCCCTTTATAATTATTATATTCCAGTGTTTTTCAATATTACATTAATCTATCAACAATATTTAACCATTCTTATAATCTCATTTCCCAATATGAATCAAAATTTAATTTTAAATAATAGAAATGTATAAAAACTCCCAAAAGCCCTGTAATGGGCACATATAAAAAAATAATAAATATAATTGTTTTTATAATTGCATTTAGAACTAGAATTTCATACAAATACATAAAATATAATTGTAATAAATATAATTGTTTTTATAATTGCATTTAGAACTAGAATTTCATACAAACATTCTTGTGAAACAAGATAGTTATTTTGAAATGTTTTTAATAATTAAAATACCAATGATTAATAAACTATTTGTGAATCATTCACTATTTGCATCAATTATTGTAATTATCAGAAGATCATTATTTTAATTATTTTAGATGGATAGTTTAAAATATTAAATATCAGACTTACAGCTGTTAAATTATTGAGACAGTGGGGATTTTAAAAGATAATAACAATAAAAAGAGTTTTGAAATATTAGTGTATAATTTTGTCTCATGGGAGAAGTCCCATATCCTGCGTAAGAAGTTACAAATCATAGTACAAGCGAATTCGTGCTAAAAAATTATAAACAAGTACAATTACTGCTAAGCCAGACATTAAAGACCGATCAAGTGAGTAGCAGGTAGCAGGTCTGAGTAAGACAAGTCTATTGTTGATGATAGGACTGAGGGTAATGAAAAGAGAATTTTTTCTACTATTGCTTTTGGGGGTGGGGCGGGGGATGGAGAGGAATTCTGTCTTCTAATGCTTCCCTACCTTCAGACAGGTCCATTATTTTGGCAGTATGCTAAGGCAGAAAGGTCTTTAAAGTTGGTCAAGCAGTAATGATCTAGAAAATGAAAAACATTGGTTTAAAAAATCTCTAAAATGTCACAGGAGCGATAAAATGCTCTCATAATATATAGCTCTTCATTTTTTATCACTGATGCAAGCTAGATCATTTAACAATGGTTGCCTTAAATATTAACAGATTTTTTTTTTCCCCTTGTGTTTGTGTGTGTGTGTGTGTGTAAATATATATATATATATATTTTTTTTATTGCCAACAAAAACTAGATAATTATTTAACAATGGCTGCCATAAATATTAACTGTTTGTTTTTGTTGTGTATATATTTTTTTCTTTTTTTTTTTTTTTTTTTTTTTAATATACTTTTATCGCTGATTCAAACTAGATAATTTAACAATGGCTGCCTCACTAGTTTTAACAAGTAATCTTCCAAAGACTACTTGATAAATATCATTTAATAATAATATTACAAATTTGAAAGAAATGGCATTGCGAGTTGGATAGTTTAAATATTAAATAAAATAATTTCAGAATAAAACTGTGGAACTGATGTTTGAGGCCACTGATCTGCAGATTTACTAGTTTCATGATTACTGTAACTTTCATATTACCGTATTTTCGGGCGTATGAGCCGCGGCGCATACGAGTTTAAAAGTATAAAATATTGTAGGTGCGGCTCTTACGCCGGGGCGGCAAGTACGATGATTTTTTTTTTTTTTTTTTTTTTTTTTTTTTTTTTTTTTTTTTTTTTGTCAAATGATTTTGACACGTTTTTTTCGTTTAATCAACAATTATATGCTCTCAAATTGGTATCAAAACATTTGAAAACGTCTCTCAACCGCAGGTGTCCGTGATGCGTTAGTTGTTTATTTTTAAACAATCAACATTATTCAAAAATAATGTTGGTCTCACCGGTTCTCATGTTAAAAATTATTATATTTTCCCCTCATCTATTAATGATTTTACCTGTAGGATATTGGAATGTACAGCTGTCACATTTTTTTCTTCTAATGATCCTCCTTCCAGTTAGAAAATAAAACTGCCCAAAGAGAGCTCAAATCCCGGTATAGAACTCTTTTGAAATAGACTTCCTATACATAGTAAAAACTTTAGAGAGCAAGATTTTTCTTTATTTTTTTCAATAACTCACTCTTTTTCTATCCGGCAAAAATAATCCAAACTTTGAAACCGGTCGAATCAGCAAGTTTTTTTTCCCCCAAATGAGTTAATTCAGGTGATAAACAACAAAAACGGGCCTGGGAATAATAAAAAAATAATAAAAGGCCGACTTCCGTGATAAACATTTAAAAGAAGCCAATAGAATATAAACAATTTTCAATGCATATGACTTTGCAAGAATAAGTTTAAATGTGCTACACGAGTCGATGTTAACTTGGCAACTTTAAGGGCTATTTCACCCACGTGCAAACATCGGCTAACTAATGTTAATCTCAAAGAAAAAAAAAGTGTCATTCTCATTCCATTATTTTTAAATGATATTTTTTGCTTTGGATAACGGAAGTCAATCTCCACAAAGAGTCTTTATTTTTTCGATTTTGTTTACAGGTTTTTTTATTAGTATACTTTCACTTTCGAAACTGGTTCTAAAAGTCAAAGTATACCACTAAAAACATCTGTAAACGAAATCGAAAAGGTGTCTTCTTAGGGATCAACATCTCAGATATAAAATACAAAGAAATCATTTAAGCATATTGAAATGCAAACGCATTTGAAAAAAAAAAAAAAAAAAAAAAAAAAAAAAATCCATAGGATTAACATTAGCGAGTAGATGTTTTTACTTGAGTGAAGCAGTCCGATCTATAGGGGGGGGGGGGGGATCAGTTCGGTCCGGCCCATATAAAATAATAATAATAATTAATAAATAAAAATAACAATCCGGCACCCGGAAAATTTAAAATATCCGCATCATCCAAGTGAATTTTTTCAATAGATTAATTTTTACTATGATATGGTTAAAAATTGTTTCGTACGAAAAGTTCTGAACAAAACTACTTATTTTATCCTTTTTTTTCCTTTTACTATGTTTATTTTTAAAGAAGTGCCTAATAAAAGCACTCAAGTAAGTATTTATAACTATAAAGCAAACGTGCAATTTTGTTATCTCTTGTTTCTGCTAATAAAAAAAAAAAGAGAGAGAGACACTGGTTATTTAAAGTCACCTTTTCTCCTCATCCTCTTCATGACTCAATGTGCGGACATGTTGCCCTTTGACCTTGATGCGTAAGTCGGCTAATATCGCATTGCTTCTGTTTTGTTTCTTTGAATACAGTAGAAAAAAAAAGAACGAAAATAGTTTTTTTTTACGCTAAGTGGATTTGTGGATTTTTTTTTTCTTTTCTTAATTTATATCTACATAATATAATCATCGAAATAACTTAAGATGAATATAAAGTCTAAATTTGAGCAAGAAATATTTAAACTTACAAAATTTTTGTAAATGAACAAGGATAGATGCGTATGTACCAAATAAAAAATAAACTAATCTACCACAAAAGGAATCATTAAATCAATTATCAATAGTTAAAATATTAAATAAAGATATGCAGGTATATATTTATATAAAGGAATTTGTAGTGCTGTAAGCTATTTAAGAATCGATTTTTTGCCGCAGGCATGATAAACAATTGTGGATTGTATTCGCTGTGGATAATGATTTGTAGTATTATACAATGGTTATATATATATTTATTAATCAATTGTGGTTTAACATGTGTAATTTAATTTTAGCATATGTGCTGTGTTTCAATGTAATTCGTATTTTATTATTTACTTCACCAATTTACTTGATCGTCATTTCTTTACACTGAGGAAAAAGTTGCTTTTTTTTTGGGGGGGGGGGGGCATGATATTGTTTTAAAATTATTTTTTAACAGATCTCGAAAATACGGTATCGCCGTGATCCCGCTGATTCTAAAATGTTGAGGTTCAACTGTATCATATTTTCGTTAAGAGGCTACTTCAGTCAAGCGACCCGCTCGTTAATGCTAATCCTATGGGAAACATTTATAAAGATATTTCGTTTGAATTTAAATATTTTTAAATGATTTTTGCATTGATTAACTCTGATAGATTTGTAGAAAGAACATTTTTCGCTTTTTGCTTACAGGTATTTTTCAATGAGGGCACTTTCATTTTGGGAGTCGGTTTCGAAAGTGAAAACAATCTTCAAAATCGAAAAAGTATAAAACGATCTGCATATAGATGGACTTGAACTATCCAATGCCCAAAAATCATTTAAAAATATTGAAATGCAAACACGATATCTTTATAAATTTCATCCATAGGATTAGCATTAAGGAGGTCTTTGTGTGTGACTGAAATAATATCTTAACTTAAAAAAAAAAAAAAAAAAAAAATCCTACACTAAAATTAATTTGAAAAAGTCTTTGATCGAAAATCTGACGGATTTTTGCTGGAAAGAACTAGAACTTTGTGGTGTTAATAGTGTTATTTATGACGGCCGATTATCTGCAGGAGGGATATAGGCCCTAGGATAAGTGCCCTCCGTGGGGGGTCTTTCTAAGGGAACCTAAACCGCATTTACACAAGGATGACCAAGATTCGAAGAAAAGTTTAGAACCTTGTGGAAAGAACTAGAAGTCTGTGGAAAGAGCACTTAGAATTGAACGCTACTAGGAAAAGATGCTAGGGAGGAAGCTAGCATCCTGCTGCGCTCCTCTCATTGGCGCAAGTAATTGCGCCTATTTCCGATTGGATTTTAATTGCGTACTACAAACACGTTTTTTTTTTCTTTTTAGCTGAGAATTATTTTACGGTACTGTTCTGCTCTTTTTGTCTGACGCTCTTATTTAAGCAATTTATTTATTTTTTTTCAAGTGAAAATGGCTCCCAAAAAGTTAAAAAGTTACACCGCCGCTTTCAAGCTTGCTGTGGTTGATAAGGCAGAGCTAATAGGTAATCGTGCTGCAGGACGAGAATATGGAGTTGATGAGCGTTGCGTAAGGAGATGGAGAGCTGAAAAATCTATTTTGAAGGAAATGCCAAAATCTAAGAGGGCACGAAGAAGTGGCGTTGTTGTTTGGCCAAATCTGGAGAGAAATTTAGCCAAGTGGGTAAAGGAGCAAAGGGAAAAAGGAATGCCCGTTTCAACTGTTCAGATACGGTTTCAAGCGAGGATTATGGCATCGAACATGGGATTTACAAATTTTAAAGGTAGTCCCAACTGGTGCTTTAGGTTCATGTCGAGAAATAATTTGTCTGTAAGAACCAGGACAACTGTGGGACAAGAACTGCCTGCAGATTGGGAAAAGACAAAAGCATCTTTTTTAAAGTATGTCGCTGAAAAAATCAAGGAAAACAACTTTTCAACAGCACAGATTATTAATATGGATGAAGTTCCATTAACTTTTGATTGCCCCCCCAGTAGAACTGTTAACACCATTGGGGAAAAAACAATCGGCATCGTAACAACTGGTAATGAGCGAACCTCATTTACCTGTGTTTTAGCTTGCGCTGCGAATGGAGACAAATTAAAACCACTAATTATTTTCAAGCGCAAAACTATGCCTAAGGCAAATTTTCCTTCCGACGTCGTAATACGGTGTAACGAAAAGGGATGGATGTCGGAGGAAATCATGTATGAGTGGCTGGCGGAAGTGTGGAGGAAAAGAAAAAATTCTTTTTTTCAGCCTAGTGGGCTTCTTATTATGGACTCAATGAGTGCCCACAAAGGTGATTCCGTAAAAACTGCTTTGAAAAAAGTCTCAGCCGAGCCAGCAATAATCCCTGGCGGATTAACTAAAGTTTTACAGCCTCTTGACTTGGCTGTGAATAAATCTTTCAAGTCCAAAGTAAGAAAACTGTGGGAAAAATGGATGATGGAAGGGCTACATTCATTTACAAATTCTGGAAAAATGCGCAAAGCCACTTACGAAGAAGTAGCGTCGTGGGTTTCATCGGCATGGAAAGACATTAGTGCTAAAACTATTATGTCGGGCTTCAAAGCAGCCAATATCATAGAAAATACAGTTAGTGATGATTCATCTGAATCTGATGATAGTGAAGATGAAAATTGTGACGTATTAACTGATAAACAATTTTTAGAACTATTTAATTCCGACAGTGAAAATTCCGATTTTGATGGATTTGAAGATTTTTAAACATGTTGATAAAATCTTGTATATATTTTTTTCTATATTTTCACTTCATTCCAATAATAATTTTTCATATTTTAAAGATATTTTGAAGTAGTGTTCTCTTATTATATGTAATCCAATATTTTTTTAGAAAATTTTATAAATATTACAAAAAATTGAAATCTTAATATTAAAATTACATACCTGCTATTTATAACGGATCAGTGATAGGAAACGTTATTAAATTGAAAAACAAATACATAATAATAATAAATCAACAGTCAAGGGAAAAATGATTCTGCAATATTTACAGGTAAGATTATAATATTATAAATAAGTTTCTGATATTTATTATATTTTTCTCTGTTTGTTATTGATCCAGTGACAAAATGTTGCTTTTTTTGCAGTAATCTGAGGAGTTAACATAAACTAGTATGCATTTAAAAAATATTTTCTTATAGCAATACGCTTTATTACATCACATTTTTCAGTAATATTTTTACTACAGTTTTTAAGGCATTTGCATACATTAAATCTAAGTGTCTTTCGTCCAATGATTTTTTTCTTCAACAGCTTATTTTATTTATTTTATTTTTTTCGTCAGTGTCTCTATACGATATTTCTTTACATTTTAAATATATTTTTTAGGCACTTAAGTGAAAAAAATTTTTTTTTTTTTAACTGTTCAAGTGAAAATATTTTATATACTGTAACAGTCTCTAAAATCTGGAAACCTCAAATACAGATAGCATAAATGATCATCAAATGTTTTATATTTATATAGTTCAGTTATCCTATCTTATCGACAGATGGCAGCACCAAAAATGTATTTAACTTTTTAGTATAATCTAGATTATATTCTGCATTTTGCCGACAGATGGCCGTACCAATCATTTCTTCTAATTCATTTCCAAGTTTATTTATCTTGATATAGTAAAATAAGAAAACAAAGAAATATCAACAGAAAAATTCATAAACAGTTTATATAAAATATTAGGCCTGGAACAAAGGAATTTTATTACAGAGATTGAGCTAATATCATTGTAATTGGGGAAAAAGTAATGACCAGTAGGCCTAAATTAAAGCAACTAAATACTAACATATAAATAAAATCGTAATCGTGAAAATGCTCTGTGTATATTTAATTTTAATAAGATTAAATGCTTGGCTTTGCTGTTAAATAACTTAATGTGCCATTTATGATTTTTTTTAATAAATATGTGATTTTTTTTCTTTTTTAATGATGATTTTCAATAATTTTTACTTACATTTTAAAGTTGTTTTTTGAAGATCACTAAAATTCGGAAATAACTAAAAGCCGCGTCTACGAACGATTTCGGAATTTAGAGATTTATACTGTATAAATATCAGCAGCTTGGGTGCGGCGCTTACGATGGTGCGGCGCTTACGTCGATGTACTTTTTTTTTTTAACAGATTGTCATTGGTGCGACGCTTACGGTGGGTGCGGCGGGTATTCCCGAAAATACGGTATTATTATTTTTATTTATTTATTTATTTTTCCAGGGGTGAATAAGAAAACATTTAAGACAGGATAACTTAATTGTTTTTATTTAAATGGGTAGGATTGTATTTTCAGCATTGTCTACATGGGATGGCCATTTCTGGAAAAAGTCTAATTAAAACTGTCTCAGTAATGGACACCATTTCTTAAAACCTTAAAAATAAATAACATTTTGTAAATGGCCATTAGTATATAAAATTCAGAGTTTTCTATTATTACAGAGTTTCCCCCAGAGGGTTTCAGGGGGGCGCTCCGCCCCTTTTGCCCCTTAGTTTGAAAAATAGCGCCCCTCTTGCCCTTCATCCAAAAACTAGCGCCCCTCTTGTCATTCATTCAAAAAAATAGCGCCCTTCTTGCCCCACATTTGAAAAAATGCAACCCTCCAGCGATGATCCGAACGCGCTAGAGCGCGTAAATTACGAAAAAAATCGGCGATGGAACGCAAAAAATAGCCTCATACGCGTCCCGTAGGACGGGTAATTTCGTCAAAAAATCGCTAAAAAACGCCAAATTTCGTTAAAAATTGCGAAATAACGACTACTTTCCAGCAGGATTTGCAAAAAATGGCTAATTTCGTCAAAAAATTTCAAAAAACGGCAATTTCCTCAAAAGATCGTGGAAAAAAGATAAATTTCTTCCAAAAATCGCAATAAAATGGAAAATTTTGTCAAATGAGTCGCAAAGCGTCAACTTTCGTCAAAAAATAGTGATAAAGCGGCAGATTTCGTCAAAAGATTTGCGAAAAAACGGCAAATTTCATCGAAAAATCACAATAAAGCGGAAAATTCTGTGAGAAGTTCTGTTTTTTAGCGATATTTTAATGAGATTTGTTGTTTTTTTGCGATTCTTTAGCAAAATATGCCGCTTTTTGCAATCCTTTAACAAAATCAGTAGTTTTTTGCGATCTTTTAACAAAATTGGCTGTTTTTTCATGATCTTTTAAGAATATTTGCTGTTTTTTCGCGATCTTTTAACAAAATTTACTTCTTTTTTTTTTTTTTTTTTTCAGTTTTTTGATGAAATTTCTGTTTTTTCATAGTTTTTTTAACCGCTTGATCCTCGATTCAACTCTGTAAAAGTGCCCTTAAAAATGAAAAAGTGCCCTGAAAAATGTAAATGTACCCTAAAAATTATAAAAAGTGCCCTGCCCTTTTTTAAACCTGGGGGAAACTCTGATTATTACTCAAACAAAAACATTCAAATTTTGCAAGAAAATAAAGAATATATAAATTTATTGAATGAAGCTCTTAGCATCTTCATTAAGATTTTCACTGAAAAACAGCAGGACTTTGACACCTTATTTTCTGATTCCAGATTGGTTTGATTAAAAGTGCCAATAATAACCAAGATTTAAAAAACATGCATGAGAAAATTATAAAAAAAAATAACTAAAGCTAAGTATTTATTAATTAATTTTTTATGAACCAAAACATCAAAGGGTTGTCCATTACTGGCTCTATCCTATATACATATTTTAGCGGTACTTTTTTGTTATACCTACACCATACCAAAATGTTATGTTAATGTGTCATATATTTTAACTGTGATCGTGATCACGTAAATGATTTTTATTATAAACTATGCTTGGGACAATATTTACTTTAAATAAATTACACTGATCAGGGCTCAAAAAATAGCGATCCCGGGGAACCCAGAAATCATTTCTGGGAACGTATGTTTTTTCATTCAGGTTCCCGGCTGAGAACCTAAAAAATCGTCATGATCGCCAACGATGTCGCACATGCGTTATATCGCGTAAATTACGCAAAAATATTGCTCTTGAGCAGTCCGTGGTATGTGTAATTTCGTCAAAATATTACGGAAAAGTCCTGAATTTCGTCAAAAAATCGGAAAAAACGGCAAATTTCATTTTAAAAAATCAAGCGAAAAAACGGAAAATTTTGTCAAAAAATCACTCTAAAACGGCAAATTTCGACAAAAAATATTGAGAAAACAACAGATTTCGACAAAAGATCGCGAAATGCAACGCAAAATTTCATTTAAAAGTCGTAAAAAAAACGCAGATTTCGTTAAAAAAAATCGTGAAAAAACGGCAGATTTAGTTAAAAAATCTGGAAAAAACGACAGGTTTCGTAAAAAAAAAAAAGGCAGGTTTTGTTCAAATATTGCGATAAATCGGCAAGTTTTGTTAAAACATCGCAATAAAACGACAGATTTTGTCAAAAGATCGCGAAAAAACTGCAGATTTTGTCAAAAGAATTGCGAAAAAACGTCAAATTTCATCAAAATACTCATACATAAATTTTATTGGGAACCTACATTTTTCATCTGGGAACCTATACTTTTCATGTAGGTTCCCAGCTGGGAACCTCAACATTTTTGGAATTTTCGAGCCCTGCTGATAATTCTCCAAAACATAAATTTAGCATAATTTGGAATTATTATTAAAAAAAAAGTCTGATTTGACTTACAAGAGAAATGTGTTATGAATACAAGTATCTATTTCAAATGCAAAACAGAATTTTTGAATGGCCTCTTTGTCATTTTTTGGCAGAACATTTGCAGAATGAATGGACATCTGCCTAAGGAAAAGTATCCAATTTTTCGTTAACTGTATGTCTCTGTTTCAAGTCTTGAAATAAATTTAAAAATGCAAACCCTTTTATAATACTATTTGGGGAACCTTTCATCATGTTTGTTTTAGTTTGACAAATGTGATAACACATCCCCTACAGAAAAAAGCAATGGTGATTGCCCTAATCAAGGAGCTAGTTCATCTTTGGTTGGCCGAGGCACCAAACATATTTAAAAATAAGAATTTCAATCAGTATGAATACTGGAAGCAACCGATGGGCTTTTATTATTGTAGTGATTAGCGAATAAGTGTCAAAAATACTATGAATTCATTCATAGTATTTTTGACACTTATTCTTAAAAATAAGTGTTAAATTCAGGAGGACATCCCCCCCCCCCAAGGGTACAAAAATCTAGGCACCAGCAGGCAGTCAATTCAAACAAAGAAAACTTTTAAATTTTAGTGGTAAGAAACTGCCTGCTGGCGCCTAGATTTTTGCCTCCTGCCCCCCCCCCCCCCCCTTTCTGGTAGATTTGAGATTTTGTGTTTTCTGTGATCAAAAAGTGAATATTTGGGGAAGCTTTCATTATGTTTGTTTTAGTATGACAAATGAGATAATACCTCCCCTACAGAAAAAAACAATAGTGATTGCCCTAATCAAGGAGCTAGTTCATTTTTGGTTGGCCAAGGCACCATACATATTATATCTAAAAATAAGAATTTAAATCAGTGTGAATACTGAAAGCAACTTATGGGCTTTTATTATTGTAGCATTTAGCAAATTCGTATTATTTTTGACACTATTTCTCAAAAATCAGTGTTGAATAAAATATCCTCCCTCCCATTCTCCTCCACCCTCCCATAGCAATAGGATACCCAGCCTTACCTCTTCTGGAAGGTTTGAGATTTTGTGTTTTCAATGATCAAAAAGTACGATTTCTCCCACTTCCTCAGAACACTGTGATGTTCTTCCCCCGGAGCCACAAAAATCTTTCCCAGAGAAAAGTATCAGAATTCAGTACAGCAAAAAAAGGTTCGTAAAACATGGATTGTATAAATTAATCTGTGCATTTAATATAATTACCTCTACTTTTAAATAACTTTGTCTAAAAGGAATATAAATTTCTTAGTCATTTTTTTTTTTTCAATTTCAAATATTGAAATGATTTAAGAATTTAAACTTTAATGTAATTTTGGGAAACTTTTCATCATGTTTGTTTTAGTATGACAAATGTGATTTAAAAAAATTCCCTAGAAAAAAAAACTGGTGATTGCCCTAATCAAGGAGCTAGTTCATCTTTGGTTGGCCGAGGCACCATACATAGTGTAATTCTAAAAATAAGAACTTAAATTAGTGTCAGTATGGACAGTGGCACAGCCAAGGGGGGGGGGGGGGGTTAACCCCCCCCCCCCATGATCAGAGATTTTTTTTTCCAGTCATTTATTCATTTTTTTTTCTTTCCCTCTCTCCAGGAAAAACAACACTTTCAAAAAGATTATCGGTTCAGAAGTATTCGACAAGCCAAAATCTGTATTTTAAGCCATTTCTTCCCTCCCAATAGTCCAACCAAGGGGAAGGGGTTAGATGTTACACCCCCCCCCCCCCCCCAACACCAACTCAGATTCAGATTATTTTCCCTTCATTTATTTAATTTCCCCCTTTTCTTTTCAAAGACAATACCACCGATTCAAACAAATTATCCGATGGTTTCGGCCGAAATCTGTATTTTAAGCCTCCTTTTCCCTCCCCATTTCTGAGAATGAGGGGTATTTCACAAGTGTAGGAGTGACTGAAGTGTCTTTACGGGAAACAAGTTTCTTCACATTCTTCATCACAGTTTTGGTAAGTGAAGATGACCATATGCCTAAAATGCTAAAGTTGTAAAACTCATTTAAAAGAATAAGCACGTTATAGCTAAGTAGCATTTAGCATACAAAGTAATGTCACTCGCACAGAGATTGATGATGTTACAACCCCCCTCCGTACAGATGTGAACCTCCCAAAGCTGGATACTTCTTTTGTCGGCTTTAGGACCTCCTATCTTCTGCTGACGTCGGAAAGAAGAAATAAGCGGAATCCTGTCTTTTTAATGGTTTTTCTATTGGCCCAGCAGAGCAAGGCAATTCTGCTTTGTATTAACCCATTACGAATTGACACTTTAAAAAACCCTTTTATATAAGAGTCCATTTTGTAGAAGATATGCTGGCCGAAACTGGAGGAATAAAATAAATCCACTCTTTAATTGTCAATCTGTCACTACCAAGAATGAGAGGTTGCAATGAAATAAGTTTAGCTCCCTTCTTTTGCATCTATTCAGAAATCTGTGTTTCACTTCTGTCTCTCTCTCTCTCTCTTTTTTCTACTTTCATAATTGTCTGGGTTTGTGTTTGTGTGCTTTTTTTTTTTTATAGCATAGTGGAAAAGAAAAAAAAAAAAAGAATATTTTGGTTTTGCATTTGCTACCACAATGTCCGCTTCGAAACCTGGCAAAAATAAGATTCAAAATGATATTATATCGTATTTTGAGAAGAAAAAATCTAAAATAGAGAATATATAAATAATGTAAACACTCCTCAATGTTCAAGTGAAAAGGATCTGGACTCTGTAGATTGCAGTGAAAACTCAACGTTTAATTATACTCAACCTATTACTGCTGATTTAGGATTAAATAATAATTCTTTGAGCGAAAAAACTAATTTTAAAATAGACTGTACTGGCCATGATTTTGGATTATATTTTGGATCTGGAAAGCAGGGAAGAATTATTTATTTTCTTAATTTTATGATGCATTTCTTCTTTTCAAAACAGACATGCCTTTTTAGAGTGTAAAATTCTTCAGTTTTTAAGTTCTTAAATAGACAGTTCAAATAAGATGAAAGACGTTGAAAAAATAAAAACATTGACAGAATTTTATGATTCTCAAGATAATGTCACAGGGGAAGTAATTTTCTGGCACCAATTTTTAGCATCTTATACGCACGGGTGCAGAATATGTCCGATCCGGCGATCTAGGATTGGGGGAAATTTTAACCACCTGGGGGAAATTCTGCTGAAACATATACAATTGATTTAGATTTTAAGAACGAATTCTTTAATTTCCTGAGATAGAAAACTTTCACTACAAATAAAAAGATCTGTATGGCAAATTCCAGAAAATCTATGTCAGAATATGTATTGTATATTTGGGGTGATTCTATTTCGAATTTCACTTCTGCCATATATATTCAAAGTCTAAGTTGAAAAATAAATGTTCGTAGTATCGTATAGTACTATCTACGATAGTACAGCAATTACCGATAACATAAAGTACAATTTTGGGGAAATTTTCATGTGGATTGGGAGAAATTTTGGGAGTAGAAACATTTTCTGCACCCCTGCTTATACGGAACAATCCCGGAATGCTATAGATGCTCTTTGTACGTATATGCAATAAAACGCTTTTTCCGAGTATACATATTCTATTAACTATATTGGCTACATTGTCAGTTACCACATGCAGTAATGAACGCTCTTTCTCAACATTAAAGATTTTGAAATCTTACTTGAGAAATTCTGTCATAAGAAGACAGATTAAATGGCCTAGCGCTAATGTACATCCATAAAGATATACAAATATCAGAAGAAGATGTTTTAGATAATCTTGCGAAAACCCCAAGAAAAATGGAAATAAAATAAATGTTTTTGTACTAAAGCATGAAATATCATTTATTTTTCATTTTTATTGCTTTTCTTGTTTTAATTTTCATTCTTTTTTTCTTGTTTGGTACATTTTGAAAAAATGGTAATTAGTTTTAAGTTAATTTCATTAATTAATTATTATTAATTAATATTAACAATATAATTAATAATATGTTTAAAATGAAAGACATTTTTGAAAAAAGGCTAAAATTTTTGATTCTGAACCCCCTCCCCCCCCCCCCCCCAAAAAAAAAAAAAAAAAAAAAAAAAAGTTTTCCTGGCTGCGCCACTGAGTATGGATAGTAACCTATGAGCTTTTATCATCGTATAATCAACTCATTGTAACTTTGACACTTATTCGCAAACATTATTCATAGGTGTTGTGTTGTTTTTATGATGGCCAATTATCTGCACAAGGGATATAGAGCCAAGGAAGAGTGTCCTCCATGGGGTTCTTTCAAAGGAAACCTAATCCGTATTTATTCAAGAATATCCAAGATTCAAGTTAACAACACTTAAAACTTTGAACAATTAGGCTGACACGCGTAATTGGGTTTAAACCCGCCACCTCCTGTCTACCAACTTCAAGAGCAGAACCTCTTGGTCACTAATGGGACTATTAATCATGAGATTTTCATGGAATCTTAATTAATATGTGCACAGTAGACTCCCTCAAATCTGTATAGCTTGGAACCAGAGGACAGAGGTTGTGTGGGTTTTAGAATTTTGTGAATTCTGGTCACTGCTTTGTTTACAATTTTGTACAGTAATTTGAATGTAATAATGCAATTGAAATCATATTAAAAGCTTGCAATATAGTAAAACGTTAAAATAATTAAGGAATTAAATAAAATGATAAAAAACAAGATATATTAAAAATTATTAAAATTCAAGTGAATAATTAATAATGTATAATTAAATATGCATAATAAAAATGAGATACATTTTCCTTGAATTATTCAATGAAACTTGCCTCACAAAGGTATTCTATTAATTCTCATCAAAATCATAAAGCAAGGAAGTTTTATTTTGTGTTTAACTAGTCTTACTAACCAAAAAAGCTTGATTATTACATAAATATATTTGGTTAAAAGATTGTGATTACCTGTGATATTAGCAATATATTTTTTTTCTTTTTCAGGAATAAAATATACTATGAAAAATCATGTGTTCAACCATATTATCGAGAATTATATACTAAAACATATACAAATATAAGCTAAAAAATTCTGTAATTTTGTCTGTACATCTGAATTAAAAGTTTTATTATTTACATCTATCATGATGCGCAGATTTTAGTTATTTGCAAGTTTGAGAAAGTGTACTCTACTAATTTTATTGTAACCATACTTAATTTTAAATAACTTTGTCAAGGAGTATAAATTTCATTTTATTTAGTGAAATTAAACATTAAATGGATCTAAAAGTTTATACTTTTCTATAATTTTGGGTAAATAATTTATTATGTTTGTTTCAAACCACAAATACCGGGTGAGCAAAAAGTCCGTAAAAACTTTAAAAATTCATAAAAACCGAAATGAAAAACGGTTTGCAGGGTTAGTATCTATAGGTCACGGGGATTTTTTTTAAGACATGAAAAAAAAAAAATTCAAAAAACAGTCAATAGGTGGCGCTGACGTACCCAAATCAAAGAAAAGATACCCAAATAAAGAACAGAATGTTTCCAAATCGTTTATTTGACCTGTATGTGTTCCACATGACCACCACCACAGGGGATGACACATTGGAGTCGAGTCACAAATCCAGCAACTGCAGAGTGTAGCAGGTCTGGATGTATACATGACACTTCTCGCCGGGTTGCATCTTTCAGCTCCGACAGATTAGATGGACTAGATCGATACACTCGGGATTTCAAATACCCCCATAACCAGAAATCTGCCGGGGTCAAATCTGGAGACCGAGGAGGCCATGGGAACTTGCAACCCCTGCTGATGATATTGTCTTCCCCGAACGTCTGTATCAGGAATTCCTTGACAGATGTACCAATGTGACAAGGTGCTCCATCTTGCATGAATGTGACGGTAGAAAGCGCATCTTTTTCACGCAAACATGGCATGACCTTCTCACGCAGAAGCATTAAATAACGCTGAGCGTTTACCGTAATTGTTTTCCACCCATTTATTCGGCAAGGTGTTTCAAAGAAGAAGGGTCCTATGATAAATGAACTTGTGAATCCACACCACACAGTAACTTTTGGGGAATGCAATGGTTTCTGAGTGTATTCATGTGGATTAGATGTCGCCCAGATTCGACAGTTATGGGTATTAACGTCTCCATGAAGCAAAAAATAAGCTTTATCTGTCCAAAAGATGTTAAAGACCCATGTGGGATTCTGATCAATTTTAGAGAAAGCCCACCTCGCAAATGCTTCTCTCTGTGCAGTATCTGCTGGTAAAAGTTCATGGCATGACTGTAATCTGTATGGGTAAAAATTGAGTATTCCATGAAGAATATTACGGACAGATGACTGGGGTAAGCCTAAGCGTCTGGCTGCTTCACGAGCACTGCTGGTCCCCGCAGCTGAATCGGACGCTAATACTTCCATTTCGGCTGCAACACACGGAAGCGGACCTTCATTAAAGATGGTCGTCCGGATCTTACACGATCCTCCAACGTTCCTGTTTCCTCAAACCGCCGAACAAGCTTTATGAGGCCTGCTGCTGTTAAAGGCCCCTTTCCCGTCCTCAAATCCTTTTGAAATCGGAATTTACGCAAAGCAATAGTCGCTGATTCCTTGTTCATGTAAAATAACTTCACCAACAAAGCTTTGTTCTTCGCAGTGAGCATCCTTGATCAAGTTCACGTACTCACAACGGTGAACTAGTTGTGGATTAGGAGCGCAAGCTCTTATAACCGGTTCATTTGCATATTTCCGCGGAAATCGCAAGTACCAGTGCCATCTGTCGGCTGTTTTTTGAATTATTTTTTATTTCTGTCTTAAAAAAATCCCCGTGACCTATGGATGCTAACCCTGCAAACCGTTTTTCATTTCGGTTATTTTTTCGGTTTTTATGAATTTTTAAAGTTTTTACGGACTTTTTGCTCTCCTTGTATAGTAAGATATTCACTTATAGAAAATAAAATGGTGATTGCCCTAATCAAGCAAATAGTTATTTTTTGGTTGGCCAAGGCACCAATGTTCCATATTCTAATTCTAAAAATAAGAATTTAAATTGGTGTAAGTGCTGATAACAATCTTGGAGTTTTATAATTGTAGAGTCATAGTATTTCATTGTATTAAAGTCCTAAATTTCCTGAAGGCATTTCAAGTAGGGTTGGAGGGGATACTCTCTGGAATCACTGGCGTATATATTATCAAGGTAAACTGAACTCTTTTTTTCGAATATTCTACTTATAGAAATATATGTAATTCTAGGACAGTTTTGAATGGAAAATGCATTATGATTTGAAAACAGTATAAAACATGCAGCTATTGCATGTATTTTTTACATTGATTTGGAATTTGCAACATGTAAATCAATCAAAACAACAGAACTTCTGTTTTCAAAAATCAAGAAGGAGAGGGGAGGGGACAAAAAAGAAAAAAAAAATTAGAGGACTCAAAAGATGTTATTGGAAAACAGAGTAGGGCACATCAGCAGTTTAAATGAAAAGGAGAGGGCACAACAGCCTTTGAAAAACATCAAATGGGAACACTAGTTATTAGTCGTCAAATGCAACTAAATTATGTGTTTGAAGACTACAAAATTATATATGTCATATAAGGAAGCTTCTGGAGGGGGGGGGGGGGAGATTATTGTAATTGTACTAATGATTTATTTTATTTTTCGATATTCTTTTCTTAGATGCAGGTTTTATATAGCTACATACAGTGTTTCATTTCTTATATTTTGAATATGTGTTATTTCAGGCTTTATAGAAAGCAGCATCTGTTGTTTAACTCTACCTGATAAAATAACTGATAAAGGGCACATCTATTGTCATCATGGCTGCAATGGAAAGTATCCTTTGAATTTATTGTTAAAACTTATTCTCCTGTTTTATTATTATTGTTTTATATCAAATATTAAATGAAAGAATTTAAATATTTCTATTATAAAAGGTTATTGCTGGCTGTGTCATGAAATTAATTATAGTCCTGGCATAAAAAATCGGCATTTCAAGGATAAATGTCTTGTTTTCATTTTTCCTTTGTTGTCATGTTATTAGCCCTTTAACTGCCGAAGCTTTAAGAAAATAATCATAAACTTTTGTGCTAAAAAAAAAAAAAAAAAAAAAGATTTTAGAAATTTATTTTCTTTTTATTTAATGATAAAAGTTCATTTTTGCTATAAAAACAAATTTTTTACTCAAAAAAGTGGTTGTTCGATAGTTAATTTCAGAAATATGCATTTATTTGAGCGAGACGTATATATACGCCCGGGGCAGTTAAGGGGTTAGACGATGCTAGTACCTCATCCCGTTTTCTCTACAACACCTCTGCAAAACTAACTTGAGTATGAGTAACTAGAGTATGAGTTACTGTGATATTTGATCAATTGGATTTCTCAAATTGTGTGAAAAAAAAAAAGAAAAACAGTCATTTGGTCATGTGGCTGTTATTATTGTTACTAACCTAAGATAAGGACTGAGGAGTGACCAAGGAAAGAGGGAAATTTGTCCTTGAAAAGGCAATTTTTCCTGCCGCAACCATAGTAAATGTTTGTCTATACATAAAGATTTATCTACTTATATGTTTAACTGCTGAAGCGTAAATGAATGGTAAAAGTGTCGATTTTGAGTCTGGATAGTTTGGGTTTGTTCAAACATTTCTTAAAGTTAAGAAATGTTTGTTTTGATAAAGTAAAGATTATTTCTCATTGTTCAAATCTGCAAAAAGCACTCATAAGGGAATCTATAGAAATTGGTTTCAGGAAGAAAGAAGTATGCAATGACAATATGTCCTTTCAAATACCTACTATCTGGTTTAATATTTTAAAAGAAATACTTTTGTAAGTTTCTTCCATGTTTTTGTCATTGCTGTATTGTCTACTGAGTGATGGCAACTGGTACATGTTTTTATTTTTGAATCTTGGCCTTTAATGTTTATTTAGTATAATTTTTGTCAATTTATAGTATGCCAATCTGTTTTTAATGCAAATTATTTCTCCTTTAAAAATATACCTCTGAAGATGACTCATTAGATGAGTTCGAAATGTTAGGAATTTTTAATCTTTAATAAATTGTTTTTACGCTGATAAGTAATAATTTTTGCTTTTAACTTGAAAAAAAAAAAAAGACTAATATCCAATTATTCTTTTAAACTATTTTTTAAATTGTATTAAAGCCTTTAAATATTTTGAAATATATTTTCACTTTAGTTAAAAAATGAAAAAAACTCTCAAACAAATGATTTTTTCTTTTATTAACTAGACCAGAGCACGAAATTTCCACTCGCCAGCTCGCCATTAACGAGTAAATATTTAAGGTAGGTGAGTAAGTTTCGTCTTTTAAAATGTTGAGCTTTAAATCGAACAATTCACAGCGATACACAGAAGTATTTCAAAAGGAATCGATGGTATTTATTTTCCTAAAGAAGTAAAGTGCTCCGTCGCCTATTTCTTTGTCTTTTCTACGAAGGAATGAAATTCCCTGCCTGCATTCACCCCCCCCCAGGGGGCCGTAGCTAGAAGTGATATATAGGGGGGGGGGCTCATAATTTTTTCTTTCTCTCTGATGCAGAAAGATAAATAAGTGCCTATTCACATCATAGGTACTATGTTTCTCATTAAACTATTGTAATAACTTCATTCTATACTAATTGAGTGTATAACTGGTGCAAAATTAAACATCATGTTTGCTTCATGTGTGGAAATAGGATGAGGGAATGTTGAATTACTTATTTTAGACGCAATTTAATAATTATCCTAAATTGTGAAAGGGTCTCAAAACTAAATTAGATTTTTGAACAGAATTTCATTTGAATTTTTGAAGCAGAACTTTATTTAGTGACCTTGAACTCTTTGCCAGGGGGGGCCTCAAAATATTTTAGGGGGGGCTGAGCCGCCCATTAGAGATGAGTTCGGGCTCGTTTTTCGGGGCCCAAGCCCGACGATGTTAAGTCCGAGCCCGAAAATTTTTTTGTCACCAGAGCCCGAACCCGAGCCCGATACCAAAAATACATAAAATAAAATTGTATTGTATTTAAAAATTGTTTCAAAAGTAATATCTCATTTTTAAAAACTTCTTACATAGATATGATTTTTAAACGAAAATTTAAATTCCTTCTTATCAAAATTCGTATAAAATAAAAATATACTTCATATTTAAAAGTATTCTCATATTCTTTCCTCCTTTAACAAGCAAATTTGATGGAAACGTTTTTGTTTAATGAATAAATGCATGAAATTTGCAGAAATTACTATTTGTAAGCTAGCGAATCGAACAACCTTTTTCAATTTTCTGTAAAAAGTGTACATATTTCATTATAATGGATTCTTTTCTCATAACAATCTTCCATGATTGACAGATACCTGAAAATCAACATAAATTAAAAAAGTGACATTGTTATTTTAAAGGTCCTATGTTTTTATAGAAAAAGAGGAAACACTGATTGATTGCTTTCTGTTGGAATAACATGGTAATAAAATTTACTTACGGAGAAAAGTGACTTCGAGAAGCAACAGCGTTCTCAGCATTAGCAGAATTCATATTCATGATGACAAATGCATATAATAATCACTAAAGTTATTTTCATAAGAAAAGCGACTATGCTTCATGCACAATCGAGTATTAAATAAATTTGAAAACCTCCAGCTAATTCTTGTCTACCAAAAACAGAAGAAAATATTATCTTCGTGTTATGTAACTAAATAATAAATAAATAAACGATCCCATTAAAAATTATGTTCTGCAAACGAAAAACGAACAAAGATTAAATTTATTGTTGTGTTTGTTATGATTGGCGCCATATAACTAGATCGTTGGAGGAAGTTTCGCAGACATAAATCTGTAATTATAACAAATTTTCATTTGAAACTGCAATGAAATACTAAAATAAATAAACAAGCATTCAGTTCTCCCGTCATTTTGATAAAAAAGAAATAAAATGACTTGAAAAGGAATAAGTAAGCAATTTTAAGTGGAAAAAGTTATTTCAATCTTTTCTACACATGAGTAAATAAATTTTTCCGGCTTTAGAAACAACAACTCTGCGGGTTGACTTGAACTTCTGTTATGGTGCCATGTACCGGCATCAATATAAACAACAAAAATTTTCAATTGAAACTAATGTTTAAAGAAATAAATAAAAATTGCCGAAGGTAATAATGCGATTAGATAATTTTTAAAATGTTTCCATTATATTCAATAGATATAAATAGAAGGAATATTTTTATTATGATTTCTTTGCTAGAATTCAAATTTAGTTTTATTGATTTTTTAAGATGTTAACATTTATCTGCTTAATTTTTTAAATTTTGTTTTTTATAATAAGTAAAGTTTTTTTTTTCTTTTCATATGTAATGGTTATATGAGATGTTATCATGACTTCATTATTAAGACTGAAAATTTTTATTATTTTTTAAAATTTTAATACTTTGTAAAATTTCAGAAATTGTGCTTTTTTTTTTTTTTTTTTTTTTTTTTTTTTGCTAATTATTATTATTGTTGTGATAAATACTTCTGTGTTTTGCACTATTGTTGAAGCAGTTCAGAAATTGTATATCAAGTTAAAAAAAGAAAAAGAAAAGGAAAAACTCATCATTTGTAAAAATCTGTTGCTATTGTAAAATAGGCTTTTGTACAATACAAACTCTTCAATAATAAAATCTTCATTCTATTTGTTTGTATGAAGTCTTATAAAAATGCAACGGGTCAAAATTCCATCTTTTTTGACGGGGCTTATATATTATTTATTAAAATAAAATTCTTATTTAAATATGATAGAATGAACTATCCCACAATTAAAATTTTACATTACATCATCTTTTAATATTTAAAGTTTCATTTCAATGCAATATTATTAAATATAATTGTTTAAAACAAATGATAAATAAGAATTGTGAAAAAAATTTTGTTTGCACATACAGTAATTTCTCCAGGTATTTTTCATGGAGTATACTTAAACTGAGAATTTTTATTAAGTATCAAATGGAATATTTTATGATGTAAATAAAAATAATCTGTAATAATTTTTCATTACTTTAACAAGAAATAACAGAACTGATTTTTCAAAAGTCCTTCCGGCAATGCCGGGAGGAAGAGGTAGCTTTCATATACTTATATATTTATTTATTTATTTTAAGGTAAGTTACATTGTTCAAAAATACTAAGCTCAAATTAGTGGAAATAATCTTATAAAATTAGTGATTTTATAAGATTGAAACTAGTTTTTGTCAAGACTGAATATTAATAGGAATTTTTAGAAATTAGTCATCTTTTATTTAACCTGGTTTTATTTTAAGCGATTTAGAGAGTCACCAAATTCCACGATATCATAAAGTGTATGTCATTTTAAAGCAACATTGTGGATCGTTCAGATCAGACCGTTTCAAAATGTCAGCCATAAGCAAAATGCAAAGTGCTATAACTCAGTCATTTTTTAAGATATAGACAAAATAAAAAGTGTTCTGGAATTGTTGTTTTAAGTTATAACACGTAAAAGAAAAATATTTTTCAATTTTTAAATTTTTCGCATTTAATTTTAAATTTTAAATTTTTTAAAAAATTTAAAATGGCCACCATTTTGAAACAAAATGGTGGATGATGCTGGCCAACGAACTCGGACGAGACATTTGTATATACTATGTACATCCCAAGTTTCATTGAAATCGGTTCATAAATACGCATGTTATCACGTGACAAAAATCAGATCGTTTCAAAATGTCAGACATAAGAAAAATTCAAAGTGCTATAACTCAATCATTTTGTAAGATATAGACAAAATAAAACGTGTTCTGGAATCGTTGTTTCAAGTTCTAACACGTAAAAGAAAAATATTTTTCAAATTTTGATTTTTTCGCATTTAATTTTAAATTTAAAAAAATTTTTAAAATTTAAAATGGCCACCATTTTGAAACAAAATGGCGGATGATGCTGGCCAACAAACTCGGTCGAGACATTTGTATGTACTATGTACATACCAAGTTTCATTGAAATCGGTTCATAAATACGCGTGTTATCACGTGACAAAAATCAGATCGTTTCAAAATGTCAGCCATAAGAAAAATTCAAAGTGCTATAACTCAATCATTTTTTAAGATATAGACAAAATAAAAAATGTTCTGGAATCTTTGTTTTAAGTTCTAACATGTAAAAGGAAAATATTTTTTAACTTTTTATTTTTTCGTATTTAATTTTAAATTTTAAATTTTTTTAAAAATTTAAAATGGCCGCCATTTTGAAACAAAATGGCGGATGATGCTGACCAACGAACTCGGTCGAGACATTTGTATGTACTATGTACATACCAAGTTTCATTCAAATCGGTTCATAAATACGTTAGTTATCGCATGACAAAAATCAGATATATATATATATATATATATATATATATATATGGTTATATATATACACTATATTGCCATTGATTATGGGACACTTGCGATTTTTGACATTTTAATAAATATCTAGAAAAATACATGAGGAATCATCTCGAAACTCTTAGTGTATAAATATAATAGTATACGTCATAGATCTCCGTGAAGATTTTTTACCGAAACGCCATAGGGGACCGTCAACAAATTAAAAAAGAATGAATATCTTTTGAATAACCCTGTCAAAACTAATGTAGCAAAAGCGCTCAAACTCTTGATTATGATTGAATACCTTATTGTAATACACTGTGTTCATTTTTATGCAAATAGCATGCACACTCGCAGAGTAATTAAAGTTTTTATAAAAATGGTCCCAAATTTTTCCAAGTTTTCCCATTATAATTTTCAGAGTTCTTAATATAAAATAATATTTTTTTCAGAAAATATGACAAACAACATTGCACACAGTACCCTGTAATCAGAATTAAAAAATAATAAAAATTGTATGAAAAATGAGTAGGTTTACTATATAATTTTTTACTGCGCATGCGTCAAAGATATCAAAATTTCATTTGCATATTATGTTAGCTAAATGTATAGAGCAACTTTTGTAAAAGTCTCAAAATCATAGCTTGAAAATTCTGAAAGTAATCGTCTATAGAAAAAGGACAAAATCCGTTGTTTCCAAAATGAAGCAAAAAAATGAGGGATTTTATCCAAATGCAGTAGTACATCCCATATTGTGTATTCTATATTGACACTAATCAATGAATATATGGATACAACCCCTCTTGTTTTTGCTTCATTTTGAGAATAACGGATTTTCGACTTATTCAATTGACGATTATTGTCAGAATTTTCAAGTTATGATTTTGAGACTTTCACAAAAGTTGCTCTATACATTTAGCTAACATAATATGCAAATGAAATTTTGATATCGTTGACGCATGCGCAGTAAAAAATTATTTAGTAAACCAACTCATTTTGTATACAATTTTCATTATTTTTTAATTCTGATTACAGGGTACTGTGTGCAATGTTGTTTGTCATATTTTCTGAAAAAAATAATATTTTATATTAAGAACTCTGAAAATTATAAGGAAAAAACTTGGAAAGATTTGGGATCATTTTTATAAAAACCTTAATTACTCTGCGAGTATGCATGCTATTTGCATAAAAATGAACAAGGCGTATTACAATAAGGCATTCAATCATAATCTAGAGTTTGAGCGCTTTTGCTACATTAGTTTTGACAGGGTTATTCAAAAGATATTCATTATTTTTAAATTTGTTGACGGTCCCCTATAGAGTTTCGGTAAAAAATATTCACGGCGATGTATGGCGTATACTATTATATTTATACACTAAGAGTTTCGAGATGATTCCTCATGTATTTTTCTAGATATTTAGTAAAATGTCTAAAATCGCAAGTGTCCCATAATCAATGGCAATATAGTGTATATATATATATATATGTCAACATTTGAACGGAGGGTGGTTTTGGGGTCTAGGGGTCATGATCGGTGAAAATATACCAAAATTTTCCGGAAGTGCTTTCCTCCGGACGGCTGCAATAGGTAGCTTTTTACTTTTTGTAATGAAAGCTACCTAAAAGATGTAAAATACATGTTGTTTGATGTTTAGTTCTATAATGAATAAAATATGCTTAGAATGTGTATATATTTTCTACTGAAAATATAAGTAAGTAATCAATATCTTTTAGCATCAATTTTATTGATTATTAAATATTATCATTGTTAAATAAACTGTTAATTTAACAGTTTAGTAAATCTAATAAAATTCTAATTTTATCATAAAATATCTTTAACACAAATTAGAACATCTGTTTAATTTGAAGTTTGCTGCAAAAGAATTAGAAAGGAATTCTAAACGTTGTGAAAAAGAAGAGAAAGTTGAAAAGGCCAAATTAAAAAAGGTAATTGTTTTTAAAATGATTGTATATTTCTTAGTCTTTTTTTTTTTTTTTTTTTACAAAAAAGAGGTGACATGATCTGTTTTTAAATGCTAGTTTTTCTCATTTCTGCTTTAGATATATATTTTTTTTCTGCTATTAAATTCTTTTGGTAACATTGATGCAAATATTATACTGATATTCATATTATTAACACCAGGGTTGGCATGATTTAAATCAACTGATTTAAATCTAGATTTAAATCAACTGATTTTAAAAAAAAAAATCATTTGATTTAAATCAATTTTTTGCAATATCACATGAATGCACATATCAAAGGAAAATTTTGGGTAAAAAGTTAGAAAATGTATTAGATAATGATAGAATTACAAAATTTAAAGCAAGATATGAACAAGCTATTAATAGCTACCATTTTTCTGGAGTTTTATTAAGTCCCTCTGTTTTAAATCGAAATTTCACTTAGTGTAGGGGAAAATAATGAAGGTTTGGCATTCATAAAGAAGATTGTCTAAATCTTCTCACCACTGTAGTACATTTACAAGCAAAAAATGGCCCATTCCAAAAATTAACATTGCTTGAGAAAAGACTTTCTGATATTATGACAGATTATGATTGGTGTGGAAGTCCTTTTATGTAATGGGAAGTAAAGAGACAATCGGCGAAATTGAAATTGAATTTATTTACCAAATAACAACAGCCGTAACTTCATCTCCTGGAGTAGAAAGACAGTTTTCTTCTTTTGGACTAGTTCATTCAAGCCTTCATAATAAATTAGGAGTAGGCAAAGCTCCTAAATTATCATTTTTGTTCAAACAATTAAATCCCTGATTTTTTCCTATTTGCTTAAAAAATATTGAATTAATTGTGATTTTTATCCCTTATTAAATAGCTTGCATTAAATGAATACAGTAGACTCCCTCAAATCTGCACAGCTTGGGACCAGAGGTTGTGTGGATTTTAGAATTTTGCAGATTTCTGGTCATGGGTTTGTTTACATTTCTTAAATGGTAATATGATTGTAATTAATAATGCAATTGAAATTATAATGAATGTTTATAATATAGTAAAACATTAAAACAATTATGTAAGGTAATTAAACTAAAATAATAAAAATTAAGATAATTAAAAATGATTAAAATATTGAAAGCCGCAAAGATGAGTAAATAATCAATGTATAACTAGACATTTATTATAAAGATGCGATGCATTTTTTCCTAAATTATTCAATAAAACTTGCCCCATAAAGATGCACTACTAATTCACATCAAAATCATAAAATAAAGAACTTTTATTTCAGGTTTAACCAAACTCAATAATAAAAAAAGCTTGATGAATGTATAAATGCATTTTGCAAAAAGTTTGTGATCACCACTGATATTAGCAATACCTTGAATTTTTTTTTCAGAAATAAATTTATTCTTCCTTCATGAAAAAGCATGAATTTAGTAATATTAATGAAAGTTACAGATTAAAATACAGTCGAGTCTCCCTATAACGAAACTCCATACCCCATATCGAATTTCTCTATATAACGAATTTTTAGCAGGAACGGTCCCCTTTTTTCATGATTACATTAAAAACAGTCTCTATATAGCGAAATATCCAGGGTGGCTACAGATTCTGGAAATCATGGAATCAGAAAAAAATCATAGAAGTTCCTCAATCTGGAAAAATCAGGGAAATGTCAGGGAACTTTATAAAAAATACTCAAAAATCAGGGAAATTTTTCTCTGAAAAAATATTTCTGTTTTCATATTACCAACAACATTGATTTGTTGCCAAACAGACTACATTTAAACCAATAATAAGATGTGATAGAGACATTAAGCCAAACTGCAGCCAAGTGATTTCTGTCTGCATGAAAGTCCCATAAAACCAAATTTCCAAAAGTTTGTTCATTTGTGATCTTTTGATGATATTCATCAATCAACTAAAGCAATATTTTGATGAAATTTGGACATTTTTCATGATTTTTTGATGATGTACACTTTTTTGTGAGTTCTTGACAAAATTTGCAAGTTTTTCACAATTTTTTGATTAAATCTGCATGTTTTTCGTGTGTTTTTTTTTTCCACGAAATTTGTGCTTTTTGTACGTTTTCTTGAAAAAATTCGAACATTTTTTTGCGATCTTTTGGCAAAATTTGATGTTTTTCACAATCTTTTGACGAAATTTGCACTTTTTGTGTTCTTTGTACACATTTTGTGCGTTTTTTGCAATCTTTAGACGATATTTGCACGTTTTTCATGATATGAAAATGAAATTTGTGCGTTTTTTGTGATCTGTAGATGAAATTTGCATGTTTTTTGTGATTTTTAGCTGAAATTTGCACGTTTTTTGTGATTTTTTGACTAAATTCTTGCTTTTACGTAAACCTTTCATGAAATGTTTATTTTTTAGTGTAATCCTTGGATGAAATTTGCATTTTTATGTGATCTTTAGGATTAATTTCCCGCTTTTCTGTTATCTTTTGACAAAATTTCGTTTTTTTCCATGATCCTATGTTGAAGTTTGTGTTATTTCAAGCAATCCTTTGATAAAATTAGCACTTTTTTTATCCGGTGCCTTTAACATCGTAACTTTTGTTGTGTATCTGTAATAATTATGGATAAATCATAATACTTGGCACCTTTGCTAATTAAATACGGTGCAATTTTTGTTTTTTCTCCCAAAAGAGATATTTGCAAGCTGGATAAGTGTGTTATATGAGAAAGCAGCATAGGTTAAAAAATATTGCATATGTTCATTAATAATAAAAATCAGGGAAACCTGATATAGATAATCAGGGAAAAATCAGGAACTTTTATTCATCATTTCTGTAGCCACCCTGATATCTATCTCCATATAACGAATTTTTTCATAAAATGTTCTTTAGTTATTCAGTTTTAAAAAAACTTCAAAATCACATGGAATCAAATTTCCATCATTTATTTTTGTTTTATAGTTCAAGGCTGAGTTTTTTATATTGCTTCTCTACCTTGAATCTCCTTGATCTTTAAGTCCAATGAATTTATTCCACCAGCCCCCCCTCCCACACATCTTTTAACATCCTTTGAGAAACAGTGTCAATTTGATTGTTGCACATATAAAACCTGGATCAATGTGGTAATTGAAGTCAGTGTTGATTTCAGAGGGTGGTTTTGGGCCGGGAGTGAATGTCAGTATCGCTCCCAAAAATTTGAGATGTTGTGTTTTCAAAAGCAAAAAAAAATTAACGTACGTTTTTCTTGTGTGATTTTTATTAAGCTTTTAAATAAACGTCTATTCTCTTTTTTGAAACTGTTCAAATAATTAAGAAATAGGATATTAAGTTAATATTTATAGTTAAACACTTCAAATTTTTAATTAAACATATAAAAAATAATACTTGTTCAAAATTTGCACATTAAACAGATATTTTAATGGCTTTCTCTATTCAACGAATTTCTCTATGTAACGAATTTTTTACTGGAAAAATGGATTTCGTTATATAGAGACTCGACTGTATATATAGAATTGATATAAAAAGAAAGTCAAATTTTGTCCCTATATCTAACCTGCAAGCTTGATTGTTTACATCTGTAAATTATCTGTAGATTTTAGAGAGTTGCGGATGTTAGGACAGCGGATTTGAGGTAGTTTACTATATTTAATTTGTTTTTTAAATTTTACCATTTTCTATTCATTTACAACATATTTAAATTTATTTTTTATTTAGTGTGCACAATTCAGTTACAGAATAATAGAATGACTTTAGATTAAAGCCTAGATGTTTAATTTTTAGTACCAATCAGTAACTAGAATGTAATATTTTCTTAACTATATAATTATTTCTTATATTATTTTTATAAATTATAAATGTTATTTATTCTTTTTTTAGTTATTTATTATAAAAAAAACTGCCCCATGTGTTGTAAAAACATAAAAACACAGTAATTAAATGTAGGATTCTAAAAAAATCAAATAAATCTGATTTAAATCAAATAAATCAGATTTTTTTGATTTTTTTAAAAAAATCATGATTTTTTTCCAACCTTGATTAACACAAATTCTTATTAAATAAAATATTTCTGTTCCTTACAAGTATGAATATTACTGAACATATTCAGTGGATAAAACTTTCTGCAGGGAAACAAACATTATGTAAGTAAATTAACATGATTAAATCAGTTGTTTCTTATTATCAATAATTATGTGCCTATTTTAAGCTTTAAAATTTGTCTTTACTAATAAAAGAAAGCTATGCAATGACTAGAAAAATTTGCCACATGTACAAGGCTGAAAATTTGTGCGAGTGTTGTCCAAATGCACCTGAGATTCCAAATTTGAATATTTTGTTAATGGAGCCGAATGTTAATTAAAAATGACAATGAACTCTTTTGAAAAACTCGTGTCCTTTATTCCAAGCACGCAAAAGCACTTGTGCATGCCCAGAACCCGATTTACACATAAAGAGGAAATGAAGAACTGTATGTGTAGTTTTTCTTTGTCTTTTTTCATTGTTTTGTTTAAACCTAAACCAACCAAATAGCTATCTATATATTTAAAAGACCTGGCTGTTTTTTTAGTCATCAGCCTTGAGCTTTCTACAGGCCTGATTTTGATAAATACTTTTTTAAATGAAAGGTGTTTATGTACAGACGTGCCCATTCTGGCTAATTTTTAATTTATTTCCATTTTTATATTTTATTTTTAATTTTAAAAGCTTTTTCGTGACATTTCTTCAAAACAGTGGCAACAGATTAAGCTTTTCTCATTATAATAAAAAAGTATTTTGCTTTATAACTTTCCACCAATCAAGAGCTTGACCTCATCAGTGAATGTGTAATCGTATTTCAAAGAAAAAAATAATGGTTTTCGTAAAATTTAATCACAATAAAATGATTGCACATAATTATTCACTAATCGCAGTACAATACACAGATTTTTTACTGGGTAATATTATTAAGTATTATGTAAATAAAATAACAGAAAATAAACTTTAATAAAATGTAATATCTAAAGCAAATTTTTGTCGATGGAGAAAATGTCGTCATTCAGAAACCAGATAAATTTGTTCCATGAATATAAAATGTATTGTTATAGCTGTATCAGTGATGATGTCATATTCACTGACTTTTATTCCTGCATCCAAATAAACTGAACTTCTATTAATTTAAAGTTCCGTGATGTGCACAAATGAAAATATTTCTGTAAATTGTGCCATCTTTATTTACTTATAATAAATAATTTATGAGACTAAATAACTTTTAAATAACTGCATAAATCACGCTTTTATTTCGGAAAAGGTGAGTATTTCTGAAGTTGTAATAGATGTCACATTTAAAAAAAAGAATAAAGCCTGTGATATGCCGGTATTACGATATTTCTATTTTACATAATATCAAAAATCATTTCATTGTATTAAGCTATTATTTAAAGTAAAAATAAATAAAATGTGTTCTGCATAACAGCAATAAGCACATAAATTTTATTCTTTTTAATAACAAAGTTATGGTTTTTCTTTTTGTTGCCATAACAACAAAAATAATTTTGACAAGTTCATGGAGGCTACAAACAGATAAATAAATTAAGTTTATTGTAAGTGCTGTAAATGTGTAGTGGGTTGGTTATGCACTTTAGTAACTCCCTGTTTTTATTATAATTAAAATGTTTTATTGATAATATAATTATTGTACAGTTACCAAACGATATTTAAATGGAGAAAAAATAAAATATGCAGATATTTTTTAATTCGTCTTCTGAGGTATTATATTAACTTCCTAAATAATTTGGCATTTAAATAATGTTTAAGGTTTAAGAGATGGCAATTGTTTATTTCGCTCAGTATCTTATTGTGTATATAAGACTGATATATATCATACCTAATATATATTATTTTCCATCGAATTTTGATGGGTGCAGCTAGTATGATATTAAAATTGGAACACATGCCACAAATTATGTCTCAAATGCTGCAATCAATTTGAAAATATATCACAGTTTAAAAAAAATTTAGTGTCATTTTCCCATTTCCACCTTATGGCAATGCCCCTCCAGGGTGCAATTTTAAAGGTACTGACAAACCAAAAACATGCTTTTAAAGATGAAACCATCTTTTTATGAATGTTACAGTCAATTTTTAAAATTTTGAATTTTAGCACTTTCATATGCACCAGCGGATGCAGATACTTTGTTGCTCACAAAACTTTTTTTGTATGCTAAAAGTAATTAAACTTTAGATCTTAATACAATCTTTTTAAATCATTTCAGTAGACTAGATATATATTGCTTAGAAACATTTTGACAGTTGGAAGTATTCTTTATAAAATGAAATGTATTAAGATTTAAACTAAAAAAAATTTTGTATTAAAGCAGGGATTCAACTAAATCTGTTTTTGCAGAACTAATCCTTTTTTGTTTTGTTTTGTTTCATTCCGTATTTGTTTGTTTTTTCATTATTAGGTTCATTTTTCGATGCTGTTAATCCACCTTTAGTTTGATTTATTGAAGTTTGACATTTACCAAGCATCACGGAAAAATTACACTTTTCACAAATGATACCATCAAATTTCATTAATCGATCATGAAGAAAAAAAATCACCAATTTTGTCTTAAGATCTCCAAAAAAATTTTTTTGAAAAGATCCCATATTTTTTAAAGTATCAAGAATAAAACGCAATTATAAAAATCACAGATTTTCTTAATATATCAAGAATAAAATGCAGCAAAAATCACGAAAAAAACATGAACCTTCTCAAAAGATTTAAAAAAAAAAAAAAAAAAAGCAATTTTTGTCAAAGAATTACGTGATTTTTGCCAAAAGATGATGAAATAAAGCATGAATTTCGACAAAGGATCCAAAATACGCTCAAACTTTAACAAAATATCACAAAAAACACTCAAATTTTGTCAAAGGATCATGAAAAATTCTCAAATTTCTGCAGATTGCAAAAATATGAGTTTTGTCAAAAGATCTAGAAATAAATTGTGAATTTCAGCTAAAGGTCGCAAAAAACATGTAAATTTAGGCAAAGGATCACAAAAAGTGCAAATTTTGCGAAAGGATCACAAAAACAGTCAAATTTCAGCAAAGGATCAAGGAAAAACTGCCATTTTCTTTAAAAGATCATGTTAAAAAGTTATTTTTGTCAAATGATGCAAACGAAAAAAAGTGATTTTTGCCAGTGTTTCTGAATAGAATGTAAATTCTATTTAAAAAAGAAAATTAATAAAATACATAAATTTCATCAAGGGATCAAGAAAAAAAATGTGAAATTCGTCAATAAAACACAAATTTCATTTTAAAAAACACGCAAATTTTGTCAAAAGATTGTGAATTTTATCAAAATATCAAAGTAGTTTGTTTATACTTCTAAAATTGCTCTTTGGAAGTTCTCATTTGGCTAATAGCAAATGTTGTTTGCAAATCTTGGTTTATTGCTTAGTAATTTATAGTTTCAATACATAATAATTACTTACTAGTCAGCTAAAAGCTGTAAAGGAAGATATTGTTCAAATTGGTGATTTGTGTGAAAGTAATGCGAGGTTCTTTTTTACAACTCAGTTTTAGGTATTCATAGTGTGAAGCATTAAATTAATAACTATTTTTAGTTATTTTCTTTTTTAATAAATTTATTAAAATCTAATGTAGATTATTTAATTATTATTATTTAAAAGGACATTCATATTTTCTGGGTTTTTGTTAGGCCATCCAAAAGAATAATATGGAAGGTGCTAGGATTCATGCTGAGAATGCTATAAGACAGAAGAACCAAGCTCTAAATTATCTAAGAATGGCATCTCGGGTGGATGCAGTTGCTAGTAGAGTGCAGACAGCAGTAACAACGAAGAAGGTCACCCAGTCAATGGCTGGAGTTGTTAAATCTATGGATGCTGCAATGAAGAGCATGAATCTTGAAAAGGTATTTGATGTTATCTTTATCTTACAAAAATGACAAATAACAGTTCAAATTTAATAGTAATTACATGTAATAGTTCTGATGTCAGCATTCCTTTTTGAGTGCATCTACAAAACACAGAACAATAAATAAAGAATCATTCAAAAGGTTTCTAAGCTGACTTCTTACAGTGTATACTGCAGTTTATTAAGAATTAAATCAGCATCGTTGTCATAAATGAAAGATAGGTTTTCTCAAATCAATGTTGCCATGAAAATAAAGTACCACATTATACTATGCTCAGCAATGATTATAAAAAATGAATAATATGCATAAAAGATAAAGTATAATATCTCTGCACAAGTTTATTTCATATTTATGATTAAAAAGCTAAATTAAAATTCATTGAAAGCTTAGACATATAGATACTATCGACTATATACTAAAGCGACTAGTAGTCTAGCTATACTTTGTTATATTAAGTTATATTTATATTCTATTTGTTTTTCTTTGTCATGTTTTTATGTTGAAGCAATCATTCTTTAATGCAGTTAAAATATGATTATTAACTTTATTTTGCTCGCACCTTTTGCTGTCTTTGATCATTTTTTATTGTCATTTTGATGGGATAAATCATAAATATGATGATAATCTGGCTTGACTAATGTTGTTTGCAGATATTGTTATCATTCTTTTTCCTTTAAAAGGTTTAACCTGCATTTAAAAAATATTTGATGTTGCTAAAAAAATATTAGACTGAAGTGCAAAGCTCTCACATGATATATATTTTATTTCCAGTGTCAGCTTTCGTTTTCTATGCACATACAATAACCCATAATGTATGAGGTATCATCTGACAAATTTTTAACTAATTTTTTTGGCAGAGTATACTCAATTTTTATTAAAACATGTACCTTGATATAACAACAACAAAAAAAAAAATTGCTGTTAATGAAAGAAGTACAGTGATCCCTAACTTTTGCAGATTTAATATTTGCGAGTTTTGATTATTCATGAAATAATAAAAGCGGAACATTTCAACATTTGCGAACGCTGAACTTACAAGGAAAGTCTCCATTGGGGACATACTCAGATTTTTTTGAAAAAAATACTAATTAAACTACTCATGTATGTAATAAAAGATCAGTCAAAATTAGCGGCAGAATTATATTAGAAACTATGCAAAAGAATAAAATACTTCCGAATATTTGGCGTGAAAAGACAAAAGCGTTAAGCGATTTGGCGCGCTGCACTTTTCCTCGCCAAAAGCAAATGACTTCAATGTAACTGAAATTCTTGGATGTTTGGCATGCATGTTAATGGTATTTAATGATTTTAAACATAAACAATGAGACAGTTTAATATATTATATGCATATATGTATTTATATGTATATATCCATTACATGTATGTATATATATATATGGTTAGATGGTAGTTATTTAAATTATCATTGGAAAAAATATTTTAATAAATAAAAATAGTCATAAAGAAAATTCATTTTCATACCTTTAAACGTATTCAAAAATAAAAGCCAGATGTTTCCATGGCAACAAAATCGAATCTACAATGTTCAATTGGACTTTAAGCTTGAAACAATTTTAATTAATTTAAATTATGAATTTCATTTTAAATCGCAAATTTTGATGATTAAATTTTAATATAAATACATATAAATATTGATAACAAAATTATCCTTAAAACAAACTAAAACTATCAAAACTAAAATTATTTAAATTAAATTTATCTAAACAAATTCAACATGACACTTTTTTTTTTTCTTTAAGTGTATTTGACGTGAAAAAGTATTTTTTGAAATTGCATTCCATCGCCAGCCGATGATAAATTGCCAAATAACGAAATTTTCATTATTTTTTTACAGACACTGATTGGAGGTTTCGCCGAAATTTTTTTACAAACATGTATAGCCTTATGAGAAGAACATTCTGTATTTTTTCAGATTTTTTGGAGTATTCCCGTATGGAGACCTTCCTTGTTAGTTATTCGTGATTTTTGTTTTATAAAGAATATTTTTTTAGTCAAGCAAAGTAAACTCATTTTGCTTCATCAATTCTATGAACTATGTGACACTGGACACTTATGTACTGTATTACTGTATGGCTTAAGTTGCAAGAACTTCTGCCCTTGACTTGAGGGAAAATGTGGATCAGTTATTCCCTTTATTTTCTAAGCAGATTTTTTTTTAATTTTCAATATTGTTGGGGAAATTTTTAAACATCATCAACAATTTGCTGAAAAAGCAATAGAATGCAATTCTTCACTGTTGAGGAGTTTAAAATAAAAATTGAGGTCATAACTTTTATTTACATGGAAATTCATAAACATGAGATCTGTTCTGTCAAACTGTGTTTTTGTATATCACTACATTTTTTTCCATTATACACTAGCATAATTGCTAGTGTATAATGGTACACAACATAATAATTTTGTACGCAATATGTTTATAATTATTTAAATATATTTAAAGCATGTACTTTTAATTATAATTCTTAATAAATTTACTTTTTGAACTTCAATCGTTCTTTTCCATAGAAATATTAGAACCTAACCCCCTTTAATGCATGTTAAAATAATTTTCGTCATGTAGATTTTTTTTTTTTTTTCAAAATTACTTAATTTTATTTATTTTTTTTTTTTCTTAAATAAGGAGAATATTTTATCTTATTCACGTTGTAATGGAATCTTGAACTATGTTTAAAATCATTTTAATTATTTTTAACACAATCATTTAATTAGTAAATAATTAATATGAGTATTAATTTATCCATCTGACTGCTTTGATCAAAAAATTACAATGTATATGAATTATTTACCAAATAATTGATTGTTAAAAATAATTAAAATGTAATTACTAGTGGTTAAAATAAATAGTGCTAAAATTAATAGTGGAGTTTCTTTACCTATGGTTTATTCTGTCAAGCTATTCAAGTAGCAGACCAGACGTCATTACCAAATGGTTGATTTAGGCGAATATTGTATTGTCTGGGATATTGTCTTGAAAGATCAATTGGAAGAGCATTAATTAGTAATGGCAAATGAAAACAAAAGTTCTGAGTTTAAGTCCCAGCATGGACATATTTTTGCTCAGATGAAAAAATAACTAATCTGGATTTCTAAAATCCAGATTTTAAATTTAAAGAATTCCACAGTAAAAATATATTCCTCTGTGGTGTACTTTCTAATTGATGTTATGAAATGTCCAGAAAAATAAATTAGAAGAGCATTGGCAATGGCAATTTAAGTCAAAATTTCTGAATTTGAGTTCCAGTCTAGACATATTTTTGCCCAGATGAAAAAATAACTACTCATATTTGAATTAATTGGATTTTTAAAATCTAGATTTTAAATTTAAAGAATTCTACAGTACCAAATGTATTCCTTTGTGTAATGTATCCTTTTAATAGATGTTATGAAATTGTAATAGGAAAATCGTTACAAAATCATTATTTCATCTTTTGTTTCATTTCTGATTTCAGATATCTGCTTTAATGGATAAGTTTGAAAAGCAGTTTGAAGATTTAGATGTGCAGTCTTCATACATGGAAAATACTATGAGTTCTACAACAACTATTACAGTGCCTCAGAATGATGTTGAGCATCTTATGCAGCAAGTGGCTGATGAAGCAGGGTATGTAAAATAATTTGCCCTCTTTTTATATTCTTGTTTTCTCCTCCTGTTTATTATTTTTTTTAAAGCTTTCTGGTGTAGTTTTAAAATGTTTATAATTTATTTTTATTTTTATTTCTTCTCTGAATAAGTCTACCGTCACATTTTAAATTATTATGAAATGTAGACATTTACATAGAACAACCTTTATGTTGAGGGCAAGTAGCATAAAACTCTTTCTAATTAACATATTCAAATTAAAGAAAATAGTGTAGAATAAGTGTCTTAAAATTAATATGGAAAATTACAACTTGCATGATTTATTTACCTGATAGAATAATTGTCTTAAAATTAATATAGTGAATTTTATTTACTTTGTGAGTAAGCCAGCTTAGTTTTTAGCTCACAGGCTATCATAGCCTGAGAGCTTATGTGCCCGTCCGTTCTGTATGTATGTTCGTATGTACGTAACGCGATAACTCATGATAAAAATATCGGATCCACTTGAAATTTTGTATATAGGTATATCCTGATAAGGCGCTTCCCTGATTAGTTTTTGGAGTTCATTCGATATGTATAACAGGGGGAACGGGGGGCTCATGCCCCTCCCCTTAATTGATTTAATGGGTTTTTGACATAAATGGGATTTTCATGCAGAATTAAGTTTTCGTTCAAAATTTAGATTAGGATCATTCTGATGAGGCGATTCCGTGACAGTTATTAGGTGTTCATTGAATAAGTATAAGTAGGGGGAACAGGGGTTCTAATCCCCCCCCCCCCCCCCGTTAGTTGATATAAATGGGATTTTCATGCAGAATTAAGTTTTCGTTCAAAATTTAGATTAGGATCATTCTGATGAGGCGATTCCGTGACAGTTATTAGGTGTTCATTGAATAAGTATAAATAGGGGGAACAGGGGTCCTATTGCCCCCCCCCCCCATTAGTTGATATAAATGGGATTTTCATGCAGAATTAAGTTTTCGTTCAAAATTTAGATTAGGATCATTCTGATGAGGCGATTCCATGACAGTTATTAGGTGTTCATCGAATAAGTATAAATAGGGGGAACAGGGGTTCTAATGCCCCCCCCCCCCCCCCCCCCCCCCGTTAGTTGATATAAATGGGATTTTCATGCAGAATTAAGTTTTCGTTCAAAATTTAGATTAGGATCATTCTGATGAGGCGATTCCGTGACTGTTATTAGGTGTTCATTGAATAAGTATAAATAGGGGGAACAGGGGTTCTAATGCCCCCCCCCTTAATTTATATAAATGGGTTTTTCAAGCAGAATTTTCAGATTTCGTTCAAATCTCTGAATAGTTTTGGAAGTTTAATGGTTAAGTATAAAATAGGGGGATAACTCTTTTTAAATTATATAAATGCTAAATGGGTTTTTATTAAGAATTATCTAATTTGCTCTGAATTTTGGATATAGATTTTTTATATGATAAAGCATGTCTTTGATAGTATAGGAGGTTCAATGATTAAGTATAAAAAAAGAGGAAAGGGGAGAGCTGTTTCCCCTTTTATAATTTTTTTTTCGAACGGAATTAACCCTTGAAAATATAAGGCTTTAATGTGCAATTAGTATTTTTCAGCCTGTGAGCTCAATGCCATCAGTTTAACTGGGCAGTATTCTTTTTTATTGAAATAAAAGATATGTTAATAGAAATTTCTCTGTTTTTCTCTCGTTTTAAACAAAATCGAGGTTTTTTTTTTATCAGAGTAAACAGAAAAATGCAAAAAGTCCGGGAAATGTCAAGGAACTATTTGAAGTGATCAGGGAATTTTTATGTGTTACTTTCCATCATAATTTTGATTATCATTGTAAATGAAAATATTTTGAATTAATTATTCATAAGATTTAAAATTTTTATATAAAATTTAAGCAAACTATACAACAACAAGATAAAATGGAAAATAATTAAAAGTCAAAAATTCATACAATGGATGCTTTTTTTTTTAAGCATTTATCTAGATTAAAATTGTCAATGTTGGAGGATTTTACGACAATATATAAACCACATTTTTGTTGAAAAGGGCCAGAGAAAACCTGGAAAAGCCAGGAATTTTTTTTTATCATAATTCTGTTGGGACTTCGAAAATGCATAAATATTTGAGACTTTCCCTCTATAGAACAAGATGCAATACGGTATTTTCAAAAGTATAACATTCTGCCATAAAAGAAAATGTATTCATTTAATGGCCTATTTGAGCCATTATATAAAGTATATAAACAGTTGATGCAGTGTGAAAAAATGTGGCAAACTACGGTATTAAAAGAAGGAAATGAATAAATGATCTCAAAATCACATTCAGGCTGAAATAATTATCACCAATTAAATGGGAAAAAGAACATTGTTATATCTGTTTATTTGTATTTGCTCATTTTCAGATTAAATAAAGGACAATCTGTAGCTTCAAATGTCCATTATTGTGTTAAACCAAACTATCTAGTAGATATTTTTTTTTTTTTTTTTTTTTTTTTTTTTTTGTCATTACACATTTATTTGAAACTTTTAAAATTTGGCTTGTGAAAAATAATCTGAGGGTGCATAAAACCAAAGAGACATCATGGAAGTTTGTTGTGATGTCATACTAATTCATTATTGGTATAGGTGCAGATTCATGGTCACCATTCGCCACATGGCCACTACATTATTTGCTGTGGTCACTAACTTTCAGAATCTAAGTTGCAATGTGTTTCTCTCCTTTTTTTTTTTTTTTTTTTTTCTTTTAAAATAATTTTTTTTGTGGAAATGATTGGTAGATGATTGAAGTGTATTTTTATATTTATTTTATTAATATTCAAATTTCAAGATTTTTCTGATTAAATATACACATTTTATGTTTTGTTGTACACGAGTATAATACAAATAAATAAATAAAGGAAAAAATTATTGTTAAAAATAATTTTTTACTTGGAATTCCTGAATTATTTTTTTAGTTCTTTACCTTATAAACATTTTGCTGTTTACTTTATGGTTTGGCAACTGAATTTTTTGGGTTAAGGACCCACAGACTCCTTTCAAAATTTGGAAATCTGCACCTATAATTATTGATGAGAAGTCCCACTGTATGCTATATAAATACATATAATGGAATTATAATTTTATGGTTGATGAAAAAGCAAACAAATATAGTATATTTATATCCATCAAACTAGTGTTGAATGATGACATGTTTTAATTGATTCACTTGTTTTTTTTTCAACTAATTCAATTGTTTTTTATTCATGTCAATTTTTTTTCGATTACTCTAGTCAACCAATTAGTATGTGTATTCAATCTAATTGTGTCATTCTGCTGTAGTGTATATTGAATGCATGTTATAATTTTCAACTTTTCAGTTATTGATTTGGGTTTGTTTTTAATTTTAACAATTTTTCCTATTTTAGACTTGATTTAAATATGGAACTGCCAGCTGGAGAAACTGGAACAATAGCATCAACTGCTGCATCTGCAGAACAAGTATGTAAAAAAGAAAAATATATATTATTTTGATTATGTGTGTTGCACATTATAATTATGATGTCTAAATTTTTCTGTTGTTTATTTGTAGATTTTTGTATAAGCAAAAAATGTTTAATTCTTTTAAGCAATGTCACGTTTTGTGCATTTCCTAGATTTCATCTGTATGTTAAAATTATTTTTTAAATCAGTGGTTCTCAATGCTTGACTTTCAAAGCTTTAAAAAAAAAAGAAAGAAAGAAAAAGAAAACAGAAATTAGTTTTTATGGTAAAGACTTGCCATATCCTACACCTTAGTATTGGTAGTGTTTAGTAATGTTATGAAATAGAGGAAGAATGCACTATACAAAAGGAGTTTAAAGTAAAGTGTTATTTAAACCTTTATCTACCGAATTATTTATCAAAAAATTGATCCACCTCAATAATTATCTTTTTTAATATGTGAAGGTAATCTGGAATTTTTAGATGATACTAATGTGGAATTTAGATATGTTTTTTTCATTAAAACTGATCAAATATATAGGTAGTTATAATTTTTTTTCTCTTTTTTTTGTGAAATATTTACAAAAATAATCAGATGCCAATATAACCAAAATTACTCTTTTGAAAATATCACAATTCTGAAAAAAGCAATGATTTTAAATGCATCATGATCCTCTCTATAAATGGAAATGCTTTTGCAGTTGAATATGTTTCATATAATTTTATTTAAGGAAAGAAAAGAAATACCTATAAAAATGAATAATAAAACTACCACTTTTTGAAAATATTTAGCTTTGACTGTTTCTCTATTCTATCTAAATTTGGTCGATAAGAGTGTTTCGTGTGGAAAGAATAAAAAACTTTTATTAATAGACAGAATAAATAGGTTTGTTATAAAGTTTTCTTCAGTGGTACTTTAAAGTACCATTGGTGCATAAAAGGTTAAGTGATTGTACAATGTCCATGCAATGAAAGTTTATTTTTGAAACTTTGAATCTTTCAATTTATTCCGAGTTACCATCAATGCATGTGTTATTGTCAAAAATGGATTGTGCATAAGGTCTGCCAAAGATTGATAAATTAAATCATATTCATTATAATCCCTCTGAAAGTTAAATCCCTCTTTTTTTTTTTTTTTTTTTCTTTTTTATAAGTTTATGCTACTGATAAATTGCAAATATAAAAGTTAAATAAATAAAAAAGTTGAAAGAAAAACTTGACATGCAACAGAGTTCTTATTTGCTAATGAGAACAATGTTAGTATATTTCTTAAATATAACAATATCTTAAAATTTATATTTACCCTACCTTACCAAAAATACTGTATTAACATTTCAAAATGTGAAAGAATTTTCAGTACTTTATCAAATTAAAAATGTCGGAACAAGAATGGATATTTGTTAACATTTAACTGTGGGGCTTGCTGATATCAAATATGATGTTGGGAAACCATGGGAGTTATATTAACCAGGTACTGTGTAATTCAGACATTTTTCCTGGGACAATAAATTAATATCCTGCATCTCCAGGGAGAACATTAGGTGTTCACCTTATTAGCATTTCTAGATAAGTAGTAAGTAGAAAATCAGAGCTCAGGTGGAAGAATTTGGGGATGTCTCCTCCCAGGCCATCCTCTGAATCAATGCCTGGGTCTGTGTTTTATTTTATTTATTTTTTATTTTATTTTTTTTCTGTGATCTTGTTAGGTTATCAAAAGCAAAATTTCACTTTAATTTTTTATAATAAAAAAGTCAATGAAGCTCTTTTTAAGCAAGACAATTTCTAGAAAAAAGCTTATAATTTGATAAAGAAATGTTAATAATAAAATTCTAGGATTTATTTTTACAGTGTTCTTACTTTTATCGATAAAAAAAATAAAATTTTTAACATTGTTATAATGTCTGTCCAGACTTTTCTCACAGGTTCCTGTTTTTGTGAATTTTTTTCTTATATTTGTGAAAATTCTAGTTAGAATTTTGTGAATTTTAAATTATCAATGTCTTCAGGTTCTATTTTTCATATATAAAAAGCTAAGTAATATGCTCTTTGGGGAATTCAACTGTTTATTTACAAGCCAGATTTTATTATTAAATAATTAAATTTGTGAAAAGTTCAATTTGAAGGTGAAAAAATTCTGTGAAAGGACTATTTAACAACTTCAGCGTCTGCCCTGAGATAAGTCGGCCTTTCGCTGGTTAAGTGGTTAAGAAACAAATAATTTTGTGAAGGGTCCTGTTTGGGGATAAAAAAATTTTGTAAAGGGTCCTTTAACTAAAACTTTCCTAAGCATATCCCCGAATGTATATATTAAGGGTATACAGTACACTCCCTCTAATCCGCACAGGTCGGGACCAAGGGTTTTGCGGATTATAGAATTTTGCAGATTATAGGTCATTTCTTTGTTTACATTCTAATATTTGGAATTTATCAACAAATATAGTAAATATACAGCAAATAAATAACACGGAAATGAAAGAAAATACTTTTTTATGCATAAAAAGCTATAGTCAATAGGAACACATTTAAATGATGTAATAATACAAAATTAATGGAAAACATTTCTATTTATTTTTAAATCTATCAAACATCACAGTGATTGTGGTTTGCTTTATAATTTTTTATTTATGCTATGCAGTTTAATCTTGATGCCTTTAAGAGTCAGAATTTCTTGATCAGTAACATAAGTTTTTTTTTTTTTTTTTTTTTTTTTTTCTAGAAAAAACAAAGATATATATTCTTGAGCTATTTTATCTTTTATATAGCCAGCAAATGTGCTCAGTATATAGCAGTCTTAATAGTTATTTATAAGATACATAAAACATTTCTTTCTAATGAAGGCAGAAATGCATTGAGAATTCCTAAATTCATCAGTAAAGTTCAACTTTTAATTTGGTCAAAGTGTGAAAAAAAAAGAAAAATCTTTGTTAAAAAAAGAGATTTTAACTGTTTGTTTATATCTAAAATATAGTACGGATTTATAGGCGTTTGCAGATTATAGGGTTTCAGATTAGAGGGAGTGGACTGTATATATATATTGTATTAATTAGCATTTCTACATGTTACATAATCATTTTATTGTGTGTGTTTTTTTTTTTTTTTTTTTTTTTTTTTTTTTTTTTTTTTTTTTTTTGTATTTTGTTGTTATTGAGATTTAATTGACAATATTGTTGTAAATTGTGTTATTGCAAATAAAATATAATTTCTTTGGTTATGATATTTATCTGTTTCTTTCTTTTTATTTCTTCTCTTTAGGATGAATTAAGTCAAAGATTAGCTAAGCTAAGGCAATCTTAGAATTGCATCGTCCTGGGTGCTATATAAAAAAGTAAACCAGATTGACTGTACACACTGTCTGATTTTATATTGTATGCAACATTATTTATACTTGTATACTGTTTTGCTTATTAGCTCACATGATGCTGGAAATAATATATTGCTTACTTACATTATATTCACATATTATTTGTATAAAATTGTTAAGTAAATAAATGTTTATTTAAATTTTTTTTCATGGCTTTTCCGCTAACATCTTAAATGCTATTGGAAATGATACATTGTTTACTTACACAATATTTGCATATTATCTATATAAAATTGTAAAGCAAATAAATGTTTAACTTTTATTTTTTTATATATTTTCCCCAAACATTTTAAATGCTTAACTTGTAGCTACAGTATTGAATTAAATGTCATTATTTAATATATGAAGTGTCTTGAGAATTATTAAACATATTACAAAATTATGTAAGATGAAAACTAGATGGTATTTGTGAAGTCTGGGTGGTTGATGGCTGAATTAATCACGCTGGGTATTCTGTTTACTGAATTTTAAAAGCAGAATTATTTACAAATATATACACATATGATGGCTATATACATAAATAACATTCTTTAAGAACAACCATTACCAAACTACTCCGAACTTTCCGAAAGAAAAACTTTACTTTGGGTGTTCCACGCACCCTACAAACATCCACACATCTCTGTCATTTACCTGCGCTCCTCCCTTCACATCTCTTCATTTCTTGTTGGGAAGCCGATTTCTTCACTTCATTTTATTGATCTCTCTCTCTCTTTTTTTTTTTTTTAAGGGTTGGATGGAGGATAGTTACATGACAGTATAGAAACAAAATGTCTTTACTAACACAATAAAAGTATAAAAGATAATACAGTTTGATGTCATATCTCTTGGTTATGTATAATATGTTCATTTAATATTTGATTTCATTTCTTTTATCTAAAATAATAATAATAACAATAAATTTGAACATCAATAAAAAGAAATTCACTAGTAATAAATTCATTCCATGTATTTGCTAAAATCTGAAAAGTTATGGATTGAATGAAAGATGTGGTATGTTGTCTCAGTTCCTGCAAGTTAGTGCATGTCTGATATACATAATCCTTCCCATAATTCCAAATGAAAATTGCATAGAGTTCAATCTAGAGATAAGGAAGTCAAGTTATTGGACCACCACAATCAGTTCCTCTATTCTGGAAATGTTGATCAAGACAGTTGTCTGCATCAACCAATGCAGACTGTACACATACCTTTCATGGAAAATGACATCATGTTGTCATCTCTTTTAATCTGGGGTATCGAAAATTTTTCTAACATATCGAAGTAAATGGTAGCTGCCTATGGATTTCTCATAGAAGAAAGGATCAATAAACATCTCTTTGAAAAATAACCACAGAAAAAATTGCTAATTTTTACAAAGGATTACAAAAGTAAGTAGCAAATTTCACTGTATGCATGTTTAGTCAGAATGTTTTCAAAATTTGGTCAAGGAATTTTTAAGATTTGGTCATGAAAAATAAGGGAATTTGCCTGTCATGTTTTGCTGGGAACCCCGCAAGACTTTTTTTTCCCAGATACTCTTTTTTTTTTCTACACAGGTATAACTGCCGTAAAATACCGTTTATCCGCCCCCCCCCCCCCCCCAAACATGACGAAAAATCGTACAATAGTTAGAGGGGGGCGCTTACACGGGATTTTTGAATGAATCATGATGAAATGAATGACTCATGAATTTTGATACTTGAAAAAATTTGGGTTAAAAAAAATAAATAAATAAATAAATAAATAAAAAAAAAAAACCATAAATTCTGTTGAAAAAATGCAGAAAAAAGGAGAAATTTGAAAAAAAAAGCCAAAACGAGCATGAAATCAATTAAAAAATCTGGAAAAAAATGCACATTTCATCAAAGATTCATGATTCATTCATTTCATAATGATTCATTACATTCTCAATCACCTTTGAGAATGGGGAAGGAAAGCGCTTTCTCGTTGATTTTTTGAAAATTTCAAATTTTTTATAAAGTGGGGTGGGGGCATTTGTTCGGTAAGGGTGGATTAACAGGATTTTACGGTACATAGGTTATAACTACATAGGTTTTAAGTTGAGTGCTTTCTAATTTCATATGATGACCAATTTCATAAATTTAAATTATCAAGTACACATGAAGGTTTTAAGCTGCAGTTGCCCTTTCTCTCTCCCTGCCCACCAAAAATATGAACATTAGAACCACTTCAGTTGCCAAATTTTTAAAGAAAACAAAAAACAATTAAAATAACCATATGACTGTAAATTATGCATCCTTTCAATTTACATTTTTTTCCCCTCTCATAAATAAAAGCTTAAGTTGTCTTTTCATGCTAAAATTCTACCAAACTTAGAAATTTCAGTAAGAATGCCTCATTTTGACATAATATTTGGTTTTGTCACTAAAATTATACTTTAGCTGATAAGGTCCTTCACAAAATGTCGTAATTTGTGATAAAAATTTGTTATCTTCTATGCACTTAAGAAGACAGTTTACCTTTTCAACAACTTTTGTTTATTTTTAAAAATATGGTACAAATGGTTTATCACTGTATTTCAATATTCAACTAAAATTATATTTTGAAAAATAATAATAATAATAATAGAAACTGCATGTTTAACTAAAATTTTTAAAAATAATTTAAAGGTATGAATTTTTTTTTTAATTTCACTATTTTTTCACTATTTTTTTAAATGATGATATTTTTGCTTAATTTTTTTACAATTTTCATTTGTATAGGTAATTATGCTGGGTGCATTAACAAAATTTACAATAACTTGCTGTATAATTGCCATATTGATAAAAAATGAGGTATTAAAATATTCGCAATTAATCAGGCTTCCATTTAATATTAAACAAGTTGGTAATTGATTGTGAAGCATAGCAAATGAGGTACATTTGCCTTATAATGAAGTTTTAAAAATATTCAGATCTTGCTGTTATAATATACAGTGCTTCGAATATAGTATAATGGTCAAAATCTTTTGTGTGTTCCTGTAAATACTGTCTGCTTTCTGTTATACAGGAAGTAACTTGTATTAAACCTCAGCAACATATATTAATTTCAGAAAATGTGAAATAATTTAATATTATTAAAACACATCCCAAGCAATGTATCCCCATATAACATTATGTAGTTGAAAACTTTTGTGTGGCCCTGTAAATTAATAATAAATAGTCTTGCATCACAGATTGTACAGAATGTACATTTTAGTATATACATCATTGACTAATGTCAGTTCTATTATATTTGAAAGAGTGTACCATCATTAAAATATATTTGAAACTATTTTTTCCTATTGACTGTAATGTACTGGAATACTTTTGATTGCCCATATAATTGAACTATATATCCGATTTTCATAAAATTTGAAATGCCAAAATTATGCAACAATTATATATTTTGAATCTCAGACTATTTGTTTGGGAAGTTTTTGCTCTATTATATGCAGACACGTGGATGGACAGACTGAATGACGACTATAGGTGCTGTGTATTTATATAATTATGCAAGCACCCAAAAATATCCAGGTCTTGGTGTAATAGTATACAGTATTTCAGATACATTACAGTAGCCAAAATCTTTTGTGTGGCCCTGTATCTGGTTTCTATTATACAGGAAATAACTTGTAGTAAAATTCAGCAACTTATATCAATTTAATAAAATGTGAAATAATTTAATGTAATTAAAATGCACACTAAACAATGTTTCCCCCTGTACCATTATGTAATGAAATACTTTTGTGTGGCTCTGTAAATTAATAACAAATATTCTTTGCAGCATATATTATACAGAATGTAACAAAATTATAAATGCACCTAAAAACAAAAATCGAATTTTGATAAATTTTGAGGTAAATTGTCCCCTTAACACTTTATAGTTCTCTATAGATAATAATTTCCCATCATGTATTAATTTTATCATTATTTCTTTCTAAACGATTAATGCGTCTTTTTTTGTGTATGTGCATGTTAATCTATCCCAGTATTCCTACTCATTTCTCCATGTGACCAATAGGTATAGTCTAGTTTTTTTCGTCAACTGTTAGAGCTTGACCACCATTCTGGTCCATAGGATGACTTTTCTGTGACTGACAAAGATTTTTGAAACACATTGATCTAGTTTTTTTTGTGTATTTAAGAGATTTCTTTCTGTTGAATTATGAGACAAATTTTTAGAAGTTCTTATTTTTATTTATTTATTTATTTATTTTATTTTATATATATATATATATCAAAAAATATTTAGAAAACAAATCTGGATTAAAAATAAACTTTCTTGAGCTTTAAAGGTTCAATACAATGAAAGTAACTTCCTCATTAATTTTTTCCTGTCATTTTCAAAGAATATTTACCCTTTTCATCTTGGAATTGTACTGAACATTACATGTAAATGGATGACCCTCACTATATCAAACAAATTTGTTAAAATAAAATAAAATAAAGAATTGATTGGCATCTTAAAATATCAGAACATGGTAAATGAGAAATATTTTCAAGCTACCCAATAAGGCAAAATGCAGCTATTTGTTTGTAAATTAAACTAAAAGCTGCCGTCCTATTTGAAACATTCTAACTGATGATTTGAAAATTATGATATTTTATAGCAAAATATGAAAATACTGTATTTTTGGATATTTATCCCAGGCTTGAAATCAGTTGCAGTAATTATGTTTATGGAATTAATGAGATGATACAGAAGTTCCAGGGCAGAGTATTTTTGAACAGAATGGGCAAAAATCATAACACTGTAAAAAACTTCCAAAGAGTGGCAGGTGCGGATCCAGCAGGGGGGCAATGGGGCAATCGCCCCACCCAAAATTTCCAAGTTTCATTTGAAAAGTTCTCAAAATGAAAGGGAAAATGAGATTTTTTTAAAAAAAATAGGTTTTATTTTTCTGAATAATTTCTTTGAAGTTCAATTCAGTTCATCCAACAACGTTGTAAAGTCATTCGCCATCACGAAAGTTCGATTTTTCAAGTCCTCCAAAATAGTCGTTGACAGCTAATTTCACTTCTACACTGTTAAGAATATCATGAAATATTACCTCTATTTTTAAAGGCTACATATTTTCTGGTCAATGAGGAAGATCTTAAAACGATGTAGAGCATTCAAATTGGTCAGAAAATAGTCTTTAAAAATGGAGGCAATTTTTCCCAATATTTTTAACAGTATACTTTCATGCAAAACTTTTTCAGTCATAAAATTTTTTAGCCGTTGGAATAAGTAGAGATCACAATAAGCCAAATCAAGTGAATAAGGTGCATTTTGTGACAGGTCATATTTCAGTGCATTCAATTTCCATATATAGAAAGGGCAGCTGACGATACTGTGGGTCAGCAAGAAAAACTAATTCATTCTTTATGATTTCTATTGTACATGAGTCCGGTAATTTGATTGGTCTATAATTAACAAGTATCTGATATGATTAACCTGTGTTGCCAAGTCGATACATGCAATGATCGCTATGACAGAAACGTAATGGTAGATTGAATGACAGAAATGTTTGTTTGCAAACTTTCTTTATTGCTACTACTCTAGCAGCGAACGGTGCATTTTTCAGATGGAAAATTATCTTCATCTTACTCTATAGCAGGCCTGTCCAAACTTTTACTAAGCAGGGGCGCATCTCAGCTTTTGGCAAGAAATGAAGGGCGCCATTATTAACATGGCTCGAAACATGCAAGAAAATCATGTTTTAATATTAGAAGCAATATATGAGAGCAAATGAGGCATAATACCTCTGTAGATTTAAAACACCATGTATATTTTAAAAAATCAAAATATCGGTAAATTGTAATAAATTTCGAATAATAAGTTTTTCTGCGAGGGTTTACTTAAAACAGTTTTGAACTGGAAGGAGTCAGAAAATGAAATATCATCCAGTATTAAAATAAAACAGTAATAAGAAATATCGTTAGGTTTTTGGGCAATGCAAATACTCTGCAATACCTACAATTTTTTTAGAGGGTAAATTTGCCATCATAAAAAAGTATAGAACAGAAGTCGTGGGTGGTTACACAGAAAGAGGCTGAAAGAGCTTGCATTGATGGAGATCCTTTCACACGATTTTATAGATTTAAACACACACACAATCCTTACTAATATTATAAATCGGAAAGTGAGTTTGTTTGTTTGTTCCGCTTTCACGCCGTAACTACTGAACCGATTGCTTTGAAATTTTGCAGACGTAAAGTTAGAAGTCCGGATTAAATAATAGGGTAATTTTTACTTATTTTATTCAAATATTTTCCTTAATAATTCAAAATTTAATTATTTTTCATACAAAATCATTAGGCATTTTTCAGATAAAATTTAACCATTTTCCTTTCCTGTTGCCAAGAAAATAAAAAATTGGAATAATAATTATTCAGCGGCAATGAATTTTTAATAGAAAACTTCCATGCGAAAAACTATAATAAAATAATTTAAAAGAAAATAAATATGACATCATGTTTGAAATAAAAATAAAAGATGTATTTTTTATAATACATTTAACAAGGATATTTGTTTAGTTAATGGGAATTTTTGTGTAAAATATGGCGACATAAATTAAAAGTAAAAAGAATGAAAAAGAATTATATTTTTAATAAAATGGTTCTCTCATGAAAATCTGACGTCATAGTTGAAATAAAGCAGGTACTTTATAGCAGTCGTTAAAAATACAAGGGGTATGAATATTAGTAGCTAATAGAGTGAGATAAATAATGACGTCATATTTAAAAAATGAATCAGAAATATTTTTTACTTATACTAATTAATAAGTTATAAGTTACATACAAATGAATATTTTTATTCAAAACTCATAATTATCAATAGAAGAAATTTTTTGTGGGGAAAAGATGGAAAATAAAATCACTGATTAATATATTTTTGGCTCGATTTTTTAACACTTTCGAACAAAGTTGAAAAGTTATTATGCTTTCGGTTTGTCTGTCTGTCTGTCTGGTCACTTTCCAACTTTCGTAAATATACTCCGATTTCCATGAAATTTTTGGACATTATTAACGTTTACCTAGCACGAATACCTATTGAAAATGAAGTTTCTACCATGATTAGTTTATTTACAGGGATAGTGAAAAAATTTCCTTATATTACGGCATTATGGGGAAAAATCGTTTTAATTAAATTTAACGATGTTACAGCCTGTAGAACATATTCAAATTTATATGCATTTACAAAGTGCACTAAAATATGCATTTTGTAAAGTATGTAGTGAAAAGGGCACTTGCTATTCATTTACAGGGTCAGACAGAAGAATTCCATTGCATAGGAATAAAGGGAGGAACAGTTTCCGACATATTTTAATTATGGTAAACGATTTCATGTATAATCAAATTGATATATGTTGCTGAGGCTTAATGTAAGTTATTTCATGCATAATACGAAGTGCATAGCATTTACAGGGACACACAAAAGATTTCAAATATTATATATTCTATCCGAAGTACTGTATATCATGGATGATGACTGTTGCATGGATGAAATGCATTTTGAATTATGATATGTGCTTTTAAGTTTCGCTAAATGTATGCATATTAAATGGAGAGTATAAATGGTAATAGTATAAATAGTTAAATTTAGATATACAGGGTTACACAAAAGATCTCGAAGAGGTTACTGAATATGAGCGTAATTTACTTAAAGGTGGTTTTTAAATAAAATATGCATCTTTATTTTGAACTGCATTTAGTAAACTAAGAAATGTTTGTAGTATATATATATATAATGATAAACAGGGTCCCGCAAAGAACTGGATACAAGGTTGTCTTCGGATGATAATATCTGAAAATGTAATTTAGGTAGTAATAAGAAATATTTTTGTTTGAAAGAAATTTTAGAAAGATACTTTCGTGTATTAAAGGCACTTGGAAAACTACAGGGCTGAACAAAAGAATTCAAGAATGTTTCTATCTATTAGTATTAATCGCTGAAAGAAAAATTTTGACCAGCAAACAAATTAGCAACTAGGGATTATCAGAAGTTTTTTTACCATAAATTCGCGATAAAAAGTTAATTACACATGCTTTTCATCATCGAAATTTTTTGCTTGATTGATCAATTATTTCTTCTTTAAATGTTATGTGAACGAAGTCACGGGTAACTGCTAGTTACCTATATTGTCAAAGGTTTAGGGGAGAAAAAGACAACATTTATCCCGTTTTATGAAACAGCTGAATGGCCAGTGAAATAACAATAAAAAAAATTCTGAAATTTCTACACGAAAGAGAAGACGGATCGCTCATATTTTTCTACATTTTACTTTTTAACGTATTAAAGAAGTCATTGTCTACATTTATTAATTCCTATCGTTATAATTTCCACAAAAGATTTAAAAAATGATTATAAATTAGTAAAGAAATTCAACAGCGCATGATTATTGTTATTATTATTATTTAAACTAATCATGTGGTGTGTTGCCTTTCTTTTAATACGTTGCGTACGCTATAATTGTTGATACGGAAAATACACTTGCAGAGATTTTTAAAACATCAAAGATTTTAAATAAAGTAAGCTTTACAAGGAAATTGTATTAAAGAGACTAGTAACGGGAAATTTTCAAAGGGCGCCGCGTTGGACAGCCCTGCTCTATAGTATTTTATTCACATTAATTAATCCATATCCATTAATAATTAACTGCAAATAATGACATAACTAATAGAAACAATGAATGTATTGATTATATGTCACTTGAAATCGCACCCCCCCCCCCCCCCCCAAAAAAAAAAAAAAGTCTCTGGATCCGCCACTGAAGAGCAGTCAACATTGGGACTGAATAAAAGTGGCTGGTTCTTAGAGATACTTTCATTTGTTTTGTACATTTTGAACTTAAGTTTCTCTTATCTGTCTCTTTCTATCTGTATAATATGTTTTTTTTTTTTTTTTTTTTTTTTTTTTTTTTTGGGGGGGGGGGGAGGTACAAATTGTTTTTTTTTTTTTTTTTGCACAAAAAATCAAATGTCTTGGACATTTGCAAGGATGTCCTCATAAGACATTAATTTGATTTGGTTTTCATTTTCCATTTCGTCCTCAATTTTATTGTCCTCAAATTTTAGTGACCGATTCCTTCTTCATGTCCTGTACTATTTCCTGTATGCTTTCATAGAAGGTTGATGTGGACAAGTGATTATCAGTAGAAATAAATTCATCTGGCATTATGTTGATGCATATTTTTGATTTACATAAAATACATAATTTGCTATTGCTAATGTTGTTACTTGACTGTTTTTCAGAGCTGTTACGACGATTGGAAAGTTTCTGAAAGAGAAAATAAACCTTATAGATTTTGAAAATGTAATATTTTATGTCTCTTTTACAAAAGGCATTTAAAAAGTTGAGTGAGTGAATGGATACCTCATAAACAATGTAGGTTAAAAATGCCCAATCTGCAGAAATCCTACCCAAAAAAAAAGAAGTCTGAATCCAATATTATCTTCTATCCCAATTACTATTTGTGAATGTGCGGTTTAACGTTGCTTCAAAATTTCAGGGTGGCAATAAGAGTTTTGTGTATAGAGAAGTTCTTGGATGATATTTTGTCTTTAACAATAAGAAATCAAAAGCACAAATTAATGTTAATCTACATACTAAAGACCGGAACTTACTGCATAACTTGGAGAATGCTCTAAAATAGGTTCGAACCATCTAACAATAAGTTCGTTGATAAGTACAATAACAGAAACCCCCACTATTTTTTACTCATCCTAATACATCCAAGAAAGGGCAATCAATCACAAATTAATTTTTTGCAAAAATTTAATTTCCTTGAAGACAACCTGATGTCGGAAGCACCTATTACATCGAATATAGTATAAAAAATGACAATGAAACATAGAAATCCAAAAGAATTATGGCTGTTATAGACAATTGTAACAAAATTCACCAAGAATTATAATATTCGCAAGGTATGTTATTTAATCACTAGTATATGTTGCAAAATCTTTATCTTAAAAATTAAAACCTTATCTCAAAAACTCTCTTGAAAAATTAACGGCTCATGTGATTAACACTTAAGTGAAATCATTATCCAATATCTATTACAGCACAAGTACTTTATTCAATGACAAGAAAAATATAAATATAGATATTACTAACGATTTTTATCAAGTTTAACATTAAATATCACTTATAATAATTATTCAATTTAAAAATTATTTGCATCAGCATGTTTATTGAACATTTCACTATAATATGACCTATATTTATATTTCTGTATGCAACAATTTTCTTAATATTAACAAAGAAAGACCTCTGGTCACAAAAAATTCATTAGTCACTTTTTTAGGGTTTCGTTCATTGAAATTTTATTTGTCTGTCTGTCTATTGTAGATTTTGTACACAAAACTGTATAAGTCAGAGACTTCAAATTTTGTATATTTACAGTTGAATACCCCGTGTCACACAACAAACCATAAAATTGTGAAAAAGCCTATTCATTTAATTAAATTTTATCAATGTCATCCGTTCATTTTTGCTACTTAAATTGTAACAGAGAACCTTAATTTCAACGTTTTTCGTGTTGACATCATGGTCAACATGCACAACATTTTGTTAGTAATCAGAAGGTCCCGAGATAGAGTCCAGATTTTGAAATTTTCATATTAAGGTGGATTTAATTTTTAAAAAAGTTTCGTATTTTTTGCTAATTTAAGAGTTTATTTTTATCACTGACATTCGTAATACTTTTTGGAATACAATTTTCTTCCTATTTAAAAATCTATTGTAATTTATTAATGATTCAGCATTGTAAATTTCTCTTAACCATAGGCGTAGCGTGACCAAAACTTTTGGGGGGGCACCAGCGAAGTAAAAACTGCGCCCCTTGGCAAATTTTCAATTTGGTGCCCCCCCCTCCCCTTAGCCCCCAAAAAGTAATAAAAAATATTTTTCTCTTGGTAGGCGTCATAAAACTAACAAATATAAATTAATTCTATTAAATAATTATTTAGCGTTTATTTTGGAACTTTAAAAGGTTTAATTTTGATTAAGAAATTCAGAACTAAAACATACAGAAATTTGCATTTTTTTGTCAAAGAGTTCACAATGTTTTAAAACAGGGAGGAAAACGATCAAGAGAGATAAAGAAATTCCATGAAAATGATTGTCGGTCAAAAAATGGCTCGCAGAATAAATTTCGTACATGTGGTGACCGTCTATTTAGCATGTCCTTCCAGTGGAACATGCTAGAGGTCTACATTTACAGGAATTTCCAGGCACGGGCTCAGCACGGCCCGGCGTGTGTATTAAAAGTTTCACCCGAGCCCGGCCCGTTTATATTTTCATAGTTTAGGGCCAGGTCTGCTCGTACAAAAAATCAGTGAAAAAACATAAGTATTAATTGGATAATTTTAGAATATACTTTAAATTACTATGTGTTCACAAAATACCCTGAAAATGCCTAAAAATACTCATTAGCAGCATTAATAATTGCTTAGACATTTAAGACTTTTCAATATTCAAATAAAGATTCACAAAACTTGATGTAGGTTAGAATTTTAAAAAAAAGGTGGTTAAAAAAAATCCTAACCTTTGAAACTATAAAAAAGTAGATTTTGAAATACTAGGGTTATCGAAAAACGAGTTTTCCACGGAATTAAAACAGAAACAAAACATAACTACCCGGACTGGATTCTGTTGAAGTACTCGTTGCCCTCAGCGTGGTATCGCTCTAAATAGCGCGAAAAAGATTCTCAATGCAGAAAACCACCTCGAAACACCTGTTTATCTGGAAACTGTGCGCCAGGTGGGTGCCTAATCAATTTGCACCTTAACACAAAAACAAACGTGGGAAAGCAGCATTGATGTTTCTGTAGCGATATCACGATGAAGGAAATGATATCTCAACAAGATTTTAACGGTTGATACAAGTTCCTGCCTCCATTCCCAGGTGACAGACTTCTATGACACTGGACTCAAAAACTTATCCCACGTTGTGACAAGCGTTTTAATTCCGTTTGTTCTAATGTGGATTTGTAGTTAAAACATAGCTGTATCTTTTGTAATAGTTCTTTTTGGGTTGTTATATTTTGTTTCTTTCTAGCCACGGAAAAATTATTTTATGGATGACCCCCGAATTTTTCAGTAAATTATTATTCTGATCCAATTTAGCTACTTTCTGATACATTTCTGAATTCCTTTCTTTTCGAAAACACATAAAATTGGCAGACGTTCTTATTTAGAAACTGTGTAATCGAATGGAATTTTCCATTTTTCGTAAAAGACAAAAAATCTTTGAGAAAATACTGCCAAAGTTGTCATTTTGAATCGAAATTCAAGACGCAATCGTACTAGGGAGAAGAAAAACTTGTCATCAAGTGATTAGAATAGGTTATAAATCAAAAAGTTATTTATTTATTTTAAAAAATGGAAAATGCTATATTATAAATTACTTCAATCGTCAGCCTGTTAATTGTATGCCTTTATAAAGAAAAATGAGTCAGAAAGTGTGTCAAATTTCACGTTGTTGAGCTGGGAATTTGAGAGTAACCTTAAGTTGTACTTACAAAGATTATATTAATATACGTTCATTATCACTAATAACATTTTTACAGAACATATTCCTTGCCCTCTGCATTCTGAGAAAAATTAAACCTAATTTTGTCCCGTCTCGACTGTGTAAAAAAATGCAAGCCTGAGCTGAAAAAAATTAAGCCCTGATTCAGATGTCATATAACTCTCCGATGCCGATCTATATGCTGGACACTTCGTAAATTCTTTATTGATATTGTCAAGCTATCATCGGCTCGTGACGCACAATTATACATATTCTTGCGAAGTCAGATTCATCGGCCCAGTAGAGATCTTTATATCGGGCCGGTAGGCCTGCTTAATTTTTATTATCGATCCGGAACGGCAGGTTCGTTCAGTTTTTTTGCTGGCCCGGTCCTTTACATTTGTTTAGAGGCCCGATTAATCTATTAATTTTCTTCAAAACATAATTGCTTGTCCCACTGTAAACAACTAGATCCAGTTTCGCTCTGACTCAACTATGCTTAAAAAAAAAAAAAAAAAAAAAAAAAAAAACATATAATGTATACATAAGACTCAGTTCAGCACGACTCTGCTTATGAAATTGAGTTTATGCTCAGATACGATATGATTGTCCGATTATAAGATCTCTATTCTGGGCATATTATAATTGCTATAGTGATTTTGTCAAACTAGTATCGGTTCGTAAAACACATTTATAATTGTTAATCTCGCGAAAGTTCATAACCAATGAAAATGGTCCATATTTTATCTGTTTCGCTTAAATTTTTATGTAGAGCCGTTAATGAATGAATAAATGTGAAATGAATGAACAAATAAAATGAATAAAAAACTAGTCGTTGGGGACCACCGTAATACTTACGCATCATGGATATGCATAATATAATATATGAAAATAAAACATGTATGAAATATTTATAAAATGCATTGCAATTTCAAAACAAAATTTAATCATATATTTAAATTTTTTAATATACATAGCAATGTTCTATTAAATATAATGCGATACGTATACCTGCCGCAAAAAGACTTAAGAATCCTTGTTTATCCGCGCCAGCAAAATTTTACTGTAAAATTTGCCTTATTTAATTGGAGCATTTTCCTGATTTAATAATGCACAAATTTCTGTTTTAAACAATTGTTGACAAACATTAAAAATTTCGTAAAAGGCTCTCATCGCGAAGGAGTTAATGAATTGCTGCTGAACCAATTTCGACAAATTATATAAAACGCCAAGCTATTCAAGTAGTACCGAATTGTGTAACCCAAACATCTTTATAACTCCAAAAATAATAATCATATTAACTAACAGTTTACTGCGTAGGATTAAGGGTCTCATTTTCAATTAAAATATATCTTTGAATTGAAATTGAAATACAGGTTCATGAGAAACCGAAGAATGTGGAAAATAGGATTACAAATATCTCGGCAACTAATAATCCGATCGACTTCATTCTTTATGCAAAATTTGTGTTATTTTATTGCATTTTACATCCACTCATTACAATACAAAATTTCGAAAAACTTGATATACCTTTCATCAAAACGAGTTTTTAAGAGTCCAAAAAGAGTCCAAAAAAAAAAAAATTCCGAATAATCGAGGTTACTGATATTAAATAGGCTTCGTTCCAGCCTTACTTCCTAAGAACATACAAAGTTTCAAGTCTCTATCTCAATTTGTTCGGGAGATAGAGCATTTACAAACACACAGACGGACGGCAATTTTTTTTTTTTTTTTTTTCTGGAAATAAAAATGTTTTTCGAAATCTGTAGTAAATAAAATATGTAAATCCGCCAATTTTTTTTTTTTTTTTTTTTTTTTTTTTTTTCGATTTTCAAAACGATTGCAAGATTTACCCTATGCTACGTATAATGGGTAAATAATACAAAAAAAAAAAAAAAAAAAAAAAAAAAAAAAGTCAATTTTGATTTAAAAATATAAATTTTAATTTAAAAATTTTAAATATTAATCATGTTTGTAGATCGATATATTTTCTAAAAAATGTAATTCTTTTTCATTTTTTTAAAAAGTTTTAAATTTTACAGAAAAAAAATTAAATCATCTTTGTAATTTACAAAAATATTTATTTTTGAAAACATATCTTTTAAAAGAAAAAATAGTATTTTTCATATTCTTTGCTACAAGATTCATTGAAAATATGGACTGGAAATTAAAAAAAAAAAACCTAATAATAATAAGATGAATAATAACAATAATAAATCCCGAAGACAGTTGAATATATTATTGAAAATCATGGTGAAAATTTTCCGGACTTTTCTAGTTTCAAATCTTTATTGTATTATATATACTAATGAAAATGAATTTGTAAATATATAAAGAAAATATATGTTGCCAAACGCAGAAAATAAAGAATTTAAACAGACATTTTAGCCGATTCTCGAAAAGATATTTTTTTTCCCTTGCATAACAACAAAAAACTTCCTGACATATTTTCTGACTAAATTTTAAACTTAAAAGCATGAAAATTGCAATCGTGATTATTGAAGAGATTTATGATCAAATGTTTTTATTTCTATTTTCCGATAAACGAATTACATCTTAAGGCAGGTTACTGTCTCAAGGAGGTAATTTTTTGCCTCACTCACACTATCACCGCCCGGAAATTCAGTTCGAAATGCCAAATTGACAACTCTTCTAAAAGTATTTCTGAGTTTATCGAAAAGTAGAAAATACTATTCAGTTATAAAATTGAAAATAAGAGCACCTGTTCGGATAAAAAAAATGTGTGAAAAAATGCAGTTTGGATCTGAGAGTTACATTGAAAAAACAATTTCTTACAATATTTAGAATGATAAAAATTTTAGTTTGTAGGTTTTTTTTAAAAATAAAATCAATAATAAAGTATTACCAACTTAACAAAAATTATTTTTAAAGTTATTTCTTATAAAATAATAAGGTAATCATGAGTTGTATTTTATATTATTTCATATTTTTGCTTCATGCGCTAGTTAGAAAATGATATTTTGTGCCTGTGGGAAACAGTGTTCTCGGATTTTACACCCTCCCCCCCCCCCCCCCAAGAAAATCATAGAACAAAATTTCTTTAGATTCTCAAAACATTGACCTAATGCATTTTGAATGGTTAATACTGACACTGTAACATATAACAACACAGTTTTTTTTTTTTTTTTTTAATAAGCGAAAAACATTTAATTTTGCAGTTTTCTGGAAAGATATAAATACACTCTTTATAACTGGTTAAAATTGTACATACTCTATCCAAACATTTCCAAACCGCATCTAAAGTAACTTTGGTACAATTTAATTTACTTAAAATGACAAATCGTTGTGATCACACATAAGAAATTCTAGTGATAAGATATCGCGAGATAAAAAATAATTAAATATAACCGTCGCTCTAAATAAATTAATTATTTAATGTTAATTAAAATAAATACATAAGTCTGCATTGTGATTATTTACAAGGGCCCTATCACTTATAAATTTTTCGCCAAATTTCAATTTAAAATAACTTTGCCTCCCCCTCCAAAAAAAAAAAAAAAAATCTTTTAGAAATATTTTAATAGGACTATAAGAAGTTTTCCCTCGTAAATCAATTGTAACCCAAAGAGAAAAATGTTACAAATATACTACAAGGAAATTATTCCTAGAAAAGATGACACACATAAACTTATCACTAAATAAAACAGACTGAGATAATGTCTCGATTAATCATATTTATTTACAAGTTATTAATAAAAGAAAACCATCTTTACAAAATTAATTAAATTAAGAAACAAGCAGACTTAAGCTGCACTTTTATACTTCCCCAACATAGAAGATTACTTTGACATTATAATAGTTTCTTTCTAACTTTTGTTTCAACATCTTAATATATAACATACACTGATTTTAATCACTATTTTAGATTTTATCAAATTGATATACAAAATCAATTTACTTATTTTATTCGCTCCTTCATTACATTGATAGCATGAAATTCTGTAAAAATTCTAAGCTTAACTTATATCTTTAGTAATTGTTAATAGTTACAAAAGCTAAATTTATGTAGATCCGGGTCGACATCGCGCACTTAGTTTCAAATTCTTTTTTTATAGTATATATTAAAACAAACAAAATTTTAATTGGCGCCCCCTTCGCCTTTCGTTCTGACGTCCAAGGCACATGTCCCCTTAGCAATTCCTAGGGAAATTGGTTGCCGTTTGCAATTATCGGTGAGGGTACAATTTCACATTGAAGAGATTTTTAAACAAAAGCTAACCTATTTAAATGACAGAAGGCATAGAGATGCATTTGATTTAGTTTCCCTTTCGAATTTTCTGGCTATGAGACATTTTTACCAAATTCTATACTTATATATTTTTGTATGTAAAGAAAGACAAAAAAAAAAAAAAATCTTAATTAGACGCTTCCTTCGCCTTTCGTTTTGGCGTCCGAGACACATTCCCCCCCGCCTCCCTCTGCAACCCCTAGGGAAATCGCTTGGTTTTTGGCAATTGTTGATGAGGTACAGTTTCACACAGAAGAGGATTTTTGAGTAGAGACTAACCTATTTAAATGATAGACGGCATAGAGATATATTTGGTTCAGTTTTAATTTGAATTTTCAAGAGACATTTTTATGCAAATTCAATATATATTCTACATATACATTTTTATATGCAAAGACAAACAAAATCTTCATTTGGCGCCCACTTTGTCTTTTGTTTTGGCGTAGGAATTGCTTTGCTTTTGCAATTATCGATGAGGTGCAGCTTCACATAAAATAGGGGTTTTGGAAGAGAGACTAGCCTATTTAAATGACAGAAGGCATAGAGATGCTTTGGTACAGTTTTCCTTTCGAATTTTATGGTTGTGAGACATTCTTATGCAAATTCCATACATACACATTTTTGTACGCAAAGACAAAAAAAAAAAAAAAAAAAAAAAAAATCTTCATTTGGCGCCCCTTTTGCAAACCCTAGGGAAACCGCTTGGTTTCAGGCTGTGAGACATTCTTATGCAAATTCCATTCATATGCATTTTTGTATGTAAAGACAAACGAAATCTTCATTTGGCGCCCCCTCTGGAAACCCTAGGGAAATCGCTTGGTTTCAGACTGTGAGAAATTCTTATGCAAATTCCATACATATACATTTTTGTATGTAAAGACAAACAAAATCTTAATTTGGCGCCCCCTCTGCAACCCCTAGGGTAATCGCTTGGTTTCAGGCTGTGAGAAATTTTTATGGAAATTCCATACATATACATTTTTTTATGTAAGACAAACAAAATCTTCATTTGGCACCCCCTCTGCAACCCCTAAGGAAATCGCTTGGTTTCAGGTTGTGAGACATTCTTATGCGAATTCCATTACATTTTTGTATGTAAAGACAAACAAAATCTTCATTCGGCGCCCCTCTGCAAACCCTAGTGAAATCGCTTGATTTTAGGCTGTGAGACATTCTTATGCAAATTCCATACATATACATTTTTTCTATGTAAGGCAAACAAAATCTTCATTTGGCGCCCCCTCTGCAAACCCTAGGGAAATCCCTTGGTTTCAGGCTGTGAGACATTCTTCTGCAAATTCCATACATATACACTTTTGCATGTAACGGCAAACACAATCTTCATTTGGCGCCCCCTCTGCAACCCCTAGGGAAATCATTTGTTTTTTGGCAATGATCGATGAACAACAGTTTCACACAGAAGAGTGTTTTTGAGTAGAGACTGATTTATTTAATGATAGAATGCATAAAGATACACTTGGTTCAGTTTTGCTTTTGAATTTTCCATTTGTGAGATCTTTTTATTCAAATTCGATATATAAACATAAATTTTTGCATATAAAGACAAAAAAAAAAGTTTTCATTTGACGCCCCTACGCTTTCTGTGCTGGCGCCCGGGTACAGATGATTGGGGGGGGCACGTGCCCCCCCGCCCCCCCCCCCCCCCCGACGCTACGCCTATGCTCTTAACCCCTTAACGCGCAGTGTTGCCGGGTCAGCAACACCTAAAGTTCCCCCTGTTTAGAAACACAAAAACTCCGTGAATATTTCAAAAACTATTCTAATAGCTACTTTAAATATTTCTTATGAGTTCTAGATGGCAGCACCACAGAGATCAAACTCTACTGTTTTTAATAATAGGTAAAATGTTTTACTGTAATATGCGCTTCACAGCAATACTCTTCTTACTGCACTTATCAATGCTTTATGGGAGGTTACCACTTCGGCAACAGCTGTATAATTAAAATGGTTAGTGCAATCTTTACAAAACAATACCTGTGTATTCCTCTAGGCCTAAATAGATTGCCTAATTTTTTTTTTCTTTAAATTCCAACTTTAAAGAGTAGTGCGCCGGAAAGGGTTAAGCATTTTTTTTCCTTTTTGAAATTTAAAATTTTATTTACAACTCCACTAATTAATTACAGATTTTCAAAAAATTTAGAATTTTGGATTTCATCTATATAATTTGATTTGAATATTTTTAATTTGATTAAAATGAAAAAATTCCTTTTATAATTATTTTAAAAATTAATTTATTGATGCTACCATTTGTGTAAAATTTACTAAATAAAAATAACAGTTTGGATTTATGGATTAAAGGGTAAGTTGGTTTGAAAGAAATATTAAACAAAACCTTCTGTGGGATCACACTTACGCACTTGTTTAAGAATAGAGAGAGAATGTTTGTAAAATCTTTTTCCCTGGCAAATATTAATGTAATTTCAATGCATTATTAGCTCCCGCTATAGCGATTGGTCTGACATTTTTTTATCCATGCTTTTTTTTTAATTAAGAAATTAAATAAGGATCTACCTAAATTCTTAAAGTTATTCGGAATTCTTGTATCATACACACATAACCAATCTTGTCAAGACATGATCACAAGAGATTGGAAAAAAGTTCCTTTTCAAGCTTCCATTTAAAGAAGTGCAATACTAAGGTATGCTACCTCAATAAGATCTACAGGGTGTCCCAGAACTTCGTGTACAATCTTTGAGGGTTGGTAGAGAACATTGTTTGGAACCATAATTACATAGGAAAGCATGGGCGGAAACTTCACCCTCACTTGTTAACCCTTTCACATACAGTGGCTAAGAAATTACAAAATTTTTAATTCAAAATTAACATTGACACCAGTATTTTAATGATTTTTCCATTTATTATGTTGTGAAATGTCTCTCTTTTCTTCTTTGCAAATACATTTTCCCGCAGTTTCTGATGTCGTTCATATTTTTCCTCATTTTAGCAATTTCTAATAGCTACTATGATACTTGATTTTAAAGAAACATAATTTTAAATTTAATTTAAAATTAAATAATTTCTTGTACTTTTTTCTGTGTAGTAAGGCGTTCTACACTGCATTGTGTCATAGCTGTGTCTTTGTGTTAAAGCACTTCCATTGCTGAAATGTGCAAAAATAGGAATGACATCAGAAATTGCGTAAAAATGTATTTGCAAAGAAGAAAAGAGAAACAATTCACATACAAAATAGATGGAAACGTTATATTAAAATTTTGGTACCAATGTTCATTTCGTATTAAAAATTTTGTAGTTTCATAGAGAAATTACTGTCTGTGAAAGGGTTAACAAGTGAGGGCGACGTTTCCACCCATGCTTTCCTATGTAATTGTGGTTCCAGACGATGTTCGCTACCACCCTTCAAAGTTTGTACACGAAGTTCTGGGACACCCTGTATTGTTCGTTTCGTAGGGATTCTTTTCTAGGAGTGTTCGTAAGAGTGTGGTATGGTAGAAAAAATTTGGTACTCCCTCAATCTCCTCGGACAAGGCGACACCCCCCCCCCCCCCCCAATTTCACACGGGCCTGAGTATCCGGATGGGGATTTAAAAGCAAAAATTCCTGAATGAGCTAAGAATAATTTCGATTAATTAATTTATTTTTACTGCACAGTCACAAATAAAGAAAAAATAAAAAAAAAAGTTTAAAAAAAAAGTTTAAATTATTTTAAATATGTATTCTGGCGATCCTATAATTTACACAATTTTTAGCCCTCCAAATATTTAAAATTCTACATGCATTAATTGCATAAATATCCAAAGTTATGGATTATTAAAATGTTCTAAGGTTATAAAAACTATACGCGAAATTAAAATTTACTCCAAAATATATGATTAACACTTAATTTCTAAAAATCATAAGTCTATTTCTTTGAGATATTCAACTTACAACAGTCATTTTAATCCGCGATATTCAATGTTTTTAAATGGCCTGCCCTTTGGTTTTTGTCAGAATGATCTCGTATTTTAAATGGCTTTAAAAAAAAAATGAAGCGCCGAATACCTTAAAAAATCAGCGTTAGAATTCCTAAAAAAAAGTCACTGGTCCCGAGGACCAGTAAGCATCAGAATTTACTGGTCCGCTACATAAAATTCTATTAAATTTTAACACTTAGAGTGGCCTCTCCCCCCCCCCCCTCCCTGGAATATATACCAATCTTACTTTGCATGTATCCAAAATTTTCCGCATAATAAAATGTAAAATTATAATTTGCTAAAAATTAAATAAACAGTACCTAAAGAAAAACTATCAAATTGTTAGTTACATATTTTATTTACCATTACTTATTTCAACTGACTATAAGGTTTAATGCAAATTTTTTGCGGATTTTTCTCCAGATTGTAGCCAGAGGGGTGGAATTGTAGCTAGTGGCAGTGATGCAGCTGGACTTGAAAAATCCTGGGCCCCCAGGACTTCTAAAATTCTGGATCCCTTTTCAACAAAAGCGGGTCCCCACTAATAATAAGTCATATTTTTCGTTGCAAAAATTGAACTTGTTCATTTGCACAAGAAAATTAAAGTGCAATAATTGATTTAATAATAATAAATAATTAAAACCAATATTAATTTAAGAGAAATTTTCTGTACTTTTTAAAGAATAAATGTGCAAGATACAAATTTAATTATAAAATAATGCTTATTTAAGTGTTGGAGATAACAAGTATCATTATTATTTGCATTTCTTTTAAAATGGGCACAAGTTTATTGAAAAAGACTTTTTTGCTGAAAAAAGGTATATTTTTGTTGAATAAATGGGTACTTTGCTTAATGAAATGGTGCTTTCAGAAGTCACATTCAATCAGAAAGATTTGGAGCAATAAAAAACCGATTGGGAAGCAGGAAAATCAGTTTTTGGAGCAGCAACAACAATTTTGAAGCAGGAAAATTAGTTTTTAAAACAGAAAATTTCTCTCCCGGCATTCACTTGTTTTTTTTTAGGGCTTTTTTTTTGGTCGAAATTTCTGTTTTTTCGCGTTATTTTAATGAAATTTTTTGTTTTTTCGAGATTTATTGACGAAATATACCGGTTTTGACAAAATTTTCCGTTTTATCGCAATTTTTGGACGAAATTTGCCGTTTTTTCGCGATCTTTTGAAGAAATCTGTCATTTTTTTTCTGGTTTTAAAATGAAATTAGCCATTTTTTCGTGAATTTTTTGGCAATATTCACCGGAAATTAGACGTTATTTCGCGATTTTTTTTTAACAAAATTTGTCTTTTTTTCATAATCTTTTGAAGAAATTTGTCGTTTTTCGCGATTTTTTTTGACAAATTTTGCCGTTTTATCGCGATTTTCGGACAAAATTTGTCGTTTTTTTTGCGCTTTTTTGAAAAAATCTGCCATTTTTTGTGCAATTTTTTGAAAAAAATCTGACATTTTTTCGTAATTTTTTGAAAAAATCTGCCATTTTCCGCAATTTTTTGAAAAAATCTGCCGTTTTTCGCGATTTTTTTGGGCGAAATTTGCCGTTTTTTATCTTTTGAAAAAATTTGCCTTTTGTTCCGGTTTTTGGAATGAAATTAGCCATTTTTTCGAGAATTGTTTGACAAAATTTACCGGAAATTAGTAGTTATTTGGCGATTTTTTAACGAAATTTGCCGTTTTTTCGCGATTTTTTAACGAAATTACGCGGCCCATTGGACGTGTAAGAGCTATTTTTTTGCGTTCCATCGCCGATTTTTTGTGTAATTTACGCGCTATAGCGCGTCCGCGGCATTGCTGATAAAAAATAATGATGTGCGATCGGTTGCTGTTTTCTCAGGGCCTGAAAAAAGGCACTGGTCCTGCGGACCACTAAGTTTTTCAAATTAGTGGTCCGATTGAATTATCGGTGGTCTCGGACCAGCGGACCACCAAGGATTTCGAACGCTGAAAATATATATGTATGTTGTGAAGAAAACTTCAATTAACCAGATTTTCATTTCTACAACTTTCTAAAAATTCAAATTTTTCGTATTTTTTTTTTTATTTTTTTTTTTTTTTAATGACCATTTTTAGGTGCGTTCGTAATTATGTAAATACGTAGCACCTATTGTTGTCGCTCAGTCCGTCCGTCCGTCTGTCTGTCTGTCCGCATATAACAACGCAAAAACTACCCAACCGAATCGTTTGAAATTTAAAATACATAATTATAACATAATTTTGTCGAGTCATTTCAAATTTTATGAAAATCGGATGGATAGATCAATTACAGGGACATTCAAAAGGATTCCGTTACATTACGGTCAATAGGGAAAAAAGTTTTAAATGCATTTTAATCGTTTGAAATTTAAAACATATAATTATTGCGTAATTTTGTCGAGTCATTTCAAATTTTATGAAAATTGGATGGATAGATCAATTACAGGGACACTCAAAAGGATTCCGTTACATTACGGTCAATAGGGAAAAAAGTTTTAAATGCATTTTAATCGTTTGAAATTTAAAACATATAATTATTGCGTAATTTTGTCAACCTATTTCAAATGTTATGAAAGTAGGATGCATAGATCAATTACAGGGACAATCAAAAGGATTCCATTACATTACGGTCAATGGGGAAAAAGTTTTAAATGCATTTTAATGATGTTACACTCATTCGAACATAATAGAATTGGCATGAATCTATGAAATATATACTAAAATATGCATTCTGTACAATCTGTGATCCAAAGAATTTTTATTATTAAATTACAGGGCCACACAAAAGTATTCCACTATATAATGCTATACGGGGAAACATGGTTTGGTACGTGTTTTAATTATATTCAACAATTCAACTATTTCACATTTTATGAATAAGATATACGTTGCTGAGGTGTAATAAAAATTACTTCCTGCATATTTACAGAAACGTAAAGATTTCGACTACTTTACTGTATCCGGAATACGCTCTACTATATCAGCAAGATCTGAATATTTTTAAAACTTCGTTATCGTACGGACGCACCTCATTTGCTACGTTCACGTGCAATTTCCAACTTGTTTTTATTGAAAAGCATTGCAGAAGCATCGATCGACAGCTACTTCTTTCAACGATCCCACACCTATCTATCTATCTATATTATAAAAGAAAAACTAGGGCTACTGGATTTCAAATTTTTCGGAATATTCTCGTATAGAGACATTCCTTGTAAGATACACTATCTCAATAAGATCTATTGTTCATTTCGTAGGGATCTTGAATCTCTTCCGTATGAGACAGGATTCCTGTATAAGAATATTCCGTTTTTACAGGTTTTACTCGTTTCATTAAAGAACGGTAAAAATCCCTTTTCAGACAAGTTTTTTGCAAATTTAACTGTATGTAGCAAATGATATTAAGACGATGTAACACTTCCGTTGAAGATAGATTTCAGTTAATTTCGACAGGTTTAACTATTGATACAGTAAAACCCCGATAATTCGGATTAATTGGGACCAGATCCAATCTGGATTATCGAAAATCCAGATTATCCGGAGAATGAGAAAAAAAAAATAAATAAAACATAGTTACAGAAAATCACCTTTATATTAAACATATTGAATATTTACTGACAGTAAAAATGTTTACATTTTGTAATTACAAAATTTTCCGCTGTGCCTGTTTTGTATAACTTTTGCAGGCCGCGCGGTCACGCATCCGCTTGAGTATAGTCGGTTTATTGGGTGTAGTCCCCAACTGATGTTCAAAATAAACCATGTATTGTTGCAAATGATTTGTTGTTTCATTATGGCTAATAACTTTTGGTTGATCATCATTGATAATAGTGCTTTCGCCTGAATTGTCTTCATTTTCAACTCCTTCAGTCGTACATAAAGTGATTATTTCATCATCTGTAAACGAAGCATAAACTTCATTATTTTTGCTTCATTCAATTGCTAATGTCGGTGATATCAACATCTCAATAACCATCTTTTTTTAAACATGCTTACAAAATTTTCAGGTGTAATTTCCATTTCATTCTCGCCTGTTTTTTCTTCTGGTTCAAGCTTGCTTGTTATTCAAGAAATTACAATTCGTAGACCATAAATTCTTACGTGACTTTCGGAGAGTATTCTCAGCAACCTGCTTGCAGACTTTAAGAGCCCACAATAGTCACAGGAAAAGTACACAAAAAGACCCGGATGTCCATGTAAAGTCTATGGGAGCGTTCTTTTCTAATATCTCGTTCAAAATTTAATATTTTGACATGATTTTTTTTGCATAAAATAGTTCAGGACGATCCACAACCGGGCTAGTTTTTACTTTTTCGATTTTGGTTATATATTTTTTATATTATGATAGTTTCAGTTTCAGAACCGGTTTAAACCGGTTTTGAAAATTAAAGTAATTTTTTTAAAAAAATCTAAAACCAAAATCGAAAAAGTAAAAACTAGCCCGGTTGTGGATCGTCCTGAACTATTTTATGCAAAAAAAATCATGTCAAAATATTAAAATTTGAACGAGATATTAGAAAAGAACGCTCCCATAGACTTTACATGGTCATCCGGGTCTTTCTGTGTACTTTTCCTGTGACTATTGTGGGCTCTTAAGTGATGCATTGTTGTTTCTTTGAAAGGTAACACATCAAAAAGTTTAAATGAAAAAGATTAAGGTATTCTTTCGGAAATATTTCAGAAAAGACCTTTTTATTCAGAATACGAAAATGAAACGAATTAATGTTATCGAAATTTTGCCGATCGCTTCTCAAACTTTGAAAAAAAAAAATTTGACCAGATTGGTCCGGATTATGCGGAGATCCGGATTAACGGGGTCCGAATTAGCGGGGTTCTACTGTATAACCTAAATAAGTATACAGGGTGTATCTAAACTACTGGGCAAAACTTTAAGGGGTGATAGTACACATCAAGACAAATAATATTATATGGGAAACTAAGGGTCCCAAACGTCTTCCGAAGGAGATAGGCGCCATCAAAGTTTAGGGTCCAAAATTTGAAATTATTATAAAAAACGGGAAAATTGGTCGTTTCGTTTTCGGTTTTCACTAAAACTATTTTTTAAGTCAGTATTGTCTTGAAAATAAATTATAAATTTCAAAAAATGACGATAGAGGGCGCTTTAGACTTTGGAGTAACGAACAACTATTTTTTACCGTTATTTTTTGCATCTCATTAATTTATTTTAGAAGTTTAGACATAAACTTAAATTTTGAGCTTAAAATCTGTGGTTAAGAAGCGCAAACTGAACTGTGTTCAATGGGAGTGAGTAGGTTCAAATTTCAAATGATTCTAAAAAACGGAAAAATTGGTCAATTTATTTGCGGTTTTCACTAAAATTATTCTTTATGTCAGTTTTGTCTTGAAAATAAGTTATACAGATAAATTTCAAAAAATGACGATAGAGGGCGCTTTAGACTTTGGAGTAACGAACAACTATTTTTTACCGTTATTTTTTGCATCTCAGTATTTTTTTTTTTTAAGAAGCTTAGACATAAACTTAAATTTTGAGCTGAAAATTTGAATCGTTGACAGTGGTTAAGTAGTGCAAACTGAACTGTGTTCAATGGGGGTGGGGAGGTTCAAATTTCAAATGATTATAAAAAACGGAAAAATTGGTCGATTTATTTGCGGTTTTCTCTAAAACCATTCTTTATGTCAGTATTTAATTGAAAATAAATTTTAAAGATAAATTCCAAAAAATTCTGTTAGAGGGCGCCTTAAACTTTAGAGTAACCAACAACTACATTTAACAGATTTTTTTTAAATCTAAATAAATGTTTTAAAAGCTTAGACTTAAATTTTGAGCTCATAATCTGAATCGTTGTGAGTAATTAAGTAGCGAAAAATTGAACTGCGTTCGTAGCATGGGCAGGGTAACATTTCAACTCCTGAACACAGTTCAGTTTGCGCTCATTAACCCCTTCCAACGATTCAGAATTTGAGCTCAAAATTTAAGTTTAATCTTTTGCAAGCTTTTAATTAGATACAAAAGAAAATAACAGTTAAAAATTGTTGTTGGTTACTCTAAAGTTTAAGGCGCCCTCTAACGGAATTTTTTTAAATTTATCTTTAAAATTTATTTTTAAGGAAATACTGATATAAAGAATGGTTTTAGAAAAAACCGCAAACAAATCGAACAATTTGTCCATTTTTTATAATCATTTGAAATTTGAACCTCCCCACCCCCATTGAACACAGTTCAGTTTGAGCTACTTAACCACTGTCAACGATTCAGATTTTCAGCTCAAAATTTAAGTTTATGTCTAAGCTTCTAAAAAAATTTAATGAGATGCAAAAAATAACGGTAAAAATAGTTGTACGTTACTCCAAAGTCTAAAGCGCCCTCTATCGACATTTTTAAAAATTTATCTGTATAATTTATTTTCAAGACAATACTGACATAAAGAATAATTTTAGTGAAAACCGCAAATAAATTGACCAATTTTTCCGTTTTTTATAATCATTTGAAATTTGAACCTACCCACTCCCATTGAACACAGTTCAGTTTGAGCTTCTTAACCACAGATTTTAAGCTCAAAATTTAAGTTTATGTCTAAACTTCTAAAATAAATTAATGAGATGCAAAAAATAACGGTAAAAAATAGTTGTTCGTTAATCCAAGGTCTAAAGCGCCCTCTATCGTCATTTTTTGAAAGTTATCTTCATAATTTATTTTCAAGACAATACTGACATAAAGAATAGTTTTAGTGAAAATCGCAAACGAAACGACCAATTTTCCCGTTTTTTATAATAATTTCAAATTTTGGACCCTAAACTTTGATGGCGCCTATCTCCATCGGAAGACGTTTGGGACCCTTAGTTTCCCATATAATATTATTTGTCTTGATGTGTACTATCACCCCTTAAAGTTTTGCCCAGTAGTTTAGATACACCCTGTATTTATACGAATGCATAAAACTTGTAAAAATGGAATCTGCCTATAACGGAATTTTGTCTTAAACGAAATTATTCCATAAGCCTTTTAAAGAGTATACCATGCAATTACACTTGCTAACACGAAAACCTGTGTAAAATCAGGGATGCAGTGGAGGGTATAAGCGGATATACGCCATATACCTTCTGGACTTTTTAAAGAAGCACCGTATACCCTCTGTTTCTCAAAAAGCTATAGTATGTACAATCTAGGGTAATACGCTCTGCCGGGAAGGTACACTTTTTCTTTAGAGCGTACACCCACTATTTTTTTACGACTACAACACCGTGTAAAATGGAATTTTTTAGCAACATTTCCGATTTTTCCTTGACAGGTTTTACTATATTATATGCAACCTGAAACAAAAATTCTGGATCCTCTGCATAAACGGAATCTTTTCTACGCCACTTACGCAATTTCGATTGCTTAGATGTTTGCACTATTTCGCTGACTGTCAGCGTTTTACATTACGTCTATGGAAGTTTCTTTTTCTCACTCATTATTACTTTCCTTTGAACATAATATAATTCTTAGTATACTTATCAAATCAGACATCAGAGTCATGTTAGACTCTTCCTCGAGCTTTACCATAAATTTGGGAAAATATGTTGTCAAAATCAGTAAGAAATACATATTAAAATTTATTGCTTTATTTTTCATGCCCGAGTGAATATTTTTATACTCTATTTTATGCAAGTTACACATTTTTTTAATTATATTAGAATCAATAATTGCGGGATCATAACGAAATTTGGCATGAAGGTATACATATCAAGCAGATATGCAAATGATTAGAAATGCAGCGTGATTGCGCATTGCGTAATGCCAGTAGAGGGCGATGAACTTCGTCCTCCTTAGAGTGTAAAACTGGTAAGCAGAACTTGTCTAAATTTACCTTTTCTTTTGAAAAAAAAAAAAAAAAAAAAAAAAAAAAACGTTGAGGTCGACATGCTTGCCGTTGCGCAAGCATCGTAGACAATATCAGCAGCTGCCAGAGCTGGAGAGGGGAAGAATCATCGGGATGATGGAAGCTGGGTGGTCAGCTCGGCGAGTAGCTCGTCAAGTAGGCCATTCTGATTTTATTGTGAGGAAGTGTTGGGACCGGTGGACTGAAGAGACACCATTAACACGGCAACCAGGCTCGGGATGCTTTCGGCAGACCGCCCCATCATACGAAACGCACGCGAAGAGCCAACTGACTCATTGGCCGCTATCCACATGCAAGCCGCAACTTGACAACGGACCCCTGTGTTTTCCCGAACCAACGCAAGGTGCCTGACTGAAGGACATCTGGTATCGCGGCTCTCATTGCGTGTGCTGCCAATGACACCCACCCACCGACGCCTCTGTTTGGAATGATGTCGTGCACGACGGGGTTGGACTGGAACGGAACGGAACAAGGTCGTCTTCAGCGACGAGTCTAGATTCAAATTGAGCAGTGATGACAATCGTGTTCGTGCGCGTAGGTCCCGTGGTGAACGCCAGCATCCTGCCTTTGCTTTACAGCGACACATCGCTCCCACATCTAGTGTGATGGTATGGAGTGTCATTGCTTACGATACACGGTCACCCCTAATATTGATCCGTGACACAACGACAGCGCAGTTGTACGTCCACGCCATCCTTCAGCCACATGTATTGCCACTCGTGGCAGGGCTCCCAGGAGCCATTTTTGAGCAAGACAATGCTCGGGCACACACAGCAAGGATATCAGCAGCCTGCCTCCGCCACATTAGTACCCTTCCCTGGCCTGCTCGATCACCAGATTTGTCATCAAGCGAGCATATCTGGGATCATTTGGAACCGCAAATTGGACACCCTACGAGTTTCCTTGAACTCGAGGCGCGTATACAGCAACTGTGGAACAAGATGTCTCAGGACATCATACGGAACTTGTAATACTCAATGCCCGCTTGTATCGCATAGTGCATTCCCGCGAGAGGGGCGATGTAACACACTTTAGAACAGAGTACTAAAATTTCCGTTATTTCGTACTTTTTTCTGTAATAAATGATCCTTTTTCTTTGGTTTTCTTTCTAATCACTTACTTATATCACAGTAGTACTTACGCGTGTAAAATTTCGTTTCATTTGGACGTCTTTTTCTTGGTGCGCAAATTTTAATGGCAATGAGTGTATAAAAGTTAGAAGGAGGAAATAATATGCCTGTGCGAAAAATAAACTTCAGTGAAAATTTTTCAAAGGACACAACTAAACAATGACGAATTAGGCCGTCTAGAAGAAACCCTTATATATTATTCTGCTCCGTAAATAGAATAAGACGATAAATCACTAGTGAACTTTTTGCAACGACTGTACAACCTATCTATCTATCTATATTATAAAGAACAAACTAGGGCTTAGGGCTGCTACTAGATTTCAAATTTTTCGAGTATGCTGACCTTCTTTGTAAGATATACTATCCCAATAAGATCTATTGTTTGTTTCATAGTGATCTTGAAACTCTTTCCTATGAGACAGGATTCCTTTATAGGAATATACCGCTACAGGTTTTACTTATTTCATTAAAGAATGGTGAAAATCTTCTTTTAGACAAACTTTTTGCAAATTTAACAGTATGGCAATTGATTTTAAGACATTGTGACCCTTTCTGTAAGGCAGGATTCTGTTACAGATAACTATTTTGACAGATTTTACTATTTATGTAACATAAATAAGTATATTTATACAAATGAATAAAACTTGTAAAAATGGAACTTGCCTATAACGGAATTTTATTTAAAACGGAAATGTTCCATTATCCTTTTAAAAAGAATACTTAACAATTTTACTTGCTAATACGAAAACATGTGTAAAACGGAATTTTTCATCAACAGTTGCGATTTCACTTTGACAGATTTTACTACATGTATGTAACCTGAAACAAAAATTTTGGACTCGTCCCTCCGTATGAGACAGGATTCCTGCATAGGAATATTCCGCTTTTACAGGGTTTTTTTTTTTTTTTTTTTTTTTTTTTTTTCCATTAAAGAACGGTAAAAATCTCTTTTCAGACAAGTTCTTTGCAAAATTAACTGTATAGCAATTGATATTAAGACGATGTAACGCTTCTGTTGAAGACAGGATTCAATTTCAGCTAATAACTAGTTTGACAGATTTAACTATTGATATAACCTAAATAAGTATATTTATACGAATGCATAAAACTTGTAAAAATGGAATCTACCTATAATGGAATTTTGTCTTAAAGGGAAGTGTTCTATAATCCTTTTAAAAAAGAATACCATACAATTACACTTGCTAACTTGAAAATCTGCGAAAAATGGAATTTTTCACCAACATTTGCGATTTTATCTTGACAGGTTTTACTGTATTATATGTAACTTAAAACAAAATTTCTGGATCCTCTCCCTAAGCGGAATTCTTTCTACGCCACTGCAGCAATTTCGATTTCTTAGATGTTTGCACTATTTCGCTAACTGACATGTCTATGGAAGATTCCTTTCTTTACGCATTATTTTACTTGATGGTTGGTTGTTTAGGGTTTTGTGGCACAAAATCCCTTGAGGGACATGCTGCGCCAAATTATTTTACTTGAAGATGACATATTTCTTAAGGCACCTGTCCCTACTCGCGAAGACAATCGCTAGCTAATGTTATTCCTATGGGGAGGCATTTTTCTAATAACTCATTCACATTTTAACATTTTCAATTTTTTTTTTCTTTTTGCATTGGATAGCTGAGGTTTCTCTCAAGATCGCTCCTTGATTACTTTTTCGATTTTAATCGCAAGTATTTTCTATAAAGTTACTTTCACTTCCAAAACCGGTTTCAAAAGTTAAAGTAACTTTATAAAAATTATCTGCGACCAGAATCGAAAAAGAAGTCAAGGAGCGATTTTGAGAGAGACCTCATCTATCCCATGCATTTTTTTTTTTTTTTTTAATAACAAAATGCGAAAGAGTTATTTAAAAAAAAAATGCCTCCCCAAAGAAATAGCATTAGCTCGTTGGTGTCTTCGCGAGCAGGAACACGACCTTAAATGTATTTATAAAATCAGAGTTACTTTAACCCCTTCGCGACGGGAGTCTTTTACGAAATTTTTAATATTTTGTCACCGGTTTTAAGAAACAGAAATTTGTTCCTTCTCAAATCGAGAAAATGCTCCGATTAAATAAGGCAAATTTTACAGTATAATTTTACTGGTGGGGATAAACAAGGATTCTTAAGCCTTTTTGCGGCACGTATGCGTGTCGCTCTTCCCCAAGGAGTTAAACTCTTCCTTGAGATGTCTTTTGAATTTGGGGAAATGCATTTTAATGATCAGTTAGAAATGCATATTAAAATTTATTGTTTTATTTTTCTGACACGCGTGAATATTTTTATACTCTATTTTAAAAAAATTACATATTTTTTAAATTACATTAGAATCAGGGGTAAACAGAGTATGAAATATAAATATAAAAATTCGTAGGGGGAAATAATATACCTGTGCGAGAAACTAACTTCAGTGAAATAGTTTATTGATCACACTTCTCAAAGGACACAACTAAACAATGACGTATTACGCCGTCTAGTAGAAACCGTTGCATATTACTCAGTTTCGTAAGTAGAATGAAGCGATAAGTCACCAGTGAACTTTTTCAACGACCGAACAACCTATCTACCCATCTATATTATAAAGAAAAAACTAGGGCTACTAGATTTCAAAATTTTCGGAGTATGCTCGTATGGCGACCTTCTTTGTAAGATACACTACCTCAATAAGATCCATTGTTCGTTTCGTAAGGATCTTGAAACTCTTCCGCATGAGACAGGATTCCTGTATAGAACTATTCCGCTTTTACAGTTTTTTTTTTTTTTTTTTTTTTTTTTTTTTTTTTTAATTAAAGAACGGTAAAAATCTCTTTTCAGACAAGTTCTTTGCAAATTTAACTGTATAGCAATTGATATTAAGACGATGTAACGCTTCCGTTGAAGACAGGATTTAGTTTCAGTTAATAACTATTTTGACAGGTTTAACTATTGATATAAACTAAATAAATATATTTATACGAATACATAAAACTTGTAAAAATGGAAACTGCCTATAACGGAATTTTGCCTTAAACAGAAATGTTCTATAATCCTTTTAAAAAAGAATACTATACAATTAAACTTGCTAACAGAAAAACCTGTGTAAAATGGAATTTTCACCAATATTTGAGAGTTTATCTTGACATTTATTACTATATCATATGTAACCTGAAACAAAAATTTTGGATTCTCTGCCGAAACGAAATCCTTTCTACGCCACTGATGCGACTTGAATTGCTCAGCTGTTTGCACTGTTTCACTGACAGTCAGGGATTTACATTACGTCGGCGGAAGTTTTGCTTTCTTCACGAATTATTTTCTTCACGAAATTATTACTTTTTAATGTAACAAAATTCTTAAGTGTACTTATCAAATCAGAGTCACTTTTTAGACTCTTTTCTAGATTTTTGTTAACAAATTCAACTTGGGGATATTGAAAAATCAGTCAGAAAAAGATACTAAAATTTACTGTTTTATTTTTCTGACTCGAGTGAATATTGTTATACTCTATTTTATGAAATGTATACATATGTTTTTAATTATATTAGAATCAGAGGTAAACAGACTCTGAAATATAAGTTTACAAATTAGAAGATGGAAATAATATGCATGTCCAAGAAATAAACATTCAGTGAAATAACTTATTTATCGCACTTCTCAAAGGACGCAGACACAACTAAATAATAACGATTTGGACATCTATACTTGGGGAACGAAGAAGTTGCGAGTACAGTTTGTATTGTGAATGTTATACTTCCGTGACAAGAAAAAGTGCGTTGACTATTTCAATAAAATCTCCTTTAGTTCCTGCTTTTATAGTAAACTAGCGGTCCGCCCTCGCTTTGCTTCGGGTAGTCCCGTGTCACTACTGACACCGCAAATTGTTACTACCACTTTATCCCATTAAATTCAACTACTAAAACCATTACCCTCCTTTTAAGTAGTCGGGTAAAAAGTAGCCTATATGTTAATCTAAGGTGCTAGATAACTCCATACAAAGTTTCATAAAAATCGATCCATCCGTTCTTAAGTTATAAATGGTGTAACTAATACGACTTTGTTTTATGGATAGAGATTATAGCAGCCCGCCCAGGCTTTTCACGGGTATTAAAAAAAATTTCAAGTTATAAATTTTTACACACATACTCATATTCTCTTCTTTGTGGGTGGGATCACTAAAAAAGTGTAAACTTATAAAAGAAAATTCGGATATTAGTATTATTTTTTATTTATTTGTAATAATGTTTGTAAAAAAATTTACGCCTACAAAACAAAAGCCATTAAATTTATTATTCGTTTACAGAGCTTCCCTGTAAACGATATTAGATGTTTTATTTTGTGGCAACGAAATAAATTGATTTTCAGGAGCTCCGACCCGCGATAGGCCAACATACAGTTGGCCATGAGTAAAACATTCTTTTCGTAGGTCGATCTTGACTAATTCGAAGGTTTGACCTTTGGACTTATTAATTAACACGAAAGATGTTTTTTACCGGAAATTGAAGCCGTTTAAATGGGATTAGTAGATCACTTGGGATCCTCAGTATATGAGCTAGTTGTCCAGTTGCTGGGCCGGTGATAATGGTTGCTACAGTTAAATTGTCCTTCAATTTCTTTATAAGTAGCCTCGTCACATTGCACATGTTCGAGGGCTTGAATTTCTCAAAAGCATGATTGGAATTCCAATTTTTAACGTCAATTCATGTGGTGGCAATCCAGAAAGGTTTAGTGAATTTAAAAATTCCTGTAGATAATGGACTGCGTCTTCGATATTAGTTGGTATATTGTTTGGATAGCGTTCTTTCCTGTTCCGATCCGTGTCCTGAGTCGTATGGTGTATTATCGCGCCAGTCTTGCTTATGAAGTAATTTATTTTGATAAGGATTATTACCAAGGTAAAAATAATGAACTTTTACTGAGACGACATTTTAATTATTATTACTTTTTTAAATTAAAAAAACTTCTTATTGTGAAGTAACTGTAACAGTTAGACATATGCTGTCGCGACATTTTTTGTAGATAATTATACGTTCTGCAAAGTCGTAGTACATTATTTTGTTTTATAATCAACTTGCAGGCTATGCCCGCTGCGCTGGTCAATATTTCAAAATCAACCGCGGATCTAACGAACTGATGAATTTAAATTTGTATTTTAAATAATTTGGACCTCCATCAGCACCTTGCTCATTGCTGAAAACGATTTAGACACCATTGTGATATTAAATTATCTTAAACGTTGCGCAAAAACCAGCTATTTAGAAGTAACTATTTTAGTTTATTATTAACAGTGCACATTTGGAAGTGAAATGAGACCATTATGGCAACAGGATTTAAAATTTTCCCTTATCTGAAGAAATATTAATTATTACAGTCGTTACCATGGTACAACTTCTGAAAAATTTCTTCGCAACTTTTCATTATGTGAAGCCAGGAACCCAAAGCTACTCCCACCTAAAAAGTTAATATATATATTAAATTTTGTCCGCGCGATAAAAGGCACAATTATGCAACAATCATCTTCAAACTCGTCAAGTACATTGAGATTGTTAATATCTCAGTGGGAATTGCAAATGAGCAAAATCGGCCCAAGGGGGTGCTAATTGGGAAGGATTCAAAAATGTGAGTACCATCTTAACATGGCTTTCACAAAACCAGCTCTTACAAAACAATAGCAGGAAAAAAATAAACATTTTTCGTTGCAGCAAGTTGCCAACGATAAAAAAAAACACACATTAAAATTATCACTACGACAATTACTTTATTATTGCAAAATTTCCTCCTGAAAAATGAAAACAAAATTATTTGCTCTTTCGTATTTAAGCATTTTCTCTTTAGTTATTTAAGATAAAATTATGTAAATTTGTATAATTTGGCGAACGATTTGGCAAAATTGGTTGACGTGATAATCAAGTAGTAGCCAGTTTACACTTTTCATATTTCACAAAAGATTCCTATACAGACATCATATACGCAATAGGTTTAGCACGATCATCTTGCAACTACAATGTGGCAAAATCCTCGTTTTAGAATACCAAAGAAATTTATGTATATTTTATTATTTTCTATCATTTTAAACAGCAATTAACAAAAAATAAAAAGTAACTGTAGAACAAAACAACAAATATCATTTCAAAAAAGAAAAAAAAATGAAAGTAAATAAACAATTTATCATCAGATAAACAACTATAGCTGGGTTACCATATGAGGCAAATAATGCCATTTTGGCGCCAGTGAGATACCTCAATGAGTATATGACCAAATCCGTGACAAAATTTCCATTTGGAAAAAACTTTAATCGGTATTTATACTGCATTTTCCCTACTTATGTATAAGAAAAAACTTTGACACAGATGTCATGTATGCACCACATTGGCGCAATTTTTTTTCTGGCGCCATTTGGAGAACTTGGTTTTTAATTACCAATTTCATAAATATTTTTTAATTATTTTGTATTATTTGAAAAAAAAATAATAAATAAAAAAAGTTTAATTAATAGCTATAGAACAAAATGATTTACTTTATTTTAAAAAACAAAATGAAAGTTAATAAATAGTTTATTAATAAATAAACAACCATAGTCTGTTTACCATGTGAGGCATAAAATCACCATTTTGTTGCAATCGTGCGAATGTGGTGCGTGTATGACATCTGCGCCAAAACTTTAAAAAGTTGCAATTAAATTATTTTACAGTTTGAATGAGAAAGACATTTATACTAAAATTTAAACATTATACGCATTTTTTTTTTTTTTTTTTTTTTTTTTTTTTGCTATAACTGCTATTTATATATTTAAATTAAACATAAAAAAAATCCTAAAAATGCTCTCACACATTTAAAAGAGAGTGAGAGAATTTAGTAATTGTGAACATCGCTCCGGCTTATGTTTTTGGTATAAAATCGCATTGTTTGATGACAAAAGTAAATTCAAACACCCAAATAAACAAATAACATAGAATTAACAGATAAAAATTTTTTTAAAAGTAATTCTGCTATTTTGTCCTGTAAGACACATAATGATAGAATTAGATTTAAAAAATAATTTTTAAAAAATAGAAAAATGTTATTTACGTTTTATCCAATAAAATATTTAAAATACATTTTTGTTAGCCTGCGCGAAAGAGAATAGCGAAAGTTTGATTGAAGAAATATTGAAGAGGAAATGGTCAATTAAAAAAGATTTGTAAATTTTATTCAGCGGGAATTTTTCATTTCAAAATGTTGAATTTATCTATAGTAATAACGCCTAATTGCATAAATTTTCTTTGAATTGCAAAATTTTTCCTTCAGTACTACTTGGTTATACCGTCGACGAATTTCGCCAAATTATACAAATCGCCAAACTATTAGTATATTACATAGATTAGCATAAATTTTCATTTAAATAACGAAAAACAAATTAGCAGAACATATATAAAAGTAGAAATAAAATGTCGAATTAAAATCACTTGATGACATAATTAGTATTTATATTATGCTTAATGTCAAGTGAATGTGACATTTACGATCATCCATTATTGACATTTAATCTTGGAATTTGGGGTAGATTTTTAGTCGATGGGGTAATCTTTCCTTCTTCAGTTTTTAAATTTTAAAACTGAAATTTTTCCTGTAAGTGAAATTGACGAAATGGCGCAAGAAAAATTAAATTAACAATGAAAACATTTGCAAAAAGAAATAAAAGAGTTATACTCATATCTATATAATTTACTATTGAATATTAAAATATACACCAAAAATTATCTTCACTTGAAAAAAAACAACATTATTGCGACCATTAAGAACCTAAGTCAGCCATTAAGTCAGTAGTGCATTTTCGGCTTAAAAACACATCCTTTGGCGACAAAAGCAAGATGAAAATGGTATAGAAACGAAGAGTAACTCACAACTTACAGCGTCTTTGACAATCAGATCTGCTTTTTTTCTGCTGTAAGTTATATTATACGGAAATTCGATAAAAAAGAGAAAGAAAATAATAAAAAGGGAAATAACTATCATTCAAAATTCATTTAATCAATTTCTGAAATTCATGTTTTTATTCTAACACCCGGGATAACTCGCCAAAAGTTGAACCAATTATTATATTTCGCGTTAATTTATTTTTTAAGCATTACAAATACTTTTTTCATTTTCAAGATAAATATATTTTTATAATATTACGTTTCATTTAAGCGGTCTTTCTTTATTATTATTAATATTGTCAGTAGTTATTTTCTGCTATTATTTGCAAGATATTTGTAATATTTCTAATAGATATGGTCATTTTAATTCGTTTAGCAATTATAATTTTCGCCAAAAACAGCTACTGGCAACCCTTTTGTCAAAAATAACCGAAAAATACGAAATTTACTACGAAAAATCAGATTTATACCTGTAAATTTGAGTCATAAACCTTCGGGAAAATATTTCCTATCGAATGATACAATCGGCAAAAAAATCCATCGGGTAGTTTTTGAAAACACTCGTTTGGAAATTTCAGAACTTCTGCTTTATAATATATATGATAGTATTCGCAGCGCACGCGATGTAAGGATGTTTTAAGGCCATTTTTCTACACCTTGGGTTACATTATTGGCATTTTAGTTAGGATCTTTTTTTTTTTTTTTTTTTTTTTTGAAAATATAATTTAGCCTATGTTTACCGGAAATAGTGTAGCTTTCCAACGGTGAAATATTTTTTCAAATCCGTCAAATATTTTCGGAGCCTATTCATTTCGAACAAACAAACAATCAATTAACTAATTTTGTATTAGTTACATATATCCATGCCTCTTGGTCTATTAACAAATATTTCAAAATTCCTATGTTATTTAAAGTATGACGCCATACTTTTCCAAATCAAATATTTTATTAATAATTTAATTCCTTCCCTTTCACTTTACTTGTAATTATGTTCCCATTTCTCACAGAGAACCTCTTATTAAAATAACCGATTTTCGCGCGTCTTATATAATAAAATACTTTTTTCCCAAGTATGACGTCATATTTATTTTCCTTTGAATTCTTTTTATTTTAATTTTTCACGTGGATACTGTTCAACTGAAAATTAATTGCTGAGGAGAAATTATTCGAGATTTTAATTTTCTTGGCAACGGGTAAGAAAAATGGTTATTTTTTATCGGAAAAATGTTAAATGATTATGTATGAAAAATAATGAAATTTTGAATTATTTAGGAAAATATTTGAATAAATCAATTAAAAATTAGCCTATATTCACCGGAAATAGTATAGTTTTCCAACAGTGAAAGAATTTTTCAAATCCTTCAAGTAGCTTCGGAGCCTACTCAATTCAAACAAACAAACAAATCTTTCTTCTTTATAATATTAGTATAGATTACAGATCAAAATTAATATTATGTCGCCGAAATGAGTGCTAGAAAGCCAGATATTGCAACCAACTGCCAACGGAGTGAAAAGTCTGTATCTGGCTTTTACCTACTCTCATCTCCTCGTTCCCCGAGTATCTTAGAAACCCTTATATATAATTCAGTTGTGTAAATAGAATAAGGCGATAAGTCACTAGTGAACTTTTTCAACGACCTTATAATCTATCTATCTATATTATAAAGGAGAAACTAGGGCTACTAGTTTTCAAATTTTTTGGAGTATGCTCGTATGGAGACATTCCTTGTAAGATACACTATCTCAATAAGATCTGTTGTTCGTATCGTAGGGATCTTGAAACGCTTACGTATGAGACACGATTCCTGTATAGGAATATTCCGCTTTTACAGATTTTACTTGTTTCATTAAAGAACGGTAAAAATCCCTTTTCAGACAAGTTTTTTGCAAATTTAACTGTATAGCAATTGATATTAAGACGATGTAACACTTCCGTTGAAGACAGGTTTCAGTTAATAACTATTTTGACAGATTTAACTATTGATATAACCTAAATAAGTATATTTATACGAATGCATAAAACTTGTAAAAAATGAATCTGCTTATAACGGAATTTTCTCTTAAACGGATTTATTCCATAATCCTTTTAAAGGGAATACCATACAATTACACTTGCTAACCCGAAAACCTTTGTAAAATGGAATTTTTCGCCAACATTTGCAATTTCATCTTGACAAGTTTTGCTATATTATATTTAACCCATAGGCGTAGAGTTTTCAAAATTATTGGAGGGGCTCAGTCAGAGGCGGAGAGAAGGGGGGTCCGCCCCCCCCCCTTAAAACAAGAAACTAATTATTTCATGACGGATACAAAAATAGTAATAATTTCTAAGATGAAATTGCAAGGAACCAAGAAAATTTCCGTTTTAGACAAGTTTCCGACTTAGCAGGTAAATTTTTAAGGTATTAATTTCGTATTATCCATTACAGAAAAAAACTAGTCGTTGGGGGCCACCGTAATACTTACCCATCATGGATATGTATATGAAAATAAAACATGTGAATCTATTTATACAATGCATTGCAATTCATAAAAAAAAATTTAAATATTGTTAATATACATAGTAATGCTATATTAAAGAACTGCTGATGTACCAATTTCGACAAATTATATAAAACGCCAAACTACTCATGTAGTACCGAACTGCGTAAAAGAAACATCCTTATAACTCCAAAAATAATACTAATATTAACTAACAATTAACTGCGTCGGATTAAGCGTCTCATTTCCAATTAAAATATACTTCTGAATTGAAATTTGAATGAAATACAGGGTCATGAAAAATCAAAGAATGTGGAAAACAAGATTACAAATATCTCGGCAACTAATAATCCGATCGATTTCGTTCTATATGCAAAATGTGTGTTATTTTATTGCCTTTTACGTCCATTCCTTAGAACAAAAAAATTCGAAAATTTTTATATACCTTTCATCAGAACGAATTTTTCGAGAGTCCGAAAAAAATAGTTCCGGATAATCGAGGTTGCTGATATTAAATAGGGTTCGTCCCATTCTTACATACTAACTACATACAAAATTTCAAGTCTCTATCTCAATTTGTTCGGGAGATAGAGCGTTTACGGACAGACAGACTGACAGACAGACAGACAGACGGACGGCAAAAAATTTTTTCTAAAAATATGTTTTTCGGAATCTCCACTATCTAAAACGTGTAAATCCGTCAAAAAAATTTTTTCGATTTTCAAAACGATTGCAAGACTTACCCTATACTACGTATGATGGGTAAGTAAAAAAGATTTTTTTTAAAATATTAAAACATAATAGAAGGCCAATTACAAAAATTTAGAAAGAACTTTATTTTGGCATTAGAAATGAAAATACTAGGAATCTCCCCCCCCCTCCCCCCCCCAAAAAAAAAGTTTACGATGTTTTAAGAAGTAAATGGAGGGTTTTTTTAACCCTCGGAGGGGGAGAAATAAACCTTTTTTTTTAAGTATGTCAAATGGAGTATCGGTTCATGTGGATTTTTCAAATTCTAAATTGAAAGATACCATTTGCAAGTCAATGTGACAAATTTTTTCAAAGTTACGGCACGTTTTACGAATAAAATGGCAAAAATTATACTTTATTAAAATAAAACAGATTTTTATAGTAATAACTAATGGCCATTCACAAAAATTTGGGAAAGAAAATTTCTTTGTCACTAGACATAAAAATCCGATCAGTGCCCCCAAAATAAAACTTTAGCTTGCTATTTTTTTTTGTGGGGGGGGGGGGGGGGGGTACATTGAGGGATGGGGATATTTAAACTTTTTTAAATTAGATAAAGTGGGCATTATATTGTTATGTATTTTCAAATTCTGGATAAGATAACATCATTCACAAGTCCATAATATCATTCTTTATAAAAGTTGTGGTAGGTTTTATAAATATACTATGTTGAAAGATATGTTTAATAGTTGAGCACAGTTTTGACGTATTTATTTTGCGTTCAAAACTTGTTCTTTAAATCATATCAAATAATATCAAGCTTTTTAAATGTCCTCAAACCAGAAATGATCAATATCAGAACCATCAAATTTCTTCAAGATTAGTAAAGTTGTTAAAATATCTGTGTATTCATAATTTTTTTTATTGATAGAACCATTCATGACTTTGTATTCATAAAACCTGCATGACTTTGTAATGTATATCTGTATCGACTTTCGGAAGTATCGTTCAATTCCAAATTAAAAATTACATATCAAACGAGACTACCCTTTAGCTAAAGAAAAAAAAAAAAAAAAATACCAGAGTAAAAACGTGCCCTCTCCCCCTCCTCTCCAAAAATGGTAAAAGTTTTTTTTTTTTTTTTTTTTTGGGGGGGGGTGCCATCGGATCTTCATTTTTAGTGTCAAAATAAAACTTTTTCCAAATTTTCGTGAATGGACATCAGTTCATGGATTTACTCATATTTTGGTTTATTTTACTGTACTAATATGAGAGACAAATGCCGCCCTTTTACGGTGCGCCCTGAGGCGGCTGCCTCACTTGCCTCACCCCTGGCGCCGGCCCTGCAATTATGTTTCGATCTATTAGTACAAATTGCTAAAAGGGAAATTTGAACCAGTTAGACGTTTTCTTGCTCAACTAAATTTTCACATTATATAGTACATATATCAACTGACAGATCAAATACAGGGCTTTTCAAAAGTATCGGAATGCATGTTTGGTTATGGAAAGTAACACTTTATTTCCTTAAATAACGAAATTTTGTTAAAGATTTAAGGAAGTGTTGGAAAGTATTTCATAATCTATGCCTGACGCATGATTTTTCTTACTTGTTAAGATATTGATTAACAGATCATTGTACTAAAAATTTATGTAGAAATGTTTACGGTCATCTGGAATCATTTTAGAAGTTGAAAATTCATCTGAAGCTATCCGATAATTAAAATTTAAATAAAGTGTTTTTTTTTTAATACGGTTATATAAAATTATCTAAATCAAGTTTGAAAAACAGCGCAGTCTACTCATGAAGCTAAATATGTCAAGATAAGTAAACCTACAATATTCATTGAGAATCATTTTATCCGTATGAACAAAACTATTATTGAATAAAATAAATATATAGGGTGTATCTAAACTACTGGGCAAAACTTTAAGGGGTGATAGTACACATCAAGACAAATAATATTAAATGGGAAACTAAGGGTCCCAAACTTCTTCCGAAGGAGTATTCGCCATCAAAGTTTAGGGTCCAAAATTTTAAATGATTATAATAAAATGGGAAAATTGGTCGATTGGTTTGCGGTTTTCAGGAAAACTATTCTTTACGTCAGTGTTGTCTTGAAAATAAATTATAAAGATACATTTCAAAAAATGCCGATAGAGGCGCTTTAGACTTTGGAGTAACGAACTATTTTTTACCGTTGTTTTTTGCATCTGATAAAAATTTTTTAGAAGTTTAGACATAAACTAAAATTTTGTGCTGAAAATTTGAATCGTTGAGAGTGGTTAACTAGCGCTAACTGAACTGTGTTCAATGGGGTGGGAAGGTTCAAACTTCAAATGATTATAAAAACAGAATAATTGGTCTATTTATCTGCGGTTTTCACTAAAACTATTCTTTATGTCAGTATTGTCTTGAAAATAAATTATAAACATAAATTTCAAAAAATGTCGATAGAGGGTGTTTTAGACTTCGGAGTAACGTACAACTATTTTTCACCGTTATTTTTTGCATCTCATTAAATTTTTTTGAATCTTAGACTTAAATTTTGTGCTGGAAATTTGAATCGTTGAGAGTGGTTAACTAGCGCTAACTGAACTGTGTTCAATGGGGTGAGAAGATTCAAACTTCAAATGATTATACAAAACGGAAAAATTGGTCGATGCGTTTGTGGTTTTCTCTAAAACCATTCTTTATGTCAGCATTTCCTTGAAAATAAATTTTAAAGATAAATTTCAAAAAATTCCGTTAGAGGGCACCTTAACCTTTAGAGTAACCAACAACAATTTTTAACTGTTACATTTTTGTATCTAATGCAAAAGCTTAGACTTAAATTTTGAAATTAAATTCTGAATCATTGGGAGGGGTTAAGAAACGCAAACTGAACTGTGTTCAGGAGTTGAAATGCTACCCCCCCCCCCCTGCGAACACAGTTCAATTTTTCGCTACTTAATTACTCACAATGATTCAGATTTTGAGCTCAAAATTTAAGTCTAAGCTTTTAAAACACTTATTTAGATAAAAAAATATATATATATATAACGGCTGAAAATAGTTGTTGGTTACTCTAAATTTTAAGGCGTCCTCTAACGGAAGTTTTTGAAATTTATCTTTAAACTTTATTTTTTAGGAAATACTGACATAAAGAATGGTTTTAGAGAAAACCGCAAACGAATCGACCATTTTTTCCGTTTTTTATAATCATTTGAAATTTGAACTTCCCCACCCCCATTGAACACAGTTCAGTTTGCGCTACTTAACCACTCTCAACGATTCAGATTTTCAGCTCAAAATTTTAGTTTATGTCTAAGCTTCTAAAAAATTTAATGAGATGCAAAAAATAACAGTAAAAAATAGTTGTATGTTACTCCAAAGTCTAAAACGACCTCTATCGACTTTTTTTGAAATTATTCTGTATAATTTCTTTTCAAGGCAATACTGATACGTATAAGGTAAAATTTTAGGGAAAACCGCAAACGAATCGACCAATTTTTCCATTTTTTACAATCATTTCAAATTTTGGACCCTAAACTTTGATGGCGCATATCTCCTTCGGAAGACGTTTGGAACCCTTAGTTTCTCATTTAATATTATTTGTCTATCTGTACTATCACCCCTTAAAGTTTTGCCCAGTAGTTTAGATACACCCTGTATAAATAAAAAGGTTGAATATTGAATGTAAAAAATATTGTGCCTTTTTATAGCATAATTTAAAGAGATTTTTCAGTTAACCCCGAATCTCTGAATCCTTTGTTAAGGGGACAGTGGACCTTTATTTGAGCAAAATCATCTATAGCAAAATCGTCAGAAAAAAGGTCTATTTCTAGGGTATAATAGTACCTAAATAGTTTTTTCTTTTTAAAGTATCCTTTATGAAGGTTTTAAGGAGTAAATAAAGATTTATATACTTTAAATCTGTTTTTCTCAAAACTAATTTTTCGGCGTTTTTAGATTTTTGAATTGCTCCTTGCGTCTTAATGTTTGATCAATATTTATAAAATTGATAAGGAAGTATCCTGATATTATTTAAAAAGAAATTGTGTAAGCTTTTTAAAATTCGTCTTCATTAAGATAGTCAAATTTTATTTTTTACTTATTAAAAGGCAAAATTTTGATGAAAATCGATAAGGAATTTAGAAAAAAAATCTGTAAAATATTAACTATTCAAGAGATTTAAAAAATCTTACACAATATGTTTATAATATAGTTTTAAGTGATAAAAATGCAAAAGCAAGAAAATATTTCAAAAATTAAAACACGAGGAACATTTAAAATTTCGCTTAAAAATTTAAATTTTTGTAAAAAAACTACAAATTTTAATAAGGTTGGAAATTTTTTGAAGGTGTTCTATATGCTTTTGGTGAAATGTATATATGCACAAAATTTCATATTGCTATGATAAAAATATACTAATATTATAATATTATCTATACTAATATTATAAAGAGGAAAGATTTGATTGTTTGTTTGTTTGTTTGTTTGTTTGAATTGAATAGGCTCCGAAACTACTTGACGGTTTTGAAAAATTCTTTCACCGTTAAAAAGTTACACTATTTCCGGTGAACATAGGCTAATTTTTAATTGATTTATTCAAATATTTTCCTTAATAATTCAAAATATCATTATTTTTCATACAGAATCAATTAAAATTTTTCCGATAAAAAATAACCATTTTCTTTCCCGTTGCCAAAAAAATCAAAATATGGAAAATAATTTCTCCTCGGCAATTAATTTTTAGTTGAACAGTATCCACGTGAAAAATTAAAATAAAAAAAATTCAAAGGAAAATAAATATGACGTCATTTATTATATTATCGGAAGTTTTGTTGGCACAGATATCATATACACACCGAGGTAACTAATGGACACTAAATTAATGTTATTTTGTCTGGCATGGCAACCCGACTATTGTTATTTAATTATTAATAAAATGTTTTTTATTTCCTTTCTCTTCTTTAAAATTATGTAAGGAACTACTTTGATATACCCCCCCCCCCCAAATCGTAAATTTGGCGACTTTTTTTTCTCGCCAAGCAAAATACCCATTAAGTTAAATTAAGTTAAATACAAAAAATAAAATTAATTAAAATTAAGTTAAATACATTAATTAAAAATACATTAATTAAAAATACATTAATTAAAAATAATAAATTAATTAAAAATACATTAATTAAAATTAAGTTAAATACAAAAAAGGAATACCTAAAAAATGCAATGAATAAATAGAAAATACAAATGAAGGAATGAAGCTGAGTAACAGCAAACCTAAAAGATCCGTTGGAAAAGTGCGTAGGGAGTGCCACATTTGGCGCGTAATTTTTGGGGGGGTATATCAAAGTAGCACCTTATGTAAACTGTTTTGTTCTATACTTATTATTTAAATACTAATTGTTATTATTTTTTAAATAATAGAAAATAATTTAAATATATATATGAAACTGGTAATCGAAAACGATTTTTCCGCCAAATTAGTCAAAAATTATCTATCATATAATTATCGATCTTTTAGATCATAAATCCGATTACAGAAAATTAGTCAGATTATTTAATTAGAAGTTATTAAATTTATGTTTTTTTATTATGAAACAGACGAAGAAAAGAAAATTTACTATTGCTGCCAGACTGGAGAATTAACCTTGATGTTATTTTAAAAAACTCTCGAAATGGCGAATTTTTAATTATTTGTTTACGTTTTTTTTGTTTATATTATTGCAAACATTTTTCCACTTTTATACACGCATCACCTTGGCGTGATTTTTTTATGATGCCAATTTGGAGAACACTGCGTTTTCAAATACCAATTACATTTATATTACTCTTATTTATTTTCTATTATTTTAAAAAGGAAATAATAATAATAAACTAAGTCAATAAATAATTATGGAACAAAACAATTCATATAATTTTAAAAGAGAAAAGAAAAATAATGAAATAATTTACTCAAAAATAATCAACTATTACCGGATTACCACGTGAGGCATAAAATCTCAATTTGCTGCAATCGCGCCAACGGGATCCGTAGATGACACCTGCCCTACATATTATTGGCAATATTATTGTTTATACAATTTGTTTATATAATTTGGTAGTACTTGATAATCCCATCGACCATTTGACATTAAATTTGTTATACGTAATTGTTTCTTCATCAACCAATTTTAATTCGATGTTTATTTGTATTTCTATTAACATTTTAGTAATTTATTGATTCTTTGGTTATTTAAAATAAAAATTATGTCCATTTGTATAGTTTGGCGAAATTGATCGACGGAATAATCAAGTAGTCGAACAAAAAACTATCGTCAAGCTATAACATTAAATGCCAATAATGGATGATCGTAAATTTCACATTTATTTGAGGACAAACATGAAATAAGTCTGGTACATTTGTAATAATATCGTTTCTAGCACTTCTAATGTTTGACACTAAAAATCATAATGGAATCGATTACAGAAGGTAGAAAGATTTTATTAGATGCAAACTAAAGACTTATTTTTCTACAAAATTTAGTCATCAAGATTATTCTGATTTAACGGCTACATGTTAGCAACTGTTTTATAAAAGCAAGAGGCAGTGAAACTGTCTGTTTTAACTGTTTTAATGTTATTCAAATAATACAGCTTTAAAACATATTTTTTATGCTTCATTGTTCTACTAAATATATAAGTGAAACACCCTTCTTCGTCTTCCACCCCCACGGAGGGCATCCTTGCCTTAGGGCCTATATCCCACGTGTAGATAAATGGCCGTCATAAATACAAACAAAAACTTTTCTTTATCTGTCAATAATTCTTTACATTTTTTACTCTATGTATTCTTGCTGGAACAGATTAAGGTAGATAGGAAACTACAGTAGACCTACTAGAAGAGGACGTTTATTAAAAAATGTAACATGAAATGACATGTTACATGAAATGATATGTTACAAAAAATGTAACATGAAATGACAAATTATGTCAACATGTATAATTTGGCCATTAGTTTGGCGATTTGTATAATTTGGCGAAATTGGTCGACGGGATAACCTAGAAGTATTTTTTGTGTGTGTGTTATATAAAATAAAAATTACGTCAATATGTACAATTTGGCTATTAGTTTGGCGATTTGTATAATTTGGCGAAATTGGTCGACGGGATAACAGAGTAGTACCAAAAATGCTTTTACAGTTGGACAGCTACACTATTTATTGTGAACATAGGTTATATTATATTTTCAAAAAAATAGGGATCCTTACTAAAATGCCAATAGTGTAACCCAAGGTGTCGATAAATGACCTTAAAAATTCTTACATCACGTGCGCTGAGAACATTATTAATTATAAAACAAAATAATGTACTACTACTTTGCAATACGTATAATTATCTACAAAAAATGTCGCGACAGCATATGTCTGTTATAGTTACGTCACAATAGGAGTTTTTGACGTGACAACGTCTTGTAAATTGGTTTGCCGGGAGACACTTCAAGATACTGCGTTACGTTACGTTACGCTCCGCTCACGATACGCGCTCACTTTTCTCTTAACTTTTTCCGGTCACTTGTGGGACCATTTTCTGAACGTGAATGTGAATTCGCTGCAAGGAAGGGGCGGTGCTTAATAGGAATTTTAGATAGTATCAAACTAAGACGAAATACGTTATGTATTAGTTATTAGTATAAAGTACAAAGAAAATAAGTGTAGTTTATTTCGTAATTCGGTGGTATATTATGGAAAACTAATGATATGTGATTAGTGAAAGCCATTTTACTTTAGTTATATTCTGCTCATTGAAAAATTCTTTAATATGCTGTTTACAAAATTCAACATTTGACATCAATAAACATGAAGTAAAATGTGTTTAACAAACACAGTGTATTGCAAGTTATTGTATGTATATTTGTATATAAATACGTATGTATGTGTAAAGGTAAAAATAAAATTTTGTTAATATGAAATTCAGTGCGAGATTCTTTGTATAAATTAATGTTTTAAATATAATTCTTTGTATAAATAAATGTTTTAAATTGTTACTATTATTTCATCCTTCTTCCTACTATACGAATGAATATTCACATTAAAATTATTTTACAACTCAAAGTCGTTGTCACGTAAAACTTTCGCCCGTATACCGACTTTACAGGCAACCAATTTTTTTTATTAAAAAAAATTATTAAAATGCCGTCTCAGTAAAATATTTTTATTTTTACCTTAGTATTAATCCTTATGGACATGGGACTGGGCGACTTGCTCTACCCGAAGCAAAGCGAGGGCGGGCCGCTAGTCAATATTTATAAAATTGATAAGGAAGTATCCTGATATTATTTAAAAAGAAATTGTGTAAGCTTTTTAAAATTCGTCTTCATTAAGATAGTCAAATTTTATTTTTTACTTATTAAAAGGCAAAATTTTGATGAAAATCGATAAGGAATTTAGAAAAAAAATCTGTAAAATATTAACTATTCAAGAGATTTAAAAAATCTTACACAATATGTTTATAATATAGTTTTAAGTGATAAAAATGCAAAAGCAAGAAAATATTTCAAAAATTAAAACACGAGGAACATTTAAAATTTCGCTTAAAAATTTAAATTTTTGTAAAAAAACTACAAATTTTAATAAGGTTGGAAATTTTTTGAAGGTGTTCTATATGCTTTTGGTGAAATGTATATATGCACAAAATTTCATATTGCTATGATAAAAATGAATAAAATAAATTTTTAACGTCCACCGTCCCCTTAACTTATCTGAGGAAATTTAAACAAAAAATTACATTACTTAAAAGAATTTGAACCTTTTCTTAACTTTAGAGTTTTACTTTTTTTTCATTGATAAAAATGCAAAAGAAAGATTGAAGATACTTTTCTTGAAAAATAAGGCCAAGACAGTCCTTTCTATGATAGTGGAATGCATTAAACTTATTGATGATCATGGGCGTAGGAAGGGGGGGTCCAGGGGGGTCCTGGACCGCCCTAGAATTCTGGCTGAACCCCCTAGAAATATTTTATAGTGAAAATACGACTATTTTTTGAAAAAATATTTAAAAGAGCAGTAGTACTAAAAATGACAAATAATAATAACAAAACCGAATAAAACGCAACTATTAGTTTTCTATGCCATTATTTAAGAGTGGGGGGGGGGGCACACTTAGTGTCTCATAAATGATAAACAACAACAGATATGCCAAATATGAGATTTATTCTTTTTGCTCTGGAACACAGAACGTCTTGATACTTTCATGCCTGAAGCTATAGCAGAGGAAGCGGGACGTAGCTCTGGCTTTTCTTTTGTGCGGATTGTCCTTGATCTTGTTGGTACCAAAGAAAGTCTAGCTTTCCCCTATTCTGTCTAAATTCTAGGAAGTTACGAATAGAAATCAGATCCTCCCTACAAATCTCAAAGTCCTGTAGTCTCAAACATTGAGGAAGGAAGGTTATATTCCCTCCTCTGTAGTCTCAAAGATAGTAATCTAACTACATCGTTTTGCGTTGGCTAAAACATTCTCCGTGAATTATTTGTACTTAGAACGGGAGGGCTACTTGCTATCATCACCCATATAAAGAGCATATAATTTTCAAGGGTATGATGCTTTTTCATTAATTCTGTTCAAAGATTTTATTTTATATGAAGGAAACTTTTATTGTTATTGTATACTTTTACCTAATCTTCATAAATATTTATCTAATTTTTCACTCCTAAATATGTTTTCGAAAGAGAGGGGTGATTGATAGATATCACTATCATAATTCCAATATATCTGCTTATCATTATATCTATCACTTCCGTTTCAGTCCCATACACGCATATTATGGTGCCGTTTGTGAGCTGTTAAGAGATATCTCGTGACAGATTGTTCTGTATATAACTTTTAAAAATATTTTATAATTTTATTGATATTAGATCATTTCTAAATTGAATTAAATTATTCCTTTACTCTCTTGTTATTTCCGAATTCTGCATATTCCGGCCTAGTTGGCTCGGATTTCTGGTTTCCGAGCCATGTAAGAAAGATTTTTGTGGCAATTTTTTCCTAAGTGGAGGAAGAAAACGAAAAATATTCCTTTGTTTTATTATCTTTTTTATTTAAAAAAAAAATAAAGTAAAACTTTTCTAATGCTCCTAAAAAACGGAAATTTCTATTTAGAGAACTTTTTCAATCCCTCAATATTTCTGTAATATTTGTATGTTTTAATTTTTTCCTCTGAATTGCGTACCCTCCGAATAGTATCCGAATTCCAGAGTCTCAATGTGTTTGCTATTCAGAGGTTGTATTGTATATATGCAAAATAGCACAGCCAAAAGCTTCGTCTGGGGTAGCTTATAAGCCGTTGTTATTCATAAAATGAACAGTGTTGTTATGTTACATGTTCATACAGCATTATTTAGTAAATGTATGATGCATAAAAGCCGACGTAATGTAAAATACAAATAATCATAATAAATTTAGCATTTATGGTATTTATCGTTTTCATAAAAACACCTCTCCTTCAGCCCCCCCCCCCCCCTCCCTCCTTTCCTCACCCTCCAAGAAGAAGAAAAACAGAGAAATAGCAGTAGCAGTAATACAGGTATTGCATTTCTCCTATTTTTTTCTTTCGTTAATTTTGCGTTCAAATAGAGGCTCTTGTTATGCAGAATTGAAACAGTTGAATGGGAAACATTTTATGCTGTTTATACTTTACCTTGCTTTTTACATACATTACTATTTTACATCATATCTTAATATTTTTATGCATCTTCTAAACTTTTAAATGGCTGTTGGCGTGTTTGTGTGTACGAGGGGAAGAGGGAGGGGTTAAACCTGAAATCCCATCTATGTTTTTTCATGTCATATAAGACGCTGCCCTTATCCTCATCCTCGAGAATCATAGGGGCCGGCACCCCTAAATTTCTTACCTTCTTAGTGCAAAATTTTAAAGTTGAGTCTATGACTCTACCTCTTAAACCAACAACCTCATATTTTTCTTGGCATCCTAGGGACCTTTTTTAAGCATTTACCCAACCTTTTGTGCAGTTCTTCAGCATATTATTCTGACGAATAATTCATACTCTATGCTTAATTTTAACTAATTGTAGATCTAAAGCGCTATGGATTGAGACATTTAATGTTTTCATGTTGAGGTCATGTTTTTAACTATCAAATCTGTATTATTTTTGGGCTCCCATTATTAATAATTTAGCCCATTTATTTTTCTTAAACCTCCCTTAAAAATGGTCCGATTCAACATCTTTTTTTTTTTACTATCAATTTCTTAAGCCTTGCAGCTACTGCATGAACGACAAAAAAAAAAAAAAAAAAAAAATCAGACTTTAGCTACCATCAATTTTGAATATTAATCACCTTCTTTAAAAATGGTCTGCATTGCTTTCAATTTTCTTTAACAAAGTTTTAGTGTATTACTTTAATAACTACTGAAAACATTTTTATATCCAAAACTATACGCAAAATAAGTCCCTGGCCCCTTGAGGCCCGTTACAGGGCCTCTTGAAGTTTTTGCACCATAAGTTGTTATTAAATTGTCCCCTTTTAATCCAATCTTCATTTTTGGAACTTTTTTTCTTTCTCCCACGTTCTACATTCCAGTTAAAATCCTGGACTACCTGTAGTCCTATAGGGTCCAGTTCAGGGACTTTGAATTTTTTATTCTCCATGCACTCCTTCATTTTCTCACCTTCTCAGAGCATTATTTTAAGTTGCACTTTTGATTTTTCTTCCAGGACAAACACCCTCATATTCATATTGGGGCCCTAGGGGCTTTTTCAAAGCATTTACTCATTTTTTATATATTTCTTTAAAATAATATTTTAACGAATAATTCAAATTCCATACTTAATTTTGATTAATTGTAGATATAAAGAGTAAAATACGGAGATATTTTAATAGGTTTCCATGTTAGAGCCCTGCTTTTAACTATCAGGTGGCTCCTTTTGGGCCCCTTGTTTTAGCTCCCTTAAAAATGGTCCGATTGACATCCGATATCATTTTTTTTTTTTTTTTTTCAATAATTTTTTGTCATCCAGCTACTACATGAAAGTCAAGAAAAATTTGAAAGTAATTTTAACTAAGAGATTTCAGTCGTTTATTAAATATATTGTTAATGTTAAAAGAAATTTGTGAAAAATAGCAAGAAGGAATACCTTCAACCGTTTTGAGGAGCATTCATTAGTTTAGTTCTAAAGGTCTAATTTCAATGGGATTTGGCTCATTCAACTTGGATAACAATTCGGCAGATGACAATTATGAAATTTTATGTTAGCTTCAGTTAATAGCTTTTTCGAACATTAATGAGGCATTATTTTTTTCGTATTTTACGGGTTTGATTTTTACGAAACACAAGCCGAGCACTTCCAGTGCAGTCCGCTTTCGGTTGTGGGGTTCCAAATCCTATAGTTTCGTTCCTTTTGGGAACACACTAGTCGCTGTAGAAATTAATAAGATGCCTGAATTTAAGTTCATTTTAAAGATTTTCAAAAGATAAAAAAACATTCAAAATTGATTTTTGTTTAAGATCATTATAACGGGCCCCGCTCAACGCTGGGCGGGTCAGCTAGTTTATATTATAAAGCAGAAATGTGTCTATACGTAAGTGTCAACAGCAGGCAATTAAATTCCAATTTTACTGTAATTTTTTAAACTTTTAAACCCTGCATATTTTCAATTTTTATGCCGTTTAATGAGAAAAAAAAAATGTACAGTAAACTCCTGTCTAAGGCTGAATCCATCGAAATCGAGAAACTTTTCCGCAGTAGACAGTATTCTGCCTAAGACAAATTTAAGTCTATGTATATAGATTCGCAGGGCTTAAAAATCTTTCCGAGTTAGACAGATTTCTTTCTTACACAGAGTCGGAATTACAGAGTGTTTACTGTACTTACAAATGTAATTTATTTCAAAACTGTATTGTAATTTATTCAAAAATTGCATTGCAATTAACTTTTTTCTGATCCATTTGGAAAATGGTTGTTGTTATCAGCCGAGTACACTCAATATATATATCTACATATATATATGAATCCTTATGATGTCCGCATTTATGGAATACTTACAATGGCAAAAAAAGTATTAAAAACTACAAAAAATAATAACTCAAAAACAAATTAAGATACAACTTTCGAACAAATAGCATTTAAAAGTAATTTTTTTTCCCCTACGACGGTGTAAAAATTGAAAAATGTACTATATTTCCAAGTTTACAAATTTGCAGTACAGAAAATTGTAAAACTGAAATTTCATTTAAAATTTGTAAGTGTTACCAATTGCAGAAGGAGATAAAACACAATTTTTCAACAAAATTTACAATTCAGATGTATGTAACATTTATTTTATTTAAAAATTTTATGCAATAAGTATTGGTGAAAATTTTGGAGAAAAATCAGTTTGCAAGTGGCGCTGTGATAATGAATTTTATACAATTTCCAGGCGGGGGGAGGGGGGGGGGGCATGAGAGCAGTTGAAGAGAAAAAGCATATTGAATCATCTAATTATTCTATTTCGGTTTAATTTTCAGATTTGTAATAAGTCAAATATTTTTACTATTTTGGGCATATTAAAAAACGATTAGACTTCAGTATGATTTTTTTTCTTTCTCCTCCATTTGAAAGATTTATTTAAAAAAAAAAAAAAAAAAAAAAAAAAAACTTTATGTGTAGTAATAAAAAAAAGTATAAAATAGAAGAAAGTTCTGTCTGACTAGTTTCATTGATCGACAATACGTGTGAAAAAATCAGTACCCACAGGAATGTATCAATAGGGGAGTTTTCTGTTGAGTGTTATTAGTTTTAATTAGGGATGCACCGAATAGTGATTTTTACCGAATACCGAATGCCGAACCGAATATTCTGCTAGCCGAATAGTAATTGTTGAACCGAATACCGAACATTCGGCTTCAAAATATTTTTATATTTCAAAGTTTAAAAGCATTAAAATGTTGTTTTTTAAAACAATTTTACATAATAAAAGAAACTTTCATTTTGATAAATAAGAGCTTTTTATAAGAGCATTTAGTATTAAAAAAAACCTGCTTGAGTTATTTAAGAAGCACAATTATGAAACTTTTTTAATTAATAAAATTTTTAATTTCATGGCTTCTTCTATGAATTAAAACAAACATTTTAAAATCAGAAGAAATGATGAAAAAATGGTTGAAGAAAATCTTTACAGCCTCATAATTGTCCTTTTTAAATAACTCAAGGCAGTTTTTTTTTTCAATACAAAGTACAAATACTTTCAACTTAATTCTGAATAAAGTAATGTTTAGCTCATAGTTCTTTTGTTGTGAATGGTGGCATTTTCCACCCTTCACATCAAATCATATTTTGCAGAAATCAAAGCATGCGAGTTGAAAATATAGTTATAGTATCATATTTATTGTTAAAACAACAAACGAAAACACAAGTTTGACCTAGAGTGAGATGGAATACAATGTACTTATGACTCAATAAGTTGATTATGATTATGGTTTCATGAACAAAAATTGTTTGCCTTGATAGCTATTGCTAATCTCAAAAGTTTTTCTTTCTTGTTTAAGGACTTTTATTAGGGAAAAGCAAGAAACAGATTATTTACTAAACAAAATTTAGGAAGTTGCATCTGCACAACATTTATTCCTAAGCAGAATCCTCATAAATCACTATTTTAATCCTTCTCATGGTTAATTTTCTTAGTTATACTTTCCAACTAGCAAATAAATAATGTAAAAACATTCTATTTTATTCAAATATGATTTTCTTTCTAATTATTTTAAATATATATATATATAAATTGACAGTTAAAAGTAGAAATTTCGGTAAGTTTTTAAAAATGTGTATTAAAAGATTTTATCAAGTTTTGGATTCAGCCGAATACTTTGATATTCGGCCAAACCGAATATTCGGCAGGCCGAATAGTTTCATATTCTGCTTAACCGAATAGTTTGATATTCGGCCTTACCGAATATTCGGTTAAATGACCGAATACCGAATAGATGCCGAATATTCGGTGCATCCCTAGTTTTAGTAAAAATGTTTACTTTTATCGTTTGGAAATTATCAAAGACTTGACACCATGGCCCCCCCCTAGAAAAATTATGTAATTACGCCCATGTTGATGATATTAGAATTAAATTTATTTATTATAATAACATATCAGACCTCATTTGACTTTTTAAAAATCTTTATTTATTTATTTGTCTAGATAAATTTTTATCTCATAACCTATGCAATATACACCTTTGAAATTTTGAACACAAGTTTTTCTCTCATATATACGTAGTTTAACAAAAGCTTTTTGTAATTTGAAGTTTTGTATTTTTAATAAATTTAATTAAAATTTTTAAAGTAGTTTCAGGACTCTTATTGGTCCGTTTTTTGTACATCACTAATTTTTAAGAAAAAAATTCGTGGTAGGTTTCTGCAACAATTGCAAGAAAATGCTCTTCTAGATAAGTTTCCATAAAAATGGTAAAGATTTTTAACATTCAAAAATCATAAAATAATAGTTAAAACCAATTAAAAGAAACCTCTGTGTTAAAAAATGTAAAAACATAAGGAATAAGCTTTTAAATTTTCAGCTGATTCCGGGGACATTCGATGCCAAAATATTGTAATTTTTTTAAGGTTATAAAATTTATAGATTTTATGGTACAGCATTAAATTTAAAGTTAATAGCATTTTATCTAATTCTTAAAATTAAAGAAGCAAACTTAAATGCAGTTTTTCAGCATCAAAGGTGTACTTTCTGATGGGTGAAAACTGAGTTTTGATAGTTATACATGATACGTGAGGTGAATGGAGGTATCTGTTTCGCTGAAAAACTCCCATACACATAATAATAATAATAATAATAATAATAATAATAATAAAACAGTCATATGTTATTTTCAGTAAGATATTTGAACTATCCGTCTCGTGTAGACTTAAGCCGTCTACTTTAAATCTATGGGAAGATTCGTTTCAAATATTTCATTTGTATTTTGGTATCTCTACACACACACATATATATATATTTGTATTGAAATGATAACTGGGGTAGATCCCTATACTTTATTGCAGTTTTTTATGATCAGGTTTTCCCTTTCGAAACCGGTTCCGAAAATGTAAATAACTTCCTTGAAAAAAAAAAAAAAAAAGAAAAAAGAAAAGAAAAAAAAACGTAGGCAAAATTGGAAAAGTTAAAAAAAAAAAAAAAAAAAAGCTGAATATAGACAGCTATCCAATGTAAAAAAATATTTAAAAATGCCGAAATGCAAACGAAATATTCAAAAATAAATAAATAAAAAATAAAAAATCAAACAGATTTAACATTAGCTCGCAAGTGTCTTCGCCAAACGGAACGGTAGCTTTAAGGAACACACACGTACTCGTAAAATATTCTGTACAACCCTAAAAACCATGACTATACTTGGGGAACGAAGACGTTGAGAGTACAGTTTATACTGTGAATGTTATGCTTCCGCGACAAGAAAAAGTGCGTTGACTATTTCAATAAAATCTCCCTCGGTATCTCTTTTTTCTTCAAAATTTTAATGTGAAAACAATCTATTGACTAAATGCAACTAATTTAAGTTAAAATTTGTCACTATTACGACTTGTACATATAAAATTTATATAAAAATGTATTTATTCGCTTTGGCGAAATTTTGGCGCTAATAAACATGTGTTGTACAAAAATTGCAAACCTTTTTCAGATAACGACACCCCGCGTCGCCTCCAATTTCCGGTCAGTTAAGAGATAATTACTTGAAGAATGGAGTTTTTAATCTGCAATATATTGTTTTTATTTTTGAAACTTTCTAAAATACAGAAACAATATTTGTAGATTTGAACTTATCGGAAAAATTTACCTTATAATCATACCAAATATGACAATAAAATATTAAACCAAAATAAAATAAATAAAAAGGTTTCTACTTAAGTGCTGAGTTTAATGATCGAGTGAAACAGGTTTTTAAGGCTGAAACTGAATCCAAATTTCAGTGATCTTTCTATTTTCGGCCGAAAACAAAAACGAATGTAAAAAAACTATAAAGTAAGACATACATAAATATGCATAATTATTAATTAATTATACATATTTATTAAATATGCATAGTTATTAATTAATTATATAGCTATTTAAATATACATAATTACTATTAATTAAACGCATTTATTTAGTTAGTATAATTATTAATTAACTATACATATTTATTAAATATACACAATTATTAATAAATTATGTGTGTGACTCAAGTTGACTCGCTATGACTTAAACGCAACACTTTTTATTTTCATAATATAATACGTAATTAATTCAACCATAACACAGAAATATTTTCTATTGTACGAATTTCATTAAATTTATAATTCCCACTCGCATCTTGAGTCAATGATGACTGATAAATTGTAAACAAAGTAGTTCATGGCAATAAATAGTCTCATTTGAGCCGATGCAGCTCAAATCAATGAGTAATGTTGAAAATTTTTGAAGAAAGGAGATTTTTTAAATAAAAATAGTTTCGATCAGGCTGAAATGTCAGCAGCATTTTCGCTGAAAACAAAGTTTCGGCGAAACTCAGGTTTTCGGCCGAAAACGAAAGTGAATTATCGGCCAATTACTACAAGGGTTGCAAATAAAAAGTCGGGGAAAGTTATTCTGCTCAAACATGAATCTTTCTAACGTCAAAACGGAGTCATTTTTCACAAAAACTTAGGCATATGCAGCGCAATGAGGGGGGGGGGGGTCTAAATAATTGAAAAAAGAAAGTTTTGCTAAAAAGATTACTGTTTTACTATCCTTTTAATGCCAGTAGAAATTCACGTTTTAATATTTATTTTATTTTATTTATTTATTTTTCATTATTATTATTATTATTATTAGTTTTTTGTGCTTTAAATTTTGAAGTTGCTTTTTTTATTGGCATGTTTTAAAAAAAATTCCTGCGCGGATGTTTTGATTAATTATAAAATAAATAGTTTATCTTATGTCCTTTTTATAGTCTCCTTTTTGTAAATAAATAATTAAAAAAAAAAAAAGTGATCAAGTCTGCAAACCACAATCATACCCGTTATAAAATCTTTTTGTTTTAATAGTATGTTTTCTCATCGCAATTAAGAAAATATATAAATAGATTTTACATAAAATACAAATGGGAATTCGTGTGTTTCTTCAAAATTGCACATTGAGCAATGTTAGATACCTGGTACACATTACATACATATAACTTTAAACCTGATTATTAGCAACACATTTATCAAAGAAAGAATTGCGATTCGTTTACAAAATAATTAAAAAAATATAGGTGATGTTAAATTGGAACAATGTTTATTTTTAACTTTCGAAATATTTTAATTCTAAACATTATTTTTTAAGATGAAAAGTTCTTGGAAAATATGTATGTTATTCTAATTTAAATAATGTGCTTTGATAATAAATTGTCAATAACCAATTATATTTAATCTTTCAATGAAATGACAAGAAAAAAATCTTTGAAATAAGATTTTTGCAAGCACAATTCAAAATTAATATTATGTTGCCAAAATGAGTGCTATAACGCCAGATAGTGCAACCATGTTAGGTCGCGGTTAAGCCAAGCCGCCAAGCCAACGGAGTAAAAAGTCTGTATAGGCTTTTACATACTCGCAACTTCAACGTTCCCCAACTGTAGTTACAAAACAATCTGAATAGTGAAAAAGTAGATGGTGAAAAAAATATATATATATCGGATAATTTAAAATAGATATAATGGAAACTCCTGTACCTCTGATGCTAGAAGCATATTTCTTCTAATCACAAAAGTTTACAAGTTGTGAATAGATTTTAGATAAGACATTTTTTTTTTCAAAAAGACATATACATAGCACTCCACTCTCATCCTTTAACTTGTATTTCCAAGAAAATTTTTTCCAGAGTCAAAGAAGGACATTAAAATAAATCCTGATCTTTGACAAAAAATTATCTAATCAGGATATTTCAAATTCTATGAAATTTCAAATTTTTCAGCTACTGAAAATCCCGTCTTGCCATTTTTAGTGCAGGAAATATCGGAAATAACACAACTGGGTAATATTTTACCGTAAAAAAATGTTTTTTTTTTTTTTTTTTTTTTTTTAACAATTTGGAAAATAGTTGTTGTCCTCAGTAGAGAACTGAGAAATCTGAAGTATATTCGAATCTTTATTTGATTGAATTACGCAACTTATTTTATTTTTTTCGTTTTCTGATCAGTCCATATTTAATGTCCAAAAATGGAATACTTCTGATGACACTATGACAAAAAAGTAAAAAAAACTTTAAAATAATAATTTGAAAACAAATATCGACAAAGTGACAAACAAATTTCGTTTAAAAGTGCATTTTTTCCCTACGCAACGGTGTAAAAATATTAAATATGCAAAGTTTAGTTTAGTAGTTAGAAAAATAACTTGGGCTCGGGCCGATACTCCAGGAAAAAAATAAGGCCCGAACCCAGCCCGGCCCAAAAAGATTAATGACTAGACCCGGCCCGGCCCGAATGTCAGTAATGGAAATCGGCTTGCGAGTCTGGTCAGATTTCTAATGTGAACATCAAAACGATAATAAGTAATCAAATTTCAGATTAATATGATTTTTAAAAAATGTTCAGACTTAGGAGTTGAGTTTGTGAGGGGGGAGGGGGGTAGACGCTGACTTTACCAGATTGCGGTCAATGAAAGGAAACTGGCCTGAATTCGAGTTTCGGGCCCGGCCCAGGTCTGTGCAGACTTTTAATCGGATAACTTAAGGTAACGCAAAAATAAATTCTTTAAAATAAAAAGTAGCAACATTTCAATACTTACTATTTATTGGAACTACTTGATCCTTGGGAATCATCCTATTACTGCAAGAAACTGCTGAGTACCTTTAGATAACTTTAATAGCTGTTTCTCCATCTGCAGTTTGCATTTATATACAAATTTTATACTTTAAAATTGACTGAAGTAAAAAATTGACTGAAGATTGAAATTGACTGAAGCCTGACTTGAGTAAAAAAGAAAAAAATTCCCATCCGCATTCGTTGCCTTCAGACACTACTGATAGTTTTGCTTGGTCATTCACTTCAAAAAAACTAGCCCCTCTATATTTCCCCACACCTCCCATGTTCTTTGGAGTTCCTAAATTAGGACCTTTATAAGGCCGGAAGGCCCATTCTTTGTATGTTTGGGGAAAGGCAAGCATCTTATCTTATGGTTTTGTAATTTGATCATGTTGGACTCGTCGTCTACGTTTTTAACGTAACGACGTGTTAATTTATTGTCCCCTCTGCAGGACGTCAGAATAAGAAAAAGTTACTTTTCCTGAAACTATGCCCACTGTCCAAAGAAGAAAGAAAGAAAAAAAATTTTGGGAGACGGAAGTGCCCATACACTATGGTAAATGTTATCTTGGGTTGTTTCGTGTTTAGTCGTTTATAAAGAATACAATAAACAACGAATTTAGGGAAAGAAAATTTTCTCTGGAAAAAAAATACTCAGAAAAATTTTATAAATTATTACAAATTCCAAAATTTGTGACTTTTTCTGAATTGGTTGACGACAAAAAAAATACAGCCCATTTGAAAAAAATTATTGGAGGGGCCCGAGTCCCATGGGCCCATACAATTCTACACCTATGATTTAACCTGAAAAAAAAAAAAAAAAAAAAAAAAAATTCTGGATCCTCTGCATAAACGGAATTCTTTCTACCCCACTTATACAATTAGGTAGATTTCGTATGAAGTACTACCTATTGCGGTTGCTCCTATGTTGGGAATTCTGAAAATTTTTTGCAGATCAACGCCGATCGTGACCCCTAGACCCCAAAACTACCATCAGTAAAAAAGTTTATATATACCTATCTATCTAAAGATCTATCTACCTATCTAAATATCTATCTATCTATATAACTTTTTTATGGACACGATAACTTCTATAATTCTGCTCTGATCTCTTCCAAACTGATACATAAAATCAAGGGGTATAAAATCTCGGTCGGCACTAAATTGCACAACGATTCAGGATATACAAACTGCAGGCTCCTCCCACATTAAAAACGAGTACCATCTACTGGTTAATCCTAAAATAATAATATATAGAAAGATTCTTTAAATTAATTTTACATTTTTTTTCTGGACAATGGATTAAAAGTACTCTTATCTATTCTTAAAAGAATTATTATTATTATTATTATATGTCGTTTTGACTACCCATAAAATTTTCATTTTATGATATAAAATCTTACGCTACTTTAATTTGAAATAAAATTTCCTTAAAAGAAAATAAATAAATAAAAATAAAAAATGAGAGGGGGGGGGGGTTATACGTTAATATCAAATGCTTAATTTATATGCTTTAAGATTAAAATTTTACTTAAGAATATGTGTATTCTTGACTTAGAACTAGCGTCTGTTAATATTAACAGGTTTTGTTTATTTGTCATTTGTAACTTTTATCTAATTATTTTTTTACTTAAAAAAAAAAAAAATTATTTCAAATTTACTAGTTCATGATGTCATGCAATAAATTGAAAAAAATTAAGAAAAACCACATTTAATTATTTGTGTTACTTAAGAAATCAAAGATATTTTTATAATTATTTATTAGTTTTGTATTTTGAAAAGGCTGTTCTTAAATCCAAAAGGCCAATTTTATGACATGAGTTTTAATTTATATTTGTTCTGTAATGCATGAAACTAGCAGGTGTTGTTGTTCAGAAACTAGTTAATCACACTCATTTCCTTTTTTTTTTTTTAACCATTTGAAAAATGGTTGTTGTTTTCGGGAGAATGGACCCGATGATGTTACCACTTTTGAATGATGTTACCACTTTTGAATGATGTGGTCACTTTTGAATTTAAATTAATTTCTTTACTTTTAGAAGAGTTTTTATTTGAATTTAAATTAAATTCTTTACTTTTAGAAGAATTTTTATTTGAATAGTAAATTAAAATGGTTAAAATCATTGTAATAAAGGAGAAAACTAACAAATTTAAAAATGGGTAGACGGAAATTAACAGATACGGAAAAAGCCGAAGCCAAAGAAATGAATGAACGTGAATATCGCATTCAATGATATTAAACACAATACGCGTACTTAAACAATCATAAAGTGATTTTTATTAACCATTTGAAAAATGGTTGTTGTTTTCGGGAGAATGGACCCGATGATGTTACCACTTTTGAATGATGTTACCACTTTTGAATGATGTGGTCACTTTTGAATTTAAATTAATTTCTTTACTTTTAGAAGAGTTTTTTTTGAATTTAAATTAAATTCTTTACTTTTAGAAGAATTTTTATTTGAATAGTAAATTAAAATGGTTAAAATCATTGTAATAAAGGAGAAAACTAACAAATTTAAAAATGGGTAGACGGAAATTAACAGATACGGAAAAAGCCGAAGCCAAAGAAATGAATGAACGTGAATATCGCATTCAATGATATTAAACACAGTCAACATGTATAAGTTGCTTATTAGTTTCGCGATTCGTATCATTTGGCGAAATTGGTCGACGGGATAACTGAGTAATACTGTATTTGGTTTGGCGCAAAAACGTCTTTCAATGCAGAAAATGATAAAATCAAAAGATTATTGAGCCGCTGAAAACCAATTACGTGTTGAAAGGCGATCACGAAAAAGGAAGCAATTTAATGCCGAACCGATTAATTGTAAAACATCATGTCGCCAGGGCGACCAATCCACTAGCCATGGCGTTTTACTATCGGTCGGTTCTAACCAGGAAAATTTGAGTGCCAATAGTGATTCTAACAAGCCGGAAAATGTTATAGCTATTACTCTTGATTTTCCACCACCTAAAAAGAAAACTAAAAAGCAATCGGCTTGGGAAAAACTGGGAAAAAACTTTTTTGATTCGATGTCTGATGGACCCATTCACAGATGCATGTGCTGCGATCGATTTTGGTTTAAAACCTCCATCACCAAAATTCTGCTCTGTAAAATCAAACAATATATGCCAAAGTCTTACAAGTATAACAGTATATGCCAAAGCTGTATTTTAATAATGATTACTTTTGCACCAACAATGTTAAATAGTTTGAAATGTTTCTTTCGTCGCCAACTTTTATGCTTGGCGACAATAGAGTGATATAACTTAAACGAACCGTACCTTCAAATTGCAGCATGTATAAAGTCATTTATAGCAGTGGCACGGATAATACACAATAAAACAACTGGTATTTAGCTTAAAATGATAGATGAATGTATCGAGTGAAACATTTTTCAAATGGTTGGGGTAATTTCTTAAATTACAATTTTTTTTTTTCTTCTTTTGCTATTTAAAATAAAAATTTAGTCAACATGTATAAGTTGCTTATTAGTTTGGCGATTCGTATCATTTGGCGAAATTGGTCGACGGGATAACTGAGTAATACTGTATTTGGTTTGGCGCAAAAACGTCTTTCAATGCAGAAAATGATAAAATCAAAAGATTATTGAGCCGCTGAAAACCAATTACGTGTTGAAAGGCGATCACGAAAAAGGAAGCAATTTAATGCCGAACCGATTAATTGTAAAACATCATGTCGCCAGGGCGACCAATCCACTAGCCATGGCGTTTTACTATCGGTCGGTTCTAACCAGGAAAATTTGAGTGCCAATAGTGATTCTAACAAGCCGGAAAATGTTATAGCTATTTTTTTTTTTTTTTTTTTTTTGCAAATTGTTCAAAAAATAGTGTCAAAGTGAGCGTTTTAAATTGAATTCCCGATCTTTTGAATTTATATTTAATAAAAGAGAAATGGAGAAAAAAAATAATAACAAATAATTTCTAATAATTTTAGTTACCAGTTATTTTCAAATACCTTTATCCGAATCTTGTTTAATTATGTAAATGATTTTTTTAATGTTAAAAACAACAAACATGCACAATTTATTTAACTTGTTTCTTATAAATAACAATTTAAATTCATGTTACATAAAAAACTTAAATAATATTTGTACTTAGTAGCAAGAAGGTTTTTGTTAAACCTAGTTAAAATTTAAATCGAAATTAATTTTGTATTTCTTTTTTCTTCTTAGTAATTCATTAAAATATTTTTCATATTATACTTAAAATAATAATAATGATAATAATGTAGTTATTTATGTGACTACCTATAAAATTTTCATTTTAAGCTATGACATCATACGCTAGTGAATTTGCATAAAAATTCTTTAAAGTTAAAAGAGAGAGAGAAAGAGGAAATATTCTTTAATATCAAATATTTCATTTATATGCTTTACTTTGAAGTTTTATTCAAATACATTTGTGTACATGCACCGCAATACAATGTAATAAATAGTTTTTTTTCCTTAAAAACCTAAAAAAAAAAAAAAAAAAAAAAAAAAAAAAAAAAAAAAATACGATTTATCTTTACTTAAGACACATCTGGGTCATTCCATGTCAATTCAACCAGACCTTGTAACCCGACCCACAGGGATTTTGATGAAACTTTGTGTACACACTAATTTTATCATGAAATGATTCCACCAGAAAATTTTCCTTCCTAGACCTCATAGTTTGTGAGATATGGGGGGTCCAATTCTTGGGGTTTTCTCAAATCGCACATTTCTGAGATTGCAGTTCCATCTTCAAAAAATTGTTTCTCTGGATCTAAAACGTGAATCATCTTAAAAATATCACTGTAAGAATATAAAAAGATGCAGATTTTAATAAAAAAAAATATTTAAAAAATTTACTTGTAATATTTAGGATAAAAAAATTAGCCAAAGTTGAGAGTTATGGTTATTTTTCCAAATTTTTGTGACTTCACCAAAAAGGCTGTACACAAAAAGGCAAATTAAATTTCCAATTTCTTTTTGTTTTAAATAAAAGTTTATACTTTGGGCTTTCTATCTATGAAATAAAAATGATGTGTTTCGCATGGCTTATGCAAAAATTTTGGGTACTTTCCAATTAGCCGGATGCATATTTTATTTTTACATATTACATATGCAAACAAAAAGGCAAATGAAATTTCCAATTTCTTTTTGTTTTAAATAAAAGATTTGTGAAATAAAAATGATGACTTTCGCATGGCTTACGCAAAAATTTTGGGTACTTTCCACTTAGCCGGATGCATGTTTTATTTTTACATATTACATATGCAAACAAAAAGGCAAATGAAATTTCCAATTTCTATTTGTTTTAAATAAAAGTTTACACTTTGGGTTTTCTATCTGTGAATTAAAAATGATGTCTTTCGCATGGCTTATGCAAAAATTTTGGGTACTTTCCAATTAGCCGGATGCATATTTTATTTTTACATATTACATATGCAAACAAAAAGGCAAATGAAATTTCCAATTTCTTTTTGTTTTAAATAAAAGTTTATACTTTGGGCTTTCTATCTATGAAATAAAAATGATGTGTTTCGCATGGCTTATGCAAAAATTTTGGGTACTTTCCAATTAGCCGGATGCATATTTTATTTTTACATATTACATATGCAAACAAAAAGGCAAATGAAATTTCCAATTTCTTTTTGTTTTAAATAAAAGTTTATACTTTGGGCTTTCTATCTATGAAATAAAAATGATGTGTTTCGCATGGCTTATGCAAAAATTTTGGGTACTTTCCAATTAGCCGGATGCATATTTTATTTTTACATATTACATATGCAAACAAAAAGGCAAATGAAATTTCCAATTTCTTTTTGTTTTAAATAAAAGATTTGTGAAATAAAAATGATGACTTTCGCATGGCTTACGCAAAAATTTTGGGTACTTTCCACTTAGCCGGATGCATGTTTTATTTTTACATATTACATATGCAAACAAAAAGGCAAATGAAATTTCCAATTTCTATTTGTTTTAAATAAAAGTTTACACTTTGGGTTTTCTATCTGTGAATTAAAAATGATGTCTTTCGCATGGCTTATGCAAAAATTTTGGGTACTTTCCACTGAGCCGGATGCGTGTTTTATTTTTACATATGTACATATGTATAGATCTATATAAATGCAGATGCATTATACATGTATATATGTATGTATATATACAGTATATTGATATATATTGTATATATGTATGTATATATACAGTATATTGATATATATATATGTATAACACTGGTGCCCGTCTAACCGAAAAGTACCAAATTTTGCCTTGTTTTGAGAATCTGCACCAATTAAGAGGGAAAAAAATCTGACTAAGTTCAGCTGTGGTACTTAAATAATTACTGGAATTTCTATGAGTTATTGAATTTAATGTTATTTGATGCATGTTTTTTTTTTTTTTTTTTTTTTTTTTTTTTTAATTTGCAAAGTAAAATTTAGGTTTTGTTTTTTCTGATTATAAAAAATCTGACTGTAATATGTTTCCCCATTAAATTTAGTGAATGGTCCATATATTTCATTTAGTTATTTAATAATGGGCATTTTTTGCTAATCTAAAGAATCTCTTACTTTTATTTTCAATAATTAAACTCAAAACAGATTTTTTTTTTTTTTTTTTTTTTTTTGTACAGTATAAAATCGATAATTTTTTCTCCTCACATTTCCATTCTTTCTTTCGAATGCTTATATATTAATTATTTGTGTTTAAAAAATGTTCCAAACCTTGTATTTCCTGTCCTTGGTTAATTTTAATCAGTTTAAATATGTATATTGGCAAGTTTAAATACACAAATGTTTAACAGAACTTAAATTTGTTTCTATAGTCTGAAAGATTTAATTGCACCTGCCTTGTATAAACACCTTCTGATAAAGGCAGGGTAATGTTCGTTAGTATGAAAGCAGATGTTTTGAAATCAATTTAATAAAATTATTGTCATTCTGTTGTTTCTTATCATAGAAGAATGATCTAACTTTTACTGTGCTACTAAAAATATAATCTGATTGTAACTTTATAGTTTATGATATGTATAAATATTTTTTTGCTTTATTGTTTTAATATGTAGCCTGATATTAAACCTTCTACTAGTCTTCAGGCTTGCAGTATTGTAATATTAACTGGTTTAGAATGTCACAAAACTAGCTATAGAAATAACAGAGAAATAGACTACATTGATAATCTCTGTGATTCAGAAAAATAACTTTTATTAGTTAGGACTATTGCATTCATAAAACAAAAATTAAGTGTGAAAAGCGTTTGATTAATATATGTGAGCATCACAGAATTTCGCTCTTAATGAACTATGAATTATATAAATGTGGAGATCCATTTAAGCGGCATAAAAAGAAAGTGAAAAAAGCAATTAGGGCAGTTAACAGAGCTTTATATACGGCCGAAAAAGTAAATCAAAGCTGAAAGTTATGATTATTTTTCCAAATTTTGTGACTTTATGAAAAAGTCTCTACACAAAAAGGCAAATGAAATTTCCAATTTGTTTTTGTATCAAATAACATTAAATTCAGTAACTTATAGAAACTCCAGTAATTATTTAAGTACCACAGCTAAACTTAGTCAGATTTTTTCCCCCCTTAACTAGTGCAGATTTTCAAAACAAGGTAAAATTTAGTACTTTTCGGTTAGACGGGTACCAGTGTTATACATATATATATCAATATACTGTATATATACATACATATGTACATGTATAATACATCTGTATTTATATAGATCTATACATATGCACATATGTAAAAATAAAACACGCATCCGGCTAATTGGAAAGTACCCAAAATTTTTGTATAAGCCATATGAAAGACATCATTTTTATTTCACAGATAGAAAGCCCAAAGTGTAAACTTTTATTTAAAACAAAAAGAAATTGTAAATTTCATTTGCTTTTTTGTGTGCATATGTAAAATATAAAAATAAAACACTTATCCGGCTAATTGGAAAGTACCCAAAATTTTAGCATAAGCCATGCGAAAGACATCATTTTTATTTCATAGATAGAAAGCCCAAAGTGTAAACTTTTATTTAAAACAAAAAGAAATGGGAAATTTCATTTACTTTTTTGTGCGCATATGTAATATATAAAAATAAAGCACTTATCCGGCTAATTGGTAAGTACTCAAAATTTTTGCATAAGCCATGCGAAACACATTATTTTTATTTCATAGATAGAAAGCCCAGAGTGTAAACTTTTATTTAAAACAAAAAGAATTTGGAAATTTAATTTGCCTTTTTGGTGAAGTCACAAAAATTTGGAAAAATAACCATAACTCTCAACTTTGGCCGACTTTTTTCATCCTATATATTGCAAGTAAATTTTTTAAATATTTTTTGTTAAAATCTGCATCTTTTTATATTCTTACAGTGATGTTTTTAGGATGATTCATGTTTTAGATCCAGAGAAACAATTTTTTGAAGATGGAACTGCAATCCCAAAATACAGACTAAGAAATGTGAGATTTGAGAAACCCTCAAGAATTGGACCCCCTATATCTCACAAACCATGAGGTCTAGGAAGGAAAAATTTCTGATGGAATCATTTCATGATAGAATTAGTGTGTACACAAAGTTTCATCCAAATCCCTGTCGGTCGGGTTACAAATGGGGGAAAATTTGATTGAATTGACATGGAATGACCCATCTGTTAATATAAGCATATTTTATTTATTCGTTGTTTCTTTCCTTGATTTATTTATTTTTTTACTTACCCATCATACGTAGTATAGGGTAAGTCTTGCAATCGTTTTGAAAATCGAAAAAAAAATTTTGACGGATTTACACGTTTTAGATAGTGGAGATTCCGAAAAACATATTTTAAACAAAAAAATTTTGCCGTCCGTCTGTCTGTCTGTCTGTCTGTCTGTCCGTCTGTCTGTCTGTCTGTCTGTAAACGCTCTATCTCCCGAACAAATTGAGATAGCGACTTGAAATTTTGTATGTAGTTAGTATGTAAGAATGGGACGAACCCTATTTAATATCAGCAACCTCGATTATCCGGAACTATTTTTTTCGGACTCTCGAAAAATTCGTTCTGATGAAAGGTGTATAAAAATTTTCGAATTTTTTTGTTGTAAGGAATGGACGTAAAAGGCAATAAAATAACACATATTTTGCATATAGAACGAAGTCGATCGGATTATTAGTTGCCGAGATATTTGTAATCTTATTTTCCACATTCTTCGATTTTTCATGACCCTGTATTTCATTCAAATTTCAATTCAGAAGTATATTTTAATTGGAAATGAGACGCTTCATCCGACGCAGTTAATTGTTAGTTAATAGAATTATTATTTTTGGAGTTATAAGGATGTTTCTTTTACGCAGTTCGGTACTACTTGAGAAGTTTGGCGTTTTATATAATTTGTCGAAATTGGTACATCAGCAGTTTTTTAATATAGCATTACTATGTATATTAACAATATTTAAATTTTGTTTATGAATTGCAATGCATTGTATAAATAGTTTTCACATGTTTTATTCTCATATACATATCCATGATGGGTAAGTATTACGGTGGCCCCCAACGACTAGTACTTTAAAGGAAAATTATTTGAGATTTATTAATTTTAATGTCATGCATTAATAGAAAAATCATATTCAATTATTATAATTATGTAAGAATTCAAATAAGATCTTTTTTTTTCTGCTTATTATTTTTTCATCTTGTTAATAAACAAGAAAAGTTCAATTCTGAAAACCTCCTAGGATCTTATTTTTCGTAGTAGTTTGAATTTATGCTTAGTAAAGCGAAAGCTAGAAATATATATATATATATATATATATATGTATGCATAATACAGTATAACCTCAATTATCCGAACCTCGATAAACCGAAACTCTCCGTTAACCGAAGTCGGATTCTTCCGCACTTTTTTTCCACTTTCTACTGTCATCCAAAATTTTCTCTTAACAAACATGCATTTTTTAGAAGTTCCCCCCCCCTCATTCCTTTTGTATTCAAACCTTCCCTTCCAAACTACGAGTGCAGATAAATATTTCGGAATTCCCTTTTTTAGAATTCCTTCTCTCAAGCTCAATTCTCGGTATGTCGAATAATCGAAAAAGTAAAAAAGGTGCGCTGTCTCATGCACCTCATCTATCCAATGAAAAAAAAAATTATTCAAAAATGTCAAAATTCGAAAGAGTTATTAGAAATATGCTTCCCCATAGCAAAGAAAGTAGAATGGTACCCTTTCCCTCTCTAACCTCTTTGCCCATAGGAATAGCATTAGCTCATAAGCGTTTCCTTTCCTCGAGCGAGGACACAGGGACCTTAAAAGTGCTATTACACGTAAAAATTGCAAGCGACAAAAATCGCCTGCGTTTTTTCGAGCATTTCATTGACTGTTCGAGAAGAGTCTTTACCATCATTTGGATTTCCAAGCATTTGATTGGCTCTTACTGGCGACTCGCCTCGTTCCAGGCGTCAAAGACGCTCCGACACAAGAGAATCGCGCTAACCAAGCGACTCCCCTGGTCCCATAGGATAGCTGGAGACGCCTGCAATTTGACCCCTGCAGCACGAAACGTGTAAAGTTGCTATTACACGTGTCGTGCTGCAGGCGTCTCCATGTAATCCTATGGGACCAGAGGAGTCGCTTGGTTAGCGCGCGATTCTCTTGTGTCGGAGCGTCTTTGACGCCCGGAACGAAGCGACTCGCCAGTAAGAGCCAATCAAATGCTTGGAAATCCAAATGATGCTAAAGACTCTTCTCGAACAGCCAATGAAATGCTAAGAAAACGAAAAAACGCAGGCAATTTTTGTCGCTTGCAATTTTTACGTGTGCAATTTGAAGTGGTATTACACGTGTGCTGCTGCAGGCGTCAAATTGCAGGCGTCTCCATGTTATCCTATGGGACCAGGGAAGTCGCTTGGAGAGAGCGCGTCTCTCTTGTGTCAGAGCGTCTTTGACGCCTGGAACGAAGCGAGTCGCAAGTAAGAGCCAATCAAATGCTTGGAAATCCAAATGATGGAAAAGCCTCTTCTCGAACAGCCAATGAAATGCTTAGAAAACGAAAAAATGCAGGCGATTTTTGTCGCTTGCAATTCTTACGTGTAATAGCACTTTTATCATATCAGAGTCATGTTAGACTCTTCCTTGAACTTTGTAATCAGTATTGGACTACGAACAAAATCAGTTAGAAATACATATTAAAATTTATTGTTTTTTTTTCTGACTCGAGTAAATATTTTAATACTCTATTTTATGAAATGTATATATATATTTAATTATTTCAGAATCAGAGGTAAACAGAGCCTGAAATATAACTATAACAATTAGAAAGAGGACATAATATGCCTGTGCAGGAAATAAACTTCAGTAACAAAATTTATTTCTTGCATTTCTCAAAGGGCGCAACTAAACAATGACGAATTAGGCCATCTAGTAGAAACCGTTGTATATCATTCAGTTGCGTAAATAAAATAAGGCGATAAGTCACTGGTGAAATTTTTGCAGCGACTGCACAACGCATCTATCTATCTATATTATAAAGAAAAAATTAGGGCTACTAGATTTCCGATTTTTCTGAGTATACTCGTATGGAGACTTTCCTTGTAAGATACATTACCTCAATAAGATCTGTTGTTCGTTTCATAGAGACTTTTCAGTATGAGACAGGATTCCTTTATAGGAATATTCCGCTTTTACAGGTTTTACTATTTTCATTAAAGAATGGTGAAAATCTCCTTACAGACAAGTTTTTTGTAAATTTAATCGTATGGCAATTGATATTAAAACCTTGGAACGCTTCCGTTGAATGCAGTTCAACTAATAACTAGTTTGACAGATTTAACTATTGATATAACCTAAATAAGTATATTTATACGAATGCATAAAACTTGTAAAAATGGTATCGGCCTATAACGGAATTTTGTCTTAAAGGGAAGTGTTCTATAATCCTTTTAAAAAAGAATACCATACAATTACACTTGCTAACTCGAAAATCTGCGAAAAGGGAATTTTTCACCAACATTTTCGATTTCATTTTGACAGGTTTTACTGTATTATATATAACATGTAACGAAATTTCTGGATCCTCTCCCTAAACGGAATCCTTTCTGCGCAATTGCTGCAATTTCGATTTCTTAGATGTTTGCACTATTTCGCTAACTGACCGGGATCTACATTACGTCTATGGAAGATGCCTTTCTTTACGCATTATTTTATTACAAGATGATATAAAGGCCCCTGTCCCTGCTCGCGAAGACACTCGCTGGCTAATGCTGTTCCTATGGGGAGGCATTTTTCTAATAACTCATTCTCATTTTGACATTTTTTAATTTTTTTTGCATTGGATAGCTGAGGTCCCTTTCAAGATCTCTCCTTGATTACTTTTTCGATTTTGGTCGCAAGTATTTTCTATAAAGTTAATTTCACTTTCAAAACCGGTTTCAAAAGTGAAAGTAACTTTATAAAAATTATCTGCGACCAAAATCGAAAAAGAAGTCAAGGAGCGATCTTGAAAGAGACCAATGCAAAAAAAATTATTTAAAAATGACAAAATGCGAATGAGTTATTAGAAAAATACCTCCCCAGATTATTTGTAATTCGCCAAAAATAATATTAAACTTAAATTACCCATACACCCAATAATTAACAAACTTTTTATAAATTAAATCGTCTGCCGCAAGAGCTGACGATTCTTGAGTCACTGATTAGGTATCGATATGTCCAACAAAATACTAATTTTACTATATTAAAACAGTATCGAAAAATATTTACGGTGTGGATGTTTAAATAAAATGAGATCTGTTTATGTTGTTTGAAATATTTATGAGCCGCACTTTTATTTTGATTTAGTTTTCGAAGTGTTCAAATAATAAAATTGCTCGAGAAGAAATTTTTGATACAATTCTCTAATTATGTTCTGGCAACAATACGAAACCTACAGCGTTGCATATAGTATACTGCATGTTATGTAGTGTTCGGAGAATCAAAGTTTTACACTGGGTGAAACTTGGAAACTGTCATATTTTAATTGATTGATTAATGATGAGCATCGGTAACTGTGGACAAGGATGTAAGATTTTTCAGTTATTTCATTTATCTTTCGAGAAACCTTTTTAAGACAAAATAAAAATAAAATTAATAAGCCTTCTTTATTTTATTTCAAGGTGTAATTTTTTAATAAATAAGACAAGTTTACTATTAATCAACTTTTTTTTTACTCATATTTCCTTTATTTTATAAAATACTATAATATGTAATATCTAATATTCAATTCTAAAATTGCTTATTATTATTTTTTTAAATCATGAAATCTCTCTCTCTCTCTCTGTATATATATATATATACATATATATATGTATATATATATATATATATACAGTGTCTCACATAAGTGATGGGACACTTGTGCTTTACAAAAGGAAACTAATCAAATAAATTAAAAAAAAAAAAATATGTACACATTTTTTTTGTGGGTGTGTTTTATACTTAAATTTAGTAAAGATTATTACATAACATACATTTTGTCAAAATATTAAAATATTAATTTAATAAAAATACAAATGTTTAGAACGGAGTAAAAAATAGCTCACATAACTGATGGGACACTATTATATATGCAACAAAAATCGTCTGAAATAAGCAATAAAAATATTTTTTGGGGTTTTATTTTTACTTAAAAGCAATTGGCAATAATTTATAAAATCGTCTGCAGTATTTCTCTCCAGTTTGTTTTGGAATTTTTGTGTTTTTTAGCTCTGTGTAGCCATGAATGCTAAACGAAAAGAAACTTCGCCTGAAATTCGAAAATTAATTATTAATTTGCATATTGAACGTAGAAAATCTATTAGAAAAACTGCTGAAACAGTTAACTTGAGTCGTTCAACAGTTTTCAATATCATTAAACGATATAAAAAGAATCATATGATTCAGGATAAAAGAAGACCTGGCCGACCATCAAAGTTATCCAATGGAATAAAGCGAATTATCGTTCGAAATATAAAAAAAAAATCCAAGAAATAGTGCTTCAAAAGTTGCTGCTGATTTACAAGCATTTTATGGAATAATTGTTAATCCCGAGACTATTAGAAGGGTAATTCGATCTGCTGGATATCACGGTAGAGTAGCCAGGAAAAAATTCTTCGTAAGTGAAAAGAATAGAAAACTCAGACTAGCTTTCGCAAAATCCAAAATAAATAAGAATTCTGATTACTGGAATAAAGTTATATTTGCTGATGAGAATAAATTTAATATGTTTGGTTCTGACGGTAGAATCTTGGTGTGGGGAAAACCCAAGGAAGAATTTCGCAAACAGAACTTGGTACCAACAGTAAGACATGGTGGAGGAGGAGTTATGGTATGGGGGTGTATGTCGTCCGCTGGAGTTGGTGATCTTGTTTTTATTGACAGTATAATGGATCAGTACAAGTATATTGATATTTTAAAGCAAAATTTGAAATCTTCAGCACGAAAATTGAACCTTCATAACGATTTCAAATTCTACCAGGACAATGACCCCAAGCACACTGCTCTGAACGTTAGACTCTGGCTGCTATATAACTGTCCTGAAATAATAAAAACAGCACCACAATCTCTAGACTTAAATCCCATAGAGAATATTTGGCAAGAATTCGAATCAAGAATTCGCAAACACACCATTTCTTCAAAACAACAACTAAAATCGGTGTTTCAAAAAGAATGGGGTAAAATCACTCCAGAAATCACAAAAAAATTAGTCGAATCCATCCCAAAAAGATTAAATCATGTTTTCAAAGTAAAAGGAAATCCAACAAAATATTAAAACCTTTTAAAAAGTAAAATTTTTGGATAAATATTTGATGGAAAAGTAAGTGTCCCATCACTTATGTGAGCCATTTTTTGCTCCGTTCTGAACACTTGTATTTTTACTAAATTAATATTTTAATATTTTGACAAAATGTATGTTATGTAATAATTGTTACTAACTTTAAATATGAAACACACCCAAAAAAATTTTGCACATGTTTGTTTATTTATTTTATTGCAGTTTCTTTTTATAAAGCACAAGTGTCCCATCACTTTCGTGAGGCACTGTATATACGAGGGCCGTTTTTTTTTCAACCTCAGATTGCACAGCATCAACGTTAGACGAGCGGCAGGAAGTCGGTATGCGCATAGAGCGACGGCGCATGTTCCCCACATCACCCTCTTTGACTGCCTTTTCATTGACGCCATTGTGAGGCGAGCTGTAGCCACGTAAACATGGCTGCCTTAATTGATTCTCCCGCCAAGTGCGAATTGCGAAGTGTTATTCGATTCCTGCAAGCTGAAGGGAATAGTGCAGCTGAAATTCATCGAAGAATGAGCCGAGTGTATGGAGAAAGCTTTATAAGCGATGGTGTTGTGCGTGAACAAGGGCGGATCTGGAGAGTTCTCAAGGGGGGGCGATTTCAAAAATTGAGAGACTCGAATCTTATGCGTGGGTCGGGGCTAAAATTTTCACTGCGGGTCGGGTTTGGGTCCGGTTAACTTATACATTTTCTGCGGGTCGGGTATGGGTCCGGTTGACTTCTATTTTTCAAGCGGGTCAGGTTAGGGTCCAGTTGATTTCTATTTTTTGCTGCTGGTCGTGTTAACTAATCAGGGACGTGCGAACAGAAAACTGCGCCTGGGCAAAGTTTCAGTTTACCCCCCCCCCCCTCCAAAAAACGACTTTTCTTGTGACAGGCCAACAAAGACGTTGGTAGTATAAATTTGATGTTCTTTAAATTTCCGGACCCGAGGCGGCCGCCCCCTTCGCCCCCACCCTTTCGCACCGCGCTGTGACTAATGCTTTTTCTGTGGTTCGCATTTATGTCCATTTGTCTTCTACTTTTTGCAGTGGGTCAGGTTAACCTCTACTTTTTGCTACTTGTTTGAGACAGGTTGACTACTATATTTTACTACAAGTTGAATTGACTTCAGTTTTTTTTTTCTTTTGCTGCTGGTCGGGTTAATTTATATTCTTTTGCTGTGGGTTGTGTTTGGGGGTCCGGTTGACTTCTTTTTTGCTGCGGGTCGGGTTTCTACTTATAATATAAATCATAATAGTAAAGCTCTACACTACGAGCTAAAATAAATTTTTTAAAATGCATTTCTTAAGATTTCGCTAAACAAATGTACAACATAAATATATTTTTTATGAATAACAAACAAGTAAGATGCTAGCCCAAAATGGGCTCGAAGTGAAGAATTGCACACAGTGTTTCCCCCTCCCAGAGCTATCAAAAATCTCCCCCCCCCGGAAATTTTGTGTTTTCAATGGTAAAAAAGTGTAATTTCCCCCCGGGACTCTATTGTATTCCCCCCAGAGTCACAAAAGTCCCTCTCGGAGAAAACTGTCTTAATTAACACTGTTTGCACGAATCGCGGTCGGGCCAATAATGCTTATCATATAGGCTGGATCGGACACGGAAGGAACGTTTAGTTTTTCCTCAGGGCTGAGCCCCGACCTGGAAATCTTGATCAGTACAGACAAGGCATGAGTTCGGGCTCTTTTTTCAGAATTAGGTCACACCTGAGCTCGACGATTTTAAATCCGAGCCCGCTCGAACCCGAAACATTTTGCTTCATCAGAGCCCAAGCTCAATCACGAAAGTATACAGTACAAGAAAAAAATGCATAATAATATTTTTTAAATGTTCCAAAAAATATATATATATGATTTTTAAAGTACATTTTACATAGAAATGTTACTCTTAAACGAAAATTTAAATTTAATATTATCAAAACAAAACTTTGGTATAAAATAAAAATGTACTTTATACATAAAAAAAAATCTCATATTTTGTCTCCTTAAATAAAAAAATATTATGGACATGTTAATGAAGTGTGGTTCATGAATAAATGCATGGAACCTGTAGAAATTAGTGTCGATTACTTATCGAATCGAACAACATTTATCAATTTTCTATAAAAAGTGTACATTTTTAACTATAACCATTTCATTCCTCATAACAATCTTTTGTGATAGGCGTGACCAAGATAATAACATTAAATTAAAAATTTCAAATTCCGATGCTTTTATAGGAATAGAGGAAACACTGCTCAATTGCTTTCTATCGGAATAATATGGAAATTAAATTTACTTACGACCAAAAGTGACTTCGTAAATTGTGGAGCACAACTTCAGCATCAGCAGAATTCACACACACACACACACACAAAAAAAACAATCACTTAAATTGTTTCCATATTAAAAGCGATTACGACCTGTGTACGCTGAGTACAAAAGAAATCTAAATTATGCGCCAACCGCAAACTAAAATTGAAGAAAATATCCTCTTCGCATTAAACGTCTAAATAATAATAAACAACCCTATTGCAACCTCTGCTACAGACAAAAATCAAACTAAAGACAAATTCATTATTCCCCGCCTTTTCGTTGGCGCCAGAACGTCGTCGGAAATGGCTAAAATAGGTTTGTAGAAATGACTAATAATTTACTTTTAAAAAAGCATTCTAATGTTAAAATTAAAAAAAAAAAAAAAAAAAAAAAAAAAACAATTTTTGCTTTTTTTTTCTATTCTAATCAATGTTCAATATAGTAATTTGAAAAGGAATAAGTAATGTTTAAGGGGGGAAAAGTTCTTTTAATGTTTTCTATTCATTGATAAATAAAATTTATAGGTTTCAGAAAACATGAGTCCGAGACCAAGCACCGTCTCATCTCTAATACAGACATTTAGGAATAATGACTCCAGGCCGGACCCGACATGGAAGAAAAACAAGCCTGGCTCGACCCAAATCGGCAGAAAAATAAAGATGAGGACACGGCTCGGCTCTAAAAGTCAGAAGACTCGAACCAGCCCAAACTTAGGGTGGGCGATCACCCCTTCTCCATTTCGCCATCTCTCCCTCCTCCCCAAACTTAGATCCGCCATTGCCTGATTCATGAATAGGCGCGGCCCGACACGGACCGAGCCGCGCCGACCCTGAGTTTCAGTCTAAATCCTATTCCATGAAGATCAATTCATGTTGGTTTGAAAACCTTTATGTCCCAAGGAGGGGGGGCGATCACCCCATCAACCTCCCCCTTAGATCCGTCATTGCTTCTAGGAAAAATGAAATCGTGACCAGGCTCGGTCTGGAAGAAAAAGAAGCCTGTCCCCACCCGAATCACCAAAAAAAAGCAAGATCAGGACACGACCCGATTCAAAATGAGAAAAAACCTTACCCAGTCCAAGTCTCGTGGACTTACACCTCGTGGCACGACCCGTGTTAGGCCGTGACGGGCTCGAGCTTCGCCCCAAGTTATTTCTCGTGAGGATGCATAATGTTACTTTGTAAACCCTTTATTAGCCAAAGGGGGGGACTTCGCCCCCTTCCCCCGCCCCTTAGTACCGCCACAGCTTACGGGCTGTGTTGATCGCAGATCGAGCATTTAGCCTTTATACCGGACGGAGCCTGGGCTTGAAAATTTTGGCCCGTGTATACCTCTAGTAGGAAGGAAGTCTACGCCAGACACGACCTGGGAAAGACAGTGTGGCTTGATTGAGTTCTGAAGAAAAAAATAAGACCCGACCCAACCTGGTTCTGAAAGTGTTAAGACCTGACCCAGTCCTAGCATAGTAAAGTGGGCGCGACCCGACCCGGGTCGCGCCGGTCTCGAGTTTAGGACCAACAAATTTTCCGTGCGGGCAACTAATGTCGTTCTGCAGATCCTTCATTGGGCTCAAGGGGGGGGGGCGATCGCCCCATCGCCCCCCCCTTAGATCCGCCATTGTGCGTGAATGGTGCTAAAAATTTAAAGATGGCCGAACCGATGTGCATGATGAAGGAGGTCAAGGACGCAAGTCTGTAGCCACAGACAACCTTGTTCAACGAGTGGACGAAGAAGTTAGTGGAAACCGAAGGTTCACTATGAATGATTTGTCCATAAAATTTCCAGAAGTCTCGAGGTCTTCTCTGTACACTATTGTGACGGAACATTTAGGCTACAGAAAAATTTGTGCTCGCTGGGTCCCAAAGATGTTGACGGACAACCACAAAACACGACGAATGGGCTCAGCCTTGACATTCCTCACCCGTTATGACGCTGAAGGAGAAGACTTTTTGAAATCAATTGTGACAGGTGATGAGACCTGGGTTCAGTATGACACACCTGAAACAAAACGTCAATCTCAACAATGGATGCATACGAACTCGTCAAACAGACCAAAAAGGTTCAAACAAACCTTCAACAACAGAAAGATTATGGCTACAGTGTTCTGGGATCAAAAAGGTGTGTTGCTTGTTGAGTTCATGCAGCCAGGGACGACGATTACTTCAGCTGTTTATTGTGAAACTTTACGACGGTTACGCAGAGCCATTCAGAACAAAAGAAGAGGCATGCTGACTTCTGGAATTGTTCTGATCCATGAAAACTTCCGTCCTCACACTGCTGCTGTAACCTTACGTCTACTTCAGCATTTTCAGTGGGAAATTTTCGATCACCCGGCATACAGTCCCGACCTAGCTCCGAGTGACTACCATCTTTTCCCTGAACTTAAAAAGTGGCTAGGAGGGAAGCGTTTTCAAAGTAACGTGGAGCTTCAAGACAGTGTCAAGAATCATTTGAATTCATTGGCGGACACTTTTTATGAAGAGGGTATTGGAAAGCTTGTCCACAGGTACGACAAGTGCCTCAATTTACAAGGTGATTATGTTGAAAAATAAACATAAGTGTACATAACTTTTAGTAATAAAATGATCTTTCTATATATGCTTGTCTTTTTTTTATAGCCCATCGGAGGTTGAAAAAAAACGGCCCTCGTATATATATAGAATGTCAGAAAAGTCAAAAACGGTCGAATAACTCCAGAAATATACATGGGATTAAAAAACGAAGATATTGGTTTTAAATATTTTTTAAAAAGCTACTCAGTGATGCCAAATTTGCCAATTGCAGCCGACCCCCGGGGGGGGGGGGGGTCAGGGGGGGTCCAACTTTGAAATCGTGAATGATAACTCCCACTTTTTACTGATTCGGATTCAACGGGAAAAAGACGTAACTTTTGTATTTAACTTTTTTTTTGGATCCTCGTTTATCACGGTGCAATCGAGCATATTAGACCAGATGCATATTTCGGCTTTTCCAACCACGTTTTGACATACCGAAATTTGATAGGCCAGAATTTTTGCCATCAAAATCCGCGTCTCTTACAGGAACAGTGTTTCTTGAAAAACAACAATGGTGGTTGATTCATTGATGCTCTATGTAATTTTTTTCTATGAAAATTAACATAAATATATTAAATTAAATTTTTATTTACATATATTTGTATCCAGTCAATCATTTTCAAATAAAAACCAGCGTATTTTCATGTTTTAATGGGTAAATATACACAATATACACCTCATCCACTCCCTGAACAAAAAAAAAAAAAAAAAAAAAAAAAAAAATGATTTTCATTCTTTGGGGGCGGGGTGTGTGAATATTCTATGGGTGTGTATATTCATGGGTGGTCATTTTTACGGCTTCTGCTATTTTATTTATTTATATATATATTTTTTTATTATTTTTTTTAAATCATCTCATCGGGAACTGATGCGGGTGTATGTTTTTTTTAATTATTTGTAGAAGTTAAAATATTGAAAAATAAACAAACTGACATGTAAAATATTTTTGTGCTGGCTGGGCAAAGAATGGGAAAGTAGTGTAACTATATTGTGAGGGAGGGATTATAAGTTTTCATTATTAATTACTTACTGAAAAAATAATAAGAATAATAACAAGTAGAGAAGAAATTTTCAATAATTCTAACATTTTGTTGTAAATCAGTACATTTTTTTTTTTTCAATTAATCATTTGCTTCATAACTGTAAACGATAGAAAAACTTTGATATTTTAAACTATTTAATTTAAAAAATAATTTTACACTTTTAACCCTTTCGGGATTTGTGACCTACCGTCAAAGTGTGCATGTAGATTTTTTTTTTTTTTTTTTTAATCAATCGTTAATAAATAAAAAATAATATTTTCCTTTTTTATCAGAGTATTTATTGGCATTTCCTTAATTAAAAAATAAACTGTTAAAAAAGATGCATATCAAACAAAATTTGCGTATGCGATACAGCCTCGAAAGTGTTAAGATTTAACGATTGGTGGGGGAGACGATATATTAATTTTCATAACGGAAAAAAAAATGCGGAAAAATGTTTATTTATTATTACAATGAAAAAATTATATAAGCAAAAATGTAATTTGCAGAACTAATTAATAAAAATCAGTTTATTTCCTACATTTTTAACTCCGAGAGGACATATTTTTTAATACATTTCATGCAATTATTTATACGTAAATAATAAAATTTTGAAACAAATAAGTTAAATTCCTCGGAGGACGCCTTAATACATACTTGCCAACCTCTTGCTTTTTTTTTTAAATGAAAAACTTACTTTCAACGAGAAAATTTATTGAAAGAAATGTTTCTTGCTTCAATATGGTGGTTAATTGAAACGGTCATGTTTTGATTAATTAAATAAAATGTCTGGTTTAAAGTATGTTTAGCTGATTTAAAAAAAAAGCGCGAGGTTGGCAAGTACATGGAAGCAAAACATTTCAGTCATTTGGAATTTACGGGTGTTAGTCGAAGAATTAAAACAGTGGTCATTGGAAAATAAATTTTATTCTAAGGAGAAAAGTTAATAATAATGAAAAAATAACTAGAACAGGCTTGTCATTCGCCAAGTTTCCTTTGACTGCAGTACACGTGGTCAGAAACCACATGATTTTCCCGCTGGTAGCGCCATCTAAGGTGAGAAACTGAATTTTTTCCTATGAATTTGTGCATGGATTATTAGCAGTAGTATGCACCAGGTGGCGTTACTTATGAGACAATGTCATATCATAAATTGGCAACTATAAGGACAATTTTAATAAAAGATTTTCTCCTGAATGCGAGGCCTTGTTATTATGATAAGGTGGCCTTGACTAGAACAATGAAAATTTTTTACGTTATGATCCAAAATTGTAGGATGGGCTCTGCCCATATAAGCTGGCACCACTGCTATTTGTAATACACCGTTTTAAAATAATGTAATTTAAAAAGTAAAATATTACTTTTTATTTATTAATGGTGCCCCCAAAAAATTCTATATGCAGCTTTTGACGATAGGTATGCATCACAAATCCCAAAGAAAGAAAAAAGAGTTAAGTTATTAATTTTTTTAATTAAAAGTTTAAAATATCAAAAAATTTTAATGTTTACATTTATGAAATAAAATGTTAAAATGGAAAAAATATATTGACTTAGGAAAAAAATATTAGATTTATTAAAATTATTGAAAATATTTCTTCTTGTTATTTTGTAATAACAGTAACTAATTAATAATGAAAAAATTAACTCCACCCTCACATGATATTTACTCTGCTTTGCTCAGCCAGAACCCAGTTTGTCTGTTTATTTTTTAATATTTTGTCATCTAATAATAATTAAAAAAATATATACACCCGCATAAGCTCCCCGAATTAGACGATTTAAAAAAAGGTATAGGTACCATTAAAGCACAAAACATCCCGCCCCCAAATAAGTTTTTTTTTTTCGGGGGAGGGGGGGGGGGTAGGAGCGGGGAAGGTGTATATTTAAATGTTAAAAGAGGAAAATGTGCAGGATATTAATTTGAAATTATTGACTGGACACAAATATATGCAAATAGAAAACTGATTTAATATATTTCTATTATTTTTGATAGAAAAAGCACATAAAGCGATATTGAATGAACCGCCATTGTTATTTTTCGAGAAACACTACTCCCGCAAACGACGCAAACTTTGACGCCAAAAGTTCTTGCCAATCAGATTTCGAGATTTTAAAACGTAAAAAAGCCTAAACATGTATCTATCGAATTTGTTCGTTTACACCGTGATAAAGGAGGATCTCAAAAAAAAAAAAAGGGTTAAATGAAAAAGTTGCGTATTTTTGCCCGTAGAATCCCGATCTGCAATAAAAAATGTGGGTTATCATTCACGATTTCAACACTTCTCAGACCTCCAGGGGGTCGGTTGCGATTGTCAAATTTGGCATCATTGAGTAGTTTTATATATATGTGTTTATAAACAGGGTGTCCTAAAAGTCTGGAAACGGTCGAATAACTCGAGAAATACAAAAGAGATTGAAAAACGAAAATATACGTGTTAAATATTTTTTAATAAGCTACTCAGTGATAACAAATTTGACCTTCGCAACCGACCCCCTTGGGGTCAGAGGTGGTCCAACTTCGAAATCTTAAATAGTAACCCCCATCTTTTATTGCAGATTCGGACTCTACGGACAAAAATACGTAACTTTTGTATTTGATGTTTATTTCGAATCTTTGTTTATCACGGTATAATTGAGCTTATTAAATCGATACATATTTCGATACACAATAAACAACAACAAGAAGAGAGAGAGGAGATGGTGAGCACACTTAGTTGTGCTTTTATCCTTTTTCTCATCATTTGACAATCCTCTTGATTCCCATAAAAAAAGGGAGGTCTTAAAGGTTTATAACAAAATATTCAATTACTTGTTGCTACTACATATTTATAAAAAGCATATCTTGAAAATTGATTTGTAAGAGATTTGTATAGAATTTGTAAGCAGACCAACAGGAAAAACTTTTACCTTTTGGCAAATGGGAGTGAGAGAATCCTCAAATTTCAATATTGCATTCGGTGATCTAATAAAAATTATTTTAATTGGATTAAAGAGTTGGTGATCTTTTGCTATGTTTATAGTGTATACTCCTGTTTATGAAAATTGCAACACTATGAAGGATTCCTTCTAAATGAATGAAATGGTCCTCGCGCCTCGCCACTAACTTTCCACAATGTGCCCCGGCTCCCCTTATTTATACAAAGTTCCTATGCCACTGATACACACATCCCACCCTCAAATTATGAAATTTATTTTTTTTTTTTCTATTTCTTAGGGGAGGTGCATATTTATATGATAAAAGATCGAAACACGTAGGTCAGTTTGCCTTACATTTTATTATACATTGTAAAAATTATTTTAAAAACTCCATGCACGCCCAATTGTCTTGCCTGAATTAAATAATTAAAAAAAAAGCAGAACTCATCGAAACGCAGAATATTTACATACTCCGCCCCCCCAAACTGAAGATATACTCTTTCTATTCGGGAGGGGAAATTCATATTTACACATTAGAACATCAAAACAAGTAGGTCGTATTTTAGAAACCATTTACTGGATAAAATAAAAATCCAAATAGAAAACTAAATTAATATATTTCAATGAATTTTCTAGTGAAAAGCATAAAAAACCCTATACACTGAAAAAACTGACTCATTTGCTACAACGTCACTCCACCGCTTTTATAGAAAACGGATACTTTACGGCGTTATGGAGCATTCTCATTGGTCATAAAAGAGATAGTCTATAAAAGCTGTGGAGTGACGCTGCAGCAAATGGGTCAAATTTTTAACAGTGTAGCACTATCGAAATAATCGCCACGAGTGATTTTCAGGAAACGCTATTTCTGCAAAAGATATGGAATTTGACTTAAAAAATTCTGCCCAATTAGTTTCGATTAGGGAAAATCCCGTTGGAAAAGCCGAAATATGTATCGATTTAATATGCTCGATTACACCGTAATAAACGAGGATTCGAAATAAACATCAAATACAAAAGTTACGTATTTTTGTCCGTAGGATCCGAATCTGCAATAAAAAAATGGGGTTTATAATTTAAGATTTCAAAGTTAGACCCCCTCTGACCCCCAGGGGGTCGGTTGCGAAGGTCAAATTTGGTATCACTGAGTAGCTTATTTAGGAATATTTAACACGTATATTTACGTTTTTCAATCTCATATATATTTCTCGAGTTATTCAGCCGTTTCCAGACTTTTCGGACACCCTGTATATTTTTAATTATATTAGAATCAGAAGTAAACCGAGCCTAATTAGAAGGTGGAAATAATATGCATGTCCAAGAAATAAACATTCAGGGAAATAACTTATTTATCGCACTTCTCTAAGGACACAGACACAACTAAACAATGAGGAATTAGGCCATCTATCTTTATATATCATTCAGTTGCGCGTAAATAAAATAAGGCGATAAGTCACTAGTGAACTTTTTGCAGCGACTGCACAACGCATCTCTCTATCTATACAGGGTGTCCCCTCTCAACGGTGGCCAATGGCTAATTTCTAAACCGTTGGTCATAGACATATAGTTCCAATTGCAAAAATGCTTTAAAAAAGGTAAAGAATTATTTTTTAAGCGATTTAGGTCAAAAAAATGTTTTACTAAAAAATTACGAAAATTAAATTTTTATACGGTCCCCCGGTCCTATGAGTGATATTTAGAAAATTTTTACCACTACTCTAACAAGTAAGACAAAAAAAAAAAAAAATCGCATTCCTCTACGATCAAAATTGACGGAGTTATAGCTATTCAAAGTTGAATCATATTTTTTGCTGCAAAATAGGGGTCAGTCACAAATTTACTGGAAATAAAAATGAACATCAGATAGAAAATTTAACTTTAAACATTGAGAGTAAAAAAAAATTTTACAATGATGTTTCTGAATTTATGTTGACATTTACATGTTAAAGTAAAATATGCAATTTGTGCTAAAAATATAAGTAAAAAAAAAAAATAACAGAAATTTTGTTAAATTAAACTATGAAAAGCAACAGTCACAAATCGTTACAAAATGATACATATTTAAAGCTCTATTAGATTACTCAACCTAATACAATTTGATGTAGTCCTATAAAATAAATAAATGGAACGCACCTAAAGTCGTATTAATATTACATTGTCATCGGGTTTAAATAAGTATGGGAATTGAACCTCAATCAGATATTTGGAATGAGTTAAAATTTGAATATAAGTTTTGAACTAGGAAAATTTACATACGAAAACCATGAATAAAATAAAAGCTTATCAAAATAACATACCTTTTAAAAATAAAATCAAGAAAAGAATCAGCTTCATTTGCTTACAAAATAAAACATACGTAAAAATACAATTGAGGATATGAATTTCAAAACTCGACTTATCGCTTTTTGATTTCTCTATCAGTCTATACAAACCTCCACTATTGTAACAATGCAATCTCAAAATTTATAATGAAAACCAATAGATGCATTTAAAGTTTTTTCGCTAGTTCCCAAAATTTGATTTTTTCGATAAAGACAATTTTGAAATTCATGTCTTCAGTTACTTTAATAACCAATCTAGAAGTTAATTAATTATAATTAACACTACCGTAAAACTTATACGGTGACAGCGCGTTCAGTTAAATCGTTCATTTAAAACATTTTGTAATTGGAACTATATGTCTGTGACAAACAGTTTAGGAAGTAACCTTTGAACAGCGTTGGAAATCGACTCCCTTTATAATACTTTAAGCACTTAGTGTATGTTCCCTTAAAGCTCAGTCGAACTCATCCGTTTTCAGCGATAGACAAGTGGTTTAAGTCATGAAATTTAAAGTTTCATAACTCGGTCAATTTTAATGTTACATGAATGGGACCTTTTCTGTCGACCAATTTTCGTCGACGACCCCTACCTACGACCCAAACAGACTTAGTCTCTTGCGCGACAGCGCTGTCACCGGCAGGCGACCACGGATAGTGCCAAAACACTTTACTTACGACCCGAATAGCCTTGGACTCTTAATAGAAAAAAAAATATATACAAGAGATATTGAAACCGGACAAATTTAAAAGAAAAAGTAGACAAATTAAAGATATTGAGAGACTGTGAGCAGGCGGGCGTAACTCTGAAGCTATAGACTTTCCCTGCCTTCATCCCGAACATATATGTCCTACAGTGTCCTTGCTAGAGTGTTGAAAATTTTTTACTAAATATCACTTATAGGACCGGGGGACTGTATAAAAATTTAATTTTCGTAATTTTTTAGTAAAACATTTTTTTGACCAAAATCGCTTAAAAAAAATTCTTTGCCTTTTTTAAAGCATTTTTGCAATTGGAACTACATGTCTATGACCAACGGTTTAGAAATTAGCCATTGGCCACCGTTGAGAGGGGACACCCTGTATTATAAAGAACAAATTAGGGCTACTAGATTTCCGATTTTTCTGAGTATACTCGTATGGAGACCTTCCTTGTAAGTTGCACTACCTCAATAAGATCTGTTGTTCGTTTCATAGAGACTTTTCTGTATGCGACAGGATTCCTTTATAGGAATATTCCGCTTTTACAGGTTTTACTTGTTTCATTAAAGAATGGTGAACATCTCCTTACAGAGAAGTCTTTTGTAAATTTAATCGTATAGCAATTGATTTTAAGCCTTGGAACGCTCAAGGGCGGATCTGGATAGTCCTCAAAGGGGGGGGGGGGATTTTAGAAATTTGGAGACTCGACTTTAATGCATGGGTCGGGCCTACTTTTTTCACTGCAGGTCATGTTGCTTCTATTTTCTGCTACGGGTCGGGTTTAGGTCCGGTTGACTTCTATTTTTTGCTGTGGGTCGGGTTTGAGTCCGGTTGACTTCCTTTTTTTTGCTGCTGGTAGGGTTAACTAATGTTTATGCTGTGGATCACACTCGGGTCCGTTTGACTTCTATTTTTTGCTGCTGGTCGGGTTAACTTCTAATTTTTTGCTGCGGGTCGGATTTTGGTCCGGTTGATTACTATATTTTGCTGCTGGTCGGGTTAGCTTCATCCTTTCTACTGAAGGCCAGGTTGGCGAATTCTACTTTTTAGCTTAACAATGTGTTGGGTTTTATTCAGATTGACCTATACAATTTTCGGGTTTGGGTCAGTTTCGGATTGAGTTTTTACTTTGTCAATTTGATACTTTTACAGTTAAAAATTAGTCGGAAAATATGTCAAACTTTCGTTGAGAAGTGAATTTGAGAACGATCAAGAATTATATATCCAAAGATTACGTTAACATAAGTAATTTATCGCTATTAATAATTTTACAAATCAAGTTGTCTGCCCTACACATCTTAAGAACTATTAAGTTTAGTTCCAGCCCGGCTCTCTGTATGTAGAAAAACAATGCAAGCCTGATATCGGGCCGGCACGAGTCTGCTAAAAAATATCAAAGCCGGGTTATATCAAATGTAACTGTCCAATGCAGATCTCTACACGGTAAAAATTACAATTCTGCATTGATGTTTCGAAACTAGAATCGGCTGATGACGCACATTTATACTTATTCTCATTAAAGCAATTTCATTTTTAATAACAAGAGCCTTTCCTAGAGGCATGACCCAGAAAATAACCTTAAATTTTAAAGTTCATCACTTTTATAGTTATAGGTACAGAGAAAACACTGCTCGATTGCTTTTTATGATGAAGAATATGGTAAATATATTTACTTAGAGCTAAAAGTGACTTTATAAATTGCAGAGTACAGCTTCAGCATCAGCAGAGATCCCAAAAGAAATGATAATTAGTACATTTTTTTCCATATGAAGAGCGATTACGACTTGTATACGTTGTGTACACGAGAAATTTAAACTATTCGGAAACCGAAAATTAAACGCGCGAAAGAAAATATTCTTTTCGCGTTAGATATTTAAATAATAATATTAAACAATCTAATTGAAAAATAACCTCTGCCGCAAAGAAAAATCGAACTGTAGACAAATTCATTATTCCCGCCTTCGTGGGCGCTCGAACGTCGGTCGTCGACAATGCTTAAACATAAATCTGTAAATTTACATATGACTAATAATTGTTTCTTTTAAAATAGCATTCAAATATTAATAACTGCTTCACTTTCATTTTGATCAAAATGGCAAGATGATTTGAAAAGGAATAAGTAATTTGTAAGAAAAAAAAAAGTTCTTGTAATTTTTTTTGTTATTATTATTCATCGAAAAATTAAATTTTCAGGTTTCACAAAAAATGAGTCGCTAGACCAGCATAAAAATAGAGCACTAGCCCATATCGGACTTGGGCTCAATCTGAACCTGTCTCATCTCTAATGCAGACATCCAAGAAGAATGACTCCAGGCCAGACTCGATCCGGAAGAAAAATAAGTCGGGCCCGACCGAAAATCGGCAGAAAAATAATCATCATGATAGTCTCAAATAAATGATGGTCCAGCTCTGAAAGCTGGAAGATCAGACACAGCCCAAGCCTCGCGAATTTAAAAAGGAGCGGCCCGCGCCAGATCGGAGATAGGATCTAATTCATTTCCTGCGAGGATGCATGTCTTTTTGGGAATCTTATATCAGTTTAAGGAGGAAGGACGATAGCCCCTTCGCCCCCTCCCCCCTTAGACCCGCCATTGAGACCGACCTAAATTTGGTCACGACACCACCTAGCTCTGAAAGCGAGAAGACATGTCTCAGCTCGAGCCACGCAAATCTTAAAAGGCGCGGCCCGACCCGGGCCGCCGGACCCGAGTTTGGCTACAATTCATTTCCATGTGATGCATGTCTTTTTGGGAACCCTTTATAAGCCCAAGGAAGGGGCGATCGCCCCATCGCCCCCCCCCCCCCCCCGCCTTAGATTCGCCATTGGGAACGCTTCCGTTGAAGGCAGTTCAGCTAATAACTAGTTTGACCGATTTAACTATTGATATAACCTAAATTAGTATATTTATACGAATGCATAAAACTTGTAAAAATGGTATCGGCCTATAACGGAATTTTGTCTTAAAGGAAAGTGTTCTATAATCCTTTTTAAAAAGAATACCATACAATTACACTTGCTAATTCGAAAATTTGCGAAAAAGGGAAATTTTCATTAACATTTGCGATTTCATTTTGACAGGTTTTACTGTATTATATATAACATGTAACGAAATTTCTGGATCATGTCCCTAAACGGAATCCTTTCTGCGCAATTGATGCAATTTCGATTTCTTAGATGTTTGCACTATTTCACTAATTGACCGGGATCTAGATTACGTCTATGGAAGATTCCTTTCTTTACGCATTTATTACAAGATGATATATTTCTTAAGGCCCCTGTCCCTGCTCACGAAGACACTCGCTAGCTAATGCCGTTCCTATGGGGAGGCATTTTTCTAATAACTCATTCTCATTTTGACATTTTTTTTTTTTTTTTTGCATTGGACAATTGAGGTCTCTCTCAAGATCGCTCCTTGATTACTTTTTCGATTTTGGTCGCAAGTATTTTCTATAAAGTTAGTTTCACTTTCAAAACCGGTTCCAAAAGTGAAAGTAACTTTATAAAAATTAACTGCGACCAAAATCGAAAAAGAAGTCAAGGAGTGATCTTGAGAGAGACATCAGTTATCCAATGCAAAAAAAAAAAATATTTAAAAATGACAAAATGCGAACGAGTTATTAGAAAAGTACTTCCCCACCCCAGTTTATTTGTAATTCGCCAAAAATAATATTAAACTCAAATTACCCATTCCCATACTAGAGGTCTGCACGGGCCGGAATTTCCAGGCCCGGCCCGGCCCGGCCCGGCCCGGCCCGTTTAAATTTTTGTATTTTAGGCCCGGCCCGGCCCGTACAAAAATCAGCAAAAACAGGCCCGGCCCGGCCCGTTTTGGCCCGTTACAATTTCTACGATTTCTAAAAAATTCAGATTTTTACCATATAACTAAGATTCCTTTAAAGAATACTGCATACATATCTATGGAATGATTTTACAGTATATTTTACAGCAAATTACACATTAACAACATTAATGATTACTTAGATTCTTAGGCTTTCAACATTCGAATAAAGATTCATTAAAAAAAATAATATGGCTTAGAATAAAAGAAAAAAGAAAGAAAGCTAAAAACATGGTTAATTTTGAAGCTGTTTAATAAAAAAAGATTTATAAATATATTTCTATATCATTTTATTATAGATTTCAAATCTAAATTCATTCTTAAATTCAAAGAAGCTCCTTTCTGATACATTTCTAAATTCATTTTTTTTTTCTCAAAAACGCATAAGATTAGCAGATATCTTTATTCAGAAACTATATAATCGAATGGCGTTATCCATTTTTTGATACAAGCAATTTAAGAATACTGCAAACAAATAAAATACTGTGATAATTAGCGTTTTGAATAGAATTTCCGGAAGCAATAGCAAGGGAAGGGAGAAAAACCTGCAATCATTTGAGAAACTATTATAACTCAACAAGGTTATACAAGTATTTTATTTACCAAAAATGAAAAACGCTATTCGATTCCAAATCCCTTCAATAGTTAGGCTTATCACTTTTATACTTTTACAATTTAAAATTAATCAGAAAATGTGTCAAACTTTCGCATTATTGAGAAATTAATTTAAAAATCATCAAGAAGTACATACCCGAAGACTAAGCTAACATAAGTTCTTTATCGCTGTTAATAATTTTACAAATAATGTTTTCTGCCAATAATTAAGTCTAGTACCGGTCCGGCCAGTCTATATGTAGAAAAATAGTGCAAGCGTGATCTCGGGTCGGCATGAGTCAGCTAAAAAAATATTAAAACGGGTTACACATAATGTAATTCTCCGATGCCGATACACTGTTCATTTTATATTGATGCTGTCAAACTAGTGGCTGGCCACATTTATACTTATTCTCGTTAAAACCATTTTCGTTGAAAATAGCTCATATTTTATCGTTTCTGCTTAAATCTTCAAAACGGGCCGGCAGGCCCGAAAATTTTTTTTTATCAGCCCGGCCCGGCCCGTCTGGCCCGTTCAATTTTTTTTGCCGGCCCGGCCCGGCCCGTTGAAAAAACTATTCTAAATCTGCCGGCCCGTGAGAAAATTCGAAACGATTCCGCTGGCCCGGCCCGGCCCGCGGGCCGGGCCGGGTACGGGCCACGGGCCAGGCCCGGGCCCGTGCAGACCTCTATCCCATACCCAAAGGTGAACAACTTCTCTAGACCACGTAGAAGTTCGAACAACCTTTTTATAAATTAAATCGTCTGCCGCAAGAGCTGACGATTCTTGAGGTCACTGATTAGGTATCGATATGTTTAATAAAATACTAATTCTATTATATTTGAATAGTATCGAAAAATATTTACGGTGTGGATGTTTAAATAAAATGAGATCTGTTTATGTTATTTGAAATATTTATGAGTCGCACTTCCATTTTGATTTAGTTTTCGAAGTGTTCAAATAATAAAACAGCTCGAGAAGAAATTTTTGATACAATTCTGTAATTATGTTCTGGCAACGATACGAAACCTACAGAGTTGCATATATACTGCATGTCTGCATGTTATGTAGTGTTCGGAGAATCAAAGTTTTACACTGGGTGAAACTTAGAAACTGTCATATTTTAATTGATTGATTAATGATGAGCATCGGCAACTGTGGACAAGGATGCAAGATTTTTCAGTTATTTCATTTATCTTTCGAGAAACCTTTTTAAGACAAAATAAAAATAAATTTAATAAGCCTTCTTTATTTTATTTCAAGGTGTAATTTTTTAATAAATTTAATAAGCCTTCTTTATTTTATTTCAAGGTGTAATTTTTTAATAAATAAAACAAGTTTACTATCAGTCAACTTTTTTTTTTTTACTCATATTTCCTTTATTTTATAAAACACTATAATATCTAATATCTAATATTCAATTCTAAAATTGCTTATTATTATTATTTTAAATCATGAAATCTCTCTCTCTCTCTCTCTCTCTATATATATATATATATATATATATATATATATATATATATATTATATATCTATGTATACAGGGTGATTCAAAAAAGATGGGCAAAATTTTAAGAGGTGATAGTACACATCAAGACAAACAATATTTAAATAGGAAACCAAGGGTCCCAAAGTCTTCCGAAGGAGATAGTCGCCATTAAAGTTTAGGGTCCAAAATTTGAAATGATTATAAAAAACGGAAAAATCGGTCGATTCGTTTGCAGTTTTCACGAAAACTATTCTTTATGTCAGTATTGTTTTGAAAATAAATTATAAAGATGAATTTTGAAAAATGCCGATAGAGGGCGCTTTAGACTTTGGAGCAAGAATGGTTTTAGAGAAAACCGCAAACGAATTGACCAATTTTTTCTGTTTTTTTAAAATCATTTGAAATTTGAACCTACCGACTCCCATTGAACACAGTTCAGTTTGCGCTACTTAACCACAGATTTTGAGATCAAAATTTAAGTTTATGTCAAAGCTTCTAAAAAAAATTAGTGAGACGCAAAAAATAACGGTAAAAAATAGTTGTTCGTTGCTCCAAAGTCTAAAGTGCCCTCTATCGGCATTTTTCGAAATTTATCTTTATAATTTATTTTCAAGACAATACTGACATAAAGAATAATTTTCGTGAAAACCGCAAACGAATCGACCGATTTTTCCGTTTTTTATAATAATTTCAAATTTTGAACCCTAAACTTTAATGGCGCCTATCTCCTTCGGAAGACTTTGGGACCCTTGGTTTCCTATTTAAATATTGTTTGTCTTGATGTGTACTATCACCTCTTAAAATTTTGCCCATCTTTTTTGAATCACCCTGTATATATATATATATATATATATATATATATATATATATAGAATGTCAGAAAAGTCTAAAAACGGTCGAATAACTCCAGAAATAAACATGGAATTAAAAAACGAAGATATAGGTTTTAATTATTTTTTAAAATCTACTCAGTGATGCCAAATTTGCCAATTGCAACCGACCCCCGGGGGGGGGGGGGTCAGGGGTGGTCCAACTTTGAAATCGTGAATGGTAACTCCCACTTTTTACTGATTCGGATTCAACGGGAAAAAAACTTAACTTTTTTATTTAACTTTTTTTTTTTTTTTTTTTTTTAATCCTCGTTTATCACGGTGCAGTCGAGCATATGCATATTTCGGCTTTTCCAACCACTTTTTGACATCCCGAAATTTGATAGGCCAGAATTTTTGCCATCAAAATCCGCGTCCTTTACGGGAACAGTGTTTGTCGAACAACAACAATGGTGGTTGATTCATTGATGCTCTATGTAATTTTTTTCTATGAAAATTAACATAAATATATTAAATTAATTTTTTATTTGCATATATTTGTATCCAGTCAATCATTTTTAAATAATAACCAGCGTATTTTCATGTTTTAATGGGTAAATATATACAATATACACCTCATCCACTCCCTGAACAAGGGGGAAAAAATGATTTTCATTCTTTGGGGGCGGGGTTCGTGAATATTCATGGGTGATCATTTTTATGGCTTCTTTATTTTATTTATTTATATATTTTTATTTTTATCTTCTTAAATCATCTATTTCGGGAACTGATGCGGGTGTATGTTTTTTAATTATTTGTAAAAGTTAAAATATTGAAAAATAAACAAACAGACATATAAAATATTTTTGTGCTGGCTGATCAAAGAATGGGAAAGTAGTGTAACTATATTGTGAGGGAGGGATTATAAGTTTTCTTTATTAATTACTGGAAAAAAATAATAATAACAAGTAGGGAGGAAATTTTCAATAATTCTAACATTTTCTTGTAAATCAATACATTTTTTTTCAATTAATCATTTGCTTCATAACTGTAAACGATAGAAAAACTTTGATATTTTAAACTATTTAATTTAAAAAATAATTTTACACTTTTAACTCTTTCGGGATTTGTGACCTACCGTCAAAATGTGCATGTAGATTTTTTTTTTTAATCAATCGTTAATAAATAAAAAATAATATTTTCCTTTTTTTTATTAGAGTATTTATTGGCATTTCCTTAATTAAAAAAAACTGTAAAAAAAAAAAAAAAAAAAAAAGAGTCATATCAAACAAAATTTGCGTACGCGATACAGCCTCGAAAGTGTTAAGATTTAACGATTGGTGGGGGAGACGATATATTAATTTTCATAACGGAAAAAAAATCCGGAAAAATGTTTATTTATTATTACAATGAAAAAACTATATAAGCAAAAATGTAATTTGCAGAACTAATTAATAAAAATCAGTTTATTTCCTACATTTTTAACTCCGAGAGGACATATTTTTTAAAACATTTCGTGCAATTATTTATACGTAAATAATAAAATTTTGAAACAAATAAGTTAAACTCCTTGGAGGACGCCACATACTTGCCAACCTCTTGCTTTTTACTTTCTTCTATCTTTACAAAAAGAAAGTATTGGATTCATGAAAATTTTCGACTTCCGGTTTTCGAAGGATTTATACGTTTAGGAAGGTCCTGAACACGTTTTGACTATTTTTAGAAAATGTCTGTCTTGAGTCTGTCTGTATGTCTGTCTGTATGTGACAAAAAATTTGTGGGCGCTCTATCTCAAGAACTAATGCCCGAAATTTAATAAAATTTTACATTCAGTTAGACCTTGATATGAATTAGTGCCTATTGGTTTTTGGTGAAAATTGGCCTGCAGGTGGCGCTGCTATACTACGTTTTTCATGATTTTCAAGATTGCTATATCTCAAGAACTAATGCACAGAATTTCACCAAACTTCAGATTCTGTGACCCCTTGATATAAATAGACGCTGATTAAGTTTTGGTGTAAATTGGCCAGCAGGTGGCGCTGCTGTGCTACGTTTTTTATGATTTTCATGATAGCTATATCTCATGAACTAATGCACAGAATTTCACCAAACTTCAGATTCTGCGATACCTTGAGATACATAGCCGCTGATAAGGTTTTGGTGTGAACTGCCCTATAGGTGGCGCTGGTATGCTACATTTTGCACGATTTTTGCGATAGCTATATCTCAACAACTAATGCAGAGAACTTTATCAAATTTTAGATTCTGTTACACTAGAATATATAACATAATTAGACGTTGATTACATTTTGGTATTAACCTTGCAACAGGTGGTGCAGCTGTGCTGCATTTTGCACGATTTTTCCGATAGCTATATCTCAACAACCAACGCACAGAATTTCATCAAACTTCAGTTTTTGTTACAAAATGACATATAACATATTTACACCATGATTACGTTTTGTTATAAATCCTTCAACTGATGGTGCTGCTGTGCTATATTTTACACTTTTTTTTTTTAACTAGCTATATCTCAAGAACTAATGCACAGAATTTCATCAAACTTCAGATTCTTTTACACCATAACATAATTAGACGCTTTTTTACGTTTTGGCATAAATTGTCCAAGATATGGTGTTGCTGTGCTACGTTTTGCAAATTTTTTGTTATAACTATATCTCAAGAACTAATGGACGAAATTCCATCAAATTTCAGATTCTGTTAGGTTTTGACATAAATAGATGCTTATTAGGTTTTAGTATAAATTACCAAACATGAGGCACTACTAAGCTCATTTCCTCAGAATATTAATTAAATTTTGCGTTTTAGGCTTTTCGAATACCAGAATCTCATTAGGCTAGGTCAAATGTTCGAGGAAATTCGATAGTGGGTAACTTTGGGGTCACCACGTTTTTTTTAAATATTAAAATGTACTTATGAGATAGAGGAAAGTTTTGGGATTGACACATCCAACTAGTTTTTTAATGAAAAACTTACTTTCAACGAGAAAATTTATTGAAAGAAATGTTTCTTGCTTCAATATGGTGGTTAATTGAAACGGTCATGTTTTAATTAATTAAATAAAATGTCTGGTTTAAAGTATGTTTCGCTGATTTAAAAAAAAAAAAAAAAAAAAAAAAAAAAAAAAAAGCGCGAGGTTGGCAAGTACATGGAAGCAAAACATTTCAGTCTTTTGGAATTTACGGGTGTTAGTCGGAGAATTAAAACAGTGGTCATTGGAAAATAAATTTTATTCTAAGGAGAAAAGTTAATAATAATGAAATAAATAACTAGAACATTGAAAATTTTTTACTTTTATGATCCAAAATTGTTGGATGGGCTCGGTCCATATAAGCTGGCACCACTGCTATTTGAGGACCCCAGAAGCCAAGGGATACAAGTGACAAAATTTCGATTTGGAGTAAATTGAATTTAAAGATAATTGATGTTAAATTGGAACATCAATAATAATTGAGTGAATTGAAATAGGAAATTTCTGCTTGTTACATTCTGGTCTTTGAACTCTTATTTCAATAACTGTTAAAAAATAAAGTACAATTTTCTTTAAATGTATAATTAATCAATATTGTTTGTTTTTCGAAAAAAGTGGTTTGCCTCTATAACTCTGCAAATAATAAGAAAATCACTTACATTTCTTTACCTGAAATGAAAAAAGCATATTTTTAGGTCGTCTGTGTATTTAGTTTATTTTTTTTTTCAATTTTGTCACTTATACCCCTTGGCTTCTGGTGTCCTCATTTGTAATACACCGTTCAAAAATAATCTAATTTAAAAAGTAAAATGTTATTTTTTATTTATTAATGGTGCCCCCAAAAAATTCTATATGGAGCTTTTGACGATATGTATGCATCACAAATCCCAAAAAGGAAAAAAAGGGTTAAGTTATTATTATTTTTTAATTAAAAGTTTAAAATATCAAAAATTTTTTATTGTTTATATTTATAAAATAAAATATTAAAATGTAAAAAATATATTGACTTAGGAAAAAAATATTAGATTTATTAAAATTATTGAAAATATTTCTTCTTGTTATTTTGTTATAACAGTAACTAATTAATAATGAAAAAATTAACTCCACCCTCACATGATATTTACTCTGCTTTGGTCAGCCAGAACCCAGTTCGTCTGTTTATTTTTTAATATTTTGTCATCTAATAATAATTAAAAATATATATATACACCCGCATAAGCTCTCCGAATTAGACGATTTAAAAAAGGTATAGGTACCATTGAAGCACAAAACATCCCGCCCCCAAATAAGATTTTTTTTCGGGGGAGGGGAGCGAGGAAGGTGTATATTTACATGTTAAAAGAGGAAAATGTGCAGGATATTATTTTGAAATTATTGACTGGACACAAATATATGCAAATAATTATATAAATTTAATATATTTCTATTAATTTTTACAGAAAAAGCACATAAAGCGATATTGAGTGAACCGCCATTGTTAATTTTCGAGAAACACTACTCCCGCAAACGACGCAAACTTTGACGCCAAAAATTCTTGCCAATCAGATTTCGAGATTTTAAAACGTAAAAAAGCCTAAACATGTATCTATCGAATATGTTTGATTACATCGTGATAAACGAGGATCACAAAAAAAAGGTTAAATGAAAAACTAACGTATTTTTGCCCGCAGAATCCCAATCTGCAATAAAAAATGTGGGTTATCATTCACGATTTCAAAGTTGGACCCTCTCTGACCCCCAGGGGGTCGGTTGCGATTGTCAAATTTGGCATCATTGAGTAGTTTTATATGTATGTGTTTATATATATATATATATATGTTTATATGTTTATATATATTTAAAACGTATATTTCCGTTTTTTAATCTGATGTGTATTTCTGGAGTTATTCGACCGTTTCCAGACTTTTCGGACACCCTGTACATATATTAACAGAAATTCATTCGAAAAAGCGTTAAATATGTAATTTTAATATTATTCTTTCATCGAGTAGTTTTTGAGCTTTGCTCAGAAAACTATTCACATTAGTATCTGATTTCCAAGAAATGTAAAAGAATTTATTATTACGGGTCAAAAAATTTTTAATTTCATAAAGTACTTTTTATGACAAATAATATGGTAAATCCGAGAATTGTAAAATAAAAGGAAAAAAAGTATCTTATTGTCAACTTGGATCATATCACTTGTATTTAATGAATAATACTTTTCAAGTATTCTTTTGAACCCATACATATTTAAAAGTGATATAGTATTAAAATATTTACTATGTTTTGTTACTTGCAACAATTTCTGCAGTGTCGTTCTTCATTCTTGTCATTTGGCAATCAGTTATCGCCAGAATGCCAAAATGAAAATGAATTACAATATATCTAATAAAAAAGAAATTTCGGTCTTGTTTGGTTCTTTACATTTTAGGCAAAAACGTAACATTTTTTATTGTTTATATAAATATTTTTTATTTTTTTAATGGTATTCCGATTCACCCGGCAGATAGGGGTGAATAGGAACAAATGTTATAATCTTTATTTATTTTCATTCAAACTTTAATAGGATTAATAAAAATAGGCAATAATGATAAGGGAGAAATAGGAACACGTAGTTACTATCAAACCAAGCCTTTATTTTATATGCAAGTAAAGATATGCCTTTTTAAAAATTAGAAAACAACTTTGAACTAAAAAAAAAAAAAAATATTCCCAAGACATTGTATTCGAATTGCATAAGTTAAAATTTCATACAAATTCAGCCCTGTTCTGTGTTATCCTTTACTAGTAGCCATTGTGTAAGTGAATCTATTGAGTAGCCTCGATCGCTGCATGTATTAATACGATCTATTAATAGGCTCTCATCCCCAGCCCTTAGTACTGTTTGCATCCTCTCTTTTTTAATTTAATTTTCCATTTTGAGATGTTTGTGTAATGTTGTAGATGTTAGGGAATAATTCTGAGCAATTTTTCTTAGTAATTTGCCATTTTTAAATTCTTTTAATGTGTGTTGGATTGAGTGTTGGCTTTTTTGTTTAACTAAGTATTTTCTTGGCACCTTTAAACTCTTCAAGTAATTAGAACAAACAAAATATTGTTACAATACGTATTGAGACATATGTTTTCAGGTATTACATGAAACTATTACTGTTTAGAAAAATAAACCATGAGAGAAAACGTGTTCCGATTCACCCCGTAAATCTTAAATCTCTGATGTTACAAGCCATTTTTCACTTTTCATTATGTAGTTTAGAAATAAGTAGAATTTAATACAGAATATCGTTTACAGGTCTATCATTAACTGAAAATCCCTACTCTTAGGTTTAGAATACGAAAAATACGGCAATTACACACAAAGTTTTGAAGACGTTGAAAAAATAAGGTTTTTGAGGATCCACTTGCATTTTTAACCGACTTCCAAAAAGGAGAGGAGGTTATTAACCGACTTCCAAAAAGGAGAGGAGGTTATCAATTCAACGCGTATGTATTTTTTTTTTATGTATGTTCACCGATTACTTCGAAACTATTCAACCAATTAACTTGATTTTGGTGTTAAATGAGAGAACTTGCTCTCGAATTGGTACCACTTCCGTTTCATAGAAATTGGTTCAGTACTTTTTTAGTAATTAGGCAAAAACTAATAAAATTAGTGATTTCTCGCAAATCAGTAGTAATATGGATGTCGAAAAAAAAAACCGATGCCAGGATGGCCGAGCGGTCTAAGGCGCTTGATTTAAGATCTGGTTGTCGAAAGGCAGCGAGGGTTCGAACCCCATTCCTGACGTACGTGTATACAATAATCTTTTCCGTATTATAATTTTTAAATATATATTTAACAAGTTAAATACTAATTATGCTATTAGGAGTATTTTGTATTTAACCGTTACCACAGAGTATCAAAGATTTTTTATTAACTTTATCAGTGAAAGAGTACTCAAAAAGAGAATAGACTTGCGAAAAATAACATGACATTGAATAAGTTCTCTGAAGAGAATGAAGTCCGGACAGTCGAGCGGACTAAGGCGCCAGATTTAATCTCTGGTTTTGAAAGAGAGTGTCGGTTCGAACCTTACTCCTGACACGTGTGTATAGTATGCAAAAAAAAAAAAAAAAAAAAAAAAAAAAAAAAAAAATTCCGCGTTATATATTTTTTAAGTGACTTCAAAAAAAGGAGAGGATGTTATCAATTTGGCGCGAATGTATTTTTTTTTTTCTATGTATGTCCACCGATTACTCCGAAACTATCCAACCGATTAATTTGTTTTTTGTGTTAAATGAAAGAGGCTACTCTTTTATTAGTACTTCTTCCATTTCATTGAAATTGGTTCAGTACTTTTTTAGTAATTAAGTAAAAACTAATAAAATTAGTAATTTCTCGCAAACTAAAAGTAACATGGACGATGACTAAGCTCGCCGAATGGAGTGCAGTCAGGTGGCTGAGCGGTGTAAGACAGCAGATTTGATTTCTGGCTCTTGAAAGAGATCATGGGTTCGAACCCCACTCCTGACATACGTGTATGGTTTACAGTGATTTTTCCCTTATTATAATTTTTATTAACTGACTTAAAAAAATCGTTAACTTTTAACTAAAAAGAGAAAAAGAAACTTTTCTACCAAAAATTGAACCGACTTCAAAAGCTACTGCAAAGTGAAAAATAATTTTTTACAGAATAGTATTAAGAAATTAAATTAAGAGCGTAGTATTTATCATGCGTATTATTATATTTATGTAGATTAATTTGATTTTTTGAAGTCGGTGCCAGCCAAGCCAAGTTCAAAATTAAAATTAATTAGCCAATGCAAATCGTAAAAGAATAAAGTTAAATTTTTAACTAAATATTAAATCGTAAAAAAACTCGTAGATACTTGGATGCATGGCTATTGGAAAATTACATGTAACTTGGCTTGGCTGGCACCGACTTCAAAAAATCAAATTAATCTACATAAATATAATAATACGCATGATAAATACTACGCTCTTAATTTAATTTCTTAATACTATTCTGTAAAAAATTATTTTTCACTTTGCAGTAGCTTTTGAAGTCGGTTCAATTTTTGGTAGAAAAGTTTCTTTTTCTCTTTTTAGTTAAAAGTTAACGATTTTTTTTTATATACCCCAGTAGTGGTGCCAACAAGACAAAATTGGATTTCCCAACTCTTAAAGTTATTACCTTCTTATAAAAAAATTGGCAACTAAAAATATCATCACATATCTATATTATAAAGGCCAAACGTTATGTGTGCGTAACGCATACGTCATTTTACGAATGGCAACATTTCCCCCTGCAATTTCGTTTTTGCAATTTTCGCTACTGCAAATTTTATACTTTAAAACATCGCACATTTTTATTTTTTATACCGTCGTATAGAGAAAAAAATGTAATTTTAAATGCAATTTGTTTTAAAAATGTATCTTAATTTGTTTTTGAAATTGTACGGAGGTGTACTAAATTAAAAGAAAAACTAAATTAAAAAGAAAAAGCAAGTAGACTGTAAATTTAATGGAATGTTTTTTTCTTAAGAGTCGCCGCTTGTTGCAGCATTTTTGAGCTTGTTGCTAAGAGACCGTTTCTCTCAATCCACTGCGTCACACAACACGTGAGCAGGGGGCGTATCATTGGCGTGGGCTGTGTTTGTCGCCAAGGCGATGTTACAAGATCACAATACAGAAGCGGAACATCCCGCCCGGCGTTGAAATATTTTTATATTTCAAGATACATATGCAATACAAGTAATAACACAACATGATACAGATTATAAGCAAAAATAAATAAATAAAATAAATAAACACAAATAATACATGAAAAATTAATACATAATAAAGCACATTTAAAGTTTAGGATCTATGATGTTGTCCTCATAATTGGGTAATTGTGAGTCCTTAAGCAAAACTAGCATTCCTGGCAGAATATTAGGCCTTTTAAATAGCCACTTGTTTCTTTCTTGTAACTGGCTCAGATAATTATTCTGCCACCGTTTCCATATTAACTGCGTTAATTTTTGAGTCCTTTGCCATTTATTTAGCAAATTATCTTTGACCTCACTTAAATTGGGTTCTGGAATTAAATTAAGAGGCTTTCCTATGAGGAAGTGACCAGGAGTCAACACCTGAAGATCGTCAGGATCTGTTGACAAAGGACAAAGTGGTCGCGAATTTAAAATAGCCTCTATCTGTGTGATAACTGTCAGGAATTCCTCGATCGTGAGATGAGCTGAGCCCACAGCTCTTTTTAAGTGGTATTTGAAAGATTTGACTCCTGCCTCCCAAAGGCCACCAAAATTTGGCGCCCTAGGAGGGGAGAACTTCCAGTTAATACCTTCAGAAGCTAAAAAGTTCGAAACTTCATCACTCGTAACAAGTCTGCGTAAACGTTTTAGTTCTGCTGAAGCCCCAACGAAATTTGTAGCATTGTCGCTAAAGATTACAGAGCTTTTCCCACGACGAGCGAAGAATCTTTTTAGAGTCGCTATTATAGCCTCGGATGTCAAATCTGAGACAAAATCCAAGTGCACAGCTTTAGTGACCATACATACAAATATGGCAACATAGATTTTCTGAAAAGTACCCTTTCTTTGACCTTTATATTTTATTTCAAAAGGCCCACTTAAATCTAATCCCACATTTGAAAATGGGGAACTGGGCACTATTCTTTCAGGAGGGAGATCCCCCATCATTTGACTAGCCGTTATAGGTTTAATTTTAAAGCATTGTAAACACTCATGTACAATTTTACGCGCAATATTTCTACCACCAAGCTGCCAATATTTTTGACGCACTGTGTTCAAAAGAGCTTGGGGTCCTACATGAAAATCTCGTTTATGATAATATTGAAAAATTAATTTCGTCAAGCGACAGCTCGCCGGAAGTATAAAGGGGTGTTTATGGTCAAAATTCAAATTTGATTTTGCTAGTCTTCCTCCCACCCTCAATAAGCTATCTCCATCTAAAAAGGGATTTAAGAATTTTAACTTACTTGCGCGATGAGCCGAAGATCCCGCTTGGAGGGCCGAAATTTCATGTTTGAAATACTTTACCTGTTCATTTTTTATTAAATAAACCTCGGCTCTCTTTAATTCCTCCAGCAACAGAGGGCCGGTAGCAGATGTTAATTTTTTACATTTATGTATGAATCTGAAAATATAAGCTAAAATTCTAATTAATTTTTGGAAATTATTGCTAAGATTAATTAAATTATCACAGAAATTAGAGTCAGTATGAATAGCGAATGTCAAGTTGCTGGGAGCTTTAAGCTCACTAGAATAATGTTCATCTTTAATGTCACTTATATTAGACTCAGTTTTTGCTATTGTTTCTTCAAGAATTGAAAGAGGCGGGCCATGCCACCACAACTGGTTAGAAGAAAGGTTTTCCACACTTGCACCTCTTGATATCAAGTCAGCTGGATTGTGTTCTGACGGAATATGAAACCATGGAAAGTTCTTAGTTTGTTCCTTAATTTGCACAACGCGGTTTCCCACAAACGTTTTCAGGAGATGAGGAGCAGTGTCTATCCAAGCTAAAGCAATAGTTGAATCAGAAAACAAATTGACTGAAGCTACTTGTTTGTCTAATGAATTTAAGACCTTATTAGTGAGTTTAGCCAGAAGAAGACATGCTGACAGTTCGAGACGTGGCACCGTTATTACCTTGGTTGGACACACGCGGGATTTACTACACAATACGTGACTGATGGTTTCACTAGAATTAGATGTTTGCATGTATATCACTGCGCCATAAGCCTTGGAAGACGCATCTGCGAAACCATTTAGCACCACTGATTGGTTCACAGCTAGGAAGCATCTTGGCACTTCAATGGATTCCAGTTCTTTAAGACTTTCGAGGAAGGTTTCCCATCGTTTGGTAACATGAGAGGGCAGCTTCTCATTCCACTCTATTTTAAGAAGCCATAGCTCCTGCATGAATATTTTTGCTTTAGCAATCACTGGCCCTAAGAGACCGAGAGGATCATAAATGCGGGCAATTTGCGAAAGTACATCTCTTTTTGTGAAATCACTTTTTGTGTTTTATCACTTTTTGTTTGTTTATACCTAAACGTATCATTGAAACTGTTCCAAAACATCCCTAATGTTTTAACAGTTATTTCTTCAGAATTTCTGTCCAGGGGAAACATGTGATTATCAGTAGATTGGACCTCATTGGTACACCATTTGTGTAAAACCATCCCTCCCTTTAGGAGGAGTTCTGTTAATTGCGATTTCATTAATCTGAATTCTTCTAAATTGGATGAGCCCGATAGGCAATCATCCATATAAAAGTCCTTCAAAACAATTTCGATGCTAACGGGAATTCCATTTTCTCATCTAGAGCTAATTGTTGTAATACTTTGGTGGCTAAGTAGGGAGCACAAGATGTTCCATACGGAACTGTTGTTAGCTGAAATACCTTAACCGGGGATGACATACTGTCTTTCCACAAAAATTTTAAATATTTGTACTGGGATGGATTTATTTCTATCATCCTAAACATTTGTTTAATATCCGCAGTAAAAGCATAAATATGCTTTCTAAATCTAATTAATATCGAAAAAAGATCATCTTGCAGAATTCCACCCTTACATAATAAATCGTTCAAAGATTTTCCGTTGGTTGACTTCGCGCTAGCGTCAAAAACGACGCGTAGTTTTGTGGTTTTACTAGAGGGTCGTAAAACGCCGTGATGTGGTAAGTAATAGCCATCATTAAAGTTCGTGTTTTCTTTTATTTCATGCATGTGATTTAAATCTCTATATTCTTTAATAAATTCTGTGTATAAATTTTTCATAACAGGATCTCGATCTAAACGTTGCCACAGAGAGTTTAATCTTTTCAAAGCAAGATTTTTGGAATTTCCCAAATCGGGTTCTAAAACCTGTGGTTTAAACGGCATCGTGACCACAAACCTACCATCCGGTTTTCTGAAGTGCGTTTTATCGAAGTGATCATTACAATATTCTAATTCTTCACTGTTACAGGGTTTTAAATTTTGTACTTCTTCAATTTCCCAGAAAGACTTCAAAGTGTCATTAAGTATTTCAAGATTTTTTGTTAAGAAACAATAATTATTATTATTTACTGTTTTGTCATAAATACAACCAGATACAATATAACCGAAAATACTTGATTGCAAATATAAATTATTGCCTAACTTTATTTTTTCTTCATTTAAAAGAGAAAAATACAGTTCAGCACCGATAATTATCTCCACACTGCTTGGAATGTTAAATTTTTTATCCGCTAAACAAATATTTGCTGGAATTTTTAAATCTGATATGTTTATCTTTTTCGAGGGCGTGAATTCACAGATGTTTGGAACGATTAATAACTCAATATCATAAGTAGTACTATTCATTTTATTTGACAACTTTGATTTGATTCTAGATTTAATGTAAATAGGCAATTTATTTATTCCACTTACAGGAATATTTATTTTCTCTTTTTTCAAGCCTAATATTGTGCTGCTTTAAATGTACAAAAACAATTCTGCGATGCGGAATCTAATATTGCCCTGAAAGGAATTTTCATGCCATTTACATCTGTCAAATAAATTATTGCAGTGCTAATTAAAACAGATTTATTATTATCATTTTCATACGAAAAAAATGAATGAGCAGTAGTTTCGTTTTGTGATAAATCTTCCGAAACAAAATTGCTATTGATTGTTTCATGTATTGGGAGATTGTTTATAGGATTGTTTACTGGTGTTGTATAATTATGTAATGATGAATGGTGGCTTGCGCTCTTGCAAACATGACAAGTGCTTTTTGAATTACAATAATTAATGAGGTGGACTGAACTTAAACAATTGAAGCAAAGTTTATTTTTCTTAACAAGGTTAATTCGCTCACTTAACTTCATGTTTTTATATTTAACACAATGATATAAGGGGTGGTTTTCGGTTTTACAAATTACGCAACATTTACTTTGAGGTTTGTTTGTTTTTATGAATAAGGATTTTGCAGTATATTAAGAGGATACGTTAGAACTTATACTATTTAAGATTTGACATCTTCGCTCAAGAAATTCTAAAAATTCATCAAAATTAGGCACTTCATTATCCTTTAATGTTAGTTCGTATTGTTTACGAGTTTCGTTATCTAGTTTATTTAGAATAATATTCAGCAAAATTGCGTTCGAGAAATTATCTCTATCATACTTTAAGATCTTTAAAGCCTTAAATTTTTCTTTACAATATCTAATAAAATGCGGAGATCCTTAGCGGATTCCTGTTTAATTACATAAAGATTTAAAATATCCTTTATATGACAATCTACCATAACTCTTTTATTCTCGTATCTTTGTTCTAACGCATTGAAAAGTGAAACATAATTTTCATCTGGTGTAAGCAAACTCCTCGCTTCACCAGTCAAAGCAGAACGCAAATAAAATAATTTTTCATTATCTTTTAAATTTGAATTATCATTAATAAGCTCATTAAAAGTACTTTTAAATACGGACCATTCTTCAATTCTGCCACTAAAAACCGGCAATATGACCCTAGGTAGCTTAATGCTAGACGTTTTAGCTTGGTCCTGTTCAATGGATTTTTTATTAGAATCAGTATTTTCATAATAAGCATTAATAGAGGATTTTAAGCTTACCTCTAGTTTTAGAATATCTTCGTCCAGTTGCGAGAGGATTTTTTCCGTTTCTTCCAACTTTTCTTCCTCTATTATTCTGTAATACTCTAGTTTAAGAGCTTCAAACTTTTCTTCTGTTTTCGACAGTAAGTCCAGGTGGGCTTTCCATTCGGATAAATTAAATGTTTTTCCATCCGTTGCGTTAAATATTCTAGTGACTTGGGCCTTGATATTCCCTCGCCTTCTGTTTAACGATGTTATTTCACTTTCCGACATTATTCATCTTGTTGACGAAATTCGATAAATTCAATATTTAATTCAATAGAAAAGACACTGGCTCGTTCATACCTCCGGGTCGCTAGGACCAAAATGTACGGAGGTGTACTAAATTAAAAGAAAAACTAAATTAAAAAGAAAAAGCAAGTAGACTGTAAATTTAATGGAATGTTTTTTTTTTCTTAAGAGTCGCCGCTTGTTGCAGCATTTTTGAGCTTGTTGCTAAGAGACCGTTTCTCTCAATCCACTGCGTCACACAACACGTGAGCAGGGGTTACACTAAATTGCCGATTGGCGTATAATTGGCGTGGGCTGTGTTTGTCGCCAAGGCGATGTTACAAGATCACAATACAGAAGCGGAACAGAAATATTAATTTTTTTGTAGTTTTTAATACCTCTTTTCTAATCGTGGCAACATAATCACTCTCTTTTCTCTTAAAATTGAAAAATAATAATAATAATAATAATAATAATAATAATAATAATAATAATAATAATAATAATAATAATAATAGAAATTTAAATGTGCAACACTTTTTCATGTAATTTAAGTGTCGCAATTTTCGGTACTGCAAATTTTACACTTCTGAACATCGTACATTTTAATTTTTTACACTGTCGTATAGAGAAGAAAATGCACTTTTAAATGTAATTTGTTTCAAAGCTGTATCTCAATTTATTTTTGAGATATTACTTTTTCTATAATTTTTAGTACAAATTTTATAATTGTAGCAACATAATCACTCTATTTTCTCTTAAAATTGAAAAAAAAAAAAAAAAAAAATAGAAATTAAAATGCGTATATTATTTTAAAAATATCGTTTGATATAAAACCCGGTGAATTTCAGTTTTATTTAGTTTAATAATTTGGATAATTGAATTTTATAGTATTTTGTTTAATTTTAGCTTAAAATAATGTTTGTTTGAGAATTAGACTGACAATATAAGATGTATTTTTTACTGTAACTAATTTTGTAGATTTGTTATAAATCAATGAAACCGTTCTCATTTAAGGATTTTCTTTCGTCGAATCTCGACGGGTTTCACCTCGTATTTATAATGGATTTATTTGTATAACTAGGATGTTTCGTTCCTATTCACCCCATTTTACGGTATTAAATTTTAAAATCAGTCGGTCCTTTTCAGAATACCCAGTACATGCGCTTTTACTTAATTCACTTTAGCGTATTGGCCGATCTACAAGACTATATGAACAACTCGCATTTAATCAGATCATTCGCTGTTGGTATTTATATCATTTAAAGTTCATGTCTAAAATTATAAGGTGTCAGTTTTGCATTTATAAGATTATAACTTTAATTTGTTGAATGCTCAGTCAATATTAAATAGAATAATTATCTTATAACCAATTCGAAAAAATATTGCAGCAAATCCTTTGGAAAAAAAAAAAAAAAAAAAAAAAAATCAAAAAGGGTCGTTTTTTCCAAAACCATTTTTCGCCCTTATGTCAACGCTCCTCCAGGGCACAAATTTAGATATATAGAAAAACCAAAAATATGATCTTAAAGTTGAAACTTTCTTTTAATCGATGATGTAATCGGCTTTAAAAAATATTGATATTAACCCTTTAAAATACACTGGCAAAAAAGAAGTTACTTTGCGACTTATGGAGGATATCTGAAGGGAAGGTTTGAACCAAAAATTTCTATTTTTATTGTCCAAATTAATATAATGACAACAGGATACAAATATCCAACTCATCCCAATAAAATTAAATAACAATTTAGTAATAATAAAAATTTGGGAAAAGGTATGCTTAATATTTGAAATGCCATTTATAAAATTAAACTAGCGAGTGAGCACATAGGCACAGAACAGACAAATACCTCTATTAATCTGTGCACATAGGTACTAAGTTCTCCTCGCCGTATGCAAAGAAATTAGATATTATACAGTAGAGGTCTGCACGGGCCCGGGCCGGCAGAATCAGAATAGTTTTCTCAACGGGCCGGGCCGACAAATAAAATAAATGGGCCAGGCCGGCAAAAACTTGAACGGGCCGATAAAAAAAATTTCGGGCCTGCCGGCCCATTCTGAAGATTTAAGCAGAAACGATAAAATATGATCTATTTTCAACGCAAATGGTTTTAACGAGAATAAATATAAATGTGCGTCACGAGCCATACTAGTTTGACAGCATCAATATAAAAATGTAACTTGTACAGTGTGAGATCGACATCGGACAGTTAAATTGTGTGTAACCCGTTTTAATATTTTTTTAGCTGACTCATACCGGGCCGAGATCAAGTTTGCATTATTTTTCTACATATATAGACTTGCCGGACCGGAACAAGACTTAATTGTTCTCAAGATCCGTAGGGCAGACAACATGATTTGTAAAATTATTAACAGCGACAAAGAACTTATGTTAGATTAATCTTTGGATATATACTTCTTGATGGTTTTTAAATTAAGTTCTCAATAACGGGAAAGTTTCATGGTTTTTACATTAATTTCTCAATAACGCGAAATTTTGACACATTTTCAGATTAATTTTTAATTGTAAAAATATAAAAGCGATAAGCCTGACTATTGAAGGCATTTGGAATCGAATAGCATTTTTCATTTTTGGTGAATAAAATACTTGCATAACCTTGTTCAGATACAATAGTTTCTCAAATGGTTGCAGGTTTTACTCCCTTCCCATGCTATCGCTTCCGGAAATTCTATTGAAAACGCTAACTATAACAATAATTTATTTCCTTTCAGTATTCTTAAATTGCTTGTATCAAAAAACGGATAATGCCATTTGATTATATAGTTTTTGAATAAAGATACCTGCTATGCGTTTCTGAGAAAAAAAGTGAATTTAGAAATGTATCAGAAAGGCGCATATTTGAATTAACGAATGAATTTGGATTTAAAATCTTTAATAAAATGATATAGAAATATTTTTATAAATCTTCTTTTATTAAACAGCTTCAAAAGTTACGATGTTTTTAACTTTCTTTCTTTTTTCTTTGATTCTAAGCCATATTAATTTTTTGATGAATCTTTATTTGATTGTTGAAAGCCTAAGAATCTTAGTAATCACTAATGTTGGTAATGTGTATTTCCTGTAAAATATACTGTAAAATCATTCCATAGATATGTATGCAGTATTCTTTAAAAAAATCTTAATTATATGAAAAAAATCTGAATTTTTTAGAAATCGTAGAAATTGTAACGGCCCGGGCCTATTTTCACTGATTTCTGTACTGGCCGGGCCTAAAATATAAAAATTTAAACGGGCCGGGCCCGGACCGAACTTTTGAGTTTTACAACGGGCTGGATCGGGCCGAAAAATTTTCCTACGGGCCGGGCCGGACCTGGAAATTCCGGTCCGCGCAGACCTCTATTATACAGGTGTTGAGCCGGTGCCGGCAGGACGTGTGTTCTGTTTTGATACTCCATGCCTGAAAAGATACATCAGCTGTCTCTCCCTGTAAACCGACGTAGTCATAGTCAGGTCCATCAATATCTGTTTCCCAAGATCCCGAAGAAAGGTACAAAATAAAAAGCTCTCATAGGGTCAATGAAAAGAAACTAGATTATTAAACAAGAGCCGCAGCTTTGAAAACACGTTACTAGCCATTCTGTTGACTACTTATAAGGAAGGTCTTCATACGGGTATACTCAGAAAATCCTGAAAAAAAAATTACAGAATGTTCTTTTCAAGCGGATATATATGTTTATTAAAAAAACTTCGGCGGAACCCCGATAGAACATTCGTAAAAAAATAATGAACATTTCGTTTATTTAGCAATTTTTCACCGGTTGGTGACGAAATAAAATAAAAAAAAAAAAAAATACTTTTTTTTAGTCAAATACTTTTTAAGGTAGAAATTATTCATGCTGAACTATTTTAAGAATATTTATTTAAATAACTTTAGTTTTATCGGTTTTAGTTTGTTATAACTATAGTTTTGTGATATATATATTTTAATGAAAGTTAACTATGAAATTTTATAAATTAAAGAAAAAATTAAATTAATTAAATTTGTTTCAATTTCAAAATGAAGTTCAATTGAGCAGTGTCGATTTCATTTTGCTGCTATGGAAACAAAAACTTCTCCGATATTGAAGTGTATTACTGCAACATTCATCATCTAGCTTTTATTTTGGGATACACTTAAATATATGAAAATATATGAAATATGAAATTCTCCGATAATATATATGAAATTCTCTGATATTGGAGTGCATTACTGCAGTATTCATCTTGAGATTTTATTTTGGGATACGCTTAAATGTAAAAAATATATTTTTACTGTCTTCTGTCTTCAATAGAAGAAAGTATTGTAATCAATTTTTTTTCAAGTTCCGGCTTTCGACGGATTTACACGTTTTAAGGGTCAGCGATTCCAAAAACATGTTTTTACAAAATGTCGGTCTGTCTGTATGTCGCCATTCTATCATCAAAAAGTGTATGAAGATATTCATAGAATTGAATCAATTTTTTTGTGAATGTTTTTGGCTGTGGCAAGCAGGCCCTCCTTCTATTTTGAAATATTCCATCGGAAAGAGGCGCTGCAATCGTGATTTTTGTGCCATTTTCAATATTGTACCGACCAAAAATGTATGAAGTTATGCATCAAATTGAACCAAATTTTTTGTGTAAGTGTATAACGTTAGTTGGTCCTGCCTGAATTTGAAAAAATCCGCTGGAAGGGGGCGCTGCAATTGCGATTTTTGTGTGTACCAGATTTACAGCGTTGTCGGACCCCTCGGCACTCGCCTCGGCAGCGATGGACCTTATGCGTCACACGTCAGAGCTGGCGGTATGCTAACCCGTTATTCTAGTCACTGCACCGCAAGAATGCCTGCATGCGCAGGCGCAAACATCGCTAGCAGACGACTTCAACCTTTCTGGATACATAACGGAAAATTTACAAATTTAGGGAATTGTCTTGCAAGCAGAACAACAATTTTGAATTTATATTACAATATATTAAGTATATGCTGCTTCAACAAAGAATTGTTTTCCAATATTTCTAACAAAGAAGCATTAATAACTCACACTCCATAGACTGCAATGTTAAACACCGCTAGTAAATACCGCCAGCAGACAAATTTTAGCCTCAACCCCAGCTTGTGTGCATAAGGTCCATTCATGCACTTATAAAAGCACTCTAATGATACCACATCGCGTCTTTTTTAAGTGATATTGAACTTTTTAAATCGTCAACAGTAGAAGAGATATGTTTAACGATAGTGTAACTAATCTCTAAAATCTTCACTGCTCTTTACGCATATTCGTATGAAAAACGCCTAATCACTTGTGATCCTGATTTGTTTCAAATTCACTGTTTCATACAGTTGCGAAATAATAAGTATATGTTATTCACTGCATAGTTAACTGTTACTCTTTAAGCTGATATCGCCATTTTCGTCCATTGTTTTTATTAACGCTCGTTATTCTCAGTTAATGTGTTAATGTATTTTCTTAGAGCCATCTTTTATTCTTATGGTATATTAAATAATTTATCCTGCAAATTGATGTGTATATATTTTACAGGTAAAGCAGTTATGAGTGACTGTTGTTTATCTGGCTTGTGAGATATCGATCACTTTTGATTAACAATCACAGTTATTTGTGATATGAAAAAAATAGCTAGTCCAGCATATAAGCTGTGAATGTGACTTTATTGTTATTGTTATCATCTAACTGTTGTGTGTTGTGATCACATTTATTATATAAACTAAAAGCTAACAGCGATCATTTTAAGTATTATAATTGTAGATAAATTTGCTGCTATGCAATTTTTTATTGAAGAAGAGATGAAATTTATTAAAAATAGATATTATACTAAAAATAGATCACATTAAACAATCAGATAATCACACTTTTCACATATTTTTAATGAATTCAGACACAAATAATCTTGATAATATTTTGACATTAAACATATTTTCTTAATTACACATAAGGAAATGGAAAAAAGATATTCGTATTTGTGGAACTTTTTTGCCGTTAGCGATGCTGTGTCATTTAAAGCAGTCTGTTATATTTGCAACCATACTTTATCTTACAGAACCACCATAACGAATTTAAAGAAACATTTAATGACCCGACATCCCGAAGTACAGATACAGCCAAATACAGTTGTATTGCAGGAGGAAATTGCCGATCTTTTAAGTAGAAGTGCCGAGAATAAAGTAGTAGCTGTCAGCAAAACTGACACTTCTAAAATAAGAGAAAAAAGATCTAGTGATGCTGCACTTCTGTCCAGTGATTCCAGTATTGTGAAATTAAAAAAAGTAGAGCCAGATTTTACTTTTCCTAGAAAAATGAATTCTCAAACCAAAAAACTGATAGATAGTACATTACTTTCACTATTTACAAAAGATTTACACAAATTTTCAATAATTGAAGGTGAAGGTTTTCAGTCATTTGTAAATGCTCTAAATCCCCAATATGAAATTCCTGATTTACATTCAATTTCAAATGAAATCCTACCTGATTTATATGAAAGACTAAAGCAATACGTTGATGATGCTTTGCAAGATGGCTTAGCAATTACTCTGTCAGTTGATTCTTGGACAAATATTTTCCATCATGAGCATTTTATTGCCATCAAAGCAAATTTTTTAGATCATAATTTTGATGTTATGTCTGTCTTGTTAGATACTTATTGTTTTTCAGACCAGCCTACGAATGAAAAATTGAGTGAAGTTTTAAGAAATGTTACAGCTGAGTGGGGCATCACTGAAAAAATTGCATTAGTGGTGTCCAATTGTGTATATGAGACAACTACTGAAGGGTGGCTTCAGTGGGATTATATTACCTGTGTCATACATTCTATTAACATTATAGTTGCTAGTAGTTTAGAGGGAATTAGTGATTTATTGTTAAAAGTGCAGAGCATTGTTTCTTGTTATAAGCAGAATAAATTTGCTTCCTCTGAGTTATTAAGAAATCAAGAAAATTTAGGTAATGCTCCCGATGATTTGATATTAAGTAATCTAACCGACTGGTATTCTATATTCAGTATGCTTAAGCGATTTGTTGAGTTGGAGGACTTTATTAAAACAACTTTATGTCATTTGGATGTAAGTCTTACATTCTTGACGAAGGAAGAGTGGAACGTTTGCAGAGAGATCGTCGAGGTTATAAAACCATTTGAGACTTTTATAAAAAGCCTATCCGAAGAGAAATACCTAACATCATCTTTGGCAATTATCCTTTCTAAAGGATTAGAAACTATGTTGAGAGATCTATCTGCAAAACCATATCATCATGTGACTCAGAACTTTTTGTCAAAATGCAGAGAAGAGACACTGGAGCAATTCAACAATTTATACAGCAATAACATACTGTTAATTTCAACTTTCTTGGATCCAAGATTTAAAGATGTAATATTTGAAACAAATGTTAAAGAAAACTTGAAGCAGAGCATTATAAATATTGTCGGAACTAATGTAATTACCTCAAAAGAGCAAAACGTTTGCAAGACAGAAGAATCAACATCAGATGACAGTTCATTATCCATATGGAAAGCATTTCAATCTAAAGCATCACAGTGTAGGCCAGCTGGGGCTAAAAAGAATTCCAGAGCTTCTATAGAAATACAACAATATTTAGAAGATGGACTTCTTCCACGTAATGAAAATCCTATGCAGTGGTGGAAAATTAATGGACATATGTATCCCCAGTTAAAAAACCTTATGAAACAAAACCTTGCTGTGATGTGCACTGCTGTTTCAAGTGATCTTTTTTTCTCTAAGTTATCACAAACTTTAAATGAAAGAAGATCTCGTTTAAGTATAGAAGAAGCTAGAATGATTTTATTTATAAACAGCAATCAGTATCTTATGAAAATTGAATAGTTTACCAGTACAAATGTTTTTTTTTTTCCCACTATTGAGCAATTTTTTATTTCTCTATACACTCATTTTGTTAGATTTTTGTTTAGGGGTGAGAATATTCTGAATTATGGCAGTTTACCACTTTTTAAAACTGAGTTATCTGGAGTCAATGTGTAGTAATTGGATAATTTTATATTGTTTCAATTTTGATCATATTTATTGTTCTGAAGATACTTTTAGAACTGGTTCAAAAGTTAATATCCCAAGAAAAAAAAAAATCTAACAAAAATCGAAGAAGTACAAAAGTACCCAGTTAGACATCAACATAAAATATTTTATGCAAAAGAAACCATTTAAAAATATCAAAATATAGAATAGATGTTATATCTTACTGTGAGCCGCCATCTAGTTTCCCTATTATTTCTCACTTTTTTTGGGGGGGGAGAGGGGGTGGGGGGGGGACATAAACATTTTTAAAGTTTATGCATACTAAAAATATTGTTTTTATTTTACTTTAATATTTTACAAAATAAATCAAACTATTTTTACTTTAAAAATTTAATCAATCAATCTGAGTTTCCAGACATCTTGTTTAATTTAATATCATTTTTTGGTACTACTTGGTTATTCTATTCTGTCAACCAATTTTGCCAAATTATACATATTGACATAATTTTTATTTTAAATAATGAAAGAACAAATAATTAATAGAATATTAATAAAAATATAAATAAAATGTTGATATAAAAATCACTTAATGACATTTTAAATACGTGTATCATATTTAATGTCATTGAATGTGACTTTCACGATCATCCATTCTTGGCATTTAATCTTATAGTTTGGCTATGTTTTTTGTTCAATGGGATAACCAAGTAGTACCCATTTTTTTTTTTTTTCATGATTTATGACTCAATTGTTAAATAATCATTTCAGTTGCATTTTGTAGTTCACAGTTAAAATTTAAATGGAATAAAAAATCACCAAGAAATCTTAAAAAATCCAAGATGGCAGCCCTCCAGAAGATAAGAAATCTGTTCTCAAAATATAAACAAAAACTTTTTAAAAATGCTGCCATTGATTTAACATGCTCAGTGGCGTAGCTAAGGGGGGCGTCCGCCCCGGGCGCCAAATTGAGAGAAATTGTTATATATCTATATTGGGGTGGGGGCGCAAAATTTCTTGCAGGCCCCGGGCACCAAAAAACATAGCTACGCCACTGAACATGCTTGCCAATATTTTAAAATTAGTGGAATAGGTTCTTAACGAACCACTTCTGAAATTCTATGTTAATCTATGGGAAAACTTTGAAACACGATTACTCATTACCAGGGGTGTAGTTGTAAGAAAAACAAAGGGTAATACGCTCTAAGCAGGGGGCATACTCTCAAGGAAGAGGGAGTGTATAACTATAGCTTTCTTGAGAAACAGAGGGTATACAGTGTTCCTTAAAAGAATCCAAAAGATATACGACATGTACTCTCCACTACACCTCTTGCTCATTAGCTAATATAATTATTAAAATAAAGTTTTTATCATCAGAAAGGAATGTCAAATGCCGATGTGCTTTAAAAATTGTTTCCATAAATTTTAAGTTAGTATAAGTTAATAAATTTTAAGTTAAATTAAGCAAGTATTAGAAGTTCATCTAATGAAAATATCAAAGTTTATAGATATTTTGTACATGCTTAACATTTAAGCAGACAGTTTTAAAAAACATATATTGCCAGCAGCTGGCACCTGATACTTATTTTCTATGGTGAAAACTGTATTTTAATAATTGTAAAGTAGACTTCTTCAAATTCGCACAGCTTCAGACCAGAGGTTGTATGGATTTTAGAGTTTTGTAGATTTCTAATCATTGCTTTGTTTAAATTTTTTTAACAAATGTAATGTTTTAAATAAATTGTACGAATGTAATTAATAATGTGATTGAAATTATAATGAATGCTTACAATACAATAAAATTTAAGATAATTTTTAAAATATTAAAAGCAAAGATCAAGTAATTAATTAATAATGTATATTTAAATATTCATTATAAAGATTGGATGCATTTTCCTAAATTATTCTATGAAACTTGCCTCATAGACTACTAATTCATATCAAAATCATAAAATAAGGTTAAGTTTTATTTCAGATTTAGCCAGACTTAATAACAAAAAGAAGCTTTATTAATGTATAAATATGTTTGGTAAAAAGATTGATTATCAATGATGTCAGCAATATCTTGAATTTTTTCAGAAATAAATTTATTCTTCCTTCATGAAAAATATGAATTCAATAATATTAATGAAGATTACATATTAAAATATGTATGGAATTGATATAAAACTAAAAAAGAGAGTCAAATTTTGACCCTGCCCTATATCTGAATTGAATGTTTTATTGTTTGCATATGAAAATTATGTGCAGATTTTAGAAAGTTGTGGATTTTAGGGAGTCTACTGTATAAGATAATGAGTAATCACATTTTAAAGTTTTTCCATAAGTTAAAATAGGATTCTGCAATATGGAAGTTTCAATGAAGCTATCCCTTAATAATCTTTTCTTGTAACACGAAGATACTGACAAGCTGCAGTATGCATGCAGTTTAGATGTTCTCATCCCTGATATTGAAAGAGCTTCCATAGAAATTTGTTTTCTTTAAATTTTTAATTATAAATGTCACATTATTTACTTGTACATAAAGAATAGTTACTTAATACTGTATAGCTTTTTATTAAAATGTTTCTGTATAATGTTGTACTGTCAATGATGGTAGTTTTTCCATGAATAGTATTTTCTGTGCACTTTGATTTGTAGCTGAATATATTTATACAGAACAATGATTGAATTTTCATGAACTTCTTTACTCTTTATAAAACTTTTAAGTTTGGAATTAATTTGGTTTGACATTTTTATGATTATTTAGGGAGAAAATATTCCTTGTTAGTGATTTATGATTTTTTTTCTCTTCTGTTTTTAAAACATAAAATGCTGCAAATTAACAATGCAGTTACAATAAAGAAAGAAAAAAAAAAAAAAAGCAGAGACTGTTGTTATTAATATTTTTGGCATCATCATTGATGCAGTGAATCTGACCTGGCATGGATCATACATCAGTACCAATTTTTCTAAAATTATAATTAATCCCTCAACCTATAGCACAAAATTAGCACTCGCCAATCGCCAAGTAACATTTAAAACATAGTGATTAACTTTATTGTCCTCACTCGCCAAACTTAATGGACACCACTCGCCAAACGCCATGGTTGAAAAATGCATCGATGTCAGGGAGGAGAGGGATGAAATTTATTCGGAATTTACAGCGTTTGCATCAGCAATTCTTCCAAATGTAAGAAAAGAAAGTGACAGTAGTGATTCTGTTCTAGGTTTTCAGATTGGTTTCGAATTTTTTAAAAAAATTCTTCAGTTTGAAAATTTGGACATAAAAAGATCGCTAATTTCAACATGGTCACCATCGAAAAATATTTCATCAATCGTATGAAGAAAAAAGAATCACCAATTTCGTTAAAGTATCCCGAGAAACATGCACATTTTGACAAAAAATTAGGGATAGGACGAATAGTGATTTGGCCGAATACCGAATATTCGGCAGCCGAATACCAACTTTTTTTCCAATAAAGAAAATTAATTTTAATTATATATAATTTTAAAAACATTAGCTCATTAATAATTATTACTCTTAAATGTGCTTTTAAATGTATTTTTAAATTTAAAGAACTTATTTTAACACAAAATTTATCAAATTGCATTATATTCTATTATCCTAATGTACATGAAATTTCAGTAAGTCAGAATGGAAAGATATTTCCATTAAAATATGAAAAATGTACTTCACTTTTACTATCAAATGATACTTTTATCCTTTCTTGCATCCGAAATCAATAATATTCTTAATCTCTCTCTCTCAGAACTCACAAGAAGATATTTTCTGAAAGAACCTTTAATAAAGTAAATTTGATCATTTAGAGTTTGTGTCCCTAATGATAAGCGAATTTGTAAGAATGAGTCTGCTCTGAAATCAGTTGCCAAGCTTTAAATTACAAATTACGTTAAAGCAAAAGGTTATGCTTAAAGTAGAATGCATATGGTAACAAAATCTTTCACATTTGAATTGGCACATACAACATTCAACTTCAATATTCCACTTATTCAACAAGCATTAAAAGGATAACAGAAATTAATAACATGAATGAAGGAAGATGTAAATTAAAAATATATACATAATAATGTTACATATTTAAGTCAGTAATTATGCAAATAATTATTTAAAAGTGAAAACTATAGAATAAAAAAAATATTTTGTTCAGTATTTAGAATTTATGTTTAAATATTTATAGAACTATCTTCATAAAACAAGTTGTGTCATCTAATGCGTATCTAGTTTGGCATCAGTTTTGTTTTCAGATGTACCGTTCTATTTGGAATAGTGATATTTAATTTTGAAAATGAATCTTTGTTAATACACCTAGTGAATGAATTTTTAAATCTCTTACTTTATAGAAAATAAGTTATGAATTTCATAAGAGCATCTTTTGTATGTGCATGGAATTTGCAGACATTAATAAATATTCGAGTGTTTTAGAATATGGCAGTGTTTTTCTTTTTTTTTCTTGTATAAGTGTTTTTTTTTTATCTTGAATTATAATATATCATTCTCTGATAAGGACATTTCCCGTACAATTAAATCTCCAACTTGGGCAGCAATTTCTAAAATATCACTAACTTTTATAGGAAATACCGAAAGACTGTATATTTTTTAGTATCTGAAAATTGTATATTTTGTAAGAAAGAATGAGAAGGACTTCATAAATGACTAGTAGCAAATTTGGATTAGAGAAAAAAAAAAATTGTAAGAAATTAAATTCTTTAAATCCTAAATATATTTGGCAAGATATGTTTCACTATTCGGTGAGATTTTAGCAATATTGAGCAAGATATCTCCAAATATTCGGCTACAAGTATTCGGTCAACAAGTCTTCAGTATTCGGCCGACCGAATATTCGGCTAAAGGGCTGAATACCGAATAGTGGCCGAATATTCGTCCCATCCCTAAAAAAAATCACAGAAAAAATACGAAATTCTTCATTAAATCACGGAAAAAAAAGAAAATTTTGCCAAAAAATTGCATAAAAATGCAAATTTTGTCAAAAAATCGAAAACCCCCCCCACAAATTTCACATACAAATTCACTTTTCAGAAAATTTGCTGTGAATTTCAGAATTTTTTTTAAAATTCAAAATTATCCTTGGTTTTATCCTGTCGAATGGTATACATAGAATATACTAGTAAATTGCAATGTTGATAGTTAGAAAAAAACACTTTTTTTATGTTACTACTGGCCGGTGGCCATTGTTTAAAAATGTTAGTTTTGACCTATACCTCAACCTATTTCGTAAGTTCACAGGCAGAGATGGAGAATTTTTTAGAAGTTTTACTAGCCATCAAGACACAGCATACAATTGAAAATTGTTAGACATAAGTTTAAAAACAATTTGCATTTTCATAATTTTTTATTAGTAAAATAAAAAAATTATATAGAAGAGAATGAGAGGAATGGGACACATTTTATAAAAATAAGAAAATCAACTTCGCTTGACACAAAAACGAAAATTTTGATTTATAGAATACCAGATGGAACACTTTCTAATGTCTTGAATAATGTAGAAATATAATTTTCGGAAACAATTTCGTAATTAAGGTATTTATAAATTTCAAAATGTGTCCCATACCTCCCCACTAACAAGGTGGCATGGGACAACTATAAAACAATGCATTATAAGATGCAAATATTCCAGTGTCCGCTATTTTTACAATCTAATAAAGATTGCAGATTGATATTATCTGTGCTACAGTATCAAATTCCAGTATCTTCATCACTGGAAGGAAAATTCAGGAGTGTCAGTCAGAGATGGCATTAAAAAATCATCCATTCAATTTATTTATATTTTGAAATAAATGAATATATTTTCAAAATTATAATTAAATATACAGTGGACTCGCTGTATTCTGAACATTCATGGGACTAATAAAATATAAAAAAATTGTCAATAGAGGGCGCTTCAGACTTTAGAGTAATGAACAACTATTTTTTACCGTTATTTTGTGCATGGGGTTGAAATTTTTCTAAAGTTTAAACTTTAACTTAAATTTTAAGCCCAAAATCGGAAACATTGGGATCGGGTAATTAGCGAAAATTGAATTGTGAACAGAGGGGGAAATTTTAAATGCTCATAAATATTGGAAAAACAAATCTATTTTCTTGCAGTTTGCATGTAAGTTATTCCCTTGGTAATTTTTTTGTTCAAAATGACGTACAGTTTTGGTGTCCACATTTTTGATAGAGGGCGCTTCCGACACATATCCGACATTTCAATGGCATTACTCTTGGGTGTTTTACTACCAGACCAATATACTTCCAGGAAGTGTTAGGGATACAAAGACGTCTCGGAATCACATAGGAATGTAACGTTGGAAATGCCTTTTTTCCAAGTTACGATTAAAGGAAGCAGAGAAAAAAGTTACAGAAACAGCAGAGAAAAAGCGACACGTTAATGTGACAGAAAACAGTTTATTTAGAGGTTTCAGTAGAAAAGATGTTCGAAATTACGACCGTCAAGAAGTAGACCAGAGAAATAGTCCGGCAAGTTTGATAGTGACAGTAGATGGCGCTGCAGTTTCGTTGCGGAGGATGGCGGAAAGTGGCAATGCGCCTGAGCAGCGATCACTTTGAAGTGATTATTCGCGAATCGGTTCAAAAGTACAGGGTTCGCACAGACCTTAAAAGTCCTTATAAACTCCTTATATTTCGATAGTCCTTAATAAGGATCCTTAAAGTCCTTATTTTTTAACATGAGCCTAATATTAACGCGATCCGTAAAATGTTTTAAAAAAATCGCCAAACATTCCAGTGGCGATTCCTGTCCGAAATTACCGAAAATTTAAGGCATCCTCTTCCGAAAATTTGAAATTGGGTTATGAGTTCCTCATAGTTGCCAATTTGTACGGTTTAGCGCGTGGGAAAAGCAATCGCGGAGAAATGCAAATTTCGTAAAAGGATCGCCGTAAAAGCACACGTTTCGTCAATATTTCGTGGGAAACGACGATTTCTTCGATGTTTTTGTCAACGAACTTTGTCAAAAGATCGCTGAAAAACGCGAATTTCATGTGTGGATCCCGGAAAAAACGGCAATTTCACCAAATATCGCAGAAAAAATGTTGATTTCGTCTGAAGACCGCGGGAAAACGCCGCTTTCGTCTAAAGATTGCTGATATAATGCCGATTTCATTAAAAGATTGCGGGAAAAAACGCCGTTTTTGATAAAAGATCGCTTAGAAATATTTTGTCCAAAAATCATTGGAAAAAAAAAAAAAAGATTTCATCAAAAGATCACGCAAAAATGCCGATTTTGTCGAAAGATCGCGGGGATAAAACGCCTAAGGATGTTTCTCATCCGAAATTTTAAGGCATTTTCCGAAAATTTGAAATTGGGTTATGAGTTCTAGTGGTGACCTTCCCCTCCAAACCCAAAGACGCCAATTCCCTCCCCCCCCAAAAAAAAAATCATCAAACTTTAAGTGATACCGCCTCCCATAAACAGAATATCAATTGTAATCAATTGCAAATGTTGAAAAAAATTAAGGGATATTAAAAAAATCAAAACTTTTTTAAACAATAAAAAAGAGAAATATTAAGAATTTAAAAATCGCCCCTCCCCAAAAAAATGTACATTTTTTCGAATCCCCCCCCCCCCCCAAAAAAAAAAAAAAATAAATTGTATGACGCATTTTGCAAAACCAAACCCCTCTTTGGGCACCCCTGATGAGTTTTGCATAGTTGCCAACTTGTATGGTTTTGCGCGCGGAAAAAACAATCGCGGTGCAATGCAAAATTTCGTGAAAGGACGCCGCTTCGTCAATATTTCGTGGAAAAACGATTTCGTCAATTTTTTTGTCAACGAAATTTTTCAAAATATCGCTGAAAAACGCGAATCGCAGAAAAAAGGCAATTTCACCAAATATCGCAGATTTCGTCTGAAGACTGCGGGAAAACATCGATTTCATCTAAAGATTGTTGATATAACGCCGGTTTCGTTAAAAGATCGCTGAAAAAACGCCGTTTTCGATAAGATTGCTTAAAAATATTATGTCAAAAGATAATGAAAAAAAACCCGCCGATTTCATAAAAAGATCACGGGAAGAAAAAAAACGCCGATTTCGTCAAGAGCGCGGGGATACAAGGACGTTTTCGAAAATAGATCGCGTAAAAATGCGAATTTTATCTAAAGATCGTCGAAAAAATGCCTATTTCATTAAAAAGAAACACAGGAAAATGCGGATTTCGTCAAAAGATCGCGGAAAAACCGCCGATTTTGACAAAAGTTCGCAATAAATCGCCGATTTTGCTAAAATATTGCAGATAAATTGCTGATTTCGTCTGAAGATCGTGGTAAAACGCCGATTTCGTCTGAAGATCGCGGATACCTCCCCCCCCCCCTCCCGCCGATTTCCAAAAATGCGATGTGAATTTCCGAAAAAAAAAATTTACCCAGAAATACCCCCAAAAATGCCGTTTTTGAGAAAAGATCGTGTAAAAAATGCAAATTTGCCCACAAATCGTCGGAAAAAAACGCCGATTTCGTTTAAAAAAAAAGAAAAAAACACGGGAGAACGCTGTTTTCTTCAAAAAATCGCAATAAAATGCCGATTTTGCTAAATATGGCAGATAAATTGCTGATTTCATCTGAAGATCGCAGATAATCTCCCCCCTTCCCAGAGGATGGGGGGGGGATAAGCTCTCGGAATTGCCCCTCCCTCCGCGCCGCCGATTTCCGAAAATGCAATGTTAATTTCCGAAAAGAAAAATATCACCCAGAATCGCCCCTGAAACATTCATAATCTGTCAAATATGGCAGCTGAAAAAAAAAATCAAGTTTCTCTGTTATACTTCCCTTATTTCTGATTGGACATTAAAGCTAACACCAATCATAATCCGTATTCACCATCTAGAATTTCCTTTTCTTTGATATAGAGAAATGAATAACAAAGAAGATATTTCGCCAAATAATTGCGCCAGTCTGTTCTATAATCTGCTGATCTGTGTTTGATCACAGTCTTATTTCACTGGATATGTGTAGCATGGTTAACAGCAACAGTCTTCCTCTGCAGAAAATAAAAGGAAATTAATTGAAGATGACTTAGGTTTTATAAAGAAAAAAAATATGGCTTCTTGAAAAAGAAGTATTGGAGTTAGAAAATAAACCCAATGAATTAACTGATAACGCTTAATCAACTAAAGATATTCAATTATTTATAAAATCGAACAATTGAAGAAAATCTGCAACAGAAAAAAGGAAGAAATTTCCTCCCTGACCAAAGAAAGATGCTAAAAAACAGTTGCAAGCCAACTAATGTTACATATTTACGATTAAAATTTAATGTAAGTAATTATGTGTACTGTTCTTTTTTAACTTCCTTTAAGTCCTTATTTTTCTTTTAATGAAGCCCTTACAAAGTCCTTACAGAGTCCTTATTTTTCATTTAGCAAACTCTGTATGAACCCTGAAGTAGCAGAATGAAGTATTTGAACGATGAACAGCATGATAGGACTCCTCAACATTTTACCAATAACGTTTGCCGACACTTCAAAGTAACATATGGACAGTGGTGTATAGGTCATGGTGGCCCGGTTCATTGGCCTGCCAGATCACCTGAGTCTCATGTATGGACTTCTTCTGCTGGGGTCAAATGAAAAATTGGTTGTATGAGACTCCAGTACCATCAGTTGAAGACTTCGCTGCTGGTATTTCTGTAGCTGCCAGAAAGCTATCAGAGAGACCAGGAATCTTTCAAAGCATGAGGAATTCCACGCGACGCTGCTGTCAAGCATGCCGGACTACTTCTGGTCGTAATTTCGAACCTCTTTTGTAACATTTAAATAAAGTGTTTTCTGTTACATTAACGTGTTGCTCTTTCTATGCTGTTTCTGTTTTCTTTTCTCTGCTTCCTTTAACCGTAACTCGCAAAAAAGGCATTTCCAACGTTACATTCCTATGTCATTTTGAGTCGTCTTTGCATCGCTGACACTTCCTGGAAGTAGGTTGCTCTGGTAGTAAAACACTCAGAAGTAATACCATTGAAATGTCGATGACGTAACAGAAGCGCCCTCTATCAGAAAATGAGAATACCAAAGCTGTACGTCATTTTGAATAGAATAATTAATAAGGGAATGACTTACACGCAGACCGCAACAGAGTCGACTTGTTTGTCCAATATTTATGAGCGTTTAAAACCTCCTCCTCTGTTCACAGTTCAATTTTCGCTAGTTACTCGATCCCAATGTTTCGATTTTGGGCTTAAAATTTAAGTTAAAGTCAAAACTTTAGAATAATTTCAACCCCGTACACAAAATAACGGTAAAAAGTAGCTGTTCATTACTCTAAAGTCTAAAGCGCCCTCTATTGACAATTTTTGAACGCAACCTTTAAAATTTTTTTCTAAAAAAATCGTGATATAAAGAATGATTTTAGTGAAAACCGCAAACGAATCGACCCATTTTTCCGTTTTTTTATCATCGTTTGAAATTTTGGACCTTAAACTTTAATGGCCCCTAGCTCCTACAGAAGACATTTGCGCCCCATGGTTTCCTATTTAATAATGCTTGTTTTCATGTCTACTATCATCCCTCAAAGTTTGTCGGTCTGGTAGCGAAACACCCTGTATATATGTTATGTATATATAACACTGTTGCCCAGCTAACCAAGAAGTACACTAACATGATTGTTACAAAGCTTAATGAATGTAAGCCCTTATCATCTGAAAAAATGAAATTGCTAAAATTATGTAGCAACAAATTTTTAAGTTTTTCTTTAATTGTCATTTTCCCAGTAATTGATCAATTGAAGAAATCAGTGAAATTTCAAAATTAATCTTTTATTTGAAATAAGAAAAATGCAAGTGAATTATTTTAACTTACTGTAATTGTCTCCAACTAATCAAAAGCAAAATGTTTACATTTTCTTAAAAAAAAAAATCTTAAAATGATTTCAGCTGCAGTAAGCAGCTGTTACAATATGATAACAGGTGCTCAACATTTAACTAAAGATTTTATATGAAGCATTCAAACAAATTGCAACTTTAAATACATGCTTAAAATCTAGCAGCAAATTTCTCTGTATACTTTTTAATAGCGTTCGTTGAACCTTTTTCTTCTTCTGTAACAGTTTCTCTGAATTTCCATGATAAGAATTCAAATTCAGATTGCAAACGCTTGTTCAGTTTACAGAGAGGTGGAGTAGAAATCGGACCATCAGATTGCATTCATAATACCAGGCTGTTCACATTAGAGAGAATCCATTGTATTTACCCTTTAAAATTATTTGAATATTAGAAACTTACCCTTATCTTATTAAAAAGAATGGATTAAGAGTTGTCCCACTCCCCTTTTGCTGACATGTACAATACCTACACCTTCCTTCTTTTATGTTAAATTTTTTTATGTAAACAAAAATGCTGCTTTTAGGTATAATTTAATTTATGGATAATATACAGTATAATATTCCATTAACAGGGAATTATTACATGTATGCATAACAAGTCATTACTATACAGAAAGCATAAAAAGTATATGAAGCAATTTTACTTTTGATTTTTGAAATAATCTTTTCTTTCATACATTTGCAAGCTTATGCAGATAAACTACTTTTTTCAACTGAAGATTAGGACACCATTGCTTCATCCAATATGGGATTGATGAAATGTTTAGAATAATACAGAAAGAGAAAAACCTATTGTCCCATTCCACCCCACTCTCCCCTATGTACATGTACTACAGAAAGTTTGCATAGGACAGGACTTGCTGCCATGTTTGCATTATGGAAATTTGAATGCTTGCAAAACATAGCTATCTGGTAAAAAAAAAAAAAATTAAATAAATAAATAATATATATATATATATTTGGCATATCTTTTATTGCCTGCAGACTTTCAAAGATTGACTAAAGAAAATTCAATTCAAATTTTGAGAAAATAGACTTATTTCCCCCACTTGTTCATGGGAAAATTTCCCACATCGTTGCAGGAATTCTAAATTGAAAATTGCATTTTTTTTTTTCCTCCTGGCAACTTTTAAATTTATTGCTTATTCTGATTAATGTCCTCCAGCCTTTGCATTTGGCACCGTTACTAATTCACCTTCTTTTTTTTTTACTATAATGTATAAGCTTATTTAATGATTGTTTTATTATTTTGTTTTTAATTTATTCTTCTATTTGTATTAATCATATTGCCCGGTTGGCCTTTTTGCTTTTTTCCGAGTGTTTGTTTGATATATCAATCATTGCCTAGCTCTGCAAGAACTTTGTTAAACAACATACACTCTTGCTAATTTATCTATGCATTCGTGAATTCACTCATTGAATCCAACAAGTAAACGCAAGTATTACAACGTATATGGGAATTCAAGAATTCTGCATTGGTCATTGGTCAAATGTTGTTGTTTTGCCTACTATTCAATTCATATGACAATAGGCTATAGAAAATTTTTTGGAGATGGTTTGAAAATATTTTGAAACAACAAGATTTAACTGATTTTATAACTTTCTAATACTTTTCGTGCTTTATTACATATGATTCTTTCGAGAAAGTAACCTTTTTTTTTTTTTTTTTTATTTAAAGAGTGAAATAAATGTTTAAAATAAAAGAATCGCAAATGGTGCAAAGAGAGCAGCAAATATTTATTATAATTAAATGCCTAAATGTTAATGAAGTCATATAGTAAATGCATAGACACATACTAACATTACTACAAGTAAACAACAACAAAAGTATTTGATAAAACAAAGTATTACTCAATTAAAAGACATGTATTATAAATAGTACACCAGACCCGAAAGGGTTAAAAATAAAATTATGAAGTAATTTCTGACTACATCACAATAAAGTAATATTAATAGCATTAAAATGTACTTCATTTTGTGTTGGCTTTAAAAAAATGAAATTTCCATTTAATTTTTAGACAAAATGAAAAATGTAGCTATCAACAGTTCAGTCAACTATCACTTTATTCTTTAAAAACTTAAATACAGCAAAATTTGCTATTCTATAAACCACCGAATCTTAATTTTACAAAATTATTTAAAATGAAATTAAATTTCTCAGGATAAGTTTAGGTGGTTTTCAAATTCCTTATTTGACAATTTAAAACTTTCTGACAACTTTTTAAATCAAAGAAATAGAACCTTAGTATGAAAACATGTTGTATTTTTTTTTTTTTTTTTTTTTTTTTTTTTTTTTTTTGCCAATCTTTAAATTCTAGTCATTTTTCCCATTTCAAAATATACATCCACTATTAGCATATCTTATTGCATGCAGTTATGTTTTTGTTTTCAATAAAAAATATACATACTTTAAATTATCTTCAAGATCAATAATTCTATCATATATTTTCTTGATATTGTACATTAGGGTGGAGCGAAAAATTTTTTTTTTTGAAAATCAAAAATGGGTAGGTGCCAAAAGTTGCCTTTATACTAGTACATTAAGTGCGTGAAATTTTACCGCTGAAAAAAAAATGGCTTGAGTCTGCGCTTTTGCTCCAAAAATCGAAATTTTGAGTAAAATTTGTCATTTTTTGACATTTTAAAAAAAAAAAAATTGAAAAATTCCTACAGAGCTGGTTAGTATTTAAAAGTGTTGCTTAGACCTTTATATTTATCTGCTTAACATATTTAAACTATAAATCAATACCTGTAGTCTGTATAATTGGAGCAAATCTGACAACTTTTTGTGAAAAATCAGCGTTAACCTCTCTATTGGAGCATACAACGAAATGTTCTTTTGAATGCCTTTCTTACCTAGCTGCTTTCAAAACTACTGTGTATATAATTCATAGAGGTGGTTGCATTATCCCACCCGTCTCAACCACCCAATCATCTAGGCCCAGTGTTTTATTTATGTATTGAATTGTTACTTTTTTCCCGAAGACGCGTATAAGTTTTCTATATATCAAAGTAATTTATCTCTTCTTTGTATTCACTGACTTTGGATGATTTGGATTGCTGCTGCACGTATATTTTTATACCATGTATAACAGAAGAGAAGCTGAGTAATGTATTGGGTATGTTCTTAATTGAACCTATTCAGCAATCTATTATCTTCATTAAATTTTCATGCAATTAATACATTATGATTGGAAGTTCTGTTACCACAGCATTTTTTCAATCAATTACATTTTATATATAATGATTTTCCAAAAAATTGATTGTATGAATTCAATTTTTAGTATGTCATCATTTACTGTACTTATTACATTGAATATATTTTGAGAAGCTGGCTGCTTAATATTATGACGATCGTCACAGAGGATTGCAAACAAAATTTGCGTGTAAAACAACAATATTTCTAAAGAAGTTTTAGTATGCTTTATGTCGTTTCCTGTGTTGTTCCATAGTCTAGTAATTTCTAATAAGATTTTAGATCTATTATTTAGGTGTGTAGTACATTTGGTATAAAACATCCCGCTGTATAAACTTGGATTATACATTTTGTGAATGAACATATAGACGCTGATTGCCAATATGTGCTTATATAAAGCGGAAAATTTTATTAACTTTATGAGCTGTCTTTTGTGTGAGATGTTTTCTAAACTCCTATTCCCCCATTCTTTCTGAGAAATAGCTTTCCTTATGAATTAGCTTTGCAATCTCTGACAGAAATTTCTAGTCTGTTCTGAGTATCTTTTTCTCAATTTGAGAAAATAATTTTTCTAAATTATTCTCTATTTTTTATATATATATAAATGCAATAGGAAGTGAATAGTACGTACACAAAGATTTTCCTTATTGGTCCAGTGAATCGATGTAGCTTAGAACGTTTTATATCGACTTCTCTAATAATTGGCGCAGAGGAAATTCACTGGAGTTGAAGTAGCGAATGATTCAATATTATACACAATTCTAAGCTTACTCCATGCAAAATGGCTAATTTTAAATGAGCACTTATAGTCGATTAGAATCCGTACATTCCCTCATAAAGTACTATGCATTATATGTTTATGCCCAGGACATTTCACCATCAAATGTTGTCCACTCATAAAAAGAGGATCTAAAAGTTAATATTAAATTACCTGGATACGAAAACACTTAGAAAATGGCATAAAACTAATGCAAAAAAAAGTTATTTACAACAGCGGTTGCTTTACACATGCAGAACAAATTTTCATTGCAATTCTCGCTGACGATCACCATCACATTAAACAGCTCGCTTCTCAACATATAAAAAATGCAAAAGTAGAATAAATGATGGCATACTTATAGTTTAAATATCTGAAATCATTTTTGAAGCAAATCATTACGTAAAAAAAAAAACAATTGACTGAAAAAATGTTGTGGTAACAGAACTTCCAATCACTATTCATCAACTGAATGTAAGTTTGATAAATATAATAGATGACCGAATAGATCTCTTTAATAGATTCCCGTGCATTACTCTGCTTGTCATTTTTTTGTATAAATTGTAAAAATATACCTGAAGATAGTTACAGCAGCATGTGGATGCAAAGAACAGATGAACAAGGTGGAAGCATCGAAAACATGCCAAACTTTTATAAAGAAAATCACAAATCAATGTATAAATAAAACACTGTACTAAGATGATCGAATAGTTGGGCTGGGTGGTATAGGAAATATAGCCACCTCCACGACGCATGTCCAAGGTAGTTTTGAAAACAAGAGCTGTATTAAAAACAACAATTTGTTGTATGCCCCAATAGAATGGTAATGCTGTTTTCTTATTAAAAGTTGCCTGTTTTGCTCCAGCTATAGGGAATAAACATATTGTTTTATAGTTAAAATATGTTAAGCAGATAAATATAAATGTCTAAGCAACACTTTTAAATACTAACCAACTCTGTAGGAATTTTTTAATTTTTTTGAAAAAATGTCAAAAAATGACAAATTTTACCCAAAATTTCGATTTTTGGAGCAAAAGCGCAGACTTAAGCCATTTTTTTTCAGCGGTAAAATTTCACGCACTTAATGTACTAGTATAAAGGCAACTTTTGGCACTTACCCGTTTTTGATTTTCAAAAAAAAAAAAATTTCGCTCTACCCTATTGTACATATTTTTTTCCCCCCAATATGATTTTTAATGTAAAATGATGGAAGTGAAAAATAATTGTATATATGAATTATATAAAGGAAATTGTAAATCTATTGAAGTTGTTATGTATTGTAAAAGATATTTTGATTCAGTAATACAAAAATCATTAGATTTTAAAATAAATATGAGTCTTTAATTTAACAATTTGTGTAACATCAATAGTCACCAGACGTTTTCCCTTATAGCATTTTTATACAGAATTTATACTCATTTTTACATACCAGTAAAACTTCTCAGTTAATTTTCGAAAATTAATAATCAGCCACAGGACATAGCGAAGAAAAGGGAGTGATTGCTGGTTGATGCTAGCTTTAAAAATGTATTTTTATTTTTTCCAGACTAACTTTCTGATATTTTAAGATCAAAACAATTTCCCTGATTTTCAGGTTTGCCAGGAATACGAACCTTGTTATATATTGATTTATAAATTAAGAAATATCTAGATATTTAATTATCTTGTTGAATTCATCTTAAAAGTAAATAAATAGTTAAGTGTAAATATTATTCGCACTCAGAGGGTTCCGTACAGTAAAAATATTGATTATTTGCTCCTTGGGGACAAGTGACTGGTATGCATGTAACTTAAAATTCTCAGAATCCTTCACAGGGTTCATACAGAGTTGGGAAGAAAAAATCCAAGGAGTCAAAAATTTTTTTTTAAACTTGCCACTTTTGTTGTTATTTATGTGGCATGCACTTGCATACCAATTTTTAGCACCCCATTTGGAGAGAAGAACATTTCAAACAAATTTTTCTCTATTAGAATCTAATTATTGGTGCTGAAATTGCACAGAATTCACAACCTTGGTGATTTTGTAGGTTTAAATAAAAAAAAAATACACAATCAACTTTCCTAAGCAGTGACCAATGGCCATATACACAGAGATCAAGGTTAAGCTTGAAACACTTATATATATATCACATGCATCTTTAAAAAATTTTTCAAAGGTTTAAAAAAAAAAAAAAATGCTAATGCAACATGCATGAAAAAATATAAAAATTTCTGAGTTTATTTTTTTAGAGCAGCGATAAGGTAAAATGTCCTAAAAACGGCATCTAACAAATATTTAAAGCATTACCGATTTTCTAAAATAATTTAGAATGAGTTTTTCTTTCTTATTAAATCAAAAATATCTTGGATTTGGACAATTGATAAAGCTTTAAATATTTGTTTTACTTAAAGATGTCAGATTTAATAATTGTATTTTAGGTGTCGACTTTAGAGCTCTTTACCTTAATCACTTTCTTTGAAGGTGAATGTTGTCTATGACATACATACAAAAGTAACAAAAAAAAAAAAGCACTATTATTAATATCATCCCTGTTAGATACTAGTCCCCATTATCTATTCTTGAATACTTTAATTAAATTATGTACACATACATAAACAAAATATAGATCAAAAGATTTACAATAATCTGGGATAAAAGATTTTTCCGAGAGCAATATTGCTTGCGTGCAAAACCGCAATACAATTTAAGGAGTTTCTAAGGAGTATTTTGTTTATCTAAGTAGTTTTAAGTACTACTTGGGAATATTTTCATTTCTAAGTAGTTTCTAAGGAGTCTGTACGAACCCTGCTTCATTATTCACACCAGTTATTTTTTATTGTAATGTTTATTTATTTAATTGGAGTATTTTCGAAATTTAGATACAAAACATTTCCTGTTTTGAAAAACCAATGGTTTAAGATTAAAAATTAAGCAACCTGCTCTCATCGCGAAGGAATAACTATATTATTAAAAGAAAAATAGCTGCTGAAAGAATAACATTCTGTAAAAACCTATACAAAGTAGGGTTGGTTATAGCTGTATATACTAGAATATAAATGTGAGTATATACCACAGGAGTACAAATAGGTATGGATCCTAAGTAATATCAAATATTGCTATTCTGTATAACTCTTTTTTTTTTTTTTTAAATCTTATCCTTATCTATTTATAAGGAACTTTACTTTTTACTGAGAATAAAAGATAGTGCATATTTAAACTTCCTTTGGTATTTCATGAAACTAAATTCAATGTAGTAATAATCTTCTTTTTCCAGTGTAGCCAATGTAGCTACATAAAGCCCTTGTTCAATGTTTAAACTTGGCATTGTGCTAAATAAGCTTGTGTAGAAGGGAGCTCGCAAACTTTTAAATACACAAGAATCGTAATGAGAGACCCATTCAATGCAAATTAGTCACAAACCTTATAGTATTTATAAATTGTTCACATGCATAAGGAATTAAAAAAAATTAGACATTTTAATACCAAACATTTCATAGCATAGTAGTCGCTGTATCTGAAGTAAGGAATGTTTTGAATTAAATAAGGCAAAGGATACTTTAAAAAAATCTTGGTATTAAAATTGATATATTTTTTAAATTTCTTATGCATATGAACACTGATTTATTCGATTAATTCTAATTAAATAAGTATATTTGCAACAGTATGAAGTTTATTGCTTTTATACTGCTATTAGGTATTGCATTATACAAATATATTATTAAAAGTTGTTATTTAGGCTTTAAAAGCCGATGGTATGCACACTACCTCTGTCATTATTCATGTCCAAACCGTCCTTGTCTTTAAGGGTTAATATCTCGCCTAATTACCAATGAAGTTTTTTCAAAAAGCATTTAACAATGCTTTTAATGCTTCTGCTACGATAGGTATGTCCAACACTCCTCAACACCTTTGCTTAATATCCACAGATTAGAAATTTGTGTGTAACAGAAAAATGTGCTTTTCTCAAAAACTATGTGATCTAGAGTAACCGCAATAGTTTCCCTGCAAGGTTTAAAATAGATGCATTTTGTCCCGTATTATTTCTTGTGTGTCAAGAAATGTGCACATGATATGGCTTGAATTAATTTAATTTTTTCTGTAAATTTTTCCATACTATTTTCTGGCAAATTCCATAGTCATGGGCGGCAACTCTCATAGACTTTGAAGAAAACTCTCTACTGCTTCTTCTAAGACACTTGGTCAGCTGCTTTTTTTTTTTCACAAATACTTGTTTCTTCAAATTGATAAAACCATCACAGAATGCTCTTGTTGGTTTCTGTTTCTTTTTCATGGTGATTTTTAAATGCATGTTGCACCGAAATTACTGAAGAAACCCATGCATACTCTGATATGCAAAACTCTTCTGTCATTGTCGCCTTTTTTGGATTTCAATCCCAGCGATCAATGAATGTGCTACTATCTGTTGATCAATGGTGGGGAAACTTGGTATCTTACTCTTTAAATTCACGTATCACTTATTGTAATGTGTAGTAGTTTTGAAAATGATTTTTTTTAAATTGTGTCCATCATTTATACTCACCCTGCATTGTCCTTGGGTAGAGATAAAAAATAAAATAAAATAGTGTAAATATATCCGAGGCTATTAAAATTCAGAACATTATATAAATACTTCATGCCTGTTTGTGTTCCAGGGAAACCCCGGAATTCCGGGGATTTTACTAAAAGTGACCCGGAAATTCCGGAGTTAATTACAACAAATCGGCATGCTTTTTTTTTACTTTTCTATGAAGCTTTCCTTTCATCTGGACGTTAGTAGCTGGGAAGCTTGATTCTAAAATAACAAATCGCCCTTTAGTTTAAAAAATGGCGCCCCTCTTGCTCCTCATTAAAAATCTAGCGCCCCTCTTGCCTCTCATTAAAAAAAAATAGCACCCTTCTTTCCCCTAATTTGAAAAAACGCCCTTACTGCTGTTGCGTCCGAACTGAATGCGCGCCTGCTAGTTGTCTTCTCATTCATACATTTAAGACAGCGCGTTCTCAAAGCGTGCATTGCGGTAGACAAGTCTTTGACAGGTCGTTTTTTTTTTTTTTTATAAGAGTTTCTTCCGAAATTTCCAAGAACTAAAAACATTCTGTTCTTTTTTTTTTATATCATGGATCAGAAAATTGAGGCATAAAAAGTATCGGGAATTTCAACAAATGATTGCCGAAAATTTTCGTCAATCGATCACACACACGCACACAAAAGAAAAAAAAAAGAAATGAAAGAAAAAAAACGTGAATTTCATCAAGGAATCATGGGGGAAAGCGTATTTCGTTTTAGAATTGCAAGAAAAACGCTAACTTCGACAAAGGATCGCCGAAAAAGCGATAATTTCATCAAAATACAGCAGACAAAAGTGTGAATTTTGAAGAATCGGAAAAAAAATTCGAAGTACGTTAACAGGGTTCATACTCATCAGGGGAATATGGGATTCCTGGGAAAATCAGGGGATGAATTTTAGGGCTTAAAAATCAGGGGAATCTCAGGGGATAATACAAAAAATTTCCCAAACCTGGGAAAACCTGTCAAAATGAAAGTCTATTCTGGGAAATTGGGGGCAATTGTTACTGTTTGTGTGCTTTATTATCATATGTAATATCAAAATATCATTAATTGTTGGTATGGAAAGATTGTATATCCTGGAAAATATATCAGGGGATTCTCAGGGGATTTTTTCTAGAAAAATCAGTATGAACCCTGGTTAAGGAGCCATCGGAAGGATGCCAATTTTGTCAGAGTATCGGGTGTAAAATAGAAATTTTGTTAGAGAGCCACGGGAAAACGCGAATTTTGTGAAATGACAACGGACAAAAGACTAATTTCGTCAAATGACCTAAAAAAAATGCTATTTTTCAAAAGGCCATTGAAGAAACGCGAATTTTATCTAAGTATAGAGACAAAAAGCGCGAATTTCATCAAAATGCCTCGTAAAAATGCAAATTTTATATCAAAGGGCTGTGGAAGAAACTTTTTTTTCGCGACTCTGCGAAATTCACGTTTTTTTTTTCATCGTAATCCCTGAACGAAATTCGTATCTTTTCACGATTCTCTGTCAGAATTTGTTTATTACATGCGATTCTATAACAAAATTTGCATTCAACCCCCCCCCCCCCCCAATAATTTGTCAAAATTTGCGATACGTTTTATATTCGAATTTTCGGAGTTTTGACCGATTTTTTTAATTTCCGAAATGACTGATTCAATTTTTCTTGATTTTGTGAAAAATCTGATTAGAATCACAGAAGTGAAAAAATATGAAATTCACAGCAAATTTTCTGAAAGGTTACAACAGAAGTGGGAGAAAGGGGGGAGCAATTCCATTCCTGGTACAAAGTTATGTGCTTTTTTTTTTTGCGTCCCTATTTTGAAATTTGCGTCTTTTTGCGATCGTTTGACGAAATTTACCATTTTTTCGCGATCTTTTAACAAAACTTGCCGTTTTTTACGATCTTTTTACAAAATTTGCTGTTTTTTGCGATCTTTTAATAAAATTTGTCGTTTTTCTTGACTTTTTAGAAAATTTGCCGGGTTTTTTTTTACAATCTTTTTACAAAATTTGTCTTTTTTCATGATCTTTTAACAAAATTTTCTGTTTTTTACGATCTAAGAATTTGTCGTTTTTTATGATTTTTTAACAAAAATTGCCATTTTTTTCGCGATCTTTTAGCAAAATGTGCCGTTTTTTCGCGATCTTTTAGCAAAATGTGCAGTTTTTTCGCGATCTATTAGTAAAATATGCCGTTTTTCGCGATCTTTTAATAAAATTTGCCGTTTTTTCGTGATCTTTTAACAAAATTTGTCGTTTTTTCGCGATCTTTTAACTAAATTCTTTTTTGGTGGATAGGAATAAATGTGCAAGGGGTGAAAGAAGGTAACATTTTTTGATGATTTTATAGTTTATAAATATTATAGGAGTAAAATCCACAAAAGAATAAAATATTTGAAAGTTAAAAGCAATTCTAAGTAATGGCTCATGGGATACTTATGAAGTTAATCGGTGATTATGATTTATATACTATTATAACTTATTTAAAAAAATGAAGATTTCTTTTTTCAGGGGATTTAATCAAGTGTTACAAACAGGCATGATACTTTATGTTTGTCTCAAAATTGTTAGTTTAAAAACATATTACAACTTTCATAACAAATTTATGAAAATGATAGAGAAGGATGCCTGTTAATGTATTATGTACATTTGGATAAAAAAAAAAAATAATAATACAATAGGCTCTTTTAAATATAAATGCACCTATTTTTTTTTTTTTTTTTTTTTTTTTTTTAGATATAAACAATGTTACAATGATGTAAACAATATTTACAAGATATAAACAATGTTATGTCAGATATAAACAACTACAGTTAAGTTGTAGGAACAAAATTCCAAAATAGTACTGAATTCAGAGCAGAGATCATAACTGTAAAAAAAAAAAAAAAATCATACTTTTTTGGCTATTACGGATGATAAATTACTAAATAAAATTACTGTTTTGCAAATTATTGTATAAATTGGAAAAAATTGCCATATTGTAAGTCCTGCACAATATTCGCAAGCGTTAAACAGTAACCAAATTGTTTATTTTTCTTCTATTCATTTCACCCTTTTTTTTTTTTTTTTTTTGTCAATGTTTTATTTTAATATTAATTCTAGTTAATATGATACATGATACATTGTTTTTATGAAAAATTTGTTTATGAAGAAAATATGAATTTAGTTCAAAAAAGAAAATAAAAAGATGCTATATATATTAACAACAAACACAATCTCTTTTCAAAGGCATTTTTTAATCATTCAAGTTTTTTTTAAAACCAGGATAAACATTGCATAAAATTTCAATAAGATAAAACTATAGCATAACTGCAGCTTTCATACAATATCTGCAACTGTAATTATTGAAATTCTATTGTCTATGTTAAAATTTTTTGCATTTATTTCAATTTTAATCTGTAATGATTTTTATTTTTTTGTGATTTTCAGGGTGATCTTGGTCATAAATATCCTATGTTAAAATTTCCTGATATTTCTAAGTTAGACTCAAATTTCTATGTTAGCTTTAAAATAAAGAAATTTTCAGGGTTTTTTTTTTTTTTTTTTTTTTTTTTTTTTTTTTAATTAGTTTAATATACACACAAATTTTTGGATAGTTAATCAAAAATTACTATTACGACATTACTACTTTTTAGAACTTATGTATTATGTTACTGTACAATGTAAGAATACTTTTATATCAAAATGACATTTAGTTAAGAACTGAATGAAAAATTACTGCACATCATGGTAATGACTATAGAGACAACATTTTAGGATTGTTTATTATTCTGTTAACTGCTTTCCACATATAAAGAATTCACAATCACAATAAAAATCAATTTTGTAAAAAAAAAAAAATTCTGTAGAAGATGCATAAAATCTGTTTTATTCAATCAAACAGTAAATCAAGTCTGTTTTCATTGTCCATTGTTGGAAATTGACTTATGAAAACACTAACAAAAACTTCTATAATATTCATTAAAAAATGAATGAAATTTCATACATTATACATACTATGTACAACAAATATTTTAGAAAAATAAAATTTCATACATATTAGTAAATTAAAACATAGTTAAAAATTAGATTTTAGTAACAAAAACATGGAAATGAAATTATGAAATACCACATTTAATTGAAATTAATAGTTAGCAAAGCCGCCTTTATTCTAAATACATTGATAAAAGATTTTGAATATATTTTTGATCAATTAATTTCCAGTTTTGACAGATTGAAACTTTCAATTCTGCAAGTGATGTGCACTTCATAAAATTTGCATAAACCATACAAACTACTGTCACATTCGAACACCCAAAAGCTTTTGATGGGGTTTGGATCAAGACTAAATGGCGGATGATCTAAAAGAACTATATTCTGTTCGTCAAACCAATTTTTCATTGCATTTGAAATGTGAATAGTACTTGCATTATCTAGTATGAAAATGTAATCAAAATTATAATATTGTGATGTTTTCATACTTTTGGGCCCAGAAACAGATTTTTTTTTTTTTTTTGACAGTCTGCAACACAAGTAGAAACTTTAAAAGCAGTCAGCAGAACTTAAGGTCTAATGCCCTCTTTCCAGACAGTTGCATCGTGTTGTATGCACTTAAACCTACCAAGTATATGTGATTAACATAAAAGGAAACTACTTTTAAAAATAAGTTACTTTTACCCTCAGAATTTTTAACACCATCATGCATTGTTTGAAAAGGGGAGAAAATCCACTCTCAGCACTTTTTTTTTTCACCCAATTCACAAAATTTGTGGTTTTTCGTGATCTTTTAATGAAATTTGCCATTTCTTCACGATATTTTTACGAAACTTGCCGTTTTTTCATAATCTTTTGGCGATTTTTTTTTTTTGTGATCTTTTGATGAAATGTGCAATTTTTTGATGAAATTTGTGGTTTTCTTGCAATTTTTCGATACATTTTCCAGATTTTTGTGATCTTTTGACAAAATTTGCCTTTTTTAAAATCTTTTGATAAAATTTGTCTTTTTGTGATCTTCTGCCAAAATTTGCCAGGTTTTTAAAAATCTTTTAATGAAATTTGCCTTTTTTTTGTGATTTTTTGACGAAATTTACATTTTTTTCATGATACCTGGTCAAAATTTGCAATCTTTTCATGCATTTAGTGGGTCTTTTTTTTTCCAATCTTTTGACGAAATTGTCATTTTTTCATAATCTACAGATGAAATTATTCATTTTCTCATGATCTTTGAACAAAATTTGACTTTTTTCAGGATCTTTAGTCAAAATTTGCCATTTTTTCGAGATCTTTCTAACAAATTTGGCCATTTTTTCGAGATCCTTCTAATGAAATTTGCAGTTTTTTTTTGACAAAATTTGCTTTTATTTTATTTATTTATTTTTTTACATTGTGACAAAATTTGCATTTTTTGCAATCTTTAACGAATTTCGCATTTTTTGTAATTATTGGACAAAAATTTTAGTTTTCTCACAATCTTTTGACGAAATGCACCGTTTTCTCACAATCTGTTTACAAAATTTGCTGCTTTTTTTCGGGATCTCTTGTCAAAATTTACCATTTTTACATGATCTTTTGACAAAACTCGCGTCTTTCCCAAAATCTATGGCGAAACTGGTGATTTTTCTTCAAACGATTGTCGAAATTGATTTTTTTTAGAACATTTGTCAAAATTCGTGATACATTTTATGTTCGAATTTTCAATTTTTTTTTAGAAATGATGGCCTTTATTTATCAGACAATTCACACACAGAATCGTCCCTGATTTTTAGTTTAATGTTAATCGGAGCTTCGTCAATCGCATGTGGTGAGGATCATATTACAATGGCATATGGCAAATAATTTCTAACTGATTTTCCCCCCTAAATTTTAACAGTTGAAAAAAAGTCTGCAGATGTTCTAAAGAATCTGCGACGTGTGTTGCAGCATTGTGCCGATTCTGTGCCTGGGCTTTCAGGTGCAGGAAAGCACAATGCAGGGCTGCCAGCAACTTTGGTACAAAATAGTAGAGACTTAGGGACCTAATGATTAAAAATTAGGGACCAAAAGTCTGAAATAGGGACCTTTTAGGGACCTGAAAAATAAACATAATATTTATACAAATCAAATACAATTTTTAACATTATAAAATCCAATTTTTTTAAAACTTTTATGTAATCAAATATAATATTTACAAATTTCTTAAATTAACCTTCTTTAGATTTGTTACTCATAAAATTTGTAATTAAATTATTTTTTCTAATTTATAACACTAGACAAGCTATCAGCTTTATCCTTTTTTACTTTCAGTTCCTTGTTAGCTGTTATACCAGCTGCAATCAAATTTTAACCACTTTAGCTTCAGTTAAATTTCCTTTTTCTAAAGCAATTTTTAACCTTTCATTGCCTTCATCGATCAATCTGTCTAATACAGTTACTTCTACATTCACATTTTTGTTTAAATCTTCCAACTTTTTTTCAAGAACTACAATTGTACTTTTATCTTTTTCAGCTTCTTTTTTTTTCTGATTTCTTCCTCTTCTGTAGCTTTTCCCACTTCAAGTTGTATTTTCCTTTTTCTCTCTTTTCATTTTCTAGGTAACTTTGATAATTTTGATATGCAATATTAACCTTTTTTATCATTTTACTAGTTACTGGTATTAGAGCTGCATGGTTTTCATAATGATGTCTTAAAGCATCTGCTATGTTTAGCCTAGCATTTAGCATCCGTTCTTTCATAGAGGCCCAGTCTTCGGAAAGAATTTGATGTGAAAGCGAAAATCCTCGTTTTACGTCTGTACTGCCATGGTACAAACTGAAGCTACTCTTCAAAATAAAGAGAGAGATTTGGATATTTTAATACTCCATTTTCCTCTTTTGCGTTAATAGAAGTAGCCCAAAATGAATTAATCCTATTTACTTCAGATTCTTCTTGACTGAGCTTGCAAATTTTCTATTCATCTAAGAGGGCATCAATTTCAATGTTTATAGGCAATTTTGTGCTAGTTTAGCAATATTTTTTAACTTTTTGGAGTACTTTTGAATTCTGGGTTTAAGCAACTGAGATATTTCAAATTTTAATTTTACAATATATCCTTATTCTAAAAGATATTTACAAGAAGCTATATAATGACGTTGCACATCACTTAAAACAACCTTTATCTTTTTCAAATAATTGCAAAAACTCTTTTTGCAATTCTTCATTAAAAACAATATCTCTTCGAGAGATTGAACTTTCACTATCAAAGGGATCTTGACTGACATCATTCTTGAAAGATTTAATGGCTGACTGTTTGCAAATACGCACTGAAACTTTAATGATAAGGCATTTTATTTCATCATACACTAAGTGGATCAGAGGATCTTCCCTTTGGAAAAATGCAGTACAACAATAAACAGTGTAACTGACATTTCATTGTTTTCTCCTTCAAATATACAACAATTTTTTTTTTTTTTTTTGTAGCTGACTGTATTTAGTGTCCTTCGTTCTTTTCTAGATGGAATATATTTTAAGAAATATGGAGACAATTCCATTGTTCTAACAACCAATTTGCTGCAGGTTCCAGAGTTAACCATCTGCTTGGCACATGTTTCGTAAATCTATGTGCAGGAACACCTAGTTTTTCCTGTATAAAACTAAAATCTTCCCACCTGGACGGCCAGTCATTATAATAATTATATACTAAAATAATAAAATCAGATGCATCACATCCATCAGGCCTAGAAGTGACTTTTTTCAAAAATATTATAGGAAATATAGAAATTTTTTTGAAGAAAATATAGGAATTTTATAGGAAATTTCATTTATATGTAAATATACTGACACAAGTTTTAATACATTAACATATGTATCAACACAGACATCAATATTGTAAAAACTATAACATAAGTAAACTATTTAAAGTTCATTCCTGACTATTTCAGAAACTTTTAGCACACTTTAGGATTAAAATACTGGTTTCAGGAATAGTACACTTTTTGTTTTTTCCAGCAATATTTAACACTTATTACAATTATTTTCAGAATCATCATCACTTATATAATTTGCATTTACGAATACAAACATAATTGAAATAAAGGTTATAAATGATTTTTTTGTAATAAATTTAAATGAAATGAGTTTCTATAGCAAAAGAAATTCAAAATTCTAAAAAACCCGCTCCACCAGTGGCCGAGAGGTATGACCTCTCAACTGGTAGACGGCAGGTGCTGGGTTCGAATCCAATTGCGGCCGCTGGCCTAACCGTTTGGAGTTTTCGTGGTTTTCTTCGAACCTTGCGTAAATACGGGTTAGGTACCCTTAGAAAGACCCCCCACGAAGGGCATTCCCCCTGGTCCTATATCCCTATTGTAGATAATCGGACGACAAAAATAAACCAAACCTCTAAAAACCCTGAAATTCATGGCAAATTTTATGAAAAGTTACAGCAAATAGGGAGAGAGGAAATCCTTCCCTACATTAATTATACATTTTTTCAACGGCATTACAAGGTTTTTTTTTTGTAATGCTTTGATGGAATTTGCATTTTTCCTTCAATAATTAAGGTAAAATACCACATTTCTCATGATCTTTTAATACAAAAGTTTTTAAAAACTTTTTATTTTAAATTCTTTGATAAAATTTGAATTTTTTCCACAATCTTTAGACAAAAATAGTGTTTTTTTCTGCTATCTTTAAACAAAAATTGGGTTCTTTTCGCAATCCTTAGATAAAAATTGCGATCTTTAGATGAAAATCCCATTTTTCTCGCGATCTTTTGACGAAATCGCCTTTACCTGGCGATCTTTTGATGAAAATTGCATTTACCTCAAGATATTTTGACGAAATTTGCGTTTTCCTTGCAATTTTTTGGCAAAATTCGCGTTTTCTTGCGATTTTAAGACGAAAATAGCATTTTTCTAACAATCTTTTGATAAATATCGTATTTTTCTCGCGATCTTTTGACAATAAACACGTTTTCTTGAAATTTTTGAACAAAATTGGGGTTTTTTCATGGCTTTTTGATGAAAAATGAGTTTTTCTTACAATCTTTAGACAAAAGTAGTGTTTTTTTTTTTGGATTCTTTGTACGAAAACTGCAGTTTTCTTGTGATGTTTCGACAAGAATCGTGTTTTTCTCTCAATCTTTTGATAAAAATCCCGTTTCTTTTCAATCTTAAGATGAAAATCGCAGTTTTTCCCGGTCATTTGGCGAAAATTTCCCTATGAAAATAGCATTTACTCACGATCCCTAGACGAAAATCGCATTATTCTAGCGATCTTTTGATAAAAATCAAATTTTTCCCACGAACTTTTGCCAATAAAGGCATTTTCTTGAGATTTTTTTAAACAAAATTGCAGGTTTTTTTCAAGACTCTTTGACTAAAATTGCAGGGTTTTTTCACTACAATTTTTTCATTTCTTCCACTATGATCAGTTATGTGCTATCATCTACAATATTAAATTTTTAAAAAAAGTAAATTTTCTTGATAAATTTTGGTAAAATGTAAGGAAAAAATTAACTTATACACATTATAGGTAAAAAAGGGACTTTTAGGGACCTCTTAGTGAAAATAGGGACTTTTAGGGACCAAGTTAAAAAATAGGGACCTTTTAGGGAAATAGGGACCAACTGGCAGCCCTGACAATGGTAAACCTACGAGTCAATTGCTAAAATTAGGTTTTTAGGTGTTTTCTACTGAGATATAACTCAGCAGACCGATTGCGTTTCAATATGCAAATTGAAATTTAACTGATGCTGTTTTTTCATCTGTAAACTCAATAAGGTGATTATCTGTGCTGTTGACTCCCGGTCTAAGAGACATTTCACCCTTTTAACAATGAAAAAACTGGTTTGAACATTAGAATTTGTTTCATGTCTTACACTTTTGTCACCTTTTCAGCTCAGTGTGCAATATGCCTTAAATTTTAAATTTACACAAATTTGTCTTTTCAAAATAAGTTTTTTTTCAGAATGTCATTTCTATTTGATTTCTGCCACTGTACATTTCTGCTAATTTTCATGCACTTACACCTTTTTTGGAGTGTTAAATAACTTTCAAGTTCTTACAATTAAAATTTTTATCTTTGAACTCATTCTAATGAAAACTCAACTACTGAAAAATACATGCTACACATGGATATGAAATATTATCACACATTTCACAAAAAATACAAATTAACTACAATGCTTGTTCATATTTAAACATCGTCATCCCTCCATCCTGTTCTCACTACACCTATTTACATATGGAATTTTGCTAAGCAACCACTAGAAATTAGTAGAGAAATTGTAAGGACACAATTTTTCTACTAATTTTTAGGAGGTGGAATAAGAAAATCCACCTCCACTTTCTTTGTAATCTTAGTTGTGGCTAAAATATAACACTTAAAAAAAAAAAAAAAAAAAAAAGCTGTGGGGATGACCATTGTTGGAGGTTTAATGTAATGTTATTTCTTTGGAGGTTATGGTTATTCAGGTTGAACATTGTTGGAGGTTTTATGGTACACTAAACATACATGTTACTTTTCCACGGGAACATTGAATTCCACTTTTTCGGCAATGAATTTTATCATTTCTGGGATCGATGCAAATATGCATTAAGATTTGTTAGCATTCGGCAGGGGGGGGGGGGGGTAAATACAATAAAAACACAAGTACTAACTGTAACAAATTGAGAAAATTTCTTCAAAGGACTGCAGGAAAAAAAAATTCTCCAAAGGATCGCAAAAAACCTATAAATTAAAAAAAGTATTTCCTTCAAAGGATCGCGGAAGGTCACTATTTTTGTAGGATTTCAGAAAAAGCACGATTTTGGTCAAAGGATTACGGAAAAAGATGCAGCTTTTCTTAGAGGATTACGAAAAATACTTGAATTTTGTAAGATAATCACGAAAAATACTCTTTTTTGTTGAAAGATCGTGGAAAATACTCGAATTTTCTCGAAAGACCGAAGAAATGTTCCAATTTTATCGAAAGATTGAGGAAAATGCGCAGATTTTGTCAAAAGATCGGGGGAAATATGCGAAATTTCACAAATTTTTCCGAAAGATCGAAAAAAATGTTTTAACTTTCCCAAAAAATCAAGGAAAATACGAGGATTTTGTCATAAAATTGCAGAAAATATGCAAATTTTGCCAAAAAATCTTCTTTACTAAAATTCGTTTAGTCATTCATTAATTTGCATATCAAATGTATGGTGCACGTTATGTACGAGATTTTAAAAAATCACCATTTTTTCTTTTAAAGTAGGGGTGCGCATTATACACGCATGCATGGTATGCATTTTAAAATATTTTGTCTAAGAAAATTCAGATTTATTCAATGACCAGTCCATACTTCACATCTATTGTCATACCATATAACAGCACATTTTTGCATCTACACAATTGCCACTCTAATCTTGGAAAAAAAAAAAAAAAAAAATTCCCTGTACTGCAACGCTTTTATTCTATGTTGAGCGCAAAAATAAGCGTGAAGCCGCCAAGAAGTCGGTTAAAACTCAGTTTACCCAAATGGGTGAATTTATTTGGATATAGTAGCAAAAAATTCCCTGTGTTTTCCAGATTTTTTAAAAATTACCTGGATTTTTCCTGTTTTGGGAGGGGATTTTAAAATTCCGTGTTTTCCCGGTTTTCCAGGTGGCGTGGCAACCCTGATCTATAAAATGATTTTAATGTAATTTTATTAAAAATATATATTGAATGGTACTTAATAATTATAATAATATTTTATTACTATTTGATATGAATGTTCATTGCAGTTAGTACAATCTATAGTAAATTAGATTATGACAGATATTGTTCTTCTTTTTACTGTTGTATTTTTAAATTTTTCCTAAGAAATGGTCTTTTAAATAAATTTAATAAATGTAATTGTGAATAAAAATAACAACAAGGAAAAATCAATCTAGAAAGGTATGTTGCACTTGCATTTTAAATTGAAGGAAAATTGAAAATGACGGATTTTTGACAGAATAAACTGGTAAAAGCATTTTTTTTTTTTAAACCGCTGTTATGTTAAAAACCAGTTTTTGACTTCAAAAACACAACCTTGTGCCATGCAAAGGTAACTTTCGTAATGACTTTGAGATTTTCTTTCAAAATTATTGGAAAGAATTTTAGAGGTTGCCTTAAAATTAAAATAGTTGCAAAGTCACTTCACAACATATCCAGTTTACAAATAAATCCTTCAGACATAAACTTTATGCTTGTTTGCGATAACATTGTACTTGCATGCAGAATGTTTTCCAAATGTATATTAGCCAAAAATTTTTCAAAATGAAATAACATTATATTAAAAACAGTTTATTTTCTTAAATATACACACTGAATCGTAAAAAAATGAAAAGAAATATATAAAGGTAAAAAAATACAGGTAGAAACATTCTTTGTACTTGAGAGTTTAGGAATTTCAAATGAAAGTTATTCTGGTACGGGCTTGATTAACTTGCCAAATGTCCAATTCCTCATATTCTTCAATAGCTTCTTCAAACTGATCTGGGTTGAATCCTTTAGCAACGCACCGTTCCAAAGCATCAGCCATTTTGATGGTCCTGCTATTTGTTTCAGCCATGATATCTCGTATAACACCAAATATCTGATCAGTGGCAGTTTGAACTCTGAAACAGAAAGAGAAGTCAGTATTAGCAAACAGTCTTATATTCAAAGAATAAATTGCTCTACACAGTGAAAAATTGATACTGTGAAAATCTTTTGATTTCTAATAATAAACATTTGGATGTAGTTTGATAAATGTAATATTCTTTTCCATAGCTATTCAAACAATAAATTTCAAATACTTCTTGGGATTTTGTTTTTTGAGTAAGAATTTGAAGTCAACATTTTTGGTCATTAGGTTCAGCAGATAGCAGGGGGAAAAAATAAGATGACTGTTATTAAAGTGCTATACCTAGCACCCAATCTTTGAATGCTCTCTAATTCAACTTCATATTTTAATTTTAATTCTTCAAGATAATCTCTCCAATCAAGAGAAATTTCTTTACAGCTTGAGCAAAATCTTAAAGATCACAGCGTTATGTTATTAACTGTGTTAAAAAATCTGCATTTTAAAAAAAGTTAAAATATTTTATGCTAAATATTGAATAATTGTAACCTATTTTATCTTTGGTCAATTCACATGTTTGAAGCTTTTCTTTAGAGCAATAGATATTTCATCAATGCATACTGATTTTAATCTCATACTTAAAGCCAATCTATATATAAGCCAAGTATACAACTTTTCAGTGAAAAAACATGTAAAATTGGAAACCCATATGTAAGCCAATTTTTAAAAATGTTGGTGAAAAACTATATCGAACAAAAACTTAGCACACTTTTGTACTTAGATAATAAGGAAAAATGTGATAAAATTCATGGACTTTATTTTTTCAAGCAATAGGTGAAATTCACGATTTTTTTTCTAATTGGTAAATGCAGTTTTATAATTCACCAGTCGAACAAAAATCAAATCAAAAATTAATTTTTACCTTCCACCATGTTGTCTCTGCTGTACCAAGGATGTTTTTGACATATCTAATAATCTTATAGCTTCATCTACATCTTGTTTTACCACAACATCCCTCAGATTTAACCGGCACTGCAAAAAAGGGAAAATTTCGGTGTTAATAAAGTAATAATTATACTTCAAAATATCCACAAACATATTGATGAATAAAATAACAGTTTTACATAATTACTAAACTTCTTTATATTGTGTAGCAACAAGAAGATACCCAAATATTAAGTAAGAATAACAACACTCATTTACTTTTTACAAAGCTAAATTAAAAAAAAAAAAAAATCTGTTATACAAATGACAAAGTTTGAATTCCGATCTAAAATTTCTGAATTTAACAGTTAAATTTCATTGAACAAAAAATACATCATAAAGGACAAATGTTTCTGAGCATAACTTTGATGTCATTTTGACTGCAACACCAAATGATTAAATTTAACTACCTTTTTTATTATTACACTGTTGAATAGTGTTTAAAAAACATACTTTTAAAGGCATCATTATTTATTAAATTTTTATTGCTTTTAAAATAATTTTCAGGCTTGATTTTTTTTAATGTACATCTATTGTATGAAAAGGTTATGCAAGATAAATCCATATAAACTTAAATTAATATAAATAGTTCAGTATTTTTATCGAGTATATATAAACAAAATTAAAACATTCATCAATCAAAAATAAATAAGTAAAATACAAATTTAGATATGTGATCAAACTACAAACTTAAGCCACTAAAGTGAACAGAATAAAATAAAACTGATTGCGATTTTTGCTTTCAATAGTGATTTGTGTTGATTTCTTCAGCTGTTAAATCCTAATGAAAAGCCAATACAAAACTATTCTTTTAATAAATTTCAAAACTTTAATAAACTAATTACTATTTTTTACATATAAATTCGATTAAAAAAAAGGATTAAATGAAAAATTTTATATTGTATATTCTGAGAATATCCTTTTGTATTTTCAATATTTATTATTAACTGTTCAGATGTAAACGGTAAAGTTCAGTTACAATAAAAATATACAATATATGTACAAACATTTTTAATGGTGTCAACCTAACTTTTACATAAATTCTTACGTGATGTAAAGAAATAACCTCCTCAGTCCTGAGACAAATTTTACTTCTCATTGCAAAATGCAGTTTAAAATTATTATAAGATTTTTTTCAAACATGCATTAGTTTGTATATCGATGCTTCTAACATGCACACATCTATTAAAAAAAGTAGTAATTTTTACAATTCTAGAAGAAATTAAAATAATTTAAAGGGTGATTTTTAGTGTTGCCTCCAGGCGACATCAGGACTGAGGAGGTTAATGAATGTTCAATACCATAATTTATCTTAAAAGGGTCATTCCACGTGAAATCAACCAATTTAACCCGTCAGTAGTCGCGTGTCGGTCTTTTTGCCGCCCGTATAACTTATCTTATCCTAACTTGTATCACATTACAAATACAACGGAGATCTACCATGTAGCTGACTTCGGAGGTTTCTTGACCACCTTAGTGAAGTAACAGGACACCTCTGTTTTTCTTTCAGGTACATTTTTAGAAACAAAGTTAAAATTGGCGAAAAAGTTTACGTAACTATCACTAATGTCAGTTCATTTTTACTTTTTCCAATTACTCCAGATCTCATGAATAAAATGCATAATTTAAGAAAACTGCAAAATTTATATCTTCATTCAAATGTTATTTTCGCATATTAGGTGAAAATAATTTTTATTTTACATATTTGGTATGCGGGAGGGGCAGCGGCGAAAAGACCGAGCGCGACTAATGACGTTGTAAAAAAAGCCGCGACTGCTCGCGGGTTAAGGAAAACTTGTTGCATCATAGTCACAGATTTTTTTTTTCATTTTTATCACAGACAGACATAGTACTGAAACCCTCAAATCTGAAATTTAAAAGTAATTTTCACAATATTGGCCGAGATATGGCCATTTGAAAACTGGCCATTTTTACAAAATGGCGGCCATCTTGGAATTGTATCACTGTCTAAATATGGCCATAGCTTGACAACTAATGGCTCAAAGTTTATATATCTGGTACCAATTTGAAGCTATTTGTACAAAGAATGCATATTGCACATCAAAACAATAATACATTTTTATTTCTTTACTTTTTATTGTGTGCAAAGTGAAAATTTCACCCCAAAAAAGGGCAGATTGTAATGGCTCATAAAAAAATGAATCATCATGAATTTTTCTGAAACTTGGTAAAAACATTGCTCCATCCGTGTGCTTTAAATAAAATAAAAATTGGAAAGGTAAAATTTGTTGTTTTAAAATAAATGGTTTTTTACACATAAGGTGTCATTAACCAAATAATTATCATTTTAGAATCTGTAAGCATTCCTGATTAAAAAAATAATGGTTAAAATAAAATTTTCTAACATCTAAATTAATGTAAAAGTATATTCAAAACCTCATTTGTACTAATTTTGTAGGAATCTGCCCCCCAGCCCCCCCCCCCCCCCCAAAAAAAAAATTGACAATTGAAAAAATTTTACACTGAAAAAGATAAGAAAATAATTAAGGAATATAATGTTTAATTATAAAATACCTATAAATGCAATGCATACATATGGTGATTTACTTCACATATAGGGGCGAGTGGGGTGGAATGAAACAATAGGTTTTTCTCTTTATGTATCATTCTAAATATTTCATCAATCACATATTAGATAAAGTAATGGTACTGCAATCTTCAGTTGAAAAAAGTAGCTAATTTACATAAGCTTGCAATTATATGAAGAAAAAGATTATTTCAAGTCTTCAGCGTCCGTGTAAAGATGGTGTATTAAATGCATTTGATCTCTATAATTTTGCAAAAGAATCTGTTAAAAGAATTGAAAGTTTTTTTATAACAAAATTTGAAATTGAAACCGCAAACAGTCAATTAGCAGATAGGTATGCAAAAGCAGATACAATCATAGAAACAAGACTGAGTCACTGCTTTGTACCAATCAATGATTGCCAAATGCTGGTTTCCAGGGTTTCAGACATTTCATCAACAAAATTTATTGCTTCTTTGGGAATCAATGAAATTGTCAGACCATTGATATTTAAAAGTGAACAATATGTTGCATGTGTATATGGGATAAATTGGTGGATTGGGAAAATTTTAGATTACTGTGAAGAAATTACCGACTATAAAATTATGTTCATGTATCCTCATGGCGCTAATTCTTCATATTCATGGCCAAAATCCTCAGATGTTTGTTTGATTCTGTAAGAACAAATAATAAAAGAAGTGTCTATTCCTGTAACTGCTACAGGAAGAACATATACTGTTGCACCAGAGGAAACTCGAACAATTCAAGCATTATTTTTAAACTTTAAAACTGACTAAATCCTTTTTAGCTTAAATCTGAAGAAAAAAACTATTATATTATAAAGTTATATGCATGTAAGTAAATATTTTGTTCTTATTTTGTCTAGATTTGTTCCATGTGTACGTTTAAACTTTGACTTATTTCTCATGATATTCAATGTTTTGCCCTGGATTTGTATTATATTATTGTTATTATTTATTTATTTTTTTTTTTTTGTCTCATCGTATCTAGATTTTTGTTCATATAAATTTTAACTCAGTGTGAACAAAAAATAACAAATGTCAACTCAATTAACTCATTTATATATATTTATTTTATTTAAATTACACAATTGAATAATTCAACTCTGTAATTTACAGCTAGTATTTCTTCAACATTTCTGGAGAAAATATTATGTGCCTTTTTTTTTTCATGTATTCTATAGTAAGGTATTTAAAATATTTATGTAAATATGTTTTGTGAATTATATTATCATATTTTGAATGAAATGAAATAAAAAGTACTGTAAAAATGAATATTTAGTGTAAATAACTGCAAATTGATATTTCTTTATTGAATTATATAATATACACACAATACTTTAATTAGATGCTAGAAAATTTCATTTTAACCAATATTTCTTAAATTAAGAATACTTACAGATTTTAAAATAATCATTATTTGGTCAATGACACCTTATGTGTAGAGAACCATTTATTTTAAAACAACAAATTTTACCTCTCTAATTTTACAGTATAATGTTCCATATATAGAGAAACTGTTATATCTATGCATAATCAAACCATTATACAGAAAGCGTAGAAAGTATATGAACTAAATTTACTTTTGATTTTTGAAATAATCTTTTTCTTTATATAATTGCAAGCTTATGTAAATCAGCTACTTTTTTAAACTGAAGATTGGGGTACCATTACTTCACCTAATGTGTGATTGATGAAATATTTAAAATGATACATAAAGAGAAAAACCTACTGTCCCATTCCACCCCACTCGCCCCTATATGTGAAGTAAATTATCATATATATATGCATTGCATTTATAGTTATTTTATAACTATACATTATAGTCCTGAATTATTTTCTTATCTTTTTCAGTGTAAAATTTTTTCAATTGTCTAAAGTTTTTTTTGGGGGAGAGGGGGGCTGATTCCTACAAAATTAGTACAAATGAGGTTTTGAATATACTTTTACATTAATTTAGATGTTAGAAAATTTTATTTTAACCATTATTTTTTGAATAAGGAATGCTTACAGATTCTAAAATGATCATTATTTGGTTAATGACACCTTATGTGTAAAAAACCATTTATTTTAAAACAACAAATTTTACCTTTCCAATTTTTATTTTATTTAAAGCACACAGATGGAGCAATGTTTTTACCAAGTTTCAGAAAAATTCATGATGATTCATTTTTTTTATGAGCCATTACAATCTGCCCTTTTTTGGGGTGAAATTTTCACTTTGCACACAATAAAAAGTAAAGAAATAAAAATGTATTATTGTTTTGATGTGCAATATGCATTCTTTGTACAAATAGCTTCAAATTGGTACCAGATATATAAAATTTGAGCCATTAGTTGTCAAGTTATGACCATATTTAGACAGTGATACAATTCCAAGATGGCCGCCATTTCGTAAAAATGGCCAGTTTTCAAATGGCCATATCTCGGCCAATATTGTGAAAATTACTTTTAAATTTCAGATTTGAGGGTTTCACTACTATGTCTATCTATGATAAAATTTAAAAAAAAATCTGTGACTATGATGCAACACCCATTGGTTGAATTCATGTGGAATGACCCAAAATCAACACATAAAATTCGCATTCAATTATATGATCAACCTAATTTTTCCAAGTAATTTTATATCAGGGTTGTTATGATTTTGCCCAACCCCCCCCTTTTTTTTTCAAAATTTTAATTTTAAATTAAACAGGAGATATATTTTTTAATATCAGTGCACCACTCGTAAAGTCTACCACCCCAACACCAAGGAAAAAAAAAATCTTAGAAATTACTCCAGTTTTATAAGTAAAGGAATCATAGAAGGTGCAGGAGGGAGGGAGAGAAAGAAGTATATATTGTACTGTTCTTGAAAATTCCTCCTCATTGTCCCTTCAGTTAGTGGGAGTAGAATGCTTCAAAAAGGAAAAACTGATATTATCATGAAACTATATATTGTTTTGTTCTTGAAAATTCCTCCTCATTGTCCTTTCAGTTAGTGGATGTAGAATGCTTCGAAAAGGAAAAACTGATATTATCATGAAACTATAAATTGTTTTGTTCTTGAAAATTCTACCTCATTGTCCTTTCAATTAGTGGGAATTGAATGCTTCGAAAAGGAAAAACTGATATTATCATGAATATATATATTGTTTTGTTCTTGAAAATTCCACCTCATTGTCTTTTCAGTAAGTGGGAACAGAATGCTTTGAAAAGGGAAATCCAAAATTCCCTATTTATCCGAGACTAAGGAAATGTTACTGTGCTTGAGAAAAAATATAGCAACACATTTTAGAATGAAAACAACTAAAAAATAAATAAATAAATAAAATCTTGCAATCTATCATTCATTAATATGTTTCAGAATTCAATTTTCAAAATAAATCTCCCATTTTCAGAATAAATTTTTCATAAAGAAAATATTTATTATATATAGGCAACCACTTCAAATAAAATAAAATAAAGATACTCCATTCTTAACAAAATATTAGTTCTAATTTAACACTAGTATTAGTATAGCACTTTAATAATTTCATTAATAATTTATTAATGAAATAATAATTAATAATTTCATATTAGTTCTGATTTAACACTAGTATTAGTATAGTACTTTAATAATTTCATTGTTAAAAATATTACTAATATATAATCAACTTATCTAAATCTAAAAATCATTAAAAGCAAAACTTAGTTTTGAATATTATTATTGATCTATATATTTTTGTAATCAATTAGTTAATTTTAACTGTATTTAGTAGTAAGTATATTTTTGTTTAAACATTCTGAACCAGGTCCTTTAACTTGATAAAACCAAGTGAGTTGGATTTAAAAAAACTGGCCATTTAATAACCCTGTTTTAAAATAAGCTAATTTAAAGAAACATGACTAATTTAGCGATTTTGAAAATCTACAATATTTTAATGAAAATAATTATTTCAAAAGAAAATTATTTATGAAATTACACATGTGTACTGCCTTTAAATTTTCTAACTTGAAAAGAGAAAAAAGGTGGGTATGTTTGTGTACACACATAAAAAGATTGTACAGGAAAAATGAATCAGAAACACTTCTCTAGCAGACTAAAATAACCTAAAATACTACATTTTTTCATGTATGCAATGAATTTCTTTTAAAAGTTGAAGTGTATGTGATGCACAAGAGATTTGTGATTTATCTGCCTGTCACTACACTGAAAACAGCAACATGTGCACCAACCATCTAGTAATCCAAGAAGTCTTTAAAAATTATGTAGAGTGGAAGGCAAGCAACAGGCTTAGAAAAAAAAAAAAAAACAGACAGAAAAGGTTACAAAAAATCTCTATAGCTTTCCATACAGAAATAAATTATTATAGCATTACAAAAGATCAGATCAGCAGATATTAAAAAACACTGCATTTCTAATATTTTTGATGGCAGTAAAGGTCTTGTATCTTCTGAAGATGAGACACATTTTACAAGAGTGATTGACAGCAATGACGATTAAAAATATTGTAAATTCAACGGATGTTTTATTAAAAAAAAATTTTTTTACATTATTATTTTCTTTTTTGCACTTTTTCAATGATTGGTAACATTGAATTTCAAGAATATCTTGTTACATCAATATATATATATATATATATATATATATATATAAAACAGTCGAGTTTCTATATAACGAAATCCACCGTTCCAGTAAAAAATTAGTTATATAGAGAAATTCGATGTATAGAGAATGATGTTAAAAATCGTATTTAATGTGTGAAATTTGAACAAATATTATTTTTGATCTTTTGAATTAAGAATTTGAAATGTTTAAAAGTAAATATTAACCTAACATTTTATTTCTTAATTATTTAAGCTGTTTCATAAAAGAGAACAGACATTTATTTGAAAGCTTAATGAAAATCAAATAAGGAAGACTTACATTAATTTCAGACGAAGAAATCTGCAATTTTTTGTTGTTTTGATTTTAAAGTTGTTACGCTCTGAAAAAAAAAAAAAAAAAAAAAAAAAGCTTAAATTTTAGCAAGGAATGGAAAATTGTAGTTAACATTTTCCTCCATTTGAAGACCTCTTTTATGTGCCTCACATTGATTCCTCTCTTACACATGTATCAATCCAATCGACTCTGTTTTGAGAAGGATGTGGAAAGGTGTGTGGGAGTTGGATTAATTCGTTGGATTTAAAGAACAAGGAGAGAAGTAATATAAAAAAAAAACTCAGCACTGACGATAAATCAAAAATAAGTGATGGAAAATTGATTCCATATGATTTTGAAGCTTTTTAAATTGGAATAAATTAAGACCAATATATGAAAAAATTCGTTATATGGAGATAGATATTTCGCTATATAGAGACTGTTTTTAATGTAATCATGCGAAAAGGGGACCGTTCCTACTAAAAATTTGTTATATAGAGAAATTCGATGTATGGAGTTTTGTTATAGAGAGACTCGACTGTACTTTAATTTAATTTTGGATTAAAATTATTCCAATAAAAATATATATATATATATATATTCCTTTTTTATTTTTGTTTAATCCAGAGAACATAAGGACTGCTTTCAAAAAGGTAGGTTGCTACATATTGAAGGAACTTTTGCATACTTGCAGGCAACATTTAAAACGCAGTTGCAGAAAATTGCAACTTTTTCATCGTCAATGAATTTCATAACTTTCAGATTTTCTTAAATTGTAAACACCCTGTAAAGTAAATATATATATATATATATATATATATTACAAAGTAATACCCTTTCCTGCCGCATACATGAAAATGATTATATACAATTACAAACTTCCTTCTTTCATTATTAATCAAATATTTTTATTAAATAAAAAGGTAGCACCAACAATAAGGCTATCTTCATAACTAAAATGTGACATTTTTAGGCAATAAGGTTAAATCACATTTTCTTAAATGCATTTTTAAAAAAAGGTATTCACAAATTTCATGGAACTATCACTTATAAGGATATTCCTATGCAAAGATTAAAATGTCTAAAATCTTAAAAATAATCTTATATATATCATTTATTTAAATAATTTTTCAAAATCAGCAACATAAATCATTCTGCCATTAATGCCTCAAATAATAACACAACTTACCAATGCAGTAGCTAAACGCAAAATTCCAAGTAAGTTTCTTGCAGATGTAAAAGTAGTGTCTTTACTGCCACGAGCTTCTTTTCTTATTTCCACATAAGCACTAACTAAATAATCTGTCAAATCCTCAGGGATAACTGGATCAATTCTGCGGCAGTATGCAATGTATCTTCGCATCAAGTTCATGGGCATAGGATCAAAATCAGATTTAGGTTGGCGACAGTGCATATGTACTTGAGTGATATGTTCTGCCAATCTAAAAAAGGTAATCAAAATACAATATTGAGGACAACCATTTTATGTTAATAATAATAATAATAAATATTAAAAACATTTTTACATTTACAGCTTACTTTTTGTCATTTTCTTTATCAGGTTTATCCTGAATTAACCACAGTAAATCGAATCTTGATAGCAGAGCAGCTGGAAGTTGAATATTTTGTTCAATTGTGCGTTTGGGATTATACCTTCCATAAGCAGGATTAGCAGCAGCCAAGATAGAGACTCTGGCATTCAGAGTTGTCATGATACCAGCCTATGTGACAAAGAAATAGGAGTAGAGGAAAAAAAAGAAGAAATCATTAATATAATAATGTGGTGAGTTTATCTAAACATACTTTTAAAGGTTTATTGCAGATTGGCAAATTTTATTTATTTGCTTCATAAATACTGTTAATTTTTGAATTATTTTTCATTACTGCACAAGAAATACAGTAAAACCTTCCTAAAGCAACCATGTTCTGTTCCAGTAAAAATTGGTCTCTCCAAGAGGTGGTCTGTTAATGGAGATTATGCCTAAATCTAGTTTTTAATTGATAAAAAAAGGTAACAATTAATGTTATTATTTTTTTATATTAGAAAAAGTAATCTTTTAAACACAAAAGTATTTTTTTTCGGCAAAATGTCTTTTACAATAAATCTATCTTGCCCCTTTTTAAAAGAAATACAAACAATAGTGATACTTATCTTCTATACTCAAATAAGCACTATTTCATAATCAAATTTGTATCTTTTCTTGCATATTTATTTTTAAAAAAGTAAAAAAAAAAATTCTTTTAATCATTTTTTAAAACATATTTTAATTATTCATTGTTTTAAAAAATAATAATTCATGCATTTCATTTTTCTTTTCTAAATGAACAAGTGCAATTTATTCCTTTAAAATAGGATTATTATTGGTGGGAATGTGCTTGAAAAAAAGACCCAGGATTTTTCACGTTACAGAGAGACCCTAGTACTCAATATATGTTACATACGTTTAGATATTAAAAGTACATTAAAAAAATGCAGCCCCCCCCCCTCAAAAAAGGCCTTTAATTCTTGCCACTACATCAACAATACAATTTAAAACTTGAACCTTTTTTTTAAACAAGAGAGAAAAGTATTTTATTTCTTTTAATTACTTTCATCCCATGCATATTTAAAAAGATTACTGTACAAGGGTGTTATTTATTGAGTTGTGAGATGCAAGTCTTCCTTTTTTACTTGTGTACTTCAATAAAATCATTGATTAATGCTAATTTTTTGTTTGAGATGATTTAAAGAGTTTTTTTTGTTTATCTGAGTTATAAGAACTTCTTGAAAGCTTTTTTAGTTCTAAGGAGAGTCTAACCCAATATTAATAACAATTTAATTTTAGTTTAATTAATTTTCAAAAATAACTTTTCTAGAAGTTAAAAGTATATATACGAGATAAATACTCATCAATACTCACTTTAGCTATTGAAATAGTTTGCTGTTCCATCACTTCATGAATGGCAGTTCTATCAGAATCCATCATTTTGTCAAATTCATCAATACAACAGATGCCCTTGTCAGCAAGAACAAGGGCACCACCTTCTAAAGCCATCTCACCGGTCACAGGATCTTTCATAACAGAAGCAGTCAATCCAACGCCAGAAGAACCTCTTCCAGTAGTATATTGACCTAAATGAAATGACACATTCATTTATCTTTATACATCATTATATATCATATTATTCATACGCCAGAAGAACCTCTTCCAGCAGTATATTGACCTAAATGAAATGACACATTCATTCATCTTTATACATCATTATATATCATATTATTCATTCATCATTATATATCACATATCTATATATCATTACAAATTATAAAAATTTCCAAATGATGCATGTGGTTTCATATAAAAATGTCTTTAAAATGTGAAACAAAAGGAAAATATAAGAAATCGGGACATTGCTGTAACAATTTTATACTACTCCAACTAGAGATGTAAATTTTCCGGAAAAATATAAGTGGCGGAAAAAAACTGGTTTTTTACCGGTTTTTTTCAGAAAAAAACGGAAAAATTGATTTTTCATGACTGTTTCTCCCAAATAAATTATATTTTCTTAGAGAATATTAAATAATAAACATTTTTTCCCATTTATATGTATTAAATGAAAATTATTTTCACTTTATATTACAAAATAAAAAGAAAGTAGCAAAGTCTGCTTTTAAAAGTTTAGTTTTTTTTTTCCACAGCCTAAGAATTTTTAAAACACTATTATTTGTTATATCATATCTCTGTTGAAATGATTTTTCAGTTACATGTTACACTACCAATTGACCTAATGTAAGAACCAGAGCCAATATGTCTGCAGTTTGGAATGAAATAAATTATGCTTCCATTTACATAAGTATAGTTTTTAAGTAAATGATACTAGTTTAAAAAAAAATTGTTGCAGTTTTGTCATTATTATCAATATCAGTATTAAAAAAAAATTCTTGTTAAAAAAAAATGTATATTTTTACATTATTACACTTTTTCTTACAAATATAATATAATTTCCTTTAAAAGATATGTTTACTTTTGGTATAGCTTTCCAATCTCAACTCAAAGTTCTGATTTAGTTTTATTATCTAAATTCAAACAAAACTAAGTTTTAGCTTAGCTTACTCAGGTCTGCAACTAAAAAATAGAATAGGATTTATTGACTGTTAGATTTTTACTCATTGAAACCAGAATTTTTTTTTTTTCTTTAAATTTAATTAAACGTATTTTTTTTCTTTTTATCCTGAAATCTGGTATTCTATTCTTGAGTAAGAAACCATATTCAATAATGTTTCCATATGGTAATTTCATATTTCTAAGAATGGAACTCAAAAGTTATGAAAACAGAACACTACAAATGGAAAATGTTTGCTATTTGAGAGGAAATACCAAACACAGTGAGATAAACTTCTACTATGCTTTGAAAAACTACTTAAATTCAAAGTTTAATCAAGAAGGAAAGTATAATTTGGAATGTATTTACTTGTAATAAAATATGGGGGTTTTTTCCTTCGCAGTTGTACTTTTCTAATGCAAACTGCCCATGTTTTTGCAACATTACTGTACATTATGGAGGTCAATTTTAGATTCAGTACCTTGAAAAAACATTCAATTAATCAGCTATAGCGAAATCTTGAAAAATACAGCATAGTAGTGCCACCTATAGGGCAATTTACACCAAAAACTAAACAACATTAATAAATATCAGGAACTGTCTGAATCTGTAGTTTAATAAAAAATCGTCCTTTAGTCCTTAAGATGCTATTGCGATAATTATGAATAATGCAGCATAGCAGCATCATCTGTTGAGCGATTTACACCAAAAAGTAATGTGCACAAAGTTATATCAAAGATTAACTTAAATCTGAAGTTTTATGGAAATACATACATTAATTCTTGAGATAGAACTATTGTGGAAATTATGAATAATGCAGCATAGCAGCGCCATCAGTTGGGCGATATACACTAATAACTAAATATCTCGAGTTTACATCAGGATGTAACTGAATCTAAAATTTTGTGAAATTATGTACATCAGTTCTTGAGATCAAGTGCCCATAAAATTTTTGTCCCATACAGACTCACAGAGTGACAGATATTTTCCAAAAACTATCAAATTGTGTTCAGAACCTTCTAAAATGTTTAAATACACCAAAAACTGGAAGTCAAAATTTTCATGAATTCAATACTTACTTCTTGAAAAGATAGAAAAAAGTAATAAATGCATGCTTCAAATTTTAAGTTAAATTTTTAATTTTACCATTTCTATTAATTGGCATATTACAGTATAGGATCCGTTATCCGGAACGCTCCGAAAACCGGAATGCAAATCGGTACCTTTTTTTTTTTTTTTTTTTTTTTTTTTTTTTTTTTTTTTTTTCCCCAGCGATGTCGCGGAAGTACTATAGCGTGTAAATTACGCAAAAGATCGGCGACGGGAAGCGAAAAAATAGCTCTTACGTGTCCCAAGGGACGCATAATCTCATCAAAGAATTGAGAAAAAACAACAAATTTCGTTAAAAATCACGAAATACCGACTATTTTTCGGCAAATTATGCCAAAAGATTTGCGAGAAAATGGGTAATTCTGTCACAAAATCCCCCAAAAAGACAGATTTCCCCCAAAAGATCGCGAAAAAATAACAAATATGGTCCAAAAAATCGCGATAAAACGGCAAATTTTGACAAAAGATTCGCGAAAAAACGACAAATTTCATCAAAAAATCGCGATTAAAGGCAAATTTCTTCAAAAAATCACGAAAAAAAAACAGCAAATTTGTCGAAAAAAATCCCGAAAAACGGCAGATTTCGTCAAAAAATCATGGAAAAACGGCAAAATTCGTTAAAAATCAGCTAATTTTCAGCGATAATCACGATATTAGATTGATTAGTTTTAAAGTGATTATTTATTTATTTTTTTTTTTTCAGCGATGCCACGGACGCGCTATAGCGCGTAAATTACGCAAAAGATCGGCGACGGGACGCGAAAAAATAGCTCTTAAGCGTCCCTTGGGACGCGTAATATCGTCAAAGAATCGCGAAAAACGGCAACTTTCGTCAAAAAATCGCGATTAAAGACAAATTTCTTCAAAAGATCACAAAAAACAGCAAATTTGTAAAAAAAAAAAAAAAAAAAAAAAAAACCCGAAAAACGGCAGATTTTGTCAAAAAAATCATGGAAAAACGGCAAAATTCGTTAAAAAACAGCTAATTTTCAGCGATAATCACGATAGTAGATTGATTAGTTTTAGGGTGACTAAATTAAAAGTGATTAGTTTTTTTTTTTTTTTTTTTTTTTTTCCAGCGATGTCATGGACGCGCTATAGCGCGTAAATTACACAAAAGATCGGCGACGGGACACGAAAAAATAGCTCTTACGCGTCCCTTGGGACGCGTAATATCGTCAAAGAATCGCGAAAAAACGACAAATTTCATTAAAAATCACGAAATACCGACTATTTTTCGACAAATTATGTCAAAAGATTTGCGAAAAAATGGGCAATTCCGTCGCAAAATCCCCCCCAAAAGATCGCGGAAAAATAACAAATATGGTACAAAAAATCGCGATAAAACGGCAAATTTTGACAAAAGATTCGCGAAAAACGGCAAATTTCAACAAAAGATCACGAAAAACGGCAACTTTCGTCAAAAAATCGCGGCAAAAGGCAAATTTCTTCAAAAAATCACGAAAAAAAAAAAAAAAAAAAAAAAAAAAAAAAAAAAAAAAAAAAACAGCCCATCCTGAAGCAGAATTCTTAGAAATGGATAATGTGTTTGCCTCCAAATTTTACATAACAGATCTTTAAAAACTCACTTTAAAAATGACTTTAAAAAAAAAATGCTCACAGAGTGCAACAAAGGAATTGGAATAAACAATTTCCAGAGAAGCTTCACAATCAAAGATGCTTTGTGGAGTGCTGCTAAAGCATTGGCAGGCTGTGGATAAAGATACACTTATCCATGCTATTTTATACAATCTGTGGCCACCTGCATTATTTTTCGATGACGAAAATGAGCCTTTCAAGATTTCAAAAGAGAAGCAAATTATTGCTGATCTGTTGGCATATGCCAAAGGCTTTAATTGTCCAGAAGCTAAATTGCTTAATCAAGAAGCAGTGGAAGATTGTTTAGAAGCCAGTGAAAACATTCCTGCCACTAATCACATGACTGACAGTGAGATTTGTGAAATGATGACAAACAATATATCTGATGAAAGTGATGATGAGAAGGACAACCAGCAGAATGAATCAGTTGAAAAGGTATCAAATGAAAAATTAGTATTTTATACCAAACAATTAATTTCAGGCATGCAACAGAGGAGCTACTTCCATGAGCAGCAAATCATGTCTCAGTACAAAATACAAGAACAATTAGTGCAAGAGACACACTGTAAGCAAAAGACTATCATAGAAATGTTTGCTAAATCCCAATCAAAAGATTTTGTTTCAGAATCTCAAAATTAAAATTCATATGTATATTTTTTTCCTTTATTATAATTATTTTTTTTATTTTGTGTAAATTAATCTATAAATTAAGATATTTACATGTATTAGTATTCATATTTACCTATTTATGAAATTATTTCGTGCATTTTTTTTACTTACGGTAAAGTGTTCCGAATTACGTAAAAACCCCTTATCCAGAATGCTCTGGGTCCCAAGCATTCTGGATAACGGATCCTATACTGTATTGAAATAATTTTGCACAGGAATTAATTTTTAAAAAGAGAAGTTGCATTTAATTATACATCTAGATTTTTTTCATGTAATCCTGTTTTTGTGAAATTGTGAATTTCTTGTATATATACTTATACAAAATATATTCAGAATCTGTGAATAACAAATTATTACTATTTTTAGAGTCCTATTTAGACATTTTTAATAAGGTTATTTATGCATATATACAACTTGATAAGATTCAGCTGCTATATGGTATGAAAATTTTTTTTTCTTCAATCACTGCATTTGAAAAAGATTCAATTTGTAGGTTAAACTTTTTTCTGAAATGTCTATTTTCAAGAGAAATTTTGCAAAGGGTCTTGTGTTTCAAACAAGAAAAAAATGTGAAGGATCCTTTCAAGTCTTCTCAAACAGATTTCTGCTCAGAGATCAGATTACCCACATTAAAGTTTTCATGTGGGACACTCAACATAAAAATAAATAAAATAAAAAGTATGAGAATGAATTATTACAAAATTTTCACTATATTATTTCATAAATGAAATTTCAATTTTTCCAGTTCGGAAAAACCCCGGTTTTTTTCCCCAATTTTTCCGGTTTTTTTCCGAGCATTCCCATCTCTAACTCCAACTTAGTTTCACAAGATTTTCTCAAAATTCACTGAATTCAGTGATTTTTTCACTACTTGCTGGAGTTCAATAAGCTGTATTGAATTGAATATACTGACAAATTTATGCATTAAGGCAAAGGTTTTATAATATTTTCAATAATATAGATATATATATATATAAAGACCAATATTAGTCATTAACAGTGTTCTCGCTGTCGCTCGCAAATGCGCCAAATTGCGACTAAATCCTTCATTTGGTGAGTAAACAAGCGATTAGTTTCGCCAAATTGCTAGTGATCAATTTTTGCTTTTTCTTTCTTTCCTTTTTCATATATATTTTTAATATACAGTAGAGCCCCGATACTTCGGACCCCGATAATCCGGATCTCCGGATAATTCGGATCGGTTCGGCCATTTTTTTTTTTTTTTTTTTTTTTTTTTTTTTCCAAGTTTGAGAAGTGATTGGCTCATTTCTATAACATTAAACTGTTTCATCGTCGTATTCTGAATAAAAAAAAAACTTTTTCTGAAATCTTTTCATAAGAATTAAGCAAAGTGATCTTTTTACTGTCTGTAAAAATAAATAAGTTTAACATAAAAGTGATTTTCTGTAAGTATGTTCTGTTTTATTTCATTTTATTCTAATTCTCCGGATAATCCGTATTTTCGATAATCCGGATTGAGTCCGGTCCCAATTAATCCGAATTATCGGGGTTTTACTGTACTTGTAGCGAATAATACAAATTAGATTAAAAACATTCGTTGTTGCAGTTATTAAAACTTAGGTTATTTTAGAACATATTGAAAAAAAAAAGGGGTACATTAAAGGATATATTTTTTGTGTGTGCTACACGGCGAATCTATTTTGCTAATACTTTTTTCATTTGGCGAATGTTTTTTATTTTTAATTAGCCAAATTACTAACGTTGATCAAATGTCAGCGAGAACACTGGTCATAAATAACAAAAAATAATTTTTTAACATGTTGAATGCCATGCCAGTCACTGACACTTAACTTTCTGTTTTTAGTTGCTTCAGTCACCAGTGTCTGACAGTCTAAAATATGATATAAATTAACTTTAAAAAAAAATGTATATATATATATATATATATATATATATATACATACATACAGTCAAACCTCATTACCATGAGCATGCTTAACATGAACTACTTTTAACATGAATTGTTTTCACAGTCCCCTATAAAGACGAACATAAAGATAACATGATTTACTGCTAACATGAACAAAATTTTGAATCCCCTTGAGGTTCATGTTAACGAGGTTTGACTGTATTGTTTTATGCAGTTAATGAAAATTCATTTTAAATTTACTTAGCTTTTACTTATTAGAGGATTATATCATTTACCTTCTCACCGCCATGAACTGACATATCCGTTCACTAGGCTATAGATATCACTACAACTTAAGCATTATTTTAATTAATATAATGTTGAGTTATAGTTGAGTTAAAAAAATTAAGTTATGATTATTACTGTCGAGGCTTCTAAATCCTATACGTAAAAAAAAAATTGTGTTTTAAAAAGCCTTTTTTTTTTTTTTAGCATAAAAATTTTTTCCTGGCAGTCTGTGGGTTAAATAACGGGCGGATTAAACAAAGTTCAGTGTCAGTCACCGATGACTGATGTGTGGAATGTGGGAAATCTACTCTATAAATCTGAATATGAACGTTAGAAATAGATGACAAAATCAATATTTTAACACAATTTATGCTTGTTCGAGATAGAATTAAAAAAATTAATAAAATAAATAATGTCAAAGTCAATGCAGTTTTACAAAAATTAAAAATTTATTCCAAAAATTAAAATGCTGAATTTTAGAGTTAAAACTAAAGTGTATAAAGTTACTTAATATTCATTCCTTACTTTAAATTCCATATAGAATATAAGTGAAGATGTAAAAGTACTTACTTCTTGGTGCAAGGCGATCAATAAAGGACAGAAGTTGAGATTTAGCAACACCGGGATCTCCCATCAAGCAGATATTAATGTTACCTAGAAAACAAAATTTAAAAGTCAAAACCCCACTTTTTAATTAACAAAAAGAGAAGCAATTGGTTATTCTTTTTCCATTTAATAGATACAGTATGATTTAGTTTTCATTATTTGGTTTATAGCTAGATTTATCAAATAAGCAGTCAGTAAATTTTGAAAAGTTTTAAAATCATTTTCAAACATTATCCAAGAAACAGCTACTGAGTTAGATTACTTATGAATTTTCCAAAATTCAAAACCAACAATTTTGAAAATATTTACCCCTCCCTTCCCCTTTTGCCATAACTTTTAAACAATGCATGGCAGAAGTTGTTTAGTATATAACTAGGGCATCCAATTACAAAAATTTGTTTTTGCTATTTCTTCAAATGTTTCAAACATTTATTTTTTAAAGAAAAGATTTTACCTTCTGAGTAGAAAAGTGGAAAATAAATACCGTATATTTTCGTGTATAAGCTGAGTATACGACTCTTCAGTGAAAAATTGTCCAAAATTGGAAACACATATGTAAGTGTTACATATATACAATGTTAAAAAATTGTGAGGAAAAATTCAGTGAATGAAAAGTTAGCATTTTTGTTGTATATGTTGCAGCCAATACCCGAAATTGGCCAATTCTAGAACTGGCCAGCCAATTCCCGAATTGGCTAGCAACGTTAAAAAATGACTGGCCAATACTAGAATTGGCCAGCCAATTCGCGAACTGGCCAGATGCGACTGGCCAATTCGCGAAATAGATATAAGCACTCGGCTTAATCCTTTGTAACATAGTTGAAAGTGTCTATGAATTCAAATATTCTAGACGTCAGCCTGTCCGTGATCTAGTTCGAGTAAAGTTTCCGGTTAACTTGTAATTGTCACCGTATTTGGTTTATCAATTAATTTCGATATTAAAAGGGAATTGTGTACTATTTCTGGTTAATTTAGTTGGGTACACAAAAATATTTTGTTTCAATATAATCAATGGGAATCTTTTTTACTGTACATTTTAATGTTACATTATCTTAATTACAAAAAAATTGGTACCTATGCATCATAGTTCGGATGTTGGCCAAGGTTTCCCGGCCAGTTCGCGAATTGGCCAACCAAAACCCGAAATACGCAATTCATTTCATGTATTTCGGGTTTTGGCCAGAAAGCTTGGCCAGTTCTAGAATTGGCCAGGCTCCAGGTATTGGCCGCAACATATATAATAGAAAAAAGTGCATTCTTTGAAATTATTGATCTTACCTATTTTGTACTGGGTATGCTGCGAAGTCTGTTTAATTGGGTTCTACTCATTATTCTGTTTTGATTTGCTCGCTGATAAAAACTAAACCTTTAATTACCACAATGATCGTTATATGTATCAAAAAATATTGCAGCAATAATAGGATGAATAAAATTAGAAATGCTGGCATTTTTTAAGAAGACATTATTGTGATGATGAATTAGACACTGTCGATATTCATACTGATGTACCAATGAAAGAAAGTGATTTTAATGAGTTGCTTGAAAATTCTGATAATTGGATAATGAATGATGATTGGTAACTTTTTCATTGCAAAAGAATAGAGCATTAAAGTCATAAAAATTTGTAAGTATATATATATATATATATATATATATATATATATATATATATATATATATATATATATATATATATATTATCTCTTTCTCTTTCCCCCCCATTTTAGAAATTTTCTTATACTTGTGTATAAGCCAATCCCACTACTTTGGAGCTAAAAAAATGCCCAAAAATTCTGAGCTTACATAAAGAAATATACAGTAAGTAGAAATCTTAGCTGCATAAACAAATATGATGAGAAATAGTGAAAGAACAAAACAAGAGAGCATTAAAGTTGAATGAATCACTACTACATATTCTTTTAATAATAAAAATTCCATGCTAACTCATTTAGAAAATGTAACCAGTAGACCCATGAAAGGCAATCTTAGAAATTATTTGCTAATTTAATCAAACAATGTGTTTAAACAAAATGTAAGTTGTATATTGTCAAAAGCTTATGCAAAAATCTTTTATATAACTCATTCATCATTGGATAATTTGTATTTACATACAAACAGGGAAGTTGATACCAGAATTTAATTATATAACAAATATAATTAATTTTAAACACAGAATGATAAATTTCCAATCAAGTTAAACTGTTAAAAATACTGACCATAACAATGTTTTCAATTACATACCTCTGATTTTCATCCCATTAGGATTTCTATCAACTCCACCAACAAGCAAAAGCAAGAGGGCCTTTTTCACATCTTCATGACCAAATATCTCAGGAGCTATACTATTTGCCATCTTATCATAATTGTAAGTATCTAAAGCAATTTGGGTTATTAATATATACAAAATCACAATATAATATTTTACATGTTAATTGCTGTAAACACATACCCTATTTAAAATTGGGACATTGGGAATCAAAGTAAATCAACATCACTAGCTATGACTCCAAGAAAAAAGCTTTTCAAAATTTACACAAATTTTCATTAAACACTTTGAAGTCAGTTCTAGAAGAAAACAAGTTTCTTCAGAAAACAGATAGTCATTAGTTAGCAGATGCAGAGTGGTCCAAGCAATTTGAACTGCTCTTGCAGTGGCAGTTAGGCCTACAAGTTACAAAGGGTTTCTAAACAATTCTGGGGGGGGGGGGGGGGAGAGACTTTTTCAGGTTCTTCCTGACTTTTTTCAATAAAAACCTGCTGTAAAATCTTTCACGTTGGACAATTTTAATCTAGATTATAAAGGAAAAGGCTAAAAAAAAAGTATGTGCTGTAAAAATTGCCCAATTTTTAATTATTTTTCAGATTATGCTATTGTTAATTTGCATTAATTTCATATAAAATTTTTGGATTGGATGAATAATTAATTCAAAATTTTTTCTTTTACGACAATAATCAAGACTTTCATCTTGATTAAGTAGTAAATTAATAATTAAGTAGTACACAAAAAAATTCCTGCTTTCCCTGGCACATAAGAACCTTTCTACATTGGTTCTATCAGTTTTAAAGTTAATAGATTTCACTATACAGTGGATAAATAGCATTATATTCAATGTTTAGAAACTTCAAAATGATTTTTCACAAAAATGTGAGATAGTCTACTCTGGTATTTAATACCTCAATAAAGGTAAACTAATTATACAAATCAAAATGATAATACAACAGACACCCCCCCCCCCCAAAAAAAAAAAAAAAAAAAAATCCACAATACTAAAATTTACAACTGTCTAAAATCCACATATAATTTACAGATATAAACAATGAAATTTTCAATTCAGATATAGTGTCAAATTTTTACTTTTTTATTTTTAAATCAATTCCATACATTTTTTAAATAGGTAATTTTCATTAATATTATTGAACTCATGCTTTTCCATGAAAGTTAATTAAAAAAAAAAAAATCAAGATATTGCTGATATTACTGGTAATTACAATCTTTTTACCAAATATATTTATATATTAATAAACCTTTTTAGCTATTAAGTCTGGCTAAATCTGAAATAAAACTTTTTTTATTTTATGATGTTGAAGTGAATTAGTAGTGTAGATTTATGAGGCAAGTTTCATTTAATAATTTAGAAAAAATGCATCTGATATTTATAATGAATATTTAATTATATATTATTGGTTATTTACTTAACTTTAGCTTTTAATATTTAAAAGATTATCTAAATTTTTATTACTTTAGTTTATTATTTTACTTAATTATTTTAATATTTCACTATATTGTAAGCATTCATTATAAGTTTGATTACATTATTACATTCAAATTAATTTTAAAAAAATGTAAACAAAACAATAACTAGAAAATTGCCAAATTCTAAAATCCACACAACCTGCGGTCCGTGCAGATTTGAAGGAGTCTGCTTTAATAATGATAAATTAACATTACAAAGTAATAATATATTGCAGGTGTTTTCAATTATAACATGTTCACAGGTTGGAGGATGCAAATGCTTGTATAAATTAGATGATAAAGCACATCTCCCATTATATAGCAAAATATTTCATAAAACTTAGGCTTGCATAAGTAGGGAAATATGTTTTTAAAATAATGTATATTAAATCACAAAGGTATGTTTTAAGATAAAAATGGATCCAGACAAAATGCCAGATGCCGCAGACAAAAAAAGCTCTTACTCGTCCTGCAAAACACATACTTTTGCTAAAAAATCAAGAAAAAATGAATAACTTCTGGCAGATTTCGTCAAAAGATTTGTGAAAAAATGGATAATTTCATCAGAAAATCCTGGAAAAAACGACAAGTTTCTTAAAAGATCACCAAAAAGAAAAGACGACAAATTCCATCCAAAAATCATGATAAAACGCCAAATTTTGACTAAAAATTTGCAAATTTCGCCACAAAATCGCAAAAAAAAAAAAGGGGGGGGGGAGGTTAGTGTCAGGAGTGATTTCTGTTCCAAAAACTAATTTTCCTGCTGCTCCAAAAGCAGATTTTCCTGCTTTACAGTCCGTTTTTGACTGCTCCAAATCTATCAGAGTGAATGTGACTTCTAAAAGCATCCATTCATTAAACAAATTAGTCTTACCCCTTTTATAAAGAAATGCGAACAATAGTGACACTTGTTATCTTCTACACTCAAATAAACATTATTTTATAATTAAATTTGTATTTTACACATTTATTTTTAAAAAAGCAAATAAAATCTCTCTTAAATATTTAAAAAGAAAATAATATTGGTTTTATTTATTTATTTATCATTTTTAAAACAATACATATTGCATTTAATTTTTCTTTTGCAAATGAACCAGTTCAATTTTTGCGTCTAAAAATATACATTATTATTAGTGGGACCCGCTTTTGTAAAAAAGGAGCACAAAATTTTAGAAGTCCTGACTCCTGAGTCCCAGGGACCCAGGATTTTTCAAGTCCAGTGCATCACTGAGACATGTGCATGTATAAAAGAAAGTATTCAAGAAAGAAAGAAAGAAATTCATATAAGAGCCATAAAAGAAATAACCCTGTTATCCATGATTAAATAAATGTATGAGAGCTAATATATAATTAAAAAATAAATAATGTTCCCTATAGATATAGACAATTATTTAAACAATACTGTATAAAAGAAATGAATTTAAACTTTACTTTTGACTTCCTCTGCTTCTTCACGGGTCATTTCCACTTCACTCAGTTCATCATCTTCTGTTTTATTCATTCGCACAATTCTCTAAAAATATTAAAAGGAAACACAATTTTGTCTTCAATATTATTCTTTATAACAACAATTGTTATCTTCACGCAAACAACTTTCAGACGTCAATATCAGAATGTCATTCGGATATATTAACTCTGAATAATTAATCCAACAATGAGTTTAAACAGGGTTTCCAGCAAAACATGAATGGCAAATTCCCTGACTTTCCATGACCTAATCTCGAAAAATTCCATGACTTTCCTTGACCAAATCTCAAAAAATTTCCTGGACAAGCAGGTAAACAATGAAATTTGCTGCTTATTTCCAGAATTCTTTATCAAAATTATGATTTTTTTCTGCAATTGTTTTTCAAATTTCTAAGATTTTTTTTCTTTGATTATTTGATGAATTTTGAATCTTTTTACATTTTTTCTCCAAGAATTTTCCATGACTTTTTAGAAAATATTTGTAAATTCCCTGACTTTCCAGATTTTCCCTGACACTAGGAACCCCTGTTAAACTTAACATTCTTCTTTTATCAGCTGCTCATTGGGTATTATTTTGTAAACTAAATTGAGTAATTAAATTTTTAGATTTTTTTAAACATATTTTTACTGTTATATCAATAATCATAACTTATTTATCATAAAACTGTACTTCAAAATCATCATTTTGCATATCAGCAAAATTTGCAATCTTAATCAACTAATATGTAAGTGCTTAAAGGACAAAAATTAAAAATACAAAAGTTTCTTATTTATACATGTTAAAGGGTATTTAAATTAGTACTTGAATATTGACTCTTTCCTCTATATGTCATATACTGCACACATCATTTATTATTCCTAATTGAACTTTTTTTTTTTGTGACAAATAGTCTTATCTTTAAAATAATGTTTTGAACACTTCTAAATGTGCAGAAAAAAAATTATCTACAGGTGAAAATCTCTACTCATATAATTTATAACACACACACACACACACACACACACACAAAAAAAAAAAAAAAAAAAAAAAAGAATAACAAGAATAAATGAAAAAGCTTATTGCATAGGAAATTTCAAAACATGAGAATAAAAATTAAGGCAGATATGGATACTTACATGAGCTTCAAGATAAGTATCAGCTAAAAGACCTGCAGCCATTTGCCTGAACCCAGTTCTAACAACAGGTAAGTAGATTCCAGTAACGCTAACATGATCACCAGGCAAAACAAGTCTAGTTAGTTCACCTCTAGCATGAATTGTCATACTTCGAGGAATGTTGCCTTCAGGAACTTGATCACTCTAACAAATGAAAAGAGTCAATTTAAAAATTAAACACTTTATCACTTTAAATACTAATCCCTAAAAAAAGATTTAAGTTAGACTAATAATTTTTCATCCAATACTTACATGCTCCTGAATTTTGATTTCTTGAAACTTTATAAACTTTGATCCCCGACTTTGTAAATACAGTCTTCCAGCAGATTTGTTTATTCGACATGCATCACTGTTGCACATTAGAAGAGGCATGAAAGTGAGTGAATTTACCTGAAATATTTTATAAACCACATATACATATATTTTTTTTATAAAGCTAAATGTCAATAGAGTGAGTCTTTATTAAAATCAAATATAGTCAGCTCTCGTTAATTTGAAAATTTAATTTCTCGTTAAATCGAATCTTCGCCTAATTCGAATTAAACATGAAGCCTGAAAATTTTCAAAAGCAGAATGACGTTGAAAATTTTCATTTATTTGAAATAATTTTCTCTTGATTTAAATTAATTTGAACAAGCTACAATTTGATTTTTCATTCTTTCTTATTTTCTCATGGACTTCAGATCCTTCAAATAACTTTCTTTCTTTCATTTTTCTCAGAATTGTTCTGAAGTAGTATACATATAAAACCATACACTTGATATCTGCTGTCTTACTGTCTTAACTGAACACTCAACGACACCTCTACCCCTTCTTCCATTGTGCTTGTTCTTAATCCCTTAATTAGTTTATGTATTTAGATCTTTTAATTTAATATTAAGTCATATTCTAATAAATAGCTGAAATAAATTAAAAAAATTCTATAACATTAATTCCTTTGTAATGGTACCTCTTTAAACAAGTTTTCCTCTCATACTTTTCATAATTCAAACATTTCTCGGGGTCTCGATGAATTCGAATTAACGAGAACCGACTGTATTTCTCAAATAAATCAATGTGAATTAAATTATCAGATAAATCAGTTGCAAAGATTAACATTCTCCAGTTAAATGCTAAAATTATTCAAAAGTTATAAATTACCAAATTAAAACAGCTACTGTTGCCAGGCAACCAAATTTAATCAAGATATTTAGTTTTTAAAATCGGGTCTCTTAACTGGACCATGAGTTAATATATTGGATAGAAACTGACACTAAAGAACAAACGAGAGCATTTGATAAACAACATTTAAAGTGAAAGAAAGTTAAGTGTCAAATTTGACGGTTAGGCATAATCTTGTGGTCGTAAAATGAGAGTTGCATTTGACGATTAACTGCTAATTCCAGGGTTCGAATTAAGCGGTATCGCATCGCAATCTGCGATTCAAATTTAACTAAAATGCGATCCAAGAAATACATTAAATCGCAATCATTGCGATGCATATTTCCCACACCCTTTGTTATGTCATCTACACTTAAAGTTAAAATTTAAAGATGTTTTTACACAACATACGTTGTGTTTTCACTCTCCCCAAGTGTTTATTTACAATGGAAGTACAGCGAGACGCAATTGCTGGGCGCAGTTTTCCCAGTAAACACATGATTTGTCCCAACCCTGACGCTGTGATTGATTACTGAATCACTGTTACTCGCTAATCACGGCGTTTGCTCATAGAAGTTTGACGTGAATGTTGTAATGGCTCTAAAATGAACACTCACTGTTACGATTCTTTTACTATTTTTTATTCTTTGTATAATTTTATTTACTTTCATTTATGCTTTTGGTTAATAGAAAAAAAAAAAAAAAAATTGTAAATTTTCAAGATTTAAAAGTTACGTTAGCTATTTTTTTTTTTTTTTTTTTTTACTTGCTATAGAAAAGTATCTAACTGCTATTCAAAACTGACTTTGTATAGCAGTTACTGCTATGCAACTTTCTTTTTTTAAATCGACCCCTGGCTAATTCCTAATCCTCGTTTAATCTAAATTAATATATTGTTATTTAGCATTATTGACACAAAAATATTGTTAGTTATTTCAAAAACCTCTCGTTCAACCAATTAATTTCACATTATTCCCTTATGGATAAAGTATGATGAAAGAAAATTATATAATACACCAACTTCTTAAGACAGAACAAGCCTGCAAAAATTTAGATTTAGATGTTTTAATCTTAACAAGTATATTTTCTTATAATTGTATTGTAAATGTTTTAGCCAATATTAAAAAAAAAAAATTTCGTCTAGATAAGGGTTCTATTAGTCTGTTTTAGGCGGTTTTTATGCAATGCTTAGCTTGTGCAGATTTTTAAGCACTTGTCCCACTTTTTTATTTTTCTGTTATGCTTTTTGTGACCTGGCAATTGTAACCACCCTGTTAACAAATGAGCTAGCAACATGTGAAATCTTTTAAAGAGGCATACAACATCAGAGTTTTTTTTTTTTTTTTAAATAATAAGAGAATGAGTAATTCATCAGTGATCTTTTTTAATAATCATACAGCTTTAAAATGGCACTTTTTTTTAAATAAATAAATATTACTTTCTTTTAATAAATCTTTATTATTACAGTCGAACCTCGTTAACATGAAACTCAAGGGGAATGGAAATTTTGTTCATGTTAACAGTATTTCACATTATCAGAATCAAATCTTTGTATTCATCTTTTAGGGAACTGTGAAAACAGTTCATGTTAAAAGTAATTCACGTTAACGAGGTTTGACTGTATTATTATTTTAAATACCACTATTTCAGCTAAAGTAAGTTATCACTTTCTAAGTAATACTAGATATGATTAGGTACTTTCTTAAATTACATATTGTTAAATCTGAAATTATAATTGAAGCTTCGTAGTCTAAAGAGGGTGGTAATAAGAATAAGTTGCTATAGATACTTTATCAACTAAATTAATTTTATATAATTTTCTAATTACATACCTATATAATACAAGTCTAATTAAAGATAAATCACTATTAAAATTTGAAATTATGTAACCAGTAGTTTCTGCCATTAATAATAAATATAAGTGAATTTAAAATTAAAAGAATATTTTGCACAAAGTAAAAATTACAAAATAAATGATATAGTTGGTTTTTCCACAGACTGTAAAAATGAGAACAATTTTTGTCATTAGAATAACACAACAGTGAAAAATATATACTGAAATTAACTTACAGGCTGATAAGTTTCAGAACCACACTGGTCACAGGTATAAGTAGCGACAACTAGCATAGGTTTCACTTCAGTACACCTGGTGACTATACCTTTTACAGTGATTAGTTTTCCAATTTGTTCAGCTTTTACTTCCCTTACGGACATAGTATCTTCAGATTCTTTGTTTTTGAAATATACTTCACTAGAAACAGAAATACAGTGAAATTAAAAACATAGTTTTATGAGAAACTAAATTAAATTATAGGATTCATTGATTGGAACTTCAGAAATTCTTTAACTTTAAAATATACTTGATTTAAACTTAATTTATATTGAAGATAAAAACAATCAAATTGGGGGAAAAAAAAAAAAAAAAACCCATGAAAGCAAAGTTTTTTCCACATTTAAATTAGTTGGATGTGCTAATCTTAAAACTTTTTTCTATCTCATATTAATAATGCAAAATTTGCTATCACAGTGCCAAAATTAAATGGCAATTTATGCTATTAAAATCCATACATTAGTTCTTAAGGTATGATTATTGTTGAAAATTATGTAAAAACCTGAAAAATGCAGCATAGTAGCACCACCTGTTGGATGATTTACACCAAAACCAAATCAGCAACTTATGACCATGCCTAACTTCAGTTTGGTGAAGATCCTGGCATTAATTTTTGAAACAGGGTTGGCAAGTTTTTGACGGTTTTAACCATCATGTCAAAAACCTATATTTATATGTAAATAATAATAATAATAAAAAAATATATATATATATATACCTATATTTATATTTAATAAGTAAAATTTATTTGCTTTTGATAAAGAAAATGTTTCTAAATATGTTGTAGGAAAAAAAAATTTTTGAAAGACATATTTTGAATAGTAAACAAAATCTCAGACTTTAGAAAACTTTTCTTTTGTAATATTATTTATTAAATTTTAATGTGTTATTCAAAATATGCAGGGATATTATATTATGAAGAAATTTATTCATAACCAAACTTAATGTATAGTTTAAAATAATATAAAAGATTAGACAAGTTCCATAATTGATTAGGAACAGAAAATTGTTCAAAACTTGTTATGTGCAACCGTATACTACGTGGGGCAAATGAACTGCATTATAGAACTAAATTTCTACTTTGATAATTTCATTTGGATTGATTTAGATTATGTAATCAAATTAATTGGAAATACTTAATGAATATTTTATTTTTTTAAAATGATGTATTTTATAAGATAATAAAAAAAACTACATAGTATTTAGTTTTAGAAGTATTTTGTAGATTTTTTTTGTTTTGACTTTTACAATTGTTAGTTAGTTTTTCAGAAAAATCAGTAATTCTGGATTCTAAAAAATCTGTCATTTTTTGAATTTATAATTAACATAAAGATAATAAAAAAATCTGAGTATCTATTTACAATATTCAGCCTATATATTTACTATGCTGAAAAATTAGCTTATACAAATACTTATGAGCTCCTTATTTTGTTTCTTTTCTTTCTGAATGCTATAAAATTTTGTTAATTATCTTAAGTATTCAGTTGTTAAATAATTACTTCTCGTCTTACCTTGCTTTCAAAATAAGCATTATTTGTATTCTTAATACTAATAGTGTGTGTGTTGTGGGGCGGGATGGGGGGTAGAAATAAAAATGGTTTATAATGTGTAATAATCATACATATAATAAATTACATGCATTATATTTAAATTCAAATTAACCAACTAGATATTATGTGTATAATCAGCTCTGTGAGAAGGGGGTGGGAAGGGCAGTTGCCTCGTGCACGGAAATTTAGGGGGCACTATCCAAATTTATACTAGAAACGTTATTTTTTGGACTATCACAAGAAAAAGTTGGGTAGAGGGGCACCAAATTCTAACTTTGCCCCTGTCACAATTTTCTCTTTACACGCTTCTGTATGTAATGTGTATAGCATAAAAAATAAATAAATAAATAAATAAATAACACATGTATCAAGTTTTACACTTTTGAAAATTCTGCATTTATAACATTTAACTTGTTAACTTATAAATACTAACTATGACAAAATGCATACTAAATAACTTTAGATTTTTTTAAATATTAAAATAATAATAAATGAACAAGATATTTAAACATAATTTTTGTGCAAATATTTCTGCATGCCCATTTCAAGATAAATTTCTGAGATTTGAAATCTATCATTTTACCTTAATTTTTATTAACTAGAAATATTTAAAGACTTGCTAATTACCCACAATATAATTAAATTTCAGCATAATGTATGGCAACTGTTGCTAGTTTTAAAATTTAACAACAAACTCTAGTGCATCACAGCAGATTGTAACTCTATGGGTTTTCGACAGGTTTTTGACGGTATAATCCGGTTTAAACCGTCGCCATGTCAAAAAATCCTTTTTGACGTCAAAAACCCAACCCTGTTTTGAAATAAAATTACTGTGAAAATTGTGAAAAATCCACCATAAAAATGTCATCTATTAAGCAATTAACACCAAAACCTAATTAGCAAAAACTTGTGTTAATGTCTAATTGAAGCTGCAGTTAAATGAAAATTTATGCACCAATTCTGGACATAGAGCAATTTTGGAAATTGTGAAAAGTGCAGCATAGCAGAGCCACCTGTTGGATGAGTTACATCAATCAGCTAACTAATCAGTAACAATTTGTATCAAGAACTAAGAAGCTTTGTGTATTAATTCCTGAGATAGCTCAAAAAATTGTGTCACATACATAGACATTTTGTAAAAACATGTTTTTTCAGAATTTATGACCCTTAAAACATGTAAATTTGTTGAAAACTTACACAAATCCAATATTTTCTTCTTGTAGAAGTAAGTAAATAATAATAATAATTAGACAGGATGCTGCTGGTGGGAAAAGAAAATTTTTTTAATATCAAAAGTTAGAACATTCTTTTGAATTTAAGAGATGACTATGAGTCAGGTTTTCCATACAAGCAAATTTTTAATACAAAAGTAAAAGAACCATTTTTTGATAAAAAAAGCGAGAACTCTTTAAAACAAAACAAAGGGCAAGCAAAATGCAACACAATCTTGAAATTCTATAAAACTGAGATAATCAAGTTAGTAAGTAGTAAATCTCAGAGGTTTGATAACTTTTTTAACTCACTTCTCATATTTATACTTGTGTTAAAATATGTATTTTTCCCTAAACTGTACTAATGCCACAATAAATATATTTTATTTTAATTGTTTATTAAAATATTTACATAGCAAAAGATTTTAAAAAGCATATTTGTAAATATATAGCAATGTAAAAAAAAAGAACCTATTTAATGTAATTTTAAACAATAAAATGCACACCTGCCAACATGTCAATTTTGAAATCGATACAATTTTAAAGATGCGTAACATTAAACATAGTTCCTTTTTATGTCAAGCAGGGGTGCGGAATACGTTCGATCCAGCGATCTATTAACGGGACAAATTTTAACTACATGGGGAAATTTTTGATTGATTTCGATTATAACAACAAATTCCATAATTCACTGAGATAGAAAAATTTCACTAGAAATTAAAAGATGCATATGGTGGCCTTCACAAAATCAATCGCAGAATAATGTGTATCGTATATTCAGGAGTGATTCTGTTCTAATTTTCTGAAAATTAAAAAGAAAAAAAAAATCAGCCATCAATCTGAAAGTTTGGACATAATAATACCACGGATTTTGTACAAGAATTATAGGAAAAACATGCATTTCATCACAAAATCACAGAATCCACAAATTTCTCTAAAAGATCGCCAGAGAACAGTAAATTTCACCAAAAGAATCATTAATTTCATCAAAAGATGAAGAAATAACTATGAATTTCATCAAAAGATTAAAAAAAAAAAAAAAAACCACAAATTTCATCAAAAGATTTTCAAATTTCATTAATAAGATCACGATACAATCATAAATTTTGCCAAAAGATCACGAAACAATAAATTTCATCAAAAAATCACGAAACAACCATGCATTTGTCAAAAAGGGCAAAATAACCATAAATTTCATTAAAAGATACCAAAACAATTTTGCAAATTAATTCAAAAGATCACGAAAAAACTGAAAATTTCGTCAAATGATCACAAAACTGACACAAATTTATAAAAAGAGGGCAGTACAACTATGAATTTCGTGCAAAAAGACTAAAACATCACAAATTTCATCAAAAGATCGTTAAAAATTACAAATTTTGCCTAAAGATTGCTAAAAAACATAAAAAGCAGTGAAAAAAATATAGTGATTTAGAGCACTTTACTTAACAGGGAACTTAGACTTTTTTTGAACTTCCCTTTTTTTTTTTTTTTTTTTTTTTTTTTTTTCTCAGTTGCCCTTTTCACACACACACACAAAAGCATTGAAAAATATAAGGTCAAATGTGTTCTTTACATTTTTGAAGCTCTAGATTAATTCTTCAAGTAGAAGGTTGACCCAAAAAATAATGACCATTTGGCTTAAAAAACAAACATTTCTAGAAAAAAATTATTTCCCTACATAAGTAAAGCTTAAGGGGACTTATCTGGTGAAGAAGAAAAATGAAGAAAACGGCAAAAATTTTTATTATTGTTGTTTATTGATCATCGGAAATTTCAACAATATTTTATATCAGCATGTAGATAGGAAGGTTCTTTATCTCTCTGTAAGATTAAAATACTTTTAAGAAAATTATGAGTATTTTAAAATTACTGTCAAAGTTTAAGAAAACTCTGCAAAGTTACACACTTATAACTTTGGACTGGAAAAAGATATGAAAATTTGGAGCTGATATAAGAATAGCAAACTTTCCTATCTACAAGCAAAGTAAAAAAAAAAAAAAAGATATTGTTAAAATTTTCAAATTTGAATGAACAAGAGGAATGCATATTTTCCCCATAGGATAACATGGGATTCCACTTTTTTCTTCTCCACCATATAAGTTCCCTTAATGTATTTCTCCTCTCTAATCACTCCCTACATTTAGGTATTTGTTACATCTATTTAAGAAATATTTATAAACTCTGTGTTGCAGCTACCGCTACTCATACACGGTTGCTAGATTCAGCTGCAACTAGTCCCATACTAAGCGAGTTGTTCAAGGCAGTCTTCAACTCATCCTCACTTTCCATTGTGCACAAATTTTGTTGTAACCAAGATGTTCTAACACAATTTCTCCAAGCAAAGAACATGAAATGTGAGGGAAAGCAATGTACAACTAGTTGAGGGCACATAATATCTAGTCAAGGCCATTGCTGTAGTCATTAGCCATCTAAGATTGTGTGGCATCGACTAGTTGCACGTAGATTTTGTGGTTATTGTTTGGGAGAAACTGGGACAGATCATTTTGGTTAGAACAAAATGGAATACACAACGAGAAGTGATCATAAATACAGATCATAGACTATAGTGAACAACTGGATTATTACAGGATTGACGGCAGTAGATCACAGTATGAATATTGTAAAGCTCCTGAACAAATATGGCAAATGCTTAAATGTAAGGCTGATTATGGGAAGAAACCTTCATTTATGTACCAACAGGGAAATAATTGTTTACAAGAAATGTTTGTTTTTAAAGTTTTTATAGCCAAACAATAATTGTTTTGGAAATTACTCTCATATTTCTCTATATAATTGACATCTAAAATTGAAAATACTTGGATATATTTGAACAGATACTGTAGTTATAAACATGTATGAAATACACATAAATATTAGCTTACAATCTTCGAAGCAACTCTTTAGGATATTTATTTCTTGGATCTCGATATTCTCCTTCTTCATGAAATCTGCTTTCTATTTTCAATAGTTGCCGAATGTAAACATCAAGTACATCTTTGTCTTCAACCTTGAATATTAAAGTTAGTAAGATAAGAAAAATACTCACAGGAAGTGCACATAAAACAAATAAGTAAAACAAAAACAAAGCTAAAGAGAACAATTTTCAGGTTCAACTTAAGAAAGGATAACTTTGACAATACTTATTGATAAAAATAATATAAAAGTTCAATTTAATTAAGGCTCCTGTCCCTGCGAGTGAAGAAATTTGCGAGCTAATACAATTCCTTTAAGGAGATTATTTTTTAATAACTCATTTATATTTTAACATTTTTAACTATTTTTTTTATTTATTTATTTATTTATTTATTTTTTTTTTTTTTTTGCATTGAATAACTGATTCCCTTTCTACATTATTCCTTTTAATTACTTTTTTGATTTTGATTGCAAATATTTTTTTAAGTGACACGTTCATTTTCAGAACTGATTTTGAAAGTGAAACTAACTTTATAAAAAAATATCTGCAACCAAAATCAGAAAAGTAAAAAAAGAATAATGTAGAGAGAAAATTCAGTTTTCCAATGCAAAATAAATAAATAAATAAATAAAAATGTTAAAATGCAAACAAGTTATTTGAAAATTACTTCTCCAGAGGAATAGCATTAGCTCGCAAGTATCTTTGCTAGCAGGAACAGGAGTCTTAAGAATTTTAATATACATTTAAATTCAATAAAAATTAAGATTATTAAAAAATAGACACTAAGCTGAAAATGCTTTCCAACCACTGGCTACTAGCTGAAAGATTTAATTTTCTTATATTCTTTTCTTATTTTCGTCTAGTGGGAAATACTGTAGTTAATGCCTTTGTCTGTTATTAAGCTATTTTAATTTGTTGATGAAGAAAAATAAATATAATATGAAAAAAAGTACTACTTGGTTATCCCATCGACTAAAAAACTATCGCCAAATTATAAGATTAAATGTCAATAATGGATGATCGTGAATGTTGCATTCAATGACATTAAATATGATACATGTGTTTAAAACGCCATTCAGTTATTTTTATTTCAACTTTGTATTTTTATTAATATTCGACTAATTATTTGTTTTTTCGTTATTTAAAACAAAAATTATATCAATATATATAATTTGGCTATGATTTTGGCGAAATTGGTTAATAGGATAACCAAGTAGTAAAAAAAATATATATAATATTAAAGAGAAAAAAAAAAATTACCCTGCGAGTTCTGTAATTTGGTAACATTTCTTGAATAGCATCAGCAAACAGAGCTGCATAACGACGAGTATTCAACTGAACAGCCTCAGCTAAATCTTCATGCATTTCGGCTACATCATCCAGGTCCACAGTCAATGCCACTTGCTCCCTGTGAGCCAACTGTGTCTAATTTTATGAAAAAAAAGAAAAATCATACAATTACTTTATCATACAAATTATTTTAGTGCATCAAGTTATGAAAATAAAAATTTAGATAAATCTCATTATGCTTCAAAAATGTAATATACAAATTTCATCAATTGGAAATTAATTATTTCTAAAAGATGGTAATTTACAAATCGTTCTTCGCTTTGTAGAATTATTCTTTTGTGTGATCCAGTGTTTCCATAGTAGTTGACAGTTTTGTGATAGCAATGTGACTTACATCTTTAAGGAATATTTTCTGCTGATAACAAGAGGAGAAACATGAGTATAATGCTTTCAATGCAAAATAGGAGCACAAACAGAATGTGCAAGAGCAGAAAAGGGATACCCCCTCTCCCTTTTTTTAAATAATATAAAATTAATGGGTTCCATAAATCTAATATTAAATTTTCAGATTTCAATCAAAATTTACTGAGTTAACTTGAATTTTTTTCAGTATTGCTGAGTTCTCTCATTATCAAGACGACTGTTCATCTTGTTTTATTTTTAAAATACAAATAACATTGAAATTTAGATAGGAACTTACCAATTGTAATCCATACTTTAATACTTTTTCACCTCCTTTACCTTCGTGAGTCACAAAACTTGAGAGAAAACTAGTGATTTTAGCTGAAAATACAAGAAATACAAAATCATATTCAACTAAATCTGATTAAACTGCTAAAAAATACAAATTAAATAAGGATATATAAAAATTATAAATGCTATATTTTGTACTTTGAAAATGTACTGAAATATTTACTTGGGTCAAAACCCCCATGTTTTTCTAATTTAAATTAATATTCCGACTATTTTTTTTTCTAAAACCCTTATCATCAACCATCCTTGAATTATTCCATGGAGATAGCTACTTTGAGTTATCGAGGTGAATGTTATAAGATCTTTTAAACAATATTTCATCAGAGTTTCGCCCAGAGGGTTTCAGGGGGGCGCGCTGCCCCTCCTGCCCTTTAGTTTGAAAAGTAACGCCCCTCTTGCCCCTCATCCAAAAACTAGCGCCCCTCTTGTCGCTCTTTAAAAAAAAAATAGCGCCCTTCTTGTCCTACATTAGAAAAAAAACGCAGATCTTCAGTGATGATGCAGACGCGCTATAACACGTAAATTACACAAGAATTTGACGACAGAGCACAAAAAATAGTTCTTACTCGTCCCACAGGACGCGTAATTTTGTGAAAAGATCATGAAAAACTGGCAAATTTCATTAAAAAATCGCGAAATAACGACTAATTTCCAGCAAGATTCGCAAAAAACGGCTAATTCCGTCACAAAATAAAACAAGATTTCTTCAAAAGATTGTGAAAAACGATAAATTCCATCCAAAAATCACGATAAAAATAAAACAACTAATTTTCTCAAATGATTTGCAAAAAACGGCAAATTTCACAAAAAGATAATTGAAAACGGAACGGCACTTTTGATCGGTTCTGTAACAAGAACCGTCTAAAACAGAGTAAAATTTAGCAGCTTATAACAGTGTAATTACGGTGACCTAAAAGAGTAAGTAATTGGTGACGTTGTGACAGTGTAGTATAAGACATTAAAGAAACTGTTTTTCAGTAAAATCAGGCTAACGTTTATTGACGAAAAATAAATGTAAGTTTAAACAAAATATATATAAGTCCAGGTGAAAAATATAACAGGCATAATGTGAACGGAAACAAGTTCAGTTAAAATTATTCTAAGTCATGAAATAATATTCAAGTTTAAATGAAAATATGTATAAACTCAGATGAAAATATAACTGGTAAAATGTAAACAGAAAAATGAGCTCAACTCTATATTTAACTTAAAATCATTCTATGTATTGAAATAATATTACTTATTGAATGGCATGGCATGGCATATAACAATACTAGGATAGCAATGAAAAAGCAAAACAGACTCACTTATGGACGACAGCTATCGACGTAATAAAGAAATTCCAGCAATACGGCACATCTAATAACTCGATGAAAAGTCTTAAGAAAACAGAGTTTTTAACTGAAGCTAATAATGTCCACACATACATATAATGATTTGATTAAAACAAACACAAATGGATTACCACTGCTAATGAAATGAAACACCGGCGAAATTGATAAAACCATATTCAAAATCAAATGTCCAGCAATGGATTTAGCATAATTACTCAACTAGATGTTAACTTTAAAACTTTTAAAACTGTATGAGTTAAAAATACATTTCTGAAACTGTATCATATTGACGTTAACATCAATTGTCTAGAGACATAACATCACTTCAAAATCCACCACACAACATATCTCCGCCGGCTTTAAATAGCCGCGGCAATTCCGAAACTGGATACGCCCCTCCGAGTTGAGTAAGCGAGCTCCTGATTTGCGACGGAAGAAATGCAAGACCGCCACTTGCGAGATGCGATCCGCGATGCTTGCGGATTGAGATCGAACGGAGCGATAAAACCAGAATGAACGTACCCACGGAAAAGATAAGCGATTGATTTGAACGTGTAAACAAAAGTTCGGAAACTGGATACGGAAGATGGAAAATGGAAAATGCCGGCAAAGGAAAGAAATGAAAGTTGGAATAAAACATAAGATAGTAAGCCATGCCATTTTACAATATTACGATATATATAATTAGAATTATGTATTTTAGAGTGTTAAGGAAGAAAAATGGCTGACAACTTTCATCAAAAAATCGCGATAAAATGACAGATTTTGTCAAAAGATTTGCAAAAAAAAAAAAAGACATATTTTATCCAAAAACAGCAATAAAACGAAAACTTCTGGGGAAAAATTCACAAAAAACGGCAAATTTCCCCAAAAATTCATCAAAATATCCCCCAAAACGGCAGATTTCGTCAAAAGATTGCGAAAAAATGCAAATTTCGTCAAAGGGGCATAAAAAAAGTTAATGCCAGAAGTGGATTCCCCCCCCCTCGAAATTTGCGTTTTTTCATGTTTTATTGTGAACGGCACAAAATCGGTGGTTTTTCGCTGTCTTTTGAAGAAATTTGCCATTTTTTGCGATCTTCTAACAAAATTTGTTATTTTTTGTGATTTTTTTAACAAAATCTGCTGTTTTTTGGTATTTTTTAACAAAACTGGCCGTTTTTTCGCAATCTTTTAACAAAATTTACCTATTTTTTCTTTTTTAGAATTTTTTGACGAAAATTTTGGATTTTTTTTTTCTCGATTCTTTGACAAAATTTCTTTTTTCCACGATATATTTAACCACTAGATTCTACATTCAACACTATAAAGTGCCCCTAAAATAAAAAAACTGCCCCGAAGAATGTAAAAAGTGCCCTTTTCAGAACAATAGCGCCCTGCCCCTTTTTAATCCTGGGGAAAACTCTGTTTCATAATTTAAAAAAAAAAAAAAATATGTTATTTAATTAGCAAATCAAATTCTTCTTAAAAAAATTTGTGAATGGCTTAATCAATAAATATATGGGTCAATAGCCTTTATAGCTCTATCAAGTTTAAACTTTTCATATTCCATAGTTATATTTTTTCACACAAGTAATCTTATACCTAATGGCTCAGTTTTTACTTTTTAAGTACACAATCCTAAAAATCAATAACAACCAACAAATTGAATATAAAATTTTTAACTTTTAAAAAGTCAAAGAAAGGTGGGAAATTTTTTTTTAAAGACGCCAGAAGAAATTTGAAAAACAGATTATTTATTTGAAGTAACCTCGAAGCAACAAATACATCATAAAGAAAATTTTTAAGAATGCAACCTTTCTGTACTGTAGGAATGCACAACCTGTGGCCTGCAATTTTCGTCAATTTACAACTGGAAAAAATTACAATTTTTGTGTATAGGTTGCAGAAAAAAATCCTAAATTTTGCCAATTTACTGTGGGAAAACAAAATTTCATCGGTTTCTTAAGGGGGCTTAAGGGTTGAAAACTTTTCAAAAAATTGATTTTTTTTTTATTATCTAGTTTCATTATTCAATTCTTAACTCAATGCAAAAAAAAAAAAAAAAAAAAAAAAAAAAAAAAAACGCATAAAAATATTAGCATTTTTAATGGAGTTATAAGCATTTATGTATCAATACTTACATAGTCGCATCTATATAATTTCAACTTTAAGTCGTTTTTTCTCAAAACTTGATTTTTGACGACTAACACCAAGATTTAAAAAAAAAAAAAACTATTTGATGGAATTGCTTAAATTTTTTTTGCATGCATATAACATCTTAATCTAGATTATGAATTAAGGATATAACTATCACTTAATAAAAACAGTATTAAAAAATCTCTCAAGCTTCAGACATCTGAATTGATCAAAGATAAAATAGATTTAAAATATTCAATATTTATATAGAATATTTATTTATTTTTTTTTTAAGTGCAGATTATTTAACACAATAACATTAGGTGGGGCTTGTTGTGTTTAAGTATGTCCCCACCTAGCTGAAACTGAAATTGTTACTCAAAAATCAAAATTCCAAGAAGTATTTGAAATTTATTATTTGAATAACTGTGGAAAAGGATATTTATATTTATCAAACAACATCCAAATATTTATTATTAGTAATCAAAACATTGTTTATAAAGGTTTTCAGACTAGCAATGTTTCACTGTGTTGAGCAGTTTAATCTATATTCATAAAACTGTTTGCTATAACAATGTTCGAATTAAAATACGAATTTCTTCAATTTTCTACATAAATTCACTGCAATTATTTAATTTAAATTACTTTAAAATGAAGTTACACTACTTATAATCCAACAAGTCTTAATTTTATCAACAAATATGCAATTTATATATTATAGAATGAAGTTTTTAAAAAAAAAACCCAGTTTAAATAAAAAAAAAACCTGGTTTAAACAAAAAAAAAAAAAAAAAAACAGTTTTTTGGTTTTTTAAAAAAAAACCTGTTTTTTTTTCCAACCTTGTTAAAAATACTTAAAATATTAAACTATCTAAAATATATTAATTCATAATCTAGATAATGATGTTATACCCATGAAAAAAAAAAAAAAAAAATTAAGCCATTCCATCAAATAGTTTTTTTAAATCTTGGTGTTAGTCATCAAAATCAAGTTTTGAGAAAACGCGACGTTGAAATTATATGGATGCGGCTATGGGTTTGAAATGGGCAAGCAATGGGTTTGAAAACTTCAATTATATGCTCTGCATTTCTTTTAGGGTCATTCCATGCCAAATCAACCAGTGACTCAACCTGACCCTTTCCGATTTCAATGAAACTGCTAGGGATCATTCTCTATGATGATATAAATTAGAGCATATTTTTATTTTTTGTTTATTGCTTTAAATTTTTATACAATTAATTATTTAAATTTTGAAAAATCATCATTTTTTGACTTGCATAAACATTTTCAATTTTCAATTTCTCAAGTTCTATCAAACATAGAAAATTTTATGACCACTCATTTCAAAGATGAGTTTATAAGGTTTAATTTGATATGCAAGTCGACTATGTATAGTTAAAATAAATAAAATTTTAAATTTTTTAAAATTTAAAATTTAAAAATTTTTTAGATAGTCATTTTTAAAAATTTTGAAAAACTTGTATGTTTGTTGTAATATTATAAGTTTTAAATTCTGAAATTTTTAGAGTGGGATCTCAATGGGGTCAGGAGTTATGAAATAAAAGCTGAAAATTACCATACAAATCATAAATAAATAACAAAATAGACAGAATTAAATTGCTATTTTAATGGTAACATTTGTTTTTATTTAATAACTCCTGATCCCATTGAGATCCCACTCTAAAAATTTCAGAATTCAAAGCTTATAATATTACAACAAACATACAATTTTTTCAAAATTTTTAAAAATGACTATCTAAAATATTTTCAAATTTTAAATTTTAAAAAATTTAAAATTTTATTTTTTTTAACTATACATAGTCGACTTGCATATCAAATTAAACCTTATAAACTCCTCTTTGAAATGAGTGGTCATAAAATTTTCTATGTTTGATAGAACTTGAGAAATTCAAAATTGAAAATGTTTATGCAAGTCAAAAAATGATGATTTTTCAAAATTTAAATAATTAATTGTATAAAAATTTAAAGCAATAAACAAAAAATAAAAATATGCTCTAATTTATGTCATCATAGAGAATGATCCCTAGCAGTTTCACTGAAATCGGAAATGGTCAGGTTGAATATTGAATTTTTTTGGTTGATTTGACATGGAATGACCCTTTAATATTTAGGTGCATTACTGTTTTCTTGATATCAAAACTTATATTTTCTCAGTGCTCTTCACATATTTTTACTAATTTTGACCAATTTTTTATGTATGATTGAAAGCAGTTAACATGAGAATTCCACCTTACATCTACTGGAATATGTAATGCAGTGTCAATTTCTCTATTGTATCAAGCTTTATTGAAATGAGTATTTCGGAAATATTTTACTATTTTTATAATATGATCACTGATTGTTTTACTTAGCATATCTTTTGCCAACAAGTTTAGAATATGAACAGAACACCTATACGTAATTATATCAATAATACCTTTCTTTTCTAATTCATTGCACATTTTAGCCATGTTAGCCAACACCTGCTATTTATCTACAGCTACTTCTTATTTCTCTGCTGAGTAATTTCCAACATTTTAAAAAAAGGATTTAAATCAAATGATTTTTTAAAAAAAATCAGCTGATTTAAACCAGTTGATTTAAATCGTGCCAACCCTGTTTTATAGAACTCCGAAGGGGAAGGGAATTGCATTTTTTGACCATTAAAAGCATAAAATCTCAAAGCACTTTTTAACCATTAACAGCATAAAATCTCAAAGCTTCCGGGAGGAAGAGGGGGGGACGTCCCTCTCAAGCCATCCCCCTGAATTCAACACTGTTACTGTTCATGTGTGTGTATGTAAGAAAAATTCAAAAGGAAAAAAAATTTCACTATTTTTTTTTAAAGCAAAAATCTGTTTAAAATGTGGATGATTTTCACACCTCATGAAGAATTAGTAGTGAAAAATCAGATTTTTTGCGGATTTTTAAGGACCGTATAAAATAAACTGCAAAAAGAAATAAAAACTCATCATGCTTTAAGTGAAAAACACTAACAAATTTGTGAAATAATATTGCAAGGCTTTTTTTATCAATCAAAGAAGAAGAAAAAAAAAAGCGCATAAAGTGCTTTTATTTAATTTAGAATTAAATTTAGTTAATTAAGTAAACAGTTAATACGAAATACAAAAAGCTAAAACAAATATACGGAAAGAATCAACAAATAAACTTATTTACTTACCTTTATCATCGGTATAATCTCTACCTGGCATTTTAAAAGTTAAAAATGATATTTATTAATATGTTTATCCCTTTAAAAACATGAACCACAATCAAAGCCAGCAGAAAAATTAAAGAAAACAACAAACTTGGCGGGAAAAGTGGTCGATAACGATTAATGACGACTCAATTTTCATATCGAATATCTCAATAATTTTATAAAAGTGTTAAATACCCAGGATGATGAAATTCGTCTGAAATAAAGTATACCAAACACAGAAAAATTTAAAAAGATTGTTTCAAAACTGGTTTATAGTTATTAGAGAATTATTTATTTTTAAAATATGTATTTTAACTGTAACTGCATTTGCAACCTTATTTTTGTGTTTGAAAACATGGCTGACAAACAATCTGACCCTATAAAAAAGTCTTCTCAAAATCGTAAAAGGCGGAAAAGTAAGTCTTCTAAAAGAAAATCTGAGAAAAGTTATTCTACAAAGAATTCAGTGAAATTTAATTCGCCTAAAGAAGAAAGAAATTCTTCAATTAAGGACGTTTCCAAAAATGATACTTATTCAAAAAATGATTTTATGTTTAAAAGTGATCAAAATGAGCAGCACGAGAGTTCCAGCACAAAAGATTTAACTCAGAGGCATGTAAATAAATTTTATAAACACAATTATTCTCCAAGTTTTGCTGTTAATGGAGATTCTCCACATGCATATCGCAATCGTATAGACTACTGTGAAAATCAGGAATTTCGTGATCCCACAGTGTTTACAAACAGATTTTCAGATCACGCTTTACGTCCATTTAATAACTTTCAACATACACCAGAAGAATTTGATTATATGACCAATGAAATAGATTTCTTAAGGCAAGAAAGTATCCTTTTGAATTCTGACTGTATCTGTAACATCTGCATTGAGATTTATGAAGTCAGCATGTTTTATTTTTGTTCTGAAAGTAATATTATTTCTACGTTTTAATTAGTAGAAAGTAATCTATTCTTGAGAACTTATTGTGAAAAAAATATATCGTTTTAAATTGTTTGTATTGAATTTTTTATTTGTAAATCTTTGGCCAGATAACTAACTTATGAGAAATGTCAATTAATTATGTGTTTCAGATGTAATTTGATATCTATTTAAAAAAAATTATTCATTATGTTTTATATTTTTAATGTTTTGTTTTAGTTGTACACTAGAAAAAAAATCTAAACATTGAAAGTTTATTTTAAGTTGATTTGTAGCTGCTTTTAATGAAACATTTTAATTAATACATTGAGGGTGATTGAAAATATCAATTAATATTCTATATATTTCCATTTAATTTTAAACATATTGTAAAAATAATTTACTGTTCACTTAAAAATAAATGAATAAATAAAAGCTATCGTTCTCCAACCACAGAACTGCTATTTGCAAATATAATGCTACTAAAAGAATTTTCAGCATTAGATTCCTTACTATGCTAGCTAGCCTAAAACTCCCTAAAAGTAACTATTTTAGAAAAAAGTTTTTTTCTTTTTCTAATGGCTACTATTTTTATAGAAAACCAATTTTTTTTTTCTATCCCAAAACTGCTAATACTGCGCTTTCTTTTAAAAAGTCATTCCCATATTGGCACAAATGTCATATACGCACCACATTGGTATACAATTTTTTGGACGTCAATTTGCTGAAAGCTTCATTTTCAAATACCAGTTACTTGTACATTTTAAAATTATTTTCAATTATTTTAAAAAGGAAATAATAATAAATAAAAAGAACAAAACAATTTGCATCATTTTAAAAAGAAAATTAAAGTAATTAAACAGTTTGTTAATAAATAAACAACAATACCCGCAAGGTTTCTACGTTTTTAATCAGTTAGGTTAAATCATGAATTAAATCAACTTATTTGCAAAAAAAAAAAAAAAATAATAATTGATTAAAATAAATTTTTTTTATAAATGTTTAAAATGACATAAAAGTATTAAAATCATATCTTAATTGCAAATTTTTTTACAGGTATTTTGCTTTATAAATAAATGAAAAAAAAAAGCTTTAATTAATTAATTAATTTTTTTTTAACTTAATTCTTGAGAATTGCATAAGTAAGTTTGTAAAAGTATTTAATTTAAACATTTTATTTAAATTTAATATAATTTGTGATGTCATAAATTCCTATAAGTAATCTAATTATCTATTTTTTTAAATATAAAATAAGCATGGCAAGTATAATAAATTTTTGAAAAGTAAGAGAGCAAATAACCAGAAATCTTATTTTCTTCTACTTTTGCAATAATAAATTTATCCAAATATTGGAGCTAAAGAAGAATGGAAGAATAACATGTAATCAACAGCTGTTGTAAAATAATATATAAGAGGGGAAAAAAATATATTGATCTAAAAAAGTTAAGCACAGCAAGAGTAGGGTTGACCCTAGAAAAAAAGGGTAATTTTTTTTTCAAAAAGGAAATAAATAGGGCACATTTTTTTCAAAAAAGTTGTTGTTCTTACTATTCTAAAAAAAAACAACTCTATTCTAAGCTGTTAAATTCTACTGACTCTATTCTAAACAGGGTTATTTATGATTTTGACCAGCCCAAAAAACCCGGGTGGGTTTTTTCTGAAAAAATCCACTTGAAAAAGCACAGGAAAAAACCCAAGTGGGTTTTTTCAAAATTTCAACTTTAAATTGCATTTATATAATGTATTTATATTACATATATAATATATTGTAATATATTTCTTAATATCAGTACACCACTCATAAAGTTTATAACCATCACCTCCCACCCCAAAGAAAAGAAATGTCCTAATTATACCCATGACAATTTTTAAAAGAAATAATTGTTAGCTAATCTCTGTAGTATGTGTAACTAACACAAACAAATTTTTTCCCATTAAAAAATACTTTGATGTATTATCCATTCTATGTTATACAATGGAAACTCGTAACAAAATACCATATATACTGAGAATCCTAATGCAATTATATAGACATGTAGAATTTATTGGCTTATTCTTATTACTAATTATTATTAATAATCAATTTATCTAAAAGCAAAGCATAATTTTGATTACTGTCATTGATTTACAAATATTTGTAACCAATTAGCTATTTTATTTAGTAATAGGGTCATTCCATGCCAAATCAACCACTTGACTCAACCTGACCCTTTCCGATTTCAATGAAACTGCTAGGAATCATTCTCTATGATGATATAAATTAGAGCATATTTTTATTTTTTGTTTATCACTTTAAAATTTTAACAATTAATTATTTAAATTTTGAAAAATCATCGTTTTTTGACTTGCATAAAAATTTTCAATTTTGAATTTCTCAAGTTCTATCAAACATAGAAAATTTTATGACCACTCATTTCAAAGAGGAGTTTATAAGGTTTAATTTGATATGCAAGTCGACTATGTATAGTTAAAATAAATAAAAATTTAAAATTAAAAAATTTTTTAGATAGTCATTTTTGAAAATTTTGAAAAAATTGTATGTTTGTTGTAATATTATAAGCTTTAAATTCTGAAGTTTTTAAAGTGGGATCTCAAAGGGATCAGGAGTTATTAAATAAAAACAAACATTACCATTAAAATAGCAATTTAATTCTGTCTATTTTGTTACTTATTTATGATTTGTATGGTAATTTTCAGCTTTTATTTCATAACTCCTGATCCCATTGGGATCCCACTCTAAAAATTTCTGAATTTAAAGCTTATAATATTACAACAAACATACAATTTTTTCAAAATTTTTAAAAATGACTATCTAAAAAATTTTCAAATTTTAAATTTTAAAATTTTTTTAATTTTATTTATTTTAATTATACATAGTGGACTTGCATATCGAATTAAACCTTATAAACTCCTCTTTGAAATGAGTGGTCATAAAATTTTCTATGTTTGATAGAACTTGAGAAATTCAAAATTGAAAATATTTATGCAAGTCAAAAAATGATGATTTTTCAAAATTTAAATAATTAATTGTATAAAAATTTAAAGCGATAAACAAAAAATAAAAATATGCTCTAATTTATATCATCATAGAGAATGATCCCTAGCAGTTTCACTGAAATCAGAAATGGTCAGGTTGAATATTGAATTTTTTTGGTTGATTTGACATGGAATGACCCAATAAGTACCGTATTTTCGGGTGTATAGTCCGCGGCTTATACAACAAAAAAACCTCCCAAAAAGCCGCTGCGGCTTATACACGGTGCGGGTTATACAAAGAATTTTTTTTTAAAAATTGGAAATCGTGATATTTTTTTCTACAATTTTTAAACCTTAAAAAATTTGAAAAAAAAAATACATCGAAATTTGTAAATTTTTTTCGCTATGCCTTGAAATTTAGAGAGTTCTCCCATGTTTGTAAAGGCCTTTTTTTTTTACTACTTAAATACAGTTATTTCTGGATTTGGAAGAACTGTCGCAACTATCGCCAAGTATTGCACTGATAGATGTATAATAGCCACTGTGTTTGTAGAGTACAAAATCCAAAATCCGGAACCCTTCCAATCTCGACAATTCTGAATTTAAGATCATTTTTAGTTTATTTTTCAAAAAACCAAGTTTATTTTTCAAATTTACCGACCCTGTCGCAAAGAACAAAAAAAAAGTGCGTGATTTATATAATTTCGGAACGTTTCAGAGCAGTCGTTCTTTTTCGAAACGATTACGAGGAATCGTTCTTTTCCAGAGTCGTTTCATTTCGGAAGGAGTTCAAGGAATCGAACTTTTCCGGGTCGTTACATTTCAGATAGAGTCCGAGGAATCGTTCCTTTTCGGAGTTGGTGCATTTCGGATCGATTCAGAGGATTCGATCCTTTTGGGAACCAATAACTTAAGATACGTATACATTTTATGTCCGAAATAGTGAATTTATCACCGATTTTTTTTTTAATTTTCGGAAATTTTTTTTAAAAATATCACGCTTCTTTGAAAAAAAAAAATGCGCCTAAACTCCGCATCGCTTGAAATTTTATCTTAAAACACATAAACGCCGCGGTGTTTCTTCCGAAAATTACGGTACTGATAATCTTAATTTTTTAGCCAATTACTGTAGATATAATGCATCACGAAAAAATTTGGTAAATTTGTGTTAAAAATTATGACTAATGGCTTCTAATTTCTAACCCTGGTCGAAATATACGTTCGTAAATGGTGTATAGCCCGCGGACTATACACCGATGCATCTCCGCGGGTTATACACGAACTTTTTTTACTGCACTGCTCGATTTAGGGGTGCGGGTTATACACAGGGTGCGGGCTATACACCCGAAAATACGGTACTTTTTTCCAAGCATTCTGAACCACCTCCCATACCCCCAAAACCCATAAAAAACACAGTGGGTTAGATTTTTTCTGAAAAAACCCGGGTATTTAACAACCCTGATTCTAAAAAAAGGATACATTTGTACTTTGTTCAGAGCCTCCTAGAATTTGTGATATTTTCCCAGGATCAATGAAATTGCCTTGGGGTGCATAGAAAGTGTTAAAAACTGCCACCAGGCGCATAAATGAAATAAAAGAAGCCACTGGGCATGCGCCTTGCTTAAGCGACCTAGAGTCAACACTGAGATCTTGGTTAGCTAGCATTTCCTATCCATTAAATTATCTAATTCTTAAGAAAATATTAATTTTTCTATTTACTTATTTAGGTTATATTATAACTGCAATATAGTTGTATTTTTATAATATTTATTTTCATCAAAGAGGTTGGGGGGGGGGATTTAATTAATGCCATGAACAGATTCCCTCCCCCCCCCCTCTGTTGTAATCTTTCAGAAAATTTGCTATAAATTTCAAAATTCTTTTTCTTTTTTTTAAACTCAGAATCACTTCTAGAAAGTTGACGCTCAATAGCTGGGGAAAAAAATAAATAAAAATTCCTCAATCGTTCATTTAAAAAGTTAGCAAAAATCATCAACAGCCATGAGAAAAACTTGTGCTTTGTACCATTTTGGCAGAACATTTTTGATCATCTAAATTTTGTTGCAAATGCAAAGTATTCTGCTTTGGGGCATACATTATTGATTACTAATTTGATCTTTGCTTTTAATACTTTAATCATTAAAAAAATTATCTAAATTTTTATTAATTTAGTTTATTACTTATTTTAATATTTTATTATATTGTAAGCATTCATCATAGTTTATTAGTGCATTATTAATTACATTCAAATTACTGTTTGAAAAATGTAAACAAAGCAGTGACCAGAAATCCAGAAAATTCTAAAATCTGCACAACCTCTGGTCAAAAGCTGGGCAGATTTGAGGAAGTCTACTGTATATGACTCAACATTTAAATCTTTAAAAATGTTAAAATCTTTCTGACACTTTTGTTCAAATCACTTGGCCATTCTCAAGGGATTACAAGAATTTATCATACTCACATGAGAATGGCCAAGTTGTTTGGTCAAAACTGTCAGGGAGATTTTATGAAAAAACAATTAATATTTTTCAATTGCTGAAACAGTGGTAGCATTAAAAAAGGCATTTGAAAGCACTGTGACACAAGAGTTCTATCGGCATCATATTGTGAGACCTGAATGTACAATAAAATTGGTAGGTCATTATTTGTAATACAAAACTATCAAAAATTGTGCAATCCTTGAAATACTTTTTTTTTTTTTCAAAAATACAAATATGATTCAAATTACTATAAACTAGAGATGGGCAATATCGTTCCTTTTAAGGAATTGTTCCAGCCGAATTCGTTCACCAAAAGGAACGAGTTCTTCGGATCCATTCCGATTGAAATTGTTCCGAAAAAAAGGAATAATTCTGAAAAAAAAAAAAAGGAACAAAACCGAGAAAAAAGGAACGAATCTGAGAAAAAAAGGATAGATTTTGAAAAAAAAAGATTCCAAGCAAAAAAAAATAAATAAACACGTGAGAACAATTTTAAGAAAAAGGGGATAAATTCGGAGGCAGGGATAACCTCCAAATTCGGTCCTTTGCAATTTCAATGAACGACATGCAGTCCCTAAAGCTTATTACTAATTTATTTTCTTACATATCCATCTTTCTTCATAGCATTTCTTACCGTTCTCCTTATTTTTTAAATATTTTAAACAAATAATTTTAAAAAAAATCAAAAAAATTTTGAATCAATAAAATCAATAAAATTTTAATAAACAACAGAAAAGCCACTTATAGCTAATCTCTTATTTCACAGCCCCATCCCCCTTACCCCTCTCTCCACTTATATCATTACTATTGCGCCTCTTGTTGGTGTGGGTGAATTTCGCATGCAGCGCAGAGTATCGCAGATGCCCAATATATTTGTTTTCATTTGGAGCTATAGGTTACATTTGGTACTGTAGTTTTAAGCGAAATGGCCAATGCTCCTGCAGATGATTGGGAAATAGAGTCATTAGAGTTTGGCTATTGATATATAAGATATAATTGTATATATAAAATAATTATTATACATAAGATTATTCGGACATATATAAATATTATAATACATATAACATATGTGATGTTATATGTATAGTAAATATTATATCCGTCAAAAAAAAAAAAAAAATAGTGATTCACAAAATTTCAAAGTTTTATTTCTTTAAATTTGAAATTTTTTAAGCTTTTAATTGTAAACCGATCGATTGGTTTAATTAAACTAAACAAATTAAAATAATATCCATTATTGCTACAGATTGTAGTAATATTATATAAAAAAAAATTCCTCCTTTTTTTTTTTTTTTTTTTTTTTTTTTTTTTTTGTGGACGATGTTTGGCGATTGAATGAAACACATCTGCTTTAAGCCTGTTATTGTTTGAGAATTTGACTTTTTTTTATTTGGAGTTCTAAACGTTTTATTTTCAATACTATTGAAAATAGATTAAAATTTTTATTAAATTCAAACTTTTATAGAAAACTTTGTGTAATTAAAAAAAAAGAAGAAAATAAATAAATGTCCTACTTGAAAAAGAATAATAATACACAATGAAAATACATAAAATTTAGTGTTGTATTTCCAGTAATTTTTCATTCAATAAAAACATAAGTTTGGTATTAGGCTTGAAACACCATATTTAGTTTGGGGTGAAGGGAGCCTCACTTTGATCGAAATTCAAACTCAGATATACACTATAATAGCAAATAAAGCCTTTGTGCAAAAATGTTTAAAGATAAATGTTTAAAGCAAAACTGAGCTCAGTTTTGCTTTTTCTAGCTCGCTGAGTTTTGCACTGATGAAGAATCTCCATAGTAGATTCGAAACGGCTGTTTGCTACCTTTTCTTACTTTATTTGTGCATTTATAATCGTTGGTTTTTTTATCTTTAATCAGATATACACTACCTGGCCATTGATGATCATCCACTTAAGATTTTAGACAGTTTGTTAAATATCTAGAAAAATACGTAAGGAATTATTCTGAAACTCTCAGTGTATAAACATAATAGTACAGGACATATTTCTGTGAAAATGTTTTCCCGAAACTTTATAGGGGACCGTCAACAAATTAAAAAAGAATGAATATCTTTTGGATAACCCTGTCAAAATTAATGTAGCAAAAGTGCTCAAACTGTAGGTTGTGATTAAGTGGCTTATTGTTATGAACTATGTTCATTTTTATGTCGATAGCATGTATACTCGTACAGAAATTAAGGTTTTTATAAAAACAGTCCCAAAATTTTCAAAGATTTTTCCTTATTTGCAGAGTTCTGAATATAAAATAATATTCTTAGCTGAAAATGTGACAAACAACATTGCACGTAATACCCTGTAATCAGAATTAAAAAATAATAAAAATTGTATGAAAAATGAGTAGATTTACTAAATAATTTTTCACTGCGCATGCGTCAACGATACCAAAATTTCATTTGCATATTATGTTAGCAGCATATTATGTTACAGAAACTATGCACTTTTCAGATTTGAGCTGGCGTGTAGTCATAAAAATACCAGATGTTATACGCCATAGGCAGAGAGTATATCCTAGAGAATATATCCTACAGCTTTTATAAGAAACAGGAAATATACAGTGTTCCCTTAAAAAATCCAGAAGGGTATACAAAGTATACCACCATATACCCTCCACTGCATCCTTGGGTTTGAGGCCACTCTTTTCAAATTTGGAATATTTATTTTTTTAATCTTTTGTTCAGTGTTTGTTTTCAGGTCAACAATGGAGTTGGATTCTTTTTCAAGCTCTTCTGTGGGGACCGCAATATTTTTTTTTTTTTCTTTGATATCCGTCATTTTGTCCGAATTAAGAACAGATGGGTGGCCACTTCATTTTTTATCATGATGAACTCTATTTCCTTAAATCAAGTTACCAAATTGTAAATCAATGTCATAGCACATGAACATTTGGATATGTACCTTTTTAAATGCTTCTATTACTTTAACAAAAGATGTTGCTGTGAAATAATGTTTAAATAAGCATGAGAATTCTTTATGCTTTGGAAAATTTCACTTCCATCATCACAATCTTTTGCAAAACAGGTGATTTTTTTAGGTTACAATATCAATTGCAAACTGCAACTGAAATTTATTTCTACTGGTAAATGAATTTCAAATGTATAATGTTGCCATCTATCGAAAAATAATCTCATTATTATTTATTTCAGATTTTGTACAATTTTTGAAAATTTGGATTGCATGACTTTTCGATTATTTTGTACCAGATTGTGATCATTATATCATTTGGAGCTCTTATAAAAGATTTATTTTATGTTTTCTTTATTAGTTTTTTCATGAAAATGGCCTTAATTAGAAATAGATATGAGACTTACACATGCTCTACACAACTTTCAACAGAACTGGGAAGTAGAATCAAGTCCTGAACTTGATATCATATTCAAAAATAGAGCATTAGCTGAGTAAGTGTAAAAAATGTTCTGTTTTTGAAATAATGTTTTCTTCTTTTATTATTTCTCCCTTTCAGATTATTAATTTTATGTAAAACATTTTTTACTTTTTCTATATATCAATGACTATAATTTAATGTGAACTTTTGTCTGTTAGTCAGGGTGTTTACAAAATTTAGAAATTATGGAAAATCAGGGGGGTTTATCAATCTGAAAAAATCAGAGAAATGTCGAGGAGTTTTGTAAAAATCCTCAAAAATCAGGGAAATTAGTCTATATACAACAATATTTGCATTTTGGCCTTGCCAATAAGAGTGATTCCTCTATCTTATATACTATATTTTTTCTTATTCTAATTTGTTGCTCCCTGTATTTTTAGAAAGATATTCATCGTATGAATTTTTGATAATTAACGCAAATTAAAGTCATCATATGTCCTCATTTTCTGTAGATAGTGTTTATATTGAAGACAATTTATCCAATTTTGAAAATTTTAAATTACATATTAGCATAATCTGATCAGGTGGTTAGCTTTATCTAATTAGCTATCTCATGAGATGTAGATATGTCTTAGGCAGATTGAACATTATTTAAAAAATAAGAAAATTTTCTAGTCAACATATATCCATTGACTGCTATATGAAATTATTGGACTATATTTTGAGTTCAGATGTATAAAGTTATTTGCCAACACTTTATGAATTAGAAGCAGTTCTTATGTTTTTCTCCCAAACAGTGGCATATTCAGGAGATGAGCAGATAAGGCTGCAGCACCCTCCGAAACTTGTAAAAAACATAAAATATAATTACAAAAGTTTATCAAAATGTAAAGAAATATAGGGAGCACAATTTCATTTTTTTTTAGGCAGGTTTTCATTAAAAAGGTATTATTTCATAGAGGGCACAAAATAACTGTTTCATCCAAGTTCCATTATACACAGGCTCTTTTTACACACCATAAAAATTATACTAATTGGAATAAAAGCCTTCTTAAAATGAAATTTTTTGAAATCCCATGCAATTCAATCTAAGCAGGTTTTGTATAATATATACATTACTTGTTATGATAAAAATCAAATTAAAGCAGAAAAGTTAACTTTCATATGATTCCTCTTAGAAACTTTTATTACATCTCATCCCCTCCAAAATGATAAATCTAGATATGCCACTGCTCCCAAATGAAATGTTAGCAAGCTGAATTATCAACAAAATTCATGATTTTTCCCAGTGCATAATGATGAAATTTTATATTTTTCCTGCAACATGAACAAAAATTGCAATTTTTATCAAATTGTAATTATTTTTTTAAAAAAACAAAATTTGCAAGCCACATATTAATCCTACATGGGCGACTTGTGGCCTGTGGGCCAAAAGTTTAGCATTCCTTGTTTAGATGCAATCTTTCTTTAAATTTCAAATTAAAATTTTTAAAAATAAAATGTTTGTTTTATGAAATTTTACATTTGATGAGAATTCTTTGTTTTCTGGATTTATTGCTAATTTATGATGACAAATTGAAATAATTAAAATTTTGATTTACATATTTTGTTTTCTATTTTGAATTTTAGGAAGTTTTCTCCTGTTGTAAATAAGCTTATATCAAATCTGCTGAGTGGAAAGATAACTGTAGAAGATTTAGAAAAGTTTTGTGATGACTCCCGGAAATCCCCAGAACCCCTTGATGTAATAATTGTTATGATTATTTAATTTTTAAGGATAGAGAGCCAACGAATATAAATGCACAAATAAAGTATGAGAAGGTAGCAAATAGCTATTTCGAATCTACTAACGAGATTCTTCATCAGTGCAAAACTCAGCGAGCTAAAAGTAGCAAAACTGAGCGAACTGACTCAGTTTTGCTACTTTTAGCTCGCTGAGTTTTGCACTGATGAAGAATCTCGTTAGTAGATTCGAAATAGCTATTTGCTACCTTCTCATACTTTATTTGTGCATTTATATTCGTTGGCTCTCTATCCTTAAACATTTGTGCACAAAGGCTTTATTTGCTATTTTAATTTAATTTTTAGTTAGTTTTTAATTCTTTTTTTTTCTTTTTTTCTATTAGTGTTGTTCTTATATCTAAACTATCTACTTTCTGGTTATTTTTGTTATGAAATTTACAATTATTCAGAAAATAAAAAAAAGTAATATTTGGCCTTTTTTTTTATATAAGGCGTAAAATTTGTTTGTTTCAAAATCACTTTAGTTAGTATCAGCAGCATGCCTCCAAATTTCATGCTTTTATGTTTAATATGGAATTCATCAGTAATATACAGGGGTTGGACAAAAATATGGAAACACCTTTGGAAATGCATGTTTGAAAAGAAAGATTGATTATAATGAACTATGTTGATGGCACGGGAGTTTTTGCCTACTGACGCCAACTATACAACTTCGTAAAATCGCTGCACCGTTCAGTTGTTGTTGGAGCACTGTTATGTGAAATTATCATTGCATTATGTCAGAGTTAACAGACTTCGAACGTGGATAAACTGTTGGCGCGCGTATGGTGGATGCTTCCGTAAGCAAGGTAGCCGAGATTTTTAGTGTTTCAAGAGGTACTGTGTCGAAAATTTATTCCGCATATTTGAAATACGGAAAAAACATCATCCGCTAAATCACAGCGCGTTCGAAAGTATGTGCTGAGATCGTGACAGACGAACATTAAGGATGATTATCGCGAAAAATAAGCAGACCACAGCTGCAAAAGTTACTGCTGAAATGAATGTCGTGCTACCAAATCCTGCGAGTACCAAAACAATTAGAAGGGAGCATCATAAATAGGGAATTGCTGGCCGTGTTGCAATTGAAAAGCCATCCATCAATAATGCTAATGCCTGTAACAGGAAAAAGTGGTGTTTAAGTCATAAAGCCTGGACTATAGAGCAGTGGAAGAGCGTAATATGGTCTGATGAGTCTTCTTTCACATTGTTCCCCACTTCTGGCCGAGTTTACGTCTGGAGAACGCCATCTCAAGCCTATAATACAAACTGCTTGTTGCCAAGAATGATTCATGGCGGGGGTTCGGTGATTATTTGGGCAGCCATATCGTGGTTCTCTTCTGGCCCCATGATACCTCTGTCAGGGCGTATTACTGCTCAGACTTATGTGAACATTTTGGCCAATCAAGTCCATCCAATGGTACAAGCTTTGTTTTCCAATGATGATGGTATCTTCCCAGACGACAACATCTCCGTTCACACAGCTCACATTGTCCAGGACTGGTTTTCTGAGTCCGAGGATGAATTTTCGCATCTCCTCAGGCCACCAAAGTCATCAGACTTGAATATTATCGAACCTTTGTGGTCTACATTGGAGCGGAAAGTGCATTCTTGCTATCCACCGCCAACATCGTTATCTGAACTTGCTACCGTTTTGCAGGAATAATGGTACAATATTCCCTTGGCAAACATACAGAAACTGTATTTATCCATTACGAGAAGATTGCAAGCTGTTTTGAATAACAACGGGTGCCGTACACAATACTACGCAAGGAAACGTGTTTTTTCAAGGTGTTTCCATATTTTTGTCCAACCCCTGTATTTGGTACCATTGTATGATCCAATATTAATATGTCAGGAAGTTTCAAACATTCTTGTATGGAAAAAAAAAATACTTTTTTGATAACAGTATTTCTACAAAACAAATTAAATCCGGTACTACTCTGTTATCCCGTTGACCAATTTCGCCAAATTATACAAATCGCCAAACTAATAGCCAAATTATACATATTGACGTAATTTTTATTTTAAATAACGAAAAAACAAATAGTTAGTAGAATATTAATAAAAATATTAATAAAAAGTTGAAATAAAAATCACTTAATGACATTTTAAACACGTGAATCGTATTTAATATCATTGAATATGGCATTCACGATCATCCATTATTGGCATTTAATCTTATAGTTTGGCGATAAATTTTTGGCCGACGGGATAACCTAGAAGTACCTTAAATCCGTGTACTAATATTTTTCTTTTAATCACTAATCATAAATTGTATATTTTAGAATATTTTGTGTTCATAATACCTTAGATAAAGCTGAAAGAACTAAACAGTTTAATAAAATTAATTTTACTGTTTTTAAATTTTCATCTTGCATCTTTTAACAATTAAACGTACTATCTTAATTTAAGATTTAAAAAATCTTATCCAGTGCTGATTGATAACTGTTGAATTGTCCCTTTTATGTTAACATGTGAAATCTTTTTTCAGCTGATTTTAAAATCTGAGAATAATTAAATCCTAAATACTTTTTTTTTTAATTTTTTTATTTTTTTTAATTTAAGGACTTTTGTGAATTTATCTGCAATGACCCTAATGATATGTTATCTAACTTCTTATGAATTTTAGTTTAATCCAAGGCCTTGACAAATGTGGTCATTACTATCAATTAAATTTTTTATCTTCCAACCAAGTTATTTAATCTGCCATTTTTGTTTATGAATTATTTATTTATTTTTACAAAAATTGATGTAGGAAATGTGCACAGTTGGTGTTTTTTCTCATGCAGGCTGCTGATTCAGATTGTAATAATATTAGTGAGATAAATGATTGATTTTTAGGAATGTCACTTTTCTACCAAGTGGCAGATTTCCACTTATTTTAATTTTTAATCATTCACAATTTTCGTCAAATGATCACTAAAGAAACTGTCATTTTCATTAATTAATCACCTGGAAGAAAATGATTTTCATCAGATAATTGTGGTGTTAAACTGCCATTTTCATCAAATGAACATAAAACATCAATTTTAGTCAAATGATCGCAAAATAAAAAGGAATTTTCATCAAATGAATTGGGAATCAAATGTCCATTTTTATAAAATGATCGCAAAATAAAAAAAGGGATCTTCATCAAATGATTGTGATTTCCATCAAATGATTGCAAAACAAAACAGTGATTATTATCAAATGATCCCAAAAACAAAACAGTGATTTTCATTAAATGATTCTCCCCCTTCCTTAAAAAAAAAAATATTCTCTTCAAATTATCGTGAAATAAAACAGAGAGTGATTTTCGTCAAACGATCACGAAATGAAACAGTGATTTTTGTCAAATGCTCATGAGATCAAACAATGATTTTTGTCAGCTTAAAATCACAGTTTGATTGTATGAAATCAAACTGTGATTTTCATCAAACAATCGCAATGTCTACCTGAGATTTTTCTGAAACGATCACAATATCAAACAGCAATATTTGTCAAACAATCGTGATATCAGACAGCAATTTTTTTCTAAGAATCATGTATCAGACAGCAATTTCCGTCAAAGGATTGCAATATCAGACAGAAATTTTAATCAAACAATTGTGAAATAAAACATTGATTTTCATAAAACAATTGCAAAATGAAACATGATTTTCATAAAATGATCGCAAAATAAAAAAACAGTTTTTTCTACCAATCGTGAGATCAAACTGCAATTTTCATCAAACGATTGCAAAATAAACAATGACTTTCATCACATGATCACAAAATAAAAAGGCAATTTTCTTCAAACGATCCTGAAATAAAACAGTGATTGTCATTAAACGTTCATTAAATCAGACAGTGATTTTCATCAATTGAATGTGAAATCAAACCATGATTTTCATCAAACGATCACAATATCAAATATGCTATAAATAAGCTTGTGTTTTAACAATCAATATGTTTTCCTACATTTTTTATGGGAACAACATCTGTTATTCATCTTAGCCACAATGTTAAAATAAAATTCTCATAAAAAGTCTCAATATAGATGTTGCAAAGTCGCGAAATATTAAGAAATAATGTTAGAAATTATATTCAAACAAAAAATAATTTTAACTTTTAATTTAACAAAAGTTAGTTCATCAAATGCAAACTTTAAAATTGTAAAATCAGAATTATTCGTCTGATTTGAACAAAAAAGTAGTTTACTCAAGTTTCTAAAAAGGTTTTACAATTTTTTTAAAATTAGTTTGAAAGGGAATTGAATCGTTATTGATGATATAAATATCTGTAGAAGTTTTCTGCCTGTATCTGAAGTCACTACACAGTCAGTCAATATAAGATGCCATGGTTTATACCTTATCTGCAATTGTTTACTATTTGAAGTCTGTTTCCAGAATTACTGATAAACAACTCATGTCTTTGTGCCTAACTTGAGCAGACTTTTAGCCAAACATTAGCAAGTTTAATACATTTCTGCCTGTGGTAGGTATAAAATAACAATATTTTAAACAGATTTTGGGGCACATGAAAATCATGATACATTGTCATGTGAGAGTATCAGGATTTATACTTATATCTATGTGAAAAGAGATTTTTCAATGAGAAAATTAATCTTGGAATAAAATTTTTATCAAAATAACTTTTTTTCTACTGTGTATTTTTGATACCAGATTTAAACTTTAATGATGTTTAATTTTCAAACAATTAACTCATTTATGACTTTTACTTGTATTTTCAGTTTAACTGGTTGTGATATGATGCTTAATATTATTTATAATGTCATACCCCCCCTTTTTTTCTCTTTTTCACTACAAACAGTTTATAATTTTTTCAGAGTGTATCATTTGTCTGTATTTTTTCTTATATTTAATTTGTATATGCAGTATAAACATTGAATTTCTTTACAGGAGTGTTTGTTTGCTGTTGATTCTTCTGCCGATTTAAGTTTAAATTCTTCCGTTTTTAATTCTTCCATTCCTGTGTAAGTTTTGGTATTCAAATCAACTGTTTTTAAGTTACATAATGATAATAAAATTGATTCTAAATAACAGTATTAATACATTTTTTATGATGTAAAATAAATAAATAAAAATAAAGCATAAGCAATATTCTTAATTATTTGTTGAAAGACTTACTTTAGTGTGAATGGATGTTTCACATTAAATAAAAACAAAATATGCATAAATCCAGAAGAGGTTTTTTGAGATGCAATTTATTTAATTTGTGCTTACAAAAAGATGTTTATGTATCTCTCTATTTGTCTGTTTGTCATTTCTAGGAAAATCTACCTATCTGTGCTAACACAAGGCCATTGTTTGTGTGTCTGTCTATTTGTGATTTCTATGAAAATTTACTGTACATAGACATTTGAAAATTTGGATTAACCTAGTCTGAAGCAAACACAAATGCACAAAAAGCTCAGATTTTTTTTAAAATAATTAATTAAAATATTAATTAAACCCCATTATCGTAAAAGTCACCATTCAAAATGTTTGTTACATAGCTTTTTGATAATCTCTAAGCAGGGAAGAAACTAGTCATGTATTTTTTTTATGTTCTTTTGCAAGTCCATATCAATTTAATAATAATAATGTATACCCACTTAGCTATTCTACTTTTTCATTTCTAACAATTTCATTTGTTTAAAAAATTTATATTTATGCTTTCAAAAAGAAAATTATTTTTCTAACATCTATTTCCTGTTATTTTTTCTTACACATTTTTACAATCTGCATCTATTCTCTTGTTCAGTAGATGTAAAAACAAAAAATATCTACTTAATATGAGTACTTTTTCCTCTTTACAGGGATGAGATTCTTCCGAGGATCCACGGTTTTCAGCTTTTTTGTCATTTTTGAATTTCTGTTTTATTCGGATTTTCCGATTTTTTAAAAATCTTCGCTTTTTTACCTTTTTTTTTTAAATTTTTTTTTTTTTAATTTTTACTTTCTGAGTTTTCAAGAATTTATTATTTTATTTCGTTTTTTATTCATTTAAATAAAAAAAGAATTGTAAAATAATTTTAATCCACATCAGAATATGCCTCTATTTTAACACTTCAACTACGAGAGGTCCTTTATCGCATCCAGTGGTTATCTTATTTCATCGCGATCGCCGAATGCTCATTGAAAAACATAACGGCATTGTCTTAAAACAGAAGACTTCAACATGGGCGATTGTGTTCCATGTATACCTCGGATTTCCGGATTTTTCGATCGATTTTTCCGAGTTATGAGATTATTATATTTAGTGGAAAATTTGAATTTTAAAATATCACGAATTTCGACACATGGTCGCCGAAAAAAATTAATTTGTCGACTATTCGCAGAAAGAAATTGACAATTTCGTCAAACGATTGCGAAAAAAAAAAGCGGAAATTTCACAAAGGATCGTGGAAAAAAAAATTCTTTAAATGTTAAATGTGATTTTTGTCCAAAAATCGCTGGAAAACGCATATTTTGACACAAGATCACGGGTAAAACGGAAATATCGTCAAAGAGTCATGTAAGAGAGAGTAAATTTCTTAATAGGTCACACACACAAAAAAATCCCTTGAATTTAATTAAAGAATCGCGCAAAAAACTAATTTCTTTATAGAATCGCGGGATAAAAATGCAAATTTCGTATAAAAAATTTAAATTTCCCCAAAAAATTGTGAAAAACGATGAATTTTATCAAAAAACGATCAAATTAGTAAAAAAATGCAGAAAAACGATCAATTTCATCACAAAAATCTCTGAAAAATGATCAATTTCGTCTAAAAATATCGCGAAAAAACGATCAATTTTGCCTTAAAAAAATCGTGAAAAAAACGTTCAATTTTGTCTAAAAAAATCACGAAAAAACGATCAATTTTGTCGAAAAATCGCGAAAAAACGATCTATTTCGTCAAAAAATCGCAAAAAAGGCTATCTATTTCGTTAAAAAATCGCGATAAAACAACCAATTTCATCAAATAAATGTGAAAAAACTGCAAAATTTGTCATAAAAGTGCGGAAAAACGGCAAATTTCATGAAAAAACTTCAAATTCAATTAAAAAAATCGCGTAAAAACAGTAACTTTCGTCAAATAAGTGTGAAAAACGGCCAATTTCGTAAAAAGATCGCGAAAAAACGACCGATTTTGTCAAAAGATCGCGAAAAAGCCGCAAATTCCGTCAAAAGATTGAAAAAAAAAAGGGTTATTGCTGGGTTGGAATTTTCTGTTTCAAGAACTTTTTTGCTGCTTTAAAAACTAATTTTGTTGTCTTTTTTTTCTCTGCTCCAAATCTTTTTGATTGAATGGGACCTTTGAAATTGGTATATTTTGCATTTGATAATTTTCAGGATTTTCTACTTTGCATCACTTAATTTTCAGGATATTTCATTGAGTCACAATAACCCCTGATATCAGTAAAATAAATTTTCATTATTGTAATCAAATACTTTCTGCCTATTTCATGTTAATAATTGCTTTTTTATTTATGCAAAGCTAAATTGTATGTAATTTATATTTATTAATAGCAATTGTATTTATTGCAATTGAAATTCCTGTCATTGCTCAAACGTCGTTCGCGCAGTTTTCAGCTTTTTTGCTTTTTGGTGAATCTCATCCCTGTCTTTAACAATGTCTTTGGTTAAAAAAAAAAAAAAAAAAAAAAAAAAAAAACTTTCTAAAAAAATTTAAGTTTGTAATGCTGTTTTCGGTAATTTTTTTTCTTGGTTGTTTTTGCAATGCCTGCCAATCAATATATATAAGAAAAAGAAGAAAAAAAAAAAGTGTGCCTTTCTTAACTTTTTAACAGTGTCTTGATCTTGAGGTTAAATATATATATATATATACATATATATATAGGGTTTCGAAATGTTATAGTAAAAAAACGAAGACGAATATGAAAAAATAAACATATGAAATTATTCCGAAACTATTCAAGTTTTAATTTAATTAGTTGGCGGTAGATGGCAGTAACATCTGTATTGAAGTCAGTTGTAGTAAAGAAAAATTGCGTTTACAGGCCAAGAGAAAGTTTTTTGTGTGTTAGAGTTTGCAAAATCTGAATCAGTGGTATTAGTTCAACAGGCCTTTCGTAATAAATATCGAAAACAGAAACCAACTCACAAAACAATTCATGTGTGGTACCGGAAATTTAAAGAAACGGGATGCCTATGTAACAGGAAACGAAGTGGTCGACCTGGTTCATCTGCGGACACCGTAGATCGTGTATGGGAAACGTTTTTAAGGAGCCCGACGAAATCAACTGCTAGCGGAAGCCAAGAATTAGGGATCTCTCAACCAACAGTGTGGCGAATTCTGCGAAAACGTCTTTGTTTGAAGCCGTACAGATTGGGACTGGTGCAAGCGTTGACTCCAGCAGATTGCATTTCTCATTTCACGTTTTGCATTGATGTCCATGAACGTGAAACACTAATGTCGAAATTGATTTTTAGTGATGAAAGCACATTTTACATGTGTGGCACTGTCAACCGCCACAACGTACGCATTTGGGGCACTGAAGATCCTCATTCTGTAGTGGAACACTATCGGGATTCCCCAAAAGTTAACGTGTTTTACGCTATGTCCTCCTCACATGTTTATGGGCCATTCTTTTTTACAGAGAAGACCATTACCGGTGTAGTGTACCTGGATATGTTGCAGCTGTGGCTAATGCCGCAGTTAGAGGAACATGAGGATGATTTCGTATTTCAACAAGACGGTGCTCCTCCCCTTTTTTTGTGTGATGTGTGTGAATATCTGAACACACACTTACCTCATCGATGGATTGGACGAGCTTCTGAAGATGACGTACCTCTTCTAAAGTGGCCTCCACGGTCACCGGATTTAACACTGTGTGACTTTTTCTTGTGGGGGTATGTGAAAGACCAGGTTTTTGTACAACCTATGCTACGTGATTTAGCTGACCTGCGTGAAAGGCTAACACGTGATATCATATCAATAACATAGACAGTACCATGTTGAGTAGAGTATGGCAGGAACTGGACTGTCGCATTGATGTATGCCGTGTGACCAGGGTTGGCATTTTTGCCGGCAAAAAGGTATTTTTGCCAGGACAGTGGCAAAAACTGGAAAAAACCAGGGGAAAAATGGAAAAAAATCGCAAAAATGGAAAAAACCTATTTGTTTTTAATGTCTAATAAAATCTGCATGCTAATAAGGATAGTAATGTTATAAACAATTAAATTTAACAGTGTACTATTTAATATTTTAATTTAATTTGCTAATTAATTAATATTAAATATTTTAAATCTTTGAAAAATAAGTGGGATAAAAAATTACATACCTAATTATTTTACCTTAAGTCAGGGATATGTTTAGGAAAATTTTAGATTCTTTAAAGGACCCTTCATAAAATAATTTATCTTAAAACAGGACCCTCCACAAAAATTCTTAATCTCAAACAGGACCCTTCATAAAATTATGTGTCTCCCAAAATATACATTTCACCTTCAAATTGAACTTTTTACAAATTTAATAATTTAAGCACAGCATCAAATATGTCCAGCAAGTAGTGTTGCTATTGAAAGATTTTCTTCAAGGTTTTCATTTGTGCAAACTAAGATTTGAAATAAACTATCAACAGATGCTCTTTCAAAACTTTGCTGTTATGCCATGCTAAAGCAGCAAAATTTAGGATGTGAGGAAGATATTGCTGAAATATTTGAAATTTAATAGTTTTAAACTGTTAATAATATAAAATAACTAAAATAGTTATAACTGCTTTAAATATAACTTTATATTAAATTAAATTTAGGTTACTATAACTGTTTCTCCGAATTTCTAACATATATAAATTATAAACATAAATTCTTTACTTAGTCTCAACAGTTCTATTATATGAATTATTAATAATTGTATAAACATGAATAAATGAAGTTTCTATTTATTTGTATAAAATTGGTATTTTTTTCATTTATAACCTTGTTATAAAAATTAGTATTCTGTTATAAAGTGCATAATTATACTTATTTAACTTAAAAGTTAAAATAAATTTAGAATAATATTGATTTTTTAATTAAATATGCAGTTCTTTTCTTTCGTGAAATATTTTATCTCTTTTTGGGTGAAAAAAATTAAATGGACAGCCTATTTTTGCCACCTCTTTGGCAAAAACCTATTTTTGTCAGGATAGTTTTTACCAGGTTTTTTCCACCTTCGTCAAAAACTCGCCAACCCTGCGTGTGACCCAGGGTTCACACATAGAACACCTGTAATGTATATAAGTAAAACTTGAATAGTTTCGGAATAATTTCATATGTTTCTTTTTTTCATATTCGTCTTCGTTTTTTTACTATAATGATTCGAAACCCCGGAGGAAATTATGAATGACCTTGTACATATATATATTAAACCCCTCTTCTGATCAAAATATAAATATGCTGTAATATAAAGCTTTTATTTATTCCATTGTATTTTCTCATGACTCATTTTAATGTTTTATGTAGATAGCTCTTAAGTTTGAATTCAAAATTACAGTTAAGTCATTAGTGTTATTAACCTAACAGATTCTTTTCATTTAAAAAGGCTATCACTTGCAAAATGGTAGCCTTCATAATCTAAACAGTCTCAAATATTGGATATGTTTAATTAAATAAATTTTTTTTTTTTTTTTTCAGATATGAAGCTAGTTTTGACCAAATTCTAGAAAGTGCGGATGATAGTAAAAATGCTACTCCTCCAAAAAAGTAAGAAGCTGTACTCCTCTTTTTTTTTTTTTTTTTTTTTTTTTTTTTTCATGAGTTCTGACTTATTTGTCCATATTTTATAATTTATTATTTTACTAGTGCGATGATTTCAAGCAGAGTGGACAAATGGTTAAGGTTTGACAATGTTAATTGTATTTTAATCTATACAAAACAAAAAACTCGGGAGAGGGGAAGAAAAAATTGAAAAAAGTTCAATGAGTTAAGTACAGAGTTTTTACGGATAAGAAGATTTATAGAAAAGTAAAGAAAATTCACCAACACCTTGAGAGCAAGAGTAAGATCTGTTGAGTTTTACACTTTTATAACTTTAGATGCAATTTTTTCATTGAATGAATGAAAGCTTTTTTATACAGCTTCTGTTACAAAAAGTAGGCAAATAGGTAAAAAGTTACCTATTGCAGGCATTCGGAGATAAAGGAAAATTTACAAAATTTTGATATACAGTACAGAACCATTTATCCGGAATGGTTGGGGTCGGATCTATTCTGGATAACTGGTTTTTCCAGTTAACTGGTTGGTCACTAAAGCAGCATCCATTTGATAAGTTTTATGGGATATATGTGGTTGTGATATTACTTCTGATTTTAAATCGATTATTAGATTACTTGAACTAAGAATCAGATGCAAGTAAGCTCAAACATTAGAGTTTGAAAGAAGGTAATTTATGGGAATTCCTTGGGAACAAAAACTCTTCTGTTTTCTTTGTATAAATGAAAACATCTATAATATAACTTTATAAGCTTCTATTTTAAATACGATGCTGCTATCAAATTATAGAATTGTTTCAAGCAATGTATATGTCAAACTGGCGGTGTATGACACTTTTTTCTACAAAGATTCTAACCTCAATCTATTAGAAATATCATTCCGGATAACTGGTTTCTGGATAAATGGCTCCATACTGTACTTCACTATCATGATCATTCACCAGTCCCAAGAAAGTTTACATACTGACATGAAAAGTCTTTGACTCCATCCATTGGTTTTCATTGTTAATCAAGATTTTACAACAACAGAAATACACAATACTATTGGTTTATTTTGCAGATTATAGTGTTTTTTCAATTCAGGTTCATTAATTGAACAGGTCAATAGAAAAAACTTTTTTTTTTCAATTTTGAATAAGGCAAAAAACTCTATATATGCATTATTAACTTATGAATGGAAAATCAATAAACATTTTTAAAACTTAATGAAAAACTGTAATCAAAGAATTTAATTGTGGTTTAAAAATAATCCTATTTCCATGTCTTTTTTATAGCTAATTAAAAACTTAAGTTAATTCTTTACCTTTATTTAAAAATATATGTATATATAACACCAAATTTCTCAGATACCTTGCATTTTAATGTATTAGATTTAATTAATGTAATTTGAATGCAATGAATGTTTGAATTAACTCCCATTTTAACTTAAAGAAAAAGAAAAAAAAAAAAAAAAGATATGGAGAAATAACTTCATTATTACTTTAAATGCTTATTTTAATTTTAAATTGGTGAGAAATTAAGAGTGAATGTTTCTTTTTTACTGTGAAACAATCTTTTAGTAATTTTATCATTAGTTCTAAAAAACATTTTTTCCATTACAAAGAGTACTTTATCATGCATAATTCATAAGATTTATCTGTAAGTACTAAACTATCTATTCTTATTTTGCATGATGAAGTTCTGCAAGACTTTTAAACTGTTTCAATTGTGATGGAGATCACCACATGAGTAAATGTCCTTATAAGTTGGACTACAGAAAAATAGCTACTGCTAAGAGGCAAGCAAAATCCCGTTATGTTCCATCAGTGTAAGTATTTAATAAAATCTTTAAAATATTAATGATTGTAAAATATTTTTTTAACTGTACACTTTACAGATTATTTATTTATGTAAAAACTGGAATTTCCCTCTTTACAGAAAGCATTCAGAGTATTTTAGCAACTATTGCACTTTTCTCTTACTTTTTTATTTATATATATGTATATAAATATGAAAATCTTTTGTTTTGTACATAAATTACTAAATTTTTTTTTTTTTTTTTTTATATGTATGAATGTATATATTTCTTAAAATACATACACATTTAAAATATTTTTGAAACTGATATCTAAAATCAAATTTAATCTTCTGAAGAAGAAAAAAAGTCACAAAAGCAAAACTTAAAAAATCAAGTTGGAAGTTTTGTAAAAGAAAAGCAGATGGCATCTCTACATATTTTTTCTAATGTGTTCCATTTAATTTGTTCTTTCTAATGTGCTGGTGTGCAGGGTGTTTATAAAGTCCCAGACCCATTTTGAATTTAAATAACTCATAAAATAATAAAGATAGATTAAAATTAATAGCATAAATGGTTTGATAGTCTCAAAAAGTTTCATGTCCCTTTACAATGAACTTCCACGTGTGCCCCCTTCGTCGCACATAAAATATCAAGTCGATAGTCAATTTCACGGCATGTAGCGGCAAGCATGTCGGCATTCACAGAGGCTATTGCTGTTGTAATTCTGGCTCTTAAGTCATCAATGTTCAACACTCTCCTGTAAACATTGTCCTTTACAAATCCTCAAAGAAAAAAGTCCAGCGGTGTTATATCAGGTGATCTGGGTGGTCAAGGAATTGGACCTCCTCTCCCAATCCATCTTCCTGGAAAATGGTCATTCAAAGCAGTACGATGGTCTCATCAGTCATATACTTAGACATGTTGGAAAACTTCGTATTTCCACAACTAGAAGAGCTTCAGCCACGTCTTTTTACAACAAGATGGTGCACCACCTCATTGGGGTACCATCGTTCATACTTCTTTGAATGACCATTTTCCAGGAAGATGGATTGGGTGAGGAGGTCCAATTCCTTGGCCACCCAGATCACCTGATATAATGCCGCTGGACTTTTTCCTTTGGGGATTTGTAAATGACAATGTTTACAGGAGGAGAGTGTTGAACATTGATGACTTTAAAGCCAGAATTACAACCGCAATAGCCTCTGTGGATGTCGACATGCTTGCTGCTACCTGGCATGAAATTGACTGTCGACTTGATGTTCTCCATGCGATAAAGAAGGCACACGTGGAAGTTCATTGACAAGGGTCATGAAACTTTTTGAGTCTATCTAACCATTTATGTTATTAATTTTAGTCTATCTTTATTATTTTATGAGTTATTAAACATCAAAATGGGTCCGGGACTTTATAAACACACTGTATTTTGCAGATTTCTGAATTAATCATTTGATAAGAACTGATTTGGATTAAAATGTTAAAAGTTAAATGCTGAATCACTTATGTACAAAAAAGGAATTAAATTTTGGTATATTTCTACTGGTGTCATTTCCTTAGTAATTCCAATTTCTAAACACCTTAAACAGCAGAAAAGACAAAAGAGAAACCAACCAATGAAATAGAGAAATGAATAACAAGGAAAAGATATTTTGCCAAATAATTGTGCCAATCTGTTCTATAATCCGCAGATCTGTGTTTGATCGTAGTCTTATTATTTCATTGGATATGTTAGCATGGTTAACAGCAACAGTCTTCTTCTGCTGGAAATAAAAGGAAATTAATTGAAGATGACTTAGGTTTGATAAAGAAAAAAATATGGTTTCTTGAAAAAGAAGTATCGGAGTTAGAAAATAAGGCCAATGAATTAACTGATAAAGCTGAATCAACTAAAGATATTCAAATATTTATAAAATCGAACAATTGTAGAAAATCTGCAAAAGAAAAAAGGAAGAAATTTCCTCCCTGACCAAAAGAATGGATGCTAAAAAACAGTTGCTAGCCAACTAATGTTATATATTTTTATGTAATTACATAATTATGTTTTATGTAAAATTTCAATCTATTACGATTAAAATTTTATGTAAGTAATTATATGTACTCTTTTTTTTTTAACTTTAGAAAGTCCTTATTTTCCTTTTAATGAAGCCCTTACAAAGTCCTTACAGAGTCCTTATTTTTCATTTAGCAAACTCTGTATGAACCCTGCGGTTCTTATTTATCAATTAAATACTTTTTAGTTTATTTCAAAGTTACTTTACAGCCAATATAACACTTTCTTTTTTCAAAAGTGTATTTTAAAGAATATTTGTATGATCTGGTTTCTTCATATTTACTTAACTCCTATCAAAAAGTTGAAAGAATGCAATTTTGTTAATCCTTATGTAATAATATTTTCTGAATCTTGATAAAATTATAGATGAATTATTTTCGATAAAACACGGATCTGTTATAAAGCATATTTAATTGTCAGTGTTCCTGTTCAACATTGTGCTGACATAAGTAGAGGGTAAAAGTAATCTTTCCACCTGTTGCCCATTAGAAGGTTAATGTTACAAATAAATGAAGGCGTTTAAATGGTTAGATACCAAATTTTTTCTGTGGAATTTCTTAAATGAGTTGAACTTTTCATTTTTGAATTTATTTCAACTAAGTTATTCACATTGATTAATTAACAAACATGGTCAATAAAAATACACCTTACCAATACCAAAACTAATGAATGATGAAAGACGAAACTTTTGCACAATGAAAATTTCAAATTCCTCCTCTTTGCATCAAGTGTCTTCAATATTCAATCAAAGTGATCGCATAGCAGAGATCATTCATATTCCTTATTTTCAGAATAATTGCACCTCATCTTCACTGAAACATTCTGGCAAACAAATCAAAATAACTAACTGCCCGGAGATTTTTGACTGTTACTGTAAATGTAACCTCTTTATAGACCACATTAAAATCATCATAAACAAATAGGATGGGGGGGGGGGGGGAGGGGCATAATTGCCTAGGTTTAAATTTCATATTTAAATTTAGACCGTTAACAGTCCTGTTAGTTTAATACTACAGTTAATTAAATGCTGTTTATAAGAGATTTCTCAATACTGCTATTTTTTTTTGTAACCATCAGCATAAATTAAAAAATTATATATTCATATATCATTGAATTTCTTTAATTTCGTGCTTTATTTTTATTATAAGAGTATGTTCTAAATATTTTACTAAAGACGTTATTCATTAATTAGAAGTTAATTTCATGTTATATTGACTCCTCTTTTTTTCTTTTAAGGCGTTATCATGTTCATGGGAAAAATGAAAATGATTTTAAACCAGGAGTTATAAGGTATTCTCATATTGATTTTGATCATTTTGTTATTGACTGTAATAAAAACATTTCAGACGTTTTATATTTATTGTATTTTATTCATTTTGTTTCAAGGATTATAGAATTTCTTTCTTTTCTACAAAAATGAAAGAGTAGAGGGAAATCTGTGCATATATTTTCAAATTAAGCTGATGAAATATTAACAACTTTCAGTGGTCATGACTGAGGCAAAAATAAGTATAAATGTGCTGCATGAGCCAATACTAGCTTGACAACATCAATAGAGAAATATAGCTTGTTCAGCACAAAAATCAGCATCAAACTGGGGTCTGAGCACATGGGTCTGAGAATGGACACATCTGAGCATGGGTTTTAATTTTTACTACAGACTCAAGCCTGGTGAGGATGAGTTTACATGTTGTCCCACATACTTGTGCCTGGTCAGAACAAGACTTAATTGTGCTTAGGATATGTGAGGCATGCAATTTATTTTGTAAGAAAAGTAAGAGCAATAATGAACTTCAGAATTCCTAAAATTTCTAGGATTTCAGTTTTAGACTTTGTACTGTACTCATTTGTTTAAAAATCTTGTCCTTTTGTTTTGACTGCATTTATGTTTTGCACTTAATAAAAAGTTCCAGAAGTCTTGAAACAACTTTATCTAATATTATTGAGGTTATTGACACATATTTATGTTCTCTTTAAATATTGATTATTATTCTTTAAAGCAGTGTTTTTATATATATATATATATATATATATTAGAAATTTTCATTCTAGAACCATAAAACCATATATTTTTTATTCTTACTTAGTGATGAACTTAGAGAAGCTTTGGGTTTAGAAAAAGACCAGTTACCTGAATATATATATCGAATGAGAGTTCTCGACTATCCTCCTGGTTGGTTATATGAGGCAGCTGTTGAAAGTTCTGGAGTGGTTTTATATGATTCTGAAGGAAATGGTAATTGAGTGTTGGTTTCTTTCACTGTATAAATTCAATTATTCTGTATTTACTAAGATTTACATTACATGAACAATTGAATCACCATTTCTTGATATTTTTACAATGATTAAATTTTTTAAATATTAAAAGACTGTATATATTCTAATTATCCATCTCTATAATTGTGAAAAATAAATTAATAAGCAGTCTTAATTTAAGCATTTTATAAAGTAACTAGGAAACCCATCTGCTATTGTCTAGCACCTGATAATAATCTTAAATGAACCTTAAATTTGTATGTTTTTATATTTTTAACTTGAATTTATCTGAATTTATATTTTTAAATGAAAAAAATATTAAATTTTAGTGTGAAAGCACTTGTTAATTCGTTTGATTATTCATTTGACAATTTGATAATTCATTGTCAATTTGACAATGAATTATTGACGCGATTTGACCATTTGACGATTTGTTAATTCATCAATTCTTGTTCATTTGAGCAACAATATTTCACCTTTCGTTACACAATGTTATTTTTCACAAAAAATATAATAAATTTCCCTATCTATAATTGTCCAAATGTGTAAGGTTTAATATGTTATAGAAAATATGTGTCTGCTGATTGTGTGAAAAATTGGTTGGAAAAAAAAAAATCCTGATATTTAGCAGTAAAAGGGTTTAAATTTTGCAGCTATACTGCAACACAAAAGGAAAGGGAGAGGTGGGAGGAGAATTCACTGTTTAAAAAAAAATACTTGTTGTTCAAAGCATGTGTATAATTTTCATGCAAAGCTACTGATACTGAGTTGTAAAAAGCAGTATTTTCTTCTGATAAATGAAATATACAAGTAAGATAAAAATTTTGAAATTGGAACTTATTATTTCCTCCATATATTTTATAATTTCTGATTCAAATTTCTGAGTTATAAGTGTTTCAGACAACTGCATATTGTGATAAAATATTCATATTGAATTGTATAAATTTTGTTTTACACATAAGTAATTATATATTTTTATTTATTTATTTTGCTTATTGAAATCCTGAGTCACCTTTAAATCTGATTATGCCTCAACAAAATTAATGCAAAATTTTTAAATATGCACAGAACAAAAGTTGCAAAAGTGACTTTTGGAAACAATTTTTTTTTTCTTTTAATGGATTAATGTTTTTTTAAGCCATCATTGTAAAGGAAAATGTATGCAGGTATAGTTTAGTATGTTTTATTTTATCATATTTTGATTTCCAAAGTTGCTGCAGATATTTAAATATTGCTGAGGAACAAATGATAAACCCAGAAATAGTATTTTTATTATTATTATTATTAATATATTTTTAAACCAAAGATGGTGTTTTAAAGGAAAGGTATGCTGGTATTTTTCGTTTCTTCATATTTGGATCAGTTCAATAGATGCTTGCTTCAAAAAATGCAAAGGAGGGAAATTACAAATTTAAAACTTCTATTTAATATTACTATAAACATTTTTGCATATTTCTGCATTAAGAAGTTTGTAGATGTGGTTTGCTTCTTATGTTTTGAATAGTTAAGCCAACAGAGATTTCGAAAGACCACCTCCCTCCTGCTACCTCCCCCAAAAAGACATTTTACTTTATGTATCTTGTTTACTAATGAATATTTTAATTAATGTCTTGCCTGATTATCAAAAAATGAAAAAGCTAAGCCTCAAGTACATTCACATCTGACTTAAATTATCTCCATTAAAATTTTTAGATTTGTACATGCAATAGATTTTCCTAACTAATGTGGACACATACACTAACATTTTTCTTTTTTGCTATCTTATGGACTACTTTCTGCTTTTTCTTTTTTCACTAAAACCTTTTTCTTTTAGTAAAGTTGGTGTGCACAAAAAAATCAGTTATTTTTTTTCCTTTGCTCAGTTTGAAACCCAATATAGTTTTTTTGTTTCTGGTGACTATGAAATAGATTATTTACTAAGCCTTTTAAAATTTATTATTGTTTCATCAAAGTGTAAGGTAGTTCATATGTGAAGCTTTTGCTTAGATTATATTCTTTATTCACTATCATACTTAGTTGCAAAGACAGTTGAAAGTTTCCCTTCACATCAGAAGTTTCTTTCAATTCTTGACAAAAATAAATTACTTTTTCCAGCAATATTATACATTTTTTAACCTTTAAAAAAACCACATTAAAAAAACTTTTTTTTTTTTTTCTTTTTCTTAGGGGTAATTTTTATCTTTAGTTCACCTTATTTGCCTTTTTGTAAAAGAAAAGGGGAAAAAACTATATGTATTATTTGCTAAATTTATGACACTGCAGTTTTTTCTCTAGTCACTCTCACTTTTCCTATTTATTTTCTATTTTTTCGCATATTTAACTGTTTAAAACCTAATTCTTAACATATAAGGAAACAACATCTGTATCTTTTTTTCTTCTTTTTTCCCCTGCACATATGTATAAGTATATCACTTGTATGAGTTCTAGAACATAGATTTCTTTTTTTTTCTTTTTTTCTTTTCTTTTCTTTTCTTTCTTTTTTTTCTTTTCTTTTCTTTTTTTTCTTTCTTTTTTTTTTTCTTTTTCTTTTTTTTTTTTTTTTTTTTTTTAAATAGGTTTAGATTTGACTATGGAATATTATTGCAAATAAGAATCCATACAATTGAGTATGATTAAGCATATATTTATTCAGTTTTATTTCATAAAAAATAAAAATGATGATTGAAGAGACTTGTAATTTTTTTCTCCTCACACTTTTATTATAATATGTTAACTTACTTTCATCTTGAGTTTTGATTGGAATATGTTAGATTTATGTTGCTAAACATAATTCTGTTAGTTTCAGTGTTTCTAGCCACTTGGAAAAATCAGGGAAATTTACCATCCCTCTCCAGAATGCAAGACATTTTGAAAAATCTGAGAAAAATTTAGAACTTTTAAGAAAAACTAAGGAATTTTTTTTTTCTTATTATAAAACAGGATTTTACATTGCTGTGCCAGGAAAAGGAAACTTAGGGCTATAAAGAACATTTCTATTTCGTGTGCAAATCATTTTGTCTACCCCTGTCTCCCTTTCAGTTTTACATTTTAATTCAAAGATTCTCAATTCCAGCTTCTCTGAAACTTTGTACAGAATGTTGTAGGATTGATTAATTGATTCAGTCTGTCAACTGAACATTTGTTAGCATAATTTATTGAATATTTATTATTTGTATTAAAATATGCCAAAGCAATCTACATTTAACTGTGAATGATAGGATAAATCAGTTCATCATGATTGAATAAAATGGATGGTATCCAATGCTAAAAGTGTGTATCTGCAAAAATGTTTAGTAGGAAAAATGTTCAACAACCTGTAAGTCTTCCAAAACCTTGTTTAATAAATCAACAGTTGTTGCTTCATAATCAGTTGTAAAGAAAATTCCATTCCCAAATTCATAATATTTAAGGTTTTTTTACATCTCAATTTTGATACAATATTCTACTGTGTAATTTTTTTTCTTACTTATTATTAATCATATCCTTAAAGTAGTCACAATGGGTAATTTTCAAGGATACTTTTTTTTATAACTTATCAACATTTTAACTAAAAATATGTTTTTCATTGTTTGTATAGATTCAAATAATATTTAAAATGTTTATGTTTAAAATTGTATTTACTAGTTTTGATTCTTTTAAAGTTTTAAAAGAAGAAAACTGTGAAGATGGCGAAGTTGATACATCAGAAATCAGAGGTAAAATTTTATTGAAACTCATTATTTTTGCTTTATTTATTTCATTTTCAAAATTAAAACAAGTTATCAACAGGGGTGCCCTGGAATACTTAAAATTTTATGCCTATCAATGATTAAAAAAGTACCACCCTTTTTCATTCTGTTAATCCCACTGATGAAAAATATTTTCTTTCTGCCGGGGAGAAAAAATAGCTCATTTCACTGGCAAAGTTAATCTATTGCTAAATTGTTGAAAGAATGGACTACCACCAGAAATTACTAACATATTTATTAGAAAATATATAGGTGTTTTTCTTCATGTACCTATTAAAAGAAATATATATATATATATTTAAAACTTCTAGTGTAATTTTTGACAGCTAAGGATTAAATGATATCTATTACCATTGTTCTTCAAAGGATTAATTATAGCAGTAACAGTTTTCATACAACAGAGTTCGTCTCATAATATGTTTATAATAAAAATGCTTAATTTATTATTATTGCCTTAAATACATGCTATCTATTATATACTATCTGTTATTTATTTATTTATTTATTTTTTTAGCTTAAATAGTTTAGCTCAATTGAAAACTTTTTGTGCATTTTTGACACCAACAATATGCTTTCATAAAACTTAATGTGCTCCAATTTGTTCTCCATTTTGTAAATTTATTAATTAAAAAGACTAGGGTGACAATTCTTAAAAAATGCTTATTGATTTATGTTGTTTTTCATTCAGTACAATATGATCCAGATAAATTGATTGACTATCCAGGTTTTAATGTCCCTCCTCCCCCAAATATTATTGAGGTAAGTTTAATATTGATTATTGGCAATTTGTATTATCTTATTATATTTTAATATGTATTTTTTAAAAATAAGTTATATGCAGTTACCAATTTACTCCTTTTTTTTCAAAAACACATTTAAAAATGTCTGAGAAAAATTTTGTTTTGATAATTTTTATTTTGACTTTTGTGAATTGTTTATTTGCAAGTATGATATTCAATAGATTTGAGATCAAGATAGATTGTTATTTTCTTTGCATAGAAGACCTGAAATGTGAAGCAGACATATGTCACTTATGTTAATTATTCCTTTGAGTAAGCTTACCAAAAATGGTAGTGTTTTTTGCTCTTGATATAATAGAAATAATAGTAAAGAAAGAGTAATTAATGCTTTAAAAATAAATGATTAAATAAAAATAGATTCTGTAATTTCTATTTTTATTTAAATGTATAATTTCCTGCTCAGTTTAATCAAGAACATTTATTGTTTTATTATTTAATATTTTTGGGCTTTTGTATTTTTGTTCAAGTTCTGTGTTCAAACTGAAAAAAGAAATTTCTACTAAGCACAAAAATCAAACTTAGAAAACATAAAATATGGCTGCTAAGTTCTAACTACAAAAATATCATAAATGTTTTATATTTTTTTAGACCGCAAGGAAACATATTTGATAATGCTATACATTTAATATAAAATAAAATATCCTACTTATTTTTCTATCCTACTATATACAGAATATTCAATTAAAATTGCAGTGAAAAAAATCATGTTTCTTTAAGGCAGTTTTTCAATTCCCTACTAAACACCATAAAGTTTTCTGGTGCATTTTCAAATATAAGGGCATGGAATTGGCAAATTTTGACTGTTGAAGTGATTTGAAATTGAATGGAGTGTTAAATCTTTTGATAAATAAGTTATTTATTGAGTTGCATGTGATTGTTTTCATGAATTGATATGTTTATCTGTTTTCTGCAATGTCACTTCCAGAAATTGTTCAGTTTTGTCATGTGAAGGATGTTGATAAACATATTTGTTTGTCATCTTTCTTAAGGGAGACCCGTAAGAAAAAACCCAAAATTTTTATTATTGATTTTAACGTAATGAATTTTGGTGTACTATTTAAGAATCTTTTTGTAAGGAATAATTAGCAAAAAAATTCACTTTTTATTAAAAAATATATTTTTTATGAATAATTAAAAAAAAAATTGTCAAAAATACACTTTTTAAAATTACTACTCCTCATTTGATTTTCAATATTTTGGTATTACTAAAATTTCTTAAATAGTGTTGTAGTATATGGAAAAGACCTAGAGAGAGATATTTTTAATTTTCTATTTTAATCAGCTAATAAAAAAAGAAACAAATTACGCATAGTAAATTTCTTTAAATTTGTTATAATTTTCATAATTACCAATTTATGTAAAAATTTCAGAAATAGTTAAAAAAAACTATCTCTCCTTACTTTTGTTGCAAATTTTTTTAAGATTCTAAAAACATAAACACTTTGTTTCTAAATCATTTTATCACTGAGCCTTAGTACTTTGAACTTAGACAAAATATGAAAAAAGTCATTTTCAGAAAACACATTTTAAAATGACCGTTAGTCCTTTAAACTCTACTGACTACAATTAAAAAAAGCTCATTTGCTACCTGTTCCAAGTGCCCCCCAAGTTCTGAAATTTTGCATGGATATTCGCAAATATGTATTTTATTGTTTTCTGAGATAAAAAAATTTGTGAACTTTTGATGAATTTTGGCCGAAAATGGGGTTCAAGTCTCCCTTAACATCACAAAACTTGTAAAAAAAAAAAACTTTTTTATTTTAAAGCACAGACACATTTTTCATCAAAAAATTCTAATTCAAATTTATTTTGTTTTAATACAAATCTTGCGTTTATTTGTAAATTCATTTAAAATCTTAGTGATAAATTGTAACCCTTTTTTCTTTCCCAAATGTGCTTTTGTATTTCTTATTGTTTTAAATATAAATACAATTTATAAAGAAACAATTAAGAGGCCTTAATTTACTTCATTATCATATCCGATAATTCTTTCATTACAGAATGTAGTTCTTTTTTCACATGATTCATAATCACAAAATAAAATTAACATTTTATGTGCTCTTTATCCCAACACTATAAATAAACACCCTAAAACTTCAATTGTTGACAAAGTTCTACATTTTCAATTTATTCTCGTCTTGTAGTTCAGAAAAATAATGGACACTTTGTACTCTAATAAACTCTGCAATTCTCAATCAATACACATTATGCTATATAAATTTTCTCTGTCATAGAGCACAACAAAATATTAACAGAAAACAAAACTTATTAACAGCCAAACATAATCTTAAAATTGCCTCATGCAGTTCTAAAAATTTAAGGCAACTTTAACATACAGCTTAGTCTTGACTATCAATTTTTTATATCTTGGTATGCCTGCATAGTAGCGACATTTGTTAGTAAATTAGGGACTTAAAACACATATTTTATTAAACAATTATTACCACAAATATTATATTGTATGTTTTTCTAATGCTGCATTCAGGAAATATACTATTATTAATAAAATGAATATCTTGATATTAATTTATGCATAATACTTTCTGATAAAGTCTTATCTGTAGATATGTATGTTTAATTTGTGTTTTGATTGATGAAGATATATTTTCAATTTAAACACTTAAAAAATATATAATTGAGATCTATAGTACAATGATTAATAAGTTGTTATATTGATGAATATATTTTAAGCCAATAGTTCTTATTGCTAAAATTTATTATAAATAAAAAAGGATTGATAAACTTACTATCTCAATCGTGTTTATGGTTTCGTTTACAGTTACTGTTATTTTTCATTATGAATTAGAAATAAGAATTTTATTATTACATATATACTCAATTTTATAATTTTTTGCAGGAAAGTGAAGTTTTTGGATTACCACCACTTCAGCCTCATCAACTGAGAAGTTTTGTAGAAAAATTTATGGCTAAACCAGTTAGTTTTTTATTGCTAGCCGCTCTTTCCCATACTCTTTTTAACTATACTTCATATCATACCTGTTATCTGCCATATTCTGTCCTATATTTATGATGTCTCTGATTATTTATTATTTTGCTTAAGGGTCATTCCATGCCAAATCGACCAAAAAAATTCCATTTTCAATCTGACCATTTCAGATTTCAGTGAAACTGCCAGGGATCATTCTCTATGATGATATAAGTTAGAGCATACCTTTATTTTTTATTTTTTGCTTTAAGTTTTCATACAATTAATTATTTAAATTTTGAAAAATCATAATTTTTTGACTTGCATAAACATTTTCAATTCTGAATTTCTCAAGTTCTATCAAATGTAGAAAATTTTATGACCACTCATTTTAAAGTGGAGTTTATAAGGTTTAATTTGATGTGCAAGTTGACTATGCTTAGTTCTAAAAAATAAAATTTAAATTTTTTTAAAGTTTAAAATTTTAAAATAATTTAGAAGGTTATTTTAACCCTAGAATGCTACCCATTCGTCTCCTGGACGAAGCCTATAAGAAACGTCCTTGACCTGCCTCCCCTAAAACAGGAAATGGGACGCGCCATACAGTACCTTCATTTGACCTTGGTACCTTCACACAAGGCTATTCCTTCTTCCGGAAATATTTCTGCGTGTGATGTTTTTAGAAAAATGTTCGTCTCGCAGACAAATGGTTAGCGCTAACGTTTGCTTTTCAGAATCTGACTTAGTTTTTTTTCTTCCATTTACTGCTTTGTCATGTCGAAACGTTTTGCTAGAGAAAATTTTTGGGGTAGACCTGGGGCTATCCGGGAACTATTAAAAGAATTAAGTGATGAAGAAAATTCTATTTCGGAGGAAGAATCAGAAAATGAAGATTTTATAGAAGTTCAAAATGAGGAAATTACAGACAGCGATAGAGACGAAAATCATGAAATTTCTTTTGACAATAAAGATGAAGGAAAAACGATACATGAAAAACAAGTCCAGGAAGATGAATGTATGACAGATTATAAAGCTAAAATTGAAAGTTGCGTTTTATCAAAGAAAAGTGAATGGGTTGAAAATATTCAGAAATTTTTCGAGTCATGTGATAAATCTATTATTTATCCTGGTAAAATTCAGCTCAATGGTAAAGATAAATCAAAATGGTCATCTGTTCCTAAATCAAGTAAAACAAGGACAGCCGCTCGAAATATTATTCATTTCGTTCAAGGTCCAAAGGACTCAGCAAAAGGGCTTTACACACCTATTGAAATATTTAGTCAATTTTTTACCCCTCAAATGCTGGAAATAATTGTTTTTCATACTAATTCTGAAATTAGAAGAAAAAAAGATCGTTATGCTGAGAAAAAAAATACAGTATCGGAAACTTGTGTTGAAGAAATTAAAGCCTTACTAGGATTACTTGTTCTATCAGCAGCTATGAAAAATAATCATTTAGCAACACATTAGTTATTTGATACAACATTATGTGGTCAGCGGTACAGAGCAGGAATGAGTGAGACGAGATTTCGTTTTTTGGTGAACTGCCTACGATTTGATGCAAAAGAAACAAGAGCTGAAAGAAAAGAAAAAGATAAATTTGCACCTATCAGGGAGATTTGGGATGAATTTATTAAGCATTGTATGGATTCTTATAAACCGGGATCTTATGTTACTATTGATGAACAGTTAGTAGCTTTTCGAGGAAGGTGTCCATTTAGAATGTATATACCGAATAAGCCTGCAAAATATGGCATTAAAATAGTAATGATGTGCGATGTTGGAACGAACTATATGATCAATGCAATACCTTATTTGGGTTCGAATACACAAACTAAAGGTATTCCTCTAACATCTTATTTTGTCGAAGAGCTAACAAGACATATTCAAGGGACAAATAGAAATATTACAATGGACAATTGGTTTACATCGATACCCTTAGCTGAAAAACTACTAACGAGTTCAATGAAATTAACGGTTGTGGGGACTGTTCGGAAAAATAAAAAAGAAATTCCTCCTGAACTCTTACAGTTGCGTTCTCGAAGGATTGGAACTTCAATGTATTGCTTTGACCAAGCCAAAACTCTTCTGTCATATAAAACTAAACCAAATAAATGTGTTATTCTACTGTCTACTCTTCATGAAAACCCAAACGTTAATAAAGAAAGTAAGAAACCGGAAATGATAGAATTTTATAATTCTACAAAAGGAGCCGTCGACACTTTGGATCAGATGTGTCATATAGCAGGAAAACATGCAGATGGCCTCTTTGCGTGTTTTATGATATGATAAATATCAGTTTAGTGAATGCACATGTTATATATGTCCATAATATGGCACAAAAAAAAGAAAAAGCATTATCCAGAAAAAAGTTTGCGAAAAAGCTAAGTGAGGAACTTCTTGCTCCATGGATGAAGAATCGTCTCAATACATCAACTTTGACCCGACCAACAAGGACAATTATAAATGAACTTTTGAAATTGGATATGAACATTCAACAACCATAACAATCTCAATGTAAAAAAGGAAAATTTGTGCATTTTGCCCATATAATTTGCGTAGAATGACGCGCAACTTTTGTCTAACATGTTCTAGAGCAATGTGTGGTGAACATCGCGCTAACATGTGTAAAGACTGTTTTGAAAATAAATAAACCGTGTTTTCTTGCTTACTTGAAGATCGAAAGTGATGAAGTCATCTGCAGGTAGTATAGTTTTATTTTATTTAGATATCAAAAGTGATTTTTAGCATGCTCACCCACAGTTCATCTAGGAGACGAATAGTTACCATTCCCGTAAGTTTTTCAAAGGGTAGCATTCTAGGGTTAAAAAAAATTGAAAAAATTATGTGTAGTTTGTTGTAATATTATAAGCTTACAATTCTGAAAATTTTTGAGTGGGATCGCAATGGGATCAGGAGAATATGAAATAAAAGATGAAATAAAAGCTGAAAACTACTATACAAATTTTAAATAAATAACAAAATAGGTAGAATTAAATTGTTATTTTAATGGTGATTTTTGGCTTTTATTTCATAACTCCTGATCCCATTGAGATGCCACTCTAAAAATTTCAGAAGTGTAAGCTTATAATATTACAACAAACATATAATTTTTTCAAAATTTAAAAAAAATGACCTTCTAAAACATTTTAAAATTTTAAACTTTAAAAAAATTATTAAAATTAAAGTTTTGGAAATTATAGATAATTTTTAATCATGCTTTTCTATTAAATATGCCTTAAGTTTGACCCTTTCCCCTCACCCCTTACTAAAAAAAGAGCCCTTATAGAAAATTGGTTTTTTGTTTAAATGTATGTATATATATATATATATATATATATATATATATCCATGTTGTGTATTTTTAAGATTCTATTTTTAATTTTAAAATATTATTTTATGTAAAAAATAAAGAAATATTATCATGTGCTACAATGGTTTAAAAGTTAAGATGGAACTGTCTTAATTACTTTCACTTTTCATTAACTTTTACATACTACATATTAAGCCTTTTTAAAAATACTTTGAAACTATAAAAGTATTACACTTTTCTGCAAAATAATTGATTTTACATGCATTACTTTTTAATTTATTGCTATTTAGAATCAATTCCATGAAAACATATTTACTACAGTTTCCCTCAATGACTTTTAATACTATTTTTTTTGTTTGTTTGTTTCTAAGCTTAACACTTTCCAAAGCACATAGTTGAAAGTATTTTTGACTCCAGTCTGCATGTGCGTCTGTTCATACTGTTTTGTAATGATTGGTTTGCCACAAAATCCATATATTACTAGGATTCACTTTAGTATGTTCCCTATTGAAAACAGTGACTGTGGCAATTATTGTTTGTTTGGAAAAGCACACAAAATGAACTTTTTGAATGGTCTATGGTTAGTAATTTTTTTCAAATATATTTTAGTAACATTATACTATTTCAATCGTAACAACATTTATATAGGTTGTTCCTTGTACAAAATAATTTACTTAGCATTTATCATTTATTCACAGGAAAAAAAAAAAAAAGAAGGATTTGTTATAATTTATTGATTGTAATTGTTTGACTTAAGATTTAACAGTGTTATCATCTGATTTATTAAGGCTTGCTCTAACATGTATTCTGTGGAAATTGATCCTGAAAGTTACTTATTTTATTATCAGATAAAGTAATTTAAATACCTTACATTCTGTGAACTCTAATTGCTGGAAGTATATTTTAACTTATGTATGTTTCATTGGAAATAAATTTTAGTTCACTATGACATGTGAGTAAAATCCAAACTTCTTGTATAAGGCTGTGAAAAAAGTATTGAAATGCTTTTTAATGGTGTTATATATTTTGCAATAAGGCAAAATGCTTAAAATGGCTTTCTCAAAGATGCACTTCAGTTGCTTTAAAAAAAGCTTTGCAAGCATGTAAGAATAATAATTATAATGCAATAGCCAATATAGAGCTACAGTAGAACCCCGCAAATCCGGACCCCGTTAATCCGGATCTCTGAATAATCCGGATCGATTTGGTGGATTTTTTTTTTTTTTTTTCAAGTTTGAGAAGTGATCGGCAAATTTCCATAACATAAATTTATTTCGACCTCATATTCTGAATAAATAAGTATTTTCTGAAATTTTTTCGGAAGAATACCCCAAGCTTTCTTATTTAAACTCTTTAATATTATCTATGAAAGGAACAATTATACATCATTTAAGCTTTGCCAATTCCAATTTTCACACTTTTCTATTTAATCCATTTGGAAATGTCATCTTAAGCTCACTGCTTAATGAAGTTTTACTCTGAGCATTACAAGAAAGCAAAGTAAGGATCGTGATCCAATCTTTGTCAACCAGTCCATAGGACCTCTATCTATCAACTACTCTTGGAAACAATCTTCTTGAGACTGTGTCCTTATATTCGTGCCGAAACCCTTCTACAAATCACTTGCGGAAAATTGCAATAAAAGGAGGAAGAATGCTCAAGAGAATGCGTGACCATGAGGCCCTCAAAAATGGTAGAATATGACAAATTTTATAATTACAAAGTAAACATTTTTACTGTCTGTAAATATTGATTATGTTCAATATAAAGGTGATTTTCTTTGAATATTATACATTATTTTATTTCATTTGTTCACATTCTCCGGATAATCCAGATTTTCGACAATCCGGATTGGGCCTGGTCCCAATTAATCCGAATTATCGGGGTTCTACTGTACTTTAGTAACTTTGATACCAAACTCTTATTTAAAAAATTCCAAAAATTAAGCTTGTCTTACTCGTAAGAAAATCTCCTATTAATTTTTTTCATTATGATGAATTTCTTTTGTTTGCAAATTTAATGTTTAGATGTTTCAAATCTTAAAATAATTGATAGAGTTTTTCTAATGGAATAAAATTTTGTGAAGTGGTGTCTTTATTAAAAATAATTTTGTGACTGAGTTTTAATTTGATAAATAAAATTTCATGAAGGAGCCTTTGTTATTAAATGAAATTTTATAAAGAAGCCATAAAAAAGCTCCCTTTCTTGCTTAAAGATTTTCTTAGACATTGTAAAAGTAACTAGTAAAATGCTGCCTGCAATGTTAGAAAATTGATTCACATTTTTCATTCTTTGTAAAATTTTTACTTGCAAATTGAAAAGGTGAAAGGATGATTATGTGACAATACTCTTGTAACTTTGAAGAAAAATTTAAAAAAAAAATAATAATCTTTTTAGAATAAGTTACTTTAATTTGCTGAAAATTGGCTTTGTTTCATGCAAATTTTTTAGCTGTAAGTATCATTTTAAAAATTGTTATCAAATATACAACTATATTTGATATATGTTTGGAATATATTTTAGTCTAATAAGTCAGTTATTATTTTATAATCAATAATTTTGTATTTATTTTAAGGATGTACGTCCTAGTAGGAAAAGAAAAATAAATTTACCAAATCAAAGGCCTCGTAAAATTCAAAGACTGGAAGAAGACATGGAAATTGAAGATGATTCAGGTAATATTTATAATATATTTGGTATATCAGTAAGAAGATAGATTGTTGACTTTTGAATTATTTATTTTTTCATGCCTTTGAATGGGTCACTAAACTCGCTGTTTTCTGCATTTGTCCCTTTTAGTCTATATTTTTCAAATTTAGTACCTTTTTTTTTTTTTTTTTTTTTTTACCAAATATTCTTTATTTATCCATTGCTCCTAATTATCCCTTGGTCTCAGGAAAAATATCGTAACTTTCATCATTTGATCAAGGTAAAAATATTGCAAAATTAGTCAATTTGACACAGTGAAATATCAGAAAACTTGTCAAACTGTTGCAGGAAAAATAATCTCAAAATTTTAATCCTTTGCGGCAAAAAATCAGAAATTTTTTCAATTGGAAAACCAATTAAAGAATCATGGATTATGTCAATCTGTCGTAGGATGACACCACAAAATTCTGTGGAAACTATCATAAAACTAAGTTAGCCATGGGGGAAAAAATCCGAGAAATTTGTTTGCTTTGAAGTTTTCTGTTTGTGAAATAGGTAAATTTTATGCTAAGAAAATGTTATTGTTCTTCCTTTTTAAGGTGTATTTTATTTAGAATTTCCACTAAGAAAGTGGAAATGGTTTATTTTCAATTGATTATTTTAAAAATATTTTTCAAATTTTATTTTTTAGTGATTTTAGCCCATTAAGATCAGTCATTCTAGCGCAAACAAAGCAGTCATTTTGTTGATTTATTCTTGTGGTAACCATGGCTCAAAAAAACATATCAGTAGTACTCTGCTGCATTTATTTAATTGTTGCCATCAACTTTTGGGTGCTTATGTATGTTATTTGTTTCTTTTCTTAGATAATGACGGTAGAATAGAAATCACAAATGACTTTATTCCACCTTTGCCTGCTGAAAGTGCTCCCCCACCACCTCCGCCTCCTCCTCCCCCTCCTGGAAATGAGACAGCAGAAGAAATGATACTATCAAAATCTCCTGACACTATCCTAGAAGAAAACAGTGCTTCCCTTTCAGATTCTGCACCCAACTTTGCTAGAATTACTTCCTGCTCAGAGTTCTCATCTGGTACGTCATCTCCATCATTGGCTGAGTTAGAGGAATTAAAGAAAAAATTGGTTATGCAGTTAGATAACAGTGGTGATGATGAGCCTTACTATGAACCTTCTGATGATCCACCTCTTGATGATGATGAAATCAGTTCAAATGTAGTTGTTGTAGAAGATGATAAAACCTCTGACAGTCTTTATATTCTCGACGAATGTGTGGCGTCAGACCTTAGTAATTTATCATCCAGGAGTAATTCGGATTCTCCAGGAAAATTTGATGTGCCTGAATGCTCCATGAATAAAACTGTTTTGCAAGAAAATTCTCCTGAAAATTCTCATTTCAGTGATAGTTCACATTCATTAGAAAGGACTACAAGTCAATCAAAAATGGTTGCATTGGGAACACCATCGCTATCACGTCACAGTCCTTTTGTCAAATTACCTGACTATGAAAAGTTTTCAAAGGATGTGTCGGCTCACTTACCTTTTGAAAACCTGCCAAATTCTACAGGAACGTACGAAAAAATGAAGAATGTGGTAAAGAAAGTTAGAGAGAAATTAAGTTCACTTATGAATTAGTTTACTATTTGTTTAATGTAATTTTTGGTATTTTCTCTTTTATAGCAACCTTAGTACAATAGAGAAAATAGACCAGGAGACGGCAGTACAGACAATCACCTCATCAAATTTATGGCTAAAATTCCTGATTTTGTTTTAATTTGATTTGCGTATTCAAATGCAGTTGGTTTGCAAGTCATATCTTGGGGGAAAACACCTGAAAACCCAATTTTAGCTGTGGACTCATAGGTTTATCGTTGTTTTTCCTGCATCTATGCCTTCATGTTTTCATACTTTTAGGTGCAAAAAAACACAATGGTAAACCTATGAGTCAACCACTAAAATCAGGTTTTCAGATAATTTCCATCAAGATATGACTTGGCAGGCCGATGGGTTTGAATATGCGAATCAAGTTATAACTAATTCTGGAATTTCAGCCTTGAACTCGATGAGGTGATTGTCTGTGCTACTGCCTCCCAGTCTATAAATATATGTTATAAATGTTAAATGCTGAAATTCAATAAATCTAAGGATAATGAAAAAAAAATATATATCACTTAGGAAATACCTATTTAGAGTACTGTTGATATATTATTTTCAGTTATGTTCTGTTTTAAGATGCAATAAAAATATTGCAAAACATCAAAATAATATTTAAAATCATCAAGGGTGAGGAATATTCAGAAAATCTTACCAGCCAAGAATTTATCTTATGAGCTAGTAAGATGCAACATAAGTTGAAATTAGTTATGGCAAAATTGTATGCGACTGAATAAATAATTAATTGCTATTGCTGCAATGCATTTTACAATTATTTTTTCTACAAAATTAAAAATTATATACAACAGAGGAAAGCTTATTGTAAGATACAAACTAGTGTCATGTTTACATTACAATAATTTAGAAAGTTAAATATCTAGGATAAAAAATGTGTTTGCTATACCTCTATAGGCTGCAAGTTTTCAAAAAATATCTAAAAATTCACTCATCTTCTCAGAAAATTCATTCACCACTGGTGAGTAAAATGATGTATTTCCCTACCCCTGAAAATTATAAAAAATAAAACTGAAATGGAGGTAATAATGAACTCAAAACAAAAATTAAATCACAATATACATTAATTATAGACGGGAAGAATATAAAAAATAGATTCTACACACATAAAAATGTTGTTGCTCATTCGCCATAATATTTGACTGTTAATCACATATTTCAAAACCAATTTGTACATACCTGATTTTTAAAAAGCTAAGGCTGCTATAAAAGAGAAGTGCCTTAATTTTATCGTTATATATATATTTATATATATGTATATTCATTTTGCATTTGAAAAGTGCGTTGATTATCATATTTTTAACAGTGTAATATATGCTCAAGATTTTACTTTTTTGTTCTAGTTTTTTTTCCTGAATCTTAGTGACAGCCATTTATTTTCCTGAATTAAATAATCTGAGATGTTTAAATGTACCAAAGATATGTTGTTTTCGTTTATCATAAATATTTTAGTTTCAAAATGGTTATAATAAGTAATTTCAGATTTTCTATTTTTACGTAATCTAGATTGAAAAGGTTACTTTAAGATGCAAAAAGGAAAAATATTGTTTTAAGTGTTGTAACTTTCTTTTTTTTTTTTTTTTTTTTTTTTTTTAAATAAAAAATGTGTTATTATTCTTCCTTTTTAAGGTGTATTTTATATTACTTTCACCATGTTTAGTATTTAACTGTTGAAAGTCATTTATTATAAACTAATTGTTATTAATATTTTTTTATTATTATTCTTTCATATAAAGGTATTTTTTAAAAATGTAATGTATATTTACATTTGAATCATTATTGTTCTTTCTTTTGTTTATTTATTTGTCCTTAAGGAAAATAATATTGATACTAAAGTAAAAATAAATTTAAAAATAACATAAATTTCTAAACCTACATCTTACACTTCTGTAATGAAAATAAAATGTTAAAATTTGGTGACTATTTAAAAAGAAAAATTAAGTATTTTTATTGCTGTTAATAATGTTTAAAACCGTAAAATGCATCAATTAATTTAATCAATAAAGTTTTCAGGTATTTTAAATAAATTTAGTTTTATCTTGTTATTTCTTTTTTTATTAATTATAATGCAAGTGATTATATTTAAAAATTTGTGCTTCATATGTTTATATATATATATAAAAAAAATTCATTTTTTCTGACTATTTTTTAAGATTTTTAATTTTATTTTTAATAATTGTTATTTCTATTAATAAATTACAATTGTATTGCTTAAATATAAGGCATTTTTAATGATCTACATATGTTTTATTTCTTATATATTCATGCTATTAATGTAGTTGTCACTGATTATTCTGATCTAATTTTGAATAACAGCAATACTTAAGTAAATAAAAAGAAAATTAGGGAGAATAGGAAAATTTAGGAGAGAGCATTTGTGAATGACAATAAAAAAAAAAAAAAAAAAAAAAAAGCATTAATAAATAAAGGTTAATTTAATGTTTGCAGAAGAAAAGAATATATATATATATTATGAAGATAATCATTTTAGCCAACATGTCTATTTTTGAAAACTTTGCAGTCAGGGCTTAATTATCACAAAACAAACTTTTTCTCCAATAAAAACAAAGAAAAATTTTTGCCTTATTGATTGCAAGAATACTTCACGAATAAAATTTTTAAATAATTTGTTATTTCTATTAAAATTTATTGGTAGAAGTTTATGCATCAGTAATCAGGCTTTGATTACAATAGTTAAGCACACATAAAAAATATAGGATGACACAGCCAGTAGTGGATCCATTAAAGTCAGTGCTATGGAGTTTTTATTATATTTCATTTAAGTTTTAGAAGCAAACTAACATGATTGTTACAGTCCTTAATAAATGTCCTGTAATGGACAAAAATGAAATATGCTGAAATTAAATTATAAATAATAAAATAATAAAATTATAAATAAAGTCTTTGTAATTGGAAGAAATCAATTGAAAATAATAATAATCTTTAAAATGTCATCCTATGGCTATGATTAATAATAATTCTTATAAAAATATTTGTTTAAAGAAGCAAGATAGAAATAGATAAGTTATTATAGTCAGTGTTCTCGCTGACATTTGACCAACATTAGTAATTTGGCTAATTAAAAATAAAAAACATTCACCAAATGAAAAAAGTATTAGCCGAATAGATTTGCCGTGTAGCACTAAAAAAATTATATTTAATCCTTTAATGTATCCCCTTTTCTCAACATGTTCTAAAATAACCTAAGTTTTTACAATTTCAACAATGATTGTTATTAATCTAATTTCAACTATCCGCTACAAATATATTAAAAATATGTATAGATTTAATATATGTATGTATGCACATGTATGAAAAACGAAAAAGAAAAGAAAGAAAAAGCAAAAATTGAGCACTAGCAATTTGGCGAATCTAATTGCTTGTTTACTCGCCAAATGAAGAATTTAGTCGCAATTTGGCGCAATGGCGAGCGACAGCGAGAACACTGATTGTAGTTGTAGTGAACAAACACTGAAAACACTGGCGATAGTTAATAATTCAAATAATACACTTTGTAAATACATATATAAGACATGTCAGTACATATAGAGTCCCTTTATGGACACATGCTGGTTCAGTTAATGACGAGTTATTTTTTTTAGCTCGAAACACATCCTGTTTTATTTTTCAATTTATGGTGATTTTTACAAAATGTATTATTTGATTTACTGTAATTGTCTCCAACTAACCAGAAACTAAATATTTATATTTTTTAATATACATATATAATAATAATTTAAAAAAAAACCTCATAAAATGGCTTTTTTTTACAGCAGATAACAGACAACAGTGTAATAACAGGTGCGTTAACATCCAAACAAAAATATTATGTCTAATGTCACATATAAAATTCATTTCTGTCTGATATAGTGCATCAAATATTTGATCAACTACTGAAAAAGGTATGAACTGCTTATGAGGATCATCCTATATAAAATGAAAAATGAACTTTAATATATATTTCCTTATACTCATATTATTAAAAAATAAAAATAATATTAAGTAGAATTAACTATATGAAAAATAAGACTAAAATGTTAATTTAAAAGCATATATCTGCTTTCTTTTTATTCAAGTCAGTAATATCAAGCTTCTATCTCTGGTCATTGATGCATAGGTAAAGAAAAAATGTTGCAAGAAATAGGATTTAAAGACTTTGGTCAATTGTTCTTTTACAAAATATTTTTTAGCTCCCATTTCTTCACACATATATTGGGTACTTAAAAAAATGACAACAAATCCCATTAGACATTTGATAATAAAGCATTATATAATACTGGTATGAATGTTGAGAGCTTTGCAAATATTGTTTTGCAAAGAAAATGTTAAAATTAAATGAGTATTTAAAAAATAACAATAAGTGTTTTTATTACTGATAAAAATATTCAAAAGCACTAAATGTATCAATCAATAAAGATTGCATAGATTTTTAATAAATTCAGTTTTAGCTTGTCGTATCTTTTTTAATAATTATAATGCTGATTAATTTTTTTTATGTACTTTATTAATTTTTTTTTTTTCAAAACTATTTTTTCATTTTATTTTTCATTCAACTTTGTTTAACACTATAAACTGGTAGAAATTAATTTTATTTTATGGTTCAACTTTGTTTATTGTTATAAAATGGTAGAAATTGGATAGAATATTCAATGTTTCTTTAAATCTGGACCATGTTTGAAATTATTTCAAGGACATTAAACATTTATCCTGTGAAAAATTAAATTAATTCCAGAATTGTTTAACCATAAAAACTTCAATCCATTTAGAAAAGAAAATTTGAAATTCAAAGTTAGCTTCAGAAATATAAGACTTGCTCGCTAAGCATATGGATTCAAAGCTGAAGTTGCAAGAAGGATTTATAACTTTTTAATAAATATTATTTTTTTTCTATCAAACCATAGTTTTTCATAGAAAACTCATAATTCTTTTGCATATTATTCTTACTCTTATTAATGAAGTTAGGCAGTGTCCAGGAGGATAACATTTAGAGCTAACATTTCATAACTCATTAAAGCAATAGTTTCCAACTACAGGTATGTGCACCTCTGGAGGTATGTAAAAGAATAACTAACACTGTGTTAAAATTACATTTGTAATGTTATTGCATTTGATAAACATAAAGTTTAAAATTTAAAATGAAACCAAAAAAAAAAAAGGTTGGAAAATTTTTCTTTACAATGAAAGTCTTATATGAAGGTCAAATAAGCTACTCACAAAATGAAGGAAAATGTTTAAACCTAGTAATTGATAATAATTTGTTATTATTTTTCTAACCACTCTTGATATCTTTCATGCCTCCCCCCTCTCCCCACACACATACCAGCCTTTTTTTTTTTCTTTATCTTTCTAGAAATTCTATACATATCCTGGGGAGGGGGGGGGGGATCTTATTGGAGCTTCTGATTTTAATGTTTTTATTAAAAACCCAGTTAAAAACAGGTCATCATTTTAATGTTTGGCTGGGTAGCATAAAGTCAATAATGTGTATTAACGAGTGTAGTTTTATTTCTTCTTTGAGAGAGCTTAATTTTAAACAAATATTTTTTGTTTTGAATGATTTTACATTGTGTGTTGTGATTAAAAATGGATATGTGGCAGAAAATTAGAACTCTTAAAAGAACTACATTGAATAGTAGTAACTAGAATGAGAGTATAAGTAACAGGGTTGGCATTTTTGCCGGCAAAAAGGTATTTTTGCCAGGACAGTGGAAAAAACTGGAAAAAACCAGGGGAAAAATGGAAAAAACCGGCAAAAATGGAAAAAACCTATTTGTCTTTAATGTGTAATAAAATCTACATGCTAATAAGAATAATAATGGTATAAACAATTAAATTTAACAGTGTACTATTTAATATTTTAATTTAATTTGCTAATTAATTAATATTAAATAATTTAAATCTTTAAAAAATAGGTGGGATTCACTCTTACTTAAGAATTTAAGTACAAAATAAAAAATTACATACCTAATTTTTTTTCTTAAGTCAGGGATATGTTTAAGAAAATTTTAGGTCCTTTAAAGGACCCTTCATAAAATAATTTATTTTAAAATAGGATCCTTTACAAAATTCTTTAACCTCAAACAGGATCCTTTATAAAATTATTTGTTCCTGAAATAGACGTTTCACCTTCAAATTGAACTTTTCAAAAATTTAATCATTTAAAAATAAAATCTGCCCTTTTAATAAACAATTGAACTCACCAAAAAATATATTACTCAGTTTCTTTATATGTGAAGGTTAGAACCTGAAAACACTAATAATTTAAAATTCACAAAAGTATGCCTAGAATTTTCACAAAGACAAGAAAAACTTCCCAATTTAACAAAAGCACCCTGTGAGAAAAGTCTAGACAGACCCCTGTAAGTAAAGTATTTTATCAGTCATTAATATGCATATATTTTTTTAATTATCAAAAGATTTTATACAATTTTGTTATTTTTGTTTTATGTCATGAGACTTAAGGAATGTAAATATTTAAGTTTTTGGTACTATTTTATAGCTATTTATCTGATGAAACTAGTTTGTTAAAGATAAAATAAGTAAATTAAATTGAAAATTATGTATTGAAAAAACTGTTATGGCTTATTAGGAAACTAGATTTTTTTTCTGTCACTTTTACTCTCCAAGAAAAGAACAAAATGTTAAATTATTTAGATTTACTTTCAGTAAGTAGCCTGTTGTCTCTTTATCTTTTTGTATTATATTCCCCCTTCCCCCACCATAGCAGATACTTGTCATGTATGGCTAAATTTTTTGAAAAATGAAGAGTTAAAACAAAACCACATTTTTCAAAACTAAAAAAGATATTTGAACAAGCGATTTTGCCATGTCATCTTGTAGCGTATTTGTTACATTGAAAGTACAGAGATGAACTTCTAAATTATGAACAAAAAGAAAGCTGTAAAGCATGGTTATCTAAAATCAATCCTGATTTTATATCTTATATTATTAATTTTAAGCTCAAAGAAAAACCCTTTCCTAGCTCATATTTTGCAGAAGTGATTAATAGTGTCAGTGCATGTAATTAGTAGAGAAGTATTGAATAAGCTTGTGCAATTTCAAAAAACTTCTGTTCATTAGTAGCACACCTTCAAATATGCCAGCAAGTAGTGCTGCTATTGAAAGATTGTTTTCAAATTTTTCATTTGTGCAAACTAAAATTCAAAATAAGCTATCAACAGATGCTCTTTCAAAACTTGTTTACTCCTTTGCCATACTAAAACAGCAAAATTTAGGTTGTGAGGAAGATATTGCTGAAAAATTTGAAATTTAATAGTTTTCTGCTTTAAATATAATTTTATATTAAATTAAATTTAGGTTACTATAACTGTTTCTTCGAATTTCTAACATATATAAACTATAAACATAAGTGCTTTACGCAGTCTCAACAGTTCTATTATGTAAATTATTAATAATTGTATAAATATGAATAAAGAAGTTTCTTTTCATTTATATAAAATTGGAATTCATTTCATTTATAATCTTGTTATAAAAGTTAGTATTCTTTCATAAAGTGCATAATTATTCTTATTTAACTTAAATGTTAAAATAAATTTAGAATAATATTGATTCTTCAATTAAGTATGCAGTTTATTTTTTCTTTCGGAAATATTTTTTCTCTTTCTGGGGAAAAAATTAAATGGACAGTCTATTTTTGCCACCTTTTTGGCAAAAACCTATTTTTGCCTGGACGGTTTTTACCAGGTTTTTTCCGCGGTTTTTTCCACCTTCGGCAAAAACTCGCCAACCCTGATAAGTAACAAATGAAAATAAAAATCATTAGAATGTAGTTCAATCTGAAAGGGGTACACATAAATGAAAACTTAAGTAAGGAGTATGCCAGCAACAAAATAAATAAATATAAAAAAATAAAGGAATTTCTGCACTGGAGCATTAAAATTTCTTACTACCAGACTATTTCATATTGCTGATTCTTCACCTTATTTTCTATACACAGATCATCATTGCTTTCAAAGTAGATCAAAAGATCAATTCTCATACTCAGTCAGCTTGACTTGAATTGAGCATAAATGTCTCATCTTTTGAGCGCATGGTGATCCAATAAAGTAGAATATTGTGTAATATAGCTATATGAAATTATGTAATATAACTGTATATTTAACAGTGAATTAATTCCTTAGCTTATTAAATTAATTGCATTAAAAATAAAATCAATTTAAGTTGTTACTTGGGCTCACCATAAGGGAGCAGACGATACAGTGATGATTGCGGTCTGGGTGTACTCCAGATTTCCGAGTTTTTCAATCGATCCTTCCGGGTTTATGATATCGTTACATTTAGTAGAAAATTCAGACATTAAAAAAAAATCCCGAATTTCGATCAATTTCGTCAAAAAATTGCAAAAAAAAAAAATCAATTTCTTCAAAAAAATCGCGAAAAAACGATTCATTTTATCAAATAATCGCTAAAAACAACAAATTTCATCATTTAAGTGCGAAAAAACAACAAATTTCTTGAAATAATCCTGAAAAAAAAAAATAAATAAAAATAAAAAATCTCATAAAAATAATCAATTTCATCAAATAAAAACAAAAAATTTCATGAAATGATTGCGAAAAGAATGACCGATTTCATCAAAAAATCACAAAAAAGCCGCAAATTTTGTCAAAAGATTGCGAAAAAAATTGTTATTGCTGGAGTGTAACTTTCTGTTCCAAAAACTGTTTTTGCTGCTTTAAAAACTGATTTTATTGCTACATTTTTTTTTTAAATCCTTTGTTTTCCCCAAAAACTGTTTTATCTGTTCCAAAATTGTTTTTATCCTGTTCCAAATTTTGTTTTTGAGTGAATGTGACCTTTGAAATTGGTATATTTTGCATTCGATAATTTTCCGGGCTTACTTTGTATCAGTTAATTTTCAGGGTTTTTCACTCAGAGTCACAATCACCTCTGATGATATATGACACAAGCACATCTAGACCTTGTGCTTATAAGAGCCACCAATAAGACTAAGTGATAAAAATTCTCCAACACAAAAAGTTTTTTGCACCAGCAGTCTTCAGTAAAATTCTTTTTCTTTCTTTTTTAACCTTTGAAAGTAATTTACACCCACAAAAATTTTTGCATATGACTCTCTTTATTGAGAAGAAGACACTGCTTGTTATTGTTTTTTATTTGTAAGTTTGTTTATTTACAATATTTCAGTTTTGTTTTTTATTTATATTCAATTATAAAATAATTTTTGTTTATTAATGTATAAAATCACAAAAGAGAAAAGTATCAGTATCCTTGAGATCTTATGATGATATGTTACTATATAAATTTCATTTGGCAAACATATTTTTAAAAAAATGTGCTTAAGTTTATTCTATTTGTTATGAAACATTTACAAAGCTAGAAAAACATTGATTTTCCTGTCAATATTTTTTAAATCTGAAATGTTGTGTAGCTTTGACCAAATCATCTTTTTCTTTTTATAGTAGAAGGGGAAAAAATGCAAGAACTGATTTTAAGGAATACTTAGTTTTTGCACCTGACCTGTGAATGGTTGAAACTGCATTTTTTATTTTTTATTTATTTATTAAATTTTTTTTTTTTTTTTTTTTTTTTTTTTTTTTACATACTACCCATATTTATGCTTTTATTAAAAGTATGATTTCTGCTCTGATGTCTGATATTTCAATTTAGTGCTCATGATAATTGCACAAAAAAAGAAAAATATTTACAATAGTGTTTAATAGCTATATATAATTCTACATATAAACAACAAATTTACATTCATTTAAAGCAATAAATATTACTTGGTAGGGTTTTTTTCTCCCAACTTAAAAAAAAAGTATATTTTGCTTAAAACAAATAAATAATAATTTAATGAGACTGATGTTGAAAAATTAAATTTTTGATAGCTGGTTCATTTTTTACCAAGAATAATCAATTCTATCCCTTTTAGCCAGATTTTTTTTCTTTCCCAGTTTGTTTATAATGTACAAGTTAATGCTTGTACTAGTGTAATGTGCAAGGTAATGCTAACCTTCATAATAACAGATGTGATGCTTTATAATAACTGAGTAGGATGGTTATAAATGTGTTAATATTAACATATTATAACACTCAAGAATAATATCATTTATGTCATGCAAGAAAATTTTACTCTTTTTTAGTAAGCAATAAAAGGTCTGCAAAGACTGTTAGTTTACTGGGTTTTGGGTATTCAAATGAAAGAAGATGAATTGATTATAATCTTTCAAGAATGATGACAATGAGGAATAGAAAGTGTGTATTTTGGAGCATATAAGGGTGCATTCTGGAGGAAATTTTCAAATAGGAAAGATGGCATAAAGTGGATGTTCATTTTTTTAAGCCATTTTATTAATTTAATAGCTCTGTAACCACTGGCTTGATTTTGCCACTTACAATTCTCAGTTAAAAATTGTTCTGGCAAAATTCATACAACTGCAAAAGTAATTCATTACTATAAGTCATTTTTGTTACATAAACGAGTGTATGTACTATATAGCCATTAATCACCAGACACTTTTAATTTTAGACATTTTGTAGAATATTTGAAAATATATTTGTTGAATTTTTTTTAACTTCACAACTAAAAAGAATGTGTTTAACCTCTTATGCATCAGTGCTGATTTGATTTAAAAAAAAAAAAAAAAAAAAAAAAAAAAAAAACACTATTAAGGGTAAAAAAAAAAAAGAAAAATGTTTATAATCACCCTATCCATTTAAATGCACAAAATAAACTATTGCTACAGTGTACAGATGTATGGATATTGAGGAACATATGTACTGATTTGTATAAAAATAGCGTGTATTTTCATGGAAATATAGTGATTTATTTTTTTTTTTTTTTCCAAAAAATTCTTGCATGTTTTTAGCTTGTATCATGCAGGGTTTTCAACCAAATTTAACGCTAGTTTCTTAGGCTTTTGACAGGAACTTAGTGTCATGTTTATATTGCTGCAGTTGGAAAATATGGCTAAAAATAAAAATAAAAAAAAATTACATATATTTTCTATGGTCTGTAGTTTTTAAAAGACTGACAGAAAAGTCACTTGTCCACTCACCAACTGGCGAGAGTTTCTTATTCCTGATAAAATCTAATCTAATTCAAACTGTTTGCTAATTAAAAATGGAAAAATTTATTCTATGTTTAAGTAGTAATGTGTACAAATTTCATGCATTTATGTATAAAAACGACTTTATGAATGTTTCAAAGTACTTTTATATACAGAATTGTTTTCATTTCTGTTGTTTTTGCACTTTTTTGCTTTTTTGTTGATGATTTTTAGAGCATATTGTACAACACATAGTTGCCAAATTTTCTATAAACTTTTGGTTGTGAAGTAGTTTATAAAAATATAGCTAGAATATTATAAGATGCTTATTTAAAGTACAAACAGATTTGTTTTATTATTGTTGTAAAATTAAATATTATGATACCTGAATTGAAATTTTTGAATATTGTTCTAGTCTATAATATTGCATAATTTTTTTTTTCGTTGAGTTATTTATTTTTGCATCAGAACGAGGTAAATTTGGAACAGGGTGTCTACAGAACCTGAAAATCAGGGAATCATGGAAAAAAGAGGGAAGTTTATCAGTTTGGAAAAGTCAAGAAATTTTGTAAAAATACGTACTTGAAAATCATGGAAATTTGTCTATATGCAAAAATATTTTCATTTTCACCTTATCAACAAGACTGATTTCTCTATTTTATGTACTATATTTTTCCAAATTCTGGATAGTCTTTCCCAATAATTTTAAATTGATCCAAATGATTTGATATTTAATACAAATTAAAGTGATCAGATATCCTCATTTTCTGTGAATAGCACCTATGTGGAAAACAATTTGCCCATTTAAAAAAAAAATTAAATGACATATTAATATAACCAAACCAGGTGATTAGCTTAATCTAATTAGCTATCCCATCTAATGTAGATATATCTTAGAACTGAACATTTTTCAGAAAATGAGAAAGTTTTTTTTGTCATCCTATATCCATTAGCCACTATATGAAGTTGTTGGACTAAATTTTGAGTTCAAATTTATAAAACTGTCAACCAATACTTTATAAATGTTTTTGTTTTTTCTACCAAATGAAATACTAGCCAGCTGGATAAATGTGTTATACACGGAAGCAGCATACAAGAAAAAAGCACAGTTTATTTATTTAATAAATTATAATTTAATAAAGGAAATCAGGGAAATCTGATAAAGATAGTCAGGAAACTTTTTTTACAATTTCTGTAGACACTCTGTGAAAAGTCCACTTGTATATTATGTGATTGTATTTGATATGAGTAGCGTTATGTACTACTTATAACTTTTTCATTTGCGAGTTGCTAATTAACTGTTTAATTGACACAAGTCACCCAATTTAGTCAAACTATTACCTTAAATACTTATTTTTCCTTTTGCTAAACCTTAACTAAAAACTTTATTGTTTACATTGCGAATTGTATGTGGATTTTTGGTTTATAGGTGGTAGAGTTGTAAATATTTTTTAAAGTTGGCATATTTCTAAAATGTAAATTTGCATATCAGAAGCTTCAACATCTGGTCTGTAAATTGATTTTTATTTTCAAGTCAATTTATTTAATAATTGAAACTCTCAACCTACAATTTTATTTCTTTCATATGTGTATTGCTAATTACTTTTAATGGACTTAGTTTCTGTGAATTTTAACAAGAAATACATTCATATTGACTAATACACCAAGACTATTTATTTTCTCTGAAAACTCCTTTTGTATAAGATACATGTTCTTCTCAATATCCTGTCATCTGATTAATTTGATAATTATAACTCTAGAATTCAGTATCTTAAAACTTCTATCTACAATAGTAAAAATGCTGATTTTGTGATAATGGAATTAGTAATTAGTTTAAAACCATTTATTATTCAGATAAATATTTTAACAATTCTTGATAAACTTATTTGTTCAGTTAAATTGAAAATGACTATTTGGGGTTCTCCCATAGTTTTTCAATTGCTACATCATTCTTTTCAGGACATTTGTCTCTCTCTTTCTCTCTTGTTTAACATATCACCAGATTTTTTTTCTTTTGTGTGAAAACACTCAGTTCATATCAAACTTCTGGTTTTTGTAGATCCATTCTTTATAGTTCTTATCTAAACATAAAAATCCTTCACAAAAGTTTACAACTGCCCAAACTATTTGTTGTCTAATGCCCTAGTGCAGCGGTTCCCAATCCTGGCTGTTAGAGGTACATGAAAATACAGTAGAACCCTGCTAATTCGGACCCCATTAATCCAGATCAGTTTGGTTGATTTTTTTTTTTTTTTTTTTTTTTTTTTTTCTTTTCAAGTTTGAGAAGTGATTGGCAAATTTCCATAACATAAATTTATTTCAGCCTCATATTCTGAATAAATAAGTTTTCTGAAATCTTTTCGGAAGAATAGCTTGAGCTTTCTTATTTAAACTCTCTAATGTTATCTATGAAAGGAACAACTATACATCATTTAAGATTGCCAATTCCACTTTTCACAGTTTTCTATTTAATCCATTTGGAAATGTCATCAAAAGCTCACTGCTTAATAAAGTTTTACTCAGAGCATTGCAAAAAAGCAAAGTAAAATAGTCCTTATAGACACACTGACTGATAAGGTCGCAATCCGATCTTTGTCAGCCAGTCCATCGGTCCTTTTGGAAACAGTCCCCTTGGGATTGTTTCCTTGTCTTTGTGCCAAGACCCTTCTACAAATCAGTTGCGGAAAATTGAAATAAAAGGAGGAATAAACGAGAATGTTCAAGAGAATGTGTGATCATGTAGCCCGCAAAACTGGCAGAAGATGACAAATTTTATAATTACATAGTAAACATTTATACAGTCTGTAAATACTGAATATGTTCAGTATAAAGGTGATTTTCTTTGAGTATGTTTTATTTTATTTCATTTGTTCAGATTTTCGACATTCTGGATTGGACCTGGTCCCAATTAATCCGAATTATCGGGGTTCTTCTGTAATATTGATAATGGTGGAAATCACAGAAATGATTAGAAAAGTCACAAAAATGTTAGAAATGTCAATGAAATTTGTATCGATTTATCATATAGTTATGATAAGAACATTAATGATGAAAAAAAGCATGTTTTTGTTATCTTAGTTGATTGGAGGGAAAAAAGAAAGGACATGTTTATAAGAAATGGGGGTGCTCTAAAATGCAGAGCCTAAATAAGGGGTACTTGGAATAAAATAGGTTGGAAAGTATTTCATAGCGCATTGTAAATTAGGATATTTTTTTTTTCTCCATAGATTTGAATTTTATCTTTTACTGAAGCTTTATTTTATTTTGAAGTTGTTTGATATTTTATTATTACAGTGAAACCTCCGAATAAGGGACACCTCTATTTAAGGGACAAAAGTTGTGGTCCCAAAGATGTCCCTTATTTGGAGGTTTCACTATGTAAGGAACTCCAAATATGGGACACCTCTATTTAAGGGACGAAAGTTGCGGTCCCATGGGTGTCCCTTATTTGGAGGTTTCACTGTATTATTATTTTAAAGCAGTGCAATTTATAAAATGTATGTTTCCAGTCTACATTCATAAGAAATGTAGAAATTTTGAATGTTTTGTTATCGGTTTTTAACCCTTTCGTGATGATCATCACATACATGTGACTCATAAGGTGTTCGGAATCTTGATTATTTTAACCAGTCTTTTTTTTTTTTTTTTTTTTTTTTTTTGTAAACTTTGCTTTATTTGATTAGAACATTTCTAAAATTCATTTGTATCAAGAATTCTGTAGAGGATGCTTGTTGCAAAAGGGTTAACACTATTTATACCGGTGTTCAATAACATCTTTTAAAGCTTAAAATTATGTGTATTTTATTTGAAATTTTTAAAACTAATAAATATAAGTCTTCACTGTATTAGCAATTATTTGTGATTGCATTAATTTAAAAATCGCAAATAAATTAACTATAATTCAAAATATTTTAAAAGGTGTCATTTAAAATAGTATTGAATTTTTTAAAATTAAGCATCTGTGTTTATTGTGTCTTTATCTGTGTATTTAAAATACTTCTAGTTATATGGTCAGTTATCATAAATTATTTTTATAAAACAAAATTTCTAAATTTTTTATTTATGTATTGGAACCAAAAAAAAAAAATAGTTGCTATATGCTTTAGTATAATAGTAATAATTGCAATATTAATAATTGCTAATTAATATTAATAATTGCTTAATTTATCATTTTTATTTTATGGAATAATTTGTTATCTCTATTTTAATTTCTTTATTTTGAAATGTGGGAAATCATCTTTTTCAATTGCTCTGTGTTAAATATTGTATACATGAACTTTTTTCTTTCAGTCTGTTCTGTTGATAGTTCAATCTGTATAAATGTATACTATTCTTGCATAAAGTTGAAAACCAAATTTTCTTAGACTTTCAATAAGTATGCTTGTGTAATATTTAAAGGAAAAATAATTAAACACTATTTTAAGTATTGCAATATGTCTGAAAGCACAAAATTAAAATCTACATTTAAAAAAATAGAGTTACCAGCCTTCCTAAGCTACTTGAACAGCACTGAAATTTGCTTAAGTATAAGGAATTTCTCAGTTATATGAAAAGTACTCTTGAAAGAACTTTGGTTGCTCCTATTTTCTTCATCAGGTACACAATAAATTAAAGACTATAGTGAATTTTTGATTGAAAAAAAAAAAAAAAAAAAAAACCTTAAAAGGAATTATATAGAAAGTTTCTTGTGACATATTTATAGATACAAAGAAATTTCAATTTCTGTCCTCTAAAACAATTTTTTTTTTTTTTTTTTTTTTTTTTACTATGCATAATCATGGTTCCCACTGTTAAAATTAAAACCTATTAATTCCATTTATATTTTAAGGATAAACCAAAATAAGTTTTTAAAATTGAAGACAAATATCGGTAATTTTTTCAAACAAAAATGAACTTTTTTTTTAAAAATAATTAATATTTGTATAAATATGCATAATTATTAATTAATTATGTTTGTGGCCCAAATTGGCCACATTATATCACATTCTAAGAGTCAGCCAAAATAAGTTTTTAAGACAGAAACCAAATTTTGGTAATCTTCTTATTTTTGACCAAAAATGAAAATCTCAAAATACATACATACATATATATATATGCGTGTGTAATTATTGATGCATGTATAAATATGCATAATTATTAATTATGTTTGTGTTTCAAGGTGGCTCCCTATGCATCTAATCAAAGCTTTTTATTTTCATGTAAAATAAAATGTAATTAATTTATCAATGACACAGAATGATTTTCTAATAATACAAATTTCATTTAATTAAAATATGTTTCAGATATACATACCTCGATTTATCACTTGTAATGATTTTTGCAGATGATCATCTGTTATACGAGAACTTTCACAAAGAGCATTCGAAAAAATTCTGCGATTTCAGACTAAAAATTTTCTATTACTATTAAGTCTGTATCTTTTAATGAACACATGAAAAGCATGATGAAAGTTGAGTCATATATGCATTGTTTGCAATTTGTATGTACGTCTGGAGTCAATCATGAATGATGATTATAAACAGTGAAGTTCATAGCAATAAATAAAGTCTCATTTGAGCTGATACAGTTCAAATCAGTGAATTGTGTTAAAAGTTAAGAAAAAGAAAGAAGAAAGAAAAAAAAGGGGACTTTTGGAATACAGATAGTTTTGGTGAAAATCCTTTCCAGCTAAATTTTTACATCATTTTCGCCAAAAAAGAATTTTTGATTAAGGTATTGCACCAAAAATGAATTTTTGATCAACCTCTAATATATTTATTTTTTAATCCCTTAAGATGAGCAACCGGCATATGTGCCATATAAGGTGCTCAGTATTCTTCACCAGTAAATTTTTATTGTAAATTTTGCTATTTAATCTATAGCATTTTTCTGTTTTAGTTAAGTAAAAATTTCTGTTTTAAAAGACCGGTGATAAAAGATCAAAAATTCTGTAAAAGTACTAAGGTGATAAGGTACTAATGTAAAATTTTATTGTTAAAATTTGGGATCTGTCGCATATAATATGTGTGTTTTAATATATTTAGAATAAAGGAGAGGAAAAAAAGAAGTATGATCGAAAAATTGGAAATTTTTCCAAGAGTCAAAATATTACGGGAAAATCTATTTTCTATGGATGCAGTTTTCCAGAGTTTCAATTTCCAGGTTTCCTGAGTTTGTGGATTTCCATGTTACTTTCAGTGAAACTCCAGACACATTACGACAATTGGCAACTCTGTAATAATATTTTGTATAGTGTTTGTTTGTTTGTACTATAAATTGCGGGAAAAATATCTTTTCTCATATCAAACCTTTATTTCATAATATATTCACTCATTTTCGCATCATTATGCTTCTGCTTGTAAAAATTACTGAACTTATTAATGGAAACTTTTTGCGTGTTGGCTAATAATAATGGAGGTGATGATAATAATAATATTTTGTAGATCTGGAAGAAGAAAAAAGTTTAAAGAAGAAAAATGTATAAAGTTGTCTAATTATACTGCATATTAGTGATTACCTTTTTATTTTCTCCCATGTTATATGAAGTGTCTTGTTATAGGATTGAAATAAATAAAATGTTTATTTTTAAAACTAGTTTTTTTATGCTCTTCTAAATGTACCTGCTATCTGTATTAAAAATAGTCTACTACACTGTTTAATTGATTAATAATAAACTAGTCCTACTAAAAAAATTCCCACTAATATAAGTTTTTTTGGTCAGAACTCTTCCGCAAGAGTAAAAATGTTCTGCAGAAATTCACTCAGGCTGAAATGTTAACTTTTTTTCCGTACCGGACTCGGGCCATGTCTTTAGCTATATCGGGCCGGTCTCGGGCCGAAATTTAAACTTCTATAATGGCTATGTCGGGCCAATATTTTTTTTTTCGTTCGGGCCGGGCGAAATTTTTTTTTCTAGTATCAAGCCGGACCCGGGCCTGGAAATTTCGACCCGTGCAGACCTCTAGTCCAACCTTTCAGTAAGCAAGGACACACTTCAGTTCTTGGTACTCAATGAAGGGTGCCATTATTCATTCGATTGAAAATATGATTCAGTATTATCGCACAATGTTAGTATAAATGCACATTTTCTGAGCATAATGCAAATGGACCTTACATTGGTAGAGGGTAAACAAAAAAATCCTGCGGTTCTGGAGTTATATATATATTAAACTTCAAATTAAACATTTCTCTATGAAAAGTATGTTTGTAGGGTAAGGTGCCAAAATTCTTAATTGCGCCTATAATAAGAATAATAACAAAAATAAATAAAAATAAACTTGAAAATCATGGACATTGCTAGGTTTCTTTTAGGATGTGAAAATACATTATGACTTATTTTTAAGGCATAAATTTAGTTTATAAAAAGTACAAAATCAAAGACAGATTTGGTAATCCAAAAACAAAGAAAGAATAGACCAATTCATATGGGTGGTACCAGAAAAATAGTGTGGAAGTGATTCCATAGATGGAAATCATTTTGCACTATTTTATAATTTTTCCAAGAAAATTGGGGAAAAAAAAATAAATATTAATGACTTTAAGAAAACATTCTTTATAGGAGTTTTACTACTAAAAATCTAATAACAGGAAACTTTCAAAAGGGAGCCAAGAAAATCTTCAAGGAGCGCCTTGACACCCGCGGACTCCGTGTTGGACAGCTCTGCTCTAGATATTAAGACAAGTATCAATTTTCTGCGAAAGCGGTAATGCATTACACCTTTTTCGTGATAATTAATTAAATTAAATTTATTTTCGACTTGTTAAATGTATTCATACCTAGCTAATTTTGTTTGTATGACATTTTATTTTCGATTTATATTCCGCGCTGACGAGACTTTGGATTAGAGATCTGCACGGGCCGAAATTATTAGACCCGGGCCCTGCCCGACTCATAGAAATAAAAATTCGGCCCGGCCCAATACAAAAATTAAAAATTCGCCCCGACCCGACTGAATTTCTACAAAACATTGATTTTTATATCCATATGGTTAAAATTTTGCCTCGTACGAGGAGTTCTGACCAAAAAAGTTCATCTTAACCTTTTTTTTTCCATGTTTATAATCTTCATTTTTATAGAAGTGCCGCAGGCTACGATATTTATTTTTTTAAATGAATTTCTATTTTTTATACGCAAATTTTTCAGTTATTATTAATATTAATAGTCCATATTCTATGTATAGAAGTGTTAAAAATCTAAGAAATGGTACATTAATTTCGTCTTAGAGGATTTTACTGTAAACAGGGGGGGGGGGGGGATGTGTTTTAGACAAGTTCTCTTCTTAACAGGTGTAAACGTATTACATATCTTTTCTTGCGTATATTAATTTTGCATAATCAACACGTTTTCTGCTTAAAACAAAATTCATAAATAGGCTTTTTTTTTTTTTTTTTTTTTTTACACAATATTTTAATTTAGCTATATTTTAGTAAGCGTAGAAATCTACAATTATTTAAAAAGAAAAAAAAAATAACTGTAGAATAATGGCGATTTAAAAATGTATGTCTTTTTGGTAAAAATTTTTTGCACCAGACTTTATTTTACCGGCCTTTAAACGGACCAGGCCACGCGGAGAAAATGATTTTCATACGGGCTGTGTGTAAAATAAAAAAATTAAAATTTTGAATCGTGAAAACTACGAATGAAACAAATGCCAGCTCTGTACAGCAAACAAACAAAAGGAAAAAAAAAAAAAAGTTAGGCCCTACTTTGCCCGGTTCGAGAGTATTCAACGAAAATAGTCCCGATCTGTGCAGATCTCTACTTTGGATGTCTCCGGATGTTGGACTATCAGACCACGCGAAAAAAATGTGTGTCTTTCCCGCAGGACACGCGTCTCCGATCAATGGCCTGTGGTAGTAGATTGAGTCGTAATCCTTGGCCTATATTCGGACGACTCCATAATTTTAAATGTTGCAATTAGTTACATTCATTCCGCATTCTAAGCACACAAGCTGTGTTTCTTGAGCAACATCAAACAATCACAGTAAAAAACGATCCCGTTTTATTTGGATTGCAGCGGAAGTTAGGAGTTATGTTAGTGGGTATCCTGCCGAGAGAACTCGTGTTTTATATTATGCTTGGTGAATGTAAATAGTTTAATGTTTACAAAATGAAAACGGCATTATAAGTGGCTGAAATGAACCTTAAGGTTTTAAAACTTGTTTGTAAGCAAGGTTTTTTTTAGTTGCGTTTGTAATTATACAAATACATTTCACCTATAGTCGTTGTCAGCTTCGTCCGTCTGTCTGTCCGCATATATAAAAGTATGAAAACATGGAGATTTGGGAGCAGGAAAACACAATGGTAAATCTATGAGTCAACCACTAAAATCGTGCTTTTAGGTGTTTTCCACCAAGATAGGATTTGACTGTCAGATTGCGTTTTAGTATGCGAATCGCGATTTAACTAATCCTAGATTTTCATCCATGAATTCGATGAGATGATTGTCTGTGCTGCTTCCTCCCGGTCTATTTGTGTTTAATTAAATTAACTTTTGGCATGCTATGTAATATAGGGGAGACTAGGAATAATTGACCATACGGGAGGCTTGACCCACACCTCAGTTTTCACATTTAAAAGAATTTCAAGATTTAACCAATAAGTATCAGCCAAAGCTGCTGGAATGCTCAAACAACTGTCTTTATTTCATACAGATAATCGAAATAAGTGTGAAAAAACAGTTGTAAAGCTTTTTTTACCTAAAAGTTGTGGTTTTTTTTTTTTTTTTTTTTTTTTTTTTTTTTTTTTTTTGAAAAAAATTGTAAGCTTTTTTTCAGCTAAAATATATCATAGAAATTTAAGTAAGTAGGCTTTAAGCAAAGCAGAAACATTGAGATTTCAATTCAGGTTAAAACGTAAAAAACATGTAACTGTATACATATTACTTATAAGGTGCATAATAAAACATATAAAAATTTATATGTTTTATTATGCACCTTTTAAGTTATATGTATTACAGTTACATGTATTTTTACGTTTTAAATTAGTAAGCAAGATGAATTCTGCACTGATTTTGTTTTTAACTCCAATTGTATTTCATTCCAGGCATAGGGATTGTAGAGTAAGTTAGTCTTAACATAGTAATGTGCTATTCTTTAAAAAAAGGTATGTGGGGTGGCTTGATCCAATTAGTGTGAGGGAGAATTGACTAGAGGGTCAAGGCTTCTTTAATTAAGTATTCTTGAAAATATTTTTATTATGCATTATACGTAATTAAAGGTTAGTTGTTATATATAAAAAATAATGCGATTTTATTCTATAAAGCTGCAGTAAAATGGGGTGATGGATAAGAAAATGTTTAAAACTGATGAAAGAAACATGAGTAAAATTGCTATCGTATCCAATGAAATAAAAAAAAATACATAAATAGGAAAGTTGATAGGAACACTTTACATTTACATATTATAGTCCAAGAGCCGACAGCGCAAAAACCTAAGGTATCGAGCAACAGAAAAAAAACTTTTATTTTATGGAAGAGTAGTAATAGGGGAACCTAATAATCTATATCTGCCGGAAGTGAAGAGGTGCATAAGCCCAAAATTATTACTACAAGTGGTTGCCTCGTAGATTTACCATTATGTTTGCCGTACAGTTATTTCATACCTCTGACTGTAAGGCAAACACAGTGATAAGCGTACGACTAAACCACTAGTGGTATTACTTTTTGACTTATGCACCACTTCACTTCCGGCAAACATGGGTTATTAAGTTCCCCTATTACTACACTTCCATAAAATAAAGATTTTTTTTTTCTTGTGCTCGATACCTTAGGTTTTTGTGCTGTCGGCTCTTGGACTATTACTTACAATAGGTAAACAGAATCTGAGGAAAAGACTAGAAAGAATAAAAGCAATACTCTTAAAATTTGTTAATGATAACTTAATCCTTTCTGGGGCAAAGCATTTTCAATGGTAAAGTATTGAAATAAATGAATGACACCGAAATTTACCCCCAAAAAAAAAACTATTTGGGAAAAAACAGGGGGGGGGGGGGCTGTATTTCACATACATATTAAATGGAAAATATGTTACTAAAATTCTGGTGCCATTGTGACGTCTGGAAATTAAAACTAAGTAGTTTCAAAAATATACAACCGCCCCTGAGATGATTAAGTGCTCCTGCAAATGCAAGAGAACATAGCAGTATTCGAAAAACTTTAGGAAGGTATGTGGATAAATTTCATCCAGTTGAATACAGTGAGATGAAGCCAAACTATGTGACAACTAGTGTTGCAATGTCGAGTGTCATAATAAGTAGTAAAGGTGACAAAGAAAAGCGAGACTGTGCCTTCTAAATCCGAACATAAAAATACATGAAATTCTATGAAAACGAAAACTGTTTTTAACGGAATATTGTCTTAAATGTTAAAATTTAATTTTTTCGGCTGTACAATAATCCCCGCTTAGAGAAAAATTCTGTTTAAAACGAAATTTTGGTCCTGTGACTTGCGATTCCGTCTAAATAAGTTTTTTAAGCATCATATTTTCAAAAATATATTTTTATAATAATTAAAGCATATAAAAAATGTCATTTGGCTTTTTTAAAACTTTTTTTTCTCCTAACATATATTTTAATTTAAAATAAAGTGGGTCAAGTCTCCCATATAAAGGATCAACCATCTCATATAGTGTCTCACATAAGTGATGGGACACTTGTGAAAAGGAAACTAATCAAATAAATTAAAAAAACATGTACACATTTTTTTGTGGGTGTGTTTCATACTTAAGATGCAAAGATTATTACATAACATACATTTTGTCAAAATATTAAAATATTAATTTAATAAAAGTACAAATGTTTAGAACGGAGCAAAAAATAGCTCACATAAGTGATGGGACACCATTATATATGCAACAAAAATCGTCTGAAATAAGCAATAAAAATATTTTTTGGGCTTTTATTTTTACTTAAAAGCAATTGGCAATAATTTATAAAATCGTCTGCAGTATTTCTCTCCAGTTTGTTTTGGAATTTTTGTGTTTTTTAGCTCTGTGTAGCCATGAATGCTAAACGAAAAGAAACTTCGCCTCAAATTCGAAAATTAGTTATTAATTTGCATATTGAACGTGGAAAATCTATTAGAAAAACTGCTGAAACAGTTAACTTGAGTCGTTCAACAGTTTTCAATATCATTAAACGATATAAAAAGAATCATATGATTCAGGATAAAAGAAGACCTGGCCGACCATCAAAGCTATCCCACGGAATAAAGCGAATTATCGTTCGAAATATTAAAAAAAATCCAAGAAATAGTGCTTCAAAAGTTGCTGCTGATTTACAAGCATTATATGGAATAATTGTTAATCCTGAGACTATTAGAAGGGTAATTCGATCTGCTGGATATCGCGGTAGAGTAGCCAGGAAAAAAAATTCTTCGTAAGTGAAAAGAATAGAAAACTCAGACTAGCTTTCGCAAAATCCAACATAAATAAGAATTCTGATTACTGGAATAAAGTTATATTTGCTGATGAGAGTAAATTTAATATATTTGGTTCTGACGGTAGAATCTTGGTGTGGAGAAAACCCAGGGAAGAATTTCGCAAACAGAACTTGGTACCAACAGTAAAACATGGTGGAGGAGGAGTTATGGTATGGGGGTGTATGTCGTCCGCTGGAGTTGGTAATCTTGTTTTTATTGACAGTATAATGGATCAGTACAAATATATTGATATTTTAAAGCAAAATTTGAGATCTTCAGCACGAAAATTGAACCTTCATAACGATTTTAAATTCTACGAGGACAATGACCCCAAGCACACTGCTCTGAACGTTAGACTCTGGCTGCTATATAACTGTCCTGATATAATAAAAGCACCACCACAATCTCCAGACTTAAATCCCATAGAGAATATTTAGCAAGAATTGGAATCAAGAATTCGCAAACACACCATTTCTTCAAAACAATAACTAAAATCGGTGCTTTAAGAAGAATGGGGTAAAATCACTCAAGAAATAACAAAAAAATTAGTCGAATCCATCCCAAAAAGATTAAATCATGTTTTAAAAGTAAAAGGAAATCCAACAAAATATTAAAGCCTTTTAAAAAGTAAAATTTTTGGATAAATATTTGATGGAAAAGTAAGTGTCCCATCACTTATGTGAGCCATTTTTTGCTCCGTTCTGAACAATTGTATTTTTACTAAATTAATATTTTAATATTTTGACAAAATGTATGTTATGTAATAATTGTTACTAACTTTAAATATGAAACACACCCAAAAATTTTTTGCACATGTTTGTTTATTTATTTTATTGCAGTTTCTTTTTAAAAAGCACAAGTGTCCCATCACTTTTGTGAGACACTGTATATCGGGAGCCTTGATCCATTATTTTCTCATGCTTAAAATCAATCATTTTTCTAATTTCTTATATATTTACTACTATGCGGCCTTTTTTTTTTTTTTTTTTTTTTTATAAAACTGATTATATAACGAATATAATGATACATAAAACTTTATTCTAGATTCAATATTTAAAAAATAAAAAATCATTTTGTAAAAAGTGGGTCAATCCTCCTTAGTCTCTTCTATATACAAATCTCTTGATCATACACTGGACTACCCCAAGAAATCGAATATTTTCCCGATTATTGATGGTAATTACAAAAATCGGATTTTCAAATGTGTTACACATTTTCTAAATTATTTATTTTGCATATTTCACCTTAATAAATCGTAAAGTTTTGTATTCTGAATGTTTCGAATCTGTGTTTCATAATATATGGTGGACACATGATTTTTCGTTTTTGTTCATAAAATTTAATTGAATGTGAAGCTACAGAGTTGCTCAGATTGTTAGAAATTATTTGGAATCATGAAAATGGGAATGTTATTTAAAAAAAAATCATCTGAATTTAACTGATATAAAAAAATAAGGATTAACCCTTTCCGGCACGGGCAAATTCTGTTAGGAAAATGAGAAATTATCGACTGACACCGGAATTTACAAACGACTTTTTTAGAAATTAAAAACTTAATTTAAGTTATCATTGTAAAATCAAAATTTTATTACAATATTATTGGTGCCATTTGCAAGTTTGGAATTAAAATTAGGTCTGCCCAGACTGAGCACACTGTGTCGGAAAGGGTAACTGACATCATATTATATGATAGCAATTCGAAGCTGAAGAAGTCATGGTTGACGATTGATTTATTACAGCAGGAAATCATTGTTAAAAAGTTAAAAATCCATAGCGTGATCTTTAAAAAAGCACTTATTTTAACGAGATCTAGCTATTTGTGTACTATTATACATTAACTATTCAATAATGTTTCCTGGTAATTATGAAAAAAAATATGTATGCCATTGTTTATTTAACTTCCGCGGTGTCATTAATAAATGAAAACAAAGACCTTTTTTAAGTTGCAAATGATAGACAAATACCACTTTTTACCAGCTATCACTTGCTAAGTCATAATCAGGTCACTCGCTGAAACTATCTCCAGGGTATATTAATTTTAATTCCAGTCCCAACTACCGTTGACCTATTCTGCTATGTTACGTTAAGTTTCATGATGAATCTTTCAAGTTTTCACTTTCGAATGCAAAATGACGTTGAGTTGAGTAATCACAACAGACGATTTCATTAGTTTCAAAAAACTTGCTTGTAAATTGGATATTCTTTTTACCCGACTACGGCAAAGCCAAAGGAGGGTTATGATTTTGACAGGCTATGTATGTATGTATGTATGTATGTATGTATGTATGTATGTATGTATGTTCATCTGTTCCCTCGTAACTTCTAAACCACTAATCAGAATTCGACAAATGACATATCATTAGAAGCGTCTTAATTGTCCGCTGGTTATAGGCTATATAGATTTTCACCAAATTCAATGTGGCGCCCTCTAGCGGACAAAATATACAGAGTAAAAAAATAAAGTTAAGCTAGATATGCCGTGTTTGGTATCATTTTAAAGCGCTTCACTTGTACATTTCGAATATATATATATTACATATATCTATATATTACTAGCATTTGCTTGTGACTTTACCTGTATTCATGGGGTACTTTTATACTTTTTCAGCGTAGTTTTTTGTCGTAGTTGGGTTTTAGTTTTTTTACTTTATCTTGTTTATTACTTGAATAACAATTGTGAGCCGACAACCATTAGGGATGAGCTATAGTTCATTTTGATAACCGGCACATCCTGCAACATTAGCATATCTAAGATGCAAATAAGGCCCTTTTTTTCACATATCATTTATGAGTATTTTAGAAGAAGTATGAAGGCTATTATTTAAAGTAAACACTATAAACAATAAGTGCTTTCTTTTTCTTCTTTTAGTCCTTTGAATGAATAATTTATCCAGACAAATGATGAGCGAATAAATTGCATCCCTGGTGAGAGAGAAAGATTGCTTTTTAATATCTTGTCAAATAGACATTTCTCTATCTTACATCTGCGTTCATCAAAACAAATTTAGAGCAGAAGAATGCATTTGGAGATTCAAAACGGATAAAGAGAGAATAACGAAAAAAGTTAATGAGTTAAAAGTTTTGGGTAATTTGTTTCTTTTACTTACGTTCGTCAAAGTTATTTCGTTTAAAACGTACATACAGTGTCTCACATAAGTGATGGGACACTTGTGCTTTACAAAAGGAAACTAATCAAATAAATTAAAAAACATGTACACATTTTTTTGTGGGTGTGTCTCATATTTAAATTTAGTAAATATTATTACATAACATACATTTTGTCAAAATATTAAAATATTAATTTAATAAAAATACAAATGTTTAGAACGGAGCAAAAAATAGCTCACATAAGTGATGGGACACCATTATATATGCAACAAAAATCGTCTGAAATAAGCAATAAAAATATTTTTTGGGCTTTTATTTTTACTTAAAAGCAATTGGCAATAATTTATAAAATCGTCTGCAGTATTTCTCTCCAGTTTGTTTTGGAATTTTTGTGTTTTTTAGCTCTGTGTAGCCATGAATGCTAAACGAAAAGAAACTTCGCCTCAAATTCGAAAATTAGTTATTAATTTGCATATTGAACGTGGAAAATCTATTAGAAAAACTGCTGAAACAGTTAACTTGAGTCGTTCAACAGTTTTCAATATTATTAAACGATATAAAAAGAATCATATGATTCAGGATAAACGAAGACCTGGCCGACCATCAAAGCTATCCAACGGAATAAAGCGAATTATCGTTCGAAATATTAAAAAAAATCCAAGAAATAGTGCTTCAAAAGTTGCTGCTGATTTACAAGCATTATATGGAATAATTGTTAATCCTGAGACTATTAGAAGGGAAATTCGATCTGCTGGATATAGCGGTAGAGTAGCCAGGAAAAACAATTCTTCGTAAGTGAAAAGAATAGAAAACTCAGACTAGCTTTCGCAAAATCCAACATAAATAAGAATTCAAATTACTGGAATAGAGTTATATTTGCTGATGAGAGTAAATTTAATATATTTGGTTCTGACGGTAGAATCTTGGTGTGGAGAAAACCCAGGGAAGAATTTCGCAAACAGAACTTGGTACCAACAGTAAAACATGGTGGAGGAGGAGTTATGGTATGGGGGTGTATGTCGTCCGCTGGAGTTGGTAATCTTGTTTTTATTGACAGTATAATGGATCAGTACAAATATATTGATATTTTAAAGCAAAATTTGAAATCTTCAGCACGAAAATTGAACCTTCATAACGATTTTAAATTCTACCAGGACAATGACCCCAAGCACACTGCTCTGAACGTTAGACTCTGGCTGCTATATAACTGTCCTGATATAATAAAAACACCACCACAAACTCCAGACTTAAATCCCATAGAGAATATTTGGCAAGAATTGGAATCAAGAATTCGCAAACACACCATTTCTTCAAAACAACAACTAAAATCGGTGCTTCAAGAAGAATGGGGTAAAATCACTCCAGAAATCACAAAAAAAATTAGTCGAATCCATCCCAAAAATATTAAATCATGTTTTAAAAGTAAAAGGAAATCCAACAAAATATTAAAGCCTTTTAAAAAGTAAAATTTTTGGATAAATATTTGATGGAAAAGTAAGTGTCCCATCACTTATGTGAGCCATTTTTTGCTCCGTTCTGAACAATTGTATTTTTACTGAATTAATATTTTAATATTTTGACAAAATGTATGTTATGTAATAATTGTTACTAACTTTAAATATGAAACACGCCCAAAAAATTTTTGCACATGTTTGTTTATTTATTTTATTGCAGTTTCTTTTTATAAAGCACTAGTGTCCCATCACTTTTGTGAGACACTGTAGGTGAAACAGACTTATAATTATTGAAAATTAGCTGATCCCGCCTGGCATTGCCCGGGTCCGTGATGAATGACCCTTAAATAAATCTCAAATTTGTATGATTGTATACATTTTTAACTCCATTTTGTCTGAATTTATATTTTTAGATGAAACTAGTCGTTGGGGGCCACCTTAATACTTACCCATCATGGATATGCATAATATAATGTATGGAAATAAAACATGTGTAAACTATTTATAAAATGCATTGCAATTCGAAAACAAAATTTAAACGTATATTTAAATATTTTTAATATACTTAGTAAATCTCTATTAATGAATTACTGATGAATCAAATTCGACAAATTATATAAAACGCCAAACTATTCAAGTAATACCGAATTGAGCAAAAAAAAAAACATCTTTATAACTCCAAAAAAAAAAAAAAAAAAATAGTCATATTAACTAGCAGTTTACTGTGTCAGATGAAGCGTTTTATTTCCAATTAAAATATATGTTTAAATTGAAATTTAAATGAAATACAGGGTGATGAAAAATTCAAGAATGCGGAAAACAGATTTACAAATATCTCGACAACTAATAATCCGATCGAATTCGTTTTTTTTGTGCAAAATTTGTGTTATTTTATTGCCTTTTACGTCCATTCCTTAAAATAAATTTCGAAAATTTTTATATACCTTTCATCAGAACGAATTTTTCGAGAGTCTGAAAAAAATAGTTTTGAATAATCGAGATTAGAGTGTTTACAGACAGACACACAGACGGACGAACGACAAAATATTTTTTCTAAAAATATGTTTTTCGGAATCTCCAGTATCTGAAACGTGTAAATCCGTCAAATTTCAAATCCGTCGATTTTCAAAACGATTGCAAGACTTACACTATATAACGTATGATGGGTAAGTAAAAATCGCGAAAAAAATATTGAATAAAATATTAAATATTATATCTATTTGGAATATTATATCTATTTGAAAAAATATTATATCTATTTGGTATTTTATTTCCTGATATTTATTTATTTATTTATTTTATTTATTTTTTTTTTTTTGAGTCTACGCGTATCGAAAGTGACTGAAACCGCAGCGAAATAGTCAGGTTTTTATTGAATTTGTCGAAATTTTCAAACATTTTATTCTGTAAAAAAGTATTTCTACAGTTCAAATGTTTCAAATTTTTAGTAAATGATGTAACTCTACTCTTTTAAGATGCTCTTAAAAGGGTTAACTGTGGGTTAACTGTGATATTTTTAGTACTTGATTGCGGCGCTTGATACGTAGGATTACGATCTGTCAGATTTGGTCTTCCGTTTCTAAATTCACTAAGCGGCTTCGATGATATAAGTTAATAAATAATGACAAAATACCCTCCGAAATTCCTTCTTTACGACCCCCATTTTCTCCTCAGGTGTAAATAAGGTTTCAGCGCATGGGTAAGCGCTTTTTTCTCTCTCGTAATTACTGAGATGAGATTTTGATGAGAGTGCATTGCAATTCTTAATAAATAGCTCCAGCTTATAATTAGAAATTTAAAATTCTGAATCTCGGGTGTATTAGGACAAGATTTCGGCTATCCTCACAAAACTTTTGGACCTATTACGTCCGTAGATTTTGCTTGCCATCACGAACAGACACAGTGTAGAATTCAGGGGGTGGCCCGGCGGGGGACATCCCCCTGGAGTAATAAAATGTCCCCCCCGGAAAATTTGAAATTTTGCATTTTCAGTGGTCAAACAGTCAAATTTCCCCTCCGGAACTCCATAATGTCCTTCCCCCCGGAGCCATTGAAATCCCTCCCGGTGAAAACTGTCTGATTTCAACACTGAACAGACAGACACACATACAGAACGAAACTTTCTTTTACCAGTACAGAATCTTTACTAATTTTACCCGGGTAACAGAAAAGTACCGTGTTTTGTTTTAAAACCTGGTTAAAAATCTATTAAGAAACGGCGGCTGACATCGCTATGGGAAAAATGACTGTGGATGCACGGTAATTTCTTTTCTATATTTATGATATTTACTGAACACAAAAATTTAGGTGATTTGATTGGTCTACAATTAACAGATTGGTGGTACGATTGATTGACGTCGTCATAATGATTCCGCAATCATCGCTAAAGCAAAACGTAGTTGGTGATGGTGGTAGATTGGTTGAAAAAAGTGTTTGTTTGTAAACACGCCGTTTGCTTATAATAATAAGAAAAGAAGCTTGTTTGTGTGTGTGTGTGCACAGAGACCGCTGCATAAAGAGCTACAAAATTTTGCAGAAAGATACCTCAATATTTAAAACAATGCGTCTCGAAATCTGATTTCGATTTTTTTTAAATTAAATTTTTTAACTATTTGGAAAATGGTTGTTGTTTTTTTTGTTCGAGAGTAGATCTTGTGGTGTCCGCATTTTTTTTCCTACAATTTTTTTTTTTTTTTTTACATTTACTAAAAAAAAAAAAAAAAAAAAAAAAAAATGTAAATATCAATTTGTACATCGTCGTATAGATAAAGGAAATGTACTTTTAAATGCAGTTTGTTTGAAAACTGTGTCTCGATTTATGTACTTTTAGATGGAATTTGCTTGAAAACTGTATATGTATAGCAATTTATTTTTGAGCTATTAATTTTTTTGTAGTTTTTAATTTTTTTTCTCTAATGGCTGCAATTTGAGTACTGCATTTCTGTGGGAAGTAAAGGAAAAATAGCCTTAGAGTAAAAAGAAAGAATAAAAGAAGTGGCTGGAGGTGGGATACCGATAAGGATTCGACCACTGAGTGATTAGCACTCTTTACCGCTTCGTTATTTGTTATACAGGCGTGCTGTAAACTGAAGATATAGATCTAAATAGTAGTATACTCGTAAAAAAACAGGGTATAGGCTGAAGGCACAGGGAGTACCGTATATACTATATCTTTCTTCAGAAACAGAGGGTATACGGTGTTCCACTTTAAAAAATTCTGAAAGTATACGGCGTATACTCCCGTATACCCTCCACTAGATCCCTGGATCTAAATGCATATATAAGTTTATTTATAATCTTAAAATACTTTGCTTTATAAATATGCATCAAAAACTCAGATTCATTTAACTGAAAGAAAAAATGTTCTAAAGAAATTTTTTTTTCCTGGAAAATAAATTTATCGTCTGTGTCGGCAAACCGCAGATAAAATAACTGAAGTGACAAAACGCAGGAAACCACTATCATTTTCATCACAAACAATGATTAACCGTAGTGCAGTGAAGCATATCGTGAAGCTAAAAACAACAACAATGAATTGAAGCTTCTTTTGTAAAATTAGATGTGACATGAAGATAGCTAAGGGAAGAAGGAAGATACTTTCAATTTGCCGCAGGGAGAGGCCTTCACGGAAGAAAAAAAAATGCATTTTCTATGTTTAGATTTTTTGCCTTTTTCTGAGACTTGTAAAGAATTCTTTCATTAGCTGCCTCCGTATGAACAAAGATTAGTTAGAATTGTGGAGGAAAAAATATCGTGTGAATACCTCATTACTATTATTACTATCAACATTGCCTTACTGAGATAAAAATAAGAAGCTAAGGAAATTCCGTTGTTTTATCAAGAGAATTAAAATTTATTCTGATACCTTAATGAGGCTTAGATCTCAATTTAGACTAATTGGACTTATTAAATCATTTCTTTCACTTTTGAAAGAAAAGGGAAATGAAAATAGAGGGAAATAGAAGAAAATGAAAATAAAAGAAAACAAGAACGAAATCAATCACTCTGAGCCATAATTTTCTAAGAATGATCAATAATTTCCATTGAATTTCAAAATGTAAAAGTGTATTACAGTGTGTATGTTTATATGTTTCGGTTAATTTGATAAATACGGTTATTATCAATACTAATCGCGTGTTTTTGTAAATTTGATAAAGATTGCATATTAATAACATCTAGCGGTTATTATTAATAATTGCCAGTGAAGTCAGTCAATATGATTAATCAAACTTAGTAATGAATATTTTCTCTTTCTGGAACATGCAATATCATAATTATATGAAGTATATAGCAAGAATATAATTAAGAGGCAATAATACTCAATCAAAAGACGTGTCCGATTAATGGGACGAGAGGACCGAGAGGATTAAAGACAATTTATATTTATACAGTGTCTCACAAAAGTGATGGGACACTTGTGCTTTATAAAAAGAAACTGCAATAAAATAAATAAACAAACATGTGCAAAAATTTTTTGGATGTGTTTTATACTTAAATTTAGTAAAGATTATTACATAACATACATTTTGTCAAAATATTAAAATATTAATTTAGTAAAAATACAGTTGTTCAGAACGGAGCAAAAAATGGCTCACATAAGTGATGGGACACTTACTTTTCCATCAAATATTTATGCCAAAATTTTACTTTTTAAAAGGTTTTAATATTTTGTTGGATTTCCTTTTACTTTTAAAACATGATTTAATCTTTTTGGGATGGATTCGACTAATTTTTTTGTGATTTCTGGAGTTATTTTACCCCCATTCTTCTTGAAGCACCGATTTTAGTTGTTGTTTTGAAGAAATGTTGTGTTTGCGAATTCTTGATTCCAATTCTTGCCAAATATTCTCTATGGGATTTAAGTCTGGAAATTGTGGTGGTGTTTTTATTATTTCAGGACAGTTATATAGCAGCCAGAGTCTAACGTTCAGAGCAGTGTGCTTGGGGTCATTATCCTGGTAGAATTTAAAATCGTTATGAAGGTTCAATTTTCGTGCTGAAGATTTCAAATTTTGCTTTAAAATATCAATATACTTGTACTGATCCATTATACTGTCAATAAAAACAAGATTACCAACTCCAGCGGACGACATACACCTCCATACCATAACTCCTCCTCCACCATGTTTTACTGTTGGTACCAAGTTCTGTTTGCGAAATTTTTCCCTGAGTTTTCTCCACACCAAGATTCTACCGTCAGAACCAAATATATTAAATTTACTCTCATCAGCAAATATAACTTTATTCCAGTAATCAGAATTCTTATTTATGTTGGATTTTGCGAAAGCAAGTCTGAGTTTTCTATTCTTTTCGCTTACGAAGAATTTTTTCCTGGCTACTCTACCGTGATATCCAGCAGATCGAATTACCCTTCTAATAGTCTCAGGATTAACAATTATTCCATATAATGCTTGTAAATCAGCAGCAACTTTTGAAGCACTATTTCTTGGATTTTTTTTTTTTTTTTTTTAAATGTTTCCAACGATAATTCGCTTTATTCCATTGGATAGCTTTGATGGTCGGCCAGGTCTTCTTTTATCCTTAATCATATGATTCTTTTTATATCGTTTAATGATATTGAAAACTGTTGAACGACTCAAGTTAACTGTTTCAGCAGTTTTTCTAATAGATTTTCCACGTTCAATTTGCAAATTAATAACATTTTCGAATTTCAGGCGAAGTTTCTTTTCGTTTAGCATTCATGGCTACACAGAGCTAAAAAACACAAAAATTTAAAACAAACTGGAGAGAAATACTGCAGACGATTTTATAAATTATTGCCAATTGCTTTTAAGTAAAAATAAAACCCCAAAAAATATTTTTATTGCTTATTTCAGACGATTTTTGTTGCATATATAATGGTGTCCCATCACTTATGTGAGCTATTTTTTGCTCCGTTCTAAACGTTTGTATTTTTATTAAATTAATATTTTAATATTTTGACAAAATGTATGTTATGTAATAATCTTTACTAAATTTAAGTATGAAACACACCCAAAAAATTTTTGCACATGCTTGTTTATTTATTTTATTACAGTTTCTTTTTATAAAGCACAAATGTCCCATCACTTTTTTGAGACACTGTAGTTACTGAATTAATTAGGTAAAAATGTTAAACAGTGGAATAATGAAATAACAAATAATAGAGTTTTAAAATGTATATTTTTTGCAATGAATATTAGGAAGAAACGTTGCTTAAGTAGAAAGTTTTAAATTTAGACAAAGAAATAGATTAAATTAGTTTAACACACAGCAAATGCTATATTAAGGCTGTTCTCAATTGCTCTGCTCAACAAGCGCAAAGCGTTTTGACACTTTTACAAATTTATTTTTTAACGGAAAGACATAAAATCTATTGAATTATAAATGAATTCGATCACATGACAAACACTTTTTCTCCCCAGTTTGAGTGGTTATTCTGTTTTCGCGCGAAAATTGGGAAGTTGTGGAGCTATTTATCAAAATGTAAACAGCATCAATTTATGTCAAGGATTAATCGAATCTGAAGTTTGATGGAAATCCGTGCATTAGCTCTTCAGATATAGCTGTAGATATAGCTGTTGCGGAAATCTTTAAAAATGAACAGCGCCACCTATTGAATGATTTATACTGAAACGTAAAAAACGTCAATTCATGTTGTGGACTAACTAAATCTGAAGGTTGATGAAATTCCTTAATTATCTTTACTTATTATCCTACTTACTAATTATCCTTACTTATCCTTAATTACGCTTAATAATCCTTATAGATTAATTCTGAAGATAGAGCTGTTGCGGAAATCGCACAAAATATCCTCCTGAGACCTAACATCCATTAAAATGGATGTTTTACTTTTCCTTCCTCTTGCGAAAATTTTTATTTTTGAAATCAACAACTGGCACGGTATCACAATGAATGAATCAGAAATCACTTTTTAACTTTAAGAATCTGGCAACAGCAGTTTATTTGTTTATAAAATAGCAGAGAACATGAGCCACGTTGGAAATCGACGCTCTCGCGGTAAGTTTCACTTTTCATATTATTCTTATTATTTTTTAGCATTATTTTAATGTTTTTCTGATACTTTGATCTTTTGTTTTAAGATAAAATAAGTTAATAATGTTAAATATGTTCATATTTTTTTAATTAGCTTGTATTTAAAACATCCATTAAAATGGATGTCAGTTCTCAATTCATCTATTGCATATTTAGGCTTAGTACTTTTATTTCCAATGCAAACAAACCTTCTTCCCTTTAAAAAGTAAATATCTTCTTAGTTTTAGAGTGTATTTTTTACAAATTAGAATTTTTTATGTCTTTTAAGAATAAATAAACATGCCATTTATGTATGTTTTACTATTTTGTAGGATTGACAGCGCTAGAAGCGTTAGAATTAATGGCAAATGGTGTTTTATCTGATATTGAAATTGATGATTGGAGTGATGATAATGAGATTAATGATCCTGTTACTGATAAAGGTTTAAATCCAGTTTCGGATTTAAGTGATTCTTCGGCTGAAACAGATATTGAGGATAGCCCGATAGAAAAATCCGAAGAACTAGTAGTGAAAAAAAAGGAAACGGCAACTTTTACATGGAAGAGATCTTTGAAGTAATTTCTTATAAAATAATATTTTTTAACATATGTTATGTGTGTTTGTGCATAGCTGTTAACTTTTACATTTTTTAATGCTATTAATTTTTATGAATAATTTTTATTTTATTTAATCTAAGTATTTCTTCTATTTAGTGGCATTAAGGAAGGAAAATATTTTCCTTTAAAATTATTGGTATTGAAAAGGCAGAAATGTTTTCAGCTATGTGTGTGTGTTGAAAATATAAAATTGCAAAAAGTAATTACAGCAATAAAATTATTATTTTTGTTTTAATATATTTACTTACTATTGAATACGCAATCATATATATTGTACTATCAGATTTTCATGAAAATAATTGATCTTGAACATTTTCTAATATGAAAGCAACGCATCTAGTGTAACATAAATACTATTTCAGCTATTTAAATGCTACAATTTTATTTTGTAATTTTACTTAACTAAATAGTGTATGATTATCTAGAAATTCTGAAACTATTTTATATTATTTTCAGATTTGCTTCGAGTATCCCAGATGCTCCTGAAATTATTCAAGAACTTAATTCAGATGCACAGGATCGCCATAACTACATTCCACATGATTACTTTTTAAATTACATAGATGATAATATGTACAAACTAGTTGCTGATTGCACAAATAGAACATGTGTTATGAAAAATGGAAATTCCCCCAACATAACTGCCTCTGAAGTTAAAACTTTTGTTGGTATCACTTTGCTCATGAGTACATTGGGGTTTCCTCAAGTCAAGATGTTCTGGAAGTATAGTACTCGGATACAACTAATATTTGATGCAATGAGGAGGGACAGGTACTTTTTTATCCGATCAAACTTGAAGGTTGTTTTTGATAATAATGTTTCACAAGCAGAGAAAGAAAATAAGCTGTGGAAAGTTCAACCAATGATAGATTCTGTTCGAAAGGGATGTTTGAAAATACCTAGATCTTCTTTTGTTAGTATTGACGAACAAATGATACCTTTTACTGGAGCAACACAATTAAAGCAATATGTACCACGCAAACCAAACCCAGTTGGTTTGAAAAATTTTGTAATAGCAGATCCATCAGGAATCGTATTAGATTTTGTAATCTATCAAGGTAAAGGATCGTTTCCAATGCAAAATTGCAAAATCTCTTACTATTGGTGAAGCTGCAGTTTTGAAACTTTGTGAAACATTTGGTGCAGGAACTCGAGTGTATTTTGATAGGTATTTCACAACTATTAATTTGCTTGAAGTTTTACATGAAAAGGGAATTGGTGCAACAGGTACAATAATGAAAAATAGAATACCAAAGGCCAACAATTTATTACCAGACAAAATTCTGCAAGAAAATGGGAGAGGGTCAACAGAAGTGATGAAAGTGATGAAAAAATTAATATTGTGAAATGGCAAGACAACAAACCTATTTACATGGTATCATCGGATCATTCTATTGAAATTGTCGATACTTGCAAAAGATGGTCCAAAAAAGAGAAAAAGTATATTGATGTCCGTCGGCCAGAAATAATTCGAGAGTATAATTTGAAGATGGGTGGGGTCGATATGATTGACAGAACAATTAGTTATTACAGAATAAAAACAAGAACAAAGAAGTGGACGGTGAAAGTACTAATTCATATGATAGATTTGGCAGCAGCTAATTCATGGTTGCAATACAAAAGAGATTATGAAATTAATGGATATCCAAAGAAAGACTTTTTAAAGTTTATGGAGTTTCGAATTGGCATTTCAGAGAAATTAATAGCAGATGGTACAAAAAATACGCCCATTGCTTCGTGTGATGATCTGGATAGTGATGGTGAAGTTCAACCTAAAGCAAAAAAAATTCGATTAGCCCGGCCATCAATTCCATTTCGGCAGAAAGAAGCAAAACATATGCCAGAACTTGCGAACATCAAAAACTCTGCGTATTGCAGAAATACAGGCTGTAAGAAAAAAACTAAATTTCGTTGCACAAATTGCCAAATGTTTCTGTGCATAACTGCTGAACGAATTTGTTTTAAAACATTTCATGGAGCTTAATTTAATTATTTTAGCATTAACTATTAATAATTTACATTTACAATTTATTTTAATTAACAATAATTATTTTTGAATAATAAATTTATGTTATCTTGATAAAAAATAAAATTTTGCCTTACATCTTTTCTGCATAAATTTCTTATAGTTTTATAGTGCTTATGACCTCAACATCCATTCAAATGGATGTGCCCCCCAGCAAAATTTAAAAATTAAAATTTATCGATTTTGTAAAAAATATTAGTTTTTAGGCCTAATTGGTCAGAAAAACTAATCTTTGAAAGAATATATGTATTTTATTTTGCTCAGGTCTCAGGAGGTTAAAGAATAGCAGCCCCACCTATTTAGCGATTCATACCAAAATGTAAAAAAGACCAATTCATGTCAAGGACTAACCTAATCTGAAGTTTGATGAAAATCCGTGCAATCTCTAGTTCCGAGACCAAAAGATTCAGATATACTTCAGATTTCCCAATTCTCTACCGAGAACAACAACGTTTTTCCCAATTATATAAAAACAAGGAATATAAAAGCTACCTTTTCCTCCAGGCACTGGTCGAAAGAACCTTTTTTTTTAATCGAATGGAATGGAATATAAATTACATTCAATTAATCAAGACATAATGAGAAAAAAAAACTTAAGAAGTTTTGTTGTTTGTAGTTTGAATAATCGTGTCTACAATATCTTTTAATACTCTTGGTATTGCATCTTTAAAAATATATATACCCAAGGGCAAGGACAATACGATAGAAGTTAAATATACGTATTCACCTATCAACAACGCTTTTTTTTTTATAGTGAATGTTTTTCAAATAATATCTCTTTCTTGCTGTATCATAATCATTTGTATTATAGGGATTGTATCAAAACTGTGTAATCAATCTTGTTTATTTCATGCATTTGAATAAAATTTATTTGAAAAGAATCTTAAATGGACGACTATTAAATTACAAATATCTATTTAAAAAACTGTAATTATTCTAATGCATATATATATATACATTTTGGAGAAATTAACAGTGTTTTATACTCAATCCACTTCAAAACCTTTTTACCTTCCTATTCCTTTCAGTTAGTAATGCAATTTAAAGGTCTAAACCGGTCTAATTTTCTTTCATTACACTCGCTAGGCCTACATTTTTATCTAGATTACTAACTAGAACAAAATAAGACCAAGAGTCAGTAACACACACAATCACTTCACTGAGTTCACGGATGAAAATCTAAGATTAATTAAATCTCGATTCACCTACTAAAATGCAATCGGTCAGCCAAGTCATATCTTGACGGAATAAACATCAAAAACACGATTTTTGTGGTAGACTGGTAAGCAAACTATCGTGCTTTTCTGCCTCTAATCCTCCATGTTTTTATGCTTTTCGGTGTTGGAAAGCACAATGTTAAACTGACGAATCAACCGATAAAATCGGGTTTTTAGGTGTTTACCACCAAAATATGACTTGGTAGACTGATTGCGCATATGCGAATTGCGCATATTCGAATGCAAATCGAAAATATACGCGAATAGAGATTTAACTAATTCTAGATTTTCATCCATGAATTCGATAAGGTGATTGTCTGTGCTGCCGCCTCCCGGTCTATAACTTTCTCTTCAGTTGTTTCCTTTCTGGGTGCGTTGGGAGTAGAAAGAAAATAGCTAGAAAAGACTAGAAAGGAAATAGCTAGAGTTAAGAAATTAAATTATTTTTTTCATTGTATTATACCATAAGACTGATGCTCTTGTTACATCATTGTTGCAGCTTTTCTAGACATGTCGGAAAATGTTCTTTGATTGGTCCCGAAACCAGCTCTCAGCAGCCTCTTTGATGTCTGTAATGTCCTCAAAATGATTACCTTTAAATTGTTTCTTCAAGTTTAATAACAGAAAGTAGTCTGAGAGGGCTAGATCCAGGGGTGTAGTCGTAAAAGTAACAGAGGATATACGCTCTAAGCAGAGGGTATACACTCAAGGCAGAGAGTATATCCTAGAATGCGTATATCATAAGCTTTCTTGAGAAACAGATTTTATACTGTCCTCCTTTAAAAAATCCAAAAGATATACGGCGTATACCCCCGTATACTCTCCTCCAAATCCCTGGCTAGATCTGGTGACTGAGAAGGTTTATTGATCAAATGGAAGCCCACGGTTTTCAAATCGGCAGCCTCAAAATTGAACCTGTTTAGATTTACATTGACATGCAACAGAAAGATCCTTTTGGTTAACTTCCCTCGGCATTTACCCTTGAACCCCTTCACATGATCTAATAGGTTAGCAAAATATTGACTAGTTATACTACATCCCTGAGGTAGTTAGTCCAGCTATAGAATGCTGTCTTTGTTCCAGAAAACTGTCACCATGACCATTTCGGCCGATTTTTTAAACAAAATTTCTTCTGCCACGGAGATCGATAGTAATGGCGTTCTTTCGACTGTTCCTTGTTTTCTGGATCGTAGATGTAAAGCCTAGTTTCTTCCTCAATTACTAACTGAAGTGCAAACTTTAACAACTAAAGTTTAAGCCAGAAAAGTCCTGCTTTGCTGATTTTTTCTGTAGGAACGAAACATTTATGACGCCTCCAAACTATCCAAAGATATGAAATTTTCTTTTGCCTCTGACATCGCAGCTTTTATTTGCAACGGAAAACTTCTAATAACCTGATATTATTATAGTTACATAATACGATTTTAACCCTTTCGGGTCCGATTTTTTTTTTTCAATTAAAAAAAAAATACTTTTACCTTAGTAACATTAACACTAACTATCCAAATAGATTAATTAGTGTTCAACGAATATTTCATAGCGAATATAATTGTTTTGTGTATTATTCAATTAATATTCATATATCAGTATAGTATAAGGAAGAATTTTTGGAAATGTATAGAAAATATTGTATTACAATAACATTTAACTTATATTACAACTTTCTAATACTTTTTGCGCTTTATTACCTATGACTCTTTCAAGAAAGTAACTTTTATTCTATATTCAAAAGGTAAAATATAAGTTTAAAATAAAAGAATTGCAAACGGCGCAAAGAGAATTAGGCCCCACCAGTGGCCGAGAGGTACGGACCTCTCAACTGGTAGACGGCAGGTGCTGGGTTCGAACCCAATCGCGGCCGTCGGCCTAACCGTTCGGAGTTTTCGTGGTTTTCTTCGAACCTTGCGTAAATACGGGTTAGGTCCCCTTAGAAAGACCCCACGAAGGGAACTCCCTCCTGGTCCTATATCCCTAGCGTAGATAATCGGATGACAAAAATAATCCAATCCAATCCAAAGAGAACTAAGCAGATATTTATTATTATTATTATTATTATTACTAAATGCCTAAACATAAATAAAGTTATATAGTAAGTGCATAGACATATACTAACATTACTATATGTAAATAGTAGCGAAAGTATTTCTTAAAACAAAATAATACTCCATTAAAAGACATGTACTATTAATAGTACACTAGACCCGAATGGGTTAAACTTCCAAATGAGTCCAATTTTGTTTTTCTATTTCAACAATAAGTAATGAAAGACAGAAACTTTCAGCACCCTCTCGTACATGTGTTCAGATGTTCAGAAGGGGGAAAAAAGTATGTCCGCAATATCCTTTAGTGTTCATGGAATTCCATTTTTAAAATTTCTTATAAACCCAAGGGCAAGGACACATAAGACAGAAATTACGCATTCATCTACCAACCATGCTATTTTTATATTGAAAGCTTGTTTCATGATATCTCTCTTTTGTTGTTTTATAATTACAACATTATTGTGCCTCTTGGCGACGTACGAAAACTATTAATCATGTTCATTTGAGTAAATTTTATTCAAAAGTAGTCTTTTTAAATGGCTTTTTAATTGTAATTACCTGTTTCAAAGACCGTAATTGTTGAACTACATTTTTTCTTTCCAGAAGTTTTTGTACTCATAATACTTTGAAACCTTGGCCTTTTCGCCTTGTTATTCGTTTTCATCCAATTATAGATTTTATGAATAGTCTTCTGAAATATTAACGCATTAACACATCAACATGTTTAAAAATGAATACGAATTAGGGGCTGTGCAAATATAACGTTATCATTTTAAGTTGGAGAGAAACAGATCTGACATATGATATCGCAAGATATCTCTAGGAGGAGGGGGGGGGGTTGTCTTTTGATGTCATTTTTTATCCAATCAAAATTGTCTCTTTTTATTTGTAACAGGGTCTTTGGTACAAAATAGCATGTTATCTTTTTTTTTAGCCTGTTATCTATTTTTATGAAAATGCAGAGTTATTTTTAAAATCACTAAATTGTGATAAAATTATTTAATTCTAAAATATGGAATACATTTGACATTCCCATTCTTCTTCACATGTGCATGCCGGTATCATTACGGTTCGATAAACCCCCATGTGAAGTATAATATATATTACTAGGGGGGCCCCGCCCCCCTGCTCGCTATGCTCGCCAACCCCCCGCGTAATCGCTTCGCGATTCCAAATTATTGGCTACCCCTGTTTGCTGCGCTCGCCATTACCCCATGGTATGAATAAGCAGTTGCAGACCTTTCAAATGATGTGTCACACGACTGGTTTTGTAAAGAAATTAAAAATGTGCCCCCCTAGGGGGCAGAGTGGGAGGCGACACAAAAGACATCCATAATATGAATAAGCAGCTGCAGACCTCTTAAATGATATGTCACACGACTGGTGTTGTAAAGAAATTAAAAATGTGCCCTCCTAAGGGGCAGAGTGGGGGTGACACACAAGACATCCATAAAATGAATAAACAGTTGCAGACCTTTCAAATGATGTGTCACAAATTGGTGTTGTAAAGAAATTAAAAATGTGCCCCCCTGGGGGCAGAGTGGGAGATGACACACAACACATCCATAATATGAATAAGCAGTTGCAGACCTTTCAAATGATGCGTCACACAACTGATGTTGTAAAAAAATTAAAAATGTCACGCCCCCCTGGGGAGAGCAGAGTGCGGGGGTGACACACAAGACATCCATAATATGAATAAGCAGTTGCAGACCTTTCAAATCTTGTGTAACACGACTGGTGTTGTAAAGAAATTAAAAATGTGTCCCCCCTGGGGAACAGAATGGGGACACACAAGACATCCATTATATGAATAGGCAGTTGCAAACCTCTCAAATGATGTATCAAACGACTGGTGTTGTAAAGAAATTAAAAATTTGGCGAAATATTACAGTTATCGCCAAGTTGGCGTCACTTTTGACAACTAATTTTGGTAGCCAAATTTGGCGATATATCGCCAAGTTGGCGACAAACTTGGCGATTGTTGGCGATGGCAACCTTTCCTCTCTTTATGGTAACCCATACGGCGATGCATGGACGGAGCCCTTTCCTGATTGGTCTATTTGACTCATGGAAGGAGTGGACAACCCGGATTCGTTAGTTCCGGAAATCTTCCACATCAGCATCATTCCAGGAGTCATTCCTTTTAAGGCTAGTTTTTTTTTACTATAGAAGGATTACTCCATGTACTCTAATTAGGTTGTCGACCGAAAACACCAGCCAGTGAAAAATGACGCACACCAAATTTAACAACCCCTCTCCTCATTAGTCGAAGCATAGCATAACCCCCCCCCTCTTTGATTTTCAATAGATTGATTGAAAGATATGTTTTTCTTTTTTGGCAGCATACCGAGCCTGTGTTTTTTTACCTTGAGCTTTTTTTTTTCTTTCTAAAATATTCTGAGATATGTTCTAAACTCTTCTACTTGTACATTATTGTTTCTTTAGATTTGTCAGTTAGTTTTGCCCTCCATGTTTTTTTATATTCATTGTTTAATATTCTTTTTTGTTGAATCTTCATTTCTTTTGTTATTTCCTCAGAAGAAACGGTTTCATTAAAAAGTGGAAAAGTATTTGTTTCATCTGTGGATGTTACACCAGATATTTCTAAAGGCAAAACATGAACTAAGTTTCTTGTTTTGTTTTCTTTCTTATTTACATGTACCTGAAGCTTTGGATCTTCCGAAGGTTCAATATGATCACTGATTTTAATACGTTCAATTGTTTTATTTTGAAATTTTTGTTTCTCCATCCATCTCTTTTGACGTTCATTGCATAATCTTCTTTTTCTATGAATCTCTGTTTCATCCATTTTAAATACAGTAGATAATCTAATAATTAGCTGAAATGTATAGTGGGAAAAAAAACTTATATACAATGAATGCATTGTGAGGAAGAACAAGAATAAGCAGGATTCAATGGTAACCAATGTCCTGTTTGATATTTTCGCCAAACTGACATAAAAAAAATCTCGCCAAACCCAGTGCTTATATCGCTTTGAGCATTCTATATACGGATAATATCATTGTTTTACATACCATTTACTTCTTCTTGTATACAAAAATAGGTAAGTGTCTTTCTTGCGCAGAAAAAGTTGTATAAATCTTTAAAAAATAACCCTCATTTTACCAATTAGGTGTCGAATTAAAAAAAATCAATGTCCAATTCCAGTATTGCTCCCAGGTATTCATACGCATTCCAAATTTCAAAGATCTACAACAGGAAATTTGGTGAAAAATGAGCACAAATGTCACATAATTGGCGTGAAAGTGGCATTATTTTGTCCGAAATAGTAGCCTGGGTAATATTGTTTTTTTACTAATAAAATGTTTATTTATATTCATTTTTTTTATTATATAAGTTATTATTTTTCTAAAGTTATTAATTATATATTTTTTTATTTACTGTAAGTTCCTTTTGAAAATAATAGAAAATAATTAAAAATGTATATGCAAGCGTTATACCACAAAGACATTTTCGCCAAATGGGCTTTAGAAAATATTGCGGCAAATCTGGTGCACCTATGAAAAACGTGAACACAAAAGACATCCATACAATGAATAAGCAGTTGCAGACCTTTCAAATGATATGTCACATGACTGGTTTTGTAAAGAAATAAAAAATGTTCACCCCCCTCGGGGGCAGAGTGGGGTGGTGACACACAAGACATCCATAATATGAATTAGCAGTTGCAGACCTTTCAAATGATGTGTCACACAATTGGTGTTGCAAAGAAATTAAAAATGTGCTCCCCTGTGGGGCAGAGTGGGTGGTGACACACAAGACATGCATAATATGAATAAGCAGTTGCAGATCTTTCAAATGATGTGTCACACGACTGGTGTTCTAAAGAATCAAAAATGTGCCCCCCCTGGGAGGCAGAGTGGCTGGTGACTCACAACACATCCATAATATGAATAAACAGTTGCAGACCTTTAAAATGATATGTCACATAATTGGTGTTGCAAAGAAATTAAAAAGTGCCCCCCGGGGGGCAGAGTGGGGTGGTGACACACAAGACTTCCATAATATGAATAAGCAGTTGCAGACCTTTCAAATGATGTGTCACACAATTGATGTTGTAAAGAAATTTAAAATGTGCCTCCCTGGGGGGGACAGAATGGGGAGACACAAAATACATCCATAATATGAATAAGCATTTGCAAACCTTACAAATTATGTGTCACACGACTGATGTTGTAAAGAAACTAAAAATGTGCCACCCCTGGGGGGGCAGAGGGGAGGATGACACACAACACATCCATAATATGAATAAGCAGTTGCAGACCTTTCAAATGAAGTGTCTCACGACTGGTGTTGTAAAGAAATTAAAAATGTGCCCCCCCCTAGGGGGGCAGAGTGGGGGTGACACACAAGACATCCATATTATGAATAAGCAGTTGCAGACCTTTGAAATGATGTGTCACACGACTGGTGTTGTAAAGAAATTAAAAATGTGCCCCCCCCTGGGGGTGCAGACTGGGGGATGACACACAAGACATCCATAATATGAATAAGCAGTTGCAGACCTTTCAAATGATGTGTCATACGACTGGTGTTGTAAAGAAATTAAAAATGTGCCCCCCCTGGGGGTGCAGACTGGGAGATGACACACAAGACATCCATAATATGAATAAGCAGTTGCAGACTTTTCAAATGATGTGTCATCCGACTGGTGATGTAAAGAAATTAAAAATGTGCCCCCTGGGGGGACACAGTAGGAGGGGAAACGCAAGACATCCAAAACATGAATAAGCAGTTGCATACCTTTCAAATGATGCGTCACACGACTGGTGTTGTAAAGAAATTAAAAATGTCTTCCCCTGGGGGGGTAGAGTGGGAGGTGACACACAAGACATCCATAATATTAATAAGCAGTTGCAGACCTCTCAAATGATGTGTCACACGATTGGTGTTGTAAAGAAATTAAAAATGCCCCCCCCTGGCGGGGAAGAGCGCGGGGGTGTGACACACAAGACATCCATAATATGAATAAGCAGTTGCAGACCTTTCAAATGATGTGTCACACGACTGGTGATGTAAAGAAATTAAAAATGTGCCCCCTGGGGGGACACAGTAGGGGGGGGGGAACACAAGACATCCAAAACATGAATAAGCAGTTGCAGACCTTTCAAATGATGTGTCACACGACTGGTGTTGTAAAGAAATTTAAAATGAGCACCCCTCTGGGGGGGTAGAGTGGAGGGTGACACGCAAGACACCCATAATATGAAGAAGCATTTGCAGACCTTTCAAATGATGTGTCACACGACTGGTGTTGTAAAGAAATTAAAAATGTGCCCCCCTGGGGGTCAGAGTGGGGGATGACACACAACACATCCATAATATGAATAAGATGTTGCAGACCTTTCAAATGATGTGTCACACAACTGGTGTTGTAAAGAAATTAAAAATGTGACCCCCTGGGGGGCAGAGGGGAGGTGACACACAAGACATCCATAAAATGAATAAACAGTTGCAGACCTTTCAAATGATGTGTCACACAATTGGTGTTAAAAATGGTGGTGTTAAAATTGGTGGTTAGAAATTAAAAATGTGCCCCCCTGGGGGGCAGAGTGGGGGATGACACACAACACATCCATAATATGAATAAGCAGTTGCAGACCTTTCAAATGATGTGTCACACAACTGGTGTTGTAAAGAAATTAAAAATGTGACCCCCTGGGGAGAGCAGAGTGTGGGGGTGACACACAAGACATCCATAATATGAATAAGCAGTTGCAGACCTTTCAAATCTTGTGTAACACGACTGGTGTTGTAAAGAAATTAAAAATGTGTCCCCCCTGGGGAGCAGAATGGGGGATAACACACAAGACATCCTTTAAATGAATAAGCAGTTGCAAACCTCTCAAATGATGTATCAAACGACTGATGTTGTAAATAAATTAAAAATTTGGCGAAATATTACAGTTATCGCCAAATTGGCGTCACTTTTGACAACTAATTTTGGTCGCCAAATTTGGCGATATATCGCCACGTTGGCGACAAACTTGGCGATTGTTGGCGATGGTAACCTTTCCTCTCTTTATGGTAACCCATATGGCGATGCACAGACGGAGCCCTTTCCTGATTGGTCTATTCGACTCATGGAAGGAGTGGACAACCCGGATTCGTTACTTCCGGAAATCTTCCACATCAGCATCATTCCAGGAGTCATTCCTTTTAAGGCTAGTTTTTTTTTACTATAGAAGGATATATTTAATAACATACATCTGACTTGTGTGCTCGACATGAAAGCCTGCTTATAAGTCATCGTCAATATACAAGGACGAGATAGCACAAGGAAATTTACATCACAAGAGAAATGCAACCAGGAGCTCCACACAAAGTGTGTGGGCAATTGAGCCAGCGGGAATCGAACCCACAGCCTCCAGAGTAGCAGAGCGGCGTCTTAACCACTCGGCCACAGAGGCCCATGTGAAGTATATTTGAAATGAAGCTTGTGTTTACTAATAAATTAAAGAGAAAAAGAAGGAATGTAGTCCACTTGTTTTGTTGATAAGGATTTCTATCTGCCTCCCACTCCTCCTTCGTTCGGGGCAAGTACAACAGGACTTTATTACCGTTGAATGCACTATGTAACAAAAATCTACTATAAAATTCTTTTTAATAGTAACAATTTCTTTGAAGTGTTAGATAATGTAATGCGTTTTTATATGCAAACCGATATGTTATTGACTTCTCTTTATTTGAATTATAAAAGTATGTTAAAATAAAAAGGTAGCCAGTTTTGTATATCAGTTCGAATAAAAGAAATAAATTTTAGAAAATTAAAAATGTGCACTTTGATATCGATATCATTAATGGGGGGAGAGGGTTCAAGGGATGATAACGTATGATATCGGGAGGGGGGGGGGAGTTGAAAATTAACATTATATTAAATAACATTATACTTGCATTAAATAACATTAAATAACATTATACTTGCAAAGCCTCTTAGGAACATTGAAAACAATTATGATAATGGTATCTTGTTGCCAAAATCAAATTATGGCGCAGTTTTTTTTTTTAAAGGGAGAAACCCCCCTACTAAGTTTGCAACTATTCATAACAGAAAATATGTTACTGAAACCAAACAACTGGAAATAAAGTATATTTTATCATGATGTATATAAAATTTGCTTAGGGGGTCACCTAAAAATCAAAACAAGATCAAACTTTTTTTTTCAATGACAACATTTAATTTTGATATTACAGTTTAAGTCTTCGGTTTAAACTATGCCTAGAAACTAAATTTCGAGTCATTTAGATGATAAGTTTTTAAATTATAAATATAAAAACATTTAGAGCTTCTAATGTCATATTACATTTTCATATTTTTATAAATATCTCCAGAAATGATATCCTTAATGTGACAATTTTGTGTATGATTGTAATGCCAAAGAACCCAAACATAAATAAATTGAATTTGTTATTAAAAAAATTTCATACTATGAATTAGACATCTGCACGAGCCGTTCGCCACAGAGCCCGTACACAAAAACTATATAAGTCAGACGCTTCAAAATTTTAGTACTTACATTTGAATACCCCATGTCACACGACAAATAATAAAATTTTGAAAAAGTTTATTATTTTAATTAATTTAAATTTTTTCAACGTCATCCATTCATTCTTGCAATTTAAATTTTAAAAGAGAATCTTGATTTCAACATTTTACGTGTCGGCAACGGAGATAAAGCTTCTTGCTAGTAAACAGAAGTTTCTTAATTCGATCCCCGGTGCTGCAAGTTGAACTTTTCGGTACTACTCTGTTATCCCGTCGACCAATTTCGCCAAATTATACAAATCGCCAAACTAATAGCCAAATTATACATCATATATATTATAAAGCAGAAGTTCTGAAACTTCGGCTCGAGTGTTTTCAAAAACTACCCAAGGGATTTTTTTGTCGATTGTATCATTCGATAGGAAATATTTTTGCGGAGGTTTGTCATTCAAATATACAGGGATAAGTATTATTTATGGTAATAAATTTCTAATTTTACTGATACTTTCCACGAAAGGGTTGCCAGTAGTTATTTTTTGGCGAAAAATGTCATTACTAAAAAATTTAAAAAGAATATATCTGTTAGAAATATTACAAACATCTTGCAAATAAAAGCAGAAAATAATTACTGATGATAATAGTAATAATAAAGAAAAACCGTATAATGAGGCATAATATTATAAAAAATCTATCTTAAAAATGAAAGAAATATTTTTAATGCTTAAAAAATAACTTCACGTGAAAACTTAAAATTGATACTACATTTGGCGATTTATCCATTCCGTTAGAATGAAAAAATGAACTTGAAAATTTGATTAAATGAATTTTGAATGATAGTTATTTTTCTTTTTATTATTTTCTTTTTCTCTTTTATCGAATTTCAGTATTATATAACTTAAGCAGAAAAAAAAAGCAGATCTCTATATGTTTCTTTGCGATTTTTATTTTGCTTTTGTCACCAAAGAATATGAAGATAAAATGCATGCGTCTGAAAGTAGGTTTTTGATAGTCGCCATAATGGTGTTTTTTCAAGTGAAGATAACTTTTGGAGTATATTTTATTATTCAATTGTAAATTATAAGACTTTAAAAATTGGAATCAAATATTTAAATTTTTGCTTTTGTGTGAATTTTTGCCACACATATAGCAACATAATGTCATACTTTTTCAAAAGTTTTTCGTCATAATTTTGAAGAATGCGATCAACGAATATAATGCTTTTTTTTAAACAAATATTTTTTATTGTTTTAATTTTTTCTTGTGCCATTTCAAAACTGCATATATTTCAAGCGTTCCAACTCCTATGGAAGGGGTGTCCGCAAGATTAAAGGCGGGGTCAAGCAGAGCTGCTAGAGCGTTCCAACTTAATGCTGAAATCTGTCGTAAATTAACAAGCTGCGCCAGCTGGTGGCAGGGGTGCAAATGAATGCGCGGGTTTGACGTCATATATGCGCAGATGTTTATTATCTCCGCATCTCTTGCGCATATTCTCCAAATTTTCACTCAACCATGAATGATGAATCTGTTGTTTACCAGATTTAATTCAAAATATTTTTTGTTACAGTTTGTTTCGATAAATACAGTGAAACCTCTGAATAAGAGACACCCATGGGACCGGAACTTTTGTCCCTTAAATAGAGGTGTCCCTTATTCGGAGTTTTTACATTTTTTTAACTTAATCATTCATAAGGACATAAAAAAACAAAATATTAAAATTGAAGTTTAAATGTACCCGAAGGTTATAAATTACATTAATTAGGCACAAAAGTAATTGATAATAATTAATTTAATGTTTTAATTGATTACTTAATTAGTAAATGATTTGTTGAGTTATTGATTTGTATTTTTACGTAAACGTTTCAATAATGTAAAAAGTGTAATAATATTTTTAAAAATCTTACTTGCGAAGTAATCAATAGAAAAAGTGACTGTTTTGCAAGTTTCATCTTCTACTACTAAACTTTTCAGATATTTATTTACCATACTTAACTTTTAGTCCTTCATTATAAGCAGTATTTACGAAAAAAGTATTCAACTGATTTGCATACTTTAAAGCATCTGTAAAATTCTTTATTTCACAATTTTCTTTTCTCTTTCATTTTCAGAGTTATCCCTCACAATTTTCAGCATTCTTTTCTATATAGACTGGGAGGTGACAGCACAGACAATCACCTCATCGAATTCACAACAGAAATTCTAGAATCAGTTAAAGCTCAATATGCATGTTAAAATGCAATTGGTATACTAAAACACTTGAACTCTGAAAATTTGAAATTTGACTCGTAGATTTGCCATTATATTTTCCTGCACTCAAATCTATGAAAATATATAGGACTGGTTGCAGGATATCCAATGATAAACCTATGAATCAACCACTAAAATTGGGTTTATATGTGCTTTCCACCTAGATATGACTTGGCAGACCAATTGTATTTTAATATGTGAATCAAGCTTTAACCAATTCTGGAATATCAGCTGTGAACTCGAGGAAGTTATTGTCTGCACTGCCACCTCTGGCTCTAACAGGGATAAACGCACTTCAATATCTTCATCTGAATTGTGGATTAATAAATGCTCATCACTTGAGTTGCATACCACTGTACCAACATAACTGCCTATCTGATAAGTTCACAAAATTCTGTTTTTTCATATTCATCACAGACTACTTCATTATCTCAAGTGCAAAAATCAACTCCTTTAACATTTCGCACTCGCACAGTGTGACTGGGCAGCATTTTTCTTTGCAAAATTTATTTTTGTCATACCAGTAATAAAGGAAAATAAAATTTGTTATTTAATTAAAGCATTTTTTTTTTTTTTTTGTGCTTGAAGGAAATTAAAGTGGTGTCAACTGAATAAAATTTGTGTAAGAAACGTCCGAGTCGAAAAGGTTAATCTCATTTTCAAGCGTCCCTTAAATCGAGTGTCCCTTATTCAGAGGTAAATACATTACACTTCCTATACCAAGGGACTGGGACCAGAACTTTTGTCCCTTAAATAGAGGTGTCCCTTATTCGGAGTGTCCCTTATTTGGAGGTTTCACTGTATATGCAAATAATATATATATATATATATATATTCACAATATCATTTTAACTTCGGGAAAAAAGTACCTAATGCAGCAAAAACACTGCTTTTTGCCCGAAACGAAAACGACATTGCGAATTTTTTAAATACACATATTTTTATCAAAACAAGCTGTAACAAAAAATATTTTGAATTAAATCTGGTAAACAACAGATTCATCATTCATGGTTGAGTGGAAATTTTAAATTCATGACTAAAATTTTAACAGGTATTCTCTAAAATGGTTTTGCCTGTTTCTCTTGATATAATTTTGAAATTGTAAATATTGTAGACCTAAATTTCATGAAAGCTATTCAGGTTAAAAGGAAAACATTTTTAATATATGTGCCTACAGTATTTAAATTTTAATATATATTAATTTTTAATATAAATTCTCAAAATAGCTTTGTCTGTTAAAAAAAAAGAGAGAGAGAGAGTCTAATAGATTAGACTCTCTCTCTCTCTCTTTTTTTTTCTACGGTTTTAGGAAAATTATTGTCTAGAACGTTAAATATTTAAACAAATAAATTAACAATATTTCTTTGTTTAACAAAACAACATTTAATACATACATTTAAAATTAGAGTTATTCCGAATATACGTATGATGAAATAGGTTTTTAAATTAAAAAAATGAAATATTTGCAAGTTAAATAATAAAAGTCGATACGACCAAGAAAACATCGGATTTTTATCGTCTGCCATTGGTAAATGAAAAATGGAGCTAAAGTTGAATATTTGATTTAGTATTAAATTCTATACATTTCTAAATATTGATAAACATTATATTATCATAGGGAATATAACGGTGTATACTACTTTGTATAATTTAGCTGATGGAGAATTTAGTAAAATGTGACACTATTTCAAAATTTTTCATACTACTTACTAAATTTAATGAGCCATCTTTCATTACATTAAAAACATAATTAAAATCGAACATATTTTAATCAGCGATATTTGTATCGCATAGTTAAATGATATTAATGGTATTAATGATCGTCTTAGTATATTTTATGTTAATATTTAGTCGTATTACACTTATTTATTCGATATTTATTTACAATATTTCAAACCTAAAACTTATTCTACGCAAAGTTTTAAAGTAACATTTTATAGAAACAAAAAAGTTTTGTTGCCATTCACACAAAAGAAACTGCAATCTACTTAATAATCCTCTAGTCATGCACCCCTGCCGCTAGATGGCATATGCCTTGACCCCGCCTTTAATCTTGCGGACAGCTCTTCCATAGGAGTTGGAACACTTGAAATATATGCAGTTTTGGGGTCAAGGAATATGCCATCTAGTGGCAGGGGTGCATAACTAGAGGATTATTAAGTAGATTGCAGTTTCTTTTGTGTGAATGGCAACAAAACTTTTTTGTTTCTATAAAATGTTACTTTAAAGAATAAGTTTTAGGTTTGAAATATTGTAAATAAATATAGAATAAATAAGTGTAGTACGACTAAATATTAACATAAAACATACTAAGATGAAACATCATTTAACTATGCGATACAAATATCGCTGAGTAAAATATGTTCTATTTTAATTATGTTTTTAATGTAATGAAAGATGATTCATTAAATTTTGTAAGTACTTAATATATAAGTGCAGAATTTTGAAGTAGTGTCACATTTTATTAAATTCTTGATGAGTTAAGTTATACAAAATTGTATTCATTGTAGTACTTCCTATGATAATATAATGTTTATCACTGTTTAGAAATGTATAGAATTTAATACTAAATAAAATATTCAACTTTAGCTCCATTTTTCATTTACGAATTGCAGACGATAAAAATCCAATGTTTTCTTGGTCGTATCGACTTTTAATATTTAACTTGCAAATATTTCATTCTTTTAATTAAAAAACCTATTTCATTATACGTATATTCGGAATAACTTTAATTTTAAATGTATCTATTAAATGTTGTTTTGTTAAACAAAGAAATATTGTTAATATTTATTTGTTTAAATATTTTACAGTTCTAGACAATAATTTTTCTAAAATCGTTGATTAGACTATCTCTATCACTTTTTTTTTTTTTTTTTTTTTTTTTTTTTTTTTAAACAGACAAAGCTATTTTGAGAATTCATATTAAAAATTCAATCATAAATTTCAAGGTATTCTCTCAATCATGACAGATTAATAAAATCTACGAGATTTATTGTAAAATATTTTTGTTACAGCTTGTTTCGATAAAATCATGTACATTTAAAAAGATAGCCACAATATCATTTGAATTTTGGGATAAAAAGTATTAATTTGTACTCATAAGTACCATATAATGCAACGAAATGCATTATATGATACTTATGAGTACTAACTAATACTTTTTATCCCAAAATTAAAATGATGTTATGATGATGTTATTAATCTGTCATGATTGAGTGAAAATTCAGAAAATATGCGCAAGAGATGCGGATATAATAAGCATCTGCGCATATATGACGTCAAACCCGCGCATTCATTTTCACCCTTGCCACCAGCTGGCGCAGCTTGTTAACTTACGTTACGACAGAATCCAGCATTAAGTTGGAACGCTCTAGCAGCTCTGGTGCCATTTCGTCAATTGCACTCAAAAGAAAAATTACAGTTTTAAAATTTACTAACTTAAGAAGGAAATATATTCAATAAAAAAAATTATGCAATTATGTGTTATTATTATCGAAAAATTCAACATTTTAAAATAAAAATTGCCTACTGAAAAAAAAAAATACAAATCTTTTACAATTAGCCATTTTTTCTTCGATATTTTTCATATTTTCTCTGTATTAGCTAATATTTAAAAAGATTTTGGACCTATCTTCGATAATTGAATACAGCCAAATGGCATATTTACTGCATTATTGAAAATTTTATTAGTACAGATATGATATATGCACAGAGGTAACTAATGGAATCTAAATTGGCATTATTTTGCCTGACATGGTAACCCGATTATGATTAGTTATTTATTTATACGATGTTTATCTACTTCCATTCTCTTCTTTAAAATTATATAAATTGTTTTGTTCCATACTTATTAATTAACCTTTTTTATTGTTATTATTTTTTAAATAATAGAAAGTAATTTAAATATATATATGCAACTGGTATTGGAATACGATGTTTTCGCCAAATTAGCGTAAAAAATTATCGCGCCAAACTCGGCGCGTATACGACATCTGTGCTTTTTTGTTTATGTATTAAGGAGATTTCTAAATCATCAATCCGATTATAGAAAATTAGTCAGATTATTTAATTAGACATTATTAAATTTATGGTTTTTTATTTTGTAAAAATGAAAGAAAAAAAATACTATTGGTGCGACTGGAGAAGTAACGTCTGCTTGATATTATTAAAAAATATATATCAAAATGGCTATTTTTTAATTGTATTTAACATTTTTTTATTTATTTTTATAATATTGTAAACATTTTTCTATTTTTACTCACGCATCAGTTTGGCGCAATTTTTTTTCTGACGCCATTTTGGTGAACACTGTGTTTTCAAATACCAGTTACATACTATGTTATTTTTAATTGATTTCTATTATGTTAAAAATTAATTAATAATAAATAAATGAAATTTAATTAATAATTGTAGAACAAAACAATTTATAAATTTTGAAAAAGAAAAGCAAAGCAAAGAAACAGTTTACTAATAAATAAACAACAATAACCGGATTACCATGTGAGGCATCAAATCGCAATTTTGTTACAATCGCGCCAAAGTGGTCCGTACATGACATCTGTATCTAAATATTATTGACAATATTATTGTTTATATAATTTGTTTATATTATATGGTACTGCTTGATTATCCAATCGACCAAAAACTGTCGCCAAAGTATAAGATTAAATGTCAATAATGGATGATCGTAAATGCCACATTCATTTGACATTAAACATGTTGCACGTGTTTGTTACGTCATCAACCAATTTTTAATTCGACGTTTTATTTGTATTTCTCTTAATATTTTAGCAATTTATTGATCCTTCGGTATTTAAAATAAAAATTATGTCCATTTGTATAATTTGGCGACTAGTTTAGCAAAATGTATAATTTGGCGAATTTGATGGACGGAATAATCAAGTAGTACCCATTATTTGTTTACATTCTAACTGGATATTTAGGTTGATAGAATTGGCGTACTTATCGCTTCTCCGCCAAGGTATATGCCAAGCAGTTGTTAATTCTGTATTTTAGCCTTACTATTATATATTTTTCATCTGCAATTATTTTACTATCACTAAAAAAGCAATATTTTTACAACATTACTACAATATTGAAAAATCTTTGAAATGACAATGATGTAGAATTAAAAGAAATATTTGTAATTAATTTATCATTCACTTTGGTTTAAAAAATTGTTAGGAAAATAAATATATAATTTAAAGTTGGCTAAGAAAAAAATATATACATGAATATCCCACAATAAAAAATTTTGTTTTTATGATTACGTAGCAATTTTAATTAACATTAAGCCCTATTAGCTGAACTTCATCAAAAATTAACTATTAGATACTACTTCATTATACCGTCGACGAAAAAACTATCGCCAAACTATAAGATTAAATGCCAATAATGGATGATCATAAATTTCACATTCATTTGACAATAGACACGAAATAAGTAATGATTCATTTGTAACAATATCGTACCAAGCACTACTAATGTATGACGTCAAAAATCATAATGGGATCGATTACAAGGTAAACAGATTTTATTGAATGCAAGCTAAAGGTTAAAATTTCGCCTTCAAGATTATTCCGATTTAACGGCTACATGTTTGCAACTAATTTATAAAATGAAGAGGCACTGAAGCTACTGCAATTTTAATTTTATTCAAATAATTCAGCTTAAAATACGCTTTTTATATTTCATAGTACTAATAAATATATAAGTTAAACACTCTGCTTTATCTGTAAATAATTTTTTTCATATTTTACTTAATGTACTCTGCCAGAAGAGGATGTTTATTAAAAAACATAATGTAACATGCAATGAAATTGCATTTAGGCTATTAGTACGTTATATAGTACAAATTCAGAAGCCGGGAATTTAAGAATAAAAAAAAGATAAGGTATGTTACGACAGTTATTAGAGTTTTGATAACCAAACTCAGTAATCATTGCAATGCTCACTAATTTAATAGTGTGATGACTAGAGGGCATTTTGATGTCTGTTGTCATAAACTGTTGTCTCATTTTCATACGAAACTTTACTATAAATGATCAAATAAAAGAGATGGTTCTTAATTGGCCAAATTTTGTCCAAGGAATCAAAATAGTACAATATTGCAATGGCGTTGCGTTCATTTTCAGCAATGTGGAAGTAAATTCCATGTGATGGTCTGTAATGTTTTAAAATAAAAATTTTAAATCGCCATTTTGTTTAAGTCAAGGTTCGTTTGGGAAAATGGACCAGCGCAGCGGGCATAGCCTGCTAGTATTCACATAATTTTTATTTTAAATAACGAAAAAACAGATAATTAGTAGAATATTAATAAAAATATTAATAAAAAGTCGACATAAAAACCACTTAATGACATTTTAAACGTACATGAATCGTATTTAATGTCAATGGATGTGACTTTCACGATCATCCATTATTGGCATTTAATCTTATAGTTTGGCGATAATTTTTTGATCGACGAGTTAACCTAGGAGTACCAAATTTTCATATTAAGATGCATTTAATAAAAAGAATTTTTTTTTTTTTTTTTTTTTTTTTTTTTTTTTTTTGCTATTTTAAGGATTTGTGATATTAGAGTTTCGTTCATCTGACATTCATAGTATTTTTCGGAACTCAGTTTCCTTTCTATTCCAAAATCATTGTGATTTATTAATGATTCAGCATTTTATGTTTCATTTAAATATTTTTTTTTCGCTTTTAGAAATTTAAAATTTTGTTTATATTTCCACTATTTTTTTTAATTTCGCATTTTCAAAATATTTGGAATTTTGGATTTTCTTTAAATAATTTGATTTGAACATTTTTGATTAAAATAACTTACTTCCCTTTATGATTATATTAAAATTAAGTTTATTGGTTCTACCATCAATGTAAGAATTTAATAGTTATAAATTAACAATCTGTATTTATTAATTAAAGGATAAGTTGTTTTGAAAGAAATGTTAAACGCAATCCTCTGTGCGATCTGCGATCACACCATTAGTTTCCAATTTTAAGAGTCCTGAGACCTTTTAATTATCATCAGCAGAGGCGTCGTCATGGAGGATTATGGAGAGGGGGGAAATATGATCTAATAAATATTATTATAATAATATATATATAATAATATTACATTATTAATCCCCACCAATACTTGTAAACTTTGGAAATTTGAGCTTCAAGTTGAAAAATTCTAGATTTAAAAAAAAAAAAAAAAAAAAAAAAATTAATTAATAAAATATATGTTGCGGCCAATACCCGGAGCCTGGCCAATTCTAGAACTGGCTGGCCAATACCCGAACTGGCCAAACCTCCTGGCCAAAACCCGAAATACATGAAATGAATAGCGTATTTCGGGTTTTGGCCGGCCAATTCGCGAACTGATCGGGAAGCCTTGGCCAACATCCGAAATATGATGCATAGGTACCAATTTTTTTGTAATTAAGATAATGTAACATTAAAATGTACAGTAAAAAAGATTCCCATTGATTATATTGAAACGAAATATTTTTGTGTACCCAACTAAATTAACCAAAAATAGTACACAATTCCCTTTCAATATCGAAATTAATTGAAAAACCAAATACGATGACAATTACGAGTTAACCGGAAACTTTACTCGAGTTAGATCAGGGACAAGCTGACGTCTAGGCTATTTGAATTCACAGACATTTTGAACTATGTTAGAAAGGATTAAGCCCAGTGCTTATATCTATTTCGTGAATTGGCCAATCGCATCTGGCCAGTTCGCGAATTGGCCAATTGCATCTGGCCAGTTCGCAAATTGGCTGGCCAATTCTAGAATTGGCCAGTCATTTTTTAACGTTGCTGGCCAATTCGGGAATTGGCCGGCCAGTTCTAGAATTGGCCAATTTCGGGTATTGGCTGCAATATATGTATATATATATATATATATATATATATATATATATATATATATATATATATATATATATATATATATATTTGGTGGCCTGTTTTCTAACTGTAAACAAGTTAAATAATCAGAATAAATATAAGAAGAAAGCATCCAGATTCAGTCTGCCATTGTATTTCTCAGTTCTATGAATATACCATATATCCACCAGATCTTAATTTCTTTGCTCCTGCCAGGGCTGTAGCTAGAAGTGATCAATAGGGGGGGGGGGGCAAGAGAATGTAGGGGGGGGGCAAGAGAATGTAGGGGGGGGCTCATAATTTCTTTTCTCTCTCTCTGCTGCAGAAAGATAAATTAGTGCATATTCACATTGTAAGTACTATGTTTCTCATTAAACCATTGTAATAACTTCATTTTATGCTAAGAAAAGAATATGATAATGAAAAGTTCGAGTGTATAACTTGTGCAAAAATAAACATCATGTTAGCTTCATATGTACATATGGGATGAAAGAGTGTCGAAACACTTATTTTAGATACAATTTAGTAATTCTGCAAAACTGTGAAAGAGTCTCAAAACTAAATTAGGTTTCTGAACATAATTTAATTTGAATTTTCGGAACAGAAATTCATTGAGTGATCTTGGAATGTTTTCCAGGGGGTGGGGGTGGGGGGTGGGGGGCTCAAAATATTTTATGCGGGCTGAGCCGTTCACAGCACCCTAGAGGTCTGCACGGGCCCGGGCCTGGCCAGTGGCCCGTACCCGGCCCGCGGGCCGGGTCGGGCCGGCGGAATCGTTTCGAATTTTCTAACGGGCCGGGCCGGCAGATTTAGAATAGTTTTTTCAACGGGCCGGGGCGGGCCGACAAACAACATAAACGGGCCGGGCCGGCAAAAAAATTGAACGGGCCTGACGTTCCGGGCCGGGCCGATAAAAAAAAATTTCGGGCCTGCCGGCCCGTTCTGAAGATTTCAGTTGAAACGATAAAATATGAGCTATTTTCAACGAAAATGGTTTTAACGAGAATAAGTATAAATGTGGCCATATTAGTTTGGCAGCACCAATATAAAAATGCACAGTGTATCGGCATCGGAGAATTACATTATGTGTAACACTTTTTAATATTTTTTTAGCTGACTCATGCCGGTCCGAGATCACGCTTGCATTATTTTTCTACATACAGACTGGCCGGTCCGGTACTAGACTTAATTATTGGCAAAACATGATTTGTAAAATTATTAACAGCGATAAAGAACTTTTGTTAGCTTAGTCTTCGGATATATCTCTATGATTTTTAAATTAATTTCTCAATAATGCGAAAGTTTGGCACATTTTCTGTTTAATTTTTAATTGTAAAAGTATAAAAGTGATAAGCCTAACTATTGAAGGGATTTGGAATCGAATAGCGTTTTTCATTGTTGGTAAATAAAATACTTGTTGAGATATAATAGTTTCTCAAATGATTGCAGGTTTTTCTCCCTTCCCTTTCTATTGCTTCCGGAAATTCTATTCAAAACGCTAATTATGACAGTATTTTATTGTTTGCAGTATTCTTAAATTGTTTGTATCAAAAAATGGATAATGCCATTCGATTATATAGTTTCTGAAAATAGATATCTGCTAATCTTATGCGTTTCTGAGGAAAAAAAAAATGAATTTAGAAATGTAACAGAAAGGACTTCTTTGAATTTAAGAATAAATTTGGATTTGAAACTTATAATAAAATAATATAGAAATATATTTATAAATCCTTTTTTATGAAACAGTTTCAAAATTAACGATGTTTTTAACTTTCTTTCTTTTTTCTTTTATTCTAAGCCATATTAATTTTTTAATGAATCTTTATTCGAATGTTGAAAGCCTAAGAATCTAAGTAATCATTAATGTTGTTAATGTGTATTTCCTGTAAAATATACTGTAAAATCATTCCATAGATATGTATGCAGCATTCTTTAAAGAAATCTTATTTATATGATAAAAATCTGAATTTTTAAGAAATCGTAGAAATTGTAACGGGCCAAAACGGGCCGGGCCGGGCCTGTTTTCGCTGATTTTTGTACGGGCCGGGCCGGGCCTAAAATATAAAAATTTAAACGGGCCGGGCCGGGCCGGGCCCGGGCCGAACTTTTGAGTTTTACAACGGGCCGGGCCGGGCCGAAATAACTTTCCTACGGGCCGGGCCGGGCCGGGCCTGGAAATTCCGGCCCGTGCAGACCTCTACAGCACCCCCTTAGCTACGGCCCTGGCTCATTCCCATCAATAGCTAATCCATATCCAGGAATAAAGTTGGAAACTGGTGTTATACAATAGAACACAAAAAAACTTCTTGAAACACCATAAAAATAAAATAAATAAAATATCGCTTTATTAATACAAATACATATTAAATAAATATATAATATTAATAAAATAGCGATATTTTATTTATTTTATTTTTATGGTGTTTCAAGAAGTTTTTTTGTGTTCTAATCCATATCGTTTGTTTCTTCGTTCCTTACTCAACAATTCAAAAATAACTTCAGTGGTTCTTGATGCTTTTTAAGATTCACTGACATTATTTTTATATGAAACGCGATTATGATTCATTCACAGCAGAAGACAAAGAATTCATTAACGTTAAATTAAGGTTTGTTGACTAAATATAAAAAGAAAATGATCATTTTACATAAGATCTTTATAAAAAATAAAAAATAAAACGCAGCGCCGCGCGAAAGGGGGGGGGGGCAGGGGGGCAAGGGGGCAGTCGCCCCGGACGCGGAAATTTAGGGAGCGTTAAATTTATACTTCCAACGTCATTTTCGGCCTGTCACAAGAAAATTTGGGAAGGAGGGGCGCCAAATTCTAACTTTGCCCCGGGCGCAATTTTGTCTTCGCACGCCTCTGATAAAATGTTCCAATAAAAAACCATCTTACTCTCACAAAACGAAAATCGGATAAAAACTTATTCATATGTCTTCTGATTGGGGCTGTAGCAACAGGTCGTGTCCAGAGCGGTTACACAAGGTCTTAGTCGTTGCCTACAATGCCAGACATTATGCAAACATTAATTTACTTTAAAAAGGCATCTATTCTAATACTAGAAATTTAAACCACGAAGGCTCTTCCCCTTCATTTTGATATCAAATAGATTAAAATTAGTCGAAATCGTATACATGCATTGCACATATCATTTGAGTTGGAAATTAGAGATTTTTGTTTGAAGTTGGAAAACTTTTTAAATCCCCCCCTCTCCCCCCCCCCAATAAATATATGTCAATACGCTCCTGATCACCAGAAATGCTTATAAAAATCATTAAGTAAAAAAGGTTTACAACATACTACCATCATCTTTGCTCATCAGGAAATAATAATAATAATAATAAATACAAAAAAGCATTGGCTCAAACCTACCGTATTGTCAAATATCTTTAGTTTCCCCATCTTAAAATTACTATTATTTCCATTCCTAATTATTCTGCTTCTATTTAAACCAGGTGATAATTATCGTATGGATGAATGAAAGGTTGCGGTTCCAGTGAAACACATGATTGTCCCGCTACGCTGCATTTCGCCATTTACTAATACAATTGTTTATTGTTTTCGGTGGTACGATTTCGAGTAAAACTTTTTTTTTTCTTCTCCTCTATGCTTATAAGTCGGCACTTTTTTATTTCTTTCTCTCAATTTGTTTCTTTCTTTCTCTCCCAAGTTGCTGTTTTGTGTTTTGTAGATCAGTTACACCTCCTGAACCCTTGAAGCCCGTTATCAGGAACAAAGGTTCGCCGTGATATTGTCTTATTGTGAGACGCTGAGTAGCAGACAGTTATTATGTCAGAATTGTTCAAAATTGCGAAATTTTTATTCATAGAATTATAAGGGAATATTTTGCGGAGGTTTTGAATTTTTAAGATTTTTCCTATTTGTTCCGATTCCGAGTAAACCTCCGACAACCAGAGGGAAAAAAAGTAAATACCCCCTACTAACTCTGCAAAAAATCATCGCAGAAGAAAGTTACTGATACCAAACGATTCTAAATAGTCTACTTTTAAAGTGTACATATAAAATCCTTTTAAAAAGCCAGCTACATATTAAAATGAACTTTATTTTATTTTATTTTTTATTTATTTATATTTATTTTTTTCAATAGCAGTATCTAATTCTGACAGCATAAATGAGCTCTATATTTTTCAATTAGCCTATAAACAAATTATCATGCGATTCGTACGATAAATTTATGTGAAATTAGTTATTTTAAAACGAGCATATTTTAGGGGCCGCATTAAATATTTTATGTTACAATAATTCAGATGAAAAAAAAAATAATGATATTAAACTAGGCATCTATCGTTGTTTTACATTTTTTTTTTCGTTTCTCATGCTAAACTTCAGTAAGATAAAAAATCGAGAGAAAATTAAATATTTTTGACACAGTACATAACATCAAGGTAGAATTGTTGTATTAAAAGTAGAGGTGCTGACACTATTTTTCATTATAAATTTTTATTTGTTTATTTAATCATAATAGTATTTAATAAGTTATTATCTATAATAATAAAGAGACAAGTATGTTTGTGTGTCAGCGCTGTTCTGAAGAGACCGCTCCATATAGTGTTACAAAATTTGTATTGAAGGTACCTCTATACATGTAAGTTTGCATCTCGAAGCCCGATTTTTAATTTTTTGATTAGAATTTTTTAATTTAATTTTTTAGATGATTTTTAGCGCTCTTTTTATGTTACAAGGCGATTTTTCCATATTAGTGAAAGGAATACGGTTTCATTCTTTTCACTCAATATAGTAATTTTTTTTCTCTTTTCAACAAAGTTTATTCGGAATTCGTGCGGTGGTTTTTGAATTTTTAACGAATTCTTTTAATGCGATTTTTAGTGTTTTTTCGCATTTTGCGGCTATTTTTTGACAATGATAAAAACAAAATTGATTCAAACTTTCAGCATTTTGTCTGCTATGATTTTTTTAATTTCAGTGATTTTTAATGCGATTTTCAATGCGATTTTCTATGTGATTTTTAGCGATTTTTTTTGTGTGTTATTTCATCGATATTTTGTCATTTTGTCAAAATTATAGTTTTTTTGTATGCATCATGAACTTATCTATTCTTGAATTGCATGTAACAAAAGCAAAAAACATAAAATTAACGAATGAGCAATAAAGTTATTAATTTGGATATTCACAGTAAACTATAATAATAAAGAGACAAGTATGTTTGTGTGTCAGCGCTGTTCTGAAGAGACCGCTGCATCTAGAGTTACAAAATTTGGAGGGACGGTACCTCTATACATGTAGTTTTGCACCTCAAAGCCCGATTTTTGATTTTTTGATTAGAATTTTTTAATTTAATTTTTTAGGCAATTTTTAGCGCTTTTTTTATGTTACGAGCCGATTTTTCCATATTAGTGAACGTAATAGGGTTTCATTCTTTTCACTCAATATAGTTCTTTTCTTTCTCTTTTCAATAAAGTTTATTCGGAATTCGTGCGGTAATTTTTGAATTTTTAGCGAATTTTTTTATGCGATTTTTCGTGTTTTTTCGCATTTTGCGGCTATTTTTTGACAATGATAAAAACAAAATTGATTCAAACTTTCAGCCTAACGAACTAAATTTTGTCTGCTATGATTTTTTTTAATTTCAGTGATTTTTAAAGCGATTTTCAATGCGATTTTTTTTGTGCGTTTAGCATCGATTATTTGTCATTTTGTCAAAATTATAGTTTTTTTGTATGCATCATGATCTTATCTATTCTTGAATTGCATGTAAGAAAAGCAAAAAAACATAAAATTAAGGAATGAGCAATAAAGGTATTAATTAGGATATTCACAGTAATCTATAATAATAAAGAGACAAGTATGTTTGTGTGTCAGCGCTGTTCTGAAGAGACCGCTCCATGTAGAGTTACAAAATTTGGATTGAAGGTACCTCTATACATGTAAGTTTGCATCTCGAAGACCGATTTTTAATTTTTTGATTAGAATTTTTTAATTTAATTTTTTAGATGATTTTTAGCGCCCTTTTTATGTTACGAGGCGATTTTTCCATATTAGTGAAAGGAATACGGTTTCATTCTTTTCACTCAATATAGTAATTTTTTTTCTCTTTTCAATAAAGTTTATTCGGAATTCGTGCGGTGGTTTTTGAATTTTTAAATGCGATTTTTAGTGTTTTTTCGCATTTTGCGGCTATTTTTTGACAATGATAAAAACAAAATTGATTCAAACTTTCAGCCTAACGAACTAAATTCTGTCTGCTATGATTTTTTAATTTCAGTGATTTTTAATGCGATTTTCAATGCGATTTTCTACGTGATTTTTAGCGATTTTTTTTTGTGCGTTATTTAGCATCGATATTTTGTCATTTTGTCAAAATTATAGTTTTTTTGTATGCATCATGAACTTATCTATTCTTGAATTGCATGTAAGAAAAGCAAAAAACATAAAATTAACGAATGAGCAATAAAGTTATTAATTTGGATGTGCACAGTAAACTATAATAATAAAGAGACAAATATGTTTGTGTGTCAGCGCTGTTCTGAAGAGACCGCTGCATCTAGAGTTACAAAATTTGGAGGGAAGCTACCTCTATACATGTAGTTTTGCACCTCGAAGCCCGGTTTTTGATTTTTTGATTAGAATTTTTTAATTTAATTTTTTAGGCAATTTTTAGAGCTCTTTTTATGTTACGAGCCGATTTTTCCATATTAGTGAACGTAATACGGTTTCATTCTTTTCACTCAATATAGTTCTTTTCTTTCTCTTTTCAATAAAGTTTATTCGGAATTCGTGCGGTGATTTTTGAATTTTAAGCGAATTTTTTAATGCGATTTTTAGTGTTTTTTCGCATTTTGCGGCTATTTTTTGACAATGATAAAAACAAAATTGATTCAAACTTTCAGCCTAACGAACTAAATTTTGTCTGCTATAATTTTTTAATTTCAGTGATTTTTAATGCCATTTTCAATACGATTTTCTATGTAATTTTTAGCGATATTTTTTGTGCGTTATTTAGCATCGATATTTTGTCATTTTGTCAAAATTATAGTTTTTTTGTATGCATCATGAACTTATCTATTCTTGAATTGCACGTAGGAAAAGCAAAAAACATAAAATAATAAAGTTATTAATTTGGATATTCACAGTAATCTATAATAATAAAGAGACAAGTATGTTTGTGTGTCAGCGCTGTTCTGAAGAGACCGCTGCATCTAGAGTTACAAAATTTGGAAGGAAGGTACCTCTATACATGGAGTTTTGCACCTCGAAGCCCGATTTTTGATTTTTTTATTAGAATTTTTTAGGCAATTTTTAGCGCTCTTTTTATGTTACGAGCCGATTTTTCCATATTAGTGAACGTAATACGGTTTCATTCGTTTCACTCAATATAGTACTTTTCTTTCTCTTTTCAATAAAGTTTATTCGGAATTCGTGCGGTGATTTTTGAATTTTTAGCGAATTTTTTAATGCGATTTTTAGTGTTTTTTCGCATTTTGCGGCTATTTTTTGACAATGATAAAAACAAAATTGATTCAAACTTTTAGCCTAACGAACTAAATTTTGTCTGCTATGATTTTTTAATTTCAGTGATTTTTAATGCGATTTTCAATGCGATTTTCTATGTGATTTTTAGCGATTTTTTTGTGTTATTTAGCATCGATATTTTGTCATTTTGTCAAAATTATAGTTTTTTTGTATGCATCATGAACTTATCTATTCTTGAATTGCATGTAAGAAAAGCAAAAAACATAAAATAATAAAGTTATTAATTTGGATATTCACAGTAATCTATAATAATAAAGAGACAAGTATGTTTGTGTGTCAGCGCTGTTCTGAAGAGACCGCTGCATCTAGAGTTACAAAATTTGGAAGGAAGGTACCTCTATACATGGAGTTTTGCACCTCGAAGCCCGATTTTTGATTTTTTTATTAGAATTTTTTAGGCAATTTTTAGCGCTCTTTTTATGTTACGAGCCGATTTTTCCATATTAGTGAACGTAATACGGTTTCATTCTTTTCACTCAATATAGTTCTTTTCTTTCTCTTTTCAATAAAGTTTATTCGGAATTCGTGCGGTGATTTTTGAATTTTAAGCGAATTTTTTAATGCGATTTTTAGTGTTTTTTCGCATTTTGCGGCTATTTTTTGACAATGATAAAAACAAAATTGATTCAAACTTTCAGCCTAACGAACTAAATTTTGTCTGCTATAATTTTTTAATTTCAGTGATTTTTAATGCCATTTTCAATACGATTTTCTATGTAATTTTTAGCGATATTTTTTGTGCGTTATTTAGCATCGATATTTTGTCATTTTGTCAAAATTATAGTTTTTTTGTATGCATCATGAACTTATCTATTCTTGAATTGCACGTAGGAAAAGCAAAAAACATAAAATAATAAAGTTATTAATTTGGATATTCACAGTAATCTATAATAATAAAGAGACAAGTATGTTTGTGTGTCAGCGCTGTTCTGAAGAGACCGCTGCATCTAGAGTTACAAAATTTGGAAGGAAGGTACCTCTATACATGGAGTTTTGCACCTCGAAGCCCGATTTTTGATTTTTTTATTAGAATTTTTTAGGCAATTTTTAGCGCTCTTTTTATGTTACGAGCCGATTTTTCCATATTAGTGAACGTAATACGGTTTCATTCTTTTCACTCAATATAGTACTTTTCTTTCTCTTTTCAATAAAGTTTATTCGGAATTCGTGCGGTGATTTTTGAATTTTTAGCGAATTTTTTAATGCGATTTTTAGTGTTTTTTCGCATTTTGCGGCTATTTTTTGACAATGATAAAAACAAAATTGATTCAAACTTTTAGCCTAACGAACTAAATTTTGTCTGCTATGATTTTTTAATTTCAGTGATTTTTAATGCGATTTTCAATGCGATTTTCTATGTGATTTTTAGCGATTTTTTTGTGTTATTTAGCATCGATATTTTGTCATTTTGTCAAAATTATAGTTTTTTTGTATGCATCATGAACTTATCTATTGTTGAATTGCATGTAAGAAAAGCAAAAAACATAAAATAATAAAGTTATTAATTTGGATATTCACAGTAATCTATAATAATAAAGAGACAAGTATGTTTGTGTGTCAGCGCTGTTCTGAAGAGACCGCTGCATCTAGAGTTACAAAATTTGGAAGGAAGGTACCTCTATACATGGAGTTTTGCACCTGGAAGCCCGATTTTTGATTTTTTTTATTAGAATTTTTTAGGCAATTTTTAGCGCTCTTTTTATGTTACGAGCCGATTTTTCCATATTAGTGAACGTAATACGGTTTCATTCTTTTCACTCAATATAGTACTTTTCTTTCTCTTTTCAATAAAGTTTATTCGGAATTCGTGCGGTGATTTTTGAATTTTTAGCGAATTTTTTAATGCGATTTTTAGTGTTTTTTCGCATTTTGCGGCTATTTTTTGACAGTGATAAAAACAAAATTGATTCAAACTTTTAGCCTAACGAACTAAATTTTGTCTGCTATGATTTTTTTAATTTCAGTGATTTTTAAAGCGATTTTCAATGCGATTTTCTATGTGATTTTTAGCGATTTGTTTATTTTTTGTGCGTTTAGCATCGATTATTTGTCATTTTGTTAAAATTATAGTTTTTTTGTATGCATCATGAACTTATCTATTCTTGAATTGCATGTAAGAAAAGCAAAAAACATAAAATTAACGAATGAGCAATAAAGTTATTAATTTGGATGTGCACAGTAAACTATAATAATAAAGAGACAAGTATGTTTGTGTGTCAGCGCTGTTCTGAAGAGACCGCTGCATCTAGAGTTACAAAATTTGGAGGGAAGCTACCTCTATACATGTAGTTTTGCACCTCGAAGCCCGGTTTTTGATTTTTTGATTAGAATTTTTTAATTTAATTTTTTAGGCAATTTTTAGAGCTCTTTTTATGTTACGAGCCGATTTTTCCATATTAGTGAACGTAATACGGTTTCATTCTTTTCACTCAATATAGTTCTTTTCTTTCTCTTTTCAATAAAGTTTATTCGGAATTCGTGCGGTGATTTTTGAATTTTAAGCGAATTTTTTAATGCGATTTTTAGTGTTTTTTCGCATTTTGCGGCTATTTTTTGACAATGATAAAAACAAAATTGATTCAAACTTTCAGCCTAACGAACTAAATTTTGTCTGCTATGATTTTTTAATTTCAGTGATTTTTAATGCGATTTTCAATGCAATTTTCAATGCGATTTTCTATGTGATTTTTAGCGATTTTTTTTTTATTTTTTGTGCGTTATTTAGCATCGATATTTTGTCATTTTGTCAAAATTATAGTTTTTTTGTATGCATCATGAACTTATCTATTCTTGAATTGCATGTAAGAAAAGCAAAAAACATAAAATTAACGAATGAGCAATAAAGTTATTAATTTGGATATTCACAGTAATCTATAATAATAAAGAGACAAGTATGTTTGTGTGTCAGCGCTGTTCTGAAGAGACCGCTGCATCTAGAGTTACAAAATTTGGAGGGACGGTACCTCTATACATGTAGTTTTGCACCTCGAAGCCCGATTTTTGATTTTTTGATTAGAATTTTTTAATTTAATTTTTTAGGCAATTTTTAGCGCTCTTTTTATGTTACGAGCCGATTTTTCCATATTAGTGAACGTAATAGGGTTTCATTCTTTTCACTCAATATAGTTCTTTTCTTTCTCTTTTCAATAAAGTTTATTCGGAATTCGTGCGGTGATTTTTGAATTTTTAGCGAATTTTTTAATGCGATTTTTAGTGTTTTTTCGCATTTTGCGGCTATTTTTTGACAATGATAAAAAAAAAATTGATTCAAACTTTCAGCCTAACGAACTAAATTTTGTCTGCTATGATTTTTTAATTTCAGTGATTTTTAATGCGATTTTCTATGTGATTTTTAGCGATTTTTTATATTTTTTTTTGTGCGTTTAGCATCGATTATTTGTCATTTTTGTCAAAATTATAGTTTTTTGTATGCATCATGATCTTATCTATTCTTGAATTGCATGTAAGAAAAGCAAAAAACATAAAATTAAAGAATGAGCAATAAAATTATTAATTAGGATATTCACATTAATCTACAGTGCTCAGCAAAAGTTTAGACAATGATCGATTACTCTCCTAATTTCAGAAGTATGTACCGATTGTTTTAATACATCTGTCATATATTACTTCTGACTTATCCTTTATTCACAAACAATAAATTTTGAATTTTACCTTTTATGTAAAATATAATGACAAAAAATGAAATTAACATTGTGGCAAAAGTATAGACAATTTGTATATTTACAGAAAAATAACTACAAATTGAAATCGAGTTGCACCCATATTGTTTGCAATTAGTGCAAGAATGTGACTTTTCATCGAGGAAACTAAATGCTGCGTGACTTGGGAGTCTACTTTGTACCAAACATGTTCAACAGCAGCTCGAAGCTCATTAAAAGAAAAGTATAGCAAAAATTTGCATGAACATTACGACATATTATGTTACAAAAGTTTTCGATTGGGTCGGATCAGAACTACACGCCGGCCAGTTGAGATCAGTAGTATTTTCAGAGTTAAACGAAGTTATTCTCTTGTATGCAACATGAATAGATGCTAAAATCCATACTTTAGATCATCAAAAAGTTCCCCAAATGATTAAAAATTAATCTCCAACGTATATACGTAGTCGTGTGTTGCTTGGAAATCAATGAATAACTCCACAGATACTCTAGCATTAAACCAAAGTGAGGCCCAACTCATTAAAAAGTCACCTTCTTGTTGTCGACTTAAGAAAGTCCCAGGCTCTTTACGCAAGTCCTGAAAAGTATGGCCACCCATTTGGGCCATTCAAATTCCACTTATTTTTTTCGTTAATGAATATCAAAGAGTACCATTTGGATCCATATGACGTATGTTAAAAGTTCATTGCATTCTCGCCAATTTGTAGCGAGATTTTAAAGCTGATTGTTTTATCATTTTCATGTAAATTGATTTACCTGTTTCTTTAATTCATCTACGAGTCATTTCCGTCGACACAAAAAGTCTTGACTTACTTTTAATGTGATTAGCAATCATTACTTGTGTAAATGTCAGTTTCTGGATCCTTTTGTCATCTCATTTTCTCGTCACACAAGGTCTTCCAGATTATGTTTTGCTTTGAAGGAGTCATCCTTAGACTATACTTCATAGACAGACCACTTTGGACGATTCAGTGCTGCTGAAATTTCTGCAACAGTCTTCCATTTCCATTTCAGCTTTCCTAGTTCAATTACCTCATCTAATTGAATATTTTTAGCTCGCGGCATCTTCACTAACTGATGCTATATCGAGGTATACTTAAATACTTCAAACACGTAACATCATAACTTAGAAATTTGCATTTTTCCATGAACAGTTGTAACGTTAAACACACGTTGGGTGTCATTTGTAACGGTTGGTTGGTCGTGGTGGGGGTTAAATGCAGACATACTCAGTAATTAAGATAAAAAAAACACAGTTTATTAAAATGATAAGGGCTCAAGGGAAGTGGAGCAAGTCTTAATTTTTACAACTGAGAACACTCTTAAAAGACTAAACGCATACTCACAGGCTCCGGACTAGCTCAATCGTGGCACCTTCTATTACTTCTCCACTATCTTTCGGCTAAGCTGCTAGATAAAGCTTAATTAGACAGTCCGTGGCTGTGTGTAATTCTTTATTCACTTTCAAATAATCAAAATGAAATTACTATGAAACTTCTTACCACGGCCAACTCTCAAGTCGAGTATCGAAACTCCTTTACAACTCACTGGAGGCTCGCTGCTACTTTCAATCTGCTAGCACTCCGCTGACTAATATCTCCAGAACACCCGGCTGGCTATCGCCAGTGATTCACCTCGCTAGCTAATGCCAGAGATCCTCTCACTCGCTGGCTAATGCCAGAGATACCCACACGCTGGCCAATGCCAGAGATACTCACACGCTGGCTAATGCCAGAGATACTCAAACTCCAAGCTTTTATATGTTGCAAACTGAGATACTTCACATTAACATATTACTAATAACCGCGAGCTAACTGCAGAACCCGAAAGAGACACACACACTCTAGAAAGTTAAAGTAAAAGAGAGGATAGATGTCGCTTTTACGCTTACACATGTTAAATTATTGACGTCACGATCTCAGAAATACTAGAGTGCCTTTATGACAAAGGTCACTCCCTCACACAGTTAGCAAAAAATCAAAAAAAGTGTCTAAACTTTTGCAATATGCAAATTTTACTTTTTTCAGTTAAATTAAATATTATCTTATATTATAAACATTATTTTTATCCTACAATGTTTAAAATACATTTAAAATTAAGTATAGTCATTTGTAAAACTCAAGTGTTTGTATTTTTTATTTAAAGATTAAATAACACCAGTGTCTAAACTTTTTCTGAGCACTGTATAATAATAAAGAGACAAGTATCTTTGTGTGTCAGCGCTGTTCTGAAGAGACCGCTGCATGTAGAGTTACAAAATTTGGATTGAAGGTACCTCTCTCTATACATGTAGTTTTGCACCTCGACACCCTATTTTTGATTTTTTTATTAGAATTTTTTAATTTAATTTTTTAGACGATTTTTATCGCTCTTTTTAAGTTACGAGGCGATTTTTTTATATTAATGAAAGGAATACGGTTTCATTCTTTTCACTCAATATAATAATCTTTTTTCTCTTTTCAATAAAGTTTATTCGGAATTCGTGCGGTGATTTTTGAATTTTTAGCGAATTTTTTTAATGCGATTTTTAGTGTTTTTCGCATTTTGCGGCTATTTTTTGACAATGAAAAAAACAAAATTGATTCAAAGCCTAATTAACTAAATTTTGTCTGCTATGATTTTTCAATTTCAAGGATTTTTTTCATTGCGATTTTTAGTACGATTTTCGATGTGATTTTTAACAATTTTTTGTGCGTTTAGCACCGGTTTTTTGCCAATTTTGTCAATATTACAGATTTTTGTACGCATCATGGTATTATCTATTTTTAAATTGCACGTAAAAAAAAGGCGAAAATTAGCAGTAACGGATTTATTTTGAATATCCACTGTAACTTACACTAATAAAATAACTAAACGCACTGTCTGTGTGCATGTATATTTTCGTGCGATGGCTAGCAAAATCTACGGAACTTACACGAGTCTCAAATCTTTCTTGAAAGAAGCCCAAAGTCTCTCCTGATGCATCTGACATTGAGATTTTCAAAATTCAAATTTATACTTGAGTAGTTCCTCTCCCGTTTCCCATTGCAGTCCTTTTGAAAAATTTTACCGCTAAATATTATTTTTGCATTTTTTAAACCAATTTTTCACACAGTCAGTGGCCTTGTATTTCAGACAACGTAATTTCACATATATCGAGTCAGAGATAAAATCACAAATTTCATGTTTCTTTAATATTATTATCTCGGAACCGTGCAACGCCGGGCGGGTCAGCTAGTACTTTAAATAAAATATTAAATATCATTATGGAAAATTTTTAAGCTTCCATTAAATTTCATGACATGATACAGTCTTCACGGTGCCGTATAATTGTCGGGACCTAGAGCCCTGCATCGAGTCGGGCTATCTGTTTTTATTCCCACTCGATCCGATTCGCATTTCGCAGCCATATAGAATAAATAAGAGTTAATTATGACAGCCATCCAGGGCCATAGCTAGGGCAAGGGGAGGGGGACGGCTCATCTTCCCCCAAAACACTTTGAACTTCCCCTGGAAAAAGATCCCAAGGTCAGTTAATGAATTTTTGTTTCCAAAATCCAAATGAAATTCTGTTGTAAAATCGAATTAAGTTTTGAGGCCCTTTCACAGTTTTGCATAGTTATTAAATTATAATATTTGTACAAAATAGGGCAAATAACAGTTTCAACACTCGCACATCCTATTTGCACATATGAAATTGATGACATGATGTATAATTTTATACTAGTTATACACTCGAATTTTTCATTCTATTTCCTATTCTTTTCTTAGAATAAAATGTAGTTATTACAAACAGTTTAATAAGAAAAATAGCGCGTACAATGTGAATATGTACTAATTTACCTTTCTTTATAATTTGATCATATATATCCGGGCGAGGGTGCGTTTGTTTGTGCATGTATGCGTCAGGAAGAGAGAGAGAAAATATGAGCCCCTGCCCCTACATTTTCTTGAGTCCCCCCCCCTCCCCTTGTTATTCACTTCTAGCAACAGCTCTGTAGTCATCTGCCGCCCGAATAGCTCAGTATGAAGATCATTGACATGACACGCCAAAGTACCCAGGTTCAATTCCTGACCTGGACATTTTTTGCCCCATTGGAATAAATCTCAACTATGCTACTCCAACCTTGAAGATGATTTATCTAGTTGCAAAAAAATCCTCCTCAACATTTTATTATTTACTAACCGCCCTTGGCGACCAGTTGGGTCTCCTTTAAATTTATACTAAACATTGCGTCATACGTTTATTCATAATTTAATTTTACCTGCTCAATTGTGTACCAAATCAGAAAATTCTGCTTGAAAATTCAAAAACTCGGGTATTTTTATACTGACCGTTCGCCGGTGATTATTAGCCAAACAATCTTCCCGTGGCATTTTTTTCATATTTCATTAATTTCATTTAAAATATAATCCTTTCACTCATTTCATTTAGAATACATAACTTTCATTTTAAACCAAAACGTTTAAAGTTCATAAGTTGCAATTTTTTTTTTTTTTTTTTAAAGTAACAGAATACTATTAAGAATAATATTTTAAACTCCGTAATTGCAGCGAAAGAAAAAATTGTAAATAAATCAGATTTAACTTCGTCTAAATCCCTCTAAATTACTTTTACACAATAACCGATGATTTGCATTTCATTCAGATGTCGCCATCGAACAATTGATAAATAATCGTGATTTTTGTGCCGCATACGTTAGCGTAATGTATATATATATATATATATATATATATATATATATACCGAGTGTCCCAAAAATGACTGATGGATTTTAAAATTCAATAACTTGCAAACGGTGACAGCTATTTAAAAAATTTTTGCAGGAGGGCTATGTATAATGTCAGGAGTTTTTTTTACCATAATTCTTGATTTTAGTTCGAATTTCAAACAACAGATGGCGCTGATGGCGGTTGGCGGCCAGTCGACGCCGAGACTTACTTCATTCAGCTTTGACGCAAAAGAAGGAGATTAAGGTTATGGAGTACGTCTCATTCTACAGTACAGTCTTGCTTTCAGGGCCCGATTCTGGACTCATTCGATATGATTTCAATGGAATGCGTTGTTGCCATGGAAATAACAGATTATTCGATAGTGGAATACATCGTTCATAAGTGGGCATAAATTTCGCAAGCAGTATTTGAGTTTGCAGAAGATTTTCGTTTAGGAAGTTTTATTTTCCCAGATTAAATTACTTTTTTATGGCACGATTTAAAGAATATTTTATGCATCATATTTTAGAACTAGATAAAGAGATGTTTTCAATTTGATGATTTTTGTTATATTCTTAAGAAATTTTAGATCTTTTAAGAAAATTCGGCAGTAGATTTTTATGAATGTTCAAAAAATAAACATGAAAACTGTTGATAGTACATTGTTGTGTAAAATAACTACCAAAAACAAATATTATAAGTTGCCTTGTTTAGCCCTTTTCAATAGGATTAGTCAGTCTATCGTTGCATTAAAATAGAAAAAAATAAAATAAATGTGAGTTAATTAAAGTTTATTTCCCAGGATTAAATTACTTTTTATGGCATGATTTAAGGAATATTTTAGGCACCGTATTTTAAAACTACACTGTTAAAAATGGAAGATATTCCATCTACGTTATGATCACGTGGTCAAGGCAAAAACTTCTAGTATAAAGAAGAGAAAGCTTCGTTAGACGCAATGTAAATCCCCACCAGCCAATGAAACAGTTCATAGGGAAAGCAGTAGCAGCCTTTCTGCTTATCAGTTAGAAGTTCTTTGGGTAAATTCATAGAAGTATGAAGAAGTAGAAGGGTAACAAGCGTACATTGCATAGAGCAGTTCACATCACGTGACTTTTACCGGAGAACAATGAAGAAAGCTGTAGGACACACAAACACAAAAAGCATTGATAAAGGCAGCAATGGTTGTCCTACAGCAGCAGCAAAAACCTGTTCGTGGCGTCACCTTGCACAGCTCTATTGGATCTTCGCTGCTAGATGGTTGCCACCGAATTTCCTCTGCGTTAGCCAAATCCCATGATCCTTTGCGTGCATGGGCGGGGGATCGGCGGGAAAATGGATACTAGTTAGGCAAAGTTATCGCTTTTTCGGCACATGTCTCCCTCAGTATGTTCTTATTTTATTGACATTTAGCGATGGGCACGGAAGATAGAAATTTCGTAGTGAGATTGTTTTAAAAGTAACAATAATTGGTTACTTTTATAACTATTATTTAGCTCGATATTTTCAATTCGTATTACGTTAATTCATATGCTTATTATTATTATTTTTTTACAATAAAAACCTACTGTCCATTTCACTCAAATAATTCATAGAAAAACGAATTAAGAGTCTCTTTAAATTTATTTTTTTAATTTTATTAATAAAATTGACACTAATAAATACAGACGTAACATTCTCCCCCTCCCCTACAATCAATATTCTCAACAACAAAAAAAAAAAAATGATTGTATTATTTAAAATTACTTTCCAAAGGAAACTGATAATTTTATAAAGGATTTATAATTCAAACAGGGCAGAAAATAAAAATATTTTAGTTAAATATTGTATTTTTATTAGTAATACAAACATGACAATTATTTGAAGAATAGGTGAATAAAAAAGTGTGTGCGAAATTACAGAGATGCAATTGTATGAATTAGATTTAATTTGAATGGATGTCCAATTGTAGACAGTGTTGAATCCGGAGGGTCATTCCCCCCGGAACAGTAAAATTCCCCCCCCCCAGAAAATTTAAGATTTTGGGTTTTCACTGGTCAAAAAATGCCATGCCCCCCTCGGAATTCAAAAATCCCCCCCCCCCCGGAGCCACAGAAATCCCTCCCGGAGAAAAGTGTCTGAATTCAACTCTGAATGTAAATATAGAGCAGGAGGGGGGGGGGGGGTCTGTCCTTCATTTGATTTCAGAATTTAAATTTTCCAGATACCCTTTTTCTTTGGATGATTGTGGGGGAAAAAAAGAGAAAAAAAATAGTAAAATTAATTTTTCATGGATAATTTAAAAATTACAATAGAAAATATTTTTTTAGTTAAATGAAGTTTTAAATAAACTGCAATCAATACTAATTTGTGATTAAAGTTAATATGTTTTAGTTTGATTCAAGCAGACTAACTAAATTTTTGGAAAATAAAACAAAACAAAAATAAAAATTAAACGTTAATCCTGGTTCCTTCTTCTTGTGCTTTGAACTGCTGCACTCTTTAAAAACGCAGGCCATGATAATTAAAAAGAAATTAAAAGCGAAAGCGTAAGTATAACGAGTTTGATGACAATCACGATGACAATGACAGAATGACATGCAAAAATCGACCGAAGATCAGCCAAGACCGTCTGCTAACTTTTCGCCTTCGCCAAGGTTGCCATGTTTTGAAGCAGCTGCGTCATCGTGGAATGGGCGGGGTTAAGGCTGTTCTAGGCGGGGGAGCGGTCGTGGTATCTCGACTGCCTCTGCGCGCGACTGAGCTCATCCTATAGTTTGTTATCTTTATTACCCGTACCACGTGACCTTTTACAGCCTCGAACGCAGATTTGGAATATCCTCCATTTGAAACCTTTTCTGCACCGTCACTCCTCCATTTTTGTAGAAAGAGATTACTTCACTGCATTATGGAGCATTCTCATTGGTCAAAATAGAGATATTCTATAATAGCAGTGGAGTGACGATGCAGCAAAAGTGTCCAATTTTTAACAGTGTAGGTAAAGATATCTTGCTACAATCTTGCTCTTACACTATAAGAATCTGCTGCATTTTGTTGTATACGCACACCGCTTGTATAGAAACGGTTACTTGATTGTATTATGAAGCATTGTTATTGGTCGGAAAAGAGATATTATATACAATTGGCGGAGTGCGTATGAAGCAAAATGCAGCAGATTTTTAACACTGTGGGGCCCGATTCTGAACTAATTCGATATGATTTCAATGGAATTTGTTGTTGTCATAGAAATAACAAATTCTTCTATAGAAAAATACAATATTCAAAATTGAGCATGAATATTACAATCTAAATCGATCTAAAATTTCTTAGAATATAACAAAAATTATCAAATTAAAGAAATCTCGTTATCTACACTCTCAAAAAAACTTCCGTCTTTTCACAGAAAAAGTACTGGAAGCACTGCTGCCAGACATTGTCTGTACATTGACGATTTTCCGTTTATTTTTTTCTCCGTCAAAAGAGGAAAAATATCCGTCACTTGAAAAAAGTTTGGAAAAAATCAACGCGGAAGAGGTGGGGATCGAACTGAGGAACCCAGGATTACAAGGCCAACACTCATCCACAGCGCCACGAATGCTCATGGAGATTTTGCTTTAAAATAGAAGCGTTGATTTCACATGGGTGTGGTTTGGTGTATTTCGTTAAAAAGCTTTTAATTTTGCAGTTAATCTCGGAAAGTTTTCATCTTTAATGAAACTGTGGCTGTTTTTTTTTTCTTTACGTTTACTATTAATATAGTATAAAAATGTGAATTTTAAATATATAACGTAGATTGTCAGAGAAAAAACATGGATGTTTTAATTTTATTCGATAAGATTTTTTTTAATAATATCAATTTTTTTAGCATTTTATTTTTTAATTAAAATATTTTTTAAATGTCTTCACTTAAAGTATATTTTATATGCGAATATTTATCATAGAAATAACTTAGTATGTTGAACTTTATTCAACTTATCCAACTTTGAATAACAGATTGTGAGAATTTTTGAACAAATAAAGAAAGTAATTGTTATTTATTTTTAAATTCGAAAACATTTTTGTCTTTTAAAACTAAATTAGACATTTTAATCGATAGAATATTTTTGTTTTTCATTTTTAAAATAAATTCGAATTTATTACTAACAGACACAATGCGCATGCGTGCTAGATATAAACGGAATCGTTTCCTCATTTTTCGACTTTCGGAATGAACTCACAGAACAAATACGTTTTCTGGGAGAACAGAAGTTATTTGTGAAAAAATAACGATAACTTAGTGTATATTGACGAATTTTTCTGACAGTGTAGTTTTAAAATATGATGCACAAAATATTCTTTAAATCGTGCCATAAAAAGTAATTTAATACGGGAAAATAAAACTTTCTAAATGAAAATCTTCTGCAAACACGAATACTCCTTGCGAAATTTATACCCACTTCTTAACTATCGTATTCCACTATCGAACAATCTGTTATTTCCATGGAAACAACGCATTCCATTGAAATCATAACGAATGAGTTCAGAATCGGGCCCTACAGTGTTAAAAATCTGCTGCATTTTGCTTCATACGCACTCCACACAAGACTCTAGCGAGAGTCCTAACTACCGTGCAGGCTACTCTCGTAACCAGAGATTAAACAGCTCCGGTTAAGAAAATAAAACCAACGCAAATGACGCAAAAGGAATGTCACACGCGGGAAATAATTTTTTATTTATTTTTCTATGTCGTTTGTTTATTTAATTGTTTATTTTGTTAAACATTTTTTTTTAACATGTAATTTTGATACTTTATTATTTTTTAACTCCTTTTAAGAAATTTCACCGAAATAAACAAACTACACTTCTGTTTGCTATCGCAACAACCGCTGACTAGGACAAGGCACACTGGGAAAATAAAATATCGCTGCTGTCGACAAACCCTGGTAACGAGAGTGCCTTGCACGATAGTTAGGACTCTCTCTAGAGTCTATACGCCCTCCACCGCTTGTATATAATATCTCTTTTCCGACCAATAACAATGCTTCATAATACAATCAAATAACCGTTTCTATACAAGTGGTGTGCGTATACAACAAAATGCAGCAGACTTTTATAGTGTAAGAGCAAGATTGTAGCAAGATATCTTCACCTACACTGTTAAAAATTGGAAACTTTTGCTGCATCGTCACTCCACTGCTATTATAGAATATCCCCTATTTTGACAAATGAAAATGCTCCATAATACAGTGAAGTAATCTCTTTCTATAAAAGTGGAGAAGTGACGATGCAGCAAAGGTTTCAAATTTTTAACAGTGTAGTTTTAAAATATGGTGCCTTAAATAATCTTTAAATCATGCCATAAAGATAATTTAATCCGGAAAAATAAATTTTAATTAACTCACATTTTATTTATTTTTTCTATTTTAATGCAACGATACTCCACTGCTATTATAGAATATCCCCTATTTTGACAAATGAAAATGCTCCATAATACAGTGAAGTAATCTCTTTCTATAAAAGTGGAGAAGTGACGATGCAGCAAAGGTTTCAAATTTTTAACAGTGTAGTTTTAAAATATGGTGCCTTAAATAATCTTTAAATCATGCCATAAAGATAATTTAATCCGGAAAAATAAATTTTAATTAACTCACATTTTATTTATTTTTTCTATTTTAATGCAACGATAGACTAATCCTATTGAAAAGGGCTAAACAAGGCAACTTATAATATTTGTTTTTGGTAGTTATTTTACACAATAATGTACTATCAACAGCTTTCATGTTTATTTTTTGAACATTCATAAAAATCTACTGTCAAATTTTCTTAAAAGATCTAAAATTTCTTAAGAATATAACAAAGATCATCAAATTGAAAAAAATCTCTTTATCTAGTTTTAAAATATGATGTATAAAATATTCTTTAAATCGTGCCATAAAAAAGTAATTTAATCCGGGAAAATAAAACTTCCTAAACGAAAACCTTCTGCAAACTCAAATACTGCTTGCGAAATTTATGCCCACTTCTGAACGTTGTATTCCACAATCGAAAAATCTGTTATTTCCATGGCAACAACGCATTCCATTGAAATCATATCGAATGAGTTCAGAATTGGTGCCTGAGAGCAAGACTGTACTGTAGAATGAGACGTACTCCATAGCCTTAATCTCCTTCTTTTGCGTCAAAGCTGAATGAAGTAAGTTTCGGCGTCGACTGGCCGCCAACCGCCATTAGCGCCATCTGTTGTTTGAAATTCGAACTAAAATCAAGAATTGCATTAAAAAAACTCCTGACATTATACATAGCCCTCCTGCAAAAAATTTTTTAATAGCTGTCACCGTTTGCAAGTTATTGAATTTTAAAATCCATCAGTCATTTTTGGGACACCCGGTATATACATTATACAAATTACTCTCAATTTTTATTGAATGATCGTTGCATCTTTTGAAGTAAGGCATGAGGAACTTTCCGTTGCGTCCTCATTTCGTTATGGTTCAACGAGTAATGTCAGCTTTAACAACATACAGGTACACATAACTAGTTACGTACACATTAACTAGGCTCGTGTCGGCTATTGTGCTTTACTAAGGCTTACTTTGTTTTAGCTTGTTTTATGAAGATTCGGCGCACAATGCCTCATCAAGAGCTTAAACTTCCCAGAGCAGGAAAAACCATGGTGGCCGCCCTAATTTTCATCCATAAAACCCACAAGTTAATCTCTAGAAGAAAAAAAAAAAAGTAATTGCCATATCCGTATACAAATCGACTTATGTTCTTTGACAGAAGATCATCGGACGGATTAGCTCTGACAGGGAGAATGGAGATTATATATGATGGTGAAAGAGAATAAAGTATAAATTATTGAATACGGTAAACAAGGCAGTATTTCATTTCATTGTTTTTGTACTTTTTTATTTAACAGAACCTGGTTTTTGTATGTAGCGATGGAATTTTGTATCGATTGTAATCGACTTTTAATGTACTTCCTCAAAATTATGCAAATCACGTATAAATGTGTGTTTCCAATGGCAATACAATATTTTAATACAAAGTGGTCATAAACAAGAAAAAAAAAACTTCCCTGACATATGAACTCCTATATGTAGTTTAAATACAGGGACAGTCAAAAATATTCCATTACATAACAGCCAATGGGAAAAATAGTTTCAAGTGCATTTGAATGATGTCACACGCTTTCGAACATAATACAATTGACATGCATATATGAAATATATGCATTCTGTACAATCTGCGGTGAAAGAATATTTGTTATTGATTTACAGTGCTGCACAAAAGTATTCCATATTTCATTACATAATGGTATAGAAAGAAACAATGTTTGTGGAGCATTTCAATTACATTAAACTGTTTCAGATTTTATGAAATTGATATACGTTGTTGAGGTTTACTGCAAGTTACTTCTTACCGAATAGAAAGCAGATTGTATTTACAGGGATACACGAAAGATTTCGGATACTCTACTGTATTCGAAGTACTGTATACTATTACTACGAATCGCTCAACTAATCGAAAAGAAATTTTAGATATACTTATTTGGGTACTACTCTGTTATCCTGTCGACCAAAAAATTATTGCCAAATTCTAAGATTAAAAGCCAATAATGGATCACCATGAATGTCACGTTCAATGACATTAAATACGATAAAGGTGTTTAAAACGTCATTGCGTGATTTTATTTCGACTTTTTATTTTTATTTGTTATTAATATTCCAATAATTATTTATTTTTTTCGTTATTTAAAATAACAAGTAAGAAAAATCATGCGTTAAGCATAGATTATGAAGCACTTTCCAACACTTAATGAAATCTTGTAAGGGAAATAATAGTGTATCACCAAATATACCCAAATATGTATTCCAGTACATTAGAACAGCCCTGTATTTCATATGTCAGTTCATATAATGGGCAAATTTAGCTCAGCAAGAAAATCCCAGTAGCTTGAAATTTCTTTTTCAGCAATTGATACTATTAGATGGAAATATACTTGAATACTTTTGTTCAGCCCTGTAGTTTACATTGTACCTTTATTACACGTCAGCATTAGGCTAAAATTTATTGTAAACTAAAACACTTTTAAATAACTGAAATCACATTCTCATAAATCATCATTCATAGGCGTCCATGTAGCGAATTCTTTGCGTGGCCCTGTATATTCCTTTATCTATATCCTGTAAACATTTCTCAGTAAGTTGAATGCAGCTCAGCGTAAAAATGCATAGCTTATTTAAGAACCACGTTTAAACAATTTACGCTCATATTCAGTAACGTTGGTGAGCTCTTTTGGGTGGCCCTGTATATCAACTATAACATTTATACACACCATATAATGTGCATATATTTAGCGAAATATAAACGCGAATATCATAATTAAAATGCAATTCATCCTTCCATCAGCCATCATCGGACACATATACGGTACTTCGGAAAGAATATACTATTTGAAATCTTTTGTATGGCCCTGTAAATGCTATGTACTTCATATTATGCAAGACAGTAGCGTATAATTTATATTAAGCTTCAGTGGCATATATCAATTTTATTATACATGAAAAAGCTTAATATATTTAAAATATGTCACACACAATTCCCCCTTTTACCATTATCTAATGGAATTCTTTTGTGTGGCCCTGTAAACGAATAATAGCTACATTTTCACCTTATATTTTATAGAATGCATATTTTAATATGTTTGACAGGGTATAACATTTTTAAAATTCCTTTTAAACGATTTTTCCATATAGGCCGTAATGTAATGGGAAACTTTTGATTCGCCCTGTAGATAAACTAATCATGGTAGAAACTTCATTTTCGGTAGGACTTGTGCTAGGATAAACGTCAATAATGTCCTCAAATTTCATGGCAATCCGAGTATATTAACGATTTTTCCCCATGGGCCTTAATGTAATGGAAAACTTTTGATTCGCCCTGTAGATAAATTAATCATAATAGAAACTTCATTTTCAATAGGGTTCGTGTTAGGGTAAACGTCAATAACGTCCTAAAATTTCATGGCAATCCGTGTATATTAACGATTTTTCCCCATAGGCTGTAATGTAATGGGGAACTTTTGATTCTCTCTGTAGATAAACTAATCATGGTAGATACTTCATTTTCAGTAAGGTTCGTGCTAGGGTAAACCTCAATAACGTCTTAAAATTTCATGGCAATCCGAGTATATTAACAATTTTTCCCCATAGGCCGTAATGTAATGGGAAACTTTTGATTCGCCCTGTAGATAAACTAATCATTGTAGAAACTTCATTTTCAATAGGACTTGTGCTAGGGTAAACGTCAATAACGTCCTAAAATTTCATGGCGATCCGAGTATATTAACGATTTTTCCCCATAGGCCGTAATGTAATGGGAAACTTTTGATTCTCTCTGTAGATAAACTAATCATGGTAGATACTTCATTTTCAATAGGGTTCGTGCTAGGGTAAACCTCAACAACGTATAAAAATTTCATAGCAATCCGAGTATATTTACGGGAGTTAGAGCGCGGACAGACGGCCAGACGGCCAGACGGACAGACGGCCAGACAAACCGAATGCATAAGCACTTTTCAACTTTGTTGGAAAGTGCTAAAAATTATGTCAATAAGTATAATTTGGCTATTAGTTTGGCGATTTGTATAATTTGGTGAAATTGGTCGACGAGATAACAGAGTAGTATCCTTATTTGAAGTTAAGCGCTTGAGAACGTGGTGATTTAAAACAAAAGAGCTCTTGCGGTTACGGTGACAGTAAAAAAAATTCAAAATTTTCGAAAGGCAATAATCATTTTTAGCACTTTCCAACAAAGTTGAAAAGTGCTTATGCATTCGGTTTGTCTGTCCGTCTGTCCATCTGTCCGCGCTCTAACTCCCGTAATTATACTCCGATTGCTATGAAATTTTTATACGTTATTGAGGTTTACCCTAGCACGAACCCTATTGAAAATGAAGTATCTACCATGATTAGTTTATCTACAGAGAGAATCAAAAGTTTCCCATTACATTACGGCCTATGGGGAAAAATCGTTAATATACTCGGATTGCCATGAAATTTTAGGACGTTGTTGACGTTTACCCTAGCACAAGTCCTATTGAATATGAAGTTTCTATTATGATTAGTTTATCTACAGGGCGAATCAAAAGTTTTCCATTACATTACGGCCCATGGGGAAAAATCGTTAATATACTCGGATTGCCATGAATTTTTAGGACGTTATTGACGTTTACCCTAGCACAAGTACTATCGAAAATGAAGTTTCTACCATGATTAGTTTATCTACAGGGCAAATCAAAAGTTTCCTATTACATTACGGCCTAATGGGGAAAATCGTTTCAAAGGAATTTTAAGGATGTTATACCCTGTCAAACATATTAAAATATGCATTCTATAAAATATAAGGTGAAAATGTAGCTATTATTCATTTACAGGGCCACACAAAAGAATTCCATTAGATAATGGTAAAAGGGGGAATTGTGTGGGACATATTTTAAATATATTAAGCTTTTTCATGCATAATAAAATTTATATATGTCACTGAAGCTTAATATAAATTATACGCTACTTTCTTGCATAATATGAAGTACATAGCATTTACAGGGCCACACAAAAGATTTCAAATAGTATATTCTTTCCGAAATACCGTATATGTGTCCGATGATGGCTGATGGAGGGATGAAATGCATTTTAATTATGATATTCGCATTTATATTTCGCTAAATATATGCACATTATATGGTGTGCATAAATATTATAGTTGATATACAGGGCTACACATAAGAGCTCACCAACGTTACTGAATATGAGCGTAAATTATTTAAACGTGGTTCTTAAATAAGCTATGCATTTTTACGCTGAGTTGCATTCAATTTATTGAGAAATGTTTGCAGAATATAGATAAAGGGATATACAGGGCCACGCAAAGAATTCGGTATATGGACGGCTATGAATGATGATTTATGAGAATGTGATTTCAGTTGTTTTAAAAGTGTTTTAGTTTACAATAAATTTTAGCCTAATGCTGACGTGTAATAAAGGTACAATGTAAACTATAGGGCTGAACAAAAGTATTCAAGTATGTTTCCATCTAATAGTATGAATTGCTGAAAGAGAAATTTCAAGCTACTGGGTATTGTCTTGCTAAGCTAAATTTTCCCATTACATGAACTGACATATGAAATACAGGGCTGTTCTAATGTACTGGAATACATATTTGGGTATATTTGGCTATACACTATTATTTCCCTAAATAACAAAGTTTTGTTAAAGATTTCATTAAGTGTTGGAAAGTGCTTCATAATCTATGCTTAACGCATGATTTTTCTTACTTGTTTTTTCATGCTCAAATTCATCAGCGCATTGGAAAACGATAAATGGTGCTTGAATGATATATGTGCCATGAAAATTGCCGGGGTAAAACACTTGCAATAAAAGACTATTGCGAGGAACGAAGGAGAGACTAAAAGACACGTTTTTTAGTAATCTATGTCTTTTTTCACTTTTGAACTGAATAATGTTGAAAGATTTGTTTTAAAATGTGTTTTTGAGTAGTGTTTATGTGCACATAATGAAAATAAAAATTTAATTATTTGTTTTAGAGTACTGAATATTACGTTACATAGGAACTGATTAGGATTGAATGCCATGATATTACACCGGCAATTTTATTCATACGTGTATCGTTCTAACGATATTTATGCCTTTTCGATGCGCTGATGAATTTACGCAGGAAAAAAAAAATATATCGCCATTCGAAAATTTCGAATTTTTTTTTTCTCTGTAACCATAATCGTAAGACCTTTATCCAAAACTGCATATATATTAAGCGTTCCAACTTAATGCTGGAATCTGTCGTAAATTAACATGCTGTGCCAGCTGGTGGCAGAGGTGCAAATGAATGCGCGGGTTTGACGTCACATATGCGCAGATGTTTATTACCTCCACATGTCTTGCGCATATTTTCTGAATTTTCTCTCAATCATGACAGATTAATCAAGTCTACGATATTTATTGCAAAATATTTTTGTTACAGTTTGTTTCGATAAAATCATGTACATTTAAAAAAAATAGTCATAATATCATTTTAATTTTGGGAGAAAAAGTGTTAACTAGTACTCATAAGTACCATATAATGCTACGAAAAATATTGAATTTTACCCTAAAATTGAAATGACAATGCGACTTTTTTTAAATACAAGATTTTTTTTTTATTAAAAATTTGTGTATTTAAAAAAAGTCGCATTGTTATTTTAGGGTAAAATTCAATATTTTTCGTAGCATTATATGGTACTTTATGAGTATTAGTTAGTACTTTTTCTCCCGAAATTAAAATGATATTGTGACTATTTTTTTTAATGTACATGATTTTATCGAAACAAACTATAGCAAAAATATTTTGCAATAAATATCGTACACTTGAATAATCTGCCATGATTGAGAGAATAGCTTGAAATTTATGATTGAATTTTTAATATGAACTCTCGATAGCTTTGTCTGTTAAAAAAAAAAAAAAGAAAAAAAAAGAGAGAGAGAGAGTCTAATCTACGATTTTAGGAAAATTATTGTCTAGAACGCTAAATATTTAAACAAATAAATTAATAATGTTCCTTTGTTTAACAAAACAACATTTAATACATACATTTAAAATTAAAATTATTCCGAATATACGTATAATGAAAAAGGTTTTTAAATTAAAAGAATGAAATGTTTGCAAGTTAAATAATAAAAGTCGATACGATCAAGAAAACATTTAATTTTTATCGTCTGCAATTGATAATTGAAAAATGGAGCTAAAGTTGAATGTTTTATTTAGTATTAAATTCTATACATTTCTAAATGTTTGATAAACATTATATTATCATAGGAAATACTACGCTGTGCTATATACCATTTTGTGTAATTTAGCTCATCAAGAATTGAGTAAAATGTGACACTATTTCAAAATTCTGCATTTATATATCTCTACTACTTACTAAATTTAACGAGTCATCTTTCGTTACATTAAAAACATAATTAGAATCGAAATATTTTAATCAGCGATATTTATATCACATAGTTAAATGATATTTCATCTTAGTATATTTTATGTTAATAAATATATATATGTATGTGTATATTTAGTCGTACTACACTTATTTATTCTATATTTATTTACAACATTTCAAAACTAAAACTTATTTTACGCAATAGTTTAAAGTAATATTTTATAGAAGCAAAAAAGTTTTGTTGCCATTCACACAAAAGAAACTGCAATCTACTTAATAGTCCTCTAGTTATGCACCCCTGCTGCTGGATGGCATATGTCTTGACCCCGCCTTTAATCTTGCGGACACCTCTTCCATAGGAGTTGGAACGCTTGAAATATATGCAGTTTTGCCTTTATCGTTTTAAATTATCACGATCTCGAGCCTCATACCTTCAAATAACTAAATCTTAAATTTCCTTTGATTGGTTGAGCGGTTAAGTCACTAGTGGTACATATATCGGGGAAGTTTTTTTTTTTTTATGACCACCCTGTACTTTTACAAACTAATTATCAATTGATACATTAATTACGCAACATGGCCATTGAAGACCGTCCACTTGCGATCTTAGACATTTTGTTAAATATCTAGAAAAATACATGAGAAATTGTCCTAAAACTCTTAGTGTACAAATATAATAGTACAAGTCATATATTTCCGTGAAGATTTTTTCCCGAAACTTTATTAGACCGTCAATGATTACGCAGGTCTGCAATGGTTTTCCTCTTTGAAATCTGAGTAACGTTTTCTATAGTTTCTGATGTACTGATTACGAGAAAAATAATAAAACAAATCCATCACATGAGGATTTTTTGATATTGAATATTTAAGATTTTGCTGAAAAATGTCTGAGCGTCTACATTTTAAAATTTATAAAACGTCATTAAATTACTTCAGCTTAATTTTTATTGCATTTAATTAGTGTAAGGTGACATAGAAATTACTTCAAAGCAGTAATTTGTTAATTACCACATAATAAGTATAAGTAATTCACATTAACCATGTTGAAAACGGGTCATTTTGGCTTAATTTAGTAATGAGTTCATTAATACATAATGATTAGATAATATTACTTAATTGTTGTAAATATTAGTCGAAAAGGGTGTAATAAAGATAAACCAAAGGGTTTTTGTATAAGTACCCGCACTGATTTAGAAAATTAACAGTTGAAGTGCGCATCTTGCAACATAACCTTTAAAATGCCATCGCGAAGCTGTTTAAATTCTCCAAATTGTTTTTATTACATTTGCGGAAAATTTATGGTGAAAAAACAACGAAACAGCATTACAGACTTTGTAAAAAATATTTACAAAAGTTATTTTGGATACGTTTTAAGTAACCAAGACAAAACTTGGACACCTCATAAAATTTGTACGACTTGTTTATTAGAACTTCGCAAGTGGTCAAACGGACAGAAAAATAGCTTCAAAATCGTTTCGCTTATGCTATGGAGAGAGCCTAGAGACCATGTTAAAGATTGCTACTTTTGTTGTTGTGACATAACTGGATACAATTCTAATAATAAAAGGGACATAAACTATCCAAACGTCTCATCAGTTACGCCTCCAATTTTCGGCGATTCAAAAATGATGCAGCCCCGACTATACAAATTTAAGATTCTGACTGTGATACAGATGAACAGGATGTATACCATAGATTCCCAACCTTTTCTGGACCATCGCCCCCTTTACAAGAGAAAAAAATGCCAACGCCCCCTCTCCCTTAATAGTTAATTGTACACAACGTTAAAATATTGTTGCATATTATCTATAGTTTATTTGTCTATCTAACAATTAAAAATCATAAAGTAGAAGTTATTTAAAACGATCATCAAATGTAGTAAAAAATTGTTTATTAAACATTGAAAAAAAAACACAAAACCAATAAGAATTTTTAAAAAATAACGAAATGGTTGACTCTGATGAAGTTTTAATAATTTGTTCACGTTGGATTCCAATTCTTTTAACATCTGTCACAAATTGTCAGGTTCAAAGATGCCTGTTCCTTTTCTTAGACAAAAAATCAGCTACTGCACAGAACCCACTCTCAGCCAAATCTGATGAAGAAAAAAAAAATTAAAATTTTATGTACTCTCGATCACAATCCAGGTTAGAGAGCTGTATTGGCTTTTGAAGTTATAACCCATGGTATCCAATTCTGAATTTTACTATTTATTTTCGTTTGTTGCGAGTTCCACGATTTTCTCCTCCAAATATGGTGATAATGCTGTATCATTTGCGGAAAGATCTAAAAACAAATTTGGTACATTCATGTATAAAAATTTTGGAATCACTCTGAGAAAACTTCATGTAGAATATCCACATGTTGACAGTAAGTAAGTAAATATTCCTGTTTTCGCAGACTGCGAATAATGTGGCAAAGTGGCTGTGATCTCCTCTACGTAGATTTTGTTTGAACTAAGGAAGTTTATTCACAGAATCAGCTATGAGGTTTTTTGTTTTCACTAAATTCAATTATATCTTGAAATCATTTTATGTCTTATTATAAATACTTAGAATATTTTAATTGATTTAATTAAAGATTCTGAGCATGTTTAATATAATCATGTTTTCCCATATTTTAACATTTCTATTTTCAGTTAAGTGTAATACTGAATCAAATGTATCGAAAAACGATTTAGACAAATACCTTTTCAGATACAACGAACTTCTGTGTGAGCTAGCGACTGGATTTAAACATTTGCAAGTTTGACGCAAATTGATAATGACAACTGCACAACAAAGTAAAACAATTGTTTCACTTTTGTTGTGAAATGATTTTCACTATAAATGTGGCTGAATGTCCTGTCAGACAATGAATTGCTTCTATTCTTATTGACTGCTCTAATAATGCAATAAAGCAGGAATATGGGTGTTCATTCCAAATATTTGAAACCAAAAGCTCATGATGTGTAACAGAATGTACAAAGAGGACATTTATTCTGCCTGTTTGCAATTGCGCTAATGAAACTCTTCTGATGTCCCGACTTTGCTGGAGCAACATCAGTAGCAAGTGAGAAAATACTATGAAAATGAATTTATTTCTCTTGGACTAACTTCGTGGTACTAAATATAGATTCTCGTTTTGTATCATTTTCCAAATTTTTAGTAAATAAAGCTCTTGACATTTGTTTTCTTCTTTTATGAGTTTTTGTTACTTGGTAACGCTAATACGTCGAGTTAAATGAATAATTTGCAGGCCTTTAAGTAATAACATTTTAATGATATTTCAATGCCTTTAGCCATTTATTCCTCTTTGTACCGAATTTTTACTCAGGATTTTTTCTGGTGATATCCGACGGTTTTTTATGATAAAGAATAGTTTTTATTATCTCTCTGACTACCAGCAAGATTAACTTCTCGCCGATTGTGTGCGGTTTTCACACTTTTGCGATTAACAACATAATATGAGGCTCGTAATGCGTCATCTTCTTTACAAGACGACTGAAAACTAGTCGTTGGGGGCCACCGTAATACTTACCCATCATGTTTATACTACAAATAAAACATAGAAATAAAAATAGCTGAATGACGTAACGTAATGTGTTAAATCCAAGTGAATGTGACATTTACGGTAAGCCATTATTGGCTTTTAATCATACACTTTGGCTATAGATAGTTTTTTAATAGATGAGATCAAATAATACCGAAGTGCCGAAAAGAAGTATCCTTACAACTCTAAAAATTTCAATTATATTAACCAACAATTTACTGCATTGGATTAAGCGTCTCATTTAATATTGAAATATATCTTTGAATTGAAATTTGAATAAAATACAGGGTCGTGAAAAATCGAAGAGTGTGAAAAATAGGATTACAATTATCTCGATAGCTAATTATCCGATTGGCTTCGGTTTTTATGCAAAATTTGTGCTATTTTATTGCCTTTAACGTCCATTCCTTGAAATAAAAGATTTGGAAAATTTTTATATACCTTTCATCAGAACGAATGTTTTGAGAGTCCGAAAAAAATAATTCCGGATAATCGATGTTACTGATATTCAGTAGGCTTCGTGCCATTCTTACATACTAAGTACATACAAAATTTCAAGTCTCAATCTCAATTTGTTCGGGAGATAGAGCGTTTAAAGAGAGACAGACGGACGGACGACAAAATTTCTTTTCTAAATATATGTTTTTCGGAATCTTCAGGGTCTAAAACGCGTAAATCCGTTAAAAAAATTTTTCGATTATCAAAACGATTGCAAAACTTACCCTATACTACGTATCATCATACGTAAAAGTCATCATAAGTAAAATCATAAGTATATCATCATAAGTAAAAGTTTGATATACGTAGTTGACTGTTTTAAGATTTGCTTTTCAAGTCTTTGAAAAATGACACATCTTTGTCTTTTTTATTAGTACGCATTTATTCAAATGCTCTTACAGCCTAGGAGGCTCCATGGTTTCATTAGCACGTGCGGTACCGTTCACGCGAAAGCGCGTGGTGTGGCGCCAACATTAAGGAGCCACTCACGTGCCAGCGCGGTATGTGGGGTGATGTCCAATAGCCAGTCACGCGCTGGCGCGGGAAAATCTTTCACTGATTCTTTGTTATAAAAAGTAAATCGGCTTCTGGGAAAAACCCACTTCTACAAAGCTGGATAATCTAGCATCACATCTTCACGTAAGCGGCAGCGAAAGTGTTAAAAAAATAAATAAATAAATAAATAAATAATAAAAAAAAAACTTTATGGCAAATTAAGCACATACGCAACGATTGGTTTGTAGGAGAGTGGGTAGATTTATATTTCAAATACTCAATACTGTACTGGCGGCATTTCTTCTTCGATTTAGATATTTTCAAATATAAAATATTTCCTTATTTAAGTTTAAATAAATTTACATTTGAACAAATTTATAAATTTAAGGATTTTCATCACTTTTACAAAGAATAAATGAATTTCTTGAACTGATTCAAATTACAGATTCGTTTAAAAATCTCTGTTAAAGCATGTGTCGCATACTTCAGAATTTTTCGAAATACAGGTTAATTAAAAAGAATTCTGGTTAAAACTTTTATCCAGCCAATTATCGCCAATTTTGTACTTCATAATTTTTGAATTCATAATTATTTTTAATGAAAGTCATTCAGTCATTCATTAATGAAAGTCAAGCTATTTTTCATGATTCCCTGTGTTATTTCGACATTCATGAAAGAATTGCAACAACAATGTTTTTAGCCTAATATAAAAGAAAATGTTCTCCGCGATTTTAGCCCTCCTTTCTGTTCACGGCGATTTTTTGACAATAGTAAAATTAATGCAATTCCCCCCCCCCCCCTCCAGTGTACGCTCGCCTGTATAGATTTGCCTTTTAAAATACAGTTAAAGTTTTTGTTACGGACTGCACAATTAACTATTTTCTCTATATTACTTCCTAAATAGGTAGGTATGCTTTCACCGCCCCCCTTGACTCTCCTAACGCCCCCCATTTTTCTCTAGACTCGCTACCGCCCCCCTGGAAGGCTCCAGCACCCACTGGGGGGCGGTACCGCCCCCGTTGGGAACCTATGATGTATACCAATCTGATCCTGAATTTCAAGTAGATTCTAACGAGTGTCAGCTCTTTTCCCAGTCACATTTAAACGACTTGACAAGAGATTTGAATCTCCCCAAAGATGCAGCGGAACGTCTCAGATCACGATTAAAAGAAAGAAATATGCTTGCACCTGGTACTTCATTTTCATGATACCTTCACAGAGAAAAAGATTTTCTTCCATTCTTCGCTGAAGATCAAGATTTAGTGTACTGTAAAGATATTCCAGGCTTGACGAAAATGTACGACATTGAATACGATCCTAATGAGTGGAGATTGTTACTTCCCAGAAAATCTAGGAGCCGTTAGCGAAGAACAAGGCGAAAGATTTCACCAAGATTTGAAAGAGCTAGAAATCCGGTATCAAGGAAGATGGAATACTAGCATGATGGCGGACTACTGTTGGTTGTTGAAGCGCGACGATCCAAACCGGAAATTTAAGCGAAAATCGTACAACCGAAGCTTCCAGAAAAAAAGGATCAGGTTCCACAAATCAAATTTACATGTAATTCAGATCAGTAATAAGTTATTATCATATTTTAGTTGTTTTTTATGTTAAAAGTAATGTACTTTTTTAAATATATATTTTCTATGTGAAAACTTGTGTTTTTTTTCTATTTTCTATCTGTATATTTTTTGAAAAATCTGAAGGTGATGAAAAAAAAACTAAGTACATATTCGTAATCAGCGCACCAAAATACCCTAGAATCAGCTCTCAAATTCTAGAGAGGAAGTTATGACTCTCAATTTGCAGGCCTGTGTTATCTATCTTTTGGATAACCCTATCAAAACTAATGTAGCAAAAGCACTCAAACTGTAGATTTTGATTAAGTGTCTTATTGTAATAAACTGTGTTCATTTTTATGTCGATAGCATGTACACTCGTAAAAAATTAATGTTTTTATAAAAACAGTCCCAAAATTTTCCAAGATTTTTGCTTATATAAAACAATATTCTTAATATAAAATAGTTCTTAATATAGTTTAGTTCTTAATATAAAATAATATCCTTTTCTGAAAATATGACAAACAACATTGCACATAATACTCTGTAATCAGAATTAAAAAATAATAAAAATTGTATGAAAAATGAATAGGTTTAATAAATAATTTTTCACTGCACATGCGTCAAAGATATCAAAATTTCATTTGCATATTATGTTAGCTAAATGTAAAGAGGAACTTTTGTGAAAGTCTCAAAATCATAGCTTGAAAATTCTGAAAATAATCGTCAATAGAATAAGTTGAAAATCCGTTATTCCCAAAATGAAGCAAAAACAAGAGGGGTTGTATCCATATATTCATTGATTAGTGTCAATATACCATACACAATATTGGACGTACTATTTAATTTGGATTAAATCCCTCATTTTTTTGCTTCCTTTTGGGAACAACAAATTTTGTGCTTATTTTATAGACGATCACTTTCGGAATTTCCAAGCTACGATTTTGAGACTTTCAGAAAAGTTGCTCTATATGTTTAGCTAACACAATATGCAAATGAAATTTTGATATCGTTGACGCATGCTCAGTGAAAAATTATTTAGTAAACCTACTCATTTTTCATAAAATTTGTATTATTTTGTAATTCTGATTACAGGATATTGTGTGCAATATTATTTGTCATATTTTCAGAAAAGAATGTTACTTTATATTAAGAACTCTGGAAATTATAAGCAAACAACTTGGCAAAATTTGGGACCATTTTTATAAAAACCTTAATTTATCAACGAGTATACAGGCTATTCGCATAAAAATGAACACAGTTTATTACAGTAAATCACTTAATCATAATCTACAGTTTGAGCGCTTTTGCTACATTAGTTTTGACAAGGTTATCCAAAATATATTCATTCTTTCTAATTTGTTGACTGTCCCCTATGTAGTTTCGGGAAAAAAAATCTTCACGGAAATGTATGACTTGTACTATTATATTTATACACTAAGAGTTTCGGGATAATTCCTTATGTATTTTTCTATATATTTAACAAAATGTCTAAAATCGCAAGCGGACGGTCATCAATGGCCATGTAGTGTATACGATATTTTCACGTTAGTTTGCAATAGGCGATCAATCGCACAACATTTTCTGAAACACGCATAATCGCGTGGGAGTTGAAACAACAACAGATTTGATGAATCGCAAAATAAGCGAAAGCGCTATCATAAACTGCAAAAATGAAATACTTTAACGGTTAAAAAGTAGGAAATAAATAAATTATAAACAGCCAATTGTCAATCTTGTTTATTTTTGCCAATTATGTTCTAAACAACAATTTAACATTCTTTAGCCCCCTAGGGACGAGCGACCGGTATACGTGCCACTTAAGATGCTCATATTTGTTCGTTATTCCCATCAGTTATTTTTTATTGTAAAATTTACAATATTTAATCAGAACAGTGCTTAATAGTGTAGTCATTTTAAGGGGTTTCTGAGTTAACACCAACTTTACGCCCAGTCTAACGATGAATGTGAATGCCTTACAATTAAGGGTGTTCTTAAATTGAAAAGGGCAACTTTGTGACTCATGCATTAATTTATTTTTGTTCGGAAATGCATGAAAATAGCAGGTGTTGTTATTCAGAAACTGTCATATTGCACTCATTTTTCTGTTTTTTAAAAAACACAATAGATTTTTCATAACAAGCCTTCAAAGTTGACACTTTTAAGCATATTTCCCGACGAAAGCAGAAAAACCGGTCGAAAAGGAGGAAAAAAATGGGTGATTGCCTCATCGAAATAGCTTATAACTCGATAAGTAATTTAATTATCATAAAATGGAAAAATAAATTCAATTCGAAATCGCTTTCATAGTCAGGCATTAAAATTTTATAACTTTCTGTTAAAAAATGAATTTGTAAATGTGTCAAAACGTTTTTCGCTTGTTGAGCGGATCAGTTAAAAACACCCTTAAAGAGCCGTTGGAAAGTAAATTCTAATTTATAGCATTTTCGCCATTCAATTCGAGAAAATTTTCTTCTTTAAAAACCGGTAGTAAAAGAATAAAAATTTGGCAAAATGATCTTGTCGCGAAGAGATTAATGATTAATAGTATTAAAAATGGTAAGTAATATCAAATAAATTAATGAAATAAAAATAAAGTATATAATAAATAAATATATTATATTACGTATTATTATTATATTACCAGGGGATAAATCCGTTTTTCGCAAGTTGCGGAATATAGATGAAAACCATAATTTTTTTGTCAAGATATATTTCTTTTTCTTTGCACTTCTTACTAAAAGCACAGCAATAAATGAGGTATTTTTCGAAAGGTTCAGCAAATGGCTTTTGACACGGTGCATATATATCGTTAAAATGCATCTTTCTAGTGATGAAGAGAAAGGTCGCAAAAAAATTATTTATGGCGGCGGTGGCGGTGAGAGCGTTAGTTACTTTTTTACTTTCTGCTATCTTTACAAGACAAAAGGACTAGATTCGTGAAATTTTTCGAAATCCGGTTTTCGACGAATTTACACGTTTTAGGGGTCTTAGAACCCGAAAAACATGTTTTTACAAAATGCCTGTCTGTGAGTCTGTCTGACATGCACGCTAATGGCGCCTGGTGCATGTAAAATCCGTCGTGGGTGCAAAGTCCTTCAAGTTATCTGTGAATTATACCTCTGGAGGTGCCTTACCAGGTGAAGGTCTCATCATCTGATCAAGATTCTAAATTACGAGGCCAACTTGAGTAGTCGTTTGTAGTACAAACAACAGGATGTAACATTAAGCAACCGACAAAACAAAGTATGCTAAACGAGAAGCAAGTACTGCAGATATGATGACTGCGAAGCGAAGAAATCAGGTTTATTGCCGCTACGCGGCAATTAGGCGGTCACCCGCCCCGATACCAAGTATCTAGTCCGTTAAGCTGAGATAACTAGGCAGGCAGGGGTCTGGTCATAGGTTAGAAAGAAAGAAAGAGTCTGTTTGTTTGTATGTGACATAAAATATTGTGGGCGCTCTATCTCAAGAAAGAATGTACGGGATTTGACAAAAAATTATATTCAAGTAGCACGTGATATAATTTGGTGCTGATTAGTTTTTGGTGTAAACCGCTCAACAGGTGGCGTTGCTATGCTGCCTTTTTCACGATTTACCCAACAGCTGTATCTCAATAACTAATGCACGGATTTCCATCAAACTTTAGTTTCAGTTAGTTCCTGACATGAATTGATGTTTCTTTAGATTTTTATATAAATCGTTCAATAGGGGGCGCTGCTATGCTGAATTTTTCTCGATTTCCGCAATACTTCTATCTCAAGAATTAATCTACGGATTTTCATCAAAATTCAGATTAGGAAATCCGTAACATGAACTAGTTCTGTTTACATTTTGGTGTCAATCATTCAACAGTTGATGCTGCTGTGCTGAATTTTTTCCGATTCCTGCAATAGCTCTATCTCAAGAACTAATTCACAAATTTTCATCGATCTTCAGATTCAGGTATGGCTTGATAAATATTATCGCTGTTTATGTTTTGGGATAGATTGCCCAAAAGAGCACTTTTATGTTGCAATTTTCACCGATATCTGCAATACAGTAGACTCCCTCAAATCCGCACTCCTAAAATCCGCAACTGTCTCAAATCCGCTCATAATTTACGGATGTAAACAATGAAACGGGTGCAAAATTTGACTTTTTTAGTTTTATATGAATTCCATACATTTTTTAATTTGTAATTTTTGTTAAGGTTATAGAAAGAATAAATTCATTTCTGAAAAAATCAAGATATTGCTGATATCATTGGTAATCACAATATTATCAAATATATTTATGAATTAATCAAGCTTTTTCAGTTATTAAGTTTGGCTAAACCTGAAATAAAGCTTCGTCATTTTATGATCCTAATGTGAATCAGTAACGTACCTTTATGAGGCAAGTTTCATTGAATAATTTAGGAAATACACATTTCATCTTTATAATGAATATTTAATCACACAATATTGATTATTAACTTTACTTTTGCTTTTAACGTTTTAATCATTTAAAAAATTATTCAAATTTTTATTATTTTAGTTTATTACTTATTTTAATATTTTTGTATATTGTAAGCATTCATTATACTTTTGATTTCATAATAAATTACATTCAAATTACTTTTTAAAATTTGTAAACAAACCCATGACCAGAAATCCGCAAAATTCTAAAATCCGCAAAACCTCTGGTCCCAAGCTGTGCGGATTTGAGGGAGTCTACTGTAGTCCTATTACAACAACTAATGCATGGATTTTCATCAAACTTCAGATTCAGGTATGGCTTGATAAATATTATCGCTGTTTATGTTTTGGGATAAATTGCCCAAAAGGGCACTTTTATGTTGCAATTTTCACTGATATCCACAATAGTCCTATTTCAAGAACTATAGCACAGAATTTCATGCCTTTAGAATCCTCACGATGAGCAAACATTGTCATTTAATTTTGGCTCTGTTGTAGCGAGTTTTAGAGTATTTACATGCCTGAGATAGAAGAAAGTTTGTGGATCGCCACATCCGTCTAGTTTTTAGAATAGAGAGATATTCTAGAAGTGTTGGAAAGTGTTTTATAATCTATTATTGATTCAGAGTTTTTCATTCATGTTCTTTTTGTATATCGACATAATTTTTTTTAAACATTTGGCTTACCGAACTCGATTACTACCAAATTGAAGATTCCTATCATAATCAAGTGGTGCTCAGAAGGTGTTCATCAATTTTAATCAAACTGATGACTAGTTTGAGATAAGCTCGCCTATGAGGCGGCAGCATACTTACACAAAGACAAGAAAATCAGAACAGTTACCGAGAGACGTAATTTGCATAGCGATGCTTATCTTTAAATGCTTTGCAGTTTTGTGTAGTTATAAAATGTTGTTATATGTGTTAACGTATTTCATGTTTCGACTTATGATGTTTTAATAAGATAAGGTTTTTTTTTTTATTCACACCTCCATATTCAGCAGCAATTTAAAGTAGGAGCGTAAACTGCAGCATAACAAATTTGCAAAAAACAAGTCGGAATTTGTATGCCAAACGTGGCAAATAAGGTGTGTTCGGACTATAACTAGTTTTATAAATATTCGGATCTTGGCGCATCAGCTGTTTAATGCACTCTTATGCAAATATACATGAATAAAAAATTGATTATATGGATGATGTAGGGCCATTCAATGAAAACAGAAAAAATGCGAATTTCGCCAAAAGGCAACTGAAATAGCGCATTAGTTGGTGTCCGAAGGTAATTCCTCCCCTTTCCCTCTCCCCTCCTCTGCTGTAAACCTTTTCAGAAATTTTTTGTGAATTTCTGATTTTCCGATTTTTATAAACTTTGAAATGCCCGACAAAATTATGCAACAATTATATATATTTTTAAATTTCAAACGATTCTTTTGGCTAGTTTTTGTGTTGTTGTATGCGGACAAAAAGACGGACGGACGGATTGAATGACGACTACAGATGCTACGTATTTATATTAGCGTATTATACAATTACGAACGCACCTAAGAAAAGTAACTGGAACATTAGAAATCCGGAAAATATTCTTTGTATATAAATCTTGCTTTGTGTAGAAACGGTCGTTGCAGCAACTGAGAGTTACAAAATTGGCGCATGCGTATTTGAGCTTTGGTTTTCCGTCTGCTCGAAAATCGAGATCGAATCTAAACAGTGCTACAGTTTATAATCTGATAAATTTCCTTCGTTGGCAAGGGGCTCTGTAAGATGGTCAGTAGCATACGAGAGTTTAGGTTTTTCTGTGTGAGTTTAAATTCCGCTCGCACTTATTTTTCGGAACGAAAATTTATTTCTTTGTTAAAAGTAGCAGATTATGCATTGAAATAGCTATAAATGATTTTAAATAACGACAACAAAAAAATTCTGGTCCATAAACATAAATATTTCTATTTTTGTTATTTTATTTGTTTGTTTTTATTTTTATTATTGTTATTTTTATTATTATTATTTTTGCAAAATTTCGTAATTAAAAATTACTTTTACATGACAAGATGTACATTTAATTCATTTTTTGTAACTTTCAATTATGTTACATATTTTTTCCATCGCAATTCAAAAATTATTAAAGAAAAATTTCGTTCCAAAAAATAAGACTGATTGACATTATGTTAATCTTTTGGTCGATTTTCGATTTTCAAGCAGACGACAAACCAGGGCTCAAATACGCATGAGCCAACTTTGTAACTCTCAGTTGCTACAACGACCGACTTCCCCTTTGTACTCTGTAAAAAAAAAAAAAGTGTCGATCTACTAAAAAAACTTTAGTGATCCTTGTAATTACTAAAAAATTTTTAGTAATCCTAGTCGGTTACAAGAAAATCTGTAAGAATTACTAGAAAAAAGTTAGCAACGAGTAAGAGTTAATAATTTTATATTTTTAATAGCTATTACTAAAACTCACTTGGTGTGGCCGTGATAGCATAATGATTATAGTAACAGACTCCAGGCTAAAAGGTCCCGGGTTCGATACTGGCCACTGCCAAATACGCCCCGAATGTATTCAGTGTAAGTACTCGTTAATAAAGGGATTATGAATATCCTGACGGAGCAGTTGCCATGTTTGGTGCTGCCATCTATTGCGGTTTTTCCGAAAATCTTCCGCTCCAGAACTCTGGATGCAGCTCGAAGGAAGCTCCTGCCCTTCGAGCCCGCGTAATGGTTATTAAAAATAATTTTGGAGCTATTACTAAAATTTGCTTGGTGGCTTATACTAAAAATTTTTAAGTTAGTTATACAAAAAATTCTTTTGTTCAGTTTACAAAAGAAATGCTTGTGTCGCTTGCAAAAAAAAAAAAAAAAAAAAAAAAAAAAAAGTTTGTAATAGTTACTAAAAAATTCTGTGAAATACAAATTTACTAAAATATTTTTAGTAACCTCTTGAATTTTTTTTTACAGTGTATGAGCTATGGACTGCAGTAACACGCTCTGTTGACGACATCTGGCAGTTTTTTGGTAGGGAGGTAGCGCGGGACGAGGGATGTTATGTAAATTCCCATACCATGCTGAATAATCTACAAACCTTATGTCTCTAAAATCCATAGATCTTCTTTCTTGCGTTTTACTTTCGCACCTAACTATTAAAGCACTCGGTACACTGTAAAAAAAAAAGGTCGATCTACTAAAAAAACTTTAGTAATCCTTGTAATTACTAAAAAATGTTTAGTAATCTTAGTCGGTTACTAGAAAATCTGTAAGAATTACCAGAAAAAAGTTAGCAACGAATAGAGTTAATAGTTTTATGTTTTTAATAGCTATTACTAAAACTCACTTGGCGTGGCCTCGATAGCATAGTGGTTATAGTAACGGACTCCAGGCTAAAAGGTCCCGGGTTCAATACAGGACAGCGCCAAGTACGCCCCGAATGTATGTAGTGTAAGTACTTTTTAATAAAGGGGTTATGAATTTCCTGTTGGAGCTGGTCGCAATGTTTGGTGCTGCCATCTATTGCGTTTTTGCCGAAAATCTATCGCTTCAGAAGTCTGGATGCAGCTCGAAGGAAGTTCCTGCCCTTCGGACGCACGTAATTGTTATTAAAAATAATTTTGGAGCTATTACTAAAATTTGTTTGGTGGCTCATACTAAAAAATTTTAAGTTAGTTATACAAAATATTCTTTTGTTCAGTTTACAAAAGAAATGCTTGTTTCACTTGCAAAAAAAAAGTTTGTAATGGTTACTAAAAAATTCTGTGGAATACAAATTTACTAAAAAATTTTTAGTAACCTCTAGAATTTTTTTTTACAGTGTATATGTGTATTAATTACTTTAAATTTATTTTCAAGACAGTTTTGTTTTCGTTTTCAGCCGAAACTAGGAAGATAAACGAAATTCGATTTCAATCTAAAAAGACTTGTTTTTGTCGCACTAATATTTAACTCGGACATTGACAGTTTTTTCTTCTTTCTCCCTCTTTATTCATTAATTGATATTCATTTCTGACATGTTTGACCTATCTCGGGTCATTCTGTGAAAAATATACGATAACTGACAACTAATACGACATGTTTGCTTCCGCATGAAGTTAGTTATTCCAGAAACACAACAAATGACTTTCAAGCTGTAATTTATATACGCAATATTAGACAAAACAGCCGAAACGAAAATTTTATTTTATTTCTAGAAAACTGGTTTTATTAGTATTCGTAACAACCCTGTTAATAAATGTTACATTTCTTAGCATGTTTTTCACCTCGTTGCTCTGCCTGCTTAGAATTCTTTAACAAATGAAAAAAAAAAAAAAAGACTACATCACTTTAGTTGTTTATTAGGTTATCAGTTACCAGAAGTCTAAGTTTTAGACCGGATTAGCTTGATAATAATATTCCTGGTCCATTTCTTAATACGCTATCAGATGTGTATAATTAATCCGAATGTTAAAAGTTGGATGATTTTATTTAAGCGTCCCCGTGTCACAATATTTTTAAATTAAACAAGTTGGAAATTGCACTTCAGACGTAGCAAATGAAGTGCGTTTGTACTATAACGAAGTTTTAAAAAATATACAGTACATCAAATATAATACAGTATCCGAAATTTTGTGTGTGTCCCTGTAAATGCCAAATGCATTCTATTATACAGGAATTAACTTGTTATAAACACCAGCAACGTATATCAATTTCAAAATGTAAAACAGTTTAATATAATTAAAAAGCACCCCAAACAATGTTTCCCCCAATGCTATTATTTAATATAATACTTTTGTGTGGCCCTGTATATTAATAAAAATATTCTTTGCACCACAGATCGGCCAGTTAAATAGCCATAAATAGATACAAAAATTCTGTTAGAAGATTTTATGTTTTAAACTGTTTATGGGATGCTAGTAACAAGAATTAATGGTTTTTCAACAAAATATCTCGACGCTAAATTTTGTAGAGCCAAAAGAAAACACAAAATTAAAATTTTTGTGTACCATATTCAGTTTAAAAAAAAGACTATTAAATTCTCTACAAATTTCATTCGAAAGTTGTTTTTCTAAAGCTATTATTAACCGCACTGCAGCTTTCTGAAAATGACTCTTCTTTTTCTAACTTTATGGAAAAATCGCAAAAACAAAAATTTGACTCCATTTTCCAATATATTATCCTCCTTAATGTAACTTATATATATTACAGATATTTGCGTGATAGCAATCATGATTATTTACAGCAGTAGCATTGTAAAAAAATTAAGAACATTGTAACTTTTTTTGTATTTAGATCTTAAGTGGAGAACATTAATATTAGGTATTGAACTATTTGTAAATAAAAAATACTTACAGTGACATATATACTTCTTCTTCTTCTGGATAAATAACATCGTCGACATTTTCGCAGTTGATCCCATTACAGTTTTTATAAACTGCTCAGCATTTGAGCCTTGATTTTGAAAAGAACATGCTTTGCTGCATCCTTTTTTACGGCTACATCTACATGACACAACAAATAACAAGGCTTCAAGTGCTGAATCTTGGCACATTTGAACTGACTGAAAGAGATCGTCCGACCTGCGAACCCTTCCCCCCCCCCCTCCCTTCTCCAAGAAGAATGTTGTTTTTAGCCAAGCTTGTACCTGATGATAACGCCGGAGAAAATGATGTTGCGCAGCCTCTTGCGTTGGTGGTAGCCTTTGCAAGATGAACTTTGCTTTTTGTAGCAGATTTAGCAAATAATTGGAACCTCAAGATGTTCAATTTTTGTGTGGTATTTATGCATTAACTATATAGTGCAATAATGAACTTTTCTCCAGATTTGATGATTTCTTGGCGGGTAGAATCTGGTTTATTGAACATGCAAGTTATTTCTTCAAGCCGATGCTGGTTTTTCAAAGTGTTACAAAGCTTTGACTTTCCTTTCTCAAAAAGAACGGATATTGTGTCACATACGCTGATTGCACGATTGAAAAGAGCATTGCTGTAATTATATTTGTATGACATCATTGAAAACCACTTGCTTTCGATGTTACTTCTTCTTGGCTTTTGGAAAAACAGATTTTTATGCTGATTGCCTAAGCTTGTCAAGACCACCATAAGGTAAATGCCTTCTCCAACATTTGAGACACTTTCAAAATATTCGGCTCTTGAAATGGCTGTGGTAAATATCACGACATCAGCTTCTTTTTCTGTCTGATCAGCTGGAATTCTGTTAGTTTGAAGTTCTGTTTTAAGCAATGAAATGAAGCTACTCTTGTTTCTGTCATTTACTTTGTCAATAGATGTTGCGGTTTGACATCCTTTTTTTCTCCATCTGTTACAGTTTGATACACTTTAAACATAGTAAACACTATGATACCATGCATCTGCAGCTACCAAGTCAGGTTCGTCCTAAATATGTTCAATTACTTTCTGGGCCCATTCATTCCTACGTTTTTCTGCAGCTTTCAAAAATATAATTTTCACTTCTAACTTCATTACATTATGAATCAAATTTATCTTTGCGTAGGGCTTTTTTAAAATTGTTTTTTCGTTGAAGTCATCGGAATTACCTTCTCCATATAAGAAGCAATTATTTTTAAACTTGAAAGAAATGCTCGATCGGAGGGACAAACTAGTCTGTGTAGAATCTTCAATCCGGCGAACACATGCTGCTATCATTCTCTCCTTCGTATGTAATTTTCGACAGTCATTATCGTCTAACTTCCTTGCTACTTTTCAAAGACCGTTGATGAATATTATTTTGACGTTGTACGCTATATTCAAAGAGCTTGGCAAGTCCTTTCTGGCTCACAATCAGAGTTTCACAACTGTTTGAAGCCATTTGGCAAATGAAACACAATTTTTGGGTCGAGCTCACTCATTTTTCAACACTGCACGAGAAGAAGGCACGCAATAAATCGAATATCAACATATTGGAAGAGTGTGTTTTTAAAAGAGAATCCTTGCGCCTGAGTGAAAGCGGTTCGGAAGCGTCACGTGGCCGCTATCTTCTATCTGTATTCCTTTTCTTTTTTTTTTCTTATCCTCGGCTCTCTCTCCATTCGCAATTGTTTTTCTTATAGAGTTTCCAGAATTTGTGTTTCTTCTGCATGCCTTTCTTAAAACTTTGACTTCTCATCCATCAATAGGTGTATTTAATTTTCATTGTTAGTGATGAAAGAAAGTTTTTTTGGGATGGGAGGCGAAAAATAAGTTTCTGTAAAGTTAAAAAAAGTGACATTTTCAAAAAGCCATAGCGCGGTTAGTAATAGATTTAGAAAAATGTTAATGGTATAAAATTTGTAGAGAATTCAGTGTTTTTTCTTTTTGTAATTAAGTATGGCTCAGAAAAAGTTTATAACTTTTCAGTTGCAAGAAAAAACTGAAAAAAGCCCAAGAATTTCGTGGTTTTTTGGCTCCACAAAGTTTAGCCTCGAGATATTTTGTTGGAAAACCATTAATTCTTGTTACTGACATCCCCATAAAAACTTTAAAACATAAAATCTTCTAGCAGAATTTTTGCACCTATCGGCCGTTTTTTCTGCCAACTTGACTGGCTTAAGATTGTACAGAATTTATATTTTAGTATATATTTCATAGATGCATATGCATTGTATTATATTCGAGAGAGTGTAATATCATTAAAAAGGTACTTGAAACAATTTTTTCTCATCGACCGTAATGTAACGGAATACTTTTAATTGTCTCTGTAATTTAACTATATATCCGATTTTTATAAAATTCAAAATGTCTCGACAAAATTATGTAATAATTATATATTTTAATTTTCAAACGATTCGGTTGAATAATTTTTGCGTTGCTATATGCGGACAGACGGACAGACTGAATGACGACTATAAGTGCTGCTACGTATTTACATAATTACAAACGCACGCACACACACACAAAATAAATAATGCTACATCCCTTTGGTTGTCTGTTAGGTTATCAGTTACCAGTAGTCTAAGTTTTCGACCGAATTATCTTGATAATAATATTCCCGGTTCATTTCTTTATACACTAACAGATGTATTATTGACCCGAGTGTTAGAATTGAAAGATTTTATTTTGGCGCTCCCGTGGCATAATATTTTTTCAATTAAAAATGTCCTTTATTTTAAATCTAATAATCGTAAAGATTTATTACCTGAATGGACAAAATGCCGCAGAGACATTGCGTGTTTACCGCCGCAACCATGGATTACGGCGAGGCCCGCACACTGTCAAAGCTGTACGGGATTTGATTCATAAATTTGAAGAAACTGGTTGCACATGTGATCGACATCGGTCTGGACGACGTTCCGTTCCTGTGGAAGTTGTTGCAGAAGTCCATCAAACGATAAGCACAGTTCGTCCCGCAACTGCACGCGGTGTTTCACCTGTTCTGAATCTGCTGAATTCAATTGTACGTAAGATTCTGTGTTCTGTTCTAAACATGTTTCCGTATCGATTCCAGTGTGTCCAGATGTTAGAACCGGGAGATTATCAGTTACGGCTGGATTTTGCAAAGCAATTCCTTATCCGGTACGATGAAGATGGCAGCTGGCCTTTACGCTTTCTGTGGACAGATGAGGCCCATTTCTTGTTAACTGGTAACATGAATTCGAAAAATTGTGTGCACTGGGCGGAGAATAATCCACATGATGTGCTTGCACGTCCATTACACGAGAAAAAAGGGACTGTGTGGTGTGGTATAACGAGTACGTTCATCCTCGGCCCTTACTTTTTTGAAGAGGTTACTGCCGGTGATCTGCAAATGTGTACAGTAACGAGTGCTCGCTATCTGGACATGCTAACTCCTTACGTGATTCCCGCATTGCAACGGCAAAATGCAATATCTGGAATTGTGTGGATGCAAGATAGCGCTCCTCCACATGTCGGTTCCTCAGTCAAACGTGTCTTAAGTCAACAGTTTGGTCACAGAATTATCTCCCGTCATTTCCTGTTTCCGTGGCCACCAAGGTCTCCTGATCTGACACCAATGGATTTCTGGCTGTGGGGATATCTGAAATTCAAAGTGTATCAGTTTCGTCCTCAAAATGCATCTGATTTGAAAGATGCCATCTGAACTGCGATTCAAGAGATTCCTATTGCCATGGTATATGATGTATGAATAAACTGTAGGTGCAGATTAATGATCTTGAGATGAAAATGACATTTTTTCTCTGATCAGTTGAGCAAGTTGACGATTTTTCAAGCGAAATTCAAAAAAATTTTCGCGATTATTAGATGAAATGCTCTTCTTTTTTCGCGATTTTTGACTAAATTCGATTTTTTTTTCGCGATTTACAATTGGTTAAATTCGAGTTTTATTTATTTCTTTTCGCGATTCTTTGACGACATTCTCGTTTTTTAAGATAATTTTCATTGTGTGTTCTGAAAAAAAAAAAGTTTGAATTGTATTTTGATTTTTGCAGTGAAAAATAATCTCACACAACATACACACTGTTTTTAGGGTTTCGTTCATCTAAAGAAACCCTATTCGTCTCTTTCCCGTGTCTGTCTGTCTATCACAGAGTCCGTACATAAAAGCTATATATGCCAGAGAGTTCAAATTTTGTGTACATAGAGCTGAATACCCCTTACCACATAACAAATAATAAAAAATACTATTATTTTAATTTTAATTTAATTTTTTAAAATAATCAGTTCATTTTGTTGTTGTTTTTTCTCTTCTAATTGTTGCTATGCAAGTTTAAATAGATATAAAAATTATTTCATTTTTCACCATTTACTTTTAAAAGAGATGGAGTACTTCTGTTGCCACAATTGCAAAATTGGTGTTACAAACTACAAAAAAAAAAAAATAAATAAAAATAAAAAATAAAAAAATATAAAGTGAGATACAGCTTTTAAACAAAATGCATTTTAAACTACATTTTTTCCTTATACGATGATGTAAAAATTGAAAATGTGGGATATTTAGAAGCTTAAAAATTTGCAGTAGCGTAAATTTCAAAATTGAAATTTCATTTTTTCTAATTGTTGCACGCAAGTTGAATTAAAATTATTATGTATGTCACATAAATTAATGAATTAAATAGATCACGTAAAAAACATGCTTATTTGTTTTTATTTCATCATAATAAACCATATTTATCATCTATTTCGACACGCGAAATGGAATATTTTTTATATTTATTAAATTATTATTCATTAAAATTGAAAGCCGCCTCTGGTGACCAGTTTGGTCTCCCTTAAATTTAGCTAAGCTTTGCAATATTTTACTTTTATTCATAATTTTATTTACTGCTGTACCTTCACTAAATCTGCATTTTCAGATAGAGGAATCAATTAAAAAAAAAAAAAAAAAAAAAAAAAAAAAAAAAAAAAAAAAAAAAGCGTTCAAGGCAGCATTAGGGGAAAATTCAATACTCGTTCTGGTTCGCGCGATTGGCGAAGAAATCCCAAAATAGCACTGAAAAACGGTTTTTCGTTTGTTAATTTAATGATAAAGTGTTTTGAAGGAGATATTAAACGAAACCCTCTATGCGATCTGCGATCACACTTACCCGCTTGTTTTTCTAATAATCTTCTGAATTCCAGAGATTATAATTTAAGCAAAACATCTTCCGATTATTGCTTGTTTCAAAGAAGACGTTCTTTTCAATGCTGCCATATCTCGAATTATTCTTAAATACCTCAGTTAAATACATCAGTTTTAATTAGTTTACTAAACAACTGCGAGAGGAGTTATGGAAAATGATTGACGGGTGGGCGTGATCACACCTGCAGAATAGGAAATATAAAAGAGAAAGAATGCAAATGTTTCTACCTTTTAAAAAAAATACTTATCACTAATTTGCACCACGTTTCACTAGCCGGCAAACATTTTCTTATGAAATTAGACAGGGGCGTTCCAACTTTGTACAGCGCCTGTGTGAAGAACTACACTTGGCGCCCTATACCCCCCCCCCCCCCGAAAAAAAAGAAAAAATTTCCAAGTTCGTTCCGGAAAATATAAAAACGTACAATATGTCATTTTTGGCATATTTAAAGTTATTTTCATCGGCTCGGGCAAAACTTCTTTTCATAAATCTATATTTTTCTGTTTATATTACAGCCATTATTATAGTTCCTAACTTATTTATGTCTGAATTGAACTTTTTTTTTTTTTACCACTCTCTGTAGCGTCGAAGGTTATTGTTATGCCCATCTAATGCTAATATGTGCTCAGATTTCGATGTTTTCAATTTTGAATTGAGGTGAATAAATCTTACCATCATCACAATTATTTATGCAGTATGTGATTAGACAGGAGCAAACGCAATAAGTGCATAACCGCTACTCTTAAATTTTGAAAAAATAAGAATTTTTGAACATTTATGACTAAATTTAGCTTATTTTTGCCATTCTTTTCCGCTTTTCAATCATAACGTCAGAGTACAAGATAGTATAGATAAAAAGCATTTGTTCTGGTCGGAGGTTTATGACCCGAAAAATACAATTTTTCTCAAAAACATAATATTTAGAAGCGCTGAAAACAGATATTACTTCGGCCGCCAAATGTAGACTTTACTCTATCAGTGCAAAAATCACAGTGTTAAACCAATGCATGGGCATGCCAAAATCTTCACAAACGGCTGATGCTTGATTTCCCCAGTTAAAATGTGTCCCATAACTGACGCCTGTCTCTCAAATCTAAAATATCTACATTGAACAGCATTCTGAAACAAATTCTGACTTTATAAGGTTTTTTATTCAGGACTAGGACTGTCCAACGCATATTCCGCAGACGTCATAGGGTGGCTCCTTTTGAATGTTTTCTTGACACCCATTCGAATGTTTAATTCTAACTATTTTAAAAAATCATATTAACCCTTAAATACATGATTTTTACTTTTTTCTATCTTCAATCGAAGAAAGTATTTAAATCGAAATTTTTTTGACTTCCGGTTTTCGACAGATTTACACGTTTTAGGAGGTCAGAGATTTCAAAAAACATTCTTTTACAAAATGTATGTCTCTCCGTGTACGTATGTCGCCATTGCACCATCGAAAAGTGTATGATGATTTTTTTGTGAAAGTGTTTGAATATGGCTACTTGATCCTCCCTGAATTAAAAAAAAAAAAAAAATCTATCGTAAGGGAGCGCTGCAATACCCATTTTTGTGCCATTTTTAATATTGTACCATCGAAAAATATATGAAATTATGCATAGAATTGAACCAAATTGTTTGTCTAAATCAGGGCACGAAATTTCAGTTGAAAAGGTACTCGCCAGACTAAAATTTTTGCTTTCCAGTATTTTATATTTATTTAGAAAACAACGTCGGCCATTACACTTTCCCAGAAAGTGCTTGATATATAATACTGAATTTAAATTGACCATTGTTAAAAAAAGCTGTCTGTTAAATCCAGAATTCTGTACATTCATGAAAAACACGAACAATATTTTAAATGTCAACAGATGTTGTATGAAGAATTTTCTGTTAATCGAAATCAAAGAAAATAGAAATCGAAGCACATTTACTGAAAAAAAATCCATGTATTAACTTAAAATAAGATTGCCACAAGATTGCCTTCAATTTTTATAGGAATTGTCTCATATCAATGAAAAATCATGTAGTAAAAAGTTCTTGTACTTTTAATACTTCATGTTTGCATAGTGCTTGCTTCTGCACTGAAATACCATTTGTCAATCCAGGGCTCCCTAATGGTCCGCGAACTGAACATCAGAATTTTTGACGTGACAACGTCTTGTAAATTGGTTTGCCGGGAGACACTTCAAGAAACTGCGTTACGTTACGTTACGCTCCGCTCACGATACGTGCTCACTTTTCTCTTAACTTTTTCCGGTCACTTGTGGGACCATTTTCTGAACGTGAATGTGAATTCGCTGCAAGGAAGGGGCGGTGCTTAATAGTAATTTTAGATAGTATCAAACTAAGACGAAATACGTTATGTATTAGTTATTAGTATAAAGTACAAAGAAAATAAGTGTAGTTTATTTCGTAATTCGGTGGTATATTATGGAAAACTAATGATATGTGATTAGTGAAAGCCATTTTACTTTAGTTATATTCTGCTCTTTGAAAAATTCTTTAATATGCTGTTTACAAAATTCAACATTTGACATCAATAAACATGAAGTAAAATGTGTTTAACAAACACAGTGTATTGCAAGTTATTGTATGTATATTTGTATATAAATACGTATGTATGTGTAAAGGTAATAAATGTTTTAAATTGTTACTATTATTTCATCCTTCTTCCTACTATACGAATGAATATTCACATTAAAATTATTTTACAACTCAAAGTCGTTGTCACGTAAAACTTTCGCCCATATACCGACTTTACAGGCAACCAATTTTTTTTACAGAAATTTTCTTTTTAGATTTTTCTTGCAAATTGTCAAGAAACCAACTTTGGAAGTTGGTTCTAGCGCAAACGTATTATGAAATTTTCTGTTAAAAAATACTGATGTTCAGTTCGCGGATCATTTGGGAGCCCTGCAATCGCAACTGTAGGGTCAAACTCTGTCAGGGTGGGTCCATTAATAAAAAATCTGTGAAAATCAACCCATGTTCAAGTCTTTAGAGACATCCTGTTTTGAATCTGTTGTGACAATTGAAGCTTTTGTCACATGCAACTGTGGTCACCGGTAGAAGAGCTCAAAATGTTAAAATTTGGAGCAAACTGAGCAATCTTGCTGAGCACTTTTCACTGTAAAACTTCTCCAGCATATCTTTCAGTGTTAGGGAACAGAACATAAACTTGAATTCTGCCCACTCTCCCAATGAAATATCAGTTTTTTATTTGAAGCGCAAAATTGTTTTATGACGAAACTTACTCGCCAACCTTAAATATTTGCTCGCCAATGGCGAGCTGGCGAGTGGAAATTTCGTGCCCTGGTCTAAATTTTTGGCTATAATTAGCAGGCCTTCTCTGTATCTAAAAAAAAATTGCCGGAAGGGGGCGCTATCATCGTGATGTCTGTATCCTTTTCATTATTATACCATCAAAAAATGTATGAAGTTATGCATAGAACTGAACTAAATTTTTTTTGTATGATTATTTCTGAGTATAGCAAGCAGATCATCGCTTAATTTGAAAAACATCTGTCTATTGTTCTAATATCCATCGGCTCATGAACAGACGGGATTTCCCGTCCTTTTAATCCGGCTATTTGTAAACAGCTGGTGATAACAGAATAAGGGAAAACTATTGATTTAAATAAATATCATGATCCACATTAACTGGTTTTTACTCCGATTAGTTGACTGAAGCAAAAATTTAAGGTGAAAATCAAAGTTTGTATAGTATTGAATTAATAATATTGAAGTATTAACATGTGTAACTAATTTTTGAAATATTAAAATGTACGTATGAGATAGGAAAGTTTTGGGATTGGCACATCCAACTAGTTTATTTTGTTCTGAAAAATATATTTAAGTAAATTTTTGTTAATTATCCGGTAGAAAAATTGTAAAAAGATTTCATTTATGTTTCTGTCAGACATAATTTAACTTCCGGGTGACATAACAAAACAAGTTGGAAATTGCACGTGAAAAGTAGCAAATGAAGTGCGTTCGTACGATAACGAAGTTTTAAAAATATCACTCTCAAATATCAATCTCATAAAATTGTAAATAATCTATACTAATAAAATCCGTGCGCCTCTGTCTGTCTGTCTGCTTGAAGCCGATTACAGTTCGCAACGCGGACGAGTTGGAAGTCGCGAGAGGTGTCTTTCGATTCGAAAAGTTCCGGGAAAGTCATTTCGGGCATTTTCGAGACCGTGGGACCAAAACTAAAAAAGTTATGAATTAAAAACCGGTCGGGAATCGGAACGGAAAACGTCTAATTTCCCAAACAGAGCTCAAACGGAGCTCTGAGGCAGAACATTGCGCCACCTTGCGGTGAACGACCTGAACTTTTCCCCTTTGGCTAAAAGAAGAAGCAGCCGAAAACCTCTTTTTTCTCCCGGGAAAACGACTTTTTCTTTCGTTTCGGTTCTTTGAAAAAGAACTAATTGGTAAAAAATGTTAAACACGGTTTATTTTTATACTTTTTCTTTTTGGTAGCATACACGAATATTGTGTAACCTAAGATTTACGCGATTAATACTAATTTTTATTAGTACAAACGAGCTGCCAAAATTATTTGTTAGTTATGTTGTTTGTGATATTAATGAAATTATTTTTTTTAATAGCAGTCTTTTGCAGCTTTTAATACCGAAACTTTTTTTTTGCGCGTTTTTTCTTAAACCATCGTACAGACAGTTTTTAAAGTAGATAAAACTGATTACATATTCAGAATCTGCGTAAAAGTCTGCTTCTGATGAACCAAAAAATACGAGAAAATGTCTTATGGGCGCGCAGTGCCAACCGTGCAAAACCAAATATTTTTAACGGGACGATGGCGACCATGGCGCGTAGCGCTGGTGGGTGGTAGGCCGGTGGGCCGCCTTTGCATTAAAATATAGGTGGGCACGTAGCGCCCACTGTGCGAAATCGCATATTTTAACGGGATAATGGGCGCATAACAACCATAGCTCTTTAATTAACTTTTTTATTGCTTGAGGATTCGAACTCCAAGACTTGCTTATTAAATGAATTTTTTTGCTTATTATATACTGCTTAATATCGAGGTTCGTTTGGGAAAAGTGGCCCAGCTAGCGGGCGTAGCTCGCTAGTTACAATTAAAATGCGCACCAAACAATGTTCTCCCTATACCATTATGCAATGGAATACTTTTGTGTGGCCTTGTAAATCAATAAAAAATTTTCTTTACACCACAGATTATGCAAAATGTATATTATAATATGTACTTTATATTTGCATATCAATTTTATTATGTTCGAATGAGTGTAACACCATTAAAATGCATTTGAAACATTTTTTCCCATTGACCGTAATGTAACGGAACACTTTTGATTGTCCCTGTAGTTGAACTATGCATCCGATTTTGATGAAATTTGAAATTACTCGGCAAAATTATGTAATAATTATGTATTTAAAATTTCAAACGATTAAAATGCATTTGAAATTTATTCCCCCATTGACCGTAATGTAACGGAATCCTTTTGGTTGTCCCTGTAATTGGTCTATGCATCCGATTTTCATAAATTTTGAAATGACTCGACAAAATTATGTAATAATTATGTATTTTAAATTTTAAACGATTCAGTTGGGTAGTTTTTGCGTTGTTATATGCGGACAGACAGACAGACGGACGGACGGACTGAACGACAACTATAGGTGCTACGTATTTACATAATTACGAACGTACTTAAAAAGTTAAAAATAAATAAATAAATAAATAAAAATAAAAATAAGTTATGTACTTATTTTAAAATGTTTACACAGCACAATAACAACTAATCAACAATATATTTTTTACAATTCTTTTCATAGTTTTCAGAATTAATAATGACTATATTTTACGCTGAAAAAAACCTGTAATTTTTGTAGAAAAAAAGGCATTTTGTTCACAAAAACTGTAAAAAAAAACATTTGTTCCTGTTAAAAAAATGTTAAAACTGATAATTTTTTTTTCTATTTAAAAAAAAATGTGGATTGTGTAACTTTTACAGAAAAAAAATTATGTTACTCACAGAAAGAAAAACTGTATTTTAATTAAAAATTACAGATTTTTTTTCCTGTAAATTTTAGTTTTCCGCATTGCTGCCAAAGTTGATAGGTTATTTCTATCAATTTGATAGATTCTTTTTTTCAATGTAGCTTATAAAGATAGAAAAAAAAAATCGCCATTTGAACCAGTAAATTGGTTAAACCAGCTGAGCACATTTTAACCAGTATCAATAAAAAAAGTTATAAACTCCTCGTGATAACAAATCAGAACAAAGACAGACTTAACGCATGTAATAAACGTAACAAATAATAGCTCACCAAAAGGCCTACAGAAAGCGCCAAAAGGAAAAAAAAATAACTTCTGAGTTATTCTGTGCATTTCGGGTTAAAGGATTCTTTAATTAAAATTGGTATTATTTAAATGGAGTTCTTTTTAATTGTTGCAAATGACCTCTATTTAGTGTTAATCGTTAAATATTATTAATTTGTTATTTAATGATTAAGGTTTCTGACCCCTTTGAAAATTTTTTGAGATAGGTTGTATGAAGAACATGTATAAATTAAGATTTAAAAATAATTAAAAAGAATATTGCCCAGTTAAACTGATGGTATTGAGCTCACAGGCTACGCATATTAAAATTACATTACAGCCTTATATATTCAAGGATTAGTGCCTTTCGAAAAACAAATTAATTGGAGAAAATATCTACCCTCCTTTCCTCTTTTTATACATAATCATTGAACCCCCTAAACTAATCAGGGATATGCTTTATCATATGAAACAACTATATCCAAAATTCAGAGCAAATCGATAATTCTTCATAAAAACACATTTTTATAATTTAAGGGATTTATCCCCTTCCTTTATACTTAACTATTAAACATCCATATCTATTCAGAGATTCGCCTTATCAGAGAGTACCTACATCCAAAATTTAAAGGAAATCGGATAATTCTGCATAAAAACCCATTTATCAAATTTGACGTGAGGCATAATTGCACGTATATCTTTTATACTTAAAAAGAGCCCCACAGCGAATTAGGGAAGCATCTTATCACTATGAACCTGCATTTAAAAATTAAAGCATATCCGTTAAATCTGCAAGAAAAACCATTAACCTAGAGGAGTAGTCCCACCGATATCCCATTTATACTTATCCAATGAATTCCTAAAACAAATCAGGGAAGCACCTTATCAGAATGAATCTACATCTGAAATTTGAAGCAAATCGGTAATTTATGCGTGAAAAACCCATTAACCTAAATTAAGAGGAGGGGCGGTTTCCAACCTTTCTCCCCTTTTAGACTTATCCAATGAACTCGCAAAATTAATCATGGATTTGTCCTCATGAGAATGATCCCATGTCTAAAATTTGAATGAAATATGATAATTCTACACAAAAATCCCATTTATCTAAAATAAAGGCGGATTTAGCCCCGTCTCGCTCTTTATACTTATCCAATGAACTCTTTTATACCAATGAACTCCCAAAACCAAACATGGCGGTGCCCTCATCAGAATGATCATATATCTAAAATTTGAATGAAATCTGATAAATCTGCATGAAAAACACATTTATCGAAATTAAGGGTGGGGAATTAGACCCCCGTTGCCCTTCTTTATACTTATCCAGTGAACACCTAATACTAATCACGAAGGCGCCTCATGAGAATGATCCTATATCTAAATTTAAGCGAAAACTGATAATTCTGTATGAAAAACCCATTTATATAAATTAAGGGGAGGTGCATTAGCCCCCGTTCCCCTCTTATATTTATCGAATGAACTGCCACAGCTAATCAGGGAAGTGCCTTATACCAAAATATATACCTATATCCAAAATTTTAATTTACTCGGATATTTTTATCATGTGTTATAGCATTACGCACGCACATACAGAATGGGCGAGTACATAAGCTCTCAGGCTTTGATAGCCTGTGAACTAAAAACAGGTGGAATTTAGTTTTTGCGGTGTACTACGCTCTATCATTACTGCAGTGAGTTAATAGTGTTGTACGTTTTCAGCCATGAGAATTTTGGCGCCTTTCATAGTTTGCATCTAGATGAGTCTCTGTTTAAAAAGGTTGAACAGGTCTGCGTCGTCTAAATCACTAATTAAGGTACTCAGTAAACGGAATCTATGTATATGTCTTTTAACTGAATATTTATAAGCAAGTTTGTCTTTACGAAACACAATTCAGATGTCAAGAAAATGCGATAAATTTTAGAATAATTAAATTAAAGATTTTTTTTTTAAATATTTCTTTTAACTGAAATTTTTGGCGCCTTTACTACTTCGGCGCCTGTGTGCGCCGCACACTTCGCACACTGGGTCGGCCCGCCCCTGAAATTAGAGTCCTGTTTTCCCAACTGCTAAAAAGTAGAAAAAAATCATGGTTGACCGGAAAAAATGTTCATTATAACCGATTTTTAAGTCTTCGGAGGTCCGCTATAAAAGGATAAATTAGCATTAAATACAATAAAAAAAACGGCGGGACCAAAGTTTTCGTTCGTTATATCTGTGAGTTCGTTATATACCGGGTTCGCTATAACGGGATTCGACTGTATATAAAAAAAGATGTAATTTTTTTATTAAATTATATTTTATTTAATTCAATAATTTATTCACTTTTTTGGCTTATACTGGGATTTGGGTGGGAGAGCCGATGAGGTGGGGGGAGTCGATTTAGTTTTAACCTCTTCAGTCCCTGAGTACCCAAATGGGGGGTACACGACATTTCGGTCCCGCCATTTCGGTCCCGCCGTTTCGGTCCCGCCGTTTCGGTCCCGAGACATTTCGGTCCCTGGACATTTCGGTCCCGAGACATTTCGGTCCCTGGACATTTCGGTCCCGAGACATTTCGGTCCCTGGACATTTCGGTCCCGAGACATTTCGGTCCCTGGACATTTCGGTCCCTGGACATTTCGGTCCCGAGACATTTCGGTCCCTTGTCATTTCGGTCCCTGGCCATTTCGGTCCTTAATCATTTTGGTCTCTTGCCATTTCGGTCCATTGCTATTTCTTTACCGGCCACTTTATAATATGGTTTCTGATGGATGAAGGCCCACTAAACGTTGTAAGCTCAACATCGTTCGGGCCATTTTTAATATTTTTATTCTCCTGCCCCCCTTCTCTCAAATTTTATACAAAGCTGAATATAATAGTCCAATAAGTTTAATCTATTGTAACTCGTGATAATAAAATCACAGCGAGTTGTAAATTTGATTAAACAATGTTATATAATTTTACACTGCCTTTATTATTATTATTTAACAGAATAAATATTTTAAGTTTTATCATATATTTTTTATATTAGGTATTTTATCTATACTATAAACTCTAATTTTTATTGATTAATTTTTATTTTTATTGATTGTTTTCGCGCACTTTCTTAGAATCTTTAAATTAGTGATTTCGTAACTAGGCGTGCTATAAAAAATTTTTGTTAAAAAAATAAAAATGCTCCAACGACCTTTTTTTATGTAATAATTATTGGTTGCATTTTTTTTTTTTAAACAGTTTTTTTACTTTATGAAGACAATTTTTCTGAGTTAATTTTATTATAAGTGGGCCTATTTCTTTGTAATAAAATGATTATTTTTTAATTTTATATAATAATGTAACTATTATTTTAAATAATTTTATTTTTGATTTTTAAATGACAAAACTAAGCTTTTTTAATTTATCGTTTATTTATTTATTTCCATTACCTTTTCGCTCCCACTTTCACAAAACAAAATTGACAATTTTAATTTTAATTTTATTATTAATTGAATAAATAGTTTTAAATTTCAGTAACTTTAAATATAAAATAAATAAACAGGTAAACGATAAGCTTCAGTTTATAACTACTAAAAATAATTTATTAAAATATTAAATTTAATTAATTAAAATTTAATAAAATATTAATTTGATTTTCATTTTAAAATCACTAACTGTTTTGAGATTTAATTTATAGCAATAATTCATCACCATAAGTTATTATTCAAAAATTGTTATTTATTTCAAAAAAGGAAATTATTATTATTATTATTATTATTTTGAAAAATCAATTAGTAACGTAACGTAATAATTAATTAAACATAATAATGCAACACTGTAACAATGCGTAAAAATATTTCTTAACAGGTTTAGGTAACATTATTATCCAGACGCAGATTTAAATTTTTTGAAACAAAGTTATAGTTTACAGTTCGCAAAAATCAATCATATATTAATTATTATATTTAAAGAGTAAGAAAAATATGATAAACTATGATAAACTAACCAATAAATGAATAAATAACATATTTATTTTGAGAATCCTTATCATTTTTATACATCCTAATGAAGTTAATAACATTATAGTAGCTGAAATTTAAAAAATATGTTTTTTTCATTTTTGCTATAATTTCTATATAGTTCTTGTACTAGATTTTAAACAAGTAATTGGTAAATAAGTCACTTAAACAATTAATAGTTAAAATAATTTTGAATCCTTATTAATAACTATGTTTGATAAAAATAATTTAATTTTTGAGATTTTTTTAATTTAACAACATAATTATTAATGCTTTCAAATTTTCTAAGATGATGTTAATCATTTAATAAAATAATGTATAACATTAAGTAAATAACAAATCAAAACCGTGTGCCGAGAATTTTTAAACACTTTTTTTATGTTGGTGTTCCTATAAAATTGGAAATGTATGCATATAATTATCAGCTAAGTACTACGATTAACCTCTTTTAAGCAAAAATTCTGCATGTCAATCAATTGTCAACGCCCATCTGAACAAATAGTCATCTTTATACAATATAACTAGAAGAGCTAGGTAGTTAGCTTTATTCTACGTATCTTGTTCTTTATACACTTGTCAGATGAAACCCTTATTCTTTACGATGCCCTTTATACTCTGGAGTTCAAATGCGGACGGACCTCCCACATAATCGCTGGCATTTTTTAGAAGAAATGTGAATGTTTTGAAAAGAACAGCATTTCTCGGTGTTTTTCATTCCTCTTGCTGTTATCTTCATTTCAAACGCCTTTAGTATCAATTAAACCAATATAAAAAGTAGAATGGAATATTTTTTATCCTTATTATTACAGCTTATGAATGACATTGAAATATTCAAAACTTATAACATAATTAAAAAAGATTGTTAGATAAGATATTTACCACCTAGACATAATATTTTAAGTTACCTTTTTTAATTTAACTTACTTTGACAGAAAGCTTTTTTTTTCATATTTTTTATGAGGGTTATTATATTTTAATGTTAAAAATAATTATTTTATATAATAATATCAGCTTTAAATGAAATGACAAATTTCAAGTCGCACTACATTAATAATTTTGTAATTCGTTTCCTTAAGCTGATTTTAGAAAATTTAACAGATGTGTTGTATAAATGTGATATATGCATAAAAGTATGGCAATATAATTTTTTTTGCTGTTGCCGTTGTTTTGGAAAACATTAATAAAAACAGGGAAGCGTCAATATAATAAACATTCTAGATTGTAATAATAACAATAAAAAAAAGAACTGTTGTCATGAAAAAATAATTGCTAATAATTCAAGATGTAATTCATTTTTCTAAAATGTAAAAAAAAAAAAAAAAAAAAAAAAAAAACTTTAGATTACAAATTATTTTAATAATTATTTCTGCTCGACTCATATATTTATGTAATAAAATAATTGCAATATGCTAACTACCTCCACGTGTTGCAATCTGGAAACTCTTTTCTTAATTTAAAAACGGAAAAGTTTAAAAGGAAAATAAATGCTAGTAACCAAAAACAATATATAAAAAATGCCATAAACAAAAAGAGGATTCAATGATAATTTTGGCACAGGGGGTAAAATACCACCAGATACAGATGTTTTTTTATTTATTTCAACATTTTTGCTCCTATGCGGGAAGTGGCGGGGGTGCAAAATAATGAAACACTTATAATTCTGAAAATTGGCTTCAGCGATGAAATCCTATAATATGCTAAGTGTCAAAATATAAATTCCATATAACAATAACTCTTTCTTTTCTCCTGGCAATTTAAAAGCCTTTGTCTCCCTGGAGAGGAAACATGCATCTCAGAAGTTAAAATTTTACAACTATTATGTGGTGTATTAATATCATAAGTTAATTGGGTTATTTTATAAATTTAGTTATCAATTTCCAAGTTAACTTCCCCGTTTTCTCGTTCAAGAATTCAAAACATTCTGGTAATTTTAAAAAATGCCATTCATCTGTGAATTTTTTTCAGAAATCTCCATCGATTTCTAAATAATTGATCACGTTTTGGGGTACTTGTTGCTTCTAATTAATCGCATTACACTAAAATTTTATGCGACTTTCAGTTAAAAAACCAGTGTTGAATTCAGACACTTTTCTCCGGGAGGGACTTCTGTGGCTCCGTGGGGGATTACACTTTTTTACCACTGAAAACACAAAATTTCAAATTTTCCGGAGGGGGGGGTGTAATTGATAGCTCCGGGGGAATGACTTGCCTCTGAATTCAACACGCTAAAATTTTCCTTATAAAATTATGTCAGATATTTCCCGTGCACAAAATTTCAGCTTGCTGGAGAAGGGACCGAAAAGTCCAGGGACCGAAATGTCTCGGGACCGAAACGTCTCGGGACCGAAATGGCCAGGGACCGAAATGTCTTGGGACCGAAACGTCTCGGGACCGAAATGTCTTGGGACCGAAACGTCTCGGGACCGAAATGTCTTGGGACCGAAACGTCTCGGGACCGAAATGTCTCGGGACCGAAATGGCGGGACCGAAACGGCGGGACCGAAATGTCCTGCTTCCCAAATGGGTACGTCAGTTTTGTCCCATTTTATTAATGATACTCAAATATAAATGAAATTTCGATATAAGAATAATGTGTTTCGAATTCTAAGATTCGAGCTAATGAAAATAAAACAAAAATCTCGCTCTGAAGTCAAACGAGAGAAGAAATAATTCAGTAATAATTAAAATTACTGTAATAATCGCCAGTAGCGAAGAGGTTAAATATGAACTTTTGAACTTTGAAATTTACAATTTTCGAAAAATCCTGACGCGATGGATAAAAGAGAAGGTCATTTTCAGTTTCAGCGATAAAAAAAATGCATAAAAAATAATTATCAAAAGTTAAAAACATACCTATTTTATAATATCAAATTTCTGCTAGTTTTTCTTCCTTTAACTTTCAAATTTATAAAGATTTGCAAAAAATCTTTAGGTGATGGTAAAAAATGATGATCACTTTAATATTCAGTGGTACAAAATACATAAGAATCATTTATCTAAAGCTAAACAACACGACGTATCCAAACTTTTACAGAACAGTGTTATCTAATAACATTTTAAAATATGAATCCTTTTTTAGACAGTTAATTTTCATCATTTTATTTAACAAAAAAATCTGGTTTTTTTTCTTTACATGTATATTGCAAAATATATATTTTGCATTCATATGCCAGAATGATTAAAGATTTCAAAATTTGCATTGCAATGCTAATTTTACTCTCAACCATTTTTAAATATATCCTACGAAATTACATTTCTAATAAATTTGTGAATGACCCCTAATTAGCGGCAAAAAGTAGGTTCCAACTTTAAACAGCTATAATTCAGCCAATTTTAGCATTGTATTATAGGGACTTGTTTGTGTAATAGGAAAAAAATACTAAATATAAATTATAGGACCGGGAGACCGTATAAAAATTTAAATTTCGTAATTTTTTAAGAAATGTTCCTATTGACCTAAATCGTTTTTAAAATATTTCTTTATCTCACTAAAAATTTTTTTGTAATAGTAACAATATGGCTATGACTAACGGTTTAGGAATTAGCCATTGGCCACCGTTGAGAGTGGAACTGTGTATTTACTAATAACATCAGAAAGATCAATATTATATTCCAGCTTAATTTTTGTCAGCATTTTAGAATAATTGTATGCATAAATAAAACTTCATTGACTGATATCAAAAGTTTACATTTCTCAGTGAGTTGTGCATGTTCAATTTAACATTTTCATAAATTTCATGAATATGAAACATTTATTAAGATTCTTGCACGAAATCATGCACAAAAATACTTTTAACATTAGTTTAAATTTTAATCTAAAAAGTGAAATTTAATACTGTACTTGTTATTTGCATGTTTTTTCTTGAATTTAAAAATATATACAGATGTAATGACTACCAGATATTTATTGATGTCTTGAACCATGAATTTATAATTACTAAAAACATCAGAAATATAAATATTTTCATTTAGTTTACTTATTCTCAAATTTTAGAATAAATATGGATAAAAATAATTTTTTTTCCGATATTAAAATATTTAAATTCCCCACTCACTTATGTTTATCATAGTTAGCAGTTTCATAAATTTCATAAACATGAAGTATTTATTTTGATTGGATTATTGATGTTTAACGAAGAAAAATATTTAAATTAACTTTTAAAACAAGCTTTTGTGATACTTTACTCCCCTTTCTTTTTTCTTTTTTTTTTTAAATAAATTGCTTTTTTAAAAAGCAATTAAATATTAATATTTCTGTACCAGTCATATACAGATTTTAAATAAAATTTTAGTTTTACAATTTTCTGTACACCAAATTTTTAATCTTTTAAATATCACACATTTTCAATTTTTACACTGTCGTATAGAGAAAAAATGTACTTATAAATGATATTTGTTTGACAGCTGCATCTCAATTTGTTTTTAAGTCATTTGATTTTTTGTAGTTTTTTTAATACTTATTTTGTCGTCGTGGCAACAAAAGTATTTCATTTCAGGACATTAAACATGGACCAATCAGAAAACGAATAAGTTGCGGAATTCAACCAATAAAAAGATTCAGATATATTTCAGATTTTCCAATTCTCTACCGAGGATAACAACTATTTTCCAAATAATTGAAAAATAAAAATAAAAAATGGTGCAGTGGGCAGCACATTGCAGCAACATACGCAAATGTCAATCACAATAAAAGGAAGAAGTTGTTGGCGCCGCAATCACATGAGCCTTTCGGAATACCGACATTGTCGGAGAGAACGCTGCTAGAGAAACTGCGTATTTATTTTATCTAAAACTATCCAGTGAACAACTAAACAAAATTATCCCGTGAATTACTCGAAAAGATGAATACGAATAAAAAACCAAACATTATTTCTGTAGCAGCACTAACTGCACCTCCGTTGGACATATATTCCATACAAAACGATGACAAAATCGTTCATGTTTATGGCGCTAACCTGGTACGTCTCTTATCTCAAATCTTTCGCGTACCCTATAAAGTATCCATCCCTTCTGATGATGAAATGGGTGTCAAGTTACCGAATGGAAGCTGGAATGGAATGATGGGGATGGTGAAGCGTTCAGAAGTCGATCTAGCAGTGGATGTACCACTACGGAAAGATACCTATGATGCCGTCAATTTTAGTTATCCTTATCTCTTTACTGAAACCACATTTATGACGGATAAGCCTAAACCAGTCTCCAACAGTATGGCCATACTTCGTCCGTTTTCATTTCAATTATGGATTTCACTCGCAGCAATTATTCTATTTTTTTCATTGCTCTTATTTTATGAAACAAAAAGAAAGCAAACATATAAGTCTATCTTATCCATACTATTTGGCTATTTTTTGGGACAATCTGCCCGCATTAAATTACGAAAAAAAATTTACAGGGTGATTTTAAGCATATGGTTGATATTCACCTTCGTCATTACCAATAGTTACAAGGCTCTTTTACTGTCTTTCCTCACACTGCCCACATTTACTGGAATTCGGAAAATTTCGGATTTAAGCAAAGCAGCAGAAAGCAATTCAATAACTTGCTACACCTACAAAGGGATTCCCTTACCACAAATTTTAATAAAATCAGATTTTGACTCCTGGAAATCCATCGGTAAATGCCTTCAACGGAATGATATGAGTTCAGAAGGTGCCTTTCTTAACGCCCCACCGGGAAAAGCGTTCCTTGGTGGAAGATCTCATTTGGAATCTTATAAGAAAGAATATTTAATTTCAGAAGAATCGTTCTATAATATTATGTTTGCTATTCCAATTTCAAGAAAGTTCTGTTTCAAGAGCTAATTGAATAAAACGATCCTCCGCCTATTTGCAGCAGGTGTTTTCCAGAAGATTTTCAGTGATGAACAGATGCAGAAAGAATTAAAGTTGAAATCTTCTCAGGTAAATGCATCTGATGATCAGAAGATATTACAAATTCGCGATCTCAAAGGAGCTTTCATCATACTGATTTCTGGATATATTTTATCATTCATAACGTTTTTAATTGAAGTAACCGAAAGAAACTCGAAAACTTATGGTACAAATTGCATGAAAATTTGCTTTTAGATTAATTGAAAGGTATGAAATTCATTTACGCTGTCAGTATTGGGTACTGCTATTGATTTAAAAAAAAAAAAAAGAAAGAAAGAAAGAAAAGAAAAGTTAGAATTCGTGTTAATTTGTAGATGGTGATGTAGATTCGTGTTAATTTGTTTCTTCATCAAACTTTGTATGCATCATTTAAAAGAAGACTTTATTTCCAATCGTTCGGTACCTGTAACTTTTTTCTACAATAATTTGTTGAGGAATTAATAAGGGGTGTTTGCTTTTCTTCTTCTTTTCTTGTACATAAACCCAGTGAGTTACATAAAACAATATAAAATTACAACGAATTATAGTTAAGTAGATAAAATACGTATAATGCAGAAAAGATAATACAAATGTTTATTGAAGCAAATTACAGGCTCACAGATTTATTTCATTCGCACGTGAAACGGTTCATTAACTTGTTGTTTTTAAAGCAAGAAATGCTATAGTTCTTGCACCGTAGCTACCGAAAATTCTACCAGAAATTTTTTTTGACAAACATATGTTCTTGTTACAGTTTTAGATAAAATATAAATTAATACATGCATCATTTGTTAGAATAATCTATCTTAATCAGTTTAAGAAAAAAGAGTAAAAAAAGGAAATCCCTCAAAAGCTATTGGAGTAACTAGTGATGATAAATAAAGCTCAGTATAATAGCATGGATTTTCTTCCTTCCTTTCTTTCTTTCTTTTTCTTTTCTTTCTTTTCTTTTTTTTTTCTTTTTGTTAATTAGAAGCTAATTTCTGAGCAGCCATTAACCTCATGAAGGGCGGTGGAATAAAATGTACCCTACTTAAATTTAATTGCGAAATACTGCATTGGAACCAGAATTTTTAAATGAAATTTTTAATTTGATCAGTACGTGATGAAAAAACTTTTATCTATTTTGAAATAAATTTGTTTTTTAAATTCTGGTGTCAATCAATCATTTCAGTATTTTAAGAATAGTAGTGCTTTGCCCCTTAAAGGATTAATATTTTTCAACAAATACTCATTGTCAAACTAATACGTATTTCTAAATAGGAAATCAAACTATACTTGAGTAACCATGAAGTTTAACTTTAGTAATGTTAGTTTAACCTTAAATAGTGTTTTTGCAGTGTCTTTCGAAAACGGAGGGCGCTTTGTGGAATGCCCCCTTTCCCCCATTAGGGGTCGAATTTTGAAAAATTCCGAAACAGTAAAAACTGTGAACATTAAACTGTGTTTATTAATTTTAGTTATTTAGGCGTGTCAAATTTAAAAGTTTTATTTCCGTTGATTTATGAGATAAGTATGATTTTTAAAAATTTAAAATTTTCCTCTCCCCCTTAAGGATCAAACTTAAAAAAAAAATCAATGTCCAATTCTTGTGCTCTAACAACATAAAAAAAAATTACAAACTATGAATTAATAACAAGTATTCATAATAATGTTTTTTCCCGTGTATGTAATATGAATAATCTAGAATATCTGCCAAAACATCACTAGCAAAAGCTACTAATTATTTGCTTTATTAAAATCTAGAACTTTTATTTCTTCTCTACACGAATGCCTCGTGCCATCTGATATGTAAAATTCCTTTTTATTATTACTATTACTGTTACTATTATTACTGATATTTTCAGAAGAATTAAGCACGTTTTAACTCGTCATGTTTTGTCTCTTTGTCATTTCAAACTCACGTTAATTAGCATTTGTTTTTTGTTTTAAATATCGTTTGCAATTCACGAACAGGTAAAATGAGACTCATTCCGGAGCCTTCGACTCCACGCTCACGTAACGAAACGTGACCAAAGCATCTGCTTCTTGGCACTCAAAAACCAACATTTAGCACACACAAATCGTGGTATTCTCGGAGTTTTGTGTCAAAAAAATAACTCCTCTATCTAATTCAATTCCATCTAGATGGGAACTCTTATGCCCCCGGAGAACGTTTGAGCATTTGAAAGAAAATGTCGCTTTAAAAAACGATCCAAGGCCTCGTTTGAATTAACTAGAAATACAAGGCCGGCTAGCCGAAAGAATAAATAATATCCCTTTCAACTAGCAAGGCCGACGTCCCTCTCTATTTCATATGGAAGTTTTTAAATGTGTTTCATATCACTCGGACAGTGGGTGGAATGGCTGTAAGTGACATCACAGGTTTAATTGAAGAGTGATTTAATTTGATGATAAGGAAACTTTTGATGGATGATCTCAAGACGATAAGAATGACCCATTGTTTGTTTGCCTCAACTTAAATTACTCTTGAAAATGAAAAAAAATAAAAGAGAGATTTAAATTTTCTTGTCTGGTTAATATACTTTTGATTTTGTGTCTATAAAATAGATGCAATAAATTTGGATGCTATTGGTATCGATCCAATAATAGCTAACAACTCGTTTGATATGGAAGTTTTAATCGATCACATCACTAGATTATCATTTAATTTTGGCACGGTGATAGTGAATTTTGAAGAATTAACATGTATAAGATAGAAGAAAATTTTAGAATTGCCACATCCAACTAGTTTCAAATATCTTTGTAAAGCTAGGGAAGAAAGATAGAAGTTTTGTTTTTCAATTGTTCTGGAAAAGAATTTTAAATGGAAGTAGAGGATAGAGAATGGATATCCCACGACTTCTTTATGTTACTCCCACTGACCTTTAAAAGGCTCCGGAATCAAAAAAAGTCTTTTTCCTTACATCCTACCTATAACAATTCAATTCCATTTCAAATTTGTTTTTACAGGATTGTAAGCGTTTAAAAAAAATGGATTATATTCTTGCTTCTCAAATGGCAGTTTTTTGCTTTTTTAAAACGTCCAGTTGAAAAGTATTTATGTATTCGCTATATCTGTCTGTCTGCCGTTTCTCCGCTAGGTTCATCATTATGTTTTCCTGCTCCCAATCCTCTATTTTTTCATACTTTTGGGTGCAGGAAAGCTCAATGGTAAATCTATGAGTTAACGAGTTTTTAGGTGTTTTCCACCAAGATTGACAGACCTTGGCAGATCGATTGCGTTTCGATAAGCGTATCGAGATTTAACTAATCCTTGTTTTTCATCTGTGAACTCGATGAGGTGATTGTATATGTGCTGCCACGTAACGGTATCGGCTTGCGAATTATATGCCGTTCGATTCAGGAAAAAAAAAAAAAAATACTTATGAAAACATGCCTCATTCGACCTAGTTAAAAAAATAGTTCCCTCCTTCTTGACTTAAAATACCATCCTTTTACCCCGTAAGACATGGTGAAACAACTTTATTGTTTAGGAACTCACAAGGTCTTCATTTCTAGTGCCAAAACGAATTTCTTGTGAAATTTTGGTGAATGGTCATCAGTTGTCTGTCAGAATTTCTGTTACGTGAACTCAGGTTTTGTAAAGGATGCACTCTCGAAAAATCTTCCGTCTTTTCACAGAAAATGTACTGGCAGCTGTGCTGCCAGTAATTGTCTGTAGATTGACGAATATCCGTCAATTTTTTTCTCCGTCAAAAGAGGTAAAATATCCGTTATTTGAAAAGAGTTCGGAAAAGCGGCCGGCGTGAGGATCGAACTCAAGGTCCCAGCATTGGAAGGCGAACGCTCTTCTCCAGCGCCACGGTTGTATAAGAGAAATGTTCTTTGAAGTAGAAGCGTTCGTTTCATATGAGTGTGGTTTGGTCTATTCCGTTAAAAAGTTTTTAATTTTGAAGTTAATTTCGGGAAGATTCCATCTTTAATTAAACTGTGGCTGGGGTTTTTATACGTTTATATTAATACTAGAAGATAGCCCGTCAAAAGGACGTGTTTGTATTTTTAAAGGATGATAAAAAATTACAACAACTGTGGTCAATCATAGCCACTTTAGGCTGAAACAATTTCGATAAATACAGCGATTAAACTTGGAAAGGAAAAAATCTAACAAAAAAAAAAAAAAAAAAAAAAAAAAAAAAAAAAAAAGGAAGAAAAAAAGAAAGAAAGAAAATTTCAACAGAAATCTGCATTTAAAACTATAGCAAAACTATCTGGTATATGAGGGTGGGGATTATAATGAAATTTAAAACGCACCCGCGGTTTGCTTAAATAAAAAGTTTTAATTAAATAGTTTTTTTGAAATCGTGAAAAGATTTCAAAGCGAAGTAAAATGTAGTGACGTCATTTACAGCTCCTACTGTAAATCTGACCATTGAGAACGCTCCATTACGACTATGGAACGGTTTCATTGGTCAGAAAATAGATTGCCTTTAAAATCGGAGGTAACTTTTCACAATGTTTTTTATAGATTTGAAATTCTCAAGAGTCATTCACGGCTGTAAAGAAAAAAAAAATTAAAGCAACCCGAATATAAAATTTTTAACAATATTGCATTTAAAACGCACCTTCGCTTTCCTTTGTTTATTTAAATATACACTGTAAAAAATTTGACTCATTTGCTACAGCGTCACTCCACCGCTTTTATAGAAAACGGTTACTTTACTGTGTTATGGAGCATTCTCATTGGTCATAAAACAGATATTCTATAACAGCTGTAGAGTGCCGCTGCAGCAAATGGGTCAAATTTTTAACAGTGTACTTTTTGAAATCGTGGAAAGATTCCAAACCGAAGTAAAATGTAGTGACGTCATTTACAGCTCTCACTGTAAATCTGACCAATGAGAACGCTCCATTATGACTATGAAACGTTTTCATTGGTGAATGAGTTTCTTTTTCTCGTGGATAGGTTGACCCCGGAATTGTTATACACGGATGGGTTTTATATATATAATAGTATAAAAATGTGAATTTTAAATATATTTACGTAGATTGCTAGAGAAAAATATGGATGTTCTATTTTTATTCGATAAGATTTTTTTTAAATAATATCTTTTTTTTTTTTTTTTTTTAAATTAAAATATCTTTTAAATGTGTTCACTTAAAGTATATTTTAAATGCGAATATTTATTATATAAATAATTTAGTAAATTCAACTTTATTCAACTTATCAAACTTTAAATAACAAATTGTGAGAATTTTTGATTGATTGAAGAAAGTAATTGTTATTTATTTTTAAATTCGAAAACATTTTTGTCTTTTAAAACTAAATTAGACATTTTAATCATTAGAATATTTTTGTTTTTCATTTTAAAAATAAATTCGAATTTATTACTAACAGACCCAATACGGATGCGCGCTAGATATAAACGGAATCTCTTCCTCATTTTTCGACGTTCGGAATGAATTCACAGATCAAATCTGTTTTTTGGGAGAACAGAAGTAATTTGTGAAAAAATAACGATAACTTAGTATATATTGACGAATTTTTCTGACAGTGTGGAAAAAAACTGAGCTGAAAAAAAATGAACTTTTTGAGTTATGGCTGCCATTTTACGTGGTTTATACTCCTCAACTAAAGTAAAAAATAGTGCAGTTAAAATGCAGCAAGTAAGTTGTGAGAGTTGTGTATACAAAATCGCCATCGAGCCTACCACAGCTTGAAACAGTTTTTTGCATTTTCTAAAAAAACGAAGTATTTTGAATTATATGACACTTTTGTAGCAAGGCTGCAATATCTTCAGAAATATTAAATAATAGAAATTAAAATATCGTAAGTTATTTTATAGTTTAATCGTCGATAATTAAAATGTGACAGAGGCAGATGGCGGATTCATCTTGCCTAACACGTATATAAAAACATCATCTCTGGAATCAGCCAATGTAAAAAACAACAAAAACAAAAACGAATAAAACTAAAGAAAAAAAATAAATAAAATACAACAGCAATTCACTAAAATATTAATGTAGAGTATGCCGGAATAGTAAATATGCCAGCTAACAAGAATCAAACAATTTTAATTTCAAAAGAAACATTCAAATCCTCACCAATTCACAGACACCATTGCTGTAAAACTAAGGAGTTTTAATAATTATAAAAACTTAGAGCGCTAAATCATAAGGTTTGTGAGTTTATAAAGGAAAAATTACCATCAACTTTTCAGAAAATATTTGGCATTGCTTAAAAATTAAAATTTCTAATTGAAAAATAACTGGTTTTATTTAGCTTCAAAGTTCTTTCAAAATTCCGGGTTTATCCCTTAGAATTTACGTGTTTATTCTATAGATGCAGATACCTAAAATTTTTAAGAAGCCAGTGGTTCCTGAACCCAAATAATCCAGTGTAGAGGTCTGCACGGGCCGGGCTTCAGCTCGAAGCCCGAACCCGGCCCAAGCCAATTTTCATTAACAACATTCGGACCGGGCCTTTTTCTGAAGGCTCGAGCCGGCCGGGTTCAGGCCTTTCTTTTCTGGAGTATCGGGCCGAGTCTAACTTATTTTTTTCTTACGAAGTCGGGACTGATTTCATTCTTCCTAGTCCTCACGGACCAAAATAATCAGTTCAGTTTGAATCATCCCGTATGAAAATCCATTTCTCGACGTGGCCAAGTCTGTTCAAAAATCGGTAAATTTGGCTTGTTCCAAAATTTTTTGCAAAAAAGGCATTTTTTGCAAAACATTTTGCAAAACAGAAACTAATTCTAAACAGAAACTAAATTTTTTTTGCAAAACTTTTAAAATCTCTATTGAAGAATTTTGAACTCTTTTTGAAGAATCATAAATTTCTAGACTTATTTAAATAGAGTTACACATATAAAGAAAACCTGCTTATGACGGAATTTTTTTTTAAACAGAAAACTGGAAATTTTTTAAAACTTCTTTTAAACTGTTAATTCATACAAAATGAATACAGTAATACGCGAGAAAAATTATACTCCCTCTGTCCCAAAATAGTTGCGACATTTGAATACTTTTGTTCTGATTATTGATATTTATGATTTCATGTTTCTGTTTTAATGTTTTTGAGAGAGCTTTACTATCTATCTACAAAATTTACTTACCTAGCATTCCTCACGACATTCCATAAATCAGTATTGAAGAAGTTAAAAAAATCCCGTTTCACTTGCTACAAAGCCACGACCATATTTGCTAATATTCTTTTAACAGTAATCAATAAAACTATCTTCAAGCTAATCAATCGTAAATTCATTTTCAAACATTTCATTCTAACATTTCTGAAAAGTATCCTTTAGCTTGAATATGTTGCAAACAAGATCATATTCTGTCGAATTTTTTTTTCTATTAGATTTGGCTTAATGGTGGATGAAATACTTCCCAAACTTTTTTCGCCTTGAGAATTCTGTGTACTATTGATTTACGAATTATAACAGCCTATGATAATCTTCGGAGAGATATTTTTTCGTTTTATTTGGAATCTTTGATTTTGCAATTTAGATTTTTTTTTTTTTTTTTTTTTTTTTTTTTTTTTTGTCAGCATTTACATTTTTTTTTGTAAACTTACATTCTAAATATCCTCATCTTTTATTTTTGACGCCTTTGTCTGCTTCTGCAAATGGAATGTGATGATGAACATCACGATGAACGTTAAATTTAATAATTGCAGCATTTATGGAATTATGGATCAGCTTACCAATTTTCAATCCTCACTGCAAACATTCCAGTACAGAAAGCTCTTCTTATTATTCATTTCCTTCTTCAGGACATTATTTCTTATTTCTATTACTTTAGATTCGAGTTTCATTGCTTTGACACCAGTATGCATCTTTATATTCATTCTAGTATAATTTTACTGGTGTCGATTTACTAAAGTGCATCAGAAGTTATCTATGACTCCGCCTACTTGAAATGTCGCAACTAATTTGGGACAAAATTTTCAACCTAAATGTCGCAACTAATTTGGGACAGAGGGAGTATTAAACATTTACACCTGCTAAAAAGGGAACGTATTTTTGTTCTTTCCAATGAGATTCCGTCTTAGATCATTTTATTTTTCCTTGTAACATTTTTTTAGATTTCTATGTCTCCATTACATGGAATATGCATTAAATGATAACTGAAACATTTACATACAACAAACAAAGGTTCATTAAAAGCATAAACCTATAAGCCTATGGCACTTTTGCATAAATGGAAATTATAAACATAAAAAAAAAATAAAGACTAAGATAAGTTTTTTGGTCAGAACTCTTTCGTAAGAGTAAAGATCAATGTAATGTAGAAATTCACTCGTGCCAGGCCGGTTTTGGTCCGAAATTTAACTTTTTTCCGGGCCGTTCGGGCCGCTAAATTTTCTCTACGCCGGTCTCGGGCTAAAATTTTAATTTTAAAAACGGGCCGGGCCGAACTTTTTTCTGTGAATCGGCCCGAGCTCGGGCCTGGAAATTTCGGTCCGTCCAGACCTATAATCCAGTGGCCACATTGTGAAAGTACCGTAAAAAAGCAATAGCATTTAAGTGGGAAAAACTCAGGCATTCAAAGTGAAACTTATTCTACACATCTTCAAAAAAAAAAAAAAAAAAACAGATTTATTACATTTAATGTGTATTATTTTATTTAATCACATAATTCTTTTAGTTTGGATATAAATTAAGTGTAATATAAATTTGAAGCTATATACAACCAGAAGATTATAGTTGGGCAAAATGGAGGTTAAAAAAATATTTGTATAATAAGCTAATCAATCATTGATAGTGGGGTATATTTGGAAGACAATGTCTTATTTTCATTTTGTCATTCAAGAGTACATATGAAAAAACAGTGTATATGTGTGAGATTATTTAGCCCTGCAAAGATCAAAATACAATTCAAACATTTGTTTTTTTTTTTTTTAAGAACACACAATGAAAATTATCTTAAAAAACGAGAATGTCGTCAAAGAATCGCGAAAAAAGTTTTGAATTTTGCTTGAAAAATCGCCAACTTGCTCAAATGATCAGGAATAAAATGCGATTTTCATCTAAAGATTTTTAATCTGCACCTACAGTTTATTCACGCCACCCAAAATCTGCGGGTTTTTTTTCTTTTTTTGCAACTCTACTTGAACTAACAAGGAAGGTCTCCATACTGGGCATAATCAGAATTTTTTGAAAAAATAACAAATTAAACTACTCACGTATCTAATAAATGATCAGTAAAATTTAGCGGCGGAATTACAGTACTAACTCTGTAAAATAATAATAATAATAATAATAATAATAATAATAATAATTTCAAGTATTTGGCGCCAAAAGATAAAAGTATCACGAGATTTGGCGAGCAGCAATTTCCCTCGCCAAAAGCAAACGATTTTAATGCATCTGAAAATTTCTTGTCAATTATTTTTTAAATTGCGTGTAAATAAACAGAAATGAATTTAAATTTGAACAATGAGAGAGTTTAATACTTACACACCTTTTATATTGCGTATTTATGTTACTTTAGCAGTAGTTATTTAATTTTATCACTTTAAAAACAACTTCATACATAAAAAAAAATTATCTTTATATACCCACATAGCATGGATGTTCACAGTGACGTCACAGTGACGTCACTGTGAGTCACTGTGGTCACGTCACATCTGTGACCAAAATGCCACTCCTCAGCGACGTCACATTGTGACTGAAATGTGACGTCACATCTGTGACCAAAATGCCACCCCTCAGTGACGTCACATTGTGACTGAAATGTGACGTCACATCTGTAACCAAAATGCCACCTCTCAGTGACGTCACATTGTGACTCAGATGTGACTTTCTTAGAAAACTTTAGAAAATTACAAAAATTCTCCAAACCATGTTATTTACTGGTAAAAAACGTGTTTTCTGGCATTGCAGAAGAATATTGTGCAATCGCTCTTATGTCACACATTACATGCACTGCATGTAACATGTACGTCATATCACATATATGAGATAAACCTCCCATCATATGAAACTAAGCACCCAGCAATGAACCTATCAGTGAAACTTCCATTTAAGGAAATTTCTCGTTACACTTAAATGCTTCGTTATGAAAAAAATATCGTTGAATAGAAATCCACGAAAATTCATGAAATTTGCATAGTAAACTACAAATAAAAATGGAAATATTATAAAACTGTGTTTTAATTTGGATAATAATTTTTGTTATGCAATATAGCCACATAAAAAAAAAAAAAATCATTAGTATAATATCTAAAAAACCGCGTAATAAAGGAAGGGAAACAAAAACTGAATCGCAGCGTTCTAATTCTCGTTTTCTCTTGTATTTCAAATCGAAAAATTAAAAAAAAAAATTCGAATATTACTTTGTGTGCGATCTTTTATGAAAGATACACTCATAAAAACTTTCGCATCTTTTTTAAGTATTCAGAGAATGGACCTATAATATTTTCGCGGAACTAGAATCCTTTTCTTAGCATATCGAAAAATTTTCGCATTTTTTCCTTTTTATTTAAAAGATAAAATAAATACATAATTTCAATTCATACAATCCGCTGAAATATATTCACCAATCAATCTTAACAGCAATCTATCCTTTTGAATATTGTGCATGCACGGAAGTGCAACAAACTTTGCTAAGAAGAATTTTTTTTTAATATGAATATTAATTTAAATGTTAATTGCGTTCTAAAAGAAGGTTCAACAGAAAATTAAAAAAGTAGATAATTTCATTAAATATGCGCTTCGTTAAATGAAAGTTCCACTGTATTTCGAAACTAATTGAAAGTAAAATAGAAATGCGTGAAAAAAAATTTAACTCAAAATTTTAATTAGGGATACCCTCATAAAACTAATGCGCATGCGCATTCAACTTATAAATCTTCGAAGCTCAAACAACCAATAATAACAAAAAATCACCTGCTTAAAAAATATCGTTTGGCAACAACCAGAATAGTTGACACTAGTGTATTTATTCTTTAGAATATTAGGCAGCTGCTCTAGTAACTTTGTTATGATGTTATGCGTGTATATTTAATACGTAAGTTGAAAATTTTTAAAAAGTTATGCAGAAATGCGATCAGTTGACATTTTATATAAAATGCCGGTCCGAAAAAATACATTGTCAGTGGCGTTTCGTTAATATGAGCGCGCCAATGTCAATGTACTTCATTCGGACATTCCGACTTCGAAATTATCTTCGCTATTTGGATTATGAAACTTGAATTAGAGGATAATGCCGTTAAGAAAGAGGTAAGAAAATGTTATTTTTCTTGCTTTTTTTATAATGATTTCTGTGAATTTCGTAAAAAACATGTTATAAAAGGAATAAGTATCATATTAATTTAACTTTTTTGAATCCACTTACCTTAGTAAATTCAATAAATTTAATATTTATTTTGTTGAAATACGGAACAGCATGTCAACGATTTGAAAATAGCTAATAATATTATTTTTAAAATGCACTTTAATCACATTTTTTAATTACATGGTTTAAATCACATTTTAATAAATTAAAAAATATACACATAATCAAAACGTTATAATTAACGTTTATAACGTTAACGTTATAATTATTATATAAAGGAGTTTGGGGTTGTTTAATTGTTGAAAATAGTGATAAATATACTAATTTATGCACTAATATTGCAAAAATACTTTTGTAAAACTTTTTTATTACCTTTCTGAATTTCTCATATTCCCAAAAATTTGATAACTGTAATTCCATGACATTTATTATTTTAAACCATGTATCTAAAATAATTAAGATATTGATTTTGTGGTAATAACAATTATTAATTTTAAAAAATGAGTAATTATCGCATTATTTTATTAATTTTTGATATCTTAATTGTTAAATTGTGTTGAAAATAACAATTTTGTTTCATTAGTATGTGTTCATTAAATCCTGGTTCTAAATAGTCATAAAAACAATTACATGTACACTTTTGTGGGATGTACATTGCTGAAATTTTTAGTGTTTGATGTATTTCTATTATTTTCAATAAAATTTTGTCTAATATTGGGAAGTGAGGCTGAGAATACTTAAATATTATTAATAGATTCATCTAATACAAAAAAATGAAATCTAATAATTATAACTATTAATAAGGAAACTTAAAAAAAAAAAAAATCCTTAAGGATGTCCTTTACCGGCACATCTATACTATATGACATATACAATATATATATATATGAGTTTAACTACGAATTTAAACCTTGGTGTAATCATACATGCGCACAGGCAACTATAGTAAGAAAATAACTAAGCGTAATACTAGAACTAATTGCCTCATCTTCATTTGTACTCGATTTTCAAATAAAATCTGTATATTACGAATATTGCGCATAAACTTCACGTAGTTTTATCAAAAGATAATTCTATATTATATTTAACAGAATGATTTTAATTGGTAAATTAATCAAACGAATATTAATTTTCCAAAATGAGTAAAAAAGTGTTTAGGTTAGGATTCGAACTAGAGACCCTCGATGTATGCTGCCAATGCTCTTCCAACAAAGCAACTTAGCACGCACAATTCACTCGGAGAAATATCATTATATACTCATACGAATAGTATGCATTTATCATACGGGTAGTTTGAAAAAAAATTAAAGTATTATTACATAGGGTTATATATAATAATGATAAGTATGCGTTCATATTCACTGTGTGAATTGTGTGCGTCAGATTCTTCCAGGATAGTTCAGTCGACAAAGTATTGACAATTTGCGCGAAAGACTGCTTAGTTCGAATCCTGACCTGGACACTTTTTCAATCAGTTGGAAAATTACAACAAAAGATAATTAAAAGATATAGGGTAGATGCTCCAGTTTTGGCAACTGCACAAGTTTTGGCCACATTGGAATGATTTAACCTCTATTTAGGCTGTAAATTGATTTTAACAAATTATATGCATTCTTACTCCTTAATCTAACACTCTTTTATTATTTTCAATCCCATTTGTTTATTTTTTAATAAAAAATGACTTGCAAAAAAAAAAAAAAAAAAAAAAAAAAAAAAAAGTGTAAAACTATAGTGTGCACTCACATATATTAAGGTTTTTGCTTAGGTAACAAGTTTTCACAATCTTTCAATATTAGGGATTTATCGAAATTTATTTGTTCTGAAACAGATTGCTATGAAGCTTTATGAAGTAGGCTTTCTCTCTGTTGCAATTTCATATTTAAATTAATTATTTTTACAGCTTAAAGTAGGGGTGGCCAAAACTACTTGCTTTACGTGCTAGTACGTGCTTTAAATTTGCTATGTGTACCAGTTATGGCCATGGTGTGGCCAAAAATGGTACAACATTATGCTCCACTTTTGGCCACAAGACTAATTATAGTGAAAATTTCAGCAATATATTTAGAAATGTTTTATGACTTATAAATTTAAAAGTTCAATAAAATTACAGCATGATTTAGTGGTTTCTTGTATTTTTTCAAAACAAAATGAGGAAGTTGCATAACTTTTGCAAAATTTCAAGCACATGAATTTAGAAATAACAAATAATGTGAAAATCTTTATACTATAAATAGGATTCATTTTAACAAGTTTAAAAAAGACAATTCTGTACTCTTAAAAATGGTCTAGATTATACACTGTTATAAGATAGGAAGTAAAATTATGGCTTTTCAAAATTCATTGTCAGCTTTTCAAGATGGTTAAGTTTTGTAGTATCTCGTTCTACCTTGCAACATAAGTTTACAGAATGGAGACCAGTTTTTACTATTTTTGAATCTCAAGTAATAGGGTTGTGCTATTTATGATGGCCAATTATCTATATGAGAAATATGGGCCAAAAAGAAGGGAGATACCCTCTGTGAAGGTCTTTCTAAGATCCTAGCCAATATTTACACAAGGAAATCTAAGGTTTGAAGAAAACTAACTCCAAATGATTAGGCTGACAGGCAGCTAAGTACGAGGAATTAAAGTTTAAAATCAGTTGAAAAAAATGGATTTTAGAGATTGTCAAAATACTATTTCATGTAAAAATGGAATAATTTCAAGATTCTAGTCATATAACTGTAAATATTGGTATAGTATAACATATGATATATATAAATGAAAATATGCAAAATGTTAAAATAAGCTTTTTATGTCCTATAAGTCTTTTTTATGAATTAAATATATTTTTTGTTTTTAAATTTAAATGTTCAGTTAAAATCAGCTTAAGTATATTTTATTCGATGTTTTTATGATTTCATTTAAAAAAATGCAAATCTTTTTTATACAGCAAAGAAATATCTGTGTGGTAAAACAGATTTTGCACAAAAATGCTTTATTTTTACTTATTATCAGTTAAAATGTTTGCAAAATTACAAGATATTAGGGCGGCCAAAACTGGTGCAGGGGTGGCCAAAACTGGTGCAAATTGAAAGAAATTACTTAACGAGTTATTACTCACAATCTAAAATATTTGAAAGAAAGTTATTATAATTAACAGAAAGACAACTAAATTTACTAAAGAATACTGTTATTGCGATTTAATATGCTTTATTCAGTCTAAAACTATAAAATTTCCATTTCAACTTTTCTCTTAATGTGGCCAAAACTGGAGCATCCACCCTATATATTTATAGACATCAGGATTATTGGTCAGAAATATTGGCAAGCTGTACAGTTTTAGATATGTGCTGAAATTTGTGGATATTAAAGCGAGTAAAAGATTTTTTAAAAAAAGTTCAAAAAGATTAAACAGTTTGAACAGCATATTACAAAATGTGTGTCAGTTATAAATAAAATTGAAGCTATGCAATTTTCAGCATGTGGGGAAAATATATAAATATTTTTGAAAGGCAATATTTTTCAAATTTTAAAAACAACACCAGAGTTGTAAGGCATGTGAGGTAAATCGAATTTTTAACTTTAATTTAGAAGAAAGTCTCCTTACTGCAGGTAACTATTTTATATATTATACAGTATTTGTTCAAAAATTGTCAATATATGATTTTAGGACTCAAACCCTATTTTAACAGAACATGGCGTGGAGTTATAGCTTCAGCAGATCCTGTTTCTTTTAAATTGTTAGAGAATCGTTAAGAAAAGTTAAATCGTCACAGAATCATCACAGTGCTAACGAAAGTTTTGTCACAAACGATCTGCATCGTGAGTCTAAAATAATGGGACAAACTTTAAGGGAGGTGGTAGAGCTCACTATAATAAATAATTATGGCATAGAAATGTATGACTGGAAGTGACGCGTTAAAACGCCACACTAGTCACTGTAAAAGACACGGATTATAATGTTAAGTGTATGGGAGCGCTATTTTCAAATATCTCGCTAAAATTTTGATATTTTCGCATATATTTTTTTTTCCCATAGGATAGCTGAGGACGACCTGCAACTGGGCTGGTTTTTACTTTTTTGATTTTGGATACAGATTAAGAGCCCACAATAATTCAGAACCAGTTTAAACCGGTTCTAAAACTGAAACTATTGTAATATAAAAAAAATATAACCAAAATCGAAAAAGTAAAAATTAGCCCGGTTGTGGATCGTCCTCAGCTATCCTATGGAAAAAATATCATGTAAAATATTGAAATTTGAGCAAGATATTTGAAAACAACACCCTCCCCCCCCATAGACATAACATTACCATCCGGGTCTTTTTTGGTGACTAGTGTAGCGTCTTGACGGGTCACTTCCGGTCATATATTTCTGCGCCATCATTATTTGTTATAGTGAGTCCTACCGCCCCCTCAAAGTTTGTTCCATGATTTTGGACTCACCCTGTATTTCACAATTTGGTCACAATGTGACTTGAAAGCATTGTCACTTTCGTCACAATTACGTCACAATGTTAATGACAAAATCGTCACAAATGACACACTTTTCACAAATTGGTCACATTGCGACGTCACAATGTGGTCACAATGTGACGTCACAAACAAGCTCTAAAACGGCCATAACGACTTCACATTTTAGTCACTGTGACTTCACATCGACGGTCACAAAGTCACAGTGTGACTTCACAACGACGTCACCGTGACGTCACCATGTCTTGCGGGTATTTAAGCGTATGACAAAATAAAGGCCAGACGAAGAATGATGCAGTAATGTATTTCAGTATTGGAGAAGTTTTTGTTTCCATAGCAACGAAATAAACTCAACAGTGCTCAACTGGATTGAACTTAATTTCGAGGTTGAAACATTTTTAATTAATTTAAATTTTGTTGTAATTTATAAATTTTCGTTATAAATATATTGTGACAAAACTATGATTAACACAAATTAAAATTGACAAAATTAAAGTTACTTAAATAAAAGTTCTTTAAACAAGTTCAATGTGAAACATTTTTACCTTAAAAAATATTTGCATAAAAAAAGTATTTTTTGAAATTTTATTTTGTCGCCAAACGATGATAAGTCGCCAAATGAACGAAATGTTCATTATTTTTTTATGAATGTTCCGTCGGGATTCCGCCGAAATTTTTTTAATAAACATATATAACCACATGAGAAGAACATTCTGTATTTTTTTCAAAATTTTCTGAGTACGCCCGTATGGAGACCTTCCTTGTAAGTAAGCTGGTGTTTGTGCCGCTCTTGAGACGGCTCATCTCATTCTCACGTTTTAGTGATGCTTAATCTGACAGCATGCGGGCGGTCACGATAAAATCAAGATGTCAAGGTGAGGATATAAATTGCGATGATGCTGTCGAACAATTCCATCAGATAGCGTTATCGATATAAGAATAATTTTAACACTATTCAACATAAGTGAAGAGTGTTTATGAATTCGGCTTATCTGTTTGTCCGTGCTCTAACTCACGTAAATATATCCCGATTGCCATGAAATTGACATATTTGATTGAGGTTCACTATAGTATGTTTCGAATTGAAAATGAAGTCGGTTGCACTTACAATTCATTTACAGGGACATCGAAAAGAATTCCGTTACATTACGGTTAAATTGTTTACGATATACTTTAAGGATGGTAAACTATTCTGTCTGTCGTATTTTTACTCGGGTAAATATAGTCGATTTGTCATGTAATTGATATACATTATTGGTGTATGGTTTACTATGGCGTGTTCTGTATTGAAAGTGTCATTTTTTATGGATGGATCTGGATATTTATGGATCGTTTACAGGGACACTAAAAAAAGCGTCGTTACATGGCAGTCTTTGGGAGAATAATATTTGTCATATATTTTAACACGTTACGCCATATCAAATACATAGAATTTGATATACATCATTGAAATAAACTATGAACACCTGAAATGACCACCTTCGTCCATGACAGAAATTTCAAATCTTACTTTGCAGGAAATAAAAAGATTTTTTTATAAATCAATTTTTTCTGGATTTTTTGACTTCCTAAAACAGCGGAATAATTTTTTTTTATTGCTAAAAGGGAATTTTTTTTTTTTTTTTTTTTTTTTTTTTTTTTTTTTTTTGCGTCTGTCTGTGCAATTTTCTAGTTTTTAGGCCAAGTAGAAATGAGATTCTGTCCTTAACAACAACAACAAAAAGTACATTTATCGCCCTGACAGTGCTGTAATTGAATTAACCCTTTTATCTATCCGCCAATTTTCGAAGAAATACTCTTCGGTTTAACAAAAATCTATGCTTTTATTAGACTATAAATACTTTTCAATTTTTTAGAAATCCTTTTTAAATAATTTCTCAACAAATTATTAGAATTTTAAAATTCTGGGACTCTGGGTTAATTTCACCAAATTTTGAAACTCGAACGTGTCGTAGATTTTGATAACAATCGCCCGCAGACAAGCGAAATTTTACTTTATAAATATAGAATAGAACGTTATTTAATTGCATACAAATGACGAACTTCTTATCTCTCTAACGACTTTATTTCAGTTTTATAAAAGCAGTTTTTTTGCTTTAATTTTGACAGAATAAAGCAATACCATTTCTTCAACCACGCATCGAAATTGCGGATTAATAAAAGTGCATAATTTCAAGGCTGTTTTATCAAGTGAAATATGTTCCTTTGTGAGAAAATGCAATCCTCATTTCATATTAATGAGAACTTACTTTAATGCATTCGAAAATACTTTATATTCTGATAGAAAAAGAAAAAAATATTTTTTTATTTCGGTGTAGTGAAAACAGAGCTAACGAGCGCGTCAAAATACAATGGCTTCTAAACAGCTGCCGAAGTCAAAAGTCAAGGTAGCAATATGATTAGATTTTTATAGCATTTCTTTCCGCCAAGCGGAAATTTCTGTCATTTTCTTTTCTTTTGTAGGTTATCAGCACTGATGTAACATTCACTTTGTTATTTCTTACATTTAGACAAAGGATTGCCACCGTATTCTTGTTGTGGCAATTCCCCCGCTTCAATCTATTTAAATAAATGCACTTTTCTTTTTGTACATGCAGGTTCAAAAGGAGTCAAGGAGCTATTAATTGACATGCAGGTTTTCGCAAACAGTTTAAGCTAAAAATGTCATTGAGGACAACAGGAAATACAACATAACATAACATTTTCTCGAACGTTATGCTTTGAAAGAATAGGCAATCGAAGTAGAAGTTATTTTTTTTTATTAGGCGAAAGTTTCTTAATTCTGATACAGTAAAACCCACGATACTTACACATTAGCGGTTGTGCACATATAGCGTTATCACTTCGGGAAGGATGGGTAAGAAGTCTCATTATATCACATTGATATCATAAGATATCAATGGGAGGGGAGATTGACTTTTTTGATCAAACTAAAATTTTCTTTATTTCCTTATTTGTAACTTTTCCTTTACTTTAAAAGAGCTTGTTATCATTTTCTTTTTTTTAAATGAAGATACGAAGTTACTATTGAAACTATTACATAAATATGCAATTATTTAATTCCAAAATTTGAGATACTCCAACATTTGGCATTTCTATTCATCCGCCATATGCACATGTGATAAGCTATTGGAGAAACCAGACATGGAGTACGTTTGAAATGGCACTAATATATTACACTAATGTATGACAATATTAGTAAAATAAAGGGAAAGAATGTTGTCTTCCTATTTTGTGATTTGAAATTCTGCTTGCTCTTTCCACATGCATGAAGTAAGTGCAAGAAATTTTATTACTTTTGAATACATTATGTAACAAAAAGATATTATTTTATTTTATCTGATATTTTCAAATATCGGATATACAGTAATCCCTTAACATTCGCCAGGATTAGATTGCCGAAAACACCCACGAATGTTGAGACTTTCTTCCCGTGCATATAAGGAAGTTAGGTTCTTTTTTTTTACGGAAAGAAGCAATTGAAGTTAAAATAACATATTTATTCAGCATAAAACATTAAAGTAGATGCTTTAAATAAATTTGAATCATTATAAACATACTAGCGGACCCGACAGACGTTGTCCTGTCACCGACAGACGTTGTCCTTCTTGGCACCGACTCCAGAAAACCAAATAAATGTACGTAAATATGGTAATACGCACGATAAACACTACGCTCTTAATTTAATTTCTTATTACAATTATGTAAGGAAATTATTTTTTACTCTTCAGTATTTTTTGAAGTCGGTTCAATTTTTGACAGAAAAGTTTACTTTTCTCTTTTTAGTTAAAAGTTAACGATTTTCTGAAGTCGGTTAATCAAAATTATAATACAAGAAATATTATTGTAAAGCATACACGTTTGTCAGGAGTGGGGTTCGAACATGCAATCTCTTTTTTCAAGAAGCTGAGCTTAAATCTGGCGCCTTAGACCGCTCGGACATTCCGTCCGCACTCTATTCATCGAACTTATTCAACACGTTTAATTAGCGAAAAATCACTAACTATTAGTTTTTGTCTAATTACTAAAAAAGTACTGAATCAATTTCGATGAAATGTGAATCTAAACCATTCTCTAATCCACTGGAACACACACACACAAAATTTCATTAAAATCGGTCCAGTCATTTAGGAGGAAATCAGTGACATACACAAACACAGAAGATTTATATATAAAGATTGTACAAAATTTATTTTCCTAGTCGATGAAGGAAAAAAAAATTTGTGATGTGCGATTGTTTGGCAGAACAGATTTTATGTTTATGAATTTCCATTTAAGAAAAAGTTGCGGCCTCGACTTCTATTTAAGATTCCTTACCAGTGAAGAATCGTATTCTACTGCTTTTTCAACAAGTTGTTGTTGCTGTTTTAAAATTTTCCCGACAATTTTATCAAAAAACATTTCGCTGGCAATAAAAATTTGAAATTTTAGAAAATTCAGAAAATTGGAAAAAAAATTCATAAAAAATAAAAGAAATTACTGATCAATATTTTCTGAAATTCCCACAACTCAGGCCATTCAGTAATATAATAGACCTGGCCTGTCCAACCTTTTCCTAAGCAGGTGCGCATCTCAGCTTTTGGCAAGTAATGAAGGACGCCATTATTAAAATGGCTCAAAACATGCAAGACAATAATGTTTTAATATTAGTAGCAATACATATAGGCAAATGCATACTGCAGTAGAGACATAAATCCCTTATAGATCCAAAGAGCAATGTTAGAAAAAAATTAAAATAATTGTAAATTGTAATAAATTTCAAGTAAAACATTTTTCTGCAAGGGGTTATCTTAAACATTTTTAAACTGAAAGGAACCAGAAAATAAAGTATCGCCTATTATTAAAATAAAGTGTTAATCAGATATACCGTATTTACTCGTGTATAAGGCGCACTTTTTTTCCAAAAAATTAGGGCAAAACTCCTAGATGCGCCTTATACACGAATTAATTTTTTACTGTTGGATGCCGTGGAACGATATACATATGAAACAGGAAATTGTTCAAAGAAGATATTAAAACTCGGAAAATGTTACTTAATTAAAATATTACTGCATATTTATTTCACTCCTTGCAGTTTTTTATACAACAGAGCTAATGACATTATCTAAACGCTAATTATCAATTCTCTTTACCGTCACTCATTCCCATTTCCCGTCACCCTCTTACAACCCGAAGTCTAAAAATGCATTTTCGTCTTGTTTTCTGGTCTGGTGTAATGTTTGTTTCGACTTTTTTTTTACTGAAATTCATTTGGTCATTCCTCATTAGCGTATCAAATTTATGGTGCGTCTTATATACGAGATTTTAAGAAATCGCCATTTTTACTTGTAAAGTAGGGGTGCGCCTTATACACGCGTGCACCCTATACACGAGTAAATACGGTATTGTCAGGTTTTTGGAAGACGCAAATACTCTGCAAAATCTGCATTTTTTTCCCTTTGATGTGTAAATTTGCCGTTATAAAATAGTACAGAAACAAAGTCAAAAGTGGTTCCAAAGACAGAGGCCTGCAAGAGTTTTCATTGATGGAAATCCTTTCGCACGATTTTGTAGATTTTTTTTTTTTTTTTTTTAAATCATCAAATTACCTAAAGTTTCAAAAGTCTAGGAAAGAAAATGACAGTTTTTATCCTGTCTTATAAAATAGCCAAATGAACAATAAACAACGACAATTATGGTAACAAACATGCTGAATTTTAATGCATGAAGGAGAGGGAGGATCGCTTATTTTTTCAGCATTTTATTTCTTAGCATATTAATATATATATATATATTGCTGACATTTATTGACTTCCATTGGCATAATTTCCATAAAAAGATTAATAAAGATTAATTAAAAATTAGAAAAGAAACGCAACAGCTCATGATTTTTTTTTAAACTAATCATGTGTTGTTGTCTTTCTTTCAATACGTTGAGTACGTTATAATTGTTGATGTGTAAAATACACTTGTAGAGATTCTAAAAATATCTCTCAAGCAAATATTAAGGATTTTAAATAAAGTATTCTAAACAAAGGAATTTTATTTAAAAAAAAAAAAAAGACTAATTTCAAAAAATCTCCAAAAGGGCGCCATGTCGCCCGTGGGTGCCGCGTTAGGCAGCCCTGTAATAGACTATACTGTATATAAGTGTGCAGTGTTAGGTAGCTCATGGAATTGGTAAAACAAAGTGAGTTTACTTTGTTAAAAAATATTCTTTATGAACAAACTTCGCGAATAATCAAGTTCAATTTCCGCCAATATTTAAATTTTCGAAATTTTTTATTTCACGAATAATCAAAACTCGCGAATGTTAAATCCGCGAATGACAAGGGATAGTTGTAAATCGAAAATATCGGTATATTGCTTTTTTTTTCGTCTAAAATTGATCTGAAGACGATTAATAATTTGAAAAAAAAAAATTGTAAGAGTAGATGGGAGGGTTTGATTCTTGTTGGATCTTTGAAAATATGTTCGCATTGTTTATTACATTTTTTAATTGTTATTTTTCAATCTTTTTCAAAACCAACGGCAAAAATTTTAAAAAGTAACAATTTCTTTTAAATATTTACTAGCTGACCCGCCCGGCGTTGCCCGGGTCCGTATTAGCAATATTAAACGAACTTGAAATTTGTATGATTTTATCAATAACTGGAAGCATGCAGAAATGCATTGTCTGAAATACGTCATTTTCATCGTTATAAAGTATTAAAAGGTTCTGAAAAAAAAAGAAAACTTTTAGTAATACAATTTTTAGTTTAAATCAAATGTTTTCAATATTTTATTTAATTTTATTCAAAATGAAAAAAGATTTTCTTAGCAGACGATTTTTTGTGATAAATACATTATCTGTTTTATATTTCTTCTGCTTTATTCCTTTTATTTATAGAGTTCAAAATGAAAAAAGATTTTCTTAGCAGACGATTTTCCTGTGCCTCAATTAATTATCCTCGGAATTCCTTTTATTTATAGAGATTAAAAGGTTCTGAAAAAAAAAGAAAACTTTTAGTAATACAATTTTTAGTTTAAATCAAATGTTTTCAATATTTTATTTAATTTTATTCAAAATGAAAAAAGATTTTCTTAGCAGACGATTTTTTGTGATAAATACATTATCTGTTTTATATTTCTTCTGCTTTATTCCTTTTATTTATAGAGTTCAAAATGAAAAAAGATTTTCTTAGCAGACGATTTTCCTGTGCCTCAATTAATTATCCTCGGAATTCCTTTTATTTATAGAGATTTGATGTAATATTATTTCATATATGATATTGAATAGTGAGTGCCATTCGAAGCAAAAAACAAAATACAGTCGAGTCTCTCTATAACGAAACTCCATACATCGAATTTCTCTATATAACGAATTTTTAGTAGGAACGGTCCTCTTTTCGCATGATTACATTAAAAACAGTCTCTATATAGCGAAATATCTATCTCCATATAATGAATTTTTTCATTAATTGGTCTTAATTTATTTAGTTTTAAAAAAGCTTCGAAATCATATGGAATCAATTTTCCATCACTTATTTTTGATTTATCGTTCAGTACTGAGTTTTTTTTTATATTACTTTTCTCCTTGTTCTTTAAATCCAACGAATTCATCCCACATCCCACACACCTTTCCACATCATTCTCAAAACAGAGTCAATTGGATTGTTACATATATAAGAGAGGAATCAATGAGAGGCACATAAGAGAGGCTTTCAAATGGAGGAAAATGTTAACTACAATTTTTCATTCCTTGCTAAAATTTGAGCTTTTTTGAGAGCGTAACAATTTTAAAATCAAAACAACAAAAAATTACAGATATCTTCGTCTGAAATTATTGAAAGTCTTCCTTATTTAATTTTCATTAAGCTTTCAAATAAATGTCTGTTCCCTTTTTTGAAATAGCTTAAATAATTAAGAAATAAAATGTTAGGTAAATATTTACTTTTAAACATTTCAAATTCTTAATTAAAAAGATGAAAAATAATATTTTTTCAAAATTTACACATTAAATACGATTCTTAACATCATTCTCTATACATCGAATTTCTCTATATAACGAATTTTTTACTGGAACGATGGATTTCGTTATATAGAGACTCGACTGTATTTCAATAGAAATATTGTTAACGTTTCGATAATCTCTTTAGAATTCAGATTTACCGTATACCTTTTTTCTGTTGACAGATGAGAACAAATAAAATGTGTGTGACAGCATTTCTACCTCATTTTTCAATCTTAAGGAAAAGAAAAAAAAAAAAAGTAAAAGATCTTTCAAACGAAGGCCGCTTGAAATTGTCCTTTTGTCCAGAAGGACATTGATTTATTTTTCCATTTTCACATATTTTCCGTCCACACACACACACAGTTCATTGAGAATTTAGTTTAGTAACAGAAATACCTTTTATAGAAGTATAAAGTGAAAAAAAAATTTTTGATTTAGCTTTTGACATCAGGCGTTCCTTCAAGGTCGGAATAAATAAATAAATAAATAAATAAATAAAAAGAAAGAAAAATCTGCATTACGCATAGATTATTAAACTTTTTCCAAACAGTTGCTTTTATTGTTGTGAAACTTTTCTTTATGCAGTCAAAGGAAATATCTAAATAAACAATTTAGAAAATAGAGAAGACAATGAAAGACCCGTTTTCAGCAATTGAAAAGCTGAGTGAATAAACATGTTAAGTGATAACACTAAGATGCTTTGCACTCACGCACTATTTTATCGGTTAAAACAAGGGGAGGGGGGGGGTCACCAAACTTTGGGAATATTTCCTTCAATGGTAGGCCCCACCAGTGGCCGAGAGGGTCTGACCTCTCAACTGGTAGACGGCAGGTGCTGGGTTCGAACCCGATCGCGGCCGTCGGCCTAACCGTTCGGAGTTTTCGTGGTTTTCTTCGAACCTTGCGTAAATACGGGTTAGGTACCCTTAGAAAGACCCCCACGAAGGGCATCCCTCCCCCATAGGGCCTATATCCCATAGCGTAGATAATCGGCCGACACAAAAACAACAACAAAATACAACAACATCCTTCAATGGTAACGTGGGAATTATGCTTGAATTAAATTATTGCTGTTGAAATTTCATTTTGCAACCCAATTATGGACTGCTATATTATATAAGACTGTGCAGTTACTAATAAGAGACCGCATGGGCATCCTGCTTCAATACCATGTTATTCTTCATTGTCTAAAAAATATTTTATAATTATATTAAATTCGAATACCCAACACATACAGGTGCAACAGCATATTCATTCAGTATTTGTGAATATACTCACAAATGAAGGTTATATCACCTTTGGAAACCAATATACATTTCCATCACAATATATTCAGATAGACCTGCAAGACTGGTTCAATATTAAAGGAATGACAAGTAAACTATTATTCCTAGGGGACTTAAATGCCCACAGTCAACTCTGGGGATATGCAACCGATGATGATAGTGGTCATCACGTAATCAGCCACATGAGTTCAATAAGACTCATTGTGGTTAATGATCCACGTATGGTTAATGATCCAACCTTCGAATCAAAATATTTGAAAGGCTGGCCGGATATTACACTGTCTTCATTTCAATTATTTCAACATACAAACAAATAGGAAGTAAGTAATAACTTAGATTACGGAGATCACAGATTGTTTACAACAACTCTAAAATTAGAAATTCCACCCTTACCAAAAAGAAGATACAGAACTAAAGAAATGTCTTTTAGAAAGTTTAATGATCCTTAACACGCCAAATAGAAGGAAGAAAAATAGATTTTTTATTTATATTTAAATCAGAAGATTTTGTAACGGAATATAATTTTTTTTTTATCGTTACTTAAAGAAATATGTAACACAACTTTGAAGAAGAGAAGAAGCTGTTATAAACCTTCAGTGTATTGGTGGAACGAAAACCTAAGTAAACAGAGAAACTACGTGCGAGCACTAAGACGAAAATCCAAGCTTCCTGAAGCGAATCCAAAAGTATATATAAAATATAAAAGTGAAAAAGCACGATATAGACAAGATATAAATAAAGCTAAATCAGATGCCTGGAAATTTTTTTGTAAAAATACAAAAGACCCTTATGGCAAAATTAAAACAGTGGCATTCCAAGATTATCATTGACAGGAAACTTATGCACTGTCATCGTCAACACAATCAATTCAAACCAAGAACACATTTTATGAAGAAATTTTTGGTTCATCTGAGATAATAGAACCTTTTTATTATATTCCTGATGCCTCAGCACTGTCAATAACTTATCAAGAGCTAAAACAAGCTATTTATTTATTTAACCAAAATAAAGCTCCAGGACCAGATGAAAACGATCATGTTATACTTCGCAATATTTTTAAATCTAATCCATCTATTCTTCATAGTATGTACAACTCATTATTAAAATTAAACTATTTCCCCGAGGATTGGAAAGTTGGAGACGCGGTATATTTTTTAAAACCACGTATGTCTCCTCTTGAGGCTTCTTCATACCGTCGAATTTCTCTTCTCTCAGTATTTGGAAAAGTTTTCGAAAAAATACTACTTAAAAGAATGAACTTTTAATTGAATAAACAAAAAAAAAAAAAAAAAAAAAAAAAAAAAAAAAAAAAAAAAAAAACATTTCCATCTCAACATGGTTTCCAAGAAAACATGTCAACAGAAACAGCAATTCAAGATTTGCTTTCCCAAATAGAATTATTAAAGCAAGAAGATGTCTATATCTCATTATTATCAGTTGATACAAAACAAGCTTTCGATAGATTACCCTGGAAAATAACCCTGAATTTACTAGAAAACTTAAACCTTCACTGCACGGTGTGCCATATATGGAACATACCGATAAAATCCCTCTATTTTCCTAAAGATCTTAAATTTAGGTTATCTGAGCTTTGTGCCATATCTAGAACATTTAAACAAAGAGTTTTGTACCCGATTTTGTTACTTGATGGCAGAACATCACTAGATTTAAATTTTTATTGAAAAAAAGTTCTAGTCTGCATCGTATACAACAGTAGAATTTGCTTCAACTTTTTCACCCTAAAATATTGAAGATATCGCAAGATAAAATTTTAGGCATTCGATTATATCACATATTTGCAATTAAGGTTGCTTAAAACTAAAATATTTCAATACATCAGCTTGAAATCTTGCTTTTGTGTTTGTGCCAGATATGGAACATAGGGCATAAAGCTCATAAAACATTCTAATGAAAAATGGTGCGCAAAGGGCTAACGCAAGATTAAAGCAATGCAATATTATTTGCATCTGATGATGATCATTAATCTTTTTGAGTTTCTGATGATAGCCGGGAACATTCAACATACATTCGAGCTAAAAATAGAATTGAAAATGCTATTTCTTCATATGAATCAGATGTTGACTGCACAATAACAACAAATGCGATCCAAGAAATGGATTCAACTGCCACAGGTGATAAGTTTTCAGATTAAATATTAAAATAATTTCAAATTTCACTGAAAGTACTATATCTTATCTTATATTATAAAGGCCAAACGTATCTGTGCGTAACGCATACGTCATATTATGAATGGCAACATTTTCAAATTTTAAATGAAATTTCGGTATTGCAATTTTTGCTACTAAAAATTTTTAAACTCCTTAATATCGCTCATTTTCAATTATTACACCATCGTGTAGGGGAAAAATCTACTTTTAAATGAAAATTGTATCTTAATTTGTTTTTTAAATGTTATTTTTTTTTTTAGTTTTTAATACTGCTTTTCTAATCATAGCAACAGGAGTACTCCATTTCTTTTAAAAGCAAAGGAAAAAAAATGATTACTGTATCTTTATGTTGCCATTTTCTCATTAAAAGTTAAAAAATTTAAATTTAAATACCTTCTGTTATAAAACCCGGTGAATTTTGGTTTCATTTATAAAAAATCGATTTACACGTAGAAAAATATCGGCAGTTTAATATCCATTTCAGCTAATAGCCATTTGAATCAAAATGATTAAATTAAAATGCCAATTTTTTTGAAAAGGTGAATACAGATACGAAATGTGCATTTGTAAATTTTGATATGGTAAAAATGATGCCGGGTTTAGATTTCACGAAAAAATTCTGTGATTGAGTCAAAGTTGAATAAATTTTGCTTTTTTTTCAGTTTGGAATACTAGCATAAGAACCTTAATTGACAACTTTATCATAATAACAGATCTATTTTTACTGCTTACATGTACGATAAAAGTTTACCTTGAACAATTTCAACAACAGAGTTTTATAGAAAGATTATTTTGACGTTAAATATCGTTTGTTTAAGAGTTAGACTCACCAATGTAAAATGCATTTTTTATTGTAACTAATTTTGTAGGTTTATTAAAAGTCAATGAAACAGTTCCTTCTTAAATATTTTCTTTCGTCAAAATTTGACGGGTTCTACCGTGTAAAAGTTAAAATCAACATTATTGAAGTTAGGCGTTTTTTCGCTGGAGGGACATTGTTATGTGCCGGGAGTGTCTGTGTGTGTGTGTGGGGGGGGGGGGGGAGGATTGAATTTCTAAACTAAACAAATTTTCAAATTATCTGTGTAGTACATATAAATATTCCTGACGAATGCCCTCCCCCGGACACTCTGAAATTTACACTGGATATATACAATAAGAAGCATTAATTTAGAGTAAGATTGTTTATTCTTTCAGATGCTGCAGATATCCCTGCTGGACCCAGTGTTGATAGAAAAATGTCACTGTGCAAATGCAAATTCCTGAAGCGCAAATAAGGCATAAAGAAAGTAACTCCTTAAGGCGCAACACTAGGCGCAGAGAAAGTCCCGGATGATAGTGTAAAGTCTATGGGGGCGTTCTTTTCAAATATATCCCCAAATTTTAATATTTTTACATGATTTTTTTTGCACAAGATAGCTCACAACCGGCCTAGTTTTAACTTTTTCAGTTTTGGTTTCTGATTTTTAAAAAAAAATATTTTAATTTTCGAAACCGGTTTAAACCGGTTCTGAAATTGAAACTATCGTAATATAAAAGTATATAAGCAAAATCGAAAAAGTAAAAACTAAGCCGGTTGTGGATCGCCCTCAGCTATCCTGTGCAAAAAAATCATGTAAAAATATTATAATTTGACCGAGATATTTGAAAAGAATGCTCCCATAGACATAACATTATCATCCGGGACTTTTTCTATGCCTATTGTGGGGCCTTAACTGCTGAAATTATGGCTTGTGAGACTACCTATCATCTTTTCCCTTTTTTTAACCTTGAACTTTAAGAATCTTATTTCAGAAGAGACACTTAGATACAGCACAAAAAAGGACCTTTCTCAACCTTTAGAAGTTTTCATTACAGATATTACTGAAGTGATGTTTTAGGTAACCAAACAATTAAAGAGAGAATGTCTGTCAAAGAATTTGAAAAAAATCCGACAATTTTCACATTTTAGTGACAATACTAAAGAAATTCCTAAAGGCATGAAGGGACACGATAGACTTTTTGAATTAAGGTCTCTAATAGAGTGTATCAGGGCAATGGGATATATTATATACCACCTGATTTGAATCAAGATTCGCAGCAGAAGCTTTTAATTAAAATTTCATATTTCTAACTTTGGAGAAAAAATAGTTTCAAAATTCATTCCGGTGTGAATTCAACATTAGATAAAACAATTGCTTTCCCCTCAAAGGGTTAAATACCTGCAATAGAATTTTAATACATGTTATACTCTTTTTGTATATATAATACACCAGTATTGTGAGCTTCATGCCACATTTGGTACAAAAATGTAAATATGTTACTGTGTTCTTTGGGACATATATGGCACATACCACAAAAATCCATATTAAAAAATATATATGAAGTCAGAATTTTTTTAATTTTTTTCCTTTATTTGTGAATACTTAAAATAATCAAAATATTTTTTTCATAAAGAAAAAAAATCGTGCAGTGAAGGGTTAAACATAGAATCAGCATACTTAAATACAATTAAATCCTATCTCTCAAAAAGAGGAATTTATCCGAATTAGTTGTTAAATAACATTCATTGGCAAAGCAGAGGCTGCCCACAGGGTGCTTGTCTGGGGCCTTTTTTATGGCCTGTATTCATACAAAATCTTTTAAACGATTTGAGAAGAAGAGGATTTAAAGTAATAGCATTTGCAGACGACATATTAATTTTGTACGGTAGAACGAGAAAGCTCTTAGAAGAAACAGCATGAGAAGCTTTAGAGATTATTAACAATTGGGCAATCATCAATCAAATGATCATTTCATATGAAAAATGTCAATAATTGCATCTTAAGAAACCAAAATTTTTAAAAAGACCATCAACTTTTAAAATAATAACATCTCAATAAAATCTGGAAAAACCCTGCCCTATCTTGGAATTATATTAGGCCAAACAATGTCTTTCCTTCCTCATTTAAAGAACAAAAAATTAGAATTAAATTTCCTATTTCAAAACTTACTCAAATTTAGTTCCAAAAAAGAAAGACTCTCAAAAAGTATCTTAAAGATCTGGTACAATGCAATACTAGAAAAGAAAGTTGCCTACGGAGCAGCAGTTTGGTTTAATTACTTCAAAAATCTCATGGACTAAGATTATTTTCCTCAATACAAGCTCAATGTCTTTTGTTAATCTCTGTTGCTTACAAAAAAAAAAAAAAAAAAAAAAAAAAAAAAAACTACAACTCTGGCATTGTACAAGACATACTCCCCAAGATGTACCTGTGGAAAAATAGGTTCCTCTTTACATTATATAACTGAATGCACTTTAATTTCAACTTATCATCTTAGACGATCTCAAAATATATCCCTTTCATCATGGTTTCAACTGATATTAAAACAACCTGTACTAGTTCAAAAAATTATAGACTGTATAACATTATTAGAAAGAAATCAAGGGCTTTTTCAATTGCCACCATTGAACTTAATAGATGATGACGACATTTAGAATATGATAAGAACATTTTTAAATAGAACTCTAACCTATTAAATTATCATTAGCAAAATTACTTAACAAGTTTTACATTATCATCTTGTCGTCGTTATTGTTGTTATTTTATTACTCTTAATTATATTATTCTATTTATTTTATTTATTCTATTCAATTATCTTTAATTCAATTGTCTTAACATATTACTATTTTGCACTGCTCTGCTCATTGCTCTGCATTACTCATTCTTATTGATTTTTCTAAGCAAACTGAAAACAAATTTCTAAAATTTCAAAAATCAAGAATGAAAAATTAAGCCCTTTTATTCCTCGTATAAAACAGCCAAGGGCCAGCAAAAAGAGAAAAATATGAGCTTTCATGCACTTCGAAAGGACGGAGAATGTGGGAAAGCTTTTATTTTTCTTTTAATCATTGATTATTAAAATGAGCTATTTCCAATTATTAACGCATTTAACCATCATAATTACACTTAAAAAAGGAGAAAAAAAAAAAAAAAAAAAAAAAAAAAAAAAAAAGGAAAGAAAAAAAAAAAAAACTACAAATCGTAAATATATGCATAAATAATTTTTCAAAGTATATTTCTGGTTTTTAATGTGTTTAAACAAGTTTTGAAAATATTTTTGATGCAAATATTAAGGATTTTACAGAAAGTATTCTTTATAGTTCAATTTTACTTTTAAAAAGTCTAGTAAAAAGAAATCTTTAAAAGGGCGCCAAGAAAATCTATAAAGGGCGCCATGGCGCAGACCGGCACCGCGTTGAACAGCCCTGCTCTAATGTAACAGACTATCTTAATTCATTAAAATAATGGTACTTCTAGGTTATCCCGTCGACCGATTTCGTCAAATTATACAAATCGCCAAACTAATAGCCAAATTATACATGTTGACATAATTTTTATTTTTAAATAACGAAAAAACAAATAATTAGTAGAATATTAATAAAAATATTAATAAAAAGTCGAAATAAAAATCACTTAATGACATTTTAAACACGTGAATCGCATTTAATGTCATTGAATGTGACATTCACGATCATCCATTATTGGCATTTAATCTTATAGTTTGGCGATAATTTTTTGGTCGACGGGATAACCTAGAAGTTCCAAATAATGTGATGATTTTATAAGAAGGTTTGCGAGAAACTATAGTTTGAATTATCTGATGTCTATTTTGATGTATAAGGGCGTTTTAAAAGCACGGAATGATGCAAGTAGCAAATTTACCATAACATTTACGTTGTAAAATATGTGTTTTTGTTTTATTTTCATTGTTCTGAAAAAAAAAAAACCCATCTTTTTCAGCGATTCACGTGTTTAAAATGTCATTAAGTGATTTTTATTTCGACTTTTTATTAATATTTTTATTGTTAAATGCTTATATGCTTCGTTATTTTTAAGTAGTGTATTTCCCATGATCCCCAAATTTTCGACGCATTAGAAAACAGTAATTTGGTGGGGGCTAGAAAACCACGCCAATCAAAAAGTCGCCAAACATCTGTGCATTGTCAAAATACATTTGTTCAAAAACACTTAAAATGTTCATCCACTTAGCTCTTATCATCAGAGGCGAATCAATTACCTCCTGAGTCATTTGGCTTGAGTTTTTTAGAGACCCCTCGCCCTCCCCTCTCCTTTAAAGCGATATATTTCTGGCATTAAAAACAGAACGAAGCACTTTTAGTATAATCATGCACTGAAATTTCAATATATTCAAAGTGGGAACAACATTTTTCTAAATATAAAGTTTTATACGAAGATACCATAGAAAAAAAAAACGAATTTTAACATATGTATTCAATTTCTTATAGAATAAATCAATATCTAACAGCTGCAGTTAATTTGAATTCTTTTGCAATTAAAAGTAAAATAAGTTGGGGTAACTGGATCCATGAGGTAAATGGACCATAAGCAGTGGGGGAAAATTGACGCAGAAGTGGTGCTTATTGTCACCACTGAATTTTTGTAGAATTTTTCGGTTTATCTACTGACAGAATTTCTGAGTTTTTATTAAGTTGAAGATACCATAAAAAAATAGCGGTATTAATAAACTCCACCTCTGCGCCAGTTTTCCATCACTGCATTGGCTATTTTATAGAAAAAAAAAAAAAAAAAAAAAAAAAAAAAACGTTTGTTTCTTTTAAGTTTTGGCTTTCGTGAACAATGCACCTTAATCCCTACTTTTTAAAATAACGTGCATCAATTGAATCATAATTCTTTTTTTTCTGTGATAAGTTGTCAAAAATTTAGATTTTTTTTTTTTTTTTTTTTTTTTTAACAACGTCAATCTGGTTGAATTTCTCCGGCTTCTTATTAAAATACTTCTAAGTACTTTTATTAAACAATTTAAAGATTTTTTGTAACATTACACATATATCATTAATATTATTAGTAATCTGTACATTTAGAGATTTTTCATGTGCTATGACTAAAGCCCGTATTAGAGACAGGGGCTTGCCATTGGACTATATGAAGATATGGTATCCACACTGTTATTAAGAAGCAAATTTCGTACGGATATGAAATTTGGTTTCGAGATTTACGTTATCATGGTATCCAGCGTCTGTCATCTTGTCAGAGGCTGTGTCTATTATCAATCATACGTGTTTATCGAACTATATCTACTGATGCACCCTGTGTGCTCTCAGGTATTACTCCGATTCAGTTGGAGCTCGAACAAATGTCAACGTACTACAATGTTGTAAATCTTGATGGTTTTACATGGATAGATGGCACTTATATTTCTAAAGAGAATGTCGGGCCATTATATGCCGACAGTTGGCGATACTGGTCCAGCAAAAATAACTGGAATCGTAAGCTGTGTCGCATCGCAAATAGTAACTTTTAAAATGATATTCATCTTTTCAAATTAAAATGTTTTATAATAATTCTTTGCTAATGTAATAATTTAAAATAATGTTTCTTTACTTTAAAATGCATTTCTAATATTTAAAATAGTTTTTTGTAAAATAATTTGTATTTTTATATTTCACTTATTTAACTGTGTATTATTGTGCATCTTTTGACTGTAACTGTATCTTCTACCAGTTAACATGTTTTTGACCTAATAAAGTTTGCGAGCTTGTTATCTCTCGCTCGAGCACATGTTCTAAAAACTTAATTTTATCGTTATTTTTATTTAAAAAGTATGTAATGTGAATTAGTCTTGGTAAAAAGATTACCGCTGTGACGATCGAATAAGATTGGTTTTAAAGATGAGTTATAAAAGTTATTTACTCTTGTTAGCTACATGTTCTAAAATCGGTAGCTACAATTGGTGACCCTCGTTAACATAACTTATTCAAAATGCCTCTTACCGACCAAAACTCCGGATCAGCAGAAGCTAGCAAAGTTAGCATCAAAATTCCCCCATTTTAGACAGAAAAACCTGAAATGTGGTTTGTTACAATTGAAGCGCAATTCTAGATAGCCGGAATTACGTGCGACGAAACTAAGTTCAATTATTTGATCGCACAGTTGGACCCGAAGTTTATGGAGAATATATGGGACATAATTCAAAATGACACTCCAAATAAGTATGCAGCCGCGAAAGACAGACTTTTAAGCACTTTTAAAGAAAGCGAAAATTTGCGCATCAAACGACTTCTCACTGGACTGGAATTACGAGATTTGAAGCCCAGCCAACTTTTACGTAAGATGCAAGCATTAGGCGATACGAAGGACGTTTCAGACAAAGTGCTCAGAACCCTCTGGTTAGAAAAGCTCCCGGATTCAGTGAAAAACATAATTGTTGTCAGTGATGAAGATTTAGAAAAATTGGCCAAAATGGCTGTTAAAATCACTGAACTGAACCCTAATATGGAACTTGCCAAAGTTGATAAAGAGACTCCCAGCTATGCAGCCCTCTTGGATAAGATCTCCAGCTTGGAGCAGCAGATTGCAAGTTTGCATGTTCAACGATCTCGTAGTCGTACTCCTCATCGCCGTGCTGGCAGATACAGAAGTCAATCCCGCAAGCGTTATGATCCTAATGGTAAGCTTTGCTATTACCACTTCAGATTTGGAAAAAAATGTCTTCCTGAGAAATGTAAACAATCCTGTAGTTGGCAACAAGCGGAAAACTCCTCCCAACAGTAGAGTCAGCGGCAAGTCCTGCTGCAAAGAACATAGATTGCCGCAACTACAGACTATTTGTTCATGACAAAAAAACTGGTGTGCGTTTCTTAGTCGATAGTGGTGCTGATGTGTCCTTGGTTCCAGCAAACGTAAAAGCAGAACAACTATGCTCATATGTGTTATATGCTGCCAATGGTACTGAAATACCAACTTATGGTATAAAAACACTGACACTAGATCTTGGTTTACGACGTGCATTTCAATGGCCATTCATAGTAGCCAAGGTGAGTAAAGGAATCATTGGTGCTGATTTTCTGCATCATTTTCATTTGCTTATTGACATACATAAACGTAAATTAATTGATGGCATCACACAAATTGTCTGTAAAAAGTGAAATTTCAACAATTTCTGATGAGTGTTTTATAACTACGTTTGATCGTACATCCCAATTTAGTGATTTATTAAATTTATATCCTGATATTACGAAACCTAATATTTTAAATAAATCAGTTAAACATGAAGTTAAGCATTACATTGAAACAACAGGTCCACCAGTGCATTCCAAGGCACGACAACTAAATCCTGAAAAGCTTGCTTTGGCCAAACAGGAGTTTCAATTCATGTTTGACAATAACATAATCCGACCTTTAAAATCCCAATGGGCCAGTCCCCTTCATTTGGTTAATAAAAAAGATGGCACCCTAAGACCTTGTGGGGATTACAGAAGATTAAACGACAAAACCATTCCAGACAGATACCCCATACCCCGAATTGAAGATTTTCATAACATATTAAAAGACACAGATATTTTCTCTAAGCTTGATTTAATCAAAGCATATTATCAAATTCCAATAGCTGAAAAAGACAAGCCCAAAACTGCAATAATTACCCCATTCGGATTGTTTGAGTTCAATGTCATGAGTTTTGGCCTCCGGAATGCTCCTGCCACGTTCCAGCGATTTATTAATCAAGTTTTTCAGGGGTTAGATTTTTTGTTTCCCTATTTGGATGATGTGCTAGTTGCTTCGAGCTCAGAAGCCGAGCATAAGGAGCACCTAAAAATAGTATTTGAGAGATTAAATAAGTATGGACTGCGCATTAATGTTGCAAAATCAATAATGGGAGTTAACCAAATTGAATTTTTGGGATACCTCATTAATGAGAAAGGTTCCTCACCCCTTCCAGCTAAAGTCCAAGTTATCCTAGATTATAAATTGCCAGAAACCCTGCACGATCTACGTACCTTTCTTGGTATGATTAATTTCTATCGCAGATACCTGAAAGATGCAGCACAAACCCAAGCACTGCTTCATGAGATGTTAAAAGGTGCAAAGAAAAAGGATCGCAGAAAAGTCCCTTGGACAGATGAAAGTATCCAGCAATTTGAAAAGTGCAAAGCTGATCTAGCTAATGCTGCACTTCTGTGTTTTCCAAAACCTGGACTCCCATTATCTCTATGCACAGATGCTTCAGATTGGGCAATTGGTTCAGTCTTAGAACAATTTGAAGACAACATGTGGAAGCCAATTGGTTTCTATTCGAAAAAACTTAACGAAACTCAGAAAGAGTACAGTACTTATGACCGTGAGTTATTGGGAATCTATCTTTCCATCAAACATTTTAAATACCTTTTGGAAGGTCGCGAATTCACAATTTGGACAGATCATAAGCCTTTAATATTTGCTTTCAAACAGAAAAATGAAAAGGCTTCTCCAAGACAGTTGCGCCAGCTCCAGTACATCTCTCAATTCTCTACCAACATCCAACATATTAGTGGCAAAGATAACGTGGTTGCTGACACCTTGTCCAGAATAGAAACAGTCTGTGTTATCGACTATGATGAAATAGCTCAAGAGCAAAGTAATGATGCAGAATTCAAAGAATTATGTTCTAGTGACATATCTTTGGACTTCAAACCTTACACTCTGGCATCTGGAAAAACATTATGGTGTGATACCTCCCACAACAAGATTCGCCCATATATTCCTCTCAAATTCAGGAGAGAACTCTTTCATCAAATCCATGGCTTGTCACACCCAGGCATAAAATCTACCGTTAAAGAGATGGCTGCCAGGTTCATTTGGCCAGGAATCAACAAGCAAGTAAAAGAATGGGCTCAAACCTGTATTAATTGTCAAAAGACCAAGGTAAATAGACATACCAAATCTAAATTTTCTACTTTTCAAGAACCTGATGAAAGATTTAATGTTGTGCATATTGATTTAATTGGACCTTTGCCTCCATCTAATGGACATATTTATTGTTTAACTTGCATTGATAGATTTTCTTGTTGGACAGAAGTTGTCCCTTTGCCTGAAAATAGTGCTGAAATTGTGAGCAAAGCATTTTATGAACATTGGATTTGTAGATTCGGTGTGCCAGGAACAATCATAACAGATCAAGGTAAACAATTTAAGTGTCGTTTGCTCAAAAACTTAGCAGAAATTTGTGGTGCAAAACTTCGAACATCAACACCATACCATCCACAGTGTCAGGGCAAAGTTGAACGCTTTCACAGAACTTTAAAAACAGCTATTAAAGCACACAACAATGTGAAATGGACTGAAATTTTACCAACAGTGCTTTTAGGACTAAGATCAGTTATCAGAAGTGACACGAATCATACTGTAGCACAGATGGTTTATGGTACAAATATTAGACTGCCAGGTGAATTTTTTGATAAACCAACAGTCAGTACAGATTCTGACACTTTTGTGACTCAGCTACAGAATTATATGGAGCAATTAAAACCTATGCCTACAAAACAGGCAACACAAAAAACAATATTTGTACATAAGGATTTAAAATCTTGCTCCTAGGTGTTTATTAGGGTAGACCGAGTAAAAAAACCGCTAGAACCGGCCTACCAAGGACCTTTTTTGGTAGTCCATAAATATGATAAATATTATACTTTGAAAATAAAAGGCAAAAATGTCAATATCTCAATTGACCGACTTAAGCCAGCCTATATGTTGACACATGATGAAATTCCAGAGAATACTAACATGCCTAGTCACTCCCATACTCCACAAGTCATTTCTGATGATCAAATATTGCCTTCAACAACACGTTGTGGCAGAAAAGTTAATTTGCCAGTTCGCTTTAAAGATTGATTCTCATTTTTTATTCTTGATAAATTTATGATTGTGTTATAATATTTCTTAAATTCTTTTATATATACTTTTTATATTTCTCCTATTCTTGCTTAGTTTATGATATGATTTATAATATTGAATTACATGTTTAAATTAGCATGGTTTCATATAGTATTTAAGTCGAGTAAATAGTCTTCAGTTTTAGTAACCATTAATATTTATAATCTCATAGATTTCAGATAATTTTCTTTTATATGAGATTATTTAAACTTACTACAAGACGTTACTCTGAGTAATAACAATTTTATGATATAATTTATAAATATTACTTTTTTTTTCTTTTTCTTCCCCCAATGGTGTATAAAGTTGCATCTATAGTTGTTGCATTTAAATTAATAACAATTCTATACTAGTTTAAAATTAATGTCTCACTGAAAACAGAAATAGATTTTTGTGGATATATACGATTATTATTATTATTTTCATTAAATTATTTCCATTATTATTTTGAAATGTAATTAATTATTCTCTACCATGATTTCTGTTATCGTAACTTAGTTACTGGTAGGGGAGTAATGTCGGGCCATTATATGCCGACAGTTGGCGATACTGGTCCAGCAAAAATAACTGGAATCGTAAGCTGTGTCGCATCGCAAACAGTAACTTTTAAAATGATATTCATCTTTTCAAATTAAAATGTTTTATAATAATTCTTTGCTAATGTAATAATTTAAAATAATGTTTCTTTACTTTAAAATGCATTTCTAATATTTAAAATAGTTTTTTGTAAAATAATTTGTATTTTTATATTTCACTTATTTAACTGTGTATTATTGTGCATCTTTTGACTGTAACTGTATCTTCTACCAGTTAACATGTTTTTGACCTAATAAAGTTTGCGAGCTTGTTATCTCTCGCTCGAGCACATGTTCTAAAAACTTAATTTTATCGTTATTTTTATTTAAAAAGTATGTAATGTGAATTAGTCTTGGTAAAAAGATTACCGCTGTGACGATCGAATAAGATTGGTTTTAAAGATGAGTTATAAAAGTTATTTACTCTTGTTAGCTACATGTTCTAAAATCGGTAGCTACAAGAAAATTGTAAATCGTATTTGTACCTATGAATATCCTTTCTTTGCTTGTCATCATTCAGTTAAATTTTCGAATCCTGTAATCAGCATGGCAGCCGACTTTTAAACATCCAACTATTTATACGGACGACGGTTCAAAGACTGATGACGGTGTCGGATTTGCCTTTGTTGTGTATTTTAATGGCATTGTAATTTGTGAAAAACGTTTTAAATTAAACAGTTATAACACTGTCTATCAAGCCGAACTTTCCGCCTTAGATCAAGCTGTTGAATGGTGTTGTAAATCGGAGCATACTGAATTTCATATTTATTCTGACAGTCTTTCTTCAGTATATGCTCTTTCTAATCTTTTCCTCACCGATAAATTGATTTATAATATATTCTTTAATTTTAGGCTTTTTAACAACAAAGTTTTTCATGTGGGTTGGATAAAATCACGCATTGGATTGCGTGGTAATGAAGAGCAGATCACTTAGCAAAATCCGTCATTTTAGAAAATGTACTTGACGAAGTATTGGATATCCCTGTTCCTCTTTCATATTTTAAGCGTCATTTTAAAAATAATATAGTCACAGTATGACAGAATAACTGGGAAATGAGTTTGAAAGATAGGGATACCTATTTAGTACTACGGAAGACTGACGTCATTTTTCTCTGTTATTCTCGTATACCTGCTTATTTCATTTCCTGCCATGGTGCCTTTCCTTATTATTTGCATAAAATAGGTAAAAGATCTAGTGACAACTGTAACTGTGGTAGTATTGGAGACGTGAGACATTATACACTATATTGCCATTGATTATGGGACACTTGCGATTTTAGACATTTTACTAAATATCTAGAAAAATACATGAGGAATCATCTCGAAACTCTTAGTGTATAAATATAATAGTATACGTCATACATCTCCGTGAAGATTTTTTCCCGAAACTCCAAAGGGGACCGTCAACAAATTAAAAAATAATGAATATCTTTTGAATAACCCTGTCAAAACTAATGTAGCAAAAGCGCTCGAACTCTAGATTGTGATTGAATGCCTTATTGTAATAAGCCTTGTTCATTTTTATGCAAATAGCATGCATACTCGCAGAGTAATTAAGGTTTTTATAAAAATGATCCCAAATTTTTCCAAGTTTTTTTCCTTATAATTTTCAGAGTTCTTAATATAAAATATTATTTTTTTCAGAAAATATGACAAACAACATTGCACACAGTACCCTGTAATCAAAATTAAAAAATAATGAAAATTGTATAAAAAATGAGTTAGTTTACTAAATAATTTTTTACTGCGCATGCGTCAACAATATCAAAATTTCATTTGCATATTATGTTAGCTAAATGTATAGAGCAACTTTTGTGAAAGTCACAAAATCATAACTTGAAAATTTTGACAAAAATCGTCAATTGAATAAGTCGAAAATCCGTTATTCTCAAAATGAAGCAAAAACAAGAGGGGTTGTATCCATATATTCATTGATTAGTGTCAATATAGAATACACAATATGGGATGTACTACTGCATTTGGATAAAATCCCTCATTTTTTTGCTTCATTTTGGAAACAACGGATTTTGTCCTTTTTCTATAGACGATTACTTTCAGAATTTTTAAGCTATGATTTTGAGACTTTTACAAATGTTGCTCTATACATTTAGCTAACATAATATGCAAATAAATTTTGATATCGTTGACGCATGCGCAGTAAAAAATTATATAGTAAACCTACTCATTTTTCATACAATTTTTATTATTTTTTAATTCTGATTACAGGGTACTGTGTGCATTGTTGTTTGTCATATTTTCTGAAAAAAATATTATTTTATATTAAGAACTCTGAAAATTATAATGGAAAAACTTGGAAAAATTTGGGACCATTTTTATAAAAACCTTAATTACTCTGCGAGTGTGCATGCTATTTGCATAAAAATGAACACAGTGTATTACAATAAGGCATTTAATCATAATCTAGAGTTTGAGCGCTTTTGCTACATTAGTTTTGACAGGGTTATTCAAAAGATATTCATTCTTTTTTAATTTGTTGACGGTCCCCTATGGCGTTTCGGTAAAAAATCTTCAAGGAGATGTATGACGTATACTATTATATTTATACACTAAGAGTTTCGAGATGATTCCTCGTGTATTTTTCTAGATATTTAGTAAAATGTTTAAAATCGCAAGTGTCCCATAATCAATGGCAATATAGTGTATATTTGGAAAATGCCCATTAATGCCATTTTGTTTTACTTTTGTGCGTAATAAAACTTTATCTTGGAACCTTCAAAATGTATTATTATCTAGATCAAACTATAAAAGACTTTGTTCTATATGTAACGAACTGAATAAACTATATTCTTTTATTAAATATAAATTTTGATAAAGAGTATTTTTGTGCCACATTTGGTGCCGACAGACAATTTAGAACTCTTGATTTGCCAGTCCATTTTGAAATTTTTGTTCTTACATGTATGTGTGCGTGTTTTTATGTGTATATTTAAATATATTTATTATTATTGTTATTATTGATATACATATATTTATTTCTTTATTTATTTTATTTTATTTATTTATTTATTTATTTATTTTTTATAGTTGCTTTAGCATTTATTTTTCCTCGTCATTTTGTAGCCTAAAATGACGTTAAATGTCTGTAAGCAATTTCGACATTTGTTTTATTGACGTATAATTCTGTTATTTTTTTTATTATTTATGACTTTCTTTGTCTTTTGCTTTGTTTTGGATAATAGGGTGTCTTTGTAATCTTTATTTATTTATTTTTTAATTATTGTCGTTGCTATTCTGCCTCTGTTTGCTTGTGGTTGCGTCTATGGATGGCGGAGAGGGATTTTCTTCCAGGGGTTCATGCCTTTGCCATTTCTTGGTTGGCTCCCTGGTAGAGTGATCTAGTAATCTGTACATATTTACTTCATATTTCAAATATAAGGCCAGTGTCTCAGTTACCCTATAAAATTTTTCAAGAATAAGGTAATTGGAATAAGTATCAGGGTTAACTGGGACATGTATCAGGGGGGTAATTGGACCATGTTTGATCCAGTTAACCCAATAGTTATAAATATTTATTTGTTTATTTTACTACGGAAAATTAATTTATCCATTGTTTTTTCATTACAATAAAGAACATTTTACAATGCCTTATAAAAATCACACAATAAAAAAAAAAAAAAAAAAAAAAAAAAAGAATATTGGCAGGGGGAGGGGGTATGGTATATTGGTGCTAATATACTATGTATATAATATATATTAGTATACAAAAGGCCTTAAAATTTTTATCGTGCCCTGAATTCATTAAATGGCTCTTGGATTTGCGCATAAAATGTTAGGTGAGCGTGGGCTTTGCTGCAGACACAGCTGAAACAATTCATTAATATTCAGTTTTGAGTTGACGTGCGTAGGAGAAAAAAAAGGGTATTCAACTTTGACAGTTGCTGTCAAAGAATAACAAGACTTGAATAAATCGACTGTCAACAAATAGAAATTAAACGAGAATTAGGAATGCTGCTTTTTAAGTAGATTTTTGAAGAAATACTACCTATTGCAGTCGTTACCATGGTACGACTTTTGAAAAAATTCTTCAGAACTTTTCATTATATGAACCCACGAACCCCAAAACCACCCCCATCTAAAAGTTCATGTATATATGTATGTACTAAATTTTTGTCAGCACGATAAAAGTCGCAATTATACACGAACCGTCTTCAAACTCGCCAAATATATTGGTTAATATCTCTGCTGGGATTGCAAATAGGCAAAATCGGCCCAGTGGGGTGGAAAGGGGAAGGGTTCAAAAATTTAAATACCGCCTGTGACATGGCATGTCATAGCTATGTAACTGAGCACGACAACCTGGGCTAGGTTGTCGTGCCCGCTAGCTTAAACGGAGCATTGGCCTTGTAAGCCAAGTATCTGTGTTCGATTCCCGGCCTGGACAATTTTTCGCTCAGTTGGAAATATTTAATTCGTATTATAACTTTACCACTCAGTTTGATTGTGTTTAAAAAATGCAATTTAAAATTAAGTGGTTTGATAGACATACCACCGCCTCTCAAGGGGTTATTACTGAAAGGAAGAGTCAACGAACCGAACACCCGAAAAATTAATCGATTTAAGGTCCTAACCCTCGAAAGACAGATCTTCTGGTATTGAAACATGTAATTAATTTTCAATTTTTAGTTGCCATGCATAGGAAAAAGAGGCATTTACCTTTGACCGAAAAGAAAAAAGTCTCAGATAAAAAATCAGATGACTAAATTGCTTATAAACAAACAAAAATTAAGCGCGAATTTTGGATTGCAGTTTTTTATTCACCACAAATCAATCTCGTTCAGCGGATTAAGACGTAAAACTTGTTAATAGGGTTTAGACTGAAGTCATAATCCATAGATAATAATACCATTATTGTTTTATGAGTAATTCTCAGCACTTTTAGAATTTGTAAAGCTTCGAAATAATAAAATAAGCGTTCACAAAATAGATAACAAGACTATGCTCAATGGACTGAAACTAAAAATATCTTTCGAAAGGAGATAAAAAAGCTTATTATACGTATATCCCTCTCCTCCAAGCTCCCATCCCTTTAAGTTTCTAACACCTGGATCCTTAAAAAAAAAAAATCAGGTTCTAATGCTAAAAATATACAATTATTTTTCACTTTCATTTAACATACTTAATAAACAAGTGGATAGTATGATCGCAGATCACTCAAAGGGTTTCGTTTAATATCTCCTTCAAAAAACTTTAACATTAAATTAACAAATGAAAATTGTCACTAGAAAATTAACCATTCCTTGCAAGTAAATAAAATTATGCATAAAAGTAAAATATTGCAAACCTTAGCATAAATTTAAGGGAGACCAAACTGGTCACCAGAGGCGGCTCTTAATTTAAATTAATAATAATTTAATAATAATAAAAACAGTATTTCACTTTGCATGTCGAAATATATGATAAATATGATGTATTATGATGAAAAAAAAAATAAAATAAATAAATAAGTGCGTTTTTCACTTGATTTATTTCATCCATTAATTTGTGTTACATACATAATAATTTTTATATCTATTTAAACTTGCGTGCGACAATCAGAAGAAAAAAATAACAACAAAATAATTATAAACGGAAATTAATTATTTTAATCAAATTAAAAATTTGCATATCAGATTATCTATTTATATTATAAAGGCTAAACGTATCAGTGCGTAATACGTACGTCATTTTGGCAATATTTTGAAATTTGAAATGAAATTTCAGTTTTGAAATTTTAGCAATTGCAAATTTTTAAGTTTCTAATTATCGCACATTTCAATTTTTACACCACCATATAGAAAAACAAAATGTTTTTTTAAATGCAATTTGTTTAAAAGCTGCATTTCAATTCATTTTTGAGATATAATTTTTTTTTGTAGTTTTTAATACCAATTTTGTAATTGTGGCAACAGAAGTACTCCATTTCTTTTAAAAGTAAAGGGAAATAACAACAACAAAAAATGAACTGATGATATTTAAAAAAAAAATACTTTAACTAAAATAATAATCTTTTGTAAAAATTTTATGATTTGTTATGTGACAAGAGGTATTTAGCTGTATGTACACAAAATTTGAATTCTCTGACTTATATAATTTTTGTGTACGGACTCTGTGACAGACAGACAGACGACAGAGACAAATAAGGTTTCGTCAGATGTACGAAACGCTAAAAATGACATTCTTCTTTGATAGATGCTGTCAAACGAAATCAAAGTAAATACACTTGACTAAATTTCTTGTCAACGATGAAAAAAATTAAGCTCGAATTATGGATAGCAGTTTTGTTTTCACCGCAAGTCAGTTCCGTTCAGCGGATTAAACCGTGAAACTTATTTATATTGTTCAGACTGAAGCCTAATCCACAAATAATAACACCATTATTTTTTTAAGCGTAATTCACAGCACTTTTTTGAATTTGTAAACATCTAAGATTATAAAATAGGCGTTCGCAAAATACATAAAAAGGTGTTGCTGAATGGACGGAAAGCAAAAATACTTTTCGTAAGAATATAAAAAACGTTATTCTTATAAGGATTCGGTCCGAGTGACGAAGCTTTACACCTTTGTTCCGCTAGGATTATTACAAGTCTTTCATCTTTTACAACCACAAAAATATATTTGAAAAGAATAAATTAAGGTCAAGCAATTATGAGGAAAATAAACAAACTTTCACTGTTTCCGTTTCTTTTCCCTTTTTTCAGCTTTCATAAGTTCTTACTGAACAAGCGAATAAAATCATGTGTCTCGCACAGATTATCATTTGTGTTGCCAATTCATCAAGCTTAAAAACCGCTCAAAAAACGACTTAAGAAGACCAGAAAAGTTGGGAAAATACAATTATTATTATTATTGTTTAACAATTTTTAAACGTTAATGAAAATACGGTACAATTGATTTGGCAGGAAAATACCTAAAATTACGATCACTCCAGCCGAAACCGTTGAGCTACGTAGGCTGGCATACTTGTGTGGCGGAGCACCACCGGAACATTTAAAAAAAAGTTAATACCCATAGAAAATCCTTTCTGTTAAGGTTGAGAGTAGAGGGAACTGGGGTACATTGATACAACCCCTCTACAGCTCACAGGATCATTACATGAAGTTTCAAAACGGTTCCAAAAGGTAACATTAGTGTAGACAACTACATACAGAATGTCTTGCCATGATTCAGTTTTGATGAAATGGGACGGGTGATTTATTGTTTTTGTAGGCCGAAAGTAAATTTGAGCTGTACAATTGCAATGGTATTATACAACTGTTCCAGTATTTTCACCCGAAAATAATACTATCCCTGGCAAGCAAAACAACTCTTTATCAGTTCCTCATTCTTTATTGTTAGGTAAATTATGAAGAGTTGGATTTGAGACTCATTTTATTCAAAATGGCTGTAAGGGGCACATTGATACATTCTATATCGGGGCACATTGATACAACCTAAATCCTTTTTTAGTTCATTTTTTCATTACCTTTTATTAATTTTTTTACCATACACTCCTTAATCAAACCATTTTTCACCAAAAATTTCTAGTATTAATTTTTATTGAAGTGAAATAGCTCTAATTTTATATTATTAGAACATTTTATAGTATTTTTGCAAACAGAAAACGTACGAACTTACCCATAAACTAGTACTAGTAGAACTAATAAAAGAAAAGGATGGCAGCTTGGCAAATCTCGAATTTATATCGATTCTCCAGAGAAAAAAGTATTTTCGACATGAGAGTTGTTAAGTAAGAGAAACAAACTGCAGAACAGAAAAGGATAATTATATTATAAACAGAATTTTTACTATAATTATCCTTTATTTTCTGCTTATAAACCTATTTATAAACAGAAAACCTAATAATTTTTTCATCTTTCCTAAGAAAGAAGATAATACTGGGGTTAAAGTGCTAGATATGACAAAGTTACTACAGCCAACAATCAGACAAGGAACAGCCAGAACGTCATGTCATTATACATATAATTTTATTGCTTTAATATTACTTAAAAATAAATTGTGGGTGATTTGAATTTCTATAAAAAAATATAAAATGATTTGTTAACTCATTTTCTATGAAAAATATGCATTGGTGTTATTTTGTCGCCATTTTTCTCAAACGTATCAAACTGTCCCATGAAGTGCACCAATCTGCCCCGGGGATGGGGCACATTGATACAAATGACTTTTTAAAAAAAATTTAATTACATGCAAAAATACTATATAAAACAATGATTGTACATTTTTGTAATATACTACAAAAGTTTTTCTGTCACCGCAAGAAAAAAAAAATTTGAATTTTCTACTTTCTTCACACCAAAAAATTCTTAGAAAAAAACTGTATCAATGTACCCCAGTTCCCCCTATAATGTGTAAAAATCAAAGTTTTAAAAAAAAGCACAAGCGGTCTAAAATGTTTATCATCCAATTGTTTAAATACTTTATAATTTGACCCTCTATTTCAACATAATATTAATGAAAAAAAAAAAAAGTTAAGAGCAACAGCAACAAAACTGCTCCCTCTCGTCTTTCCCCCCCCCCCGTTAAAAAAAGATGATGTTTTATGAAGCCTTATGCTAAATTTATCATGGTTGCTTGTGCTTTCAATGTCGGTTTTTATGTTACTTATTATATCACACAACGAAACTGTTCGAAAATGAATAAAAATTATTCCAAAACCTCTCGCAGATGAGGTTCCTGTCCTAGCCACTTCACGTATCAAAACGTAAAATGTTCTCCGCCTAAATATTTACGTGAGTTATCAATAGTTCAACACTAAACCGTATATCCGGCGAAATGAGATCGCAAAATATCCAGTGTTATAAGTTTAGTAGTCTTTAATTGCTGTCATTCGACGCCGAAGTATACGGGTACGATCAGGTTAATGGCATTTAAATCCTTACAAGGCTTTCACCTGCGTAAGCTTTTACACGGCTATCGTTTTCTGGCGAATACAGGAAGCGATACATGTCGCTAATTGAACAAAGATAATGTAACAGAGGTAAATGAGACAGTAACTCGAGAAATCGACGGAATCGGGCGTATTTCCGATGGTGTTAGTCACCGCTTACTCCGCCAATATCGTTTCAGATATCGGGGAGATATTGAGTTACTTAATACCAGGCAGCAACTGTAATTCCTGTGACCAACTGTCGGTAAAGTTCAGTCGTCCATTCCCGTTATGTCCTACTTAATTCAGGCCTGGCCAAACTTTATTTGTCGTGCGTAGTAGTGTGTTGATTTGCATAACATGCGCAAATGAAAGTAGAAGCATTTTTATTGTACTCTTTGTATTAATCCAGCCTGTTTTGTAGGTACGTTCGTGAGTATATGAATATGTAGCACCTAGAGTCGCCGTCTGGCCACATGTAACAAAAAACACTGAAAAAAAAAAAAAAAAAAAAAAAAAAAAAAAACAAGCAAGTTGAATGTAGATTTTGCCATTGCAGAATTCAATTTGCCTCCGATTAAAAAAAAAAAAAAAAAAAAAAAAAAAAAAAAAGATAGAGTTCTTTTAGAAGAGCGACTTCATTTTTCATGTGTTTATCAATATAATAGCAAACAGAACGGCATGAAATACCCAATTGATTAGCAATTTCTCTCTGAAATATTGGAATTGGGGAATAACAAAGAGATACAATTTGACGTGCTACTTCTTCATTGACTAGATTCATCAAAAACGGATTTTTTCTTTAGTTTAAACTCTTTTTTATAGACTCTGAGAAAAAGGAAATGCATTTTAACAATAAAACGAGTGGAATCCCGTCGAATTCGACGAATGAAATGTTTAAAAGACCCGATTGATCTGGTTTAAAAAAAAGCAAAAGTAATTACATTATTGAATCAATATATAATAAACTAGCTGACCCGCCCGGCGTTGCCCGGGTCCGTAATAATAATGTTAAATGAACTTGAAATTTTTATGATTTTATCTTTAACTCGAAATATGTGTAAATACACTGTTAAAAATTTGACCCTTTTGCTGCATCGTCACTCCACCGCTTTTATAGAAAATGATTACTTCAGCCTATTATGGAGCATTCTTATAGGTCAAAAGAGAGATATTCTATAAAAGCGGGGGAGTGATGATGCAGCAAAGGGTCAATTTTTTTACAGTGTACATTCTGTTAAATACGTGCTTCCTGACTGTATCAAAAATCGGTTTACAAAAACTTGCAAAAATACTCAAAATGACTGCAATGGGAAACGCAGGAGGGAATATGTGCCCATAGATTGCGTGATTTTCGTGTTAAAGTGCTGATATTTATCCTTAAAATTACTGTTAAGTGACTTAATTAAATACTTTTTTCAGATAGATATCCCAAGTGAAATATTTTGAATTTCAAACTAATTATATCTCTCTTAAATCAATCCAACTATACCGTGAATGAAACCGATTCTCGATGATTCGCTAAAAGATTAGTATATAGCATTATAATTTTAGCTAATTTTAATATAATTATATAAGAGCCATTTTACAAAAATAGGTGTATATTTTTTATCAAACATGCGTAATGTTCATTCTGTGAACAAAGTCCTAAACCTAATTGTATTGTAATCTTAACTTGTCTGTAACCTAGCTGTATCTTAAAAGTAACCTAACTGTAACTTAAATATATCATAAATGTAACCTGGCCGTCACCTTATCATAACCTACCCATAATCTAATCACAATCTAACTGCAACTTAACCTTATCCTAACTGCAACTTAACCATTACCTAACTGTAACCTAACCGGAAATTAAATATAACATAAGGCTCACCGGAACGTAATTGCAACCTAACTGTTACCTAATCGTAACCAAGTTCCAATTTAACACTAACATAAACGAAATATCTTAACCATCTCGCGCTAAGTACTTAGTTTCACTTTCCACCACTACGGCGCGCGTTATGTTTTGTAGAACATCCAAATTTAGGTTCGGATTGGATTCATGCCCATGGATTTTGTCTTCTTCGGATACGGTTATGGTTGTTTGGAATATTTTTATTCAGTTTAGATTTGGTTCAATTCAGATTTTTTTCCTTCAAATGGGATTTTTAGGTTCAGGTTGGGTTGTACTTCCATAGAAATTATTTTACCTAGTTCCAATGAGGTTATACATCACTGAAATATTTTTGTTAGGTTTGGTTCGAATTTCGGGAATTTTTTTTTTCAAATTTTTTGGTTCGGATTGGGGGTATGTCCATGGAAATTATATTTTCTTGTTCGTATCTGGTTTTAGTTATTTGGAATATTTTCATCGGATTCAGATTTGGTTCGATTCAGATTTCAGGTATTTTTTCAAATTGATGTTTAAGGTTCTAGTCGGATTCATGTCCAGGGAAATTATTTTGTCTTCGGATCCGGTTTTGGGTCTTTGGAATATTTTTTTCGGGTTCAGATGTCGTTCAATTCAGATTTCGGTTTTTTTATTTATCAGTTCTTTTATTTTTTTGCTCTTGTTTCTTAAAAAGAACTAATCTATTGCTTCACCGGTAAAAAAATTTTTAATTATTTTATCATACGTGTTTTAAATATCAATATAGAAAATTATTTTTACGTTTTGCTTGAAAATATAACATTCTTTTGTTAATACATTAAAATCGTCTGCAGTCCGAAATCTATATTTTAGATTAATATTTATTACTTAAGTTTTCATACATGATTTTAAAAGAATATTTTCATCATTATATTTTAAATATTTATTTACACGCAATTATTAAGTCATAAACATTTTTCATCTACGTTATAAAGTATTTAAAATTACATTAATGAAGGAAACTTTTAGTTATACAATTTTTAGTTCGTATCAAATGTTTTCAATATCTTATTTAATTTTAATTTGGTATTTAATTATTGCTAATTTTCCAATTCCCTTTATTTTAAAAGCGAACGTTTATTTTAACAAATAATAATAGAACAAAGACCATTTTAAAAATTTGCTATTTCCTCTTAAAATATGCTTCAGTTGTAATTTATTTCTTTCAATTCTTCTTATATTACAAAATCCCCTCCTAGTCCTTTTGTTTGGCACATTAAAATTTGAGCGATAAATGGTTTCATATTGCAAAACTTTTTGGAGGCTTACTTCATTTCCACTTATCTCATTCCTCCACGGGTTTCTTTAATTCTGTCTCAGCTTTCTTATGACTTCTGCGAAAATTTTTACACAACCAACCAACCGTAAAAAAACGAAAGAGAATGAAATTGGGAAAAGATGGTTTTTTATGAGAGTGACCTCACGATTTTAATTAATTACTGAGTTAATAAATAGAATTTTGAAATTCTGAGCGTCAGGTGCATTAGGAGAGATATTGGGCTACTCTCAGAAAAATTTTGAGTTTCGTACGTGCCGTAGTTTTCGCTAACTATCGCAGACACACACACACACACACACACACACAGACAGAGCGATTTGTTATTTTATTAATATAGATATATTTTCAAACTTAATGTCAAGTTTGCCAGTTACAATTTTGCATGCAAATATCCGCACATCTTCAGTTAAAATTGTAATCTCAGTGCCGGCGAAATCCAGAAATTTTATTTTATATGCACTCACAGAAAAATAGTTTTATTTAAAAAAATACTTATTTCATTTTTACTATGACACTAGCAGCCTTCGCCCGCTAACGCTGGTCAGTTTTTTTTAAAAGAAACTTTGAATCAAACGAAATTTTTATATCATAGTAATTTTTAGTTTTATATCGTATTTTAGACTCTCTGTCATCGGTGAAAAGTCAGTCATCTAAACGGAAAGTTCAGTGTTAGTCACCAATGAATGACGTAGCGCTCAACATGTTAACAATTTTAATCACATAAAAATTCATTCAGCGGAACTTTTAAATTAAAGCCAACCTTTTATAATTGTGTTCATCTGATTTAAAACATCTCCATAAGTATTCAATTAAACAACGTAGAATGATATATTTCACTTGTTACAAAATTTCTGAAAAAATATCCAACTAACAATGTAAGTTCCATTAAAAACTATCTAGTAGAATTTAAGTTATTAGCGTCCGGAGTGAAATTTAACTTTGCGTTTTATATATATTCCATCTGTTCTTCTTTCTGTTCTTCCATCTGTTCTTCCAATTGTTCTTCCATTTGTTCTTCCATTTGTTCTTCAATTATAATTCGACGATTCACTGTTTGAGAGCCTATCTGTCCTTTTATTTATAGAAGTTCAAAATGAAAAAAGATTTTCTTAGCAGACGATTTTTTGTGATAAATACATTATCTGTTTTATATTTCTTCTGCTTTATTCCTTTTATTTATAGAGTTCAAAATGAAAAAAGATTTTCTTAGCAGACGATTTTTTGTGATAAATACATTATCTGTTTTATATTTCTTCTGCGTTTACCTAAGCTGTGTAAAATATAAAGAAAAAAAATATGACACTCAAATGCAATGCATTCACTGTTTGAGAGCCTATCTGTGCCTCAATTAATTAATTATCCTCTTTATTCCTTTTATTTATAGAGATTATTTTTACTAACTGAAGTCATCTGAAAGTAAAATCTCAATCTCAGTGTCCATAATTAAAAGAAATATTGAAATGTAATATCGTATGAGTAAAAATGCGATGTTTTAAATAGTGACGTCATTTTCTCTTCAAATGTTTATTAAAAGTTACTGTTATTAGTACTAGCATACCCAGCCCGCTTCGCCGGGCTTAATTTGAAGGTTTATTTAATAATTTATGTGTATGGTACGCTTCCCGGACCATCGGCACTCCACGTGCGTCGGGTGAGCGTCAGAACAAACTTTCAGCATATACATATGGGTGGTTGTACTTGAATGCACAGACCTGCGCGTTTTTTTCTATCTTGCTTTTATACCTCTGGACCGAGTTGGCGCATTGCCAAGATTTGCTTCCTCTGGACCGAGTTGGCGCATTGCCAAGATTTGCTTCCTCTGGACCGAGTTGGCGCATTGCCAAGATTTGCTTTCCCCTGTGCCTCAATTAATTTTCCTCGGAATTCCTTTTATTTATAGAGATTATGAAAAGGACATTCGTAATAATATTGTAATTCACATTTATCTGGTTGCTAAATGACATCATTTTCCTCATTTTCCTCATTTGAAATTTTTCTTATTTTGCTTTAGACATTAATTTTTATCATTTACATTACTAATATTATTTCTCAGTAAATATTTTTTTTAACCTCAATTAGTGTATAATTATACGCAATCATTTTATTGTGGTTAAATTTTACGAAAACAATTAACTTTTTTCTTTTAAATGCGAGGACATGTTCACTGATGAAATAAAGCTTCTGACTGGTGGAAAGTGATAGTGGAAAATAAATTTTTATTATCAAGAGAAAAGTTAAACTGAGTTGCCACCATTTTGAAGAAATATCGTAAAAAGCATTTAAAATTAAAAATAAAACATAAAAATGGAAATAAATTAAAAAATAGCTAAAATGGGCACAACTACAAATAAATAGCTTTCATTTAAAAAAATAATTATCAAAATCGGTTGAGTAGAAAATTCAGGGCTGATGACTAAAAAAAACCAGCCAGGTCTTTTAAATATATAGATTGTATGAATATCTCGTTTTAACGGCCAGATTATGAAAAAGTGGGCCACAATTTTCGACACGACACTTTTTAGCTTGTCTGAAAGAAATAGCATCGGAAGCTAAAAAAGAGAAAAAAAATTACGAAGATTGTACTGTTATCGCGACTCCAGTACAATTTACCGTTTTTTAATGGAACAATTCTTGTAAATTCCAGGAAGAAACAAAAAATTTTCTGGAATTTTCGAGAATTTTTCCGAATGAATTGTACCGGCATCCCGAATACCATTACAATCTCCATAAAATCTTTTATTATTATTTTTTTTTACTACGCGCATTTGTTCGGTGTAACGTTCGTACCTATAACGAAATTTTAAAAATATTTGGATGTTGGTGTAACACACACATTACAGTATAGTAGTACCTGAAATCTTTTGTGTGTCCTTGTAAATACTATTTGCTTTCTATTATACAAGAAGTAACTTGTAGTAAATATCAGCAACATATGTCCATTTCATAAAATGTGAAGCACATGGGAGGTTTCCCGGGGGTCCTGGACCCTCTGGAGTTTATGGGAGGCATTGGAAGGCATTTTCTTCAGTATCAGTACTAAGATGTACAACTGAAGATAAATTATACAAAAACAATCCCCGAACTGCGCCAGAAATTAATGATGTCGAAGAATGATGGAATATTTGCAATCATTAAACTCATAGGTGTGTGTAATATATTAAATGTTTATTTTTTCTGTTACCGTATCGTAATTATTTTGCTGTCCTTAACCCTTAAATGCATAGGATAGAACGCGTTCCAAAAAATCCGCAATTCAAAGAATCAGAATTCATACCAGAAAAATCTAAATAGTAAATTTTTCTTTATTTAATTACGAATGGTTTGTCATTAAGTAAAGTGAAAATTGCTCTTTTAAATTTCTGGTGAGAATACGGAATATGTGAAAAAAAAAAAAAAACCAATAAATCGGGAACACTTATGGTATCGAAAATGATACAATATGCATTTAAGGGTTAAAGTTTTTACACAGACAAAAATAGTGCTTTTTGTGTTCAATAATTTTATTTTCATAATAAAATACTCTCGTTCGAATTCCGTTGTCTTTTTTATTAGCTTTTCAGCTCGATGATACATATTACAGGGAAAAAAGTTTCATTTGTTTTGAAATTCATATAAAAAAAAGTTAATATTTTTTTTCTGTCCTTATAGTTTTTACACGCGCTGTAAATCTAATCTCGCATGTTTCCCGGTACTCGGTCAGTAATTTTTGCCAAAAATAGCAGTAATTCCAAACCTACTTCTACGAAACACTATACTAATTAAGTTCCGGGTACTCTCTCTTTCGTATTGTTAATAAGATGGCTTTCTTTGAAGCTTTCGATAATTTGCATGTTTCCGTGGCTACCAGCAATATAATAAACTATCGCCAAAGGCAACTTGCATTCACAACATAATGAATAGTTATTCTACAGCCAGGGGCGTAAATCACCTTCGTCGCGTAGGGGGGTGTAGGCTCATAAATTTCCGACTCCAAGAAGGAAAATTTCCGAGTACTATGGCCAACATGAGGACTTATATATATATAGATATTAGGGATGCACCGAATAGTGATTTCGGCCGAATACCGAATATTAGGCTGATAGGTGAACCGAATACCGAATATTCGGCTAGCCGAATAGTATTTGTTGGACCGAATACCGAATATTCGGCTTTCCAAATACTTTTTATATTTCAAAGTTTAAAGGTATGATGAAAGGTTAAATGCTGCTTTTTAAAACAATTTTACATAATATTTAATAAAAAGAAACTTACAATTTGATAAGTAAGGACTTTTTATAAGAGCATTTAGTATTGAAAAAAATCTGCTTGAGTTATTTAAGAAGCACAATTATGAGAATTTTTTAATTAATAAAATTTTTAATTTCATGGTTTCTTGTACGAATTAAAAGAAACATTTTAAAATCAAAGAAAAATAATGAAAAAATGGTCGAAGAAAAACTTTGCAGTCTCATAATTGTCCTTTTAAAATAACTCAGGATTTTTTTTTTTTTTTTTTTTTTTTTTTTCAATATAAAGTACAAATTCTATCAACATAATTCTGAATAAAGGAATGATTAACTCCTAGTTCTTTTTTTGTGAATGGTGGCATTTTTCACCCTTCCCATCATATCATATTTTACAGAAATCAAAGCATATGTGAGTTGAAAATATATAGTATCTTATTTATTGTTAAAGCAAGATACGAAAACACAAGTTTGACCTAGAGTGAGATGAAATATAATGTACTTATGACTCAATAAGTTGATTTTAAGATCAAAAATTGTCTGCCTTGATGGCTATTACTAATCTCAAAAGTTTTTCTTTCTTGTTTAAGAACTTTTATTTAGGAAAAGCAAGAAACAGATTATTTACTAAACAAATTTAGGAACTTGCATCTGCACATCATTTATTTATAAGCAGAATCCTAATACTTCATCATTTAATTCCTTCTCACGGTTAATTTTCTTTAATTACACTTTCAAATAGCAAATAATGTAAGAACATTCTATTTATTTATATGATTTTCTTTCTAATTATTTTAAATATAGTTATAAATTGACAGTTAAAAGTAGAAATTGTGAAAAAAAAAATTGAAATTTGTTTTAAAAGGTTTTATCAAGTATTGGATTCAGCCAAATACTTTGATATTCGGCCAAACCGAATATTCGGTAACATGGCCGAATACCGGATGGATACCGAATATACGGTACAACTCTTATATAATGCATATGTATATAAATCATAATTTTGATTAAGTGCATCGATATAGTCAAATAAGTTTTAAAGAATTGATGTTGATTCCTTTTGAAAACTCATATTTATTTCTCAGTACTTTAATAAAATTTTGTATGTTACACATTTTATATACCTAAAATATTCTGTAATAAAGTAGCCTTACTTACTTCAAAAGGATTTTTTGGAGCTCCAGCAATGCAAAACGGTATATGTATATGAGCTGAAATTTTATCAGCATGCTCTTGTTTATTATGAGTGTTCCTGTAATCACTGTCGAAAATAGAATTACATAAACCACACTGCACTTTTTGTCTCTTACATTTAGGTGGGGGCATAATTGATACAAAAATATTGAATTTTTAGCAATATACCAAAATATTCCCGCATATGCTCTTTTTAATTGAATGATTTCGTACTATGAACCGGAGCCAGATTACTAATGGTTTAAACAAAGAGTTAACGCAGGCGCAGTATGTTTTGTAACTGGCACATAAGGCGGGAGAACTAGCGCCTTATCGTCTAGGTGCCCAAGTTTTACACGTGTTGAAAAGAAAACAATGTTCTATCTCTCTATTATTTAGCAATCAGTTAAAAAAATTTTAGCCTTTTTTTTTTTTTCCTTTTTTAAGTAAAATTGAAATCTGTTTGCTTAGGGAACATTTTAGAGCAGGATTTCTCAACTTATGGTACACGTACCAGTGCTGGTACGTGAAGCTCTCTTTACTGGTACACGAAATAAAATAAAAAATCCAGCTTATGAAATGAAAAAAAAAAGTTTCATCCCCCCCCCCCTCCCCCCCAATCTTTTTTGATTTGTCAGTTCACCGGCACCAAAGTGTCTGTTCTCTGATATTACTATTTTGATAGCTTTGCTTTCTCTTATTTCACCGTAATTTAAAAATAATTTTCAATAAATAATTAAAATAATTTTTAAGTTTCACTTAAAAAGAAAATGGACTATTGCAGTATATAAAACATGCTGTTCTACCTACCATAAAAATATAGATCCTTATCTTTCATCATTTATGAAAAAAAGGTACATAAAGTGGATGAACAGGGGTGTAGTCGTAAAAATAACAGATATGCGCTCTAAGCAGAGAGTATACGCAAAAGGCAGAGAGTATACTATAGAATGTGCATACTACAGCTTTCTTTAGGAACAGAGGTTATACGGTGTCCCTTTAAAAAATCCAGAGGGTATACGGCCCGTGTACCCTCCACTACATCGCTGATGATGAATCTAACATGGCGGAGATAGCGCATTCCAAGTGCTTTTAATAGAGTCGTGTACACTGTAAAAAAAAAAAAAAAAAAATCTGCAAAGGTACTAAACATTTTCTAGGAAACTGGGATTCCAAGAACTTTTCATGTAACGATAACAGGAAAAAATCATGTAACCGATTCTGAAACTTGAATTTTTGCTGTTACCTTTACAGAAAAAGCTCTAGGAATCCCAATTTCCTAGAAAAAGTTTAGTACCTTTACATATTTTTTTTTGCAGTGTATGTGTATCAATTTACGCGAATATGTCATTAAACATTGTACCTTTCTTTTACCAAAATCTATATCTTGGTAATGTGCATATTATTATAATGTATCCTTTTTATTATTTCAATGTTCATATAAAACAGACGATCTAAGTACCAATTTAATATTGTAATCATGCAATTAAATTCAGTAGAATCTGCTCAGATGGATGCACAAAAGACTGGAAAAGTGTTTCCAGTCCTTACAAAAATTGTAAAATTGTTTGTAAAATACAAAGCTTATAAAGAAAAATCTGTGTAGATTTTTCTTTATAAGCTTTGTACTTTTCACCTGCTAGCACGCGGAAGTGTCAGTTTCGTTTTAGTGTTACGCCAATCTGAAAGTTTGAAAAGCCCTGTTTTAGAGATAAAACTTTTTCAAAAATACAGGATTTCTTAATATAAGTTTTATTATTTTTTTTTAATGGCATACTTTAAAGCATCGTAACAATTTGGTGTTACCTCTCATTTTTTCGACAAAACAAAATGTAGTAGTAATAATACAAATATTAAAAAAATTGAATATAATTGATTTAGGAAAAGGAAAACAAATTATTATTTCTGATAGAAGTAAATTCGTATAGATTGTAAAATATTCAGATTATTTCGAGATAAAAATTTAAAGTATTTGGGTATTTTCAATTCTCATCCTGTATCAGAAATTTCTTAAGCACTTTTTTAAATCAATCAAAAATTACGTAAAAAAGTAAATAAAAACAATTTCGCATTTTAATTTTATTTTTATAATAAATTCGAAAGAAAACACAAAGTTAGTCAGTAGGAAAAAAAAATAAAACCTTAATTATTTTCAATTAAAGGTAAAATTTGTGTAGAGTGGGAAATATCCAAATTTTAATATGAAAAAAAACTGTATCTTAGTTTTGAATTTTCATCGGATGCTACCTAAATTCCGTGATATATACTTCTAATTAAATTTAAAGTTTAGATAAAAATAAATAAAATTTCTTCATTTCGATCAGTATATTTTAAAATTTCTAAATTAAACTAAAAACTTTTTGACAATAAATAAGGTGATCTGGTGTAATAACGACAGGCGGAGTAATAACGCCAAGTGCTAATATTATGCATAATTATGAAATAATCTGGTAAATGACACCCATGTGCTCTGCGCAGAAGGGTTTTGAGTCATATAAATCGCAAAAAACAGCTGCAAGTTAATTTGTTTCATTTTTACGTCTTATTGTTTTTACAAGCAACTAAAATTAACGTTTGATCTAAAATTTGCGAGATACGTTTTGTGATGTGAAGACTACTTTTTTTTTTTTATCCGGAAATACTTTGTTAATTACATAAATTTGTAGTACATTTCATGGACTTTCAAAATGTTGTTGAAGATTTTGGATATCTTCTCGAGATAATTTGTAATTTAAAATGTACAGCGCAATAACTATAACTGGGTAATAACGCCAATCCTTGGCATTAATACCCCGTTTGTTTTTCTACAGTGGCCGAGCTACATCCTAAATACTGATTCAAATAAACACAGTTAAAACTGTGCAATGTTTCTAATAATTCTATTTAAGTGGTCCTTTTTAAGCAAAAAGAAGCTCACGGTCTGATATTCTTTTGCCTCCCCCCCCCCCCCACACACACACCACACTTTTTTTTTCTTACACTTTCACAAAAAATTGAACATTTTCAATAGTTTAGAATGCAATTTGTCAATTTCTAAGTTTGTAGACTTTGTATTTTTAGAATTGGCCAATATTACCCATATAGGTGGGTAATAACGCTAAAAAGCATTGGCAAAGAAATCACGCCATTACATTTTATGAATACATATCTGTTAAATTATTTTTTTTATATAGATAGTCAATGAGTTGCTGCATCAAATCATATATTTGTTTGAAAAATACAATCTAAAACTGAGCCGTGAAAATTGGTAGAACCTTAACGTGGCGTTATTACCCCAGGGTACCTTAAATACGGGTGGATTTCGATATCTCAAAGTTCAAAGGCACAGAAAAAAAATAATTCGGATTATCAAGGTTTCACTCAAAATATCAAGGTTACAAATAACATTAACATTGCTAGAAGAATAAGTACACACATATATATATACATTTCGTCATATAGAGGTTTTTGAGTACACAATATTTGACAAATGAAAATTTTTCTAAATAGTTTTATCAGAAAAATAAAATCCTATATATTAAAGTTATATTAATTAGTTAGTAAATTACCAATTAGTTAAATTAATCAATAATTGCTCCGGCTAAGAATTAAATTTATATTTTCTTCGTTCTAAATTGTTTTTTCTTGTTTTTCTTAATTAGAAACTGCAAGGGGAAATAAATCCGACTAACAATAAAATTTTATTGGTTTTCTTTGATCTAACTTGTTTTTCTTATTTAATTAAACACTACAAAAATATTTCTCCAATTCATAAATATTTATAAGTTCATACCTTTTATTTTTTTCGTTTAAACTTACTTTCTTCCGATCGAACAAGAATTTTTCCGACTGACTCTTCCGTTTTTCCAATTTATAAGTTTTTATAGGTTAATGCGTAATGCAGTTTTTTCCAACTAAACATGCCTTTTCTGATGGAACGGGAAATTTTCCGAATGATATTTTCGTTTTTCCAATTTATAAGTTTTTATATATTAATACCATTTTTTCCGATCGAACAAGAATTTTTCCGTCTGACTCTTCCATTTTTCCAATTTATAAATTTTTATAGGTTAATGCGTAATACTATTTTTTCCGACTAACATGCATTTTCCGACTAACATGCATTTTTAACATGCATTCCGACTAACATGCATTTCCCATGGAATGGGAAATTTTCCGAATGATATTTTCGTTTTTCCAATTTATAAGTTTTTATAGATTAATACCATTTTTTCCGATCGAACAAGAATTTTTCCGACTGACTTTTCCGTTTTTCCAATTTATAAGTTTTTATAGGTTAATGCGTAATGCAGTTTTTTCCGACTAAACATGCCTTTTCTGATGGAACGGGAAATTTTCCGAATGATATTTTCGTTTTTCCAATTTATAAGTTTTTATAGATTAATACCATTTTTTCCGACTGACTCTTCCATTTTTCCAATTTATAAATTTTTATAGGTTAATGCGTAATACTATTTTTTCCGACTAACATGCATTTTCCCATGGAATGGGAAATTTTCCGAATGATATTTTCGTTTTTCCAATTTATAAGTTTTTATACGTTAATACCATTTTTTCCGATCGAACAAGAATTTTTCCGACTGATTTTTCCGTTTTTCCAATTTAAAGTTTTTATAGGTTAATACGTAATACTATTTTTTCCTACTAAACATGCCTTTTCCGATAAAATGGGAAATTTTCCGAATGATTTTTCCGTTTTTTCCAGTTTATAAGTTTTTATAGGCTAATAAAATTTTTCCGACTAAACATACTTTTTCCGATCGATCTGGGAATTTTCCGACTGATTTCTTCTTGGGGGGGTGTTGCACCCCCCCATACCCCCCCGGGATTTACGCCCCTGTCTACAGCAAGATAACTGTATGCTTTTCAGTAGAGTTACAATGACTGTAATTCTTAAATGACCGGGAAACCAAAGCTTCTTGTTAGATCTAATGTATTGAATTTATCCTCCTCAGTCCTGAAATAAATTTTACGTCGCATTACAAAAACCAGTTTAAAATTATTATAAAACATATCCAAAGATACTTTAGTTTGTATATCAATGCTTCTAACATGCACACAGCTATTAAAAGAGTCTAAATGTAATTTTAACAATTCTAGAAGAAATTAAATTAATTTAAAGGGTGATTTTTAGTGTCGCCTCCAGGCGACATCAGGACTGAGGAGGTTATAAGAAAAATCCAGAGCATGTGTGATAGACAGTGGCGTAGCTAGCGGGGGGCGGAGGGGGCGGTCCGCCCCGGGTGTCACCCTCTAAGGGGTGACACACAATCTTTTTTCGCAAATAATCTTAAAAGTTCTGGAAAAGAATTTTGAACTAAAATTAAACTTCTTGCACATGACGTAATAGAGTTCATTTTCTTTTCTTTGAGAATATGAAATTTTATACAGATTGGTGTGTCTAAATAAGATATATGCATCAGGGAACAAAAACCAACCTATCCGACGAGTGGGTAGCAAAAGCAAAAAATGAAAGAATTTTCTTCTATATGTAACCATCACATTGACAAATGCGGACTATGGGTTGGGTAATGAATAGTTCCTGTTTTTTTTTTTTTTTTTTTTTTTTTTTTTTTTTTTTTTTTTTTTAGGGGTGGGGTGACATTATTGTGGCTGGGGGGGGGGGGACGGGACACCGCCCTGGGTGTCACCCATCTTAGCAACGCCACTGGTGATAGAAATCTAGATTGATAATTTAATAGACTTTCTGATTGCATTTTATACATCGTGAATATTATTATAACGTTATGTTCAGATCTTTCGTAACTAGTTACAGTTATAGCCATAAAATTCTGGAACTTATGTGTATACGTGAGTATATAATACAAACGAAAATTTTGTTCTAGTTGCTTATAAATTGAGTTCTACTTAATGAATTTTCATGGAACGCACTTGTTAGATAGATGTTATTTCTGGGAAGGTTTTAGCATACGGTACATCTTTCTACGTAAATTAGTTACAGAATTATGATGGAAAGTTCAGTTATTTTGGAAGAAAAAATAACCAATTATTTTTTGGTGATCTTTATCGTTGATCAAAGAATTAAAACGACTATTGTGCTTCATTAAAAAAAAAAAAAAAAAACTTTAACTAATTTATTTCAAATAAATAAATAAAAACAGCTTTGGTAAGTGATAATATATAAAATGAAAATACTTAATTTAAACATGAAAGGAAAAGGAAAAATGTTCACAATTCTTTAAAATGTTTTCGATAAGAAAGATTGCATTGTTGAAACAATATTTGTCGATTTATCTTTTGCACCCAGTTAAAATAAATTTATGTTAACACCTATCATCTATTATCTTATTATATATATTATAAAGTCTATTACATATAATATTATATATATATATTATATATATATACAGGGTGATTCAGCTCGTCGGTGACAAACTTTAAGGATCGATAGAGCACACCTAGACGAACATTTTTGAATAGGGAATGTAGGGTCCCTGACGCGATGGTAAGGCGCTAGGCGCTTTCGAAAATTTGGGTGCCGAAATTCGAAACGTCATAAAAACTAGGGAAATGGTTAGATTTTCTTGCTTGTTGCGTCGAAATGATTCTGTTTGTTTAGACTTTCTTCAGTACCAATTTGATAAGCGTATCTCTTAAAACATGGATAGGGGGCGCTGCAGACTTTGGAGAGCTAGACAACAACTTTAAGCCCGTTATTTTGATAATTTAACACATGCTCGCCAAAGTTTATACTCTAACTTAAAGTTTGAACCCAAAAGTAGAGCCCTGCAAAAAGCGTAAGAGCCGGAATAAAATGTCAAAGTACAGGGTGGTCGAAACTCGAAGGCTCCTAAGAGATAAACAAACAGATTTCTTGACTTATGGCATGCATTTTCATGATTCTGTTTGCTGGGGCTCTCTGAAACTCAGTTGAACGGTACAAAAAGAAACATCGATAGGGGGCGCTTTGGGCAAAAAACATAATTCGTTGACATTTCGGACGCTAACTGGAAACGGGGCGTTACGATCAGTTAGAAACAAAACAAGAGAGTAATTTACTTATCATAAGAAGCTATTAAAACTGCAGTTTGTTTGTTTTTTTTAACAAACATAGCTGGTTTCAATCATGCACAATGCGCGCAATAAAATTTACATAAGGTGCTTTTTGCTGATTTATGCAAAAGATATCGTACCATATCGATATGCAAAAGATACGTAATGCGACAACGCGAGATGACGTAGTTGTATGCGCAGACACGTCTTTTGAACGTGCGGTACCTACTTAAGCTTCGGGTTACTTGTCTGCAGATCGGTAGTAGGATGGAACGGTACACAAACTCTGAATTGGCTGACATGCATTTGGCGTATGGCGCTGCTGGTTGTAATGGACGAGCCGCTCAGCGGTTGTACGCCGAGCGTTACCCCAACAGGCAAATCCCCTGCCATGCCTTCTTCGCTCGAGTACACCAGAGGTTGTCCACAACGGAATCTTTCGACGGAGGCAGGCCTGAACGGGAGCGATCAGTGAGCACCCCCGACAACGAAGAGGCTGTGCTTAACCTGGTTGAGGACAACCCAGGTCTTAGCACGAGAGATATCGCCAGACATGTTGGTATTTCGCAAGCAACTGCGTGGCGCATCTTACGTTCCCGGAATCTGCACCCCTACCACATCCAGCGGGTGCAGTTGCTCAGAGAGCAGGATTTTGGCCCTCGAGTGGAATTCTCAAGATGGTACTTGGCGATGAGATCCAGGGATCCCCGTTTTGTAAACAGCATTTTGTTTACGGACGAGTCCACCTTCAGCCGGGAGGGAATGTGGAACGCCCACAACAGTCATGTGTGGTGTGATGAAAATCCACATGAAACCAGAAGCCGAGCAGCCCAGGAGCGTTTCTCAGTAAATGTGTGGGCCGGCATTCTGGGGGATTGCCTCATTGGCCCTTATTTGTTACCTGAACGGCTGACAGGTGGAAATTACCTGATTTTCCTGGATCAAGTGCTGCCGCAGCTTCTGGAGGAGGCGCACGTACCCGAAGGTTCGCGTCGCCAGATGTGGTTCCAGCACGATGGAGCTCCGGCCATTACACGAACGACGTGCGTCTCCATCTAAACGCAAGGTATGGATAGCGGTGGATCGGGCGTGGGGGTCCAGTTCACTGGCCTGCCCGATCACCAGACCTCACCTGCTTGGATTTCTTCCTTTGGGGTTACCTGAAGGCCGAGGTATACCATACACCTGTCAGCAGTGCTGAAGAACTTGTGGCGCGCATTGTGGCAGCTGCAGGGCAGATCAGAGATACTCCTGGCATTGTTGGAAACACACACTCCTCAATGCGACGGAGGTGCGAAGCCTGCATCATGGCCCAAGGTCGAAATTTCGAGCATCTTCTGTAGTGTTATTTTTTGTAAATAAATTTCCAGTATCATTGATGTTTTTGGTCTAAATTTATTCAGAAGTGTTGAGCAGAGGTAGAAAATGTGTTTTCATTATTACTAACTGATCGTAGCGCCCCGTTTCCAGTTAGCGTCCGAAATGTCAACGAATTATGTTTTTTGCCCAAAGCGCCCCCTATCGATGTTTCTTTTTGTACCGTTCAACTGAGTTTCAGAGAGCCCCAGCAAACAGAATCATGAAAATGCATGCCATAAGTCAAGAAATCTGTTTGTTTATCTCTTAGGAGCCTTCGAGTTTCGACCACCCTGTACTTTGACATTTTATTCCGGCTCTTACGCTTTTTGCAGGGCTCTACTTTTGGGTTCAAACTTTAAGTTAGAGTATAAACTTTGGCGAGCATGTGTTAAATTATCAAAATAACGGGCTTAAAGTTGTTGTCTAGCTCTCCAAAGTCTGCAGCGCCCCCTATCCATGTTTTAAGAGATACGCTTATCAAATTGGTACTGAAGAAAGTCTAAACAAACAGAATCATTTCGACGCAACAAGCAAGAAAATCTAACCATTTCCCTAGTTTTTATGACGTTTCGAATTTCGGCACCCAAATTTTCGAAAGCGCCTAGCGCCTTACCATCGCGTCAGGGACCCTACATTCCCTATTCAAAAATGTTCGTCTAGGTGTGCTCTATCGATCCTTAAAGTTTGTCACCGACGAGCTGAATCACCCTGTATATTGTTATATACGGTTGTCTACGTGTGTAATACACTGACGCAGCCACAATTTTTGGCTATAAATTTTGGCATTACGTCCTTATTTTTGATTGAAAAAGTTACCATAGGCATATGTTTTTCATCTTCGCGACAACATATTATGAAATCATTTTGTTAAAGAATCCAAACATTCATACCAATCAGAAACTAAAAATACAAACACCTAAAAAAATGTAATAAAAACACTGATGCTGATTTTATTTATTTAAAATAAACGGAAGAAAAACTTCAATTAGAAATAACATTATAAAATGAAAACAGCTAATTTAAATATGGGACTTAAAAGAACTATTCGTTGTCAAAGTCAATCTATTGAATCAATACTTGGCGATGTATCTTTTTTGCCTATATTTGACTCGGGAATAACAAAAAATTGTTCAAATTTTAATTAAAACAAAATCACAATGGAGCCATTTTTTGAAGATTTTTTAAATATAACATAGCTAATTACAAGAACTACTGGATGCAGTTTTTTTAGGTAGATTTCGTAAGAAATACTACCTATTGCAATTGCACCAGTTTATCTATCTATCTATCTATCTATCTATATATATATATATATATCTCACTTTTTTATGGACACGATAACTTCTATAATTCTTCACCAATCTCCACCAAACTGGTACATAAAATCAAAGGAGTTGAAATCTTGGCTAAGTTCGTTAATGGGCAAAATCGGACCAAGAGGGTCGGAATAGGGGGCGTTTTTGTGAAAACCGAAAAAACACCATAACTTCTTAATTAAAGTAGATATCGAATCGGTTTAAAGTTTATATTACTTCTTAAAAATGGACCAAAAGTATATGCATGACAGAATTTTGATAAATTTAGAAGTAGGCTCAAGGAGCGAAAAAAAACGGATTTTGAGAGAAAAAAATTCATAACTTCGTCAATTTTCAAGATATCAAGTCCAACTAAATTTTTTGTAAATGTTCTTAAAATTATCTAAAACTTTTGTATTTACAAGTTCTTGATAGGACCAACTTTTACCGATGAAAAAAATTAAAAACGAAAAGAAAACGGGCGCTGAAAAAAGAAAAAAATCCATAACTCCGTCAATTTTTAAGATATCAAATCTGATTAAATTTATTTTACATCTTCTCAAAAATATCTACAACTTTTATATTGACAAGTTTTTCATTGGACCAATTCGTATAGCAAAAAGAAATTAAACAAAAATAGGAGTTGGAGAAAAAAAACCTCAAATCCAAACTGACTCATTTTTAAATTCATTTTTGATTTTAAACACATCCAAATGGTAGATCCTCTTATTTAGAAACTGTATAAAGTGACGCATTGATCAATTTTCTGATAAAGACAGAATATGTTTCAAAAAAGGCTACCAAAAAGGGTATTTTGAACAGAATTTCCGAAAGTCATCGGGACTGAAAATTGAAGGAAGTATTCAAATAAGAAATTGCGTTTTTTTCTGACTCGTTTTTAAATCATTTTTTGTTCTCAAACGCATCCAATTTACAGATCCTCTTATTTAAGAACTATATAATGTGATGCATTGGTCAGTTTTTTGATAAAGACGGAATATATTTCAAAAAAGGCTACCAAAAAGGGTATTTTGAACAAATTTTCCGAAATCATCGTGACTGAAAATTTAAGGAAGTGTTCAAAAAAGAAATTGCGTTTTTTTTTGACTCGTTTTTAAATCCATTTTTGCTCTCAAATGCATCCAATTTACAGATCCTCTTATTTAGGAACTATGTAATGTGATGCATTGATCGGTTTTTTGATAAAGACAGAATATATTTTGAAAAAGGCTACCAAAAAAAAATTTGAACAGAATTTCCCGAAGTCTTCGTGATTTGAAAATTTAAGGAAGTTTTCACATAGCAAATTGTGTTTTTTATGACATCCGAAATAGGGAAATTAGTCTTTGACAGCTATTTTTTCTAACTACTTATTTACTGTTTCTTATGCACAAGCAATTATTTAATATTTATGCGAATTATTTAACATGAAGAAGCTAATTATCTATTTTTATATACAAGTTGAAGAAAATTATATACAAAAAACAATAATTATGGTTATAGGGGACACAAAAGTTTCGAAGGAGTTTTCTAGAAAATTACACCCCATCCCTTTTGCAGTCATCACGTGCACACATATACACTTTAATATTTAAAAAATTTTAATATTAAGAAAAAAAAATAAATGTTCAACGAAAAAATAATGAAAAATCCGAAATCGGTAATTTTATGTCTTTAATAAGATAGTTTTAAATATTGATAACACAACCGTTATATCTCTTACATTTGATGCACTGTTCAACCGTAAAAAAAAAGTTCAAACAAACTTAATAAAAATTAATCAAAGGCTTCTAGAGATCTGCATGGGCCAAAAACTTTTGCCCTGGCCCGGCCCGAATGAAATTTATTTTGGCCCTGCCCGGTGTGAAAATTATAAGTTCGGCCCGAGCCCGGAAGGACACGGCTCAATTTCTATATAATTTGCCTCAATTTTATGCAAAAATTTTAGATTGGATGAATAATTAATTCAAAATATATCCCATTTACTATGATAATCGCTATTCTGATGCAAAACAGTGTATCAAAAATTCCTTGACTTTTCCCTGACTTTTTGCCTAAACTTCCGAATTTCCCTGACTCGTAAGACACTGGAAAATATTTTGTCCAGAGATAAATTGAAAAAATTTACAATTTTTTCAATGTATAATCGACGAAAATCGCAAGTATAATTTTGAGTAAAAAAAAAAAAATAAATAAAAAAAAAATAAAAATAAAATAAAATAATAATAATAATAAATAATAATAATAATAATAATAATAATAAAAAACTGAAATTCACCACAATTTTTTTTTTGAAAAATTACAGCAGAGAGGTGCGGAAAAAATTATTTTTCCCGATGCTAATTTTGCGTTTTTCCGCAACTTTTTGACGAAATTAATCTTTTTCCCCCGTCTTAATTAATCTTTTTTTCCGTCGATAAAATGTGTGTTTTTTTTCCCGATGCTTTGACGAGACTTTTTCCGCGATCTTTTAACAGTTTCTTTTTTTTTCTTTTTTTTTTTTTTTTTTTTTTTTTTTTTTTACACAATCCTAGAAAAAAACTCATGTTTTTACCGCGATCTTTTGACAGAAATTTGCATTTTTGCACGATCTTGTCAGAGCTTTGTATTTTTTCCGTGATCTTTTGATAAATTAGAGTTTTTTTCGCGGTCATTTGACAAAATTCACGTTTTTTCCGTAATTCTTTGACAAAATCCATTGACGAAATTCGCGTTGTTTCGTGATATTCAACAAAATTTTTCCGAGTTTTTCGTGATCTTGTCACAAAATTTGCTACTTTTTGACAAAATTCGCGTTTTTCCGCAATCCTTTGACAAAATTTGCGTTTTTTACTCGATTTTTTTTGGACAAAATTTGAGTTTTCTGCGCGATCTTTTGACAAAAACGATTTCAGGTACATTTACAATATTCAACAAAATTTGCATTAGTTTATCAATTCTTTGACGAAATTCGCGTTTTTCTAGTATCTTTTGTTAAAAGTCGCATTTTTTTCTACCATGATTTGGCAAAATTTGAATTGTTCCGCGATATTCAACAAAGTTTGCGGTTTCTTCGCGATTCTTTGACGAAATTTGTGTTATTTCTAGTTTGCACTCAAAATATAGCACATACTTGGAAATAAAAAAGAAGAGAAAATCAAAATATGAAATTGGCCCTTAACCTCAGAATAATGCAAAAAACTGGAGGGTCAAAAAGCAAGTCTTGCCCCTGCTCCTGGAAAACTAGGAAGGCATGTGCCCCCCCTCGCCCCCGCCAGATTACGCTCATGCCTATGCGAATGCGAGTCGTCTAGGTATACCCTATTTCGTCACGAAATTTAAACGATACGTTTTGAATCATCTCGTACATAAATCAAGGGTTTATATATATATATAATTTATGCACAGACGTACACCAAAATCCATTAATTTTTTTTTCCAAAGCTTTTTATATCAATTAGCAACAAATCTTACTTTTTAAAGTTCAAATTGTGCCAAGATCCCAATAGTAAAAAAAAAAAAAAAGAATGATAAAGAAAGTAGGACTTAAAGTAGGTTTCATTTTTTTTTTCTTCTAAGTTGTCCATATAACTATTAGACACTTTACGTAAAACAATGCAATCATATTTCGAGAAAAAAATGTTACATTTATATTCATTATTTCCCAAAAAAACTTTTGTTATCTAACAGGTTGTTTAATCGACATTTATCAAAAATAATCTTTGCCCATTCCATTGCTAGATCTAGAGAAGGGCAATGACCTAATTTGAATGCACCCGTTTAGCTTATTAGAAACCGATCGCTACGACCACTGAGCACGGAGGCCGAGTAACAAACAATGTGATCACGTCTTGGATTGCTTGCCCAACCCATAGGAAAAACCTTTTGCCTGTTTCACTGTTTAGACAGCATATTGCTCTTTTTGTTTTGCTTATTATAGATCCTTTTTAAGACGAAATTCTCATTCAGGAATCGTAATAAAGCTATTGTTTTACAAAAGAAGATGATTTCAGCTGAAGCCTCCAACACCCAAAATATCGAATACAAAGCATCCACCATTATGATTGCAGACGATATTGTGGATACATGGATTTGTGTGGAGTTCGTTGTTTGAATAGCTGATTTTCGAACAGTTGGGGGTTGTTTTTGTTTTTCTTCATGATATTGTATTTGTTTCGTGAAATTTGTGAATAAGAATTAACAGTAGGAGATATTTCGCTCTATATGAATAATAATAATAATAATAATAAACGTATAATAATGTGAGGTGTCATTCAATTTTTTTAATAATCGTTGTTGCGTGGGTCTCACAAAGAAGGTCTCCTTACTGGGCATATTTTGAATTTTTATTTTTAAGTACTATTTATGTATGTAATAAATGATCAGTCGAATTTAGCGGCGGAATTACCGTAGAAAGACTGTACAAAAACGAAGTGCTTTCGAATATTTGGAGAGAAAAGACGAAATCGGGCAGTACTTTTTCTCGCTAAAAGAAATGATTTTAATTCATTTGTTTATAAATGAATTTTTAGAATGCGTGTAAATGATATTTAATGAATTTAAAATTAAACAGTGAGAGATTTCAATAGCTATATATACATTATCGTATTACACATATTTATATTGATTGTTGCTTCTCTTATCTAATGTATCATTGAAAAAATATTTTCATACATATATAAAAAAAAATAATAATAATCGCTCTATTCTACAAAAAAAGGTAACTAACGCTGTCACCGCTGATGACAATGAATTTTTTGTGACCGGAGGTCTTTCTTAGTTAATATTGAAAATAGATGGTATTTTGGAGAAATGTTTGATAGACAAGTTGGTGCAGACTGTTTTTATATCGAATAATTATGCTAAGAGATATTTAATGTTAAAGTTAGTAAAAATAGTTCCACTAAAAGAGTTTTATAGGAACAAAGTTATACATGGGACTTTAATCCTATTATAGATCATTCTATACACGAGCAGTTCCTGATGTGCAGACTGCATTTACTTTTTAGGTGCGTTCGTAATTATGTAAATACGTAGCACCTATTGTTGTCGCTCAGTCCGTCCGTCTGTCCGTCTGTCTGTCTGTCCGTCTGTCTGTATGTCCGTCTGTCCGTCCGCATATAACAACGCAAAAACTACCCAACCGAATCGTTTGAAATTTAAAATACATAATTATTACATAATTTTGTCGAGTCATTTCAAATTTTATGAAAATCGGATGGATAGATCAATTACAGGGATAATCAAAAGGATTCCGTTACATTACGGTCAATGGGGAAAAAAGTTTCAAATGCATTTTAATCGCATGAAATTTAAAACGTATATTTATTACATAATTTTGTCGAGTCATTTTAAATGTTATGAAAATCGGATGCATTGATCAATTACAGGGACAATCAAAAGTATTCCGTTACATTATGGTCAATGAGGAAAAAAGTTTCAAATGCATTTTAATGGTATTACACTCATTTGAATATAACAGAATTGACATGAATCTACGAAATATGTACTAAAAAATACATTTTGTACAATCTGTGACGCAAAGAATATTTATTATTAAATTACAGGGCCACACAAATGTATTCCACTAAATAATGTTATACGGGGAAACATTGTTTGGGGGGGGGGTGTTTTAATTATATCCAACTACTTCACATTTTATGAATAAGATATACGTTAATGAAGTATAATAAAAAATTACTCCCTGCATATTTACAGGAACACAAAGATTTCGACCACTATACTGTAAGTACGCTCTACTATATCAGCAAGATCTGAATATTTTAAAACTTCGTTATTAACGAACGCACCTCATTTGCTACGCTTTACGTGCAATTTCCAACTTGTTTTAAAATTTAATTCATTTTATGAGAATTTATTTCCATTTTGAATTTAAATGCTCATTTCGAGACATATTTTTTACATATTGCGGAAAAGAAAATTATTTTAAATTGTTGCCAACTATTAAAAAAGCGCAAAGAATAAAAGTTCCGGCAAATTAAAAATTTACTGACGCATGATTGTTAGAAATAGAATAAACTTTCACATTAAAATTAAATGAATATTAAAAGCAGGAAAATATTGAAAATTACGGCATAAAAACTACATTTACATGTTATTTTAAAAGCTGAAGAAAATTGTAAAATAATAAATTCATTAATGTACGTTAAAAGTCATATATGGAGAAAACTTACGTCAGATTAAAAAAAAAATAAATAAAATAAAAATAAATAAAACATTGCAAATAATATTTCATTTCTAACTATAAAAATATTTTGGAGTGAATATTACAAAACGAAAAAAAAAGGTTTGTTGAAAATTACGTCAGATTTAAAATGTTACATTTGAGAATCACTTATTTAAAACCATTCAGCAAATACCTTATAGCAATGTTAAAAAATACCGGGAAGCTAAGACTCTGTTGATTAAGTTTATTTTACATTAGCTGATTCTGAAATGTTTAAATTATCTTATTTAATCAAATGCGAAAACATATCCATTAATAGGAACTCATTCGGCCTTAAGAAAATATGAGTCCTCCCCCCCCCCCCCCCTGCCTATTATTCACTTCTAGCAACGGCCTTGCCTTCCGGTCTATTATTATTACTAGCTGACCCGCCCGGCGTTGCACGGTTCCGAGATAATAAATTAAAGGAACATGAAATTTGTGATTTTATCTCTAACTCAAAATATATGAAATTACGTTGTCTGTAATACACGGCCACTGACTGTGTGAAAAATTAGTTTAAAAAATGAACAAATAATATTTAGCAGTAAAAATGTTCAAAAGGACTGCAATGGGAAACGGGAGAGGAACTAATCAAGTAATAATTAGAATTTTGAAAATCACAATGTCAGATATATCAGGAGAGACTTTGGGGTACTTTCAAGAAAGTTTTCAGCCTCGTAAGTGCCGTTGATTTTGCTAGCCATCGCACAAAAACAAACATGCGCACAGACAGTGCGTTTAGTTATTTTATTAGTGTAGGTTACTGTGGATATTCAAAATAATTCCTTTACTGCTAATTCATTAGTTTTATGGTTTTTGCCTTTTTTACATGCAATTTAAAAATAGATAAGACCATGATGCATAGAAAAATCCGTAATAATGAATAAATTTACAAAAAACCATGCTAAACGCACAAGAAAAATCGTTAAAAAACACATCGAAAATCGCAATGAAAAAACCACTGAAATTGAAAAATCATACCAGACAAAATTTAGTTAAATAGTCTTTGAAACAGTTTTATTTTTATGATTCTCGAAAAATAGCCTCAAAATGTGAAGAAATACTAAAAATCGCAATAAAAAATTCGTTAAAAGTTCCAAAAATCGCCGCACGAATTCCGAATAAACTTTATTGAAAAGAAAAAAAAATACTATATTGAGTAAAAAGAATGAAACCGTATTCCTTTCACTAATATGAAAAAATAGCCTCGAAACGTAAAAAGAGCGCTAAAAATCGCCTAAAAATTAAATTAAAAAATTCTAATCAAAAAATCAAAAATCGGGCTTCGAGGTGCAAAATTACACGTATAGAGGTACCTTCCCTCCAAATTTTATAACTCTGCATGAAGCGGTCTCTTCAGAATAACGCTGACACACAACTTGTCTCTTTATTATTATAGATTACTGTGAATATGCTTATTAATAACTTTATTGTTCATTCGTTAATTTTATGTTTTTTGCTTTTCTTACATGTAATTCACGAATAGATAAGATCATGATGCATACAAAAAACTATAATTTTGACAAAAATGACAAAAAATTGCTGCTAAACGCACAAAAGATAAAAATAATCACTAAAAATCACATCGAAAATAGCATTGAAAATCGCACGAAAAATCACTGAAATTGAAAAATCATAGCAGACAAAATTTAGTTCATTAGGCTGAAAGTTTGAATGAATTTTGTTTTTATCATTGTCAAAAAATAGACGCAAAATGCGAAAAAACACTAAAAATCGCATTAAAAAAATTCAAAAAAAAAAAAAAAAAAAAAAAAAAAAACACCGCACGAATTTCTAATAAACTTTATTGAAAAGAGAAATAATAATTACTATATTGAGTGAAAAGAATGAAACCGTTATTCCTTTCACTAATATGGAAGAATCACCTCGAAACATAGAAAAAACGCTACAAATCGCCTAAAAATTAAATTAAAAAATTCCAATCAGAAAATCAAAAATCGGGCTTCGAGGTGCAAAATTTCATATACAGAGGTACCTTCCCTTCAAATTTTGTAACTCTACGTGCAGCGGTCTCTTCAGAACAGCGCTGACACACACACATACTTGTCTCTTTATTATCATAGATTATTATTATTGGACCAAACAAACGGAGCATTTCTGTATTTTATAATTCTTTTACCGAAAAGACTGCTGAATTCGACGTCCTTACGGACCCGTGGCAAGTGTCTCGTTCGTTTCACCTTTGTCCGGGACCCTGAGATATCTTATTACTTTTTAGCTCACAGGCTATCATAGCCTGAGAGCTTATGTGCCCGTCGGTTCTGTATGTATGTTTGTGCGTGCGTAACGCGATAACTCATGATAAAAATATCCGATCCACTTGAAATTTTGGATATAGATATATCCTGACAAGGCGCTTCCCTGATTAGTTTTTGGAGTTCATTCGATATGTATAAGAGGGGGAACGGGGGGCTCATGCCCCTCCCCTTAGTTGATATAAATGGGTTTTTCATGCAGAATTAAGTTTTCGTTCAAAATTTAGATATAGGATCATTCTGATGAGGCGATTCCGTAACTGTTATTAGGTGTTCATTGAATAAGTATAAATAGGGGGAACAGGGGTTCTAATGCCCCTCCCCTTAATTTATATAAATGGGTTTTACAAGCAGATTTGTCAGATTTCGTTCAAATCTCTGAATAGTTTTGGAAGTTTAATGGTTAAGTATAAAAAAGGGGAATAACTCCTTTTAAATTAATATAAATACTAAATGGGATTTTATTAAGAATTATCTGAATTGCTCTGAATTTTGGATATAGATTTTTTATATGATAAAGCATGTCCTCGATAATTTAGGAGGTTCAATGATTAAGTATAAAAAAGAGGAAAGGGGAGAGCTGTTTCCCCTTCTTAATTTTTTTTTCTAACGGAATTAACCCTTGAAAATATAAGGCTTTAATGTACAATTAGTATTTGTAGCCTGTGAGCTTAATGCCATCTGTTTAACTGGGCAGTATTCTTTTTATTTCTCATTCTGCTCTTTAGCTTATAAACTAAATCCACATCCAAAAATTCTAAGAAACCCATTGTTTTACATAAGATAATGATTACTGCTTCAATCCAACAACGAAAACAAAACCACTGTTTGGATGGGTGGATTTGTGTGAAGAATCTGGTTAAGCTTTTTGTTTGTATAGGTGATTTTCATGAAATTGGTGGGTAGTATATTTTTTTAAACCAGATTATGTTTGCTTCGTGAAACTTGCTTATTTAACAGTATGAAGAAATTTTGATAGGATTTCTGTCAACGTGGGCGTAGGGACGTTATTGGACCGAACAGTGATTGATCGGAACCATTATTGGAAAAAACAAAATTTAAGGGGAAAATGAATTAAAATAAGATTGACGTCATCTGCTTCTTGAAGAACTCAAAAGGGCGGATCAAAAACAACTCGTTTGAACTCATTTAGATTTCATATTTGTGAATTATTATTTAAAAGTAAAATAATGATTATACAATTTAAGGTACCTTTCCCTCCAAATTTTGTAACTCTACGTGCAGCAGTCTCTTCAGAACAGCACTGACACACACGCATACTTGTCTCTTTATTACTATAGATTATTATTATTGGACCAAACAAACGGAGCATTTCTGTATTTTATAATTCTTTTACCGAAAAGACTGCTGAATTCGACGTCCTTACGGACCCGTGGCAAATGTCTCGTTCGTTTAAGCTGTTTGTTTGTATTGGGTGTATGCACATGACGTCACGCGTCGTCTGCTGCGGAGTTCGACGTACAAACAAAACTATTGCACCTGTGCACAATTTACCAAAGTTCGTTTGTTTAATTAATTCAATTAGAAACCATGGTAATGTGTGCTGTTTTTGGCTGTGGAAAAAGAACTGTAAGAGATGTAGGCATATCTTTTTATCGATTTCCCTGGATAATAACAAACAAAGGGTCAAAATTTGAAGAGTTTACAAAAAAAAAAAAAAAAAAAAAAAAAAGATTAAACACATGGCTAACGCGAATAAACAGAGCTGATCTCACCGAAGCTAAGCTGAAGCACAGTAGAGTGTGCAGTCACCATTTCATTAAAGGTAAGCAAAAAGTTTTTTATCACTTTTTTGTAGTATTAAATTCTGTGCATTGTTTATTAACAATCGAACGATTACAATTAATAAATTGGTATATCCATTGATTTCTTTACTTACAATATTAGGCTTACCTGAACTGATTGTGTAAAATAATATAAATAAATATACATATTTAAATCGTAATTGTGTATTTAGATCATATAAATTTTTCAAAAATATCTCGTAGATTTTAACAATCGATTATTTGTTTTTGTATTATAATAGTCATTAATTACATTACAATTACATTCTAATAATTAACAGCAGTATTCTATCTTTGATTCATAAATCGGAAGATTTGATGCATCCAAAGAATTGGCGTAATTACTTCTAGTTGTACACATTATGACACAAGAATGTGTATAAATTAAAGAAAACGTAACAATTAAAAAAAAGTAACAATAATAACGATAGCAGATAATAAAAGATATATATGGCATTGAAAAGGGCCTTTGGTAATAAAAATAAACTTAACAATAAAGATTAAGGAACAAAAATAAGACAATATGAAAATTTCGCTAATGGATAACATGGAAGTAAAGCAACATGTGCTGTTTGTTTGTACGTCGCCGGCTCACGTGATTACAATCCGTGACGTCAGTGCATACTCCCAATAGGTGATTTTCATGAAATTGGTGTTTAGAATATTTTTTAAAACCAGATTATGTTTGCTTCGTGAAACTTGCTTATTTAACTGTGTGAAGAAATTTTGATAGGATTTCTGGCAACGTGGGCGTAGGGATGTTATTGGACCGAACAGTGATTTATCGGAACGATTATTGGAAAAAACAAAATTTAAGGGGAAAATGAATTAAAATAAGATTGACGTCATCTGCTTCTTGAAGAACTCAAAAGGGCGGATCAAAAACAACTCGTTTGAACTCATTTAGATTTCATATTTGTGAATTATTATTTAAAAGTAAAATAATGATTATTCAATTTAATGTTTTAATATATACTTTCTTAAATAAAAGTAATTATTAAAGTCAGTAGTGGTTATCTTGGTAAGCAACTTTTTCATTTTTTAGGTGCGTTCGTAATTATGTAAATACGCAGCACCTATGTTTGTCGCTTAGTCCGTCCGTCTGTCTGTCTGTCTGTCCGCATATAACAACGCAAAAACTACCCATCCGAATCGTTTGAAATTTAAAATACATAATTATAACATAATTTTGTCGAGTCATTTCGAATTTTAAGAAAATCGGATGGATAGATCAATTACAGGGACAATCAAAAGGATTCCGTTACATTACGGTCAATGGGGAAAAAAGTTTCAAATGCATTTTAATCCTTTGAAATTTAAAACATATAATTATTACGTAATTTTGTCGAGTCATTTCAAATGTTATGAAAGTCGGATGCATAGATCATTTACAGGGACAATCAAAAGTATTCCATTACATTACGGTCAATGGGAAAAAAGTTTCAAATGCATTTTAATGATGTTACACTCATTCGAACATAATAGAATTGGCATGAATCTATGAAATATATACTAAAATATGCATTCTGTACAATCTGTGATGCAAAGAATTTTTATTATTAAATTACAGGGCCACACAAAAGTATTCCACTACATAATGCTATACGGGGAAACATTGTTTGGGGCGTGTTTTAATTATATTCAACTATTTCACATTTTATGAATAAGATGTACGTTGCTGAGGTGTAATAAAAGTTACTTCCTGCATATTTACAGAAACACAAAGATTTCGGCTATTATACGTATCCGAAGTACGCTCTACTATATAAGCAAGATCTGAATAAATTAAAAATTATTTTCAACGTTAAAACACCAGAATATTCGTATTCCAAGCATACCGGTTTCGGTAGCATATAGCATACCTTCTTTCTTTCCAAAATCAAGTTTTTCCATTGCTAAAATTCTTAGTCGGTTCGATTTCAAAATAATTTTTACTCCTACTAATAAACTCACCTTTTCCAACCTTAAAGATCCTGTTGAATTATCAAATTCATGGGGTATTTACAATATTAATTGTCAGTGTGGTCTTTCTTACATTGGTGAAACCAAACGCAGTCTAAAATTTCGTATTATAGAACATAAGCAATATATTGAAAAACAAGAAATCAAGAAATCCTCAATCGCAAAACATTGCTGGGAGACGAGTCATGCTTTTGACTTCAATTCGGTTAAGGTACTAACTAAACCTACTTCTATACAAGAACTTAACTTCCTTGAAGCTTTCCATATCCATAAAAATCTTGCTAATCTCGTTAATTGTGATTTTGCTATTCCACCATTATCAGACTGTTGGAAATATTACATTAAAACTAATTTTTCTTAATCTTTTAATGCAATTCACGCAATATCTTTTCCATTTTCACCCAATTTTCCTATTGCTGTTCCCTGTTTTCCTATTGGCTGTTGCCTAGGATCCTCTGTTTTCCTATTGGCTGTTGCCTAGGATCCTCTGTTTTCCTATTGGCTGTTGCCTAGGATCCTCTGTTTTCCTATTGGTCAAGAAACTTGTTGCTTGAATCCCCATCCTCCCTGTATATATATGAGCAAATTTCCACTATCTTTAGCACTGAGGAAGGTATGCTATATGCTACCGAAACCGGTATGCTTGGAATACGAATATTCTGGTGTTTTAACGTTGAAAATAATTTTAAATTTATCATATTGCACCAGGCAACAACTATTACTTAAGATCTGAATATTTTTAAAACTTCGTTATCGTACGAACGCACCTCATTTGCTACGTTCACGCGCAATTTCCAACTTGTTTTACTTGATTTCCCTATATGCATCAGTGCAAGAGGGCCCCCCTGTAAGCATCTGTACCTATGGACCCCAATTTTGTAAATCGGTCTTTGATATTCCTTCTAATTTCACTCATTTCTAGAAAAAAAAAAAAAAAAAAAAAAAAAAAAAAAACTTAAAAATATATCAGAAAATATTTATATTTGAAAACAATCTTAAAAAGAGCTCGAAGTTTTGAAATGCTTATGCAAAAAAAGATGAGGGGTTGTATCCATTTATCCATTGATTAGTGCCAATATCGCACACACAATATGGCACGTACTACAATATTTGGATACAACTCCTCATCTTTTTGCCTTATTTTAGGAATATTTTAGGAATTATTTCTCTCGTCAACTACAGTCGAGTCTCTATATAACGAAATCCATCTTTCCAGTAAAAAATTCGTTATATAGAGAAATTCGATGTATAGAAAATGATGTTAAAAATCGTATTTAATGCGTAAATTTTGAACAAATATTATTTTTGATGTTTTTAATTAAGAATTTGAAATGTTTAAAAGTAAATATTAACCTAACATTTTATTTCTTACTTATTTAAGCAGTTTCAAGAAAGAGAATAGACATTTATTTGAAAGCTTAATGAAAATCAAATAAGGAAGACTTGCATTAATTTCAGACGAAAAAATCTGTAATTTTTGTTTTCTTTTTATTTTAAAATTTTTACGCTCTCAAAAAATTGCTCAAATTTTAGCAAGAAATGAAAAATTGTAGTTAACATTTTCCTCTATTTGAAGGCCTCTCCTATGTGCATCTCATTGATTCCTCTCTAATATGTGTAACAATCTAATTGACTCTATTTTGAGAAGGATGTTGAAAGGTGTGTGGGAGGTGGGATGAATTTGTTGGATTTAAAGAACAAGGAGAGAAGTAATATTTTAAAAAAATTCAGCACTGAACGATAAATAAAAAATAAGAGATAGAAAATTGATTCCATATGATTTTGAAGCTTTTTTAAAACTGAATAAATTAAGACCAATTTATGAAAAAATTCGTTATATGGAGATCGATATTTCGCTATATAGAGACTGTTTTTAATGTAATCATGCGAAAAGGGGACCGTTCCTACAAAAAATTCGTCATATAGAGAAATTCGATGTATGGAGTTTTGTTATAGGGAGACTCGACTGTATTTTGAGAATTTTCAAGCTATGTTTTTGAGACTTTTACAAAAGTTGTTCTATACATTTAGCTAAGATAACATGCAAATGAAATTTTGATAGCCTTCACGCATGCGCAATGAAAAATTATTTCGTAAACCTGCTCATTATTCATACAATTTTTATTATTTTTTAATTTTGACTATAGAATATTGTGTACAATGTTATTTGTCTTATTTTCGGAAAAGAACATTATTTTATATTAAGAACTTTGCAAATTATAGGCAAAAAACTTGGAAAAATTTGGGACTGTTTTTATAAAAGCTTTAATTCTCTACGAATATACATGCTGTCGGTGTAAAATTGAACACAATTTATTGCAATAATTAACTTAATCATAATCTACAGTTTGGGCGCTTTTGCTACATTAGTTTTGACAAGGTTATCCAAAAGATATTCGTTCTTATTTAATTTGTTGACAGTCCCCTATGGAGTTTCGGGAAAATTCCTCATGTACTTTTCTAGATATTCAACACAATGTCAAAAATCGAAAGTGTACGGTCATCTTTGGCCATATAGTGTAGTACGAACGCACCTCATTTGCTACATTTGACTACGTTTGAGCAATTTCAGTCAATGTTTTTTTTATTATCATTTGTAGGGTACTAAACATTTCTAGCAAAAACAACTAAAGTCAATTTCTTTTTTTAATTAATTCTTTTTAAATAAATAATTGATAATCGACTTATAAAATTTAAATATTTACGAAATATAATGAACTTTTAATTTTTTTTAATGTAACTTTTCTTTGTTATACAGTTGTTATTGATACTCAAATGTTCAACCTGTGACATACTACGTGTCTTTTGAAATGATTTATTCAAAAATCTAAACAGTTCTCATAAAACGGGTGTTTATGCAATACAAAACACATTCCATACTTTTAAAATTCAGTTAAAGATCATTATTCAACAGACCAAATGTTCTGTAACTCCCTCGGCTAGTCACGATCTTAACCTTTTCGCGGCAAACGACTTTATAGATTTTTTTTAATCTTTTATCGCCAGTTTTCCAAAACAAAATTTTTTGCCTAATTAAATAATAGAAATGCTTTAATGTTGCAGTTTTATTGGCTATTTTTTGACCCATTTCAAACTTTACTTTTGTTCGTAAATGCGTAAAACTGGCAGGTATAATCAGGGCCCGATTATGAAAAATTGAGGCCCTGGGCAAAGATAAATTAGGGGGCGCCTTTCGAATCATTGCAACATTATTCAAATAGAACTGATGGTCACTCATATGTGCATGTGTAATACATAAACATATTTTCACACCTTCGATTAAATAGAAATAAGTTCTTAGCTCTGTCAATTCTAAATTAAATAACTTAATTAATAAAAGTACACTTTTTTCCCCTTAGTACAGAACAAAACTCTTTTATATAACTGTAGCAATTTGTTATATTACTTTAAGATTAGTTTAATAACTTCAACATATGGAAGAGTTGGAATTAGAAAAAGAAAGTAAATATTTTATAATTTAATTTATGGATTTGGGGGCCCCTTAAGGTATGGGGCCCATGGGCAAAGTCCCGATTTGCCCATGCGATAATAAGGGCCTGGGTATAATAAAACAGTTCTTAGGTGCATTCGTAATTATGTACAGTGGTGGACATAATTATAAGACATGCATCGAATTTCACATAAAATTAAAGAAACGATATAAATCTTAAAAATGCATTGCATCAAATAAAACAGAAACATAAATTTACTCTGTTATCAAATATAATTATTCTATAATAATAATATTTTCATATAATTTAATGAAAAAACTTAAAAAAGTAATGGACAAAATTATAAGACACCAAACTTTTTTTTTCCAAATACAGTGGTCAACATAGTTAGCAGGCATTAATGGTTTCAAAGAAAATCCTCTAACATGATTATTCAATTATTTGGTGAAGCCGCCATTGTTTTTTATAGCATGAAAGTTGCGATTAAGAATCGAATCTATCAACTCTAACAAAATATCGCGAGCCAGTTTTTCTCAAGCACATTTTATAGCATTCTTTAGATCTACGACACGTGTAAACTGCCTTCCTTTTAGGTAATACTCATGTGCTAAGATTTACAAGTTTCCGATGGGATTGAAGTCTGGGGAGCAAGAAGGCCACGGAAGAACATTGATACTTTGCTCTGAAAACCACTTTTTATGACGCGTGATGCATGAATTTACTCTTTATCGTACTGAATAACGTAGTTTTTGCCACAAAGAAGTTTACCGCATATGATCTTTAAAAAGATTATTATACTTTTCGGAATTCATTCTTGAATGCACAAAAAAGATATAAATTTTCCCTTGAGCCGAAAAACCAGCCCAAACCATTACTGAGCCTCCACTGCCTCCAAACGGTGTCAACGCGCGGTCTTGCAATTTTTAATAGCGGAAAATGTGACTGCTAGTGCAATCTACCCAGAGCCGTCCTTAGGGGTGTGCGACAGATGCGGCCGCACAGGGCCTCGCGCCTAAAAAGGCCCCGCGTTTGGTTAAAAAAAAAGTGTCCATTCAATTTTAAAAGCATCTAAATATTTTTGAAAAAAATTGCTGCAAGCTACTTATTGCACAATTAAATTTAAATATTTAAAAATGACTATTTATAAAATGTAAAATATTTAAATAAATAAAATGGTAGGCGCAATCTGAAGTCTTCTGTTATTCTTTAATAGTTTTATTAACGTGTTGCGACATTGTTACAGAATATGGGGAATAAATTTTCTTAACAGAAAAAAAAAAAACTCTAGTCGCCACCCTGCCGGTCTCGTTTCATCAGCAACTCTGTACCTACCCTCCCTGTGCTATCTCTACTCCTGATTGCAGCTTCATCGGTATTAATTCAGGATGTTCTTTTTTAAAATCTAAATCGCAGCGATGGTCGGGTAATATTCAACTAGTTAAAATAATGCAAGACTTTATTCAAAATTTTATGATTTGCCGTGAGATCGGAGGCATTCAGCTATAAATATGCAAAATTTCAAGTCTCTAACTTATACAACTTCAGATATCGAAGTCTGAGAGACAAATGGGAAAGCGGAACAAATAGAGTTTACTCAGATTGAAGAAATCCTAAAAATTAATGTCAACCTGGTCTGATTTGATAAAAGGTTCGAAAAGGAAAAGGCCTCGCTTTCACTAGGGACGGCTCTGAATCTACCGTCGAATGTAAAATATGTCTGGCATGGTGTGTATGTCATGCAGATCGGTATTTCGATAGAGTAGAGATTTTCGTAGATGAAGAAGACCACATGCGCTTCACCAGATCGTGACCTATCGTCAACACTGGTTCTTCCAGTATGAAAATCCCTGCACCATCGGAATATCGACCTTTGTGATATACATTCCGTGCATAGACATTTTACGACGATAGATTTCACTAGCACTCACATTTTTCGTTGTTGAAAAATGTCCGATCACGCGTTGACACCGTTTGGAGGCATCCATGATACGAACGATGTCTTTCAATGTGCTCCCACGCTATCACACTCACACATCTAACGGGATCAGACGATATAGCATGCGTTTTCAACACTCTGCGTCCTCTACAGAAGCCATCTTTCTCTTCAAATGGCCGAGTTATTACAGCAGCGCCACTTTCATTTGGGCGACCCTTATAAAATAAAAAACAATATTGTAATACTCATTATGTTTATCATTCATTTTTAATTATTTTTTTCAGTGTTTTGGACTTAATTTTTTATAATTTTAAAATAAAACAATTTAGAAAATAGGTACTATAATTATTCAACCGACTGAACTCAGAGGAAACGCTCGGTGATTGTAACACCCTCGACGGGTCACTGTCCTAATCCTTGCCGCTAATCCAAGGGGTGATAGTGCACTCGCTTGAAAAAAGGACTCATGCATGATCTTCTTAGAACATTCTCAGGTATCCTACATTTAAAAAAATCATTTAAAAATATTAAAATGCAAACGAGAAATTTGAAATGAACGCTCCCATAAGTTTAACATTAAGACGCCACACTAGTCACTAAGAAAGATCCGGATTACAATGTTAAGGCCCCTGTCCTCGCTCGAGGAAACGCTCGCGAGCTAATGCTATTCCTATGGGGAAGCATTTTTCTAATAACTCTTTCGCATTTTGACATTTTTGAATAATTTTTTTTTGTATTGGATAGCTGAGGTGGATGCCGAAAGCGCACCTTTTTTACTTTTTCTATTTTGGTTGCAGATTTTTTCTTAAAAAGCACTTTCAGTTTCGAAACCGGTTTTGAAAGTGAAACTAACTTTGTAAAAAATATCTGCAACCAAAATCGAAAAAGTAAAAAAGGTGCGCTGTCGGCATGCACCTCAGCTATCCAATGCAAAAAAAATTATACAAAAATGTCCAAATGCGAAAGAGTTATTAGAAAAATGCTTCCCCATAGGAATAGCATTAGCTCGCGAGCGTTTCCTCGAGCGAGGACAGGGCCCTTAACTCTATAAGGGCGTATTTTTCAAATATCTCACTCAAATTTTAATATTTTTACACGATTTTTTTTTATAGGATAGCTGAGGACAATCTATAACCGGGCTAGTTTTTGGTTATATTTGTTTTTATATTGGGATTGTTTTAATTTCAAAACCGGTTCTGAAAGTTAAAGTATTTATATAAAATAAAAACTGAAACCAAAATGGAAAAAGTAAAAACTAGCCCGGTTGTAGTTTGTCCTCAGCTATCCTATGGGAAAAAAATCCATTAAAATATATTAAAATTTGAGCGAGATATTTGAAAATAATGCCTCCATAGACCTTACATTATCATTCGGGTCTTTTTCAGTGACTAGTGTGGCGCCTTAACATTTAAAGATTTAAAATAGCAAATAAAGCTTTTGTGCAAATATGTTTAAAGATAGAAAACCAACTAGCACAAATAATGTATGAAAAGGTAGCAAACAGCTGTTTCGAATCTACTATCGAGATTCTTCATCAGTGCAAAACTCAGCGAGCTAGAAAAAGCAAAACTGAGCAACATTTTAACATTTGCTCAGCGGTTTTTCGCGTGACAATCGCAGCCTTTCATAAATAAAACTTTAAAAATTTCTCAAAAAGGTTTACTTTACGAAATACATGCTTTGTAAATACAATTACGTATAATTATTCAACCGACTGAATTCAGAGGAAACGCTCGGTGACGGCAACGCCCTCGGACGGGTCACGATCCTAATCCTTGCCGCTGTATCAAGGGGTGATAGTGCACTCGCTTAAAAAAAGGACTTATGCATGATCTTCTTTTCTTAAAATAGTAATTAGTCCGTTTAAAGATAAATTTGATCTATCATATGAACAAAAAATCATTCAAAAATATTAAACTGTAAGTGAAAAATTCGAAAGGAAATTTGTTATAAAGTTTTTTTTATAAAGTTATTTTCCCTTCCAGAACCACTTCCAAAAGTAAGAGTTAATAAATAAATCCCATTAATAAGTCGCATTAATAAATAAATAAATAAATAAATAAATAAAATTGCAACTAAAATTGAAATACTACGGCAGAGATCGATCTCAACAATCCTATTTATGAAAAAATAATTTAATAATATTAAAATGCAAACGAGAAATTTGAAAAGAACGCTCTCATATATTTAACATTATCCTGCGCAATTCTTCGCATGACTATCGAAACTCTTCACAAATGAAACTTTAAAAATTTCTCATAAAGGTTTGTTTCACGAAATCCATGTTTTGTAAATACAATTACGTATAATTATTCAAGAGGAAACGCTCGGTGACGGCAACGCCCTCGGACGGGTCACGATCCCAATCCTTTGCCGCTGTATCAAGGGGTGATAGTGCACTCGCTTAAAAAAAGGACTTATGCATGATCTTCTTTTCTTAAAATAAAAGGAGGAAGTCCGAGCCGCAACGGCCAGGTATGTGAAGGCCGCTTTCAACCGCCAGAAAATTAGTTCAGGGACATTGTGGGCGAGTCCGGCTTTTTTGGATGTATGTGGTAAGCTTGTTTCTTTGCAAGAAAAGAAAAAGATATCAAAACTTTTAGAGAGTCATCTTTTTAAAGATTAAACGCATCCTCCGTTCAGATGAACTTGAAAAACTGGATTTCAAAACTTGATACTCTTTTCTGGATTGGATCGAGTTTTATAATGTGTATGAGATGCTTCAACAAACAACTCTTTTTTTCTTTTGCCAAGAATTTATTTGAAGTTTGAAACAAACGCAAGATTTTTTTTTCTTGGTGAATAAAGATGAAAAATGTAAAAGATCGATTTATTTATTTGTTTTGTATTGCTTATAACTTACACAAAGTGAAATAGGGAAGATATTCACAGCATTAAAACCCCTGTCCTTGCTCGAGGAAACGCTCGCGAGCTAATGCTATTCCTATGGGGAAGCATTTTTCTAATAACCCTTTCGCATTTTAACATTTTGGAATTTTTTTTTTTGCATTGGATAGCTGAGGTGCATGCCGACAGTGCACCTTTTTTACTTTTTCGATTTTGGTTGCAGATATTTGTTACAAAGTTAGTTTCACTTTCAAATCCGCGTTCGAAACTGAAAGTGCTTTTTAAAAAATATATCTACAACCAAAATCGAAAAAGTAAAAAAGGTGCGCTGTCGACATGCACCTCAGGTATCCAATGCAAAAAAAAAAAAAAATTATTCAAAAATGTCAAAATGCGAAAGAGTTATTAGAAAAATGCTTCCCCATAATAATAGCATTAGCTCACGAGCGTTTCCTCGAGCGAGGACAGGGGCCTTAAGGGTAAATACAGTTCAAGACAAACAGATTCAAAATGACCAAATATTTTTGATTTGCAAAAAAAAAAAAAAAAAAAAACTATATATATTACGCTATCGTACGTGGCACAGAAATCGCTATTTTTTTAAAAAAATTGTTTAATGGCAACGCATCTCATTGGTTATTGAGTAAAAGTTCTTTGGCAGGATTTAAGTCGAGGTAAATCGGATTTTTATACGTTTCGTTCTTTCGTTGCAATTATGGAGTTTCAAAATATCATTGTTTTTGTTTTCTGTTCTTACTAAAATAATGAATAAATAATTAAATTAAATTAATAAATCAAATTAAATTAATATAAAGTAAAATAAATAAAATGCATGAATTTTTTTCGTGACGTTTTAGTTTAAAGTTTTGTATTATAAACGAAATGAATTAAATACGACAACAATGATTGACGATTAATCACCTACGCCTGGCTAGCATAAAATATCGAGTTCTTGATATTTTTAGCAGAATTTTCTAATCTGGCAAAGAATTGAGCAAGAAAATTAAATTATGAATGCGTGGCAGAGGGAGACCAAACTGGTCGCCAAGGGCAGCTAGTTTAAAATCTTGTAACTGTGCGGTAACTCAAAAGTTTTGGCAAAACAAAAAAATGTCGTTTATTAAATAACAGAGCATAATTAAACAAATACACGCTATTTACTTATTAGATTCTGTAAAATTGTTCAAATAAATCCAAACAAGATTAATGTATCGATACATTATCATAATTTTGATTTAAAAAAATCATAAAAATATGTAACCATGGAGTATCTCAAAAGTTTAGGCACTGTGAAAAGTGGGTAAGTGGGATCGCAGATCGCACAGAGCGTTTCGTTTAATATTTCTTACAAAACAACTTAACCTTTAATTACTCAATCCAAATTGTTAATTTATAATTATTAAATTATTTTACGGATGGTAGCGCCAATCAGTTTAATTAAAAAAATTATAAAAGGAATTTATTTGGTTTAATTAAACTTAAAAAAGTTCAAATCAAATTATTTAAATAAAATCCAATATTCTAACTTTTTTAAAAATCAAAGAAAAAAGAAGAAGAAAAAAATTATCCTGAGATATAAAATTTTCAATTTCTAAAAATGTAAAAGATTGCTTAAACGAAATTTAAAATGCTGAATTATTAACAAATCGCAATAGTTTTTAGGAAGAAAATTAAATTCCAAAATATATTATGAATGTCAGTAATAATAATAATAATAATAATATATATATACATATATATATATATATATATATATATATAAACCCTTAAATTGGCAAAAAAAAAAATAAATAAAAAAATAAAAAAATAAATGCATTTTAATATGTAAATTTCAAGTTCCAGCACAGAGGTTTGAACTAAAGTCCTTTTGTTAACTAGCGCGGTTATTTACCTCCATGCTATGATGTGACACGTACAACAATGAAATTAAGATTCCGTTTCAAAATTTAATTCGCAAAAATGAGCGGATGATTGATTAAGTTAATTTAATTAAAATAATATATGATTTATAATCTGACATGAAGTAGTCAGCTGTAAGTACACATAATTTAAAGTCTCTGACTTACATAGTTTTTGTGCACGGGCTCTGTGACGGACAGACAGACAGAGGACCCATGACAGATAGGGTTTTGTTCGTTAGATGATTGAAACCCTGAAAAACAGATAATTTAATACTTTAAACCCTTCCCCGCACAGTGTGTAATTTTTATAATCTAGGGGAACATATTTCCAAATCACAGCCTATGCGCGACATAGAAATTAACACGTTAATATTAAACTAGAACATCCCTCACAAAAGTATCATGGCTTATATTTTGTTAGTCGCCGCGCGAACAGTAGAAATAACATGTCGGAACTTGTCCGATCAGAGTTAAAGGAATCACGGAAAAAAGCTTCCCCGGAAAAAAGCGTCCCTTTTTACATATCACATATTTAAATAAGTCTGATAATAGTTATCTTAGAATATAAACACTAGATTGAGACGGTTTTATGAAATTTAAGTCTTTGCTCTATCGGGACTCAGATGGGCGGGGGGTGTAAGGGGTGGGGGGGGGCTTTAAAAGTTATCTCAAAACCTGTCATTGCTTTAATGAAAAAAAAATTGTAACGTACGAAGAACTAGATAATAAACTTTAGGTACTTAAATGATTTTTTTTTAATTCAGTCTCCCTTGTTCTCCTGTGGAGTGGGGCGGGGGGAGGGGAGAGGGTATCTACAAACTTTTGCATATATCTCTTATATTTATTTTTTTAATATTATTTATAATTTGATTATTTTTATTACAAAATTACATATTAATATTTTATTATATTTTATATTACACTAGCGGCCTTCGCCCGCTACGCTGGTCGGTTTATCTAAAGAAATCTTGAAGAAGTAGTTAGATAAGGTTCAGACATACATTAAAAAAAAAAAAAAAGCAAGTCGATCATTCAAAAAACGTTGGGAAATATCAAATATTTACTGTAATTTTTTAAGAAAAACAAAGTTTCGAAAAAAAAAATTAAATCGAAAAAAAAATTACACTGACATATTAATGCAAGGAAATTTTCCCAGAGAGAAAATTCGCCTTGAATACAATATTTCAAATTCTTTTAATTGCTTATAGGCGTTAATGCCAACATAGTGAAAAAAAATTCCATGCTGGGAATCGAACCCGGGCCATCAGTATGGCGCACTGACGTTCTACCGACAAAACCACATGGAACGACAGCCAGCTTGAAACTTTCTCATACTTAAGTAGACTGGCGAAAACATAACGATAGCGCGTTTTAAAATCGCACAGTGACATCTATTGGATTTTATATGTACTAAAAAACGTTATGTACTAAAAAACGTGAGCAGCGCACCTAATAGTTTCTTTTGTTTCTTTTTGTTACTTTTTTGTCTGTTGTCCGATTTTGATGAAACAAAGCCTATACACTGCCCGGGAGTGTGCATTCTTCATTAGTGAAAACCGCATAAAAATCCATTCAGTAGTTACGAAGATAACCTCGAACAAACAGACAGACAGACAGACAGACAGACAGACAAAAAATTCAAAAAAATTTTTTTTGTGTTTCATTGGTTTTCTTTTATCGCCCTGACTCCATTTTTGTCAATTATCTTCAATGTACAGACACACCGGGTCCTACTGTTTTATTATATGTATAGATTTATATATTTATATTTATATACCGTAAAATACCGTTAATCCGCCCCCCAAACGAAAAGAAAAATCGTACAATAGTTAGAGGGGGCGCTTACACGGGATTTTTTCGCGATCGTTCAACAAAATTTACAGGAATGAATCATCATTAAATGAATGAATCGTTGAATGAATCATAAATTTTTATACTTAAAAAAAAATTTTTTTTTTTTAAACGTAAATTCTGCCGAAAAAACGCAGAAAAAAGGAGAAATTACTAAAAAAAAAGCCTAAACAAGCATGAAATCAATTCAAAAATCTTGAAAAAACGCGCATTTCATCAAAGATTCATGATTCATTCATTTCAAAATGATTCATCCCACTCTCAATCGCCTTTGAGAATCGGGAGGGAGGGCGCTTTCTCGGGATTTTTTGAAAATTTAAAATTCTTTATAAAGTGGGGAGGGGGCGTTTTATCGGGAAGGGCGGATTAACGGGATTTTACGGTAATATATAACATAATATATAATAATAAATATAGTAATATAATATAATAATAATACAGAATAAAAAATTTATAATAAATAAGTAATAAATTAATAATACATAAATATAAATTAAATATAAAATTAAAAATAAACGTAATTAAATATTAAAAATTATACTTATTAACAAAAGTTTATTTAAAAATGATAATATTTTATTAACTCATAGTAAATCAATAAAAATAAATGTATTAATAAATAAAATTAAATATTAAAAATCTAGTTTCATCAACAAGAATTAATTTTAAAAATGATAATATTTTATTAACTTATAGAACATAATAAAAATAAGTGTATAAATATATAAAATTAAATATTAAAAAATCTACACATTACTATGAGTTGATAAAATATTATCATTTTTAAATAAATTTTTGTTAATGAGTATAATATTTAATATTTAATAATATTTATTTGTACATTTATATTTTTTTTTTATTTAATTTTATATTTAATTTATAATTATGTATTATTTATTTATTATAAATTATTTATTATTAATTATTATTATTATTACTAGACGGTTGCCCGCCCTCAGTAGCCCGAAGACTATCTGAATGCCAGTTCTACAACCCCACAATTTCTTCTCGGTGTTCTGGGGTTTCGTTTGCATATCTTTTTTTATTGTTAATGAAGAGGTCTTCCATTTGTTCTTCCATCTGTTCTTCTTTCTGTTCTTCCATCTGTTCTTCCATTTGTTCTTCCATTTGTTCTTCCATTTGTTCTTCCATTTGTTCTTCAATTATATTCGACGATTCACTGTTTGAGAGCCTATCTGTCCTTTTATTTATAGAAGTTCAAAATGAAAAAAGATTTTCTTAGCAGACGATTTTTTGTGATAAATACATTATCTGTTTTATATTTCTTCTGCTTTATTCCTTTTATTTATAGAGTTCAAAATGAAAAAAGATTTTCTTAGCAGACGATTTTTTGTGATAAATACATTATCTGTTTTATATTTCTTCTGCGTTTACCTAAGCTGTGTAAAATCTCTATAAATAAAAGGTATAGAGGATGAGAGCCTATCTGTGCCTCAAATAATTATTCAATTATTCAATTAATTATCCTCAGAATTCCTTTTATTTATAGAGATTATTATTAATTTATTATTTATATTATTAATTATTTACAATTAATATATTATATTAATATATTAATAATTAATATGTATTATATAAGTATAAATATACAATATAAAATGTAATAAAATATTAATATGTAATTTGATAATAATAATAAAAATAATAATCATATAATATATAAATTAATTATGTATAATTTAAATTATAAATAATCAAATTATAAATAATAAAAAAAATAATGTAAGAGTTTGAGTAAATTCAGAGTTTGTAGACAATCGCCCTCTCCTCCTCCCCCCCCCCCCCCAACCACCACCACAGAAGAACAAGGGAGACTGAATTAAAAAAAAATCATTTAAGTACCTAGTGTTTATTATCTTATTTTTCGTATCCTAGCCTACCCCCCCCCCCCCACCTTCGCCCATCTCAGTCCCGAGAGAGCAAGGATGCTCAAATTTCATAAAACCGTCTCACTCTAGTGTTTATATTCTAAGATTAACCATGTGTACTATTATCAGACTTATTTAAATATATGATTTGTAAAAAGGGACGCTTTTTTCCGGTGCGCTTTTTTCCGCCAACCGAGTTAAAGGGGTTCGACTCAAAATTTACTGCGTCATTCGTTAGCATATGCACGACGAGCGCTCAGTGTTGTGTACCTTCTTTGTTATTTTGTGTGTTTATTGTGATCTTACGTGTATATGCAGGTATGTATTCAGTATTTATATATTGCTTACTAGCGGCCTTCGCCCGCTACGCTGGTCGGTTTATCTAAAGAAATCTTGAAGAAGTAGTTAGATAAGGTTCAGACATACATTAAAAAAAAAAAAAGCAAGTCGATCATTCAAAAAACGTTGGGAAATATCAAATATTTACTGTAATTTTTTAAGAAAAACAAAGTTTCGAAAAAAAAAATTAAATCGAAAAAAAAATTACACTGACATATTAATGCAAGGAAATTTTCCCAGAGAGAAAATTCGCCTTGAATACAATATTTCAAATTCTTTTAATTGCTTATAGGCGTTAATGCCAACATAGTGAAAAAAAATTCCATGCTGGGAATCGATCCCGGGCCATCAGTATGGCGCACTGACGTTCTACCGACTAAACCACATGGAACGACAGCCAGCTTGAAACTTTCTCATACTTAAGTAGACTGGCGAAAACATAACGATAGCGCGTTTTAAAATCGCACAGTGACATCTATTGGATTTTATATGTACTAAAAAACGTTATGTACTAAAAAACGTGAGCAGCGCACCTAATAGTTTCTTTTGTTTCTTTTTGTTACTTTTTTGTCTGTTGTCCGATTTTGATGAAACAAAGCCTATACACTGCCCGGGAGTGTGCATTCTTCATTAGTGAAAACCGCATAAAAATCCATTCAGTAGTTACGAAGATAACCTCGAACAAACAGACAGACAGACAGACAGACAGACAGACAAAAAATTCAAAAAAATTTTTTTTGTGTTTCATTGGTTTTCTTTTATCGCCCTGACTCCATTTTTGTCAATTATCTTCAATGTACAGACACACCGGGTCCTACTGTTTTATTATATGTATAGATTATTTAAATTATTTTCAAAATAAGGTTTATTGTATTAAAGTCAATAATCTATTAACAAAATGGAACTTTTAGTTCATTATACGTATTTATACAATATTGTTGCCACGTTAAAAATATATATATACTTGTATACTACTTGAAATATGAGAAATCGTTTGCGCATATTTGCGACACTCATAAATTTTTTTTGTAAATTCCAGAATAAATCCGAAAATCCTTAAAAAAGATATATTTGAGATATGGAGGACCATCTCAAAAAAATCAAGAACTGAAGCGATAACACAATACATATTGGAAAACTTATGCAGAGATACTGTACCAGATGACGTAATTAGTGGCATTAAGGTCACTGTTAGAAGCTTATGTCAAAAAATTGAACAAAAATGGTCCAAATCGGGAAGACATCAAACACGCTTTTTAAAAGAAAATGCAGCGTGGTTGGAAGGAACAGTTTCGTTTTCGAAAAAAGTTACACAGGCTGTTTCGAGTTCTCAAGCAGACTCAGACACTACTAAGAAGCTTGGTAGACCACCCAAAGATTTTTCTGCCTGCAGCAGAAAAACAAAAATACGAAAAGTACAGCGTTTGGTTGAATCGATAAGCCAGGAAGAGTTAGCCATGGCGACTGAAATAAAGCTGTTAAAGCAAGGCAAAAGAAACTCGGCTGCCATTGTAAAAGAACTCGCTGAAGCTTCCCCCGAACGTGGTATCACTATAAAAAACACTCGCAGAGCATGGGTTCCTGAGCATAAGACGATGTCTTCGAATCAAGCGCTGGCAGTTATGGTTGATTCAAACCTTTCAACACACCAATACAAGGTCATACGCCAACAAGCAAAGAGTATGAATTGCAGGTAGTATTCACCGTATTATAAAGTAAAAGAAGCTAAAGAGTTATGTTATCCTTCAGATGTCAGTATTACAGAGATTTCAGCCGAAATAAAGCTACAATCTTTAATTGACCACACCACCAGACGACTGTGCACCGTACAAGAAGACGTGATAAAGTCTTTGCCCGATGATAGTTTCGATATCGTCATAAAATGGGGTTGTGATGGTGCAGACCAAAAAAGATATCGCCAAAAGTTTTCGAATGAAAATTTTAATGATGAATGCTTATTTAGCGTTTCTATGGTACCAATACAAATTTATTCTGTAAAAGATAAAAAAATAGTTTGGAAAAATTTGGCACCTTCATCAACACGATATTGCCGTCCAATAAAATTTATGTTTGCAAAAGAAACCACGAATCTAATAAACACGGAAATTGAACAAATCAAAACCCAAGTTACCACTTTATTGTCGACAAAAATATTCTTTGATGATCACGAAATTACGGTAAAGATTGCCCGAGAATGGTCCTTTGTATGATTGATGGAAAAATATGTAACGCGGTGGCATCATGTGCCTCAACCCAGACCTGTTATTTATGTGGGGCAAAACCCCGTGATATGAACAATATCAATGCTCTTTCAACAAAACAGGTGAATCAAGAATACCTATCTTTAGGGTTATTGCCCTTGCACTCATGGATAAGATTCTTTGAATGCATTTTACATATATCATATCGCCTTGAGATAAAGACATGGCAAGTACGAGGTGCTGAAAATAAAAATAAGCTGGCGGAAAAGAAAAAATATATTCAGGATCGATTTAGAAAAGACCTGGGTATACTTGTTGACATGCCTAAACAACAGACGGGCAATACTAACGATGGCAATACTGCCCGTAAGTTCTTCAGAAATCCAGAAAAGTCTTCTGAAATAACAGGAGTAAAACTGGAATTGATTAAACGATTCCATATCATATTGGAATGTCTGAACTCAGGATATCAAATCAACATCAATAAATTTGAAGAATTCGCAAAAGATACGCGAGAACTATACATAAAAGAATATCCTTGGTACTCAATGCCAGTAAGCGTGCACAAAGTACTATTCCATTGCAAAGATATAATTGCGTCGTATAACTTTTTTTTTAAAAATTGTTTAATGGCAACGCATCTCATTGGTTATTGAGTAAAAGTTCTTTGGCAGGATTTAAGTCGAGGTAAATCGGATTTTTATACGTTTCGTTCTTTCGTTGCAATTATGGAGTTTCAAAATATCATTGTTTTTGTTTTCTGTTCTTACTAAAATAATGAATAAATAATTAAATTAAATTAATAAATCAAATAAAATTAATATAAAGTAAAATAAATAAAATGCATGAATTTTTTTCGTGACGTTTTAGTTTAAAGTTTTGTATTATAAACGAAATGAATTAAATACGACAACAATGATTGACGATTAATCACCTACGCCTGGCTAGCATAAAATATCGAGTTCTTGATATTTTTAGCAGAATTTTCTAATCTGGCAAAGAATTGAGCAAGAAAATTAAATTATGAATGCGTGGCAGAGGGAGACCAAACTGGTCGCCAAGGGCAGCTAGTTTAAAATCTTGTAACTGTGCGGTAACTCAAAAGTTTTGGCAAAACAAAAAAATGTCGTTTATTAAATAACAGAGCATAATTAAACAAATACACGCTATTTACTTATTAGATTCTGTAAAATTGTTCAAATAAATCCAAACAAGATTAATGTATCGATACATTATCATAATTTTGATTTAAAAAAATCATAAAAATATGTAACCATGGAGTATCTCAAAAGTTTAGGCACTGTGAAAAGTGGGTAAGTGGGATCGCAGATCGCACAGAGCGTTTCGTTTAATATTTCTTACAAAACAACTTAACCTTTAATTACTCAATCCAAATTGTTAATTTATAATTATTAAATTATTTTACGGATGGTAGCGCCAATCAGTTTAATTAAAAAAATTATAAAAGGAATTTATTTGGTTTAATTAAACTTAAAAAAGTTCAAATCAAATTATTTAAATAAAATCCAATATTCTAACTTTTTTAAAAATCAAAGAAAAAAAGAAGAAGAAAAAAATTATCCTGAGATATAAAATTTTCAATTTCTAAAAATGTAAAAGATTGCTTAAACGAAATTTAAAATGCTGAATTATTAACAAATCGCAATAGTTTTTAGGAAGAAAATTAAATTCCAAAATATATTATGAATGTCAGTAATAATAATAATAATAATAATATATATATACATATATATATATATATATATATATATATAAACCCTTAAATTGGCAAAAAAAAAAATAAATAAAAAAATAAAAAAATAAATGCATTTTAATATGTAAATTTCAAGTTCCAGCACAGAGGTTTGAACTAAAGTCCTTTTGTTAACTAGCGCGGTTATTTACCTCCATGCTATGATGTGACACGTACAACAATGAAATTAAGATTCCGTTTCAAAATTTAATTCGCAAAAATGAGCGGATGATTGATTAAGTTAATTTAATTAAAATAATATATGATTTATAATCTGACATGAAGTAGTCAGCTGTAAGTACACATAATTTAAAGTCTCTGACTTACATAGTTTTTGTGCACGGGCTCTGTGACGGACAGACAGACAGAGGACCCATGACAGATAGGGTTTTGTTCGTTAGATGATTGAAACCCTGAAAAACAGATAATTTAATACTTTAAACCCTTCCCCGCACAGTGTGTAATTTTTATAATCTAGGGGAACATATTTCCAAATCACAGCCTATGCGCGACATAGAAATTAACACGTTAATATTAAACTAGAACATCCCTCACAAAAGTATCATGGCTTATATTTTGTTAGTCGCCGCGCGAACAGTAGAAATAACATGTCGGAACTTGTCCGATCAGAGTTAAAGGAATCACGGAAAAAAGCGTCCCCGGAAAAAGGCGTCCCTTTTTACATATCGCATATTTAAATAAGTCTGATAATAGTTATCTTAGAATATAAACACTAGATTGAGACGGTTTTATGAAATTTAAGTCTTTGCTCTATCGGGACTCAGATGGGCGGGGGGTGTAAGGGGTAGGGGGGGGGGCTTTAAAAGTTATCTCAAAACCTGTCATTGCTTTAATGAAAAAAAAATTGTAACGTACGAAGAACTAGATAATAAACTTTAGGTACTTAAATGATTTTTTTTTAATTCAGTCTCCCTTGTTCTCCTGTGGAGTGGGGCGGGGGGAGGGGAGAGGGTATCTACAAACTTTTGAATATATCTCTTATATTTATTTTTTTAATATTATTTATAATTTGATTATTTTTATTACAAAATTACATATTAATATTTTATTATATTTTATATTACATTTATATATTTATATTTATATACCGTAAAATACCGTTAATCCGCCCCCCAAACGAAAAGAAAAATCGTACAATAGTTAGAGGGGGCGCTTACACGGGATTTTTTCGCGATCGTTTAACAAAATTTACAGGAATGAATCATCATTAAATGAATGAATCGTTGAATGAATCATAAATTTTTATACTTTAAAAAATTTGGTTTTTTTTTTTTTTTAAACGTAAATTCTGCCGAAAAAACGCAGAAAAAAGGAGAAATTACTAAAAAAAAAGCCAAAAGAAGCATGAAATCAATTCAAAAATCTTGAAAAAACGCGCATTCATCAAAGATTCATGATTCATTCATTTCAAAATGATTCATCCCACTCTCAATCGCCTTTGAGAATCGGGAGGGAGGGCGCTTTCTCGGGATTTTTTGAAAATTTAAAATTCTTTATAAAGTGGGGAGGGGGCGTTTTATCGGGAAGGGCGGATTAACGGGATTTTACGGTAATATATAACATATTATATAATAATAAATATATTAATATAATATAATAATAATACAGAATAAAAAATTTATAATAAATAAGTAATAAATTAATAATACATAAATATAAATTAAATATAAAATTAAAAATAAACGTAATTAAATATTAAAAATTATACTTATTAATAAAAGTTTATTTAAAAATGATAATATTTTATTAACTCATAGTAAATCAATAAAAATAAATGTATTAATAAATAAAATTAAATATTAAAAATCTAGTTTCATCAACAAGAATTAATTTTAAAAATGATAATATTTTATTAACTTATAGAACATAATAAAAATAAGTGTATAAATATATAAAATTAAATATTAAAAAATCTACACATTACTATGAGTTGATAAAATATTATCATTTTTAAATAAATTTTTGTTAATGAGTATAATATTTAATATTTAATAATATTTATTTGTACATTTATTTTATTTTTTTTTATTTAATTTTATATTTAATTTATAATTATGTATTATTTATTTATTATAAATTATTTATTATTATTAATTTATTATTTATATTATTAATTATTTACAATTAATATATTATATTAATATATTAATAATTAATATGTATTGTATAAGTATAAATATACAATATAAAATGTAATAAAATATTAATATGTAATTTGATAATAATAATAAAAATAATAATCATATAATATATAAATTAATTATGTATAATTTAAATTATAAATAATCAAATTATAAATAATAAAAAAAATAATGTAAGAGTTTGAGTAAATTCAGAGTTTGTAGACAATCGCCCTCTCCCCCTCCCCCCCCCCCCAACCACCACCACAGAAGAACAAGGGAGACTGAATTAAAAAAAAATCATTTAAGTACCTAGTGTTTATTATCTTATTTTTCGTATCCTAGCCTCCCCCCCCCCCCCCACCTTCGCCCATCTCAGTCCCGAGAGAGCAAGGATGCTCAAATTTCATAAAACCGTCTCACTCTAGTGTTTATATTCTAAGATTAACCATGTGTACTATCAGACTTATTTAAATATATGATTTGTAAAAAGGGACGCTTTTTTCCGGTGCGCTTTTTTCCGCCAACCGAGTTAAAGGGGTTCGACTCAAAATTTACTGCGTCATTCGTTAGCATATGCACGACGAGCGCGCAGTGTTGTGTACCTTCTTTGTTATTTTGTGTGTTTATTGTGATCTTACGTGTATATGCAGGTATGTATTCAGTATTTATATATTGCTTATTATTTAAATTATTTTCAAAATAAGGTTTATTGTATTAAAGTCAATAATCTATTAACAAAATGGAACTTTTAGTTCATTATACGTATTTATACAATATTGTCGCCACGTTAAAAATATATATATACTTGTATACTACTTGAAATATGAGAAATCGTTTGCGCATATTTGCGACACTCATAAATTTTTTTGTAAATTCCAGAATAAATCCGAAAATCCTTAAAAAAGATATATTTGAGATATGGAGGACCATCTCAAAAAAATCAAGAACTGAAGCGATAACACAATACATATTGGAAAACTTATGCAGAGATACTGTACCAGATGACGTAATTAGTGGCATTAAGGTCACTGTTAGAAGCTTATGTCAAAAAATTGAACAAAAATGGTCCAAATCGGGAAGACATCAAACACGCTTTTTAAAAGAAAATGCAGCGTGGTTGGAAGGAACAGTTTCGTTTCCGAAAAAAGTTACACAGGCTGTTTCGAGTTCTCAAGCAGACTCAGACACTACTAAGAAGCTTGGTAGACCACCCAAAGATTTTTCTGCCTGCAGCAGAAAAACAAAAATACGAAAAGTACAGCGTTTGGTTGAATCGATAAGCCAGGAAGAGTTAGCCATGGCGACTGAAATAAAGCTGTTAAAGCAAGGCAAAAGAGACTCGGCTGCCATTGTAAAAGAACTCGCTGAAGCTTCCCCCGAACGTGGTATCACTATAAAAAACACTCGCAGAGCATGGGTTCCTGAGCAGAAGACGATGTCTTCGAATCAAGCGCTGGCAGTTATGGTTGATTCAAACCTTTCAACACACCAATACAAGGTCATACGCCAACAAGCAAAGAGTATGAATTGCAGGTAGTATTCACCGTATTATAAAGTAAAAGAAGCTAAAGAGTTATGTTATCCTTCAGATGTCAGTATTACAGAGATTTCAGCCGAAATAAAGCTACAATCTTTAATTGACCACACCACCAGACGACTGTGCACCGTACAAGAAGACGTGATAAAGTCTTTGCCCGATGATAGTTTCGATATCGTCATAAAATGGGGTTGTGATGGTGCAGACCAAAAAAGATATCGCCAAAAGTTTTCGAATGAAAATTTTAATGATGAATGCTTATTTAGCGTTTCTATGGTACCAATACAAATTTATTCTGTAAAAGATAAAAAAATAGTTTGGAAAAATTTGGCACCTTCATCAACACGATATTGCCGTCCAATAAAATTTATGTTTGCAAAAGAAACCACGAATCTAATAAACACGGAAATTGAACAAATCAAAACCCAAGTTACCACTTTATTGTCGACAAAAATATTCTTTGATGATCACGAAATTACGGTAAAGATTGCCCGAGAATGGTCCTTTGTATGATTGATGGAAAAATATGTAACGCGGTGGCATCATGTGCCTCAACCCAGACCTGTTATTTATGTGGGGCAAAACCCCGTGATATGAACAATATCAATGCTCTTTCAACAAAGCAGGTGAATCAAGAATACCTATCTTTAGGGTTATTGCCCTTGCACTCATGGATAAGATTCTTTGAATGCATTTTACATATATCATATCGCCTTGAGATAAAGACATGGCAAGTACGAGGTGCTGAAAATAAAAATAAGCTGGCGGAAAAGAAAAAATATATTCAGGATCGATTTAGAAAAGACCTGGGTATACTTGTTGACATGCCTAAACAACAGACGGGCAATACTAACGATGGCAATACTGCCCGTAAGTTCTTCAGAAATCCAGAAAAGTCTTCTGAAATAACAGGAGTAAAACTGGAATTGATTATACGATTCCATATCATATTGGAATATCTGAACTCAGGATATCAAATCAACATCAATAAATTTGAAGAATTCGCAAAAGATACGCGAGAACTATACATAAAAGAATATCCTTGGTACTCAATGCCAGTAAGCGTGCACAAAGTACTATTCCATGGCAAAGATATAATTGCGTCCTGCATTCTACCTATTGGCCAGATGTCGGAAGAAGCCCAAGAGGCTAGGAATAAAAACAGTAGAAAATTTAGAGAATTATTCACTCGCAAAACCTCAAGGATTGATACAAATACTGATTTACTACATACATTATTAATCACATCAGATCCAATTATTGCTAGTCTACGTGCAGCGCCGAAAACTCTACGTGGGAAAATTTCTTTGGAAGTGCAAGATCTGTTGGAACAATCTCTTCCAACTTTAAATAAATCAGAAAATTTAAATGCAAGTGAAGATGATGATGATGGTGATGATGACTAAATACACTGCAATACTACATTATTTTAACTTAACTTACTTTTTTTAGCTTAGATAAGCTATTGTAATACGGTAATAAATATAAAACATTAATATCACAATACTTGTTTATTATTTTCTGTTTTCATATTTTATCCCCCTAGATTATAAAAATTACACACTGTGCCCCGCATAGAAAAATTCTGTTCGTAAATGGTGAAATGATTGACTGATACTGGAATTTACAACGTCTTTTTCAGAAATTAAGACCTTCTTCTTCTAAACTCTCTTTGTAAAAGCAAAATTTTATTAAAATTATCTTGGTGCCGTTTGTAAGTTTGGAATTAAAATTATTAATTATTAAAATTATTATTATTATTAATTAAAATTATTCTGCAATGGGATTACTGCGCTTGAAAGGATTAATTGGTGATATTTATTAATAGTATTTTCCTGATTTCGGATAACTCTATATAATTGTATTTTTTTAATCAAATAATTTTTAAATGTAATTGGTGGTGATGATTTTTCATGCTTTTTCAATAACAACTTTTATGTTTTTTAGTAGAATCTTATATCGCTTCCCGTTCTTACACGCTTCACAAATTAAGTAAACAAACGTTCTCTATGGACAGTGTTCTTCCATTCGGTTTGAGGGTATAAAAATTGCCCTTTTACCAATTGTGACGTACCACGAATACTGTTTATTATACTTACCGCATGCAAATGATTACAGAAAATTTTTTGTATACTTAAAAATATATCAGTAGTATAGTATTTATTTCTAACTAATAATCCTCAAAGAAATAGACCCTGTTCTACCTTTCGGTTCCAGGCTATAAAAATTGCCATTTTACTAATTGTGGCGTCGCAGGAATATTGTTCATTGGCTTAAGTAAGGGCTTAATTTCTTAAGCCTCATATTCTATTTAATGGTAATATGCGAAATACCAGATAACATTAAATTTCGTCAAAAGTAGTCATTCCATTATTTTTAGTTACGTGTAATGCAGGGCGATGAAGTAAAGATGTTATATTACATGTGTCATACGTAAAGTTCGTAAGTTTTTCGAACTATTATTACATTACAACAAAGCGGTACGTGTAACATCATCTATTGAATGCGAAAATATGCTGAAGAACTAGTATGTGGCTGAATGCCACTAACAACTCTAACCCCCAGGACGCAAATAAACAAACACTCAACGTCCCAGCGCGCGCTTCACGCCAACCCCTCTAGCCAAGCGCTTTGGCGAAAAAATGAAGTTCGACGTGCAACGTGCATGCTACATTCTATTCTAGTACCGTAATTTGAAGTTTACATGTACAAATATTTATATCCACTTAACTTGAATATTTTTTATTCAACAAACTTTTATTTAACAAAGTATTTATTTTAACATAATCTAAACCTGTAACTAATTTGATTATATTAAATTTTCATTCATTTATTATGATCATTTAAAGAAAGGTCAAAGTTATAGAGTGGATCTATAAAATTAAATATTTCACTTGTTCACAATATTGAAACGTTTTATTCCATGTTTAACATTCTTCTAATTAAATTTGTAATCATGTTCATGATATCATGATATTACAATAAATATAAATGTCTCTATAAGGAAAAACACATGGGAATATAATTTAATAAAATTGTAACTTTATTAAAACATGATAGAGCTTGACTTAAAATTCTTATCTTTCACCATGTGTCAACCCTTCAAAGAAAAACAAACAGATTGCACCATTTTACAAAAAAAGTTTTTCTCCCCACCCGCTAGTTTTGAGCCAACCCAATATTTTTCAAAAGTTGGCGGCGCCATTGAATACCGCTATCATCGAAAATGCTTTTTCTGTTTCCCAATAGAAATAGAATTTTCGATGATAGAGGCGGTATTCCCAAGTAGAAAGGCAGCGCCGGTTATATACTACCTCTGACAATAACGTTCGGTGAATAGTCCTGTAGCATCATTGTACATGAAATATTAACGAAAGTTACCATATCATCCTTCAAAATAGTCATTTCCTATAACTGTGCGCCGCTGAGATCTGCTACACATGTGCTTGGAAATTCGCAAGAAGTCTTCTTTTGGGATGAAGTTCAAAACCTTCGTCACGTTTCGTTGGATGTCAGCAATAGGGTCAAATCTCTTTCAAAGAGAGTTTGAGTCTAGAAAATAGGAAGAAGTCTGGAGGATTGAGATCTGGCGAGTATGGTAGGCGTTCAGTTTGCACCATCCCTCATGAATTTCTTTCGGTGTCTTGCGAAGCTAAAAACCAAACTTTAAATTGATCTTTTATTCATACAAATTCCTGTTCTCAGTTAAGAACCAACACACTGAGCAAGCGCTTAGTAAAGCACGTCTTACACAGAACATAAACGACGCTCAACTGAACAGCGGTGGGAGAAGATGGTCTACATTTGCCTCTATGCAGGTGCAACGTTTTGTTTCCCCAGTGTTGCCAGATCGGTCGTTCTGAATTCATTCACTGAACTTTATTGTCAGAGGTAGTATTTCGGACCCAATATATGTATAGCCTATACTGCTAAAATCGAAAATGCTATTTCTGTTCAGTCAATAGCAAACCAATGAATGTTTCTTATACAGGGTGATTCTAAATTCATGGTACAAACTTTAAAGGTTGGTACAACACATTGTAACATTTATTTATTATATAAGGAATGTACGGTCGCAAGTGGCGTGTTTGAGGTACAGCCAGGGGCCCAATTTGGCCTTTTTTGAAAATTCTCACACCCGAAAATTCCTATACTACCCGTAAAGCATGGTGACGTCACTGCAAAGTCGTTGTGATTTTGTGACCATCGATTGTCGATGTGACGTCAAGTGACGTCGATGTGAAGTCACAGTGACTAAAAGGTGAAGTCGTTATGGCCGTTTTAGAGCTCTTTTGTGACGTTTCACAAAGTGGTCACAATGTGACAAATTTGTGAAAAATGTGTCATTTGTGACTAATTTGACATTAACATTGTGACGAAACTGTGACAAAAGCGACGATAGTTAAATTTCCAGAAACATATTTTTTAAAGTAAATAACATGTTTTGAAGGATATTTCTAAATTTCTAAAGATTTTTAAGAAAGTCACATCTCAGTCACAATGTGACGTCACTGAGTGGTGGCATTTTGGTCACCAAAGTGACCCACAATGACCATGCATGCTATTAGGGTATTTTATTCTTTATCGTAGACAGACGTTTCATGATTGCACAAAGAAAAAATTCTTTGAAAATTGCCGGTGTGAAATAAAAAAAGAATTGAACATAAAAAACACGCAAAATTATCAAATCTATCAAACACAAAATACATGAAATAAAATAGACACGAGTTTTTTTAATTTAAAAAATTCGACTCCATGCCGGAAATTTTCAAAGAAGATTTTTTTTTCTTTGTCTCATCATGAAACGTCTGTCTATAATAAAAGAAAGAATAATATAAGAGTTTTCTGATGTGAATGAGAAATTCTGTAATAAAAAAGGCCAAATTGGTCCCCTAGTTCTACCTCAACGCTCCACTCGGGCTCATAAATTGCTATACAATAAATGATTGCCATAAATGTCCTATGCCAATCCCTAAAGTTGTACCGTGAATTTAGAGTAACCCTGTATATTTAGGGCCCAATATATTACCAATACTGCTATCATCGAAAATTCTATTTTGATTTCCCGAGTAGCAAACCAATACTGACTATATATTTGGGACCTAATATACAGCTGATATTGATATCACCGAAAATGGTATTTCTGTTTCCCAAGTCGAAAATCAATCTTGGTCATATTTGGAGACCAATATATCGCCAATACTGCTACCATAGAAATGCTATTTCTGCTTCTCGAGTATCAAGCCAATACCTGTTTTGGCAAAAATATTAACTTTACATGAGAAATATTTTTTACGAAACAGTCAAATATATTTTGCTAATATTGATCCATTATCAGAGAATGCAAATTACTCCAGTATTGGAACATTATTGCCAATATGTAGTCTAGTATAGGTATTTGGCCAATTTAAACAATACTGGACCAATATTGTGCTGTTAGAATGGTTACAGTTGTTCTAATTTTATAAACTGGAATATTTCGAAAGGAAATAGGGATCATTCAATGAGTACGAATGACAAAAGGTCATGCAAATGATATTCGAGTTTTCGGTCCCTTTTACACTCTATTATTTTCCTTTTCTTCCACAAACAATTCTTGACAGAAGCAATTTAAAAGCCATTACTAAAATATGTTGTTTATATCTTAAGGAACGAGTTTTAATCTTCATTTTCTTTAGTAGCCATAGTGCAATTCTGACAGGATAATTTTCTCTTTCTCTCTTTTTAATTTTTTAGAAGAGAGAAATGGAATGAAAACACTTCTTCATATGAAGGAATATTACTTAGGAATACATTTCTACACAAAGATTTAACAACAAAGATCTATACAAAGATTTCCTCACAAAAAACAAAAGAGAAACCGTTTTGGCACTTTTACAAATTCAGTTTTTAACAAAAAGATATAAAATTGCAAAGCCTGATCATAGAAGCGATTTGAAATCAAACCCAATTTTCCATTTTTTCAATTAATAAATTACCTATTTAGTTACAAGTGTTTTTCATTATGACACAAAGACTTTTTTTTCCTTACTGACCGGTTTTTCTGCTTTCGCGCGGAAAGTCAGTTCAAAACGCCCATTTTGACATTCTTTGCTTAAAAATCGACTGCGTTAAAAAAAAAAAAAAAAAAAAAAAAAAAAAAAAAAACACGGGGAAAATGAGTTTAAATTGATAGTTTCTGAGCAACAACACTTGCTAATTTCATGCATTTTTGAACAAATATTAAATTAAAACTTATATCATAAAGTTGCCCTCGTTGACTTGAGAACAGCCTTAAATATAAGTTTCTAATTTCATACAGAAAAATCTGGTATTGCACGGAATTTTATTCGCAAATGGGTTTTTTCAGGCTCTCCATATCCGTCCCATGTATTTGCTTTCGGTTAAACTGACTTTCTAATATCAGTAATTAAATATCTTCAAAATTGTATGTGAATCCAGTAATGTTTACAATTTATAGCATTCTAACCAAATTGTGAATGCACCGTGACAAACTCAACTCTTATCACTTCATCATCATCATGTGACGGTGAAGAGGAGTTTTATTGAAATCAATGTAACGTAGATATACAAGGTGGTGAATGGTCAGAGAAAAGTACAGTCGAAAAAAGAGGAAAGTGGCAGTACAGTGGAGCATCGTTTATACGAAGCCGAAGGGACAACCGAAAAACGTCGTATAAACGATAACGACGTACAATCGATTTTCCCTTCCAAAACTAGAATTAATTTTGTTTTCACTTAATTTTAATGTTTAATATGATGATTTGCATGAATTTGTAAATTAAACAAACCAAAATAAACACATAACAAAAAACAAAAAAAAAGTGGGGGGGGGGGGGGCAGAATTAGTAAGCAATTTAAATGTGCGTACTTTTATTTATATTTCACCGAAAGGTTCCTCATTTGCAGTACATCATTTCCTTTCCATTTAAAGTCAAAGATCAAAACCCCCGCGTGGCCAACTAAAAGTCGCCAATACTGATAACAGTTAGAAGGATAGTCTATTTGCAACTTAAATCAGGTCAGGAAAGCTGACCATCCCCGAAAAAAGAATGACCCTTCCGCCCTCCCAGTGTAATCTGTTACACGTATGCTGATTTTTCAGACTAATCGAATACCAATCCACATTTTTATAATGTGGAATGCATTTAAACACGCTCTTTGGTGTCATTCATAGCTGCCAACTTCCGCTCGTTCGTAAAATATACAAGAAAAATAAGCAAAAATAAACCTATACAAAATTGAAAAATCGACGTATAAACGATTTTGGGCGTCGTATAAAAGATATATTTTTACATTAAAATGAATAGGAATGAATCGGGACCACATTAAAACGTCGTATAAATGTAAACGTCGTATAAGTGATCGTCGTATAAACGATGCTTTACTGTATTTTATTATAGAAAATTCTTCAAATAATACAAAGGGATTGAAGAAGGCGAATTTCTCTTTAACAAAATACTGGTATTTTAACACCTTTTTTGATTGCGTTTTTCCTTGACCACTTGCCACTCTGATATACTTTATTTTATCACGAGTATCATATGAATAAAAAAAGGTACCTGTGAGTTCACAGTGGAGTCAAAGAAAGGGGGACGGTCGTTGCAGCAACTAAGATCCAGATCGATTATTTTTTACTTAATCGATGCCATTTTCTCAAACAAATTCAAAGTTTTTACCCGCGTGAAAAACTAGATAAAAAATAAGCAACGCGCTATGGAATTTTTTATTGTAATTTTTTTTTGGGATAATTATGAAATATTTTAGTATCATGTTGTTTTTGTATATATTCCAGATATTTATATAGGTTTTTTTTTTTTTTTTTTTTTTTTACAGATCCAGAACTTTTTCTTTTAAAAAGAAAATCTATTACTCACAATCTACTTCAAAAATTCCTGTATTGTTTATTTTTAACTGAACAATATTACCTAATTTTCTATATTTAGATGCCAAGTTTATTAAAAGCAAAGCTTATTTTTATAATTTTATTATTTCTTGATTTTTTTTAAACCACTTAACCTGTAACAGGTATGAGGAAACAATGCTTTTATCCCCGACTTATCTCGGGGCAAACAGTAAAGTGGTTAAATGCTCATAAAATCACTTTAGTTTTAAAAGTAACACTATACTGGTTCGTTTATTTCTTAGTTTAAGATTGCCAATCATTTACAAAAATGGCATTTTGGCTTACTTTAAAAAAATGCCAATTCATATTAAACAATTTAGTAAATGTTATTATTAAAAATTTGTTATTATATTAATTATTAAACTATCACCAAACTATAAGATTAAAAACCAAAAATGGATGATCGTAAATGTCGCATGAGTTATACCAAATAATAATAATATCGTTAATGTAATGTCGTTATACCAAATGAGTACTACTTGATGATCCCGTCGACCAATTTCGCCAAATTATAGAAAACTCTAAACTATTTAACGTCAAATGCGACATTTACGATCATCCATTTTTGGCATTTAATCTTATAGTTTGGCGATAGTTTTGTTATTATAATAACAAATTTTTAATAATAACATTTACTAATTTGTTTGATATTATCTATCTGTTGGTACTACCTGGTTTTCCCGTCGACCAAAAAGCTATCGCCAAACTATAGGATTAAATGCTAATAATGGATGATCGTGAATGTCATATTCAATGACATTTAATACGATACGCGTGTTTAAAACGTAATTAGGTGATTTTTATTTAGGCTTTTTGTTTGTATTTTTAATAATATTCTACTAATTATTTGTTGTTTCGTTATTTAGGCCAAAAATTATGTCAGTAGGTATAATTTGGCTATTAGTTTGGCGATTTGTATAATTTTGCGAAATTGGTCGACGGGATAACCAAGTAGTACTAAAAACAATTTATATAATTTTAAAAAAGAAAATAATAATAATAAAAAAATTATTAAAACATAAACAATTATAGCTGGGTTACCATATCAGGAAAAACAACGTCATTTTTGGGCCAGTGAGATACCTCGGTGCAGGAGCAAGCGAAGAGAAAACTGCATCAGGGGCAAAGTTTCGATTTGGCGCCCCTTCCCCCCAACATTTTATTGTAACTGGCTAAAAATGACGTTGGTAATATAAATTTGGTGCTCCCTAAATTGCAGCGCTCGGGACAACGACCCCCTTCGTCTTCTCCCCCGCCCTTCTTTCGCACGGCTTTGTCTCGTTGCATGCATGACATCTGCGCCAAAACAAAAATGTGCAAAAAAGAATAATTGTTATTTATACGGCTTTTTACCTGCTAAAGTAAATTGAAAAAAAAGTTTAAAATGTTGCAATTAAATTATTTTACAATATGTGCGTATGTGGAAAATATTTACACTAAAATTTAAATATAAAAAGATAGAGAGAGGGAGATCATACGCATTGCGAACATCGCTCCGGCTTATGCCTTTTTGGCTTAAAATCGTATTGTTTGGCGACAAAAGTAAATTCAAACACTTAATTAAATAAAGGATATATAATTAACAGTTAGCCTTTTTTAAAATTGATTCTGTGATTTTCTTATTTAATATACATAATGGAAAAATTAACAAAAAAAAATAAAAGAGTTATTTACGTTTTAACTAATGAAATTTTTTAGATGTTTTTTCCTGTTAACCAGGCACGAAAGAGATAAATAGCCAAATATTATATCAATCAAAATTTTCTTTTACATTGAATTTATTTTTAACCATTTTATTTTTATTTATTTATTTTTGTTTGAATTAAATATTTGGCTTGCATATGTATATATGCTATTACATAGGTATATACATGTGCATATGTAAAATCGTGCCCCAGTTTGGCGATTTTCGAAAACCACGCTTTGGCGAAAGAAGTTTTGCAATCGCACCGGTTATATGTGTCAAATGTTAAAAAAATATGGGATATTTATACAAATATTTTATGTGTATACATTTTAGATATATTTCTATATATATGTGTAATTATATATAGCGATATACATATATAAATATATAATATATACTCCTGTAAATAAATACTATATACTTACATATATATTTTATATTTTTATATATTTTTATGTGTTAAATTTAAACAAAAGCTACAAATTTTTCCGAAAAAAATATGCTAAATAAAATTAAAAAAATACAAAAAAAAATACCTAAAATTAATTCCAGTAGTAAAAAAGCAACGCCAAAGGCAATTGCATCGATTCATTTAATGAAAGAAAAAAAAACCAGAATATAGAAATTTTTTTTTTCCAAAAAATCCACGGGGTAGTTTTTAAAATCATTCTGCCCAAAGTTTTGAGACTTACTGCTTTATAATATGTGTATATGAATATGATAAGACAATGTATCAAACCACAGTGTGTAAATATTTTCCGTTTTCTGCATTTAAAAAATACTTTGAATGCATTGCCCACATACACAATTTAGAAAATATTTCATTTTCATACTTTTTAATCTTTAGAAATCCACAAAGAAAACATTCATTATTGTATAGTATACAATGTATGCTGTACTCACAAAAATAAAATAGCAAAAATTCCATAGCGCGTTGCTTATTTTTTATCTAGTTTTTCACGCGGGTAAAAACTTTGAATTTGTTTGAGAAAATGGCATCGATTAAGTAAAAAATAATCGATCTGGATCTCAGTTGCTGCAACGACCGTCCCCCGTCAAGAAACAATGTTTATACAAGATCATACTAATGCCACGAATTCACATTTAAAGTAGATTTCGTAAAAAATACTGCCTATTGCAGTTGTTACCATGTTACGACTTTTGAAAAACTTCCATCATAATTTTTCGTTATATAACCCCAGGAATCCCAACCCCCACCAATCTGAAAAGTTTATACCGGGTGTCCCAAAAATGACTGATGGATTTTAAAATTCAATAACTTGTAAACGGTGACAGCTATTTAAATAATTTTTGCAGGAGGGTTATGTATAAGGTCAGGAGTTTTTTACCGTAACTCATGATTTTAGTTCGCATCTCAAACAATAGGTGGCGCTGACGGCGATTCAAGGCCAGGTCGACGCTTCACTCAGAACTGATCACCTGGCCTTCAATCGCCGTCAGCGCCACCTATTGTTTGAAATTCGAACTAAAACCTTACCTTATACATAACCCTCCTGCAAACATTTTTTAAATAGCTGTCACCGTTTGCAAGTTATTGAATTTTAAAATCCATCAGTCATTTTTGGGACACCCGGTATATACATATATGTATGTATGCATGTATTAAATTTTCTCCGCACAGTAAAAGTCGCAACTATGTACAAATCGTCTTCAAACTTGCCAAATTTATTGAAATGGTTAATATCTCAGCGGGGATTGCAAATGACGAAAATCGGTCCAAGAGACTGAAAGTGGGAAGAGTTCAAAAATTTGAATACAACCTTTAAATGGCTCTGACAAAGTCATCTCTTATAGAATAATGACAGGAAAAAAAAACATTTTTCGCTATAGCAGTTGCGAACAATTAAAAAAACTGCAATAAAATTATTACTACAACAATTACTATTGCAAAATTTGCAAGTGAAAAATGAAAAAAAATAGTTTGACCGCAACAGGTAGAGCAATTCTGATAGAGCAATCTGGAGATTCAATAAATAGTGCACTGTAAAAAAAAAAAAAAAATTCAAGAGGTTACTAAAAATTTCTTAGTAAATTTGTATTCCACATAATTTTTTAGTAACCATTACAAACTTTTTTTTGCAAGTGAAACAAACATTTCTTTTGTAAACTGAGCAAAAGAATTTTTTGTACAACTAACTTAAAACTTTTTAGTATGAGCCACCAAGCAAATTTTAGTAATAGCTCCAAAATTATTTTTAGTAACAATTACGTGTGCCCGAAGGGCAAGAGCCTCCTTCGAGCTGCATACAGTGGGTAAAAAGTCAGACTTCTGAAACGGAAGATTTTCGGAAAAGCCGCAATAGATGGCAGCACCAAACATTGCTACCTGCTCTATTTTGACATATTTCTTAAGGGGGGGGGAGGAGTTCAGAGATCATTACTCATGGTAACTGCTACGACAGGATTTTCATAATCCCTTTATTTAACAAGTACTTACATTGCATACATTCGGTGCATATATGGTGGCGGCCAGCTTCGAGCCCAGGTACTTTCAGCCTGGAGTTCGGTGTTATGACCACTAGGCTATCACAGCCACACCAACTGAGTTTTAGTAATAGCTATTAAAAATGTAAAACTATTAACTCTATTCGTTGCTAGCTTTTTTCTAGTAATTCTTACAGATTCCTTGTAACCGAGTAAGATTACTAAAAATTTTTTAGTAATTACAAGGATCACTAAAATTTTTTTAGTAGATCGACCCTTTTTTTTTACAGTGTGTGCATTTGTGTTGTTTTTTAGATCAAGATCACAAGTTTGACATTTCATGTTCATGAAAAAAATAGCCCTTTGAACACCAGTGTCACCATTTACTTAAAAAGTTCAGGCTTGCTTTATCCAATATTTTCATCATTAAGCCATCCATCATAAGATGGGAGGCATCAACATCACAGTTATTTGAATACGGCTTATCTTCTGAGCCCCGTTGCAACAATAAAAGTCGCATTTTGATTGCAAGACATTAACATTATGGTCGAATTCTCATCACGGAGCTTCAAAGCTAGAACCGTAGACGCTTAGTGATAAGCGGAATTCCCCATGCATTCGCCTCCCATTAAACTGATTATGCAATTTCACATTTAGAAATACCTTTTATTATTTTTTTATTTTTTATCTTATTAAGAAAACCCTGTAATGTCAGACAACACAGAAATTAGTTCTATTCTAAATGATATAATTCTATTTGTAAAGCGAATTATTGTAATGGAATATTGGATTATTCCATGAATGCAAATGGCAAAAAGTCGGGCCATGGAGGTGATTTGAACAAATCCACCCTACTGTTTTCTTTTCCTTTTGTTGGCAGAACTAACTTAAAATATAGGGTCATCACCAAAGTTCAGTAAGGTGGTGTAAGGATATGCGATGTACAAAAATACAGAGAGCAATTACCTAATCCCAAAATAGAGTTTTCGCATTATATAGCTACAGTTATAAAGATTTAATTGATGTAATGACGTCATTACATCATGATGACATTAATGACGTCATTAGCTAAAAACAAAACTCTGTTTTGGGATCAGATAATCGATCTATCCACGAAAAAAAGTCTGTAGAAAATCTGTAGGCAATTGGCTCATTATGCAGATGTTTTTAAGAATATCTTTTAAAAATCTGCTGATATTTTTAACAATTCATTGCACAGTGTGCCACATCTGGAACATACCTAAAAACATTATAATATTCTTTATGTGCCATGAATGTGGCTAATAGGATTGCTGAAACGGATCAAGAACAACCCAAACTAGTTAAATGTGCCAATCATAAAACTTTCTTCTATCTCATACGTACATTTTAATATTTAAAAAAATAGTTACTCATTTTAATGCTTTAATAATTTTAATTCAATACCATATCAACTTTTTCGTCTTAAATTTCTGCTCCAATCAATTAATCGGAGTTAAAACGAATTTCCCTCTCTGCACGAGCCGATGGACAATAGAATGATAAGCAGATTTTTTTTTTCGAATTCAAGGAGGACCTACTTGCCATACAAAAAAATTATCAGATACAAAAAATTTAGTTCAGTTCTAGAACTAACTTCATACACTTTTATGTGGTGCAATATTGAAAATGACATAAAATTCGCTATTGCAGCGCTCCCTTCTGGCGGATTTTTTTTCAGATTCAGGGCGATCCAACTAGCCATAGCCATACACTTACACAAAAAATTTCGTTCAATTCGATGCATAACGTCATATACTTTTGGTCGGTAAAATATTGAAAATGGCACAAAAATTGCGATTGCAGCGCCCCCTTCCGGCGGATTATTTTCAAATTCAGGGCGAACCAACAAGCCATAGTCATACACTTACACAAAAAAAAATTGGTCAAATTCGATGCATAACTTCATATACTTTTGGTTGGTACAATATTGTAAATGGCACAGAAATCGCGATTACAACGCCCCCTTCCGACGGATTTTTTTAAAATTCAGGGAGGACCAACTAGACATAGTCATACACATACACAAAAAATTTGGTGCAATTCGATGCACAACTTCATATACTTTTGGTCGGTACAATATTGAAAATGGCACAAAAATCGCGATTGCAGCGCCCCCTTCCGGCAGAATATTTCAAAACTGAAGGAGGACCTGCTTGCCACAGCCAGAAACATTCACAAAAAATTTGGTTCATTTCTATGCATAAATTCATACACTTTTGATGGTAGAATGGCGACATACACACAGACAGACAGACGCACAGACGCACGGACAGACAGACATTTTGCAAAAACATGTTTTTTGGAATCTCTGACCCCTAAAACGTGTAAATCCGTCGAAAACCGGAAGTCGAAAAGAATTTCGATTACAATACTTTCTTCTATTGAAGATAGAAGAAAGTAAAAATAGAGTAACACTTATTTTGTTCATGTCAGATGGCTTCATTTCACACAAAATTATAATTTATTCTTCAGAAACAAAAAGCATTTCAAAGCATTTGCAAAGCAAATTATTAACTCCTTCGCGACGGGAGACTTTTACGAAAATTTTAATGTTTCGTCACCGGTTTTTAAAAGCAGAAATTTGTGTCTTATTAAATCGTGAAAATGCCCCGATTAAATAAGGCAAATTTTACACTAAAATTTTACTGGTGGGGATAAACAAAGATTCTTAAGCCTTTTTGCGGCACGTATACGTGTCGCTTGTCCCCAAGGGGTTAAAGCAAAATTTACATTTATTATTTTTACTGAGTACTCGAAAATATTAATACATGGCTGCCAACTACTACGCCTATTTAAAGACGAAAAAACATATCAGAAACAGAAATTTTAGTAAATAATTAACAATATGGAGTGTAATACACAACATTGAAAATATTCGGCATACATTTTACTAAAAATTTTTTGTGGTTTCAATCATGTTTATGTGATTTAAATAGGCGTAGAAGTTGGCAGCTCTGTTAATATAAAGAAAGTTGCAGCGTCTTAAGCAGAGAGGATTAATTAATTTCAGCCTATTTAATTCCAAAATATAACAAAAAATATTTTAAAAACCCCAATTGTGTATATAGGGTACACGCAATAAAATCTAAAATTTTTGCTGAAAATTTGACGGTTCCGAAACATGTCAATGTATTTTATTTTTACTATAACACCTTTCTTAAGAAAAATTAAAAATTGTTATTAAAATTTTATATAAAAGGTGAATATTTTAAAATCTGATGATTTAAAAAATCAATTGGATTTAATTAACTTTTTATCATATTTCTATACCTTTTAGATATTTTTATGAGTAATATTTAACAAATGTTTATTTATCTTTTGTTGAGTTTAACTAAAATTTCCTTTTTAACAACTATGAAATTTAAAATTTTTGCGATAAATTTAAATAAAATCAATAGATTTTAAATAAAATAATACATATCAGGGAAAATTGTAGCAATTTCGTCTTAATTTTAAAAGAAAATTCAATTTGAAAACATCCACCCCATACTATCCTATGGGAGGAAATCTCTGTTTTGCCAAAGATTTTCGTCGGAAAATCTTTGGCATTGTATTCATGGGGGACCGCTGGATTCGATGTATCAGAATAGGGAGTTAGCTCTCCGTGTTATTATCGAGCTCAGTGGGGACCACTGGCTAAAAATTTTCAGGCTTGTTTGGCCTGAAATTTTCGTCATTAAACCATTTGTCGTAAAAACTAGTCGTTGGAGGCCACCGTAATACTTACCCATCATGGATATGCATAACATAATATATGAAGACATAACATATGTAAACAATTTATAAAATGCATTACAATTCCAAAACAAAATATTAAACGTATATTTAAGCATTTTTAACACATCATCATGTTCTATTAATGAATTTCTGATGAACCAATTTCGATAAATTGTATGAAACGCCATACTATTCAAGTAGCACTGAATTACATAAAAGAAACATCCTTATAACTCTAAAAAAAATTATCATATTCACTAACGGTTTCTTGCATCGAATTAAGTGTCTCATTTCCAATGAAAAGATATCTTTGAATTGAAATTTGAATGAAATACAGGGTCATGAAAAATCAAAGAATGTAGAAAACAAGATTAGAAATATCTCGACAACTAATAATCCGATCGACTTCGATTTTTATGCAAAATTTGTGTTAATTTATTGCCCTTTACGTCCATCCTTAAAATAAAAAAATTCAAATTTTTTTATATACCTTTCATCAGAACGAATTTTTCGAGAGTCCGAAAAAAATAGTTCCGGATAATCGAGGCTACTGGTATTCAATAGACTTCGTCCCATTCTTACATACTAAGTACATACAAAATTTCAAGTCTCTATCTCAATTTGTTCGGGAGATAGAGTGGTTACAGACGGACGGACGGCAAATTTTTTTTTCTAAAAATATGTTTTTCGGAATCTCCAGTGTCCGACACATGTAAATCCGTCAAATTTTTTTTTTCGATTTTCAAAACGATTGCAAGACTTACCCTATATTACGTATGATGGGTAAGTAAAAAAGGATACACTTACATCGATGTCTCGTGAATATGAAGAAATTTCCGGCCATGTGACATTAACAAAAACATTTGGATTACAAGAAATTTGCATCACAAGCAGCATTTTGGTCATATTTTGTCCGAAATGCGTTAACATTAGAACCGAGGCTGGTTCTGTATACCTAATACTGCAGGTCAAATTGACGTTAAGATATATAAATAGCAGTTAAGGCAAAAATAATTCTGTATGTATATATAAAATATAATTATTTGTTTCAACTACCTTTATTAACGTTATCATTAACTATTACGACAATTCTTATGTATTATTATTGAATTTTTACACTGTTCCTTATAAAATTTTCTTGAAAAAAAAAAAAAAAAAAAAAAAGAAGAAAAAGAAAAGAAAAAAAATAGAAAAAAGAAAAAGAGAAAGGCCGAACAAAACTGATTTTGTGTGTAAATAATTCGTTCATTACTGTAGTTTTAGCGATAAAGACTCCATGCATTTCACCTCAGATTAAAATGATTATTTAATCTAATGTTTATAGATATTCAAATTTTTATGAAACACCATAATGTCAGGTACCACAAAGATTAGTTTTATTCTAAATCATAAGGCTATTTGTAAAGCGAATTTTACAATGATGTATGAGATCATTCCATAAATACAAATGGCAAAAAGATCGGAGCACGAGAGAAGATTTGAACACATCTATTCTACTACAGTAGAACCCTGTTATAGCGAACCTGGTATACAGGGTGAGTCATAAATATCGAAACAATAGGCTATCTCCTTAAATATTGCCCCTAGACCCATACTTCTAATTGCAAAGTTTCATCAAAAAAGGTAAATTTTTTGATAAGATAAGTTGCAACTCCATGGGGGGGGGGGGTCTATTTGAAAAGTTACGAAAATTAAATTTTTATACGGTCCCCAGAGGCTAAAACTTCCAGTTAGAAAAATTTTTCTTATCCATTCCTGAATGGAACAAAAAAAAAATTCATCTTGATATCTGCAAATCCCTGAAAGATATGAAAATCCAAAATTTTCCAAAATTCGTGACTTACACCACTTAAGCATACCTCTGAGCACAGCGGTATCAGCTCATTTGAAATACAATTTAGGGATCGACCATTAATTTACGCATTATTAAATGTCGATCCAAGACGATACTTTAACTTTTAGATATAAAATAAAAGCGTATAGGTTTTTGCTTTAAACTTCCTTGAAATATGCTAGATGTCTACAATAACTCGAGCTTGGCGCCAGGCTCGTAACTAGCACGACCCATTGGCCGGACCGCCTTATTAAACACTTATTAAAAGTGTTATTAAATTAAGTGATATTAATTAAACTCTCATTAAACGTGTCTTTAAAACTTATTGCCGCAGGCCATAAGTTGAGTAAAAATAGTAATAGCGATAATGATATTTCTATTAACTGAGTTGTATGGAATATATTTTAATGTTAATACATATTTTAATGTTAATGGAAATATATTTTAATAAATTACACAGAAATATTTTCAAAAATATAGTTTTTGCTATTCAGCTTCAAAATTTATGCGGTTTTAAACATATTTTTACTTTTTTCTATCTTTACAAGAGAAAAGTATTGGATTCATGAAAATTTTGAGTTCCGGTTTTCGACGAATTCACACGTTTTAGGGCTCAGAGATATCGAAAAACATGTTTTTACAAAATGTCTGTCTGTGAGTCACTGCTCCTGTATCTCTCTATATGACATAAATTTTGTGATCGCGCTATCTCAAGAAGTAATCGACGGAATTTAATAAAAAATTATATTTACTTAGTCCTTGATATAAATTGGTGCTGATTAGATTTTGGTGTGAATCGCTTAACAGACGACCCTACTGTACAGGCTTTTGTGCGATTTCCGCGATAGCTGTATCTCCAGAATTAATGCAAGGAATATCATCAATCTTTAGATTCAGTTAGTCCTTGACATGAATTGATGTTGTTTATATTTTGTTGTATATAGCTTCACGTGTGGTACTGAATTCGTTACGATTTCTGCAATACCTCTACCTTAAGAACTAATGTAGGAATTTTCATAAAAAGTCAGATTCAGTTACTTCTGGACATGAATTGGTTTTGTTTACGTTTTTGTATCAATCATCTTTCGGGTGGCGCTGTTATAATGAATTTTGTATAATTTACACGATTTCAGTGATATCAAGTACTAATGCTCGGAATTTCGTATCCTTAGAGTCCTCCGATTGCTACATCCGAGTAGTTTATTTATTCCAAATGGCATTTAAAAAAACAAAAATATTTATTCGAATGTTAAAGTCTAAGAATATAACGTTTCTGTTTCGTATTTTTTTTTAAGCTAAACTCTCACTAATATTTCGTTATAAGTGTATTTAATTGATCAAGTGTTTAATGCATCCGAACCAAACATCTTTTAAGAAATTTAATTGAATAATTTCAACTTAAAATGTTTAAATTAAATATGATTCATTAAACACCTGTTCTTGTTTTAAAGTGGATAATTGATTCGCAAGTTAAATAAAATTTAAAATGTATTTGTAGTTGAACTGAAAACTGTATGTTAAACTCTAAAAAAGGAAAAAAAAGCAGCGGCCTTTGAGACCGCTTACAGCGGTTAACAACTTGGGATTATATATATATATATATATATATTATGCCGGTTAATTATTTACAATAGGGATATAGGCCGTGAGGGGAAGTGTGCCCTCCGTGAGGGTCTTTTTAAGGGAACCTAACCCGTATTTACGCAAAGAAATCCAGGATTCGAAGAAAACCACGGAAAACTTCGAACGGTTAGGCCGACGGTCGCGATTGGGTTCGAACCCAGCACCTACCGTCTACCAGTTTGGAGGCCCGTAATTAGAGGTACCTTTTCCGAATCGTGAATCGTGTAATAGCAATTTTAACAAGAAAAATATGAAGTTGACAGCGATAAAACAATGAAAAAAATGAGGTTTAAATCAACTGACGCATTTAAAACCCTCTGACAGTCTTGCAAAAGGGCAAAATTGTAATGTTGTTTTCTCAGCATTTTGTTTTAATTGCTAAAAAAATATGATTCTTTAAAAATTATAGAAAAATCTTATTTACGAATATGAATGTAATCCTTGAGTGTGTTAATCATTGCACAATGTATTAAAAATCCATTAAATCAACTGAGTTATATCATTTTAATTATTGCTTGCATTGCAGTGAAACCTGGAGTTTAGGGAACGTCTATAGACGGGCTTGTCAGTGAGAGGGTTAAATAGCAATTGAAGAAGGCGAGAATGGCAAAACTTAAACAAAATCTGAAATCGAAACTATACAAGACGGAATCAATTACCTAGAAACTAGATTTATTAAAATTGTCATAACTCTCTGAGTTTTGAAGATATCAAGATGAATTTTTTTTTCTTTTTTTTTGTTCAATTCAGGAATGGATAAGGAAATTTTTTCTAATTGGAAGTTTTATCCTCTGGGGACCGTATAAAAATTTAATTTTCGTATTTTTTAAAATGGACCCCCCATGGAGTTGCAACTTATCTTATCAAAAAATTTACCTTTTTTGATGAAACTTTGCAATTGGAAGTATGGGTCTAGGGGCAATATTTAAGGAGATAGACTATTGTTTCGATATTTATGACTCACCCTATATAACGAACTCACGCATATAACGAACGGAAATTTTGGCCCCATCGTTTTCCTATTGTATTTTATGCTATTTTATCCTTTTATAGCGAACCTCCGAAATCTTAAGAATCGGTTATAACGAAAAATTATTTCCAGTCAACCATGATTTTTTTTTAACATTTTCGCAGTTATGTAAACAGGACTTCGATTCTAATTTTGAAAGAAAATGCATGCCAGCTAGGGTGAAACATGATGCAAATTAGAGATAAGAATTTTCATTAAAGGGTAGGAAGAACTGCATTCTTTATCGTTTATGTAGCCTTTCTGCAGTTGTGATCTCGTCTACCCGTCAGTCATTTTTCATTACTCTTATCTCAGATATACGTTACCAAACAGTTAGTAACGTATTTAAAACTACAAGGAAGGTCTCCATACTGGGCATATCCAGAATTTTATGAAAAAAATACTAATTAAAGTATTTATGTATGTAATAAAGGATCAGTCAAAATTAGCGGCGGAATCACATTAAATATTGTGTAAAAAAATAAAATATTTTCGAATATTTGGCGTGAAAAGAATAAAGAGTCACTCGATTTGACGAGCAGCCCTTTTCCTCGCCAAAAGCAAACGATTATAATGAAACTCAAAACTTGTATATTGAGTTTGCGTGCAAATGGCATTTAATGAATTTAAACATAAACAATGAGACTTTAATATATTATATACACCTATATACATATTGTATTACATATATATATATTACTCGTTGAAGTAGTTATTTAATTAATCGCTGGAAAAAATGTTTTCATAGCTAAAAAAAATTATATTGAGAAAAATTATCTTCATACATTTAAGCGTATTCAAAAATAAATGTCATACGTTTCCATTGCAACAAAATCTAATCGACAATTCTCAATTGGACTTTGAGCTTGAAACAAATTTAATTAAATTTAAATTATGAATTTCGTTTTAAATCTCAAATTTTGATGATTAAATTTTAATATAAATGCATATAAAATTGATATAACAAAATTATACTTAAAACAAACTAAAACTTACAAAACTAAAGTTATTTAAACTTATCAAAACAAGTTCAACATGAAACTTTTTTTTCTTGAAGTGTATTTGACACATTAATATTTTTTTGAAATTACATTCCATTGCCAACCGGCGATAAATCGCCAAATAACGAAATTTTCATTATTTTTTTACGGTTACTGAATGGAGGTTCCGCCGAAATTTTTTTTATAAACGTATATATCCATACGAGGAGAACATTCTGTAATTTTTTCAGATTTTTCGGGGTATGCCCGTATGGAGACCTTCCTTGTAAGGTATTCAACTAACGTATTTAAGAATAATCCCAGATATGGTAACCTTGAAAAGAGCGTCTTCTTTGAAGCAAGTGACAATTAAAAACTTTTTTGCTTGAATTTATAATTTCAGGAATCTAGAAGATGATTAAAAAAGAAAGTTTAAATGATAAAAAAATAAACAAATAAAATAAATCGATTTTTAAAAACGCCAGCAACAACTGGTGTTGGCAATTCTAAACCAGGATAAAGTGTAAAGGTTTTAATATAGTCGGGAACATTCCTTAAATTGTCTTCTCATTTATCCAAATTAGAGTAGGTTGAGACTCCTTCGGTGCTATGCTGCATTTCTATTTGGTTTCATTTTTATTAGCTCACAGGCTATCATAGCCTGAGAGCTTATGTGCCCGTCCGTTCTGTATGTATGTTCGTATGTACGTAACGCGATAACTCATGATAAAAATATCCGATCCACTTGAAATTTTGTATGTAGGTATATCCTGACAAGGCGCTTCCCTGATTAGTTTTTGGAGTTCATTCGATATGTATAAGAGGGGGAACGGGGGGCTCATGCCCCCCGTTAGTTGATATAGATGGGATTTTCATGCAGAATTAAGTTTTCAAAATTTAGATTAGGATCATTCTGATGAGGCGATTCCGTGACTGTTATTAGGTGTTCATTGATTAAGTATAAATAGGGGGAACAGGGGTTCTAATGCCCCCTCCCGTTAGTTGATATAAATGGGATTTTCATGCAGAATTAAGTTTTCAAAATTTAGATTAGGATCATTCTGATGAGGCGATTCCGTGACTGTTATTAGGTGTTCATTGAATAAGTATAAATAGGGGGAACAGGGGTTCTAATGCCCCCCCCCCCGTTAGTTGATATAAATGGGATTTTCATGCAGAATTAAGTTTTCGTTCAAAATTTAGATTAGGATCATTCTGATGAGGCGATTCAGTGACTGTTATTAGTTGTTCATTGAATAAGTATAAATAGGGGGAACAGGGGTTCTAATGCCCCCCCCCCCGTTAGTTGATATAAATGGGATTTTCATGCAGAATTAAGTTTTCGTTCAAAATTTAGATTAGGATCATTCTGATGAGGCGATTCCGTGACTGTTATTAGGTGTTCATTGAATAAGTATAAATAGGGGGAACAGGGGTTCTAATGCCCCCCCCCCGTTAGTTGATATAAATGGGATTTTCATGCAGAATTAAGTTTTCGTTCAAAATTTAGATTAGGATCATTCTGATGAGGCGATTCCGTGACTGTTATTAGGTGTTCATTGAATAAGTATAAATAGGGGGAACAGGGGTTCTAATGCCCCCCCCCCGTTAGTTGATATAAATGGGATTTTCATGCAGAATTAAGTTTTCGTTCAAAATTTAGATTAGGATCATTCTGATGAGGCGATTCCGTGACTGTTATTAGGTGTTCATTGAATAAGTATAAATAGGGGGAACAGGGGCTCTAATGCCCCCCCCCCCTGTTAGTTGATATAAATGGGATTTTCATGCAGAATTAATTTTCGTTCAAAATTTAGATTAGGATCATTCTGATGAGGCGATTCCGTGACTGTTATTAGGTGTTCATTGAATAAGTATAAATAAGGGGAACAGGGGTTCTAATGTCCCCCCCCCCTTAATTTATATAAATGGGTTTTTCAAGCAGAATTTTCAGATTTCGTTCAAATCTCTGAATAGTTTTGGAAGTTTAATGGTTAAGTATAAAAGAGGGGGATAACTCTTTTTAAATTATATAAATGCTAAATGGGTTTTTATTAAGAATTATCTAATTTGCTCTGAATTTTGGATATAGATTTTTTATATGATAAAGCATGTCTTTGATAGTATAGGAGGTTCAATGATTAAGTATAAAAAAAGAGAAAAGGAGGGGAGAGCTGTTTCCCCTTCTTAATTTTTTTTTTTCGAACGGAATTAACCCTTGAAAATATAAAGCTTTAATGTGCAATTAGTATTTGTAGCCTGTGAGCTCAATGCCTTCAGTTTAACTGGGCAGTATTCTTTATTTAGCTCACAGGCTATCGAAGCCTGAGAGCTTATGTGCCCGCCCGTTCTATATGTATGTACGTGCGTACGTAACGTGATAACTCATGATAAAAATATCCGATTCACTTGAAATTTTGGATATCGGCTTATTATGATAAGACACTTCCCTGATTAGTTTTGAGAGTTCATTCGATTAGTATAAGAAGGGGAACGGGGACTATTGCCTCTCCCCTTAATTTATATAAATGGGTTTTTCATGCAGAATTAGTGGATTTCGTTAAAATCTTAGATGTAGGATCATTCTAATGAGGTGCCTCCGTGATTAGTATTGGGTGTTCATTCGATAAGTTTAAAAAGGGGGAATGGAGGAGTACCCTCCGTCTTAATTGAGGTTTTTCACGCAAAATTTACCGAATTGCTTCAAATTTTGTATTTAGATTTATTTTGAAAAAGGTGCTTCCCTGATTTGTTTTTGGAATTCACTGGATAAGTATAAAGGGAGGACAGGGAAAACTACCCCTCATAATTTATGCAAATGATTTTTCATACGGAATTAACCGATTTGTTTCAATTTTTGGATACAGTTCAAAGTAATAAGAAGCTTCGCTCATTTGTTGTGGTGTTTCTTTTGTTAATTATAACGTGGGGTACGGGCGATTACCTCCCCCTTAAGTTAGCTAAACAGAGTTTTATACAGAGTTATCCGATTTGCTTTAAATTTTGGATGTAGGTTCTTTCTGATAAGTTGAATTTCTGAACAGTTTTGGAGGTTTAATGCTTAATTATAAAGGAGGGACCGGGGAACAACGTTTCTTAAATTACATAAATGGGTTTTTATGCAGAATTATTCGACTTGCTTCGAATTTTGGATCCAGGTTTATTATATGATAAGGCGTAACCCTGATTAGTTTTAAGGCTTCAGTGATTAAATATAAAGAAAGGAAATGGGAAGGGGGTCCTTCCTTCCTTATTTTTTTTCGAAAGGCATTATTATAAAAGGCTGTAATATACAATTAGTCTGCATAGCCTGTGAGCTCTATATGCCATCAGTTTAACTGGGCATCATTCTTTTTATTATTTAATTTATTTAGGATTGTGTCAGTTTATTGTAATGAATTTTAATCAAATTAAATCATTAATGATAATATTTAATAGATTTTGTGTATTTTTCTTAATATATCATTATTGAATATACAGACAACATCTAATGATATGCACATTTTGTAAGCTCTAACATTTTTTAACGGTTCGGATATAGCGAAACTCTGGATATACCGAACAAAATTTTTGGTTCCTTAAAATTCGTTATAACGGGGTTCGACTATATATCTCTTTCTTTCTGTTGACAGAGCTAGCTTGTAAACACGGCCATCACAAAAAAATAGGTCTCTCTCTCTCTTTTTTTTTTTTTTTTTTTTTTTCGCATTGAGCAACAAGTTTTAATCTCCACTTACTTAAGGGGAGTCAGTATACTTTAAAATCCTTTAGGCTAGTTCGTAATTATGTAAATACGCAGCCCGTATAGTCGTCGGTCATTACGTCTGTCTGTAACAAAGCAAAAACTACTGTATCACTTGACATTTAATATATATAATTGTTGCAAAATTTTGTCGCGTCATTTAAAATTTTATGAAAATCAGATGCATAGTTCAATTACAGGGACAATCAAAAGTATTCCGTTACATGAAGGCCAATGGGAAAGACTAGTTTCAAAAGTGCATTTTAATGGTGTTACACGCTTTCGAACATAATAAAACTGATATGCATTTATGAAGTATACAATAAAATATGCATTCTGTACAATCTCTGAAGCAAAGAATATTTGTTATTAATTTACAGGTCTACACAAAAGTATTCCATTACATAGTGGTATAGGGGGAAACATTGTTTGGGGTGCGTTTTAATAATATTAAACTACTTCACATTTTATAAAATTGGTGTATGTTGCTGTGGTTTACTACAAGTTACTTCCTGTATAATAGAAAGCAGATAGTATTTACAGGGACACACAAAAGATTTCTGATACTCTACTATCTCCGGAATACTATACTATTACACCAGGATCTGGATATTTTAAAAAACTTCCTTATAGTACGAACGCACCTCATTTGCTATGCTTGACATGTCATTTCCATTTTTAGGTGCGTTCGTAATTATGTAAATACATAGCACCTATAGCTGTCGTTCAGTCCGTCCGCATATAACAACGCTAAAACTACCCAACCGAATCGTTTGAAAATTAAAATATATAATTATTACTTAATTTTATCGATCATTTCAAATTTTATAAAAATCGGATGCATAGATCAATTACAGGGACAATCAAAAGTATTCCATTACATTCGGTGAATGGGGGAAAAAGTTTTAAATGCATTTTAATCGTTTGAAATTTAAATTACATAAATATTACATAATTTTGTCGATTCATTTCAAATTTTTTCAAAATCGGATGCATAGTTCAATTACAGAGACAATCAAAAGTATTCCATTACATTTCGGTCAATTGAAAAAAAAAAATATTTCAAATGCATTTTGATGGTGTTACACTCATTCGAACATAATAAAATTGATATGCATCTATAAAGTACATATTATAATATACATTTTGCATAATCTGTGGTGTAAAGAATATTTGTTATTAATTTACAACGCCACACAAAAGACAAAAGTATTCCATTACATAATGGTATAGTGATAACATTGTTTGGTGCGCATTTTAATTGTAATTAACTATTTACAAATTTTATGAGATTAAGATATGAAAGTGATATTTTTAAAACTTTGTTATCGTACGAACGCACCTCATTTCGCTTTCGCTACGCTTTCCGTGCAATTTCCAACTTATTTTTTCAGTTTCAGCATTTTAAATTGCATTTTTGCCATAATAATAAAAGATTTAATGAAGGAAAGTGATTCTATCAAGAAATTGTTCGATTTCAAAATTCGTTTTTTTTTTGAAAAATTTAAGTAAATTTTAAAATGTATCTTCTTGTACAATTTTGAACATTTTAAGCTAATTTATTTTTTAAACAATTCTTAGAGGCGTTCTGCATAGTTTTAAGTATCGTATTTATCATAAGATAATTGGTTTGAAAGAAAAAAGTAAAATGTAAATACGTGTAAAATTACAATAAAAAAGAAATTTATTTTTCTTTATAGGAATTTTTCTTTATAAAAAAAAAAAAAAAAGAAAAAACTTTTTACTTTATTGTAAATCCGTTACTTTGTTTTACCAAAAAGAGCATATAGAGTAATAATAATAATAAAGAGTAAATTGAAAAAACAAATTAATTTTTCACATAATAGATCAAATTCGACCAACTGATCGCAATTCTCCAATTTGTTCCTTATTTTAAACGTTTGCTTATTTTATATACTGAGTTTAAGTAATACCGAATTTAGCTTGTGCGAGCAACATAAAATATTGATAATTTATTGCTGAAATTGAAAAAAGTAATCCAAAATATTGATATTTTATGTTGTGCATACATTCTGAATTCAACCTTTTTTAATCAAATTTACATTTTTACGCTCATACCATGCAAAATCCTTCTTACACATTTTTCTCCATTGTATCCAATTTTTGTATAAAAGGAGCATAAAAGTTTTTTGGTGAAATATATGTGAATTCATCTGAGCCACTCTTTGGAATAATATTCGTAAGCATTGGTAAGTTTCTATGGGTATGTTGAATTTAGAAAAAGAAATCTTGAATAAGGAGAGCCCTGAAATGACACTGTGCTTCTCATAACTTCAGAGGTAATCAGGCCCTGTTAATAAAACTCACTTTCTTACAATTGGACCACATTTTGAAAATCAGAACGCATATACATATGAAATAGCCTGGTAAAAGGGATATAAACGCCAGTTATTTCACAAACTGGATCACGCAAGGACAAACGCTCTTGAAGCCAAAAAAGATCCACCGCTGGCATATTTAAAATACAGACCTGAAGATTTTATAATTTTACACTTACGGCGTGTACCTTGGAAACATTGGCAACACGCCAGCCTTGGTGCGTTCTCTTTAAAACTTTGTTTAATCGTTTGGCAACAGTCAAACTATACTTGGGGAACGAAGACGTTGAGAGTACAGTTTATACTGTGAGTGTTATACTTCCGCGACAAGAAAAAGTGCGTTGACAATTTCAATAAAATCTCCCTCGGTATCTGTTTTTTCTTCAAAATTTTAATGCGAAAACGATTTATTGACTAAATGCAACTGATTTAAGTTAAAATTTGTCAGTATTACGACTTGTACATATAAAATTTATATAAAAATGTATTTATTCGCTTTGGCGAAATTTTGGCGGTAATAAACATGTGTTGTACAAAAATTGCAAACCTTTTTCAAATAACGACACCCCGCGTCTCCCCCAATTTCCGGTCAGTTAAGAGATAATTACTTGAAGAATGGAGTTTTTAATCTGCAGTATATTGTTTTCATTTTTGAAACTTTCTAAAATACAGAAACAATATTTCTAGATTTGAACTTATCGGAAAAATTTACCTTAAATGCATACCAAATATGACAATAAAATATTAAAGCAAAATAAAATAAATAAAAAGGTTTCTATTTAAGTGATGAGTTTAAGGATCGAGTGAAACAGGTTTTTAAGGCTGAAACTGAATCCGAATTTCGGTGATCTTTCTATTTTCGGCCGAAAACAAAAACGAATGTAAAAAATTTATAAAGTAAGACATACATAAATATGCATAATTATTAATTAACTATACGTATTTATTAAATATGCATAGTTATTAATTAATTATATATATATATTTAAATATACATAATTAATTTTAATTAAGCGTATTTATTTAGTTAGTACTAGCGGCCTTCGCCCGCTACGCTGGTCGGTTTATCTAAAGAAATCTTGAAGAAGTAGTTAGATAAGGTTCAGACATACATTAAAAAAAAAAAAAAGCAAGTCGATCATTCAAAAAACGTTGGGAAATATCAAATATTTACTGTAATTTTTTAAGAAAAACAAAGTTTCGAAAAAAAAAATTAAATCGAAAAAAAAATTACACTGACATATTAATGCAAGGAAATTTTCCCAGAGAGAAAATTCGCCTTGAATACAATATTTCAAATTCTTTTAATTGCTTATAGGCGTTAATGCCAACATAGTGAAAAAAAATTCCATGCTGGGAATCGAACCCGGGCCATCAGTATGGCGCACTGACGTTCTACCGACTAAACCACATGGAACGACAGCCAGCTTGAAACTTTCTCATACTTAAGTAGACTGGCGAAAACATAACGATAGCGCGTTTTAAAATCGCACAGTGACATCTATTGGATTTTATATGTACTAAAAAACGTTATGTACTAAAAAACGTGAGCAGCGCACCTAATAGTTTCTTTTGTTTCTTTTTGTTACTTTTTTGTCTGTTGTCCGATTTTGATGAAACAAAGCCTATACACTGCCCGGGAGTGTGCATTCTTCATTAGTGAAAACCGCATAAAAATCCATTCAGTAGTTACGAAGATAACCTCGAACAAACAGACAGACAGACAGACAGACAGACAAAAAATTCAAAAATTTTTTTTTTGTGTTTCATTGGTTTTCTTTTATCGCCCTGACTCCATTTTTGTCAATTATCTTCAATGTACAGACACACCGGGTCCTACTGTTTTATTATATGTATAGATAATTATTAATTAACTATACATATTTATTAACTATACATAATTATTAATTAATTATAGATATTTATTAAATATATACAATTGTTAATTAATTATTTGTGTGACTTAAGTTGACTCGCTATGTCTTAAATCCAACACTTTTTATTTTCATAATATAATTACGTAATTAATTCATTCACGACACAGAAATATTTTCTATTATACGAATTTCATTAAATTTATAATTCCCACTCACGTCCTGAGTCAATGATGGCTGATAATTTGTAAACAATGAAGTTTATAGCAATAAATAGTCTCATTTGAGCTGCTACAGCTCAGATCGATGAGAAATGTTGAAAATATTTGAAGAAACGAGATTTTTGAAATAAAAAAGTTTTAACGTGAACATGGGATTGAATAACAAATAAAGAAAAAATATTAATTATAAAAAATAATCTGAAAAGTTTATTTTACATATTTTTATAGTGTGTACATTCTATAATTTGTTTCCTTTTAGATTTGTTTTCCTTTTTACATTCAATATTTTTAAATGTATCTTCAACGGGATTTTAGTAGGATAGCTTTCCCTATCGAAAATGAAATTATTGTTTATTTGTCTTACCTTTCTTTCTTTTTATTTTATTTTTTATCCTTTTAATGCCAGTAGAAATTCACGTTTTAATATTTATTTTACTATTTTTTTCATTATTATTATTATTATTGTTGTTATTAGTTTTTTGTACTTTAAATTTTGAAGTTGCTTTTTTTATTGGCATGTTTTAAAAAATTTCCTGCGCGGATGTTTTGATTATTTATAAAATAAAAAGTTTATCTTATGTCCTCTTTACAGTCTCCTATATGTAAATAAATAAAAAAAAGGTGATCAAGTCTGCAAACCACAATCATACCCGTTCTAAAATCTTTTTTTTTTTTAAATAGTATGTTTTCTCATCGCAATTAAAAAAAAATATGAATAGATATTATGTAAAATACAAATGTGAATTCGTGTGTTTCTTCAAAATTGCACATTGAGCAATGTTAGATACCTGGTACACATTACATACATATAACTTTAAACTTGATTATTAACAACACATTTATCAAAGAAAGAATTGCGATTCCCTTACAAAATAATTTAAAAATATGTAGGTGATGTTAAATTGTAATAATGTTTATTTTTAACTTTCGAAATATCTTAATTCTAAACATTATTTTTTAAGATGAAAAGTTCGTGGAAAATATGTATGTTATTCTAATTTAAATAATGTGCTTTGATAATAAATTGTCAGTAACCAATTATATTTAATCTTTCAATAAAACGACAAGAAAAAAATCTTTGAAATAAGATTTTACAAACTCAATTTAAAATTAATATTATGTTGCCAAAATGAGTGCTAAAACGACAGATATTGCAATCATGTTAGGTCACGGTTAAGCCAAGACGCCAAGCCAACGGAGTGAAAAGTCTGTATAGGCTTTTACACACTCGCAACTTCAACGTTCCCCAACTGTAGTTTGTTTTCGTTTGGTTTGTTGATAGTCGAACGTCGAATGTTTTTTATGGTAAAAACCTCTTTTATTTAGCTATTTCGTTAATTAAAATATTATTGTTAGTAATAAGGTTTATTGCTTTAGGTGTGTAAAAGAATCATACTTTTTCTGGAATTAATTCGAGTGGTATTTGCCCACATTTTATTAGAATTATTTTTTGTAACTGACTATGTTGTCAGTCTTGATTCAAGATTGTATATATGTATATAAAGGAAAGTTTTTATTAGATACTTTTCGTATTATTTGACTATTTTTGCCTTTATATTAGAATTCGTTAAACATTATAGTCCATAGAATAGACAACACTTGTGACATATTATACACAGGGTCGTAGCTAGAAGTGAATAACAGGGCGACTCAAGAGGGCTCATATTTTTTTCCTTTCTCTGACGCAGAAAGATAAATTCGTGCCTCTTCACACTGTAGGTACTATGTTTTTTTTATTAAACTGTCAGTAATAACTTCATTTTATGCTAAGAAAAGAATAGGAGGATGAAAAATATCGAATGCATAACTAAGGCAACATTAAACATTGTGTTAGCTTCCTAGGTGGCAATAGGATGAGAGAGTGTTGAAACCCTCATTTTAATGACAATTTAGCATTTCTGCAAAACTGTGAAAGTTCCACAAAGCTCAAATAGGTTTTTGAACAGAATTTATTTTAGATTTTCGGGACATAAATTTATTGAGTGACTTTGGTATCTTTTCCAGTGGAGGCTCAGAAATTTTTAGGGGGAGGGGGCTGAGCCGTCCATAGTACCCCCTTAGCTACGGCCATAATTATACAGGTGTTTCACTTATAATTTCAGTTACCTTTCTCTTTCGATCTTTATTGATAGAACTCACTTTCTTACGATTTGGCCATATTTCGAAAATAAGAGCGCATAGAGATATGAAATAGCCAGATAAAAGGATTATAAACGCTGGAGCAACATCGGTAAGCGTCAACTTCCTGTTAGTGATTTCACGAACTGGATCCAGTAGGGCCATTGCCCTTGAAGCCACAAAAGATCCGTCGCTGGCATATTTAAAGTACAGACCTGAAGACATCATTCTATGTACGAATGACACCAGTAACTGTTTGCAACAGAAACCTCTGCGGACCATCATGGCGGACATTTTCTCGAAAAAACGATCTTCTGAAAAGAAGAATTTTTCGGTGTTCAGAATAACAAGGAACTTTGTTGGTAAAAAATAAGCAAGATTCTGCTTTTGACTCTCCCTGTAGAAATTCAAGAACGGTGACCCGTGACTTAACTTGTTATTGACGATGTCTGTCGCAATTAATCGTAAATGTTTCCGATTGGATTTCTTCAAGAAATATAGAACGTTGTTGTGTAAATTAGAAACACAGTGATAATCCCCTTTTTCCACAGCCAAGGCCAAATCTGAAAGAGTCTTGATCTTATTGATAGGCGGTATCGATAAGAACGATAGAAATACGGAATCGTAAGATAAGCATAGTAGCATGGCCCCCACGACCCAAGAATAGACGAGAATATTCTCTACGAGAGTGTTGGGTGTTATAGGAGAGTTTTGCTTCATCAATATTGCAAATACGTTTAAAGAAACGATATTGAATTTATATTTTCTTTTCAGTATAAAATAACTCGCAATCGGCATCATAATCAAAACCAGTATTATAGTGGTCCATAAATGCAAGGAAAACATGTGAAAGATGCCGAACATGCGGGGTTTGTAAACTGGTTTTCGAGTAACAAATGTGTAATCTTCTAACTTATAAGGATAAACAAAATCGACCACTTCTGCTTCTTCTTCATCCATATACCCTGGAATAACTCCGATATCAATTTCTGAATAGTTAAGTTTTTTTAATAATCCTTCCAATGTACAGTTAGGCCAAATCTTACTTCCTTCGTAATTGATATCAACATTGATTCTGTCAAAATAGTTTGTAAATTGTTGAAGGTACTGTATTAGTACGAGTAGTAGTCGACCGTTCACGTTTACTTTCGATGAAAAATATTTCATTCTGACGTCATTGGTTGCATTCGGCAGCGGTTTATCAGGATAGTAAGGAAAAGCATCAAATCCAATGGTCAGTGTTTTCGGCGATTCCATAATAATTTTCATTTATTGCTATAATTTTCTACTAAGAATCATCTGTTTAATAAAAGCCTAATTCATGTGACTATCATCAACAATTCTGGGATGACCACTTCACTTTTTATACGCCAGGTGGCCATTTTGGTATTTGGCACCGGTGAGAAATAGCTATATATTGTTCCATTTCCATCATTTTATTAATAATATAATAGTTCAAGTCACACGATTGTCACAAACAATTACGTTTTTCGTATAGAAAGAGGAATTTTTCAATTTTTTTTTTCTAATAACATTACACAAATATAGCCATGATCGTAAATAATTCTTGGTACTTTATCCGTATAAAAATCTTACCAATATCATTTTTTAATTTGCCATTTAGTCATTTTTATTTATCGGTTGGAGAATTAACACAATTCTTTGATGATGAAATTAATTGGCATGGTTATGATATTATGTATTATTTTTCTTTTTTTTTTTTAAAGAAATAAGTAAAAGTCATGAATATTAAATGTTTCAAATTTAAATTTAAACTGCACAATTTAAATAAAATGAGTGGAAATGTTTATGTTTTAGATGAATTAAATGAAATACGAAAAAATGCCGCGGGAATAAAGTTTGGAGATTTATCCACTTTCAATATTCAAATTAATTTAATAGTTTTTTCCATGCTAGTTCATTAAAATATACATCAACTTAATGTTTAAAAAGTATCCTCTTTCGCAGATTTATAAATCTTTACATATAAAACAATTATAAAAGGAAAAATGGCTATTACATTCGAAAACTATATAGTTTAAGGAACAATAAGAACAATGAAGTATGTCTGTATATTACAGAATATAACCTGGTTTACACTCGAATAAGTAACGCAGTTGCAGAAAGAACTGTAGTAAGTTTTTCATATTTCAAATTTTATAGAAAAAGTTAATAAAATATTCAAACGGCACTCAAATTGAACCACAAATGTATTTATAGTGCAATTTCGATTTTGCAATATTTTTTTTTTTCTTTGGGCTTTTATCAAAGTGATACGGTTAGCTCTGCTTTAAATATGCCATTAAATTTAGATATGCATAAAATTAGGTTACACTTAATTTTGTTATAAAATATTGATACTCCGACATTTTATATTTAATATTATAAATAATAATGCAGTACTTCTGCTTATTCGATGAAGTTCAGAGCGAAATTTAAATCTTTTCAACTGATATAATATCCGGATTGCGTGTGCACCGTGATATGTTAAAAAAGCATATTTATGCATTTGTAGAAAACTTTAATGACAGCGATTGTTTGCGCGTGCACGTTTAATTTAAACGTTATTTCACATTTAGATTAAAAACATATAAATATTTTATTGAGTTAATTTCGCTTAAACATTATATTGCAATTTAAACAATCTCATCTATACATGTATATAGAGATGGGAATGGTTGGAAAAAAACCGGAAAAATTGGGAAAAAAACCGGTTTTTTTCGGTTTTTTTCCGAAGGCTTATTTTTCAATTTTTCCGAACTGGAAAAATTGAAATTTCATTTATGAAATAATATAGTGAAAATTTTGTAATAGCTACATTCTCATACTTTTTATTTTATTTATTTTTATGTTGAGTGTCTCACATGAAAATTTAAATGTTTGTAATCTGATCTCTGAGCAGAAATCTGTTTGAGAAGACTTGAAAGGATCCTTCACATTTTTTTCTTGTTTGAAACACAAGACCCTTTGCAAAATTTCTCTTGAAAATAGACATTTCAGAAAAAGTTTAATCAACAGATTGAATCGTTCCCAAGTGCAGTGATTGAAGAAAAAAAAAAATCTCATGTCATACAGCAGCTGAATCTGATTAAGTTGCATATATGTATGTGAATAACCTTATTAAAAATTTCTAAATAGGAACCTAAATATAGTAATAATTTCTTATTCAAAAATTCTGAATATATTTTGTACAAGTATATACAAAAAGTTCACAATTTCACAAAAACTTGATTACATGAAAAAAATCTAGATATGTAATTAAATGCAACTTCTCTTTTTAAAAATTAATTCACGTGTAAAATTATTGCAATAATATGCCGATTAATGGAAATGATAAAATTAAAAATTCAACATAAAATTTTGAAGTATGCATTTATTACTTTAATCTACCTTTTCAAGAAGTAAGTATTGAATTCTTGAAAAATTTGACTTCCAGTTTTTGATGTATTTAAACATTTTAGAAGATCCTGAACAAGTTTTGATGGTTTTCGGAAAATATCTGCCACTCTGTATGTGACAGATTTTATGTGCACTCTATCTCAAAAACTGATGCACATAATTTCACAAAACTTTAGATTCAGTTACACCTTGATATAAACTTGAGATGTTTAGTTATTAGTGTATATTGCCAAACCGATGGCGCATTATTCGTAATTTCCACAATAGTTCTATCTCAAACTAATGTATGTATTTTTATAAAATTTCAGATTAAGTTAATCTTTGACATAACTTCGTGCTCATTACTTTTTGGTGTAAATTGCTCAACAGATGACGCTGCTATGCTGCATTATTATAGATTATCGCAATAGCTTTACCTCAAGGACGATTTTTCTTTTTAAATCAAACTACAGCTTCAGACAGTTTCTGATATATATTAATGTTGTTTAGTTTTTGGTGTAAATTGTCCTATAGGTGGCACTACGATGCTGCATTTTTCAAGATTCCGTTATAGCTGATTAATTGAATGTTTTCTCAAGGTGTTGAATCTAAAATTGACCCTCATTTTACCTCCATAATGTACAGTAATGTTGCAAAAACATGGGCAGTTTGCATTAGAAAAGTACAGCTGCGATGAAAAAAAAAAACCCATATTTTATTACAAGTAACTATGTTCCAAATTATACTTTCCCTCTTGATTAAACTTTGAATTTTTGTAGTTTTCTAAAGCACAGTAGAAGTTTATCTCTGTATGTAACTGCTTTTGTTAATTCCTCAAATAGTGAGCATTTTCTATTTGTAATGTTCTGTTTTCATAACTTTTGAGTTCCACTCTTAGAAATATAAAATTACCATGTGGAAACATTATTCAATATGGTTTCTTATTCAAGAATAGAATACCAGATTTCAAACAGTCAATAAATCCTATGCTATTTTTTAGTTGCAGACCTGAGTAAGCCAAAGTAAAACTTAGTTTTGTTTGAATTTAGATTATAAAACTAAATCAAAACTTTTTTGAGTTGAGATTGGAAAGCTATACCAAAACTAAACATATTTTATAAAGGAAATAAAATTATAATTCTAAGAAAAAAAAGTAATAATATAAAAATATACATTTTTTAAACAAACAATGGAATTTTTGAATACTGATATTCATAATAATGACAAAACTGCAATAATTTCTTTAAACTAGTATCATTTACTTAAAAACTATACTTATGTAAATGGAATGCATAATTTATTTCATTCCAAACTGCAGACATATTGGCTCAGGTTTTTACATTAGGTCAATTGGTAGTTAAACATGTAACTGAAAAATCATTTCAACAGAGATATGATATAACAAACAATAGCATTTAATAAAAATTCTTAGGCTGTTGAAAAAAAAAACTAAACTTTTAAAAGCAGGCTTTGCTACTTTCTTTTTATTTTGTAATATAAAGTGAAAATAATTTTCATTTAATACATATAAATGGGAAAAAAAGTTTATTATTTAATATTCTCTAAGAAAATATAATTTATTTGGGAGAAACAGTCATGAAAAGTCAATTTTTCCAATTTTTCCGTTTTTTCCGAAAAAACCGGTTTTTTTCCACCACTTATATTTTTCCGGAAAATTTACATCTCTACATGTATATCATCAAAAGTTTTACATATCTATAGTAAAAAGATTTTTATCAACAGTCTAATGTGTGCTTCGAATAAAACTAGTCGTTGGAGGGGGGGGAAGGGGGAGGGGGCACCGTAATACTTGCCCATCATGGATATGCATAATATAAAATATGAAAATAAAACATGTGAAACTGTTTACAAAATGCAGCAGAAATCCGAAATAAAATGTAAACGTAATATTTAAATATTTTTAACACATAGTAATGCTCTATTAATGAATTGCTGGTGAAACAATTTCGACAAATTATATAAAACGCCAAATTACTCAAACAGTATCGAAGCGCGTAAAAGAAACATCCTTATAATTCCAAAAATAATAGTCATATTAACTAACAATTTACTACGCCGGATTAAGCGTCTAATTTCCAATCAAAACATATCTTTGAAGTGAAATTTGAATGAAATACAGCGTCATGAAAAATCGAAGAATGTGAAAAACAGGATTACAAATATCTCGGCAACTAATAATCCGATAGACTTCGTTCTTTATAGAAAATTTGTGTTATTTTATTGCCTTTTATGCCCACTCCTTAAAATAAAATAAAAAAAATTCAAAAATTTTTATGTACCTTTCATCAGAACGAATTTTTCGAGTGTCAGAAAAAAATAGTTCCGGATAATCGAGGCTACCGATATTCAATAGGCTTCGTCCCATTCTTACATATTAAGTACATACAAAATTTCAAGTCTCTATTTCAATTTGTTCGTGAGATAGAGTGGTTACAGACAGATTGACAGACACACAGACGGACGGATGGCAAATTTTTTTTTTTTCTAAAAATATGTTTTTCGGAATCTCTAGTATCTAAAACGTGTAAAACTGTCAAAAAAAATTTTTTTTTCGATTTTCAAAACGATTGTAAGACTTACCTTATACTACGTATGATAGGTAAGTAAAAATGAGTTTTATTGTATGTATTAATCCTAATTATACAATTTAGATAAAGTGTTTTCTAAAATTTATGATACTTTTTGTATTTTATCATCACATTCATAGAATGTCAATAATTTAAAAAAAATAGTTTGCATTGTAGGTAACCTCTTAAAAAAATAAATTAGTTAATCATATTAACTAAAGGTTTACTACGTCAGATTGAGCGTCTCATATCCAATTAAAATATATCTTTGAATTGAAATTTGAATGAAATACAGGGTCATCCAAAATCGAAGAGTTTGGAAAACAGGATGACAAATATCTCGACAACTCATGATCAGATTGACTTCGTTTTTTATGCTAAATTTGTGTAATTTCTAAAGATGGAAAAAACAGTTATTTTTTGTTAACAGGTTCCATCATTACATCATTAGCTTCGTAACATCGTAACATGTTACAATAACCTAATAATTTTTTAACGCTTGACCAAAGGCTAAAAATTTCTTTAATTTCGCACTTTTAGGAGTTCTTTTTTTTTTAAATTTAGGTCATTTTTATGGATTTTGGATAATTATTTGCATATATTTTGCATACATTTTTTTATTTGAAATATTAATGTCTGAAAAAGTGTCAAGGTCACATTTGAAACGTAGAGTTAAATTTACAAAAAATCAATACAAATTTTCGTACTTCAGCAGTGAGGATAAGAAAACACTAAACAGTTATTCAAGGATTTCATTAGAAAAAAATTGAGTCTTTTAAAGGACCCTTCATAAAAATGGATTTTGGATAATTATTTGCATATATTTTGCATACATTTTTCTATTTGGTTGGTTGGTTGGTTGGTTGATTTGGGTTTAATGGCACAAAATCCCTTAAGGGACATGCTGCGCCAAACCAAAGACTAAAAGTACAAATGTGAAAAAGAGAAAATGTCAAAATATCTGGATGGGGTTTCCCATCCAGATATAGTTAAGCAAATAGGTTAAGAAAATAAAATACTTAAAATATTACAATGCAGCTAATCAGAATGTCATTAAAGGGCTTCCAAACCAAGATAGAGAAAAGATTATATATGAAAATAGAAACCTGCATGTTTTAAAAAGTTAAATAGTGCCCCATGAGGTGTTTCCCCAATGAGGTTTGTCAAGATTGGTGATGATGAATTAAAATACAGTCTGTACAAGTGCCGGAGCCCTGGACAGTCAGTTAAAAGATGATGAATGGTCGGATGATCAAAATGGCAATGAGGACACATGGGTGCATCCTCTCTGAGTAATAGATGATTATGAGTGATCCCAGAGTGACCTATTCTCAGACGAGTCAGAAGAACATCTGTTTTCCTGGGGTAGATTGGAGGCCAGATCATTATTGTAGGTTTGATACGGTGCAATTTATTATTATGTTCTAAATCCCAACTCTCTTGCCATTTATTTTGAATAAAATGATTAATAATTAGTTTAACGTCTGAGAATGGTATTTTGTGATGCAAAGGATTAAGTGCAAGTTTTGCCGCCTCATCTGCTTTCTCGTTTCCAGGTATACCCATGTGTCCAGGTACCCAACAAAATAAAATATTATAACCACGTCTTGTCAAATTATTATAAAAGTCTAAGATGTATGAGATATACGGATGCTTTTTAAAAGATTTAATTGCGTCAATAGAACTATTTGAGTCAGTATAGATGATGAAAGATGTGTTAAGATGATGAGATATGTATAACATGGCCCTCTCTATTGCAATTAATTCGGCAGTAAATATAGATGTAGAAGGATGAAGTTTATAACTGAGAGTCATACCATCACAATATATACCACAGCCAACAGTATTTCCGTTCTTTGAGCCATCTGTATAAATGTCTAAGTAATTGCTATAAATATCTCGATGTGCAGCAAAAAGGCATTTAAAGATCACAGGGGTTAGATTCTTTTTTTCATAGCCTTTAAAAGGATGAAGGATTGTGATGGCAGGTGGATTCCAAGGAGGATAGATATGCAATGGACATGTACTCACCTCAATATTATTCAGAGGGCCATTGCTGATTATGTTTCTCATTCTTACACCAAAAGAAGGCACACAAGATGGGCGATTCTGATATAGAATATCATTGTCGGAGTTTAAAATATATGTATGAAGTGGATGACTAGGATGTGAAAGGACACGGTAAAACAACTCCAGAGACTGTTTTTCACGAGTATAATGTAATGAAGGTTCATTACAGTCAACATATAAGCTTAAAACAGGTGAAGTACGAAATGCACCAGAGCAAACACGAAGTGCGCCATGGTGCACCGTGTCAAGTTTCTTAAGAACAGACTTACAAGCAGAACCGTAGACCTGGCAGGCATAGTCAATTTTAGCACGGATTGCAGCACGATAAATCTTTAGAAGAGAAGTACGGTCTGCTCCCCATGAAGTATTAGACAGTACCCTAAGTAAGTTTAGTGATTTTTCACATTTTGCCCTTAATTGTAAAACATGAGGTAAGAACGTAAGTTTATTGTCAAAATAGAGGCCTAAATAGCGGACATTGTCTACAACAGGAATTTGAGTTGATCCGATAAAAATTTCAGGGTCTGGATGCAGATCTCTACGTCTACAAAAATGCACACAAGAAGTTTTGTCATGAGAGATAACAAAACCATTTTTATTAGTCCAATTAAGAATATTTCTAATAGCAATTTGCAATTGTCTTTCAATAAAACGTATATCCTCTCCCATACACATAATCCGGAAGTCGTCAACATATAAATCTCCTTTCACTGAAGGAGGAAGCTGATTGAGAATATCATTTATTTTAATAGCAAAGAGGGTGACACTCAGGACACTGCCCTGGGGCACACCCTCTTCTTGTACATAAAAATTAGAAAGAGTTCCTGCGATACGAACTTGGAAAATTCGCACTGCAAGGAAATTTTTGATAAAAATAGGAAGATTCCCACGAAAGTCCAAGTTAAAAAGGTCGCGGAGTATTCCATAACGCCATGTTCTGTCATAGGCCTTCGCCATGTCAAAAAATACTGAGACCAGATGCCTGCGTTTAAGAAATGCTGTCCTTATGTAATGTTCAAGATGGATTAAATTATCGATAGTAGATCTACCACGTCGGAAACCACTCTGAAAAGCAGCAAGGCTGTTGTTCGTTTCTAAAACATGTATGAGGCGGCAATTGACCATCTTTTCGAGAAGTTTGCAGAGGCAGCTTGAAAGGGCAATAGGCCTGTAATTATTAGGATCAGTAGCATCTTTTCCTGGTTTAGGAAAAGGAATAACGATTGCTCTGCACCAAGCATTAGGAAAAACGTGTTCTGTCCAAATTCTGTTAAAAAAAGAAAGTAGATTGTTAAGAGAAGGTGGAGAGAGGTGCTTGAGCATGACATAAGTGATGCCATCGTGCCCAGGAGCAGATAAACGACTGTCATGTAAGCATTTTAAAAGCTCTGATTTAATAAAGGGTTTGTTGTAGGAAAATGAATGATTACTATTAAAATTAATACTGGTCCTCTCAGTTTTTCTTTTATAAGATAAAAATGGTTCTGGATAAGAGTCTGAATTTGAAGTAGAAGCAAGGGTATTCCCTATTGTCTCAGCTATGTTTTTAGTAGAAGTGATAGTTTGACCGTTCAGTTTTAAAATTGAAATATGGTATTCAGAGTACAGGCCCATGCAGTTTTTCACCTTTTTCCAAAGATCTTTACTGGATGTGTTAGAGTTTATACTTGAAACATACTTTATCCAGGATTCACGTTGGCTTTTGCGTCTTATTCGTCTAGCCTCTGCCTTTGCTTTCTTAAAAGCAATATAATTAGTGTTGTTTGGGTACCTTCGAAAAATACCCCAAGCTTTTTGTTGTTTTTTCTTTGCTATTTGGCAATCAATATTCCACCAAGATTTTCTGTTTTTATGAGCAGATGAAGTTTTAGGGATGCTAGCATCAGCAGCATTGATAATACAATGAGTTATATTATCAAGTGCTTTGTCAATGTCACCCTCTATCATGTTATTTGTGATGTTCGCAAGTGCCGTGAAAGTTGGCCAATTGGCTCTGTCATACACATACCTTTTAGTACAATTAATGGAATCCACACTAGGAGTAGTCAATGAAATAAAAGTTGGAAAATGATCACTGCCGTGTAGGTCATTTGAGATCCAAAAATTCCAAAATGGATAGATAGATGGGGAGCATATAGTAAGATCAATTGCATGAAAAGTGCGTGTCGGTTCATGAAAGTAGGTATGATCACCATTATTGAGAAGGCACAGGCCATTGTCAGAAATTAATTTCTCTATTATTTCTCCACGTTGATTGTTATCAGAACTGCCCCAGAGTTGGTTATGAGCATTAAAATCTCCAACAATAATAAATGGAGTGGGGAGTTGGAGAATGAGATTTTCCAGATGTGCTGATGGAATGGACTGGTTTGGTGGTAAGTAAATTGTGCATATTGTTATAAGTCTATTTATATGGACTCGGACAGCAACAGCTTGTAAATTAGTATTTAAACCGATAAAAGAATGAGGTAACTTGCGAGATATGAAGAGAGCCACTCCTCCAGTGGCCCTATCACTACCAGTGAAGTCTTTCCTGTAAGCAGCATAATTACGTAATTTTGCTTTGTTGTTTGGTTTTAAATGGGTTTCCTGCAGAGCTAAGCAGAGTGGTTGATGGTCAGAGAGAATGTCCCGGATTTCATCATGTTTATTAAGATAACCACGGCAGTTCCATGAGATGATATTATTCATAATTACGAGTGTTAAATATGAGTATCAATGTCATTTTGATCAGAAACAGTAGACATGCTACTGTCTCCGTCGTCCAGTATTTCATCCGGTTCGGGATGAAGGTCCATAGCATCGTCATCCTCCATTCTTTGATTTTTTTTGTCTTTTTTCTGTGAATTTGTCTGATTTTTTGAGATTTTGTTCTTTTTTGGTGGGGGTATTGCAGATATAGTAGATTTAGTTTTTGAAATATTTTGCTCTAAAGAAGTTTTAGTTGTAATTTGTGCGTTCCTGTTATGAGATGGTATTTTGGAAGTATTAGAATGTAATGATCTTGGAGAGGCAGTTTGTGAAGAATTGGCAGAAGTGGATTGTTGCATATCTAAGTTATCAGGTACAAATTCTTCAAATACAGTATTTTCGTCAACATCCGAGTCATTGCTATAGGGCTCGGATTCCATAGCCTCGTCCGCGTACTGCTGGAGCTGTTTTGGATCTTTAATGTTTCTTATGATTGAGCTGATGCCAGAAATTCGCTTCCCCTTTCCAGCAGTCTTCCATTGTGGAGAGGCTGGAGTTGAGGTTTTCTTTTTAAAGGTTTGTATAGGCGGTTTTTTTAAATTATGTTTTCTGAGAGCATCAGGTTTCTGTGGAATATTGGTATTCATGGCAGGTTTAGTCTTAGTTTGGGGTTGAGATGACTTATTGGATAGAGCTGTCGGTTTCTGTTGTTTCTTCTCAATGTCAATTTTTACTGGTTCAGAGGATGGGGTGTTGGTCGATTCTTTAACATGAGTACTGGTTGATTGTGTTGCAGTTGATTTACTGGATGGAAATTGGGAATCAGTTTGTGTACTTATGTGTCTTACGGCTGTTGATTGCTTCTTGAGTAAGCTAGAGTAGGTAATTCCGACAGATGGGGTTCTATTTTCAACTAGTTTACGGGCATCAGGATAAGACAAATTTTGAGTAATTTTTATAGTAATTATTTCCTTTTCACGGTTCCAGTTAGGGCACTTGCGGGAATATGCTGTATGATCGCCTTTACAGTTTGCACAGCGTACGGAATTTTCACATGTTTTATTGTCGTGACCAACTTCCGCGCAACGTGCGCAGGTAAGAGATCCACGACATTGGCCATTAGTATTAGTATGGCCATAACGCTGGCATTTGAAACATCTGATAGGGTTTGGTATGTATGGTCGAACTGGACAGCTTAGATAGCCAGCTTTAATTCTAGCTGGTAAATTGGGACTATTGAAGGTTAAAATAATATGTTTAGTAGGTAGTATTTCTTCATTGCGACGGATAGTGATACGGCGTACATCTACGACATTTTGGTCTTTTAAATTTTCTAGAAGTTCAGTTTTAGTAGAGTATAACAGATCAGGTTCAGATATAACACCACGACTTGTATTTAGAGTTTTATGTACTTGTACAGAAACGGAAAAGGTACCTATTGTAGAGCAATTAGAAAGAATTTGTGACTGTTTAGCTGTAGAAACCTCAACTAATAGATCCCCAGATTGCAGTTTTTTGATAGAATGGCCATCCCCCAGCACTGACTGGAATGTCTTTGCAATGAGAAATGGTGAAGTCTTTTTAAATGAATTATCAGATACGCTATCAGTACGTTTCATGATGAAAAAACGAGTGAATGATAGAGTCTGTGCAGTTTGTTGCTCTCCACTAGGGAGAGAAGTAGAAGGAAAAGAAGTGATTCCATCCATATTTAGAAATAAAAAGCTTCAGACCCCGGCCGCACCACCCTCTCCCGAGCCCTACAAGGGGATGCACATTCGTGCACCAGTGCTAACCAGGGCCCATACGGTCACAAGACAACCCTATGTCAGTCTCCACCCTTAACGAGATGACTAGTAGTTGCTCGATCACTTGATCCCTAGAGCCAGTGACAAAAGCCAGCTGACCAGCCGATTGATGCATACGGGACCAAATGCACCTCCCGTCTACCTGAAGCAGAGGCCAAAGCAGTGTGTTGGTTTCCCTCAACTACCAGGATCCCCCTTTCCAGGGACACGGGTCGCCACGCACGGCCAACACGTGGGTGGTTTACAATTCTCCATGAGTCGATATGCAGGATGACATCGGCTCATACAGAATTGCCCTCACCTCCGAAGAGGAAACCACAATGAGAGTGAAACAAAGAGGAAAGGAAGACCAGAGGAGTAAGAGGAAAAGGAAAGGAGAAAGATCACTCAGGTGCCCCGGGGTTGTGAAGCCCGTGAATACCTAAAGAAGGTATCCCCCTGGGGGTAGAGGAAAAGGAAAAGAGAAAGATCACTCAGGTGCCCCGGGGTTGTGAAGCCCGTGAATACCTAAAGAAAGTATCCCCCTGGGGGACATTTTTCTATTTGAAATATTAATGTCTGAAAAAGTGTCAAGGTCACATTTGAAACGTAGAGTTAAATTTACAAAAAATCAATACAAATTTTCGTACTTCAGCAGTGGGGATAAGAAAACACTAAACAGTATTCAAGGATTTCATTAGAAAAAAATTGGGTTTTTTAAAGGACCCTTCATAAAAATTTTCATCTCAAAACAGGATTGTTTACTTTTTTTTGGCTTTCAAAAGACCTTTCACAAAATCTTTCTCCTTCAAACAGGACCTTTCTCAAAACTTTTCACCCTTCAAACCGGACCCTTTTCAAAAAATTTCCAAAATACAGTCGAGTCTCTCTATAACAAAACTCCATACGTAGAATTTCTCTATATAACGAATTTTTAATAGAAACGGTCCCCATTTCGCATGATTACATTAAAAACAGTCTCTATATAGCGAAATATCTATCTCCATATAACGAATTTGTCATAAATTAGTCTTAATTTATTCAGTTTTAAAAAGTTTCGAAATCATATGGAATCAATTTTCCATCACCTATTTTTGAATAATCGTCAATTCTGAGTTTTTTTTTTTTTTTTTTTTTTTTTTTTACTTCTCTCCTGGTTCTTTAAATCCAACGAATTCATGCCACTTCCCATACACCTTTCCACATCCTTCTCAAAACAGTGTCAGTTGGATTGATACACATGTAAGAGAGGAATCAATGAGAGGCACATAAGAGAGACCTTCAAATGGAGGGAAATGTTAACTACAATTTTTCATTCCTTGCTAAAATATGAGCATTTTTTGAGAGCGTAACAATTTTAAAATCGAAACAACAAAAATTACTGATTTCTTCGTCTGAAATTAATGCAAGCCTTCCTTATTTGATTTTCATTAAGCATTCAAATAAATGTCTGTTCTCTTTTTTGAAACTGCTTAAATAATTAAGAAATAAAATGTTAGGTTAATATTTACTTTTAAACATTTCAAATTCTTAATTCAAAAGATCAAAAATAATATTTGTTCAAATTTCACACATTAAATACGATTTTTAACATTATTCTCCATACATCGAATTTCTCTGTATAACGAATTTTTTACTGGAACGGTGGATTTTGTTATATAGAGACTCGACAGTACGTTAAATGATATGAAAGGATTAAACAAGGCAAATCTATTTTTAATAAAATGCTGGTAGTAAACACCTTGTTTGACTGTGTTTTTCCCTGACCACTCGTTACCCTGTTTTTGTTATTTCAAAGACCTAATCACCGTCTTATTTAATTGTAGAAATAAGGCAATGGAGATCACGTTACATTTCGTCAGCAGTTAAGGAATTAATATTAAAATATTCCCTTTGAAACTTTCTTGAGAAAAAAAAAAGGTTAACAAAACAGATTTCGGTTCTAAATACATATTAGACCGAAAGGGGGCAGCACACACAATCATTTCATCGAGTCCACAGCTGAAATTCCAGAATTAATTAAAATTCGATTCGCATATTATAATGCAATCGGTCTGCGAAATTCTAAAATGGAGGGCCAAAATCACGGTCGAGGGAAATCCAGCCACCTCATTGGTCGTGTGTTAAGGGTGAAAATCACGAACTTGTTTCTCCATTTGAAAAAAAAAAAAAAAAAAAAAAAAAATGAGGGGTAAAGTAATTTTAAACCGATTGTTACAGTCTGTTCTTATTTATGATAAGCCATCGAAATTAACTCAATTAAGATATTTTGATGACATTTTATAAAATGAGAATGAAAAATTTAGATGATAAATGAAAACAGATAAGATTTACTTCAAAAGTGCCGCTACGATTTTTTCTCGGAAAAACGAGTAAGGCGGCATTTCCCCTACTGCTAAGAGATTGTTGTCTGAAAAGGACGTGATTTAATGACCGATGAGATGTTTGGATTTCACCGGACTGTGATTTTGGCCCTCCATTTTAGAATTTCGCAATCGGTCTGTCAAGTCTTACCTTTATGTAAAACACCTGAAAACTCGATTTTAGCGGTTGACTCATAGGTTTAGGCTTGTGTTTTCCTGCGCCCAAAGTTATGAAAACATGAAGGAAAGGGAGCAGAAAAACACAACGGTAAACCTACGAGTCAGACGCTAAAATCGGGTTTTCAGGTACTTTACATAAAGGTAAGACCTGACAGACCGATTGCATTTTAATATGCGAATCGAGTTTTCACTAATGCTGAAATTTCAGCTGTGGACTAGATGTTCTTTTGTCTGGGCTGCTGCTTCTATATATCTTCTATATATCTTAGTGTTAGTATATACCTATTATTTAATTTTATCTTAACATATCTACAATTTAAAAAAAATCTGTAGTGTCAGATAGCACACAAATTAGTTTTAAATGTAAATGCTATTTGTAAACTTGGATTTTATAGTGACAAATGCATTTATTCCATGAATGCAAATGTCATAAGATTGCACCATCAGAGGAGTTTTGGGCCACCTACACTCTTCCATTTCGCTTTTATTTTGGTGATAGAACTAATTTTAAAATTACGGCCATCACCAAATTATAGCTCTCTTTTTCGTATCAAGGAATAAGTTTTAAGCTCCATTTAAGTTTTAAGCTCCATTAAGGACATGTAGTGTAATTGTGACAGAACAATCTGGCACACTGAGAAAAAAAATATACCGCCTTCACCTAGAATGAATAGTTAGTCACTTTCTGAATACCTAAACTAGAATTATAGATGACCGAAATATGCGAATAGGTTAAACTACTAAGCTGAATAGTCGAAATGACCTAACATTTCTAGTCTCTTGTTTTCAAGGTGATGAAACGATTTTGACTCGTCTCAGTAACGAGAAATTATAGCTTGATTTCGTAAATAGTTTCAAAAACTAGAATTATACTTAATAAATCAAACCTCTTGTGTTCGCATCTATTTGCTGAGATTTTTAAATAAGCATTACAACGAGAATAAAGGAAAGCTCTCTTGAATTCCTGTAGTAGATTCTAGAACTCTCATATAATGGCAACTAGAATTTATAAGGATGACATGGAACTATTTTTCCTAATGCCACAATTTAGATTCTAGATTCCAGAACTGTATTTTTTTCTCAGTGCAGGTACAAAAGAGAGTGTGCATTCGTGCTAACTTCATGAGCACGATTTCGCCATTTCGTATTCACGAAGGGAACTCTGCCTGGACAACCAGGCAGTGCCATTGCCTGTTGAAAGTTTCAGCCTGGTTTGCACTGAAATTTTCGCCTTCATATTTTGTCATAACATGGGATATATAAAAATTATAGTTATTTGAATACAACTCACCTTAAGAACCACTGAGATCAACAATAAAAATCGCATTTTCGTTACGAAATATTCACATGATGGCCATATTTTGATCTCAGTGCTTTAACATTAGAAACGCGGTTGTTCCACTTACAATTATTGCATGGATCAAATATTACTACCACTTAAATATAATTAAATATAAACCAATTAAATATAAATCCGCGTTTGACGCAAAAATTTTACATTTTGTATATTTTTGATACTTATTTATTTCTACCAACATTTTAAGGGTCGTAACTAAAGTGTTACAAATTAATAAATATGGTAATTGAAATATTGCATTTTCGCAATATTCCTTTTGAAATTTTCTTGCGAAAAAGGCCAATAAAAGAGATTTCGGGTCTAAATACATATTTCTTAGTTTTAGTGATAAAAGAATTTCCCACGCATTCACCTACTGTTTAATTTTATCTGAACAGATCAACATTTTTTATAAAAGCTCTGTAGAATCATCTAGCGCATAGGTTCCCAACCTTTTCTGGTCCACCGCCCCCTTTACAAGAGAAAAAAATGCCAACGCCCCTTATTCCATAATAGTTAATTATACAAAATGTTAAAATATTATTGCATGTTATCTATATTTTATCTGTCTATCAATCTATTAATCAAAATCGACGTTAATTAAAACGACCATAAAATGTACTGCACGTTCCGACGTATAATCCGCGGATCAAACAATCATTTTTTGTCCCAGAAAAATGTTGAAATAAATTGTAACTTTGTATATCGCGGTAAATATTTGGCTTCAATAACTAAATAAAACTTCTGAGTCGAAAAAGAATTGATTGTTCAACGGATTAATACACCGGAAATTACGGTTGTAAAAAATTGTTTTATAAAAATTGAAAAATAAACACAAATACAATAAGAATTTTTTAAAAGTTAACGAAATAGTCGAGGATATTAGAGCTTTAACTTTTATTTAAGTCAGATTTCAATTTCTTCAACATCAGACACAAATTGTCATGTTCAAAGTTGTAGCAAATTTTCTTAGACAGTAAATTTGCTGCTACACGGAACCCACTTCTGCCAAATTTGATAAAAGGAAAGCAATTAAAGTTTTATGTACTCTCCCTCACAATCCAGATTAGAGAGCTGTAGGTTTTTGAATTTAGAACTCTTGGAATTCATTTCTGAATTTTACTTATAGTTCTCGTTTGCAGCCACTTACATGATTTTCTTCTTTAAATATGATGATATTGATGTAGGTGCATTTGCGAAAGGATCTAGAAAGCAACTCGGTAAAATCATGTCTAAGTATCTCGGAATCGCTCTGAGAAAACTTCCCGAAGAGCGTCCAAGTGTTGATAGAAAGTAAGTAAATATCCTTGTTTTCACAGACTGGGAATAATGTGGCAATTTGACTGTATTCTCTTCTACTTAGATTTCTTTTGAGTAAATGAAGTTTACACACAGAAGCAGCTATGAGGTTTTTTGTTTTAATTAAATTCAACTCATCATCTTGAAATCATCGTATGCCTTATTATAAATATTGAGAATATTTAAATTTATTTAAAGATTCTAAAGAGGTCTGTCACATAATCGATGTCATTTTTCAATGCAATCAGGTTTTTGCGTATTTTTACAGCTCTGTTTTTAGTTAAGTGTAATATTAAATCAAATATATCGAAAAACGATTCAGACAAAATACCTTTTCAGAGACAACGAAGCTCTGTGTGCAGCAGCAACCGATTGAATTTAACTGCAAGTCTGATACAAAGTGATAGTGAAAACTGTACTGCAAATTAAAACAATTGTTTCATTTTGTTGAGAATTGATTTTTACTATAAAGTTGGCAAAATATCCTGTCATTCAATGAATTGCTTCTATTCCTTTTGACTGCTCTAATAATGTAATGAAGCAATGTATGAAGGTGTTCATTCCAGTTTTTTAAAACCAATTTCTGATGATGTGTAACGGAATATACAGAGAGTACATTTAGTACTGCTTGTTTAAAATGTGTTAACCCATTTTAGGCCAAGCACAGAAATTTTATAAAATGTAGCATTATTTTTATTGAAATATGCTTAAATTACATACATTAAGACACAAAAAAAGATTCGTGCATGAAAAATAATATTTTATATAAGAAATAATATTTTATATAATAATATAAAATATTATTTCTTATAATGAATAATATGAATATGAATAATATTTTTATGACTTTTGTTTTATTCTTATTTCATATACAGAATTTGCAACTTTAATCTATTTTAAAAACATATAATTCATTTCAATTGGAATAATAATATATTTTTAAAAAGTCGAATTTGTCAAAGGCGTTTCAAATTAAAACTCTAGCGTATTTTGAAAATTTTTTAAGAGAAAGTGTTTACTCCAATTGAATTACTAATATTTTATGGATGTCTTCAAAAGCCTTAAAAAATAGAAGAAAAATAAAATTCTTGAAAAAAATGTGTCAGAGTGTTAAAAAAAATATTTATCGAAATGTTTCGTATACGAACCTTTGGCCGAAAATGGGTTAATGAAACTATCCTTATGCAAAGTCGTTGGTCGAGCAACATCAGTAGCAAATGACAAACTATTACAGGCACTGTTCCTAAAATTTTCATACTTTCCTACCAGAATTTTAAAATGGTAATATTTATTATATGATTATATTGTAGATATTAAAGAAACGTTCGGTGAAGGATTTTTATTTAAAATACTGGTAGTAAAGTGTGAAAATTTTAGGAACGGTGAGAGCCCTGCTATTATGATAAAGAATTTATTTCTCTTGGACTAACTTCGTGATATTAAATATGGATTTTCTCTTTGTATCAGTTTCCAAATTTTTAGTAATTAATAACGTTTGTTTTTTATTTTATTTTATGGGTTATTGTTATTTGGTAACGCTGATCCATGGAGTTGAATGGAAAATTTGCAGGTCTTTGAGTAACAGCATAATGATATTTCAATGCTTTTAGTCATCTATTCCTCTTTGAACCGAATTATTACTCAGAATTTTTTCTGTTGATATCAGATGGTTTCTTATGATGAAGAACAGTTTTTATTATCTTTCTGACTACAAGCAAGATTTATTTCTCGCCGACTATGTGCAATTTTAATACTTTTTTTATTAAAATTATAATGATATATGAGGCTTGTAATCCGTCGTCTTCTTGTTTAGAAAATGACTTGAAAAGGTTTTATATAGTTGGACTATTTTAAATTTTTCTTTTTCAGTCTTTGAACTGATCAGATGTGGCAATCCCAAAACTTTCTTCTTTCTCATACATGTTAATATTTCAAAATTCGCTATCACAGTATCAAAAAATTAAATGGCAATCTATGTCCACCGTAAGCATACTAATGGCACGAAATTCTGTACATTAATTCTTGAAATAGGACTACTGCGACTATCGAGAAAAATGCAGAATAAAAGCGCAACATATCATGCGATTTGCACCAAAATATAATCAGCTATAATATTTATCAAGGTAAAACTAAATACGAAGCTTGATGAAAATCCGTGCATTAATTCGTGAGGTACAGCTATTGCAGAAATGTGAAAAAAAAACAGCATAACAGTACCGCAACATAACAGTGCCACAGCATAACAGCACGTTCTCTTTTTCAATAAAATGTAAACAGCATCTATTCATGCTAAGGAATCATGAAATCAGAAGTTTTGTGAAAATCTGTGCAGTAGTTCTTGAGATAAAGCAGTTGCGGAAATCGTGAAAAAAGAGCATAGCAGCGCCACCTGTTGAGTGATTTACACCAAAAACTAATCAGCATCAATTTATAACAGAGAATACCTGAATATAGCTTTTTCATAAATTCCGTGCATTGGTTGTTGATAAAGATAGCCTAGAATATTTATGTCACATACAAATAAATAAGCTAACAGGCAGACTCACAGACACATTTTGTAAAAACATGTTTTGGAATCTCTGACCCCTAAAACGTGTAAATCCGTCAAAATTCAGAACTCGAAAATTTTCACGAAATTAATACTTTCTTCTTGTAAAGATAGAAGAAAGTAAAAATAGGATATATTTTTGTCTTTTCTATATCGGCACACATTTATTCAAATGCTCTTGTAGCCTAGAAGGCTTCATGGCTTCATTTGAAAAAACTTCTTGGCAAATTAAGCACTTAGGTAACGATTTGTTTGTAGAAGAGTGCCTATATCCATATTTCAAATACTCAATACTGTACTGCTGGCATTTCTTCTTCGATTAAAATATTTTGAATTACCTTAATTTCCGGCATATAATCTGCCTATCAAACAATTCTTTTTCGTCCCAGAAATTTTATTTAGAAATTTAAGGCAAATATTTACCGCGATCTATGAAATTACATTTTATTTTAAAATTTTTTTGGGTAGAAAAATAAATTGTTTGATCCGTGGATTATACGCCGGTAATTACGGTATAAAATTTTTCCCTGTATAGGTTTAAATAAATTTACTTTTGAATAAATTTATAGATATAACAATTTTTTATCACTAAGACTATACACAACTATATATAACTATATACAAAATTTCTTAAACTGATTCAAATCACGGGTTTGTTTAAAAATCTTTGTCCAGGCATGTATCGTCATACTTCAGAATTTTTCGAAATACAGGTTAATGAACAAATAATGAGTTCAAAACTTATAGCCAGCCCAATATCTTGAATTTTTTCTCCACAACTTTTGAATTCATAATTATTTTTAATTCGGGTCAAAGTTCTGCATCGAATTCCTCTGCTACTTTTTGACATTAGTAATATAAATTCAATCTCCCCCCCCCCCTTCAGATTTAGGTTCATCTGTTTAGATTTCCATTCAAAGGCGCAGTTAAGATTTTTGTCTCGTACTGGGTAATATAGAGGAGATCAACTATTTTCATTATATTAGTTCTTAAATAAGTAGGCCATGACCGCCCCCCTCATCTGTCCTAACGCCCCCCATTTTTCTCTAGACCCGCTACCGCCCCCCTGGAAGGCTCCAGCGCCCACTGGGGGGCGGTACCGCCCCCGTTGGGAATCTATGAGCGCATATATTAATTCCAAGTGTAAATATTATTTGTAAAGCGGGTATTACAGTGACATATGGTATCATTCACTGCCTCCGCTACAATGCCTTCTCGCTTGTGACGTAGTGGAGGCTGTTTCCCTGACAACGATCGCGTTCTGAGCTTCGTGGGGATTGTGGAACCAATAGGGTTAGTGATTTTGCCTCTACTTCATGACGTTTCACGCTTGTCGTCTGCTCAGTGATGAGGCATTGTAGAGGTGGCAGTGTATCATTCCATGAATGCAAATAGCAAAAGATAGGGCCATCAGAGGAGTTTTAGACCACCTACACTCTTCTGTTTCGCTTTCCTTTTGTTGACAGAAGTGATTTAAAAACACGGCCATCACCAAAATATATCTCTCTTTTTCGTATCGAGGAATGAGTTTTACGCTTCATTTACATGTAGTGCGATTCTGACAGAACAATTTGGCAGATTCGAGAAAGAGTTGTGCATCCGTTGCTAACATCATGAGCACGATTTCGCCATTTCGTATTCACCAAGAAACCTCTTCTTTAATACCAGTGACACCGCTTATTAAAAAATTTCAAGCTGATTTCATCTCAAATTTTTGTTATTAAACTAGCAAAAGCCATGCTTTGTTTGGATTCGCGAAGTATTATGCTATAAGATAAATATTTGAAGGAAATAATATATTTTTTAAATTACTTTTGCATCTTTATTAAGTAAAAATGGCGTATTTTAATTTTAAAATGTATTTCAACCAGATAATTAAGAATTTCCTCAGATTGTTTATTTATGATATAAGACTGGTATAAATAAAAATATTTTCGAAGTAGAATTATACAAAATATTAATTAATTTTATTTGTTTACAATTGTTTTATTGCCACTTCTCACCCACACAAAAATAATGTAATTTTTTTTTTTAAATTCATAAATATTGTCTGCTTAAATGATTTCACAAAATAAGAATAAATTGTGTATTTGAATTCCTAACACAGAAAAATACTTTTATAAGAGAATTTTCACAAATTTTAATTCATTAAAAATATGCTAAAATTTTTCTAAAAAAATATTTTATAAATTTTATAAAAGAAATCATGAAACTATACATAGTTAAAAGGAATGAGCATATTTTGAAAATCTGAAAACAGTTTTTGAGATATTTTACCAGAATAATGAAAATATATTTTATTTATTTACTTAATGATGATTCTAGCAATAATTACTGACTCCATGATTTAAGTTTTTCTTCTGAAAACGTACGTGTTTCACTTTTTATTTGAAAAAAATGCGTTCGTAATGGAAAAACATGTAAAGTAAATTAATTAAAATAATAACTTTTTGAAAAGTATTTCTGTAAAAAAAATAATATTCTGCAAATCTACAGATCATAATTTATATTTGTGTTTAATTTCAAGTCAAAATACTGTATAGCTTTTGTGTAAAGTGTACGACAAAGTGTCATTTGAGTGGGCTAGTAGAGGATTCGCTTCGCTCATCCTAATAATTCGTCATAATATCGTTCAATATCGCTGTCTGTTGAATAGGACTCATCTTCCGAGGCACGTGACAGTAACTAAAGTAACATTTTGGTTACGATATACTATTTACATATGGTCGTATTTTGACCTGAATACTTTAAAATTAGAATGCGACTCTTTTAGTATACCTAAAGCTCTTGGATAAACAAATTGACTTCAAGATATATAAATAGCTATTAACATAAAAAATAATGCTATATTTATTTATGCTTATTTATTCCGACCAACTCTTTTTTTAAAGTTATCAATAAAATATTAAAACTAGCAAAAGCCATGCTTTGTTTGGATTCGCGAAGCATTATTTTATAAAGCATATATTTGAAAGTAACAATATTTTTAATATTATTTTTGCATCTTTATTAAACAAAAACGTTATTTTATGTTTTGGCGCATTTTAATTCTACAAATGTAAGTTCAGCCAAATAACTATCAATTTCCTGGGAATTTTTTATTTATGATGTAAGACTGGCATTAAAAAATATTTTCGAAGCAAACTTTTACAAAATATTTTTAAATTTTCAACTAAAAATTCTTTTAAAGATTTTTTTAGAATTTCTAGTAGCCACTGGTGTTTTTTAAAGTTGTTTGAAATAGGCATGTTTCCAATCTTTCTAATTAACATCAAATAATCTTTGATAGCTATTTTAGAATAATATATTTGAAGAGAGCTTATGAAGAAAGTTACTTCTTCAAAATCCTATTTTCTGGAAAAAACATTTGAAATCTGCTCTCGTCGATACTATGAATTTTTAACTGTAAAACTTTTTATTCTAATTTCTTCGTTTTTATACATGTTAGTGCATGAGAATTTTTGATATTGTAGAATTTTTCGTAAGGAAAATTTCTATTGAATGCTTAATTTTGAAGGATTTTCACTCTTGACAACGTTACGTACGTTTTTAAGTCAACTGGTACCTGTATATCCTCAATATCTACAACTGCTTCATCTAATGTTAAACCTTGGGATTTATGAATTGTAACAGCAAAAGCTAACTGCAGAAAAAACTCTTTCCTTGAGCAATTTATGCTTCCATTTTTCCAGAATTCAATTATTGGGGGAATTGGTACGCACCAATTTTTATAAGTTAAATTACTGTAGTATTCAAATTTATCCATGATTATTCGCGATATCTGGTCTGGTGGCTTGTGATTTTCTTTAATACGTGCAACAAAGTCTAAATTCGCGTTCACTAAACATTTCTCGGTCCACAAATAAGAACGTAACATTACTTTCGATACAAATGATAAAGTAAGAAATGGTTGAAGTCCATTTGTCATTTCTGAATCGGGTAACTTTTCCTTTAGTACATTTATAAAGAGCTTGAATCGAGGCAACACGTTCACGCAATTCTTTTAATTTTTCATTTATATAACAAATTTAACAATTAATTTTATTTGTTTACAATTCTTTTGTTGCCACTTTACAAAAAAAAAAAAAAAATCCATAGTACAATACTTTTAAAATTTTAAGTGTCATCTGTGCAAACGATTTTGCTGAATAATTAAAATATATTTTATTTATTAAATTAATCACGATTCTATCTATAATTACTTACTCAATGATTTATAATTTTTTTTTCTGAAAATATACGCGTTTCATTTTTTATTTATTTGCTAAAATGCGTCCGTATTGGAAATGCATGTAAAATAAATTAATTAAAATAATATTTTTTTAACGTTTTACTGTAAAAAAATTATATTCTGCAAATCTACAGATCATATTTTATTTTCGTGTTTAATTTGAAGCCAAAATATTGAATAGTTTTTTTGTAAAGTGTACGACAAATTGTAATTTGAGTGGCCTAGTAGAGGATTCGCTTCGCTCATCCTAATAATTCTTACATATTAATAATGAGTTCTTTCACTGTCTTTATGAATTTTTCTTTGAAAAAAAAAAAGCTCAATTAAAACTATTTTGGTCCAAATTAACATATCCCTCAGTTTTAGAGAGTTTATTCCCTATGCATTCGCCTCGTATTAAACTGATTATTTATATTTTCAAGTCTTTACGAAAATCCTGTAACGTCAAGATTATTTCTATTCTAAATGATAATGCTATTTGTAAAGCGGGGTATTACAATGGCATATCGGATCTTCACACAAATGCAAATGGCAAAAGGTCAGACCATGGGAGGCGTTTTGGACACCTACAATTCTACTGCTTTCCTTTCCTTTTGTTGTCAGAACTAATTTCAAAATACGGCCATTACCAAAATATAGCTCTCTTTTTCGTATCGAGGAACAAGTTTTAAGCTTCATTTACTTAAGGACATATAGTGCAATTCTGACAGAACAATTTGGCAGGTACAAGAAAGAGTTGTGCATTTGTGGCCTAACATCATGAGCACGATTTCGCCATTTCGTATTCACGAAGGGAACTCTCACCGGACACGAGTGTTACCGCCTGCTAAAAAGTTCCGACACGTTTCTCACGATCTTCCAAGACCCCGTAAGCGAAAGTGCAAAAACAAGAGCAAGATTTATCGGACGATGTGATCAGGGTTTGATAATTTTTGAAGAACTGAAAAATAAATAAATAAAAAATTTCCTCGGCATCTGGAACATGCAAAACAATGTTACGTTGTAAAGTAGCCGCAAGTAAGTTTTTAACGGTTATTCTGCATGACACAAAAATAAGACATGTGGACTACCTTATTTTATATAGGCATATATTATTTATATTTTATATATTTTATAAGGCATGTGGACTGCATATTTGACTGCATAAAGCTTCAAATTTACTTAATTCTTTACGACTCAACAATTCCAATTTGAAAAACAATTTTCTCCGATGGTAGAATACAGTCGAATCTCGTTAGCATGAACCTCAAGAGGTATAAAAATTTGTTTATATTAACAGTAATTCATGTTAACAGTATCAAATTTTTATATTCGTCTTTATAGGGGACTGGGAAAACAATTCATGTTTAAAGTAATTCACGTTAAGCGTGTTCATGTTAATGAGGTTTGACTGTACATCATTTTATGCTTGTAAAAAAATTATAGCATGAAAATGTAAAAATATTGATTAAAAGGAACTTTTTTCACATCTGCAATAAACAAATATATATATATATATACCGGGTGATCCAAAAGTCAGGACGAACTTTAAAAATGAATAACTCGAAAACGAATCAAGATACAAAGATACGGTTTGCACCAAATGGATGGAAAAGAAACCGGATTTTGTGTGACAACAAAAAAATATTGTTCTATTGGCGACCAACGGCATCACTAGCAGCATTGAAAGATGCCATCCGCCAAAACGTGTCTGCCATAAAGCAAGAAATGCTACTAAATGCTGTGAACGGTGTAGTGCCTAGTCTCACAGCTGCACTTATGAATGAGGGACAGCACATTGAACATTTTCTGTTGTACTAATTAACTGTAACTAAGCTGACTTGGAAATTGTCAACATTTTTTCATTTGCAAATCATCTTTTGGTGCAAAAAACACTACCGTGTCATTTTTTGGATGTCAACGGCAAACTATTTTTTTCGTTGTCACACAAAATCCGGTTTCTTTTCCATCCATTTGGTGCAAACCGTATCTTTGTATCTTGATTCGTTTTCGAGTTATTCATTTTTAAAGTTCGTCCTGACTTTTGGATCACCCGGTATATATGTATATATACTTCTCAAAAATGCTGTCAATTTTCTAATACAAAATGGTAAAGTATATGAATTTATTTTTCCAACACGTTTCTCACGATCTCTCGAGACCCGTAAAGCGAAAGTGCAAAAACAAGAACAGGATTTATCGGACGATGTGATCAGGGTTTGATAATTTTTGAAGAACTGAAAATAAATAAATAAGCAATTTCCTCACATCTGGAACATGCAAAGCAATGTTATGTTGTAAAGTAGCCGCTAGTAAGTTTTTAACGGTTGTTCATCATAACACAAAAATAAGGCATATGGTATATTTGACTGACATAAAAATTTAAATTTATTTAACCCTCTAGGACTCAACAACTCCGATTTGAAAAATATTTTCTCCGATATTAAAATAGGGAAGGTGGTATACCTTGGAGGTACGTGCATCTTGGGCGTAATTTTTTTCCCAAGCACCTTCGTCGTTCCAAGTCCAAGCTCGCACTCTGATTAGTTGTTGCTCTCGGCACTGTTTTCATGTAACTTGGCGATAATTATACTTGGCGTAGCGATAGATTCTTCCGTCGAGGAGTTTAATTTCCTTCCGAACCGAGTACAAAGTAACTTTTCTCTTGCAGCATTGGATTGGATGGAACGTGTTTTACTGAAAGCTGTACTCTTTAAAAGTTTTTACACACAACTTTTTACTTTGTACTCGGTTTGGAAGGAAATCAAACTCGACAGAAGCATCCATCGCTACGCCAAGTATGATTATCGCGAAGTTACGTGAAAACAGTGCCGAGTGTTAGGAATTGATAAATTAAGTTATCCCAGTTTATTCACAGAAAATCGTTTGCATATTTGCAATTGTGATATTTAATTTATTTATAAGACGCGACTCGTTGCTATGGAAGCGAAGCTGTTTTTTCGTCTGCTTTGCTTTTTATATTTTTTAATCTTTTGAGATGAGTTAAAAGTTTAGATAAAAAAGTTGGCATCAATTTTTGATGGAATGAAAAAGAATTTTTTAGAGAGAATGTTTATATTTTTTGTTTGTCGTGCGTGTCTTGAGTTTTATTGAAGAATTATGTTAATTTTATGAAAAGGCACGCAGAAATGCATAAAGGATCATCTTTCCAGTTTTTAGTATGATGATCAAAAATTATCAAGGTAAAAGCATTTATATTTTGTACATATTATACATTTTGTACATAGTATGTAAATAATTTGAATTCAATATTTCTTTATTCTATAATTCTAAGTATGTAATAAAACTTTAAAAAAGAAAATTCAAGAATATTTAGAAGATTTTTGAACCCAAATAAGTTTTGATTGTTTACAGAAAAGAATATCTGGCGCCCCGAGCACGGACATTTGAATAATACTGTTGAGATATTGAATTGTTTTTATAGCGTATAGTGTTTTCATAAGCTGTGCATTACTACTTAATTTTTCTAAGATGAATAAGCTAAAGAAAAAGCGTACACCACTACGTTCGTCATTTACCAGAACTTTAAATGTTTTGAATGAAGAAATTAACAGCGAGTCATTAGATAAGGACAAAATTTTAGACGGTTTTAGTAAATTAGAAAATTTGATTCATGAAATTAAAGCTATTGATGAAGCTATAATTGAACTCATGTTAGATGATGATAAATGCGATGAAGAGGCTATTGAAAATGAAGTAGTGGAAAATGAAAATTATTCAGATCAATTTATTACCATTAAGCGTAAAGTTAGCGAAGCATTGGGTACAAATAAACGTAATCAAGATGATAGTGAAAAAAGCACAGATCACGGTTATTCCAAATCAAAGCATTATAAATTACCTAAACTAAATATTAAGCCATTCGATTCGCAGTTAATAAATTATCTTTCATTTTGGTCTCAGTTTCAGAAAATTCATGAAGACATAGATTTGGATAATAGTGACAAATTTCAGTATCTTATCCAATCGGTAGAACCTGGAACCAGTGCCAGGCGCTTGTTAGAGAGCTATCCAATGACCGCAGTTAATTACCCCAAAGCTGTTGAGGCATTTCAAGAGCGTTTTGGAAACAAAGATTTACTAATAGAAGTGTACGTTAGAGAATTCCTAAAATTGATTGTAGCTAATGTACAGGCGCACGGCAAAGATAAACTTCCCTTATCAGATTTATTCACGAAAGTCGAGGCATATTTAAGATCGTTAGAATCAATGGGTTTAAGTTTAGAAAGCAATTCGGCGTGGCTCTATCCCATGATAGAATCTAGCTTATCGGAAGATGTATTAAAAGCATGGCAGCGATATAATATTTCAATCACATCAAACACTGTTAGTAATAATAATGCATTGTCAACAAAAGCAAATATAGTAAGTTTGATGGAATTTCTGAAACAAGAAGTTGCAAACGAGGAAAGATTCAAATTAGCCAAATCGAGTTTTATAGAGCTGGGCTTTAAAGACAAACCTAAAGAAAAGTTAAGAAAAGCAGAAAGTAAAATACCTACTGCGGCAGGGCTATTTAGCGCAAAAAAACGCCTTTGTTTATTTTGCAGTAAATCTCATGAAAGCAAGGACTGTGTTAGGGCTAGATCTCTTTCCTTTAATGAACGGATGGCCAAAATTAAGAATAAAAATTGCTGTTTAAAATGTCTTCGTTTTGGTCACCACGCTAAAGTTTGCAAAGTTTTTATTCGTTGCCACGTTTGTTCTAAACCCCATACCGAGTTATTATGCCCTGAAATTTCAATGTGTAAAGAACCAGAAAATACAGTTAAGACCCCAGAAGTTATTCAAAGCACCATAGCAAGTAAGCAGTGTTCTGCTGAAGTAGCCCTTATGACTTTAGAAATAGTTATTAAAGGTCGAATAACAAAGAAAGTACGAGCGTTACTTGATTGTGGGTCGCAAAAGAGCTATATTTTAAAAGGTACAGCTGAAGAGTTAGGTTTACATCCCATTTCTTCTGAAGCTATTGTACACACTTTGTTTGGTGGTACGCAAACAGAAGCTAAATCTCACAATAAATTCCAAGTTGAGTTAAGTTCTTCTGATAGACAGAAACAAACGAAAGAAGTCTTAGAACTTTTGGATCAAGATATAATTTGTAACTATATTCCTCGGATACCAAAAGAATCAGTAATTAAAGAGCTTAAACAAAAAAAACTATGGATCACAGATTTAGGAGCAGGAAGTCCAAAAATTGAAATTTTGATTGGAAGCGATTACTACGGACAACTTCTTACAGGTCGAGTAAAACAGTTAAAGAGCGGTCTTACAGCAATAGAGACAAAGTTTGGATGGACACTTTGTGGTCGTTTAGAAAGTACATCACAGTCTTGCCTAAATTATGGAAATATGTTTATCACGAACCTAGCTTTAAAAGATATGAAGATTCCAGAATTATGGAAGTTAGAGACAATTGGTATAACAGATCCCTGTCAAACTTTGTCTAAAGCAGAAGAAGAAGAACTCGCTCATGATAATTTTATAAAAGAAGTTGATAGAAATATAGAAGGTCGCTATATTGTAGGTCTTCCTTGGATTAACGGCAAACGTGAGATTCCCTCAAATAGACACATAGCTGAACGAAGATTGATAAATTCAACAAAGAAATTAAAATCAATGAAAATGTTTGAAGAATATGCTAAAGTTTTCTATGAATGGGAAGAAGAAGGCGTTATAAGTAAAGTACCAGATGAAGCACTCAAGATTCCAGGACATTTTTTACCTCATCATCCCGTCATCAAACCAGATAGTCTTACTACAAGTGTTCGACCAGTTTTTGATGCATCGTGTAAGGTAGGGAGGTCTCCTTCTTTAAATGATTGCCTCTTTAAAGGACCAAACCTCATCGAACAAATTCCTGCTGTGTTAATAAGATTTCGTGAGAAAGCTATTGGGGTAGTAGCCGATATAAGAAGAGCATTTCTTCAAATTGAAGTCAAAGAATCAGATCGGCATTTCTTGCGATTTTTATGGTGGAAGAGTCCTGACGAATTTCAAGTTTATCAACACAATAGAGTAGTTTTTGGAGCAACTTGTAGCCCATTTTTGCCAGGTGCAGTTATAAGATATCATTTGAGTAATGTTGATGAAGAAAACAAACAGATAGCTGAGAAGCTTATGAAATCATACTATATAGATAACTGCGTTACTTCAGTCGACAATGTGCCTGAACTAGAAAATTTTATTTCAAAATCTACAGAAATCATGGCTGATGCGAAAATGGAATTAAGAATGTGGGAATTCGGACCAATTAAAAGTGAAGACAGCAGTTTCCTTAACGAAAAGAAGGTGCTCAGCAAAAATGTAACAACGATAGTTCCGGTTTTAGGGTTGAAGTGGGACACAATGGAAGATAGTTTGAAGATCGATCATAAATTTAGTGATGAGATAGAAAATCTGTCAAAAAGAAAGATATTAGCTGTAACCCAGGGGATCTTCGATCCAATAGGATTTTTAGCCCCAGCACTGTTGCCAGCCAAACTGATAATTCAAGACGCCTGGTCAACGAAATTAGATTGGGATGCTCCACTTCCAGAAGAAATCCGAAATAATTTTCAAAAATGGTATAACGAACTCAAGTATTTAAATGACGTGAAGATAAATAGACGTGTAGGCTATGGTTGTAAAGAAAAATGGTCTATTCATACATTTTGTGATGCAAGTACCAGAGCTTATGCAACAGCAGTTTTCTTACGTTGTGAAGATAAAGACGCAGTCTTTGTACAACTTTTAGGAGCTAAGTCTCGTCTTGCACCAAAGAAAAATGTAACCATACCATGTTTAGAGCTTCTTGCTTGTATTTTAGGAATAAGGTTGACTAAATTTGTTTTGAAAGCCTTTAATTGTATTTCCATACCAGTAAAGTATTGGACCGACTCTTCGACTGTTCTCGCTTGGATTCGAAGAAATGATCAATGGGGAACGTTTGTAGGCAATAGAGTTAGAGAAATTTGTAAATTTTCCGAATCTCAACAATGGAACTTCGTACCTGGTCATCTCAACCCTGCTGATCTACCTTCTCGCGGATGTAGTCCTAAACAGCTGCTGAAGATGAGATGGTGGGAGGGACCAGAATGGTTGAAGTTATCAGAAGAAAATTGGCCACATTCAGAAACAAGCCCCAACGAAGAATTAGTAATGATGGAAAAGAAGAAAACTTCAGTACCTACTCTTTTATGTTCTAATTCACATGAATTTATGATATATAGTAGAATTTCAAAATTTGGTAGATTTATTAATGTCGTATGTTGGGTGAAGAGATTCATAATGAAGTGCAGAAACAGAAATATATGTTTTCCATCAGAATTGTCAATTGAAGAAAAAGAAGATGCGGAAAGGTCGCTCTGGTCAATAATACAATCTGAAAGTTTTGGTAATACTACTGATGCAATAAAAGGATTAAAGGTTATGAAAGATCAAGAAGGTTTGTTAAGAGTAAAAACAAAGATATTAGAGCGAGATGACGAGTTTTCTTTCAGATATCCAATTTTATTACCATCGAAACATCATGTAGTGAATTGTCTGATTCAAGAATGTCATTTAAAGAATTGTCATGCTGGACTTCAAACAGTTGGATCCATTTTGAGAGAAAAATATTGGATAATTTCTTCTAGACGCATCATTAGAAGTCAATTGTCTAAGTGTTACAGATGCAAAAGATACTCTACAAAGCCATATACTACACCTCCAATCCACCTACCTCTAGATCGAGTCAGAGATTCCAAAGTTTTTGAAGTTGTTGGAGCTGATCTTTTTGGCCCTCTTTTCGTAAAGCAAAGATCCAAAGTTTGGGTTGTACTTTTTACATGTGCAGTATATAGGGCAATACATTTGGAACTTGTATCCAGTCTCTCAGCGGAAGGATTCATTCAGTCACTTCGAAGATTTATATGCAGGAGAGGAAGGCCGACTACTATATACTCTGATAATGGCTCAAATTTTAGAGGAACCAATAACCTTTTAAAATCATTGGATTGGAATGCAATAGTTTCTTCAAAAGAACTGTCTCCTATTAAATGGAAGTTCATCCCTCCAGCAGCAGCTTGGTGGGGTGGATGGTGGGAGCGTCTGATTAGATGTGTTAAAATTCCCTTGATCAGAACACTCGGCACTTCAACTTTAACTTTTGAAGAACTCATGACTGTTCTATGTGATGTCGAAGCAACAGTAAATAAAAGGCCTCTAACCTATATTTTTGAAGAAACAGATAAATTTATACCTTTGACTCCATCATCATTTTTGCAAGACATTGAAGAAATAGGTGTTCCTGATTTAGATGCAATAGATTCAAAGAAACTTCAATCTAGATATAAACACTGTCAAAATATTCGGCAACAACTTAGAAATAGATTTAGAAAAGAATATTTAGCTGAATTGGTCCAAAAATCAAAACAGAAAGGACAAGCTGTCAGACTAGGTGAAGTAGTCTTGATAGAACTAAACCAAAAGAGACTTTATTGGCCTATAGGAAAAATTGTAAAGATTTTCCCAAGTCGAGATGGAGCAGCTAGAGTGGCTGAAGTTAAAACAAGTTCAGGGACCTTGGTGCGTCCACTTCGTAAGCTGTACTCATTAGAGATATCAAGTCCTGATGACCCTGTAATCCAGACTGTGAGTAACAGTAAAACTAGAAGTGGTAGAGTAGTACAGAGACTTCTGAAATGACTTTTTCTAGAACTCTGAAATGACTTTTCTAAAACCCTGAATTGACTTTTCTAGAACTCTAAATGTTTCATTATTATTTTATTATTGTTTAGTTATTATCTTTATTTATTTGCATATTTTTTATTTTGAATTAGGGCTTAATTTGATCAAAAGTGATCTTAAGTTTAATTTGGCTTCCGCCTAAATTAAAGGTGGGAGTATGTTAGGAATTGATAAATTAAGTTATCCCAGTTTATTCACAGAAAATCGTTTGCATATTTGCAATTGTGATATTTAATTTATTTATAAGACGCGACTCGTTGCTATGGAAGCGAAGCTGTTTTTTCGTCTGCTTTGCTTTTTATATTTTTTAATCTTTTGAGATGAGTTAAAAGTTTAGATAAAAAAGTTGGCATCAATTTTTGATGGAATGAAAAAGAATTTTTTAGAGAGAATGTTTATATTTTTTGTTTGTCGTGCGTGTCTTGAGTTTTATTGAAGAATTATGTTAATTTTATGAAAAGGCACGCAGAAATGCATAAAGGATCATCTTTCCAGTTTTTAGTATGATGATCAAAAATTATCAAGGTAAAAGCATTTATATTTTGTACATATTATACATTTTGTACATAGTATGTAAATAATTTGAATTCAATATTTCTTTATTCTATAATTCTAAGTATGTAATAAAACTTTAAAAAAGAAAATTCAAGAATATTTAGAAGATTTTTGAACCCAAATAAGTTTTGATTGTTTACAAAAATACCGAGAGCAACAATCAATCAGAGTGCGAGCTTGGGCTTAGAACGACGAAGATGCTTGGGGAAAAAAAATTTTGCGTATCTTAGAGGCACATTGTTTTGCAGCCATTTTGAGTGGTAAATTTAAACTAAAATATTAGTTACACGTACGTGTTACAATGGCCGTGTTCAGCTGTTACGCGCGCTGCACGCGCACGCTAGGAGCCACGGACATGGAATGGATACTCATACTTGGTGGGATGTGCGTTCAGTCCTCGCTACTGTGCCACCAATTACTGTAACTGTTCGCTCAGTAACAGATGGAGAACAGATCAAGGATGTAATTACTTGTAGTGCTAATTATAAAGATAATCTGTTACAAATGAAAGTGAGCTGGCTGGCCGAACGGTCAGGATGCTGAGCTTGAACCCAGACGATACGGGTTCGATACCTGCGCGGGCCAAAAGTTGGTTTGTGTTTTTTTTTTTTTTTTTTTTTTGGTTGCTTTTTATTAATAAATAAGACATTTTTATTAAAGGTAAATTTTATATTAATAATACAGAAGCACATGTATTTCTATTATAATAATAAAATACTTATTTAAATATGAGAAAATGAGATTTTTGCGGAGAAAGTTTTAATATTCCAAATTTAGAATATTAAAAGGATAATTAGAACGATATTAATATCGTTCCAAAGTGATTTATATATATATTAAGAAAATGAAAAAAAAATGTTTTCTGCGAAAATATCCGTATACGCATAAAATAATTATTAATGTTCTTTTTTTTTTTTTTTTTTGAAAATTTTAGAAGTAATTTTTTATTGAGATTAGGATGCAAATATAATGCATGCGTGGATATATTACGGTGTTAAAATCAAAATGGAAAATATTATAAAAGCAAAATGTAAAAGATATACATTTTTTTAAATTAAGAATATCTGCATACATATATTTTAAAGAAGTGAAATATTTGGAGTTTGCCTTCTAGTTTTATAATGAATAAAGTATGATTAGAATGTTTATAATTTTTCTATTAAAAGTATAAATAAGTGTTTTGCTTATACTAACATAATTTCGGATGTCGTTTGTTTTTCATATTTTATGACATATTTTGGCCTGTTATCCACACGGTATTAAAATATACAATCATTAAATAAGAAATATATACATACTAAAACTTCTTCTGAAAAATTATCTAACTAACAATGCAAATTCCATTGAAATCAATCCAGTATTGTAGATTACAAATCAGTCTTGTAATATGTGGATACAGGGCCATCGCTAAGACTTTTTATTGGTGGGGGAGAAAACCTTAATATTGTCAAGTCAAATTTTTATATTCGCCAACTCGTTTTATAATTTTGCCAAGTTAACGCACTTTGAAAATGTAATACAATTCTTATTTGTAAAAAAATTAATAATATTCCCAATTAGAGTTGTAACTTTTGCAAATTCTATCAAAAATAGAAAATGTATTGCAGTTTTTATTAAAATTTTAATTAAATTTGACATAAAAGTTTTAAATTTGCAAAGTGTAACAACATTTGTCAATGTTTTGGGAGGTGGATATCTCAACCTTGGTTTATCAACAGCATTCTATTAATTACAACAAGAGAATCAACAGTATTCTATTATTTAATACGAAAAGTATAAAGCAACTGATAAATGATTTTTAAATAAATAAAATTAAATTATTAAAAAAATTAAATCACCAATTATTAAATTGTATCAGTCAACCTACCAACTTTGACAACAAACAACGTGCAACCAATAACAGATAAGCACAAAACGCACAATCACGTGATCAAATCGCCCATCATTTTTTTTGCGTCGCGCGCGTCAAGGTTTGAGCAGGGTTGATTGTCATTTTTTAAATGCTAATCGGGCTTAATTACATGAAATAGGTCACGTGATACTTTTCCGGAATACTTTTAATTTTATTTGAGTGGTCACAGGTATGTATTTCTGTTACGAAAATCAGATTTTGAAAGGATAAAGAGATATGGTATTTGTATTTACCAATTCTGAACCATAAAAATAATACAATAATTGAATAAGTTTAAAATTCTCTTCTTCGATAGTACCTACTCCAAGCAGAATCTTCTGAGCGCGCGCGCACAAAAAAAGCCGCTTTTGAACACGGCCTATGTGTTACATGTATGTGTTACTGTATGTGGCCCATGATCGTTTAGTTACACATACATGTAACTAATATTTCGTAATATGGAGATTAGTTTGCATGTTAATGTTGTTGAAAGTCAAGGCTTGGCCGAAAATTTCATTAAAGGGATACAGTACCTTTGAAATATCGCTTCAATTTTAAAATATGAATATTTTTGCTTCGATATTTTTTCCCACATTCATTAGAATATACTACATAAAACTGTGCATCAATTTTTAGATGTGTGGAATTTTATGAATAACATGATTTTTTTCTCTCGCATATATAAACAAGTTGGAAATTGCACGTGAACGTAGCAAATGAGGTGCGTTCGTACGATAACGAAGTTTTAAAAATATTCAGATCTTGCTGATATAGTAGAGCGTACTCTCGATACAGTATAGTAGTCGAAATCTTTACGTTTCTGTAAATATGCAGGAAGTAATTTTTATTACACCTCAGCAACGTACCGTAATTTCGGGTGTATAAGCCGCGGATCAAACAATTCTTTTTGGACCCAGAAATCTTATTTATTGATTGAAGACAAATATTTACGGCGATCTAAGTAGTAACACTTATTTCTTAAAAAATTCTGGGTCGAAAAAGAATTGTTTGAGCCGCGGCTTATACACCCGAAATTACGGTATATCTTATTCATAAAATGTGAAATAGTTGAATATAATTAAAACACGTACCAAACCATATTTCCCCGTATAGCATTATATAGTGGAATACTTTTGTGTGGCCCTGTAATTTAATAACAAAAATTCTTTGCATCACAGATTGTACAGAATGCATATTTTAGTATATATTTCATAGATTCATGCCAATTCTATTATGTTCGAATGAGTGTAACATCATTAAAATGCATTTGAAACTTTTTCCCCATTGACCGTAATGTAACGGAATCCTTTTGATTGTCCCTGTATTTGATCTATGCATCCGATTTTCATAACATTTGAAATGACTCGACAAAATTACGCAATAATTATATGTTTTAAATTTCAGACGATTAAAATGCATTTAAAACTTTTTTCCCCATTGACCGTAATGTAACGGAATCCTTTTGAATGTCCCTGTAATTGATCTATCCATCCGATTTTCATAAAATTTGAAATGATTCGACAAAATTATGTTATAATTATGTATTTTAAATTTCAAACGATTCGGTTGGGTAGTTTTTGCGTTGTTATATGCGGACAGACGGACAGACGGACAGACGGACGGACGGACTGAGCGACAACAATAGGTGCTACGTATTTACATAATTACGAACGCACCTAAAAATGGAGCAAATTCATCAAACTCCCGATTTAAATATTTTTTTTTTTTTAAAGAAATTCAATTCTCTATCCAGGGTTGGAAAAAAACATGTTTTTTTTTAGAAAAAAACAAAAAACATGTTTTTTTTTAGAAAAAAACAAAAAACATGTTTTTTTTTTGTTTAAAACATGTTTTAAACGTTTAAAACGTTTTTTTTCTCATTCAACAGCACGATTTCGATTAAAGTGAACAAAAATTATTAAATATAAAGAATGAAAATATTTTCAAACAGCAGTAAGGAAGAAAAAATTATGTATTAAATACCAAGCAATTTTATTTTATTCTAAACTATAACATTTAATTGTTAAGTTCTTTATAAAAGGTAACAAGTTTGGCAGCCTTACAGGGCTGTAGCTAGAAGTTAACAATAGGGGGGGGGGGGGCTCATAATTTTTTTCTCTCTTTCTGTGACGCAGAGAGATAAATGAATAAATATTCACATTGTAGGTACTATGTTTCTTATTAAACTGTTGCAATAACTTCATTTTATGCTAAGAAAAGTATATGACGATGAAAAGATTGAGTGTATAACTGGTACAAAATTAAACATGTTAGCTTCATATTTACAAATAGGATGTTGCAGTGTTGAAATACTTATTTTAGATACAATTTAGTAATTCTGAAAAATTATAAAAGAGTCCCAAAACTAAATTAGATTTTTAAACAAAATTTCATTTGAATTTTTGGAACAGAAATTCATTGAGTGACCTTGGAATCTTTTCCAGGGGGGAGGCTGAGCCGCCCATAGCGCCTTCTTAGCTAAGGCACTACAGCCTTATCAACATACAAACGATTTCTGGTTTTGTGCAAAGCAAAACCAAAAGTACAGAAAACTCTTTCTAATCCAGCAGTAGAACATACAGCTGTTTGTAACTGTTTTATGATATTCATGGCATTTTTATCAATGTATTTTTCAAGGCTTAACCACCACGGTAAAGGTGTTACTTCCACTTTATTTGATTCTCCAACTGTAAATTTATGATTGGTAACCGCATCAAACATATAATCGGAGAATGGAGCTGACTTAGCTTTAAAGTTTATAATTACTGGTTTTAGTTCAGGACATAATTTGGCAGCATTTTTCATGCTTTTTTCAGTCTTATCAAAGAAAAAAAATAAATATTTTTTAACTACTAAACAAATATCTATATAGTATTGCAGGATTATCTATTGATGGAAGAAAGAATTACTTATAGTATATTAAGAAGGCATTTAGCCCAGATTTTTTACTCATTATTATGTTCTCTGTGCACCAACTGCTGAATTTATTCAGAAAAAAAGAGAAATAGATATCTTAATTAGTTTCCTGAACAGGAGTATATAATGAATGCCACCTTTAAAAAAAAAAGTAAATCCATAAAGGATATACATGCTATTAACTTTTAATCTCTAATTTTGTTATAGTTTATGTATACATTTTGATAACACAAAAATAACGGGGAGTCAAATTATGTATAAAAAAAAAAGTTGTTGACTATTTTTCATTATTGGGGTAGCACAATATATTAAAAAAAAATTGTACTCAACTTCTGCTCATTTTAAAAAAAGCAGCAATAACAGAGATTGTGCAATCCAGATATTATGCAATCGTGGTATTACATAATACAGTAAAACCTCCATAACGGACACTCCCGAATAGCAGACACCTATATTTAACGGACAGTTTTCCAATCCCCACTCCCAAAACCTAAATTTTTGTATATTTAACCTCTGAATAACGGACATTCCGAATAGCGGACACTTTATTTGGCGATAAAGGATAAAAAAATATTTTTTAAGAGATAAAAAAAAAAGCAAAAAGACCTCTGAATTTATCAGGACAATATGTTACAAATTTTGTGATCACAGATAAATGTAGATAAAGAGCTGGGGAACCCCCCCCCCCACACACACACACACAAGTTCAGTGCTAAATTCAGGTTGTTGTTCGGGAGAAATACTTCCCAGAGCATTGGAATGTCACCCAAGACGATTGAGATTTTATGCATTTAAAGTTTACAAAGTGCAATCCTTCCCTTCTTGCCCAGAACTCTACAGTCCAATAATGTCACATAGAAAAACAAATTACATGTAATCGCAAGCAAAAATAAACTTTTGTAACAGATTTTTTTTTTTTTTTCACAAGAATTTAATAAAGAGTAGATAAAAATGTGCACAATTTTATTTCAATTTTATTACTTAAAAATAATTTTAATTTCTGATTAATTATATAATAGAGGTACATGTAAAAGTAAATTAGTGAAGCATTAAGCATTTCTTAGCGATTTCTGAATCTCAGAATTTCCCAATAGCGGACATTTTCTGCGTTTCCGAGGTGTCCGTTATTTAGAGGTTTTACTGTACTGAACAACACAATTATAAAGAGATGACTACTAAATTCTTGGTTTTTAGACAGAAAATCCACGGAAATTAAAGATAGCAGATAGTACAAAAATGAGATAGAGAAACAGAAATGCATGTTTCTAGATAGTCTTTATACACTGAAATACTGTTAATTTTGAAAATTAAGTTATTAATATATTATAGAACTTTGATATTATATAAAAAATCATAATTGAGATATTTAAAAAAATAAATTATGTATTTCCAATTTTAGAGGAAATAAATTTACATTAAATACTTAATTAAAATGAAATAACCAATTTATAATTTTAATAAAATTTGAATGTCTTTTAGTATATACAGCATGTTTTAAACATTGTTTTAAATGTAATGTTTTAAACGTGTTTTAAACAGCTGTTTTAAACGAAATGTTTTAAACATAACAACCCTGTCTCTATCTAAATTAGAAAAAAAAGCCTTAGTATTTTTCGAACAAGCAAGTTGTAAAAATTGAACAGAAGGTTCATTCTGAAGAAAGAAACATTTTCAAGAAGAAAATCAGTTTAAAGTTTTCATTTGTAAGGGTCATTGAGCTGGATCTATTTACAAAATTTACAGTATCTCACGATACAATACTCGCATAGGTAAAAATTAAATGTCAAAATATTCACAATTGAAGAAGATTTCAGTTAGTATTTAAAAAAAAGAAAAGCGATATTTTGACCAATTTCAATGAATCGTGTCCCCTTAAATGGCTTCGTTAATGGGAAGTTACACAGTATATTTATCGATATAACTATCTTTATTGATGTCTTAAGCGATCTAAAAAGAAAAATGCCTTTGATAAATTTTATTTTATTTGTGATTTATTGCGAAACACGCCCATTACTGATCTTTTTTTTTTTTTTTTTTGAAAAAATAATTTCTCCTTTCGCCAAGGCGCCAGTCATTTGCGTGGGATAGGGGGCAATGTATTCCCATCCTTTCATTCCATTTCACTCTATAACACTTAACTCATTTTATGAAAATCCGTAACTGTTGTCAAACAAGAATTTGATGAGGAAAAGTGAAATATTGAACAGAGTGAATGCTTTGCCAGATTTTTAATTGTTTTTAAAACGAACATTGTAAAACTCATATTGAAAAGCTATTAAACTTTTCATAATTTACTTCAGAACGTTACCTTTTGGTTTAGCATTCTGTCGGGCGCGCCGTTGTAAAAAAGTACAACATTAATTTTCGTTTTTCTTCAAAACAAAATTCAAGCACTAGTGGGTGTTAATAATCGTTTGTATTCGTTCATTGAATCTCTTTATCCAGTTCCTGAAAGTTATTTGTATTTCAGATTGCGCAATTAGCTGTACCTGTCATTTTAATCTGTTAACAGTGCATGAAATGCGCAAGGTTTATCTGTAAACAGCCTTCACAGAAGCAAATCTTATGCTGGATATGGGAAGCGACTAATATAGATGAAATATAGGATTAATTCTGTGAATCCGAAATTACTTAATTAGTGTTTAGTAATTATTATTAATTTTTATTTTTTGTCATTTTAGTTGTAAGTAGCTCTTTATACAACTAAACTTCTGCTTTAGCATGTTATAACAAAATATGTGTTTTGCGGAATACTTTCATAAATTGTGATCAGAGATAACTTATATGATCTTTGTAAGTTTAATTATTTGTAAAATTAAAATAAAGCAGGAATACTTCATAGTTTTTCGACTGTTGTACAATTTACAACACGCGCCCGCTCATGTGATGAAAAGTTAAACTTGACGAGAATTGATTAGACGTATAGAATTAGAAAAAGAGTAAGATAATCAGACGTAAAGAACACATAACAGATATAAAATATAACAGAGGGATCAGATGTAAAACTCATATAACGGATATAAAATATAACAGAGGGCTCAGATGTAAAACCCATATAACGGATATACAGGGTGAGTCATAAATATCGAAACAATAGGCTATCTCCTCAAATATTGCCCCTAGACCCATACTTCCAATTGCAAAAATTCATAAAAAATGGTGAAATTTCTGATAAGTTGCAACTTCATGGGGGATCTATTTGAAAAATACGAAAATTAAATTTTTATACGGCCCCCGTAAGGCGAAATTCCCAATTAAGAAATTATTCTTTATCCATTCCTAAATTGAATAAAACAAATTTCATCTCCGTGTCTAAAAATCCAACAGAGATATTAAATCCCAAAATCCTCAAAAATTCCTGACTTACACCATTTTTCCCTGCCTCTAAACAGTGATTTCTTAACTGAATTTCAACGCTTGTTAGGGAACATTCACAAATTGCAATTTAATAAAAATCGGTTTAAGATAGCGCTTTTTCTTTGGTCAAAAAATAGCAGCTTATAGTTTTTACGCTAAATTGGTATACCAGACGTCTGCCCGGGTCAAAATATCTAGGTCAAGTCTCAAACATACCCATAGGGGGAAAAGTTCGGCGTGGCCTGAAAAAATGTCAACATCATAAACCGGACCGGTCTGGAAAATAGTTTAAATCATAGCCCGGTTCAGTCGCAAATTTCTACATAGTTTTTTAATTCGGCGTGGGAAAAAAATGTTTCATATGGAGGAGTTCTGACCAAAAAATTCTTTTATAGCTTTTCGTTTTTTATATATATACTTTTTATTATTAAAGAAGCGCCAAAGGCTGTAATATATTTATTTTATCAATGAATCTCTATTTTTATGTAAATGTTTCACTTATATTTTAATATCGTTAATCCATATCCCATGCGTTGGAGACTCTGAAAAATGTTATACACTAAAACTTTTTAAGACGGAATCACATTGGAAAGAAAAAATACGTTATAGACAGATGCTCTCCCTAGAAGATGTAATTGGAGCTTATTTTCTTTTCAGGTACTATTGCATTTATTTTGCATGGATCAACATATTTTCCGTTTAAGACAAAATTCCGTCATAGGCAGATTTTTTTTCACTGGTTTTATTGTATTTAATTTTTTTAGCTTTTGAATAATCTATTTTAAAAAAATGAATTTTAAAAGTTTTTTTTTTTTTTTTTTTTTTTTTTTTTGGTAAAATAAAGATTTTAAAATCTATATGTTTTTCGTAAAAAATTCGATTGAGCCGAATTTTATTTATTTTATGCACGTATTAAGTCAGTCAGAGACAGTGATTTTAATACGGATTTTGTCGAGACCGAGTTTGAAAATTTCATCCAGAGTGCACCTAAGTTGAAGGAAGTAATCCCCTCTTTTATGAAAAGTACGCTAGCCCCGGCCTGGCGAGTCTTCAGAAAAAAGTAACATCTCGGTCCTGGCCCTACCTGGGCCCAGAATACAGATTTTTTAACATCCTTTGGAGGACGATAAAAAGCCTGAAGTTGGCAGAGGTAAATTTAAAAAGAAAAAAAGAGACTTAATCTCCATCTTAGAAAAAGCATTTTTTTAAATAACTGACGGACATTTAAACAATACACTTCGTTTTTCTGCATAATGAATTTTTTATCCTCTATTTCTTGTCTTTAAATTATTAAATGTTAAGAATTTTTAAAAGAAAAAAGAACTTGAAACACGTCATTTTTGATTTTTTTTACATTAGTTTTGTTTCGGCAAATTTGAAAAAGTTTACTTTTGAAAAAATGTTTGCTTTTGAAAATATGATTTTTTTTTAAGTTATATTATTTTTTCAATAAATATTTTTAATAGTTTTAAAATTAATATAAAAAAAACCTTCGAACAAAACTAAAATCAGATTTTCATCTTTAATTAAATGGAAAGAAATTGAAATCCGATAAATAATGTTACGAGTTATAACGATTTTTGATTGTCCCATGTAAACCAGTACTAACCATATGAAACTTTTATAAATTGTAGGAGAAATTTTAGAACGTGATTTTCTTAGCAAATTATAAAGCTAACCATCACAAAAAAAAAAAAAAAATTAAAATTCTAACTCAAGAAATAGATTTTTTACGCGTTTTCTAGAACTGTTAAAGTAACATTGTTTTTTGAATTGCGCGCATTTCAATTTGTATCTAATCTCTTAAAACCTGATGAATTTTTTAAACGGCTATAACTTTGCGAATTTTGGAGATATGAAGATGCAGCTTTTTGTGTCTTATTCAGGACTGAATAAGGAAAGTTTTCCTAATTGGAATTTTTGTGCTACGGGGGCCGTATAAAAATTTAATTTTCGTAACTTTTCAAATAGAACCCCCCATGGAGTCGCAATTTATCTTATCAAAAATTTCACATTTTTTTTATGAATTTTTGCAATTGGAAGTATGGGTCTAAGGGCAATATTTAAGGAGATAGCTTATTGTTTCGATATTTATGATTCACCCTGTATAATATAACAAAGGGAAAACTACTTTATTCAGAGTGAATGAAAAAGAGAACATTAGCATACTTTTTAACGAGAGTAGATTAATTTACAGATGTAACTTTTATTTAAAGTTATTCATAAGCGAGTCCACTGTAATTTATTAAAAAAGTTCACATGTTTGTAACGATACGCTATCATTTTGTATCACCAGTTTATAGATTGAATGGTTGGAAGGTTTGCAGAATAACTACATAGTATAAGAGACACGGACGGTGTCGAAAATACAGAGGGCGTCGTATTTAATTTGAATTCAATAATTATTTATTTCAGTTTTTCATGTTCATTGGATTTGTAATTTTTCTATTTACATTCTGAAGATGCTTCGGCGAAAATGAGTTGAAACATGTCAATGTATAATATACAGTCGACTCTCGTTAATTCGAAATCGGATAATTCGAATCTTCACTTAATTCGAACTAAACATGAAGTCCCGAAATTTTCAATAGCAAAATAATATTAAAAATTTTCATTTAATTCGAACTCATTTTCTCTTGATTTCGTTTAATTCGAACTAACGAGAATTCCGATTTTTCATTTTTATTTTCTTTCTCACGAATTTCAGATCATTTGAATAACTTTCTTTCTTTGATTTTTGTGAAAATTGTTACGAACGAGTATACATATAATCCAATGCCTTTGTTATCCTCTTTCTTAGAGCCCCGTTTGTCCATCAGTAATGCTTTAAAATTTTCTTCCATTGTGTTTGTTTCTAATCTTTTAATTAGTTAATCTGTTTCTACATTCTAATTTAATATTAAGTCATATTCTAATGATAACAGACGAAATAAGTTTAAAAAAACCATTATAACATTAATTCTTTTGTAATAATACCATATTAAGCATGTTTTTCATAATTCGAACATTTCTTGTGGTCCCGACGAGTTCGAATTAACGAGAGTCGACTGTATTAACTTATTTCACTTTTTGCTATTAGAAGGTTTGTCATGTGTAATTTCAACAATATTTTTTGTATTTTGTTCGAATTTATATATGTCTTGCGCAAGTTCAAAGTTCATATTGTTTGTAGTTTTGATGAAAAATATATAATTTCTACTAATTTTACTTCAATTATTTATATAAGCGCAATCTTTCAAAACTTCTTGACAAACGTTATAAAAGACATCAAAATATGCAACATATGTCAAAATAAAAGTGTTCCAAAGCTGTGCTTTTAGTAAAATATTAAAAATAGAGAGTTGAATAACAGCGTTCCTTCATTTCAATAATGCTCCTAATCACCATTTGCCTCAATGTAGAAAAACTTTGGTCGAACGCTCAAATGATATTCCCGATCAATCTGATTGGACCTGATAGCGACGGAAGTCCTATCAGATTAATGATGAATATAATTTTAGCGTTCGACCCAAGTTTTCTAATTGAGGTAAACAGGGGTGTAGTCGTAAAAATAATAGAGGATATACGCTTTAAACAAAGGGTATACGCTCGAGGAAAAGGGTATACCCTAGAGTGTGTATACTATAAGCTTTATAAGAAACAGAAGGCATACGGTGCTTCTTTAAAAAATCTAGAAGGTATACCCCCGTATACCCTCCACTACATCCCTGGAGGTAAATAGTGAATACCAGCATTAAAGACTTTAGGTTACAACGGCGGGCTTAAATGCGTTAAAATGGACGTAACATTTGCTAATAAGCTTAGCATAGAATAGAAAAGGACTTCGAACGAAATAGTATTAATATCAAGTCGCCACTTTGTACCTAAATATTATAATGGAAACAGCTCTCATATAGGACAATTTATATATCAGCGACTCTAGCAGGCAATGTTAATTGTCCTACTCTCAATCATTACAGATATTATAATGCATCTATACTGAATTCGAGTATGCTATTTTAAATCTTCTTGTTTTAGAAACTAGCTTCAGTGTGGCCTGATTGTAAAGATATCACATTTTTTACAAAATTAAAATCAGCATACTTATGAAGAAGGGAATAAGTCGATATTAATAACATCTGTCAGGTGTCGTAAATAATTTAATAAAATGATTTTGACCAAGTAATTCTCAATTCGCGAATATCATTGATGGGAAATTTGTGTGCATTATCTGTGCCATTTGTAATGCTTTTCAACCATCTAGAGTCAAGCAGAATAATGATGTTGAGATTATTTCTGAAAAAATGATGAAAGTAAACTCAAGGAAACCAAAGTAATCAGTTAGTCGAATCTGAAAACTAAATGAGACGACGAAATAGTTTAGAAGAAATGGAAGTACAAATATTGACGGAATTTCCTAAATTACAATCATTACATAATTTAACACTTGAAATGTATCAAACAAAGAAAGGAAAAATCTTATACTGAGCAATACCTTCGTCATTTCGGACTTTAGGAATTATTTGTTTATGAAGAACGTTATGATATTATACGCGTTCAGTTGCAATCGAGACATATGTCTTCGAAGATATATAACGCATGGATTTATATTACGTTAGAAAGAGTGTAACATCATTAAAATGCACTTGAAACTATTTCATCCCATTGGCCGTCATGTAACGGAATACTTTTGATTGTCCTTGTTACTGAACTATGCATCCGATTTTCATAAAATTTGAAATGGATCGGCAAAATTATGCAACAAATATATATTTTAAATTTCATATGATTCTGTTGGGTAGTTTTTGATCTGTTACATAAGGACTGACGGACGGATGGCTTGAACGAAGACTATAGGTGCTACGTATTTACATAATTACGAACGCACCTAAAAAGGCCCGTCTTACTGACAACACTAATATATACGTATGTTTCTGATGTTTGCTATCTCTAACATCATGGATGGTATAAGTGTGTTCATGCAAAGTGCACTTTTGGCAGGCAGATTCGAACAATTCAATTAAACCCATGTAAAATGCCAAAGACTGGGCGAGCCATAAAAAAAGTTGTCGGCCAGCCACGTGTTTAACATGCCTGCTATAAAATTATAATAAATGAATTTTTATTTCTTAATTACAGTGCTTGTGATTTACAGTAGTACATAAAAAAGAATCGTTATTTATACAATGGGATTTCTTAAAGCAACAAAAGTTTAACATCATTATAAAGAAAGTGATTTAGACCGGGAGGCGGCAGCATGAACAATCACAGGAGAAAATCTAGGATTAGTTAAGTCTCGATTCGCGTATTAAAACGCAATCGAGCTCCGAAGTCCTATCTTGGTCAAAATACACTTAAAAAACTGATTTTAGTGATTGAACTCGTATATTTACCATTGAGCTTTCCTGCACCTAAAAATACACTGTAAAAAAATTGACCCTTTTGCTGCATCGTCATTCCACCGCTTTTATGGAAAACGCATTATTCACCTCATTATGGAGCATTCTCATGGGTCAAAAGATAAATATTCTGTAAAAGCGAGGAAGTGATGATGCAGCAAAAGGATACAATTTTTTTACAGTGTATGAAAACATGAAGGATTTTAAGCAGAAAAACATAACCTATGGGTCAACCGCTGAAATCGGGTTTTTAGGAGTTTTCTGCCGAGATATGAATTGGCAGACCGATTGCGTTATAATATGAGAATCGAGATTTAATTAATGATAGATTTTCGTCCGTGAACTCGATGAGGTGATTGTCTGTTCTGTTGCTTGCCCATCTAATTGTTCTTTTTATTCATATTTCTAAAACTTATTCTATTGTATAAAAAATTCCTATAAATTCGATTTAACGTATAATCTCGATTTAACATATAATATCGATTTAACATATAATCTCGATTAAACGAACAAAATTATGCCAATACCGACGACTCGTAAAATCGGAGTTCGACTTCATGCATAATGTTTACTAACAATTGTTTCTGAAAACTTACAGTAAAGCCACAAACGTATGTATTTGTTCAAAATATACGTATATCCGCAGCATGAAAATTCAAATATGACGAATCATAACTATAACCTTGCGAAACTGTTCAAAAATTCAGAGTCATATCTGCAAAAATTCATTTTCTTTTCATTTAAAGTCATTTGCAATGCAAAATTAACATTCGCTTCGCACACCGAAAAACATTTCCATGCATACCCTAATTCTTTAACGCCCTTTGTGGCACGTTAACATAAAATACAATCTGACGGTATAATAGGAACATACACTTTTTTTTAAAAGGTATTTTCTTTATGACTAGGCAAATTTCTAATAAAAAACAGATTTAAAAGCGCGTTTCACGCCTAAATTTAATACGTGTATATTTTTCTCATTCTTTTTTCATGCATTTTTTTGAAATAGGCAATAATTTTCAGCCAACGTTTTCGCAAAATTTATAGAAAGCTGACAGGAATGTAAAAATACATTTTTTGTTAAATGTGGTATCGCTCATATATCTCTAAAATAAACTTCTTCTTTTTCTTACATTTTTACATGACATACTTGTGTAGTGTATATGGCGCGTAAGCGCCATTTATATACTAACATGATTTTTAAAAATAATAATTTATGGTCTGTTGTACATATTACAATGTTCATAAATTTGTCTAAACAAAATTGCATTATGAAATGGCACTCTCTTCGTATTACGCGAGTTAACATAACATAATCAATTAGCATTAACATAATTAGTTAACATTAGCATGAACATAAATCTAAAATTAACAAAATGAACATAATATGAGCGTAATTAATTAACTGTAACATCAAAAAACTCTAAAATCAACATAATGGACATAATGTGATCGTAATTAATTAACTGTAACATAAATATAACTCTCAAATTAACATAAACATAATTATTTAACATTGACATAAATGGAACATTAATTTCAATTGCTAAAAGTTACAAATTAACACACCAAAGCCAGTAAAATACATTAATTTTGACTATTTGCACGTTTCAACTCATCTGAGTTATTTTCAAAACAAATAAAATATAAATATATATTAAAATAAATGGCTATAAAAATACATAAACGTAACTATAAACATAAAATTAGACATAACATTAACATTAACATCAACGCTAACATTATCACAATCAATTAATCTTAACATTAACATAAACATAACATCAACCTTAACATGAACAGAATATTTACATTAATATAACCAATTAACATTAACATTAATACATAGCATTAAAATTAACATTGAACCAAATTACCATTATCGTCTTAAACTGAAAAACATTTCCATTCACCCATTACCGCCCTACCTGGAACGTTAACATAAAATACAATCTGAAGATATAACAGGCACATGCTCTTTTTTTTCTTCCTAAAGGTATTTTCTTTATGACTAGGCAAATTTCTAATAAAAAAACAGATTTAAAAGCGCATTTCACGCCTAAATTTAATACGTATACATATTTCTCATTCATTCTTCATGCATTTTATTGAAATAGGCAATATTTCTCTGCCAACGCTTTCGCAAAATTTATAAAAAGCTGACAGGAATGTAAAAATAACTTTTCTGCTGAGTATGGCATCATTCATCTATCTATATACAAATAAAAAACAAATCGCTCTGTCTGTATATGTGTGTGATGGCTAGCGAAAACTACGGCATGTACGATGCTCAATTTTTTTTTTTGTAACTATAATGCAAGCTCTCTCCTAATGTATCTAAACTTCAGAATTTAAAAATTCTAATAATTAGTTGACAAATTAATTAAAATCCCTACATTAAAAGATTGGGAAAGTATTCATAATTCAATAAAAGCATAGATTTTTATCAAACCGCAGAATATTTCTTTGAAAACTGGAAGAGATGGAAAGGGCATATAAATACAGCACATACCATATATATATATATATATATATATATATATATATATATATATATATATATATATATATAAATGGCTGTATCTTAAATTTTACTGGGCCTAAAAATTCGAAAATTGTACAGCTAGACGCTAAAAAAAAAAAAAAAAAAAAAAAAAAAAACCCTTTTAGAGATTGTAAAAATTATTCCGCTGTGGTTTCAAAATTTCAGAAAATTTACGAAAAATCGATTTATAAAAAAATCTTTCTATTTCCTTGGAAAGAAGGTTTGAAATTTCTGCTTTGGAAGCAGGTGTTCATTGCATACAAGATTTTATTAGTGAGCACTTTCGAACGAACATAAATTTTTTTAAATATTAAATTTATCATTTTAATTTTTATGCATTCATATTTTGCCAATTTCAGGTATGTAAATTTCTTCACTGTAACTCAATTACAATTTTAGACTAATTATTATTTAATATTTAATTAATTGGATGATTTATTTGTAAATTCTCATTTTAAAAGCTAGTCTCCGAAACCGAGAATGATTTTTATATTAGGACTCTTTGGAACGCTGTCCTTTTTTTTTTTAATACAACATTTAGAAATGTTAAAGTTACGCATCTAACCCAATCTTTAAACGCTGTTTAATAACACCTAAACTTTACAAAAATCGGTCCGCAATTTTTTTGTTTTATAAAAAATTTGATTTTTAAAAAAGAAAATAATTATATTGTTGAAACTCGAATTTATTAGACTAATGAAAACTGACGAACTGATCAGTTGAAATTTCAGATAATTTGTAACATAATAAAGATTTTGAAAAATATGTTGCATCAAAATTCAGAAGGGGGTGGGAAACAATGTTCTTTTTGGGGGAAAGCGATCAAATATTTCAAAACATACTGTTTTAGATGCGGATTTTTGACAGAGCACTGGGATAAATACTACTTATTTAATATAATTTTTCAAAAACGTGTTTACCACTCCACTATTTTGGATATGTAATTTCACCAATTATCTTTTTTGTACCACAAAAAATTTATAGTAAAATTTTTGAAATCGCCGTAATCTTCCGATTAAACAAGGCAAAAATTTCTATAACTTTTTTGGGGGTCAAAAAATCGGAAGAGTTGGCAGCTATAGTAAAGCTTATTATATTCTAAAACCCAACTAGAAGCGACTCATTTTTAACAACTTCAAACACAGCGTAAATGAATGCTTTTCATGACTTCTGTGTATCTGATAAAATTTTTCTGAAACCGAGCAAGGAATGGCAAAGTCGTGTCCGTGTCCGTTTTTTAAAATTAATTCGTACTGAAAATTTCTATCATTTATTAGATATTGTTTCCGATATCTAATGTTTAGTTATTAATAAGCAGAATTTTCCAGTACGAATTCATGGTTCGTACGGGTACCGTGATTTTTCCAGGTGAAATACCAGCATTTCTTTATAGAAAAATAAATATCATTCAAAAGAGTGAAATTTCGGTTTATTTAAACAGGGATTTTCTATAAGAAAATACTGGTACCAAAGAATTTCCTGCTCATAAAATTCCAGGACCCGTACGAGCCATATTGGTTTTTCCAAACGGACACGACTTTCTGAACAACCAAATAATTTGTAACACTTTTAAAAGTGACGAATTTTTTTTTTAATATTTCTCTGTAGTTCACCATATTTTTTTCATGCATCAGCGTCATAAAAAGGGCCTAAAGTGATTCAATCCATCGAAAAAGAGATGAATATTATAACGCAGTGCTCTAGCCTGTCTAATTAAACTCGACATGACTAATTGAAATTTCGCAGTACATGAATGATTGGAAATATTTTTCAACAAAAGTTTATTTAAATTATGAGAAATGTTGCAAACATATGATTTGAATAAGGAACTAATTAGCTACTTGTTACTAAAATGTTTAATATATATATTATAACAAAACAGATTTTATGTCAAACACACAAGCAAGGTTTATGTTTAGTTAGTAAAAATTGAAAAGGTTTTCTTGAATGTTGCATTTAGACTTATTAAATGTTATATTCACGCAACATGAATTTTTAAATACGTTCTAAAGTTTAATTTAATTTTTATTATTATAATTACATAAGTAGATTTAAATTAAATAAATTTAAAAAAAAAATAAAAAAAAGTGGAAATTGCAGTTTGCACAAAAAATTCCTATTAAATGTTATGTAATGCAATTTCTTTTGATACATTCTAATAAAAAAGCATTCTTAGAAGTATTTTCAAGAGACATTAAATTTCTAATAACATAAATAAAGCAATTAAAAGACTTACAATTTCAGTTTGTCATTTTCCTGGCATGTTACATTGTGATGTGGAGCAAAGAATAGAGCCTTTTGTTATACTGTATAAATATCTTTTTCTAGTTTTTCTTTAATTTATATTTAATATTTATACTTTATAAAAGACATATATGAGGAAAATGACAAATTTTACATTTTACAAATAATATTCCATAAATAAATATGATTGTCACTGAAATGAATGTCATTTTCTTGGCATGCTTATTTTAGTTCTTTATCAGGTACAAATATTGCGCTGCAGAGTAATTTTTCTCATTTTTGAGAATCTACACGTCAGAAGTAGTAAAATCATAGATACCAGAAAGATATTTTAAATATTTCTTTGAAAATAATGCGATTAATTTCTTTGTAAAAGTTGAGTAGATTTTCATTATGTCTTTTTCCTGGTTTCCATAAATTATAACAAATAAAATTGAACATTACGTGATACTTGAGCTACTATATTGAAAACATGTTTCTTTAAACAAAATCAAAATGTTAAAAAAAATGTTTTATAGTGAAGCTGTCATTATCCTGGCATACTATGTCAATAACTGAAAAATGAACATGAAAATTAATTAATTATTGAAGTTCTTCAAAATTTAGCAATTTTTCCTTTATTCTGCAATAGAAAATAAATTTACCTTTTGAAATTTTAAATTGTTTTTAGTGGGTACTTTTAATATCTCAGATGATCAAAATCCGACATTTTGTGACAATCACCCATAGTTATTATATGAAAGTAAAGAGAGGTTTTGAAATTCTTTTTAAGCATTGATATACACATGCGTATATATATGCATTTGACTTTATTCTTTCAATTTAAAAAAATTAGTGCTAGCCTCCATTCAAACAAATGAAAAAAATTAATCCTTTCGGGTCGGATATTTTACTTTTTTTCAATTTTCAGAACAAAATATTTTTAAATTAATAATGTAAATTGTAATTTTCCAAATAGGTTTATTGAAGTTTGAAAAATATCTCATTGTCTGAAATTTAACGAATGTAGTTATTTACATACTATTCAGTTTATATTTATATGACAATGAGCTAAAGAAGAGTTTAAGAAGACCTTTGGAAAATATATATTACAGAAAAATTTAACTGATATTGCAAATTTCTAATAACTTTTGCGTTTTATTGAATGATGCTTTCAGAGAAGTTCCTTGCATGGAGGAATGAGATAGGTGGAGGGGAAGTATTATCTCTGGGGTGATGCTAAAAATGTAACCCTACATTAAGTCACATTAAGTCTAAACAAAACCACGTGATTTGACACGCCTATCAATTGAAACAGGTTTAAACCCGTATTTTTTTTTTGCTATTATTTTTTAAAAAGAACTAATCTATCGTTTCACCGGTAAGAATTTATTAATTATTTTATACATATGTGTTTTAAATATCAGTATAGAAAATTATTTTAACGTTTTACTTGAAAATATAACATTCTTTTGTTAATATCTTAAAATCGTCTGCAGTCAGAAATCTATATTTTAGATTAATATTTATTACTTAAGTTTCATACATGATTTTAAAAAAATGTTTTCATCTTATATTTTAAATATTTATTTACATGCAATTATTAAGTCATAAACATTTTTCATTTACGTTATAAAGTATTTAAAACTGAATTAAAGAAGGAATCTTTTAGTAATATAATTTTTAGTTCGTAACAAATGTTTTCAATATCTAATTTAATTTTAATTTGATATTTAATAATTGCCAATTTTCCAATTTCTTTTATTTTAAAAGCTAACATTAATTTAATAAATAATAATAGAACAAAGACCATTTAAAAAATTTGCTATTTCTTCTTAAAATATGCTTCAGTTGTAATTCATTTCTTTCAATTCGTATTATAATACAAATTCCTTCCACGTCCTTTTGTTTGGAACATTAAAATTTGAGCGATAAATGGATTCATATTGCAAACCTTTTTTGAGCCTTACTTCACCTCCACATATCTCAATCCTCCATGAGTTCCCTGTATTTCAAATTTAAAGAATGAAATACATGTTTAAAATAAAGGAGTTGCCAACAAGGCAAAGAAAATTAAGCAAATTATTATTATTATTATTATTATTATTATTATTATTATTATTATTATTATTATTATTATTTATAAATGATAAAACATAAATGATGTCATAATAAGAAATGCATAGGCATATACTACTATTACTGTATATAGATAGTAACAAAAGTAATTGTTAAGACAAAATATTACTTGATGAAAAGATATGCACTATTAATAATACACCACAGCGGAAAGGGTTAAAGTTATGACTTAATGTGATTATTAAACTTATGGATATGGATTTTTGTCTCCTTTAATAATTTTTTTTTCCATTCGCTTATTGCATGTTTTTCTTTCTTTCTTTCTTTTTTCTTTTTTTCTTTTTTGTTTTTCTTCTCAAGTGGAAATAATTTTTTTTTCATATGTTACTACTAAATAAACATGTAATTACGTTAAAAAAAATGAATAAATAAATATTTGGAAAATAAATTGTTGACATGAACGACTTATTGCATGTTTTTCTTTCTTTCTTTTTTTTTTTCCAAGTAGAAATAAACTCTTCTTTTTTTTCTTCATATGTTATTACTAAATAAACATGCAATTACGTTAAAAATAAATAAATAAATAAATAAATAAATGGAAAATAAATTGTTGACATGAACGTTTCATTTAGTAGTTAGACTTAAAATATCATCAGCGAACTCAGAAAGTGAAGCCGATCTCTAAACACTTCCACTTCTTGTCTTTTCATTTCTTTCTTTTTTATTTTTTTTTAATCACTGACCAAGCCAATCTGCGCGCAACTTGTTTCTCGGGGGGAAAGGAAAAGTGTTAAGCCGATGTAGGCCAAGAAAGGTAAACGCCATAACTACTCTCCGGCCGTATTTGGGAAGTAGGGCAGCTACTTTCTCCCTCTCTTTCTCTGACGAGATGTCGTCTGCTAGTTTGGAACTTGGAATTAGTTTCGAAACAATTCAACTTTGCTCGGATCTGACAGAACGGGAATAGAAATTATTGAAAATTTGAATTCAAGTTTTGTTCTTCGGTGTCACAGATGAAAGGTGCTGAATAAGAACATGGATTAATTATTTTTATGTGATGTGATTTTCTCCTGAATACTGTGCGTGCGGAAAACCACTCGGATTTAAAATTTACCACCCAAAATGTGAAGGATTTTATTGGAATACGAGAATTGGTAAGTTTTTTCTGTGCTTAATTTATATTATGAAATTATACCGTTCACATCATTCCAGTTTTGCATCGAAAAGTAATTGAAGAATTTGCATTTTTTCCAAGAAATATTGTGGGGCTATAAATACAATTTTTTTAACCCCTTTGGGACAAGCGTCTTTTACGGAATTTTTAATCTTTAACAATCGGTTTTTTAAAGCAGAAATTTTTGCTTCGCTGAATCTCGAAAATGCTCGCATTAAATGAGGCAAAGTTTTCAATAAAATTTTATTGGTGAGAATAATCAATGATTCGAAACACTTCATGCGGCATGTATACCGGTCGCTCGTCAACAACGAGTTGATGAACTATTTGATTTAAGTGGGAAAAAGAAATAAACAGATTTATTTTTGCTTGTGTAAAGTATTTCACCAAATTTTATTGAGCCGTTGTCTGCTTGTTCAAAATGAGTTTAGAAACAACTTGGTTTCCCACGGACTTGACAGAGGGAATAAAAAATTTTTGACAATTTCAATTTTATTCTTTTATCAGAAATAGTTTGTCAGGATTATAACATAGGATCTGCGAAATTATCACGAGGGACGTCAAATGTCCCTACATTTCAGAATGCATACGCTTTTTGGGATTTTGATACCTATAATGTTGTTTCTTACTCTTTTTAAGTTCTTAAAAATTGCAAAAGAGAAAAGAAAAACTAAGAATTTAATTTTTAAAGATATTGGGATTTCTATAAGTTACGGTGTGAAATTTTTATGAGAGATTGAATACTATAAATTGCAATAATCAAATCGCGTTTTTTATGCACGATTTTATTCATATGCAATAGACTCTCTCAAATCCGCATAGATTGGGACTAGGAGTTGTGCGGAGTTTAGAATTTTTGCGGATTTCTGCTCACTTCTTTGTTTACATTTTTTAAAGAGCAGTTTATAATAATGCATTTGAAATTATAATGAATGCTTGCAATGAATTAAAATAGTAAAATCATTAAATAAAGTAATAAAGTAAAATGATAAAAATTAATAAATGATTAAAATATTAAAAGTAGAGATCATGTAAATAATTAATAATGATTATTTAAATAATCAAAATAATGATGAGATGCATTTTTACAATTGCAATATATTAACACTAGAACGCCGGGAAGGTGTCAATTTGACACCGATCACTGGACTATTTGTTGATTCGAACCAGAAAAATCTTCAAGAAATAAGTTATATATAAGTTGTAATGAAATGATTTAACAAATAAACTACATAATTTCAATTATTTTTTTTAATACATTTTATAAAATTTGCGTATCTTATACCTGCTTTCTAGCGTTAAAATATTAAAATAATTTTAAAAAGGAAATAAAGTAAAGCAATAAAATTTAATAAATGATTAAAATATTAAAAGTAGAGATCAAGTAAATAATTAATGATGGACATTTAATTATTCAAAATAATGATGAGATAAATTTTTCTTCAGTTTTTCAATGAAACTAACTTCATAAATGTACACTAATAATTTAGATTGAAATCATAAAATAATAAAGTTTTGTTTCATGTTTAGTCAGACTTAATAACTAAAATGGAATAAATAAACTGTATTTTGTTTAAAAAATCGTGATCCCCGTTAATAATCGCCCTATCTTGAAAATTTCCAGAAATAAATTTATACTTAATTCATGATAAAGCATGAATTCAGTAATATTAACCAGTATTATATATTAATATGTATACAAAATGATATAAAAATAAAAATGACTTGAATATTTCGCCTACATTTTTAACTGAAACTTTCTTTGTTTACGTCTGGAATGATATACGAATTTTAATCATTTGAGGATTTTGGAGTTGCGACTTTGAGGGAGTCTACTATATTTATTTAAATTTATTTAAACATACTTTATTTATTTTTTTATGTTGACACTGGGTCTGTAAAATAAATTAATAAATAAATAAATAAAATGTTTAATGAGAGAGGAAGTGAATAGAACTTTCAAAAGCTAATTTGGATAACATATTTTAAATTAAAAAACAGTACACCGACTCCTTTATTTTATTTATAAGTGCTCTACAAATTTTATTGTAGAATAAAAGGAAAAGTGTATTATGTATTATGTCCGGATCGAAAAGCGATTATCCAGCATATTCTTTCGTTTCCATATCCAGCATTTTGCTATACTGAACCTGGTACAAAAAATCACATTTGATTTTTAACGTTAAGTATAGATTAATTATTTTTATGCAAGTATTAATTACTTTTACGTGATGTGATTTTCTCCCGAAAATCGCTGTGTGGAGGACTTATAATTCTCAATTCAAAATATAAAGCATTAATTGGAAGATGAATCGGGAGTTCTTTTTTTTTTATCTGTGTTATGTTTCTTTCACTCTAGTTTTGGATTTAAAATTAGTTTAAAAACTTAAGAGTTTTTCTAAAATATATTGTTGGATTATATAAGTATATTTTGTCTTATACCACTTTGATTTGATTTGAAAATAAAGAAATTTTTTGTGGTAGTGCTTTTATAAACTATCTCACAAAAAATACTTTCATGGACTCTCTTTTTTTTAACTGACGATATTGTGTCTGGTAGTTTAAATTACTTTCGAAGCAACTCAATTCATCGCCCACTTAACAAAGCAGGATATATTTTTTAAGTGGGTGTTGGTGTATTACATGAGAAAGTTAGTAATTAAAAATAAGAGTTAAATCTCTCTATGTCATACGTTTTTCTCCTAAATACTTTGTGTGAAAAAAAAAAAAAAAAAAAAAAAAAAAAACTCTTAAGATTTAAAATTATTTACTTCTCAAAATGTAAAAGATTTATTGCAATGCGAGAATTTAAATATTATGACAAGTTTTTCTTATGTTAAATCTATTTCAGAGTATAATGTTCACATGATGGTCCCTATACTGTTCCGTTCTCTAACTTTTACCACGTAATAAATTAAAAAATAAAAAATAGTCTTTTTTTCTGAGAAATGTAGGTGAATTGGACAAGAAATTTTTGCTTTGTCTACCACACTTCATTTGATTTGAAAATAATGAAAAAATTCCGACTATTCAATACAAAAAATTCGCCAAAGCTTTTATTTTTGCATTCTCGCTAGTTAAAGATGCCGCTTGTGATTTTGATTATAAGTTTCTAAACTACTCAGTTTCTCTCAGGCATGACGTAGCGGGACTGTAGACATGTTGAAACATTGAATTTTAATTTTGTTCTTCAGCATAACAGGTGGAAGGTATTGATTACGAGGATGGAGCTATTATTTTTAAGTTATGTGGATTTACTGCCGAATTCTTTGCATGCGTAAAACCATTTAAAATTTACTATTCAAAATATAAAAGATTTACTGAAATACGTAAATATAAATAGTTTAGTTTTTTCTTTTTCTTTGTTTTTTCAATATATTTGTGTGTGTGTGTTTAATATATTTTATAAAAATTTAATATTCATGCAATTCAATTTTTATACAAAAATAAATAAATAAGTAAAAAAAAGAATTTATTGATTTCCTAAAAAATATCGGAACCAACTCGGCCTAAAGCAGTTGGTTCTCGGCCCCGTTCCCAATGTGGGACGTACGTCCCACCGAGGGGCAATTTGATTTTCATTAAGCGAGCAATATTAAATTTGGAACTCACCCATTCACTGTCTGAGTATTTGGAAAAATAGCTTTTTAGACTAATTCATACAGACTAATTTTAGACTAATTGATACATGAAAAATTTAAAAGTTCTCGAATCAAATGTTTAAAATAGACTCAAACCAGAATTACGCGAATAAGCATTTAAAAATTTTAACTATTTCTGTATATAAAAATGTTTATCGTTTTCCTGGTTATTGATGTATTTTATATTTTTCTTAACTTTTTTTTTTATTATTCATTGAATAAGCTTAATATTTCCATTCGCTCAGCTGTGTGCAACAAGAAAATGCTTTAAAAATAAGTAAATATTTCTGTTTTAATCAAGCCAGCTCTGCCAGTAATAGAGTTGACCAATCTTCTTCATCAAACATATGGTGAAGTTGAAGCAACCAGTTTGCCCAGATTGGATATTGTCAATTAAATGACATAAAAAATTAGACCAGATCTACTTGGTCCATCAGTGTCTCTTCAAGCATTCTGTGAAAATAAAAATGCAGACCATATAATAGTTTTGCTAAACATTGAGCTAAGTTGGAAGGGAAAACCCCCTTTTTGGCATAAAAAGTGAAGATGTATAGTATACACTATATGACCAAAGGTGACCGGTCACTTGCGTTTTTGACGTTTTGTGGAATAACTAGAAAAATGCATGAGGAATTATCCTGAAACTTCTGGTGTGTAAACAGAATAGTAGTGGTCATTCATTTCCGTGAAGATCCCCCCCCCCCGAAACTCCATAAGGGACCGTCAACAAATTGAACAAGAATGAATATTTTTGGGTAACCCTGTCGAAACTAATGTAGCAAAAGTGTCCATGCTGTAGATTATGATTAAATGGCCTATTGTCATAAAGTGTGTTCATTTTTATGAGGATAGTATATATACTCGAGGAGAAATTGAGGCTTTTATAAAATGTATAAATCCTATAAAGACTGTGATATATATATTATATCCTATCTGTAAAAATGTATAAATCCCATAAACCCTGTATAAAGGCTTTTATAAAATGTAATAAATGTATAAATAAGGTATGCACTGATATATCCATTGATTAGTGTCAATATAGCATACATAATATTACACGTGCTATTATATTTGGATACAACCCCTCATATTTTTGCATCCTTTTTAAAACAATAGATTTTGAGCTTATTCTATCAACGGTAAATTTCAGAACTTTCAAGCTATATTTTTAAGACTTTCACAAAAGTTGCTCTATACTTTTAGCTAATACATTATCCAAATTATATTTTGATTGCTTTTACGCATGCGCCGTGCAAAATTATTTTGTACACCTGCTCATTATTCATGCAATTTTTATAATTTTTTTAATCTGATTACAGGATATTGTGTACAATGTTGTTTGTCGTAATTTCTGAAAGGAACATTTTTTTATGTTCAGAACTCTGGAAATTATAATAAAAAAACGTGGCAAAATTTAAATTGTTTTTATTAAAACTTTAATTTCTCTACGAGCATGCATACTATCCTCACAAAAACTGACACAGTTTATTACAAAAAGTTATTTAATCTTAATCTACAGCCTGAATGGTTTTGCTACATTCATTTTGACAGGGTTATCCAAAAAATATTCCTTCTTTTAAATTTTTTGACGGCCCCCTATGGGGTTTCGGAAAAAAAAATCTTCGCGGAAATATATGATCTGTATTATTTTGTTGATGATCTTGACGTTTCAGGATAATTCCTCATGTATTTTTCTAGATATTTAATAAAACGTCAAAAATTGCAAATGGCCGTTCACCTTTGACCTTATAGTGTAATATCATTGCATTTATTAAATTATGTTAAAAATACATTTGGGACAGATAATTCTTCTTTTTGGTAAATTAAAAAAAAATTAACTAAACAGTTACTGTTGGGCTTCCTGGAAATGAATGGAGTTCACTTTTTCAATAATAAGTGAAATTTATTACAGAATGTGTGTGAAAAAAAAGGTGGGGGAGCATCGAGATTCGTGGGGCGTGGCTAATAAAAGGTTAGGAGCCATTGGTCTTGAGGGTAAAGAGCTGACCACAAAATGAGTAACCTGGTCCGATGTTTGTCGATTCGATATCAATGCTGTCTGGGCGAGTTGAGTGCGAAAAGCTTTCAGGATGTTCCTTGTTCGAAACGAATATTGTATTGTTCACTGTCTCCTCAAAAGTCCCCATTGAAGCCCTCTCCTATAGCAATATGGCCAATACTTAAGCCCCCTCCCCTTTTTTCTAACAAGGAAGGTCTCCATAAACGCATTCTCAAAAAAATTAAAAAAAATTACTGATTGTTCTTTTTGTATGTTTTTAAAAAATCGGCAGAACCTTGATAGAACGTGTATAAAAAATTCATTTTCTTGGCAATTTATTGCTGGTTGGCGACACAAGGCGACATTTACATTTTTACGATAAATATATTCTTTAAAGTAAAACTCTTTCGATTCTTCATATATGGATTAGTTTAAATAAATTTTACTTAAATAAATACACTTTTATAGCAACTGATTTGTCATATATATTTGTATGCATTTATAATGAAATTTTAGGATAATTTAATGACAGTTCAGAACAAAATTTAAAAATATTAAAATTGCCCTTCAATCTCAAAATTAAATCCAATTCTGAGCGCTCAATTTAAATTCAATATTGTTAGTGTTAGATACAGCAAAAGAAATTATAGAAACTGCAACTTATTCAATATGTATAGGAAGAGGTTTTTTTTAATCGGGCAGGTGCTTTTTAAATACACTTAAAACTTATCCAGCCAGTTAAACTGTGTAAAATTAAATATTTTCAACAACATGCAAATTGTATATCTTATTTTAGCTTATCGAAAAAATAATAAAAAATATTTCATTGTTTAAGTTTAAATTCATTACGTTTGTTTGTTTGGAGGGGGGTTATTTGAAACTTATAGCGGCTGAGCAATTGTCTCGAAAATTCATTAAGTATATTGTGCATTTAAACACTCATTTAACGAGAAAAGTTGTGTGGCGCGTTCGTCTGTTCACGCCATATTATACGAAAGTATTTTATTTTTTTACAGATTTTCTATTGGAATTCTGCCAATAAATTTGACTGATTCATAATTACTTACATAATAGACCAGGAGGTGGTTGAACAAACATTTATTTGGAGTTGACGACTTAAATTTCTGGACTAGTTAAAACTCGATTCTCATATTAAAATGCAATTGGTCTGCCCAAATCATAGCTTGATGGAAAATACCTGCACACCCAATTTAGTGCTTGACTGGTAGATTCACTATTGTGTTCTCCTGCGCCCAGTCCTCCATGTTTTCATAAATTTGAGTGCAGGAAAACACAATGATAAATTTACCTATCAACCACTACAATCGGGTATGCATTTGGTTTCACCCAAGATATGACTTGGTAAGGCAATTGCATTTTAATATGAGAATCGAGTTCTATCTAATTCTATATATGTCAGCCTACAACTTGGTTAGGTGATTAGCCGCATCCCGGCCTATAAATAGTTTTACTATTGTTATTATTATTATTATTATTATTATTATTATTATTATTTAATATTCTGAATGTGCGCTGTAAAGAGAATTTCATTGTAAGACTATTATTGGATGTAAATTTTGTATTACGCCGTACATGGTTTCACTTGGAAAAAAAAAAATCTCTAATACTCATAGAAAATACTTCGCTAAATCTAATTGGTGATATTGTCAGTTCGCTTGAAATTTGTTTTGTAAAAGCTCAGTTTCTCAAATAAAATAAGAATAAAAATTGTTTTTGTGAAACAATCAATGTTGAATTCGGGGATCGGTTTTGGAGGGGTATCACCCGCCACTCTCGGAGCAATGAGATTTCTTCTCCGATAGGTTTGAGATTTTGTGTTTTCAATGCTCGTAAAATGCAATTTACTTCTCCCCCCGGAACACTATAATGTCCCCCCTCGGAGCCACAGAAATCCCTTCTAATTCTAATACTAATCTAAATAGTATCTAAATTCAACACTCAAACAGGAGTAGAAATTGTTGAAACGTTGAATTTCCATTTTGTTTTTTAGTACACGAAGCACATGCTATAATGAAAATTCAATATATTTGCTAAGTTATAAATTAACAATAAAAATATACAACATCATTGAGGAACTTGCATAAGTGACTCTTGAATTTTTCACTATTAAAAACTAAAAGTTTCAAAAGAGCACTTTTAACACATACATGCCCCATTTTGAAAACGTTAATAAAACCAGTTTGGACCCTCTCGGAAAAAGTTTTCCTCTTCACATTTACTACCATCAAGTTTTAGAATTTTGCAATATGTTAAAGCTAAATATACTTTAAATTGCGATAGGGTGTAATTTCTGGGCAAGATTCTGACGTTTTAAAACACGTCAATGCTGACATTTATATTCTTCTCACACACTTAAGAAAAATGAAGTGAAGAAATAAGAAGAATTTCACCACTTCATCAAACAAAATATCTGTGTCTGAGGAAGAATTTCCTTTATATTTTAGAAATTTAAAAATCAGTGTTCGTGTTTTAAAGTTCGATTTGTTAAATGACTTAGAAATTTGTGAATAAAAAAAAAAATTCTTGACCATGTTTTTTCTTTCTTAAAAAAAAAAAAAAAAAAAAAAAATCTTTTATTTTATTGTTTGTTCAGTACACACATTTGTGTTGTTTTATCACAGATTTTTATTGAAGTCATTTAATGATAGCAATAAATAGGTGTGTTTCCATTTCTATCTTTCTTCTTTTCCTTCCTTTATTTTCCCCCTCTTCTTTTTTCTTTTTGCATTTTAGTCGTTTAAATCCTTGAAACATCCGTATGTAATCTTATTTCATGCTTATATAATCGTGTTTTTACTTTACGTTAATTTTTGCAAGTCACGTAAATTTATAGTACATTGCCTTCATATCAGAAAGTGTTTTTAAAATATTTTTTTTTTCTTTTCTTAAAACATTTTTATAAATCTTCAAAAACATGCCTCTCTCTTTATTTTTTTTTTCTATTTTAACAACATTTATTTATTTTGTGCGAGAATGTTTCCGTTCTGCCAAACGTATCCCACCCAAGAAAATGACAAATGAGGAAATGTCCCTTCTTTAATCTGTCACACCTTAAAAAAAGAATGTAAAATGATAAATACAGAGAACCAGATGATTGAATGCTTATTCGAGGAAATGTATTATCAATTCCGTATTCTTTTTATAGATATCAAGCGTTCTGACCAGAGCTACCTATTTTAAATACGCCCTATACTGAACCGGTGTATAGAATGTACATGATAAGGGTCATTCCATGGTAACTTACGTTATATTTAGAACAATTTACTGCAGTAATTTTACTTACCCATCATACGTAGTATAGGGTAAGTCTTGCCATCGTTTTGAAAATCGAAATTTTTTTTTTGACGGATTTACACGTTTTTGACACTGGAGATTCCGAAAAACATATTAAAAAAAAAAAAAATTGCCGTCCGTCTGTCTGTCTGTAAACGCTCTATCTCCCGAACAAATAGAGACTTAAAATTTTGTATGTACTTAGTATGTAAGGATGGGACGAGGCCTATTTAATCTCAAAAGCCTCGATTATCCGGAACTATTTTTTTCGGACTCTCGAAAAATTCGTTCTGAGGAAAGGTATATAAAAATTTTCGAATTTTTTTTTTATATTAAGGAATGGAAGTAAAAGGCGATAAAATAACACAAATTTTGCATCAAGAACGAAATCGATCGGATTATTAGTTGCCGAAATATTTGTAATCCTGTTTTCCACATTCTTCGATTTTTCATGACCCTGTATTTCATTTAAATTTCAATTCAGAGGTATATTTAAATTGGAAAAGAGACGCTTAATCCGACGCAGTTAATTGTTAGTTAATAGAATTATTATTTTTGGAGTTATAAGGATGTTTCTTTTACGCAGTTCGGTACTACTTGAGTAGTTTGGCGTTTTATATAATTTGTCGAAATTTGTACATCAGCAGTTCTTTAATATAGCATTACTATGTATATTAACAATATTTAAATTTTGTTTATAAATTGCAATGCATTGTATAAATAGTTTTCACATGTTTTATTTTCATATACATATCCATGATGGGTAAGTATTACGGTGAGCCCCCAACGACTCGTTTTAGTAATGTAACACTGAAAAATATTGAAACATAAAATTAACATGATTTGTCAATGAAACCTATTTAAGGGTCAATTTAGATAAAAAATTACAATTTAAATGATAATTTACATTCCTTTTTCAGTAATGGCATACCATAGTAAATAAAACTACCTAAATTTAAGGGATAACATTAAAATTAGGTATTTTGCATCTAAATTGGGCTTGGAATAAGTTTAATTAACAAACCATGTCAAATTTACATTTTGAATAGTTTTTGTGTGTGTGTTATATTTCTAAAATTACTGAAAATAGTTCAAAATGTAACGTAAGTTACCATGGAATGACCCATAATCATTTTTAGGTATTTTTCAGTATATGGCCTTGGAAGTTAAAATAAATCGGAAATTGCCCGTCAAGCATGGCAAAAACGGTACGTTCGTACTATAACGAAGTTTTAGAAGTATTCATATCTTGTTGTAATAGTATGCAATACTTCGGGTACAGTATAGTTTCCGGAAATCTCTTGTGTGTCTTTGAAAATAATACCTGCTTTCTATTATATAGAAAATAACTTGTAGTAAACCTGAGTAACGTATATCAATTTCCTATAATATGAAATCGCTTAACGTAATTTAAATGCGTCCCATATAATGTTTCCCCCTATACCGTTATGTTATGGAATACTTTTGTGTGGTCCTGTAAATTAATAATAAATATTCTTTGCAAAACAGATTGTACAGAATATATATTTTAGTATACTTCATAGACGCATATAAATTTCATTATGTTCGAAAGCGTATAACATCATCAAAATGCACTTGAAACTATTTTTTCCCATTGGGCGTAATGTAACGTAATATTTTTGATTGTCTCTGTAATTAAACTATATATCCGATTTTCATGAAATTTGAAGTGTATTTTAATGATATTATACGCATCCGAACATAAAAAAATTTATATGCATTTATGAAGTATATACTATAACATACATTCTGTACAATCTGTGGTGCAAAAAATATTTCTTATTAATTTACAGAGCCACACAAAAGTATTGCTTTACATAATGTTATAATGGGGGAAGCAGTGTTTGGGGCGCGTTTTAATTATAGCAAATTATTTCACATTTTATGAATTGATATGCATTGCTGAGGTTTAGTACAAGTTGCTTCCTGTGCTATAGAAAACAGATAATATTTACAGGGACACACAAAGAATTTCGGACACTATACTGTATCCAAAGCACTGTATACTATTACACTAAGGTCTGAATATTTTTAAAACTTCGTTATAGTCCGAACGCACCTCATTTGCTACGTTTGACGTACAATTTCCGTCTTGTTTAATTCTGGTATGTTTTCGCTCTGCGAAAACTTGTCACAGTTTTAAAAATTGAGGAAGTGTCTCTCCTTTAACATGTCACATCTAAAGAAAATTAAATATAATAAAATACAGTAAAACCAAATGGTTCAATGTTTTCTGTGGGAAAAGAATTGCTAATTGCGTATTCTGTTTTTAGATATTTGACGAAAAAAAGAACTCGAATAAATGAGAGCTTTTTGTATTCATCTGGATAAAGATTAAGAAAGGGAAAATAGTTACCTTAAGCTTGATTAACTTTGACAAATTCACTTAACAACCGACGACGATTGAAATAGTGTCTGTTGAGGAGACAGGAATGTCTGAAATTCCGAAAACTGACAATAGTTTAATCATGGAATAAAAAGGCTATAATTAATTTAGAAAATTACTTGCTTTTGGATTTATTGTTTTACAGAAATAAAATGTTTTTTTTTAATAGCATAAAAAATAGTAAAAAAGTTTTAATAATATGCACATACGACATTTATATTAATAATACTAAATATTTCTTACTTTTAAAAAATAATAACACGATTTTTTTTTCTTTTTTTGTGTGTGCCTTTTTTTTTTTTTTTTTTTTTTTTTTTTTTTTTTTTTGCTAGTATCGTCGCCCTTGTAATACGATTTCGTCCTCCCCCTCCCTTTTTTTTTTTCACTTTCTATCGCCATGAGGGTTGAACGTATCTACGGTTGAACGAATTGGCAGACCTAGAAACAAACAAACAAAAATATATTCCTAGTGAAATATATGCAGCCTGCATAAAAACACTTACTAGGGAACTGCAAGAAGTGTAAGTCACCGATTTTGACGAAAGTGGTGACGTTGGAAAGATCTCATCGAGAGCAATAAAAAACTCAATGGAACTACCCTTCGCAAATGAGCCATTTTCGAGATATCCTCAATTTATGACACGTAATTAGTGCATACTTAATGGGAGACGCAAAAAATTTTAGTCCCGATTTTAACTAAAGTGGTATCGTTAAAAATATATCATCATGAGGGAGAAAAAACTCAATAGAACTACCCGTCGGAATTGAGCCGTTTTCGAAATATCCGATAATTTATGTCACGTAGGTAGTGCATACTGTTCTAGTGCACACTTAATCGGGGACCGCAGAAAATTGTTTTTCCGATTTTGATGAAAATGGTGTTATTGCAAAGATATCATTGTGAGAAGTAAAAGATTCAATGGAAGTAACCATCTGAAATGAGCCATTTTTGAAATATCCAACAATTTATGTCACTTAATGCAGTTTCCGAGCAGTGTGCATTAGCAATGTGACACAAATTGTCGGATATCTCGAAAACGCCTCATTTCCGACGGGAGATTCCATTGAGTTTTTAATCCTCACGTTGATATTTTTTCAACGATACCACTTTCGTTAAAATCGATAATAAAATTTTTTGCTGTCCCCCATTAAATGTGCACTAGCTACGTGACATAAATTGTCGGATATCTCGAAAACGGCTCATTTGCGACTGGTAGTTCAATTGTCAACACTTTAAATTATAACTATTTCCAACAAAATGTCAATGCTGCGAAAATATTCAGAGTTGGCAAAAAACCTGTTTTTTTCACCCCCCCCCCCCAAAAAAAAAAAATTTTTTTTTTTTCTTTTTTTAAAACCTATTTTAAAATTTTTTAATTGTCCCTGTAAATAAACCAATCATGCTAGAATTTTCATTTGAAATATGGTTCGTGCTAGGTTAAACGTCAATGACCTCCAAAAATTTCAGGGCAATCCAAGTACAGTTACGAGATTTAGAGCGCGGGCGGACGGACAGACCGAAATCATAAATACTTTTCAACTTTGTTAGAAAATGTTTTTTTTTTTTTTTTTTTGTTTAAAGAGAGATAAGAAAAGAAAGAAACAAAGAAATCAAAATTGGAGCATTCATTCGAAACTGATTCGTAGTATAATAATAATAATAATAAAATGAAAAACATACAAATAATTTGAATGACCGATTTTGCTTGAAATCGATTAAAAAAAGCGGCTAATTAATAAAATAATCTGTGTCCTACTTTTTTAAAAGGAAAAATAATGTCATATGAAACGAAACGGAAATTAAATTTATCTTGTTGTATTTGAATAGAAATTTTACAAAGTGAGAGAAATTGAAAAAAGCGTTTTTTTTTTTTTTTTTTTTTTTTTTTTTTTACATGGTAAAAATTTTTCAGTTGGAATTTTTCACATGAGAAGCCGTCATGAAATAGTTCTGATAATATTTTCATTTATAAATAAAAATATTATTCGAAAATTACTAAAAATTAATATAAAAATAATTTCTACTTGGAAAAGTATGACAAATTCCACATATATAAAGAAAAAACACAAAGTTTTTTTAGTCTCAAAATTGGAAATGAGAAAATATGTCATTTCTCATTAAAAATTAATTAAAATTCCCCAGTTTAATTTCTTTAAAGAGGAAAAACAGATTCGAATACAAGTAAATAGGAACAAAACAACCAAACATGTTTCAGTTCTTACCTTATTTCTCCAACTTTAGGAAGATCGCTTTTTATTATTCGAATGGCCTATTTCAGTAATGTTATAGTAAGAGTTATTAGTAAGAGTTATTAGAAATATGTTTTGAAATGTAGAATGAGAATAAAAATATTTAACAGCAATATTAATCACGGAAAGACATTCGCCAGCCAATGTCAAAACAATGGCAGCGTTTTTTTTTTTTTTTTTTTTTTTTCAAATTTCTCTACTGCATTTCAATATTTTTGAACATTTTATTATTACTCCCTCTGTCCCAAATTATTTGCGGCATTTGAATACTTTTGTTCTGATTATTGACATTTATGATTTTATGATTTTGTTTGAATATTTTTCAGAGAGCTATACTATCAATCAACAACATTTACTTACCTAACATTCCTTCCGTCATTCTATAATTTAGAATTAAATTAGTTAAAAAAAATCCCGGTTCGCCGCTCTTAAGCCACGCCCTATTTTGTAAAGATTCTTTTAACAGTTATCACATAAAATTTAAGGATGCGCCGGATATCCGGCTTCTGTAGGATATCCTGCTGATTCGGCACTCAAACCGAATATTCGTTCCGGCCGAATATTTTAAGATCTGATTGCCGGATAGTAATTTTTTTTTAATTCTGTTTTTTACATTTAAAAATAAAATGTAAAATTAATTTGCTCCTTGCCAATTTTATCTTATTAAAAAGTAACGTTAGCAAAAAGAAATACTCATATATTTTCACAATTATGAAATTATAATGTTTATATTAATTAGTATTCAGATAGAGCTTGGTGCAATGCAATGGAGTACAAGACTAGCAACGTTAAAACTTTTAACAACTTTACCATTGCTAAAATTCTCAACAACATGACTTCAAAATAATTTTTGCACCTATTAATAAACTCACCCTCTCCAAATTCAAAGATCCTATAGTTTTATCTAATTCATGGGGAATTTACAGTATTAATTGTCAGTGCGGTCTTTCCTACATTGGACAAACCAAATGCTTTTTAAAAAAACGTATCAATGAACATAAAAATTATATTAAGAAACAAGAAATCAATAAATCCTCTATTGCTAAACATTGCTGGGAGATGAACCATACTTTCGATTTCGGTTCAGCGAAAATAATTTCAAAACCTACCTCCATTCATGAACTTAAATCCCTTGAAACGTTTCACATTTTTAAAAATTTTGACAAAATTGTCAATTGTGAATTCGCTATCCCCCTCTTTTGCTGGAAATTACATTAAAAACTCTATTTCATAACGCTTATTATTATTTTTCCCGCTCCTTTTTGACCTTTTTCTCTCCCCTCCGGTCACTTTCCACGTGCGCTCTCCGATTGGCCCTTTACTTTCAGTCCTATGCCATCCTATTGGTTGCCTTCACTTCAATCCTTCGTTTCTACTATATATATGAGCAGATTTCTACCTCCGCTAGCACTGATGACGGTACGCTAAATGAAACTGGTCTGCTTTTTATACACAATATTTGGTGCTTTTTAACGTTGCTAGTCTTGTACTCCAATGTTTGTATTAAATGAAAATATATTTAAAATATGACATCTAATTATTTATAATTAAATTTTATTAAAGATAAATTATGATGTAGAAACATTAAGCACTCAGCATTTTCAGGCTATAATCTGTTACGTTTTTAATCACAAGTATTTCCTCCTTCTGAAAGTAAACATTCACTTTCAATAGTAGCAGAAGCAGACAAGTACTTCTTTGCTAATCTTGACAAAGTAGGATAAAAACCAGGGTTGGAAAAAAACCCAGGTTTTTTTGAAAAAAAACCCAGGTTTTTTTGAAAAAAAACAAAAAAAAAACGGTTTTTTTTGGTTTAAACCAGGTTTTTTTAAAACATCCATATTTAGTACATAATACATGCATATTTATTGATAAAAATAGACATTGTTGGATTATAAGTAGTATAAATTCCTTTAAAAATAATTTAAATTAAATAATTACAGTGAATTATGTAGAAAATTGAAAAAAAATCTTATTTTAATTTGAACAGTTATTAGTAAACAGTCTAATGTTGAAACAATAAACTACTCTACACAGTGAAACATTGATACTTTGAAAATCTTTATAAACAATCTTTTGGTTACTTATAATAAACATCTGATGTAGTTTGATGAATGTAAATATTATTTTCCACAATTTAAAAAATAAATAAATTTGAGATACTTCTTGGGGGTTTTGTTTTTTGAGAGACAATTTGAAATGAACATTTATGGTCATTAGATTTAGAAGATAACAAAGGGGGAAAAATTAGTTTGTTATTGTTAAAATACTATAACTAGCACCTTATTTTTAAATACTCTCTTATACAACTTCATATTTTGATTTTAATTTTAAAAATTATCTCCCCACTCAAAAAAAGAAAAAAAAATTCCTTTTATAGTTTTACCAAAATCTTAAAGATCATTAAGTTATGTAGCTCCATATCCAAAAGATTGTGCATGTTATGATAGATTGCTTTAAATAATTTCATTTTTTTAATGAAAATATTTTATACTAAATATTGAATATTTTTAATCTATTTTATCTTTGATCAATTCACATGTTCTAAGATTTTTCTTTACAACAATAGAATACGTTCATCAATGCATAGTGATTTTCACCCTATACATAAAAAAAATAACCTAGGCCCACTATATCTAATACTTATTGCTGAAAAAAAAGTGTTAAAAGTAGAAAATATTTATATACAATAATTTGTAAGTCTTAAATTATAAAGAAAAATGAGAAAATATCATTAGATTTTTTTAAAAAACCAATTGGTTTTTTTGAGAAAAAAAACCAGTTGGTTTAAACCGTGGTTTAAACCATGGTTAAAACCAATTGGTTTAAACCGTCCCAACCCTGATAAAACCGTTTATTTTCTTGCCACCATGCCTGTGGATTGTCCACCCTTGATGTCAGTGGCTATATATAAGTAAAGATTCAATTCATTTGAATGTTTTCATGATAAATTTTTATTAGATGTACTTGTTTCTGTTTCTCTACCAATTTCATTGAAGCATTGCCAAAATAAATTATGCACTTTCTTAGATAAAGAGTCATTCGTTTCTTTTTTAACATTCATGTTATCAGTATCACAATCAATTTCTTGCATTTTTTTCTGTAAGAGCAAATTTGGTCATTTGAATCTCGTCATCATTGCTAAAAAAAGGCAGTTTTGAAACGTGGATCAAGCAGTGTTGACAAAAAATAATAATCAGTTTTGTTAATGTTAGAGGTAAGCACTTATCTAATTCAGTTTTTGAAGTTTCTTTCATGGTACCAACCCCAAAGAATTCTGGTCCACTTTTTGAGAAGTAGCGTTTTAAAGTTGCTACCGTTGGAATGACTTCAGATAAGGATGATTCTTTTTTACTCATAATTCTTGTGATTTCTTCAAATGGTTACCCCCCAGTAGTTGAAGAATATTCTCTGTTGTTCCCCATTGCTCTGCTTTCAAGCTACAGTGATAAAGTCCATATTCCGTTGAAAATAATGAAATATCTTTTTTTTTTTTTTTTTTTTTTTTTTTTTTTTTTATTATTAATGTAGCAAGTGTTCCAACATGAAGAAAATACTGTTCTAGCGTGTACTAATATTTTGGATAAGTTTCTTTAAATTCAAAAAGCAACAGGTGAATGATTAAAATGTGCCATTTTTATTAATTATGTGTCAACAAAGTAAAAAAAAATCTGTTAGTTAATCGATACAATGAATCTAAAAAACATCAAGACACTGGCTAAATCTGGTGATAGAGACTAAAGAAAAGGTAGAAAAAAAATATGCATGTGAAGTTAGAAGTTTTATGAGTAAAAATGAAAAGCCAATATAATATTAAGTTTCAATATTTAATCATTACTATGCATTTGTTTTTAAGTAGCTTTGACTTAATAAATGAATTAAAATATATTAATACTTGCATAATATAAAATTACAATATTTTTTTTTCTTTAAACAAGCATAAAATTGAAATATTATTAAAATAAAAAATGAGAAATTATTCGGCCGGATACCGGATATTCGGTAAAATTTTGAACCAGATATTCGGTTTCCGGCAAAAATCTATATCCGGCAAATCTCTAATAAAATTATCTTCAAGCTAATTGATCGTGAATTCATTTCCGAACTTTTCATTTCAACATATCTGAAAAGTATCTTTTTAGCATGAACATGCTGCAAACAAAATTGAATTCTGTCGGATTTATTTTTTTTTCTATTAGACTTGGTTTAATGGAGGGTAAAATACGTTCCAACACTTTTTGAGCCTTGGGAATTTCGTGTAATATTGATTTACGAATTATAACAGCATATGATAATCTTCGCAGAGATTGTCTTAATTTTATTAGGACATTCTTGATTTTGCTCAGTAGCTGAAAAAAAATATTTTTATTTTCGTCCACAATTTTTTTTTTTTTTTTTTTGTAAATTTACATTGGAAATTTCCTCATATTTTATTTTTGACGTCTTTGCTTGCTTTTGCAAACGGAATATGGCGATGAACATTAAATTTAATAGCTACAACATTTATGGCATTATAGTTTAATTTACCATTTTTGAAACATCGCTTGAAACATTCCAGTGCAGCGTTGCGCTCTATATTATTCATTTCCTTCTTCAGGTTATTTTCTAAATTACTATATCTTATTTCTGTTACTTCACATTTGAGTTAACATGCTTCTGACATCTAGTATACACCATTATATTCATTCTAGATAATTTTACTGATGTCGATCTACTAAACTGCATCAGAAGTTATATATGACTTCGCTTACTTGAAATGTAGCAACTAATTTGGGACAAAATTTTCAACCTAAATGTAGCAACTAATTTAGGACAGAGGGAGTATTATTTATTTATTTATTTTGCACAGAACAGCTGACTTAACAGAGCCTAGCCGGCTACACTTTATAACTTTTTCGAATTTGTAGCAATTAAGTAGTTCGTTCTGATTTTCACTTTCGAAACTGGTACCGAATGTAAAGAAGGGAAAAAGAAAAACTAAAGTACTCGATTATATATCGACGTCAAATATATATACAAAATATACAAAATAAATACATTGTTTAAAAATATTCAAATGCGAACGAGAAATTTAAAAATCATATTGCCATTGGTTCAATATATTAACCAATGGCAATATCGCAATTAGTGCAAGCTCTCAATTTTTTCCGGGATAAAATACTTTTGTTGTTAAAAGGCTGAAATAATTGTATAACACCAGGATTTACGAAAAAAAAATTTTAAATAATTATTTTCCATCATTAATCGGCCAAGTATTTTCTCGCTTGGTGGAAATTTTGCTTTTGCTTGAAGAAATACTCTGTCGAACTGTATTATTACTTTAGAGGATTCATCTCATGTTTATATAACATCACCTTCAATTTCGAACATTTCCACGTGAACGTCCTGTTGTTCGAATATGAGGACTCTCGAAATTCAAGGTACCCAAACATGTTTCATGTTTTTTGTTTTTTTGTTTTTTTTTTTTTTTTTTTTTTTTTTTTTGTTACCAATGTATGGATTGCACGCCATTATATTTGCAATATTTTTAACAATTCTCATATCTAATGGCCTTCACGGAAAATGATATGGTTGGTATTATGTTGACTTCTGTAAACTCAGTTACAGGAACACCGTGTCTATCTTCCTTCAAAGGTAATTGTTTTATTCTTTCTTAAAAATCTTAAACCATCATTTTACTGTTCTACAGGGAAAAACAGATTCTCCATAAGTCTCCTATAGAATACTCTTCGATTATAGATTTTTTCTGGTTAAATCTTCAGCTCATTGCGTGTTGCCTCCATCTTTCCTGTAGGCGATACAGAAGGTATCTGAATTCTCACGGCTTCTACAGGTGTATTCCTTCAAATAAATGAACAAAAAAAAAAAAAAAATTATGTTCATTACACACATTAAAATAACAATGGAACATAAAAGTAAATTTATGTGCTATAAAGTATGTTAATAGAAAATATTGTCATTTTTTATCAAACAGCCCTCCTACTTGGCGATCCATGAATTTTGTTATTACTTTATCAAGCATAAGTTAAGCTATGTCATAATAGCTAAGCCATGTCATATAAGTTAAGCTATGTAATAGCTTAGCTTTTAAAAACATATTATGCTTTTCTACCCTGTGATTACGAAAATCTGTATAAAGATGAATTTTCTTTCACCCTTTGCTACTCCTCATTAATACGTTTTACTATGTTGGAGTTGGAGAATAATAACATGTAAAAAAATCTAACGATCTGAAAATGAACAAATAAAAATCTGCGTAGATAACCGATAGACCAGTGAAAATATGCGTAGATACCACAAGGGGTAGGGCCCGATTCTATCGCCAAATGTCGCCATTTTATGTTCACTTGGTTAACCCGGCTATTTTTTATTTATTTATTAATAAACTACTTATTGAAAATATTTACTTTTATTTTCGTTTTTAAAATGATATCAATTGTTTTGTTCTAGAGTTATTTATTAAACTTTTATTTTTATTATTATTTTCTTTTTAAAATAAGAGAAAATAATTTAAAAACATATATGTATCTTGTATTTGAAAATGAAGTTTTTGCCAAATTAACGTCAGAAAAAATCGTGCCAACGTGATGCGCATATGACATCTGTGCCCATTTTTGATCTTGTACAACACATCTAAACACTGTCAGAGCGGCACTAAAAATATATACAATCCTAAATCCCATTAAAACATTGAAACAATCTTAGATTTTTTCTGAACTAATGGGGGGTACATGAATAATAATGAGTAATAATAATAATGGGTGGATGAATAATAATTCAAGACAAAATCATACAGAAATTGAAAATTTTCCATTCTCAGATGAAGATTAGTAATTAGACTGAAGACATACTCCCAAAATAAAAGCGGTTTCATTGATGTTACAAAATATGCATTGCTAATTAAATAAAATTTGCACATTATTGATTATGCGGTCGTTAACTACTGAAAGGATTTCATATTCATATTTCTTTAAAATTATATCTTGTCATCAGGGATGTAGTGGAGGGTATACGGAGGTATACGCCGTAAATCTTCTGGATTTTTTAAAGGAACACAGTATGCCTTCTGTTTCTCAAAAAAGCTACAGTATACACACTCTAGAGTGTAACCCTCTGCTTTGAGCGTATACCCTCTACTTAGAGACTACATCCTCTGTTTTTTTACGACTACAATCCTGCCTGTTATAATATAAGAAAAAATAAACTGTCGGCATACGATATGATTAAGCAATATAAACATTATAATATTTTTTGTTGCGATCAATTTTAACTAAGTTTATTTAATGAAATAAAAAAAAAATATGACATCACAGAACTTTTATAAGCAATAGCAGCATGAAATTTTTTAACAATTAATTTGTCAACAATCAGAAAACTTTAAAACAATACCAGCATGAAATTATTTTAACAATTAATTTGTCAACAATGCACATAATCGCATATTCAACAATGATCTTGTCAGCTAACAATGCATTATGTTTCATTTTTCGAAATATTTGATCAGTCTAATTACTGACCCTTATCTGAGAATGGCGAATTTTCTGTTCTTAGGTGTTATTTTCTTGAGTTACTTATTTTATAAGTTTCTCAGGCGATTTTTCTTTGTCGAGTTTGGTCAGAGATATGACGACACTTTTCAAAGTACTGGTTTGAGTCCAGCAAATGTCATCATAGCTGGACCTGGTGAGTTGTGGGAGAATGAAATAGGTTACAACAGAGTTCATAATGTTTCAGATTCAGATACACCATCTAAAATATATTCAGAAAAAAATCATAAAACAACTGACAGCCTTGGAAAAAATAGATCCTCCAAAATGAATCCCGTAAAAAAACAATCACAGTTCAAATCAAGTTATGAAAATAATTATGAAGATGAAGAGCTTGACTTGAGGAAGAAAGAAAAGCTGTATATAGCTGCTTTAAACAGAGGTCGTCCAGATGGACATCCAAAAATCTTGGAGCGGCCAAATGTTGGATATTTGCCTACTATTTTTGAAAAACTGCCATATCCTGTGACACGTGATGTTCTCAGGTCACTGACTGAAGAAGAACCAGTTGGTATTTTAAAAACGGAAAATGTACCTGAAAAAGAGGATATCCAGTTCGACGCAAAAACAGATGGAAAAAAACTATCCTTCAAGCGAGTGGAAAATATATCTATAAAAGAGCAGGTTCGTATACAGTCAACATCAAGTAAAGTTGAGAAAATAGCATCTCGGGTGCATACAGCGAATAAAGGTAATAAAGAGCCAATTAGTATCCAGTTATCGGATAATAGAGGTAAACAAGTTGGAAATTGCACGTGAAGCGTAGCAAATTAGGTGCGTTCGTACGATAACGAAGTTTTAAAAATATTACTTTCATATATCAATCTCATAAAATTGTAAATAGTGAATTACAATTAAAACGCTCATCAAACAATGTGCTCCCTATACCATTATGTAATAGAATACTTTTGTGTGGACTTGTAAATTAATAACAAATGTTCTTTGCACCACAAATTATGTATGATGTATATTATAATATGTACTTTATAGTTGCATACAAATTTTATTAAGTTCGCATGAGTGTAACACGATTAAAATGCATTTGAAACATTTTTTCCCATTGACCGTAATGTAACGGAATACTTTTGATTGTCCCTGTAATTGATCTATGCATTCGATTTTCATAAAATTTGAAATAACTCGACAAAATTATGTAATAATTATGTATTTTAAATTTCAAACGTATAGAATATATTTGAAACTTTTTCCTAATTGACCATAATGTAATTGAATACTTTTGATTGCCCCTGTAATTGATCTATGCACACGATTATCAAAATATTTGAAATAACTCGACAGAATTATGTAATAATTGTGTATTTTAAATTTCAAACGATTTAAATGCATTTGAAACTTTTTTCCCCATTGACCGTAATGTAATAGAATACTTTTGATTGCCCCTGTAATTGATCTATGCATCCGATTTTCATAAAATTTGAAATAACTCGACAAAATTATGTAATAATTATGTATTTCAAATTTCAAACGTATAGAATATATTTGAAACTTTTTCCTAATTGACCATAATGTAATTGAATACTTTTGATTGCCCCTGTAATTGATCTATGCACACGATTTTCAAAATATTTTTGAAATAACTCGACAGAATTATGTAATAATTGCGTATTTTAAATTTCAAACGATTAAAATGCATTTGAAACTTTTTCCCCCATTGACCGTAATGTAATGGAATACTTTTGATTGCCCCTGTAATTGATCTATGCATCCGAGTTTCATAAAATTTGAAATGACTCGACAAAATTATGTAATAATTATGTATTTTAAATTTCAAACGATTCCGTTGGGTAGTTTTTGCGTTGTTATATGCGGACAGACGGACGGACGGACGGACAGACGGACGGACGGACAGACGGACGGACTGAACGACCACTATAGGTGCTACGTATTATATAATTACGAACGCACCTAAAAAGAGACAACTTGCTTGCAGTTAGCCAAAAATGCAGATGGAGAAAAAGTAATGAATGCAATACCTCCAGTTCCTAAAAAGAAGAAAAAATTCAGAAAGCTGCGAAAATTCTTTGGTAGATTTTCTTGCATCCCTAAAGTGAAAAAATAACTGAAATGAGAAAATTCATATGTACATTAGCCAGCTTCAAGCTCTGAAAATAATAACAAAAAGGGTGTTCCAGAAATGAGAAAGGATGTTGTAAACAGTTAGCTGCCTCAAATAGATTTTTATGTCTTACGCAGTGATGCCAAACATGAAAAAATATAGTCACTTATTTCAATGTAGAAGAAAAAAAAGTTGTACATTCAATATTGTTGTCTTAGCTATAAAAAAATCTATAATGTAATGGAATACATAGTTTGCAGATATATGATCATATTATAAATGTTATAGTTGTAAAATGCAGATCAATAGAAATAATTAAAAAACACAACCACCACTTCTACGTCTTCTTTTGTCTTTATTATAACTCAAATTTACTATTATAAAGTTTCTCAATAAGAAACATGGTATCAGAGAGTTCTTCCTTAAACAGAGGTATCCTTTATTTGGAAGGATGGTTTAAAAATAAATACAATCATAATACATACATATATGACATATTTAAATATATCATATAATTAAAATTCGACCAAGATATCCAAGATGAAACTAGAAAAAAAGATAATAATAATTTTAAAATGTGTGATTCATTAAATCTGTTCGTTTCGTATTCAGCCAAACGAGTTTGTCTTCAAAATTTCATTTAATAACTATTTCAATAAATTTTTAATATTTTATAACAAATTAAGATACAATTTTCAAACAAATTCCATTTAAAAGCACATTTTTCCCCTATTAGATGGTGTAAAAATTGAAAATGTGGAACGTTCAGAAGTTTAAAAATTTGCAGTTTCAAAAATTGCAAAACCGAAATTTCAAATTTCAAAGTGATGCCATTCGCAAAATGACATATGCGTTACGCACAGATACGTTTGGCCTTTATAATATAGGGAGATACATATTAGACGTCGAAAAGTGCAATGTCCCCCCCCCCCCGAACTCTATAATGTCTACCCGGAGACTTAAAAGTTCCTCCCGGGAAAAAGTGTGAAAGTTATATGCTAAGTTCTCATTGTATTAGGCAAAGAATCTAGTAGAGACACATTTCTTTTTCAAGCGCAATTTGTTAAGATAAACGAAATACTCAAGCATTTAAAAAATACAAGTATATAACTTTTACTTATCGTTTTCGAATTCTGTTCTCATGTGTTAAATGGTTTAATCTAAATCCACTAAGACAAAAATCTGTATAAAACGCAGTTTTCTTTCCGCACTTTGCTATTCTATATTGGCATGTTTTTCTACATTTAAATTGATAAATGACTTAAAGAAATGCTAAGTTCTCATTCAATCAGACAAAAATCTACTCGAAAATCTATGGTTTTCTTTTCGTTGCTTGCTTATTTTTTTATCTTTTTCAAGCACAGTTATTTAAGATAAAATATTTCAGCTTCTTAAAAATATATTATGATTTTTTTTCTACTTTCCTTTTATCGAGGAAATGCTACTCGACCTATAACGGTATGAATCACTCTTTAGATATTTTTTCATATGAATTGATCTAGTTACTCATGGAAACCGCGTAATTTAATATTCAAAACTAGTTTCTTTCGAAGAGTAGCCAAACGTTACAGTGCGAAAAACGAAACTGCTTTGTCTTGATATTATGTTTCTAGTAATAGGAAGCACTCGGTTTCATGACATCTTATTTCATTCATGGTGTCGATGACAAAATAGCTACTTATTGAGGAACATAGGTAACCTTTGATATGGTTAGCCATCACAGTTGAACCTTTCCGGGCACAGAGAAATTCTGTTCGTAAATTGATGAAATGATTGATAGACCGGAAGGCAAGGAATTGATGGCAAAGACAATCACTTCACCGTGATCACGGATTAAATTCCAGAATTAGTTAAAATTCAATTAGCATATTAAAACGCAATCAGTCTACCAAATCGTATCTTGGTGGGAAACATCGGAAAACCCGATTTTGGCTGTTAACTCATAGATTTTCCATTATATTTTCCTGCTCCAGTCCCCCACGTTTTCATATTTTTGGGTGCAGGAAAATACAATGATAAATCTATGAGTCAAAAGTTAAAATCGGGGTTTCGGGTATTTTTCACCAAGATACGACTTGACAAACCGATTGCGTTTTAATATGCCAATCGAGTTTTATTTAATTCGGGAATTTCAGCCGTGAACTCGATGAGGTTATTGTCTGTGCTGCAGCCTTCCGGTCTATGAATTACACCGGTATTTACAAACAATTTTTTCAGGAATTAAAAACTTGTTACTGTAAACTTTCCTTATACAAGGAAAAATTTATTGAAATATTCATCATTTTCATCCTTTATATTTAATGTTTGAACTTCTAAAATTAATCAGGGATACGCCTTATTTATCTTTTTTTAAGATAGGGGAGAGAAGAGAGGGATGGAATTTCTATAGTAATTGTTAAAATAAGCTTTATTTTTAGTTTATGACTCTTCACCAGATGGAATAATCTGTGTTGAATTCAGACACTTTTCTTAGAGAGGGATATTTCTGACACCGGGGGGGGGGGGAGGGGGGGGAACATTGTAGAGTTCCAGGAGGAAATTGTCCATTTTGACGATTGAAAACGCAAAATCTCAAAATTTGCGGGGGAGACATTTCAATACTGCGGGAGGGAATGTCCCCCCCGGGCCACCCCCTGAATTCAACACTGGGAATAATTTTTGCCTTGTTGCTATACATCTTTTTAGTTGCAAGCAATTATGAATTTGCGACTTACAAAGGCTATTTTACAATATCAAATGTACGAATTACTCCGATTTTTAATGCACATTTTCAATCTTATACTTTGTTTCTAACTTAATCGTTTTTAATATTTTGTAATTTTAGCAATATGCCTTTTATAAATAAACAGTTAAGTTAAATCATGCTTGTTGTAAAAACCTATTTATTTTTATGTTACTCTAAGTGAGGGATAAGACACTATGAATCAGGGAAGGATGGGACATACATAGAAAAATTAAAGCGCTGAATTTTTTTAATTTCTGGCTCATGCATTAATTTGCAATATCAACCTTTAGTATTAAAAATTTACATTTATTTCTATAATATCAATTTCTTTAATTTTTTAAATAAAAAATTACGGTTTTGTAATATACCATATGAAATATATAATAATGATTGAACTCAAACTGACAATTTTTATTTTTACATGGCAATATACTATTTGTGTTGAAAGATGAAAAAGAGAAAAAGAAATTTAATTTTCTTACAAGAAATTGACTATTCCATGATCGCTGAACAAGATATAATTGCAAATCTACATCCACCAAAATTAATTTATCAGTACTAGTTGGGCACAAGCATAGTTTTCATTTGATTTGGATTTTACAAAGTATAATATAAAATAAAGTTGTGACTTACAATAAACTTTATTAATGTAAATGTCACACAATCTTTGTCACTTTTGCCCACATTTCTAAAAATTAAATAGGAATTGTCATTCTAAAACTTGTCCCATCTGTAAGAGTCGTGGACAAGCCGAACTGCCTAACCTTTGGAGAGTCGTGAACAGACACTGAAATGCCTTTTGCACAAAACTGAAACGCTTACAAGGAAGGTCTCCATATGGGCATACTCAGAAAATTCTGAAAAAATTACAGAATATTTTTCTCACCTAAATATATATGTTTATAAAAAAAAAAAATCGGCGGAACTCCGATAGAACGTTCGTAAAAAAATAATGAACATTTCGTTTATTTGGCAATTTATCGCTCGTTGGCGACGAAATAAAATGTCAAAAAATACTTCTTTTGTCTAATACTTTTTAAGGTAAAAATGTTTCATGTTGAACTATTTTTTTAAATATTTATTTAAATAACTTTATATTTTTCGGTTTTAGTTTGTTATAACTATATATTTTTCATATATACATTTATAATGAAAATTAGCTGTGAAATTTTATGAATTAAAACGAAAATTAAATTAATTAAATTTGTTTCAATCTCAAAATTAAGTTCAATTGAGACTGTCTATTCAATTTCGTTGCTATGGAAACAAAAACTTATCCGATATTGAAATGTATTACTGCAGCATTCTTCATCTAGTCCGTATTTTGAATGCGCTTAAATCTATGAAAATATATTTTTAAATATAAAATTTTTTTATATATATATATAATTATTTTTACAGTATTAACATTAAATAACTGTTACAACAAGCAATATATGTATGTAAGACACTGTAATATATATACTAAACTCTCTCATTGTTTAAGTTCAAATTCATCAGATACCATTTACACGCATTCTAGAATTCTATAAACAAACAATTTTCAGTTGCATGAAAATCGTTTGCTTTTGACGAGGAAAAATGCTTTTCGCCAAATCGCGTGACACTTTTGTCTTTTTACGCCAAATATTCGAAAGTATTTTATTTTTTACAAAATTTCTACTGTTATTCCGCCGCTAAATTTGACTGATCCTTTATTACCTACATAAGTAGTTTAATTAGTATTTTTTTCAACAAATTCTGAGTATGCCCAATTTGGAGACCTTCCTTGTTAGAACTAACTTTTATGGAACTAACGAACGGCAACAGGCGGACAGTGGAAAAGGTTTTCGGTCTTCGATGGAGGTATTTGGAGTGATGTGGCGTGTTGTTGGTGAAGCGTGAAATGAAGTAAAAAATGTGTTATTTTGATGAATAGTGAGAGCAACTGTTTATTTTATTGCAGTCAATTTTATGTATGCTCCAGCGACAAAATAGTAAAACTATTAGTATTTTTACATCGGTCTTGTTATTGAACGTTTACGGTTCAGCTGCGATACTTCATTTCGTGAATGTGAATGTGGATATTCCTCGAATTTAAGAGGAAGAAAAGTTTACTCCATCCCTTCCTTACATCAGAGAGGGATGGAACTTTTTTTCTTGTTAATTTAATTAGTTTATTAACATAGAATTATATCTATTATAATTTTCAAATTGGCAATTTTTAAATATGTTAAAATGTTTCAAGATGTTATTCTGAAAATTTCAATTTTGTACAAGCGAAACATAATTAATAAAAAATATCTTTGTAAAAATTGTCCCATTTCTACCTATTCTCCTCTACTTAATGAAAATTACGCATGCGCTATTAACTTTTGCAGTCTAAGGGATGACACTAAAGAGACTTAAAGAATGTGATTACTCATTATTCAATGCAATTATCGAAATGCGGTTTTCATCATTAGAAAGTAGATGTCAAATGCCGACGAGACGCGTTTTTAAAAATTGTCTTCTTAAATTTTAAGTATTTAGAAATTTTCCATAACCTTTTAAATTTCCACTTGATGAAATTCTATCATGTTTTTAGAGCAACTAAGAAGACTTAAAACTAAAGTATCAAACTTTTATTTTTAAATTGAGATAAGAGTAGACGCTCATTTCGACAAACAGTACAATACTAATATTCTCGGATGCGAGCTCTATTATTACATAAAATAAAGACACCTGCTCTTTGCCCCCCCCCAATCATAGCAAAGTTTTACGGCTGTTTAGTTTCGTATCTTATTTTGTTTGCGTCTGCTTTGCCTAGCTAACTAAGTATCATTAGAATTCGATCACTGAGAAAATCTCTTTTTATTAGATAGATTAGCGAAAATGACCAATGTGCGTGCCGTCGATGGAAAGTAAATCAACTTGTTCTGTATATATATCCTAAGAAAAAGCAGCTAAAATAACAAAAAGGTTTTCTGTCATTTTTTTTATGGTCGCCTATTTTGCTATAGAAAACTACACGGTTAGTAATATATTTTCTTGTTAACATGTAAAGTAGAAAGTTTTCCCGTACATTTTGCTGTTGATTTGCAGCAAATTGCTAGCAGTTTTTTAACGATTGGTTATTGGATTTTTTGCTCATTAAAACTCTATGCATTGTTTAAGAAGGTTTTCAGTAAAAAAAAAAAAAAAAAAGTACAATCGCCAAGATAAACAACCATCACCAAATAGAATTTCTGCTCAGTGTAAAAGACAGGCATTTTAGTTCGTCAGAGAGTAAATGTTTCGGTGTAGGATTTTAAAATAGAAAATAACTCAGTTTATCTGCATTGCTTAAAAAAAGTAGGGGAGCAAGTAAAAAAGCGAAGAGAACTGTGCGAGACAGCCATACACGGGCACAACATAGGAAGAACAGGTGTATCAATAGGCAATACAGAAAAAAAGACGCAAAAATAATTGCAAGCAAGCTTTAACTTTTTGAATAGATGGATATAACATGAAAAGATGGTCCAGGGCAACAATTTAGTTACATCTAAATGACAAATAAAAGTACCGTTTAAGAATTATGCATAATATGACCTATGGTCTCCTCAAACAGATGAGTCGATGATACTGATTCGATGATATTGCCGGAAGATTAGAATTTGGGAAGTACTATAGTCCACTCTGCAAGAATTGAAATATCCAAATCCCGGATCATAAAATAAGGGTTTAGACTTGCCTATCCCAAGCATTCTCTATCGGATTCAAATCAGGAAAGCTTGTTGTCTATTCCATATACTCTATTATTTCAGATTTAAACATGTTCTTCACAAGATGAGCTGAATGCGATTGGATATTATCGTGCATTGAATAAAAAGGAATCAGTAATTATTGCAGCATAAAATACGTCATGGAGACTCGGTATCTCGTCTATACAACTTTGGGCCGCCAAAGTGCCATTCTGAATGATATGTAAGTCCGTACCATCAACCCACTTCATCTGTTTCATCTATTCCGAAGTCTCCAGGAATAACACATGGGCTCCAACCGAAGCAGAACTTCCCTAATACATTTAGTTAAACTGAAAATTGCACGTTAAATTGTGAAAACTGAAAAAAAGCAGCTGTGAAACCGATAACAGTAGTAAGGATTAGTAGTTAGTAGTAATGATCAGTAGTTATATTTTCACGAAATTTGAAAGAACGATCTATTCCTTTGCTAACTCAGGGGTTGTAAGTATCATGATATTTTATGAGATATCCTAACTATCCAATATTTTGTTACGTATCCGATGTTTTCAAAATAAGTCAATTTACTGCTTATAATATATTTTTTTCAAACATAATATAAACTAGAAAATAAAACCTATTTCTCTGAACATGAAAACTTGTTTTTTAAAATAATATTCTAAATACTTTTCTTCTTTTTCCTTTTTGTTTTCTTTCATTTTACTTTTTCTCACCATAAAATTGACTGTGGACTAATTGAAAACAGAAACAATTTCTCTAATCACTCATCAGAAAACAAACTATAAAATACTGTATCAAGTATCAAGAACATTTTATGTCTTATACAACAAAATTTTAAATACAAAATTCTGTTTTTATTGAAAAAGATAGATATAAATTTTATTTTATCTGCTACTGTATTGCCTAACATTATGTTTAACTTAAAGTTTAAACTGAACTAACAAGGAAGGTCTCCATACTGGGCATACTCAGAATTTTTGGGGGAAAAAAACTAACTAAACTACTTATGTATGTAATAAAATATCATTGAAAATCAGCAGCGGAATTACAATAAAAGTCTGTAAAAAGGAAAAAAAAATACTTTCGAATATTTTGCGTGAAAAGGCGAAAACGATACACGATTTGGCGAGCAGCACTTTTCCTCGCCAAAAGCAAACGATTTTAATGCAAATGAAAACTGTTGGATTTTTAGAATGCTTGTAAATGGTATTTAATGAATTTAAACACAAACAATGAGAGAGTTTAATATATTACATACATTTATTTATTTATTTATTTATTGTATTACACATATATATATGCATATTGCTTGTAGCTGTAGTTATTTAATTTATCACTGGAAAAAATATTTTCATGTATTAAAAATTCATATTGAGAAAAATTATTTTTATATACATTTAAGCCTATTCAAAAATAAAACTCGGATGTTTTCATAGCAACAAAATCGAATACACAATATTCAGTTTGACTTTGAGCCTGAAACAATTATAATTAATTTAAATTATGAATTTCGTTATGAATTGCACAAATTTTGATGGTTAAATTTCCATATAAATGCATATAAATATTGATATAACAAAATTATACTTAAAACAAACTAAAACTTGCAAAACTAAAGTTATTTAAATTAAATTTATCTAATAAGTTAAACATGACACTTTTTTTCCCTTAAAGTGTATTTGACATATAAAAACAGTATTTTTTGAAATTGCATTCCATTGCCAACCAATGAAAAATCGCCAAATAACTAAATTTTCATTATTTTTTTACGGATGTTGTATAAATTTCCGCCATTTTTTTCCCTACAAACGTATGAGAACATTCTGTAATTTTTTCAGATTTTTCGGAGTATGCCCATATGGAGACCTTTCTTGTGGGTCAAAATCAGAAAACATTCTTTTTTAAATGAAGTTATAAATAACTGATTATCTTAAATTAGACAGTTTATATTTCAGTAACAGTTCTGAGATAATAATGTCCCACATAATAATTGGTTCTACATTTAAAAAAAAAAAAAAAAAATCTGTTTACAAAGTAAAGCTTGGAAAAGATATTTATTTTCATCTTCGGTCAAAAAACTCATTACTATTGAAAAAAGGTCTTTATCTACAGTGTGAAACAGTCAATAACAGTTGAAGAACACATTTATATTTGTTTTGAATAAAAAAAAATAAAAATATTTTGCACAATGATATTTTGAAAATAAATAGCAAATATATGAAAATATCAAACATCTTGATACATTGAAAATAAATATCGGATGTATATCATGATATATAATAACTCGATAAATATCCATTGATACACATCATCGAAACCTGGGTTAACTTATCCATATTTTTTTTTCATGTTTGATTATTGCACAATTAACATTTCAAAATTTCAAGTGATGAATTAATGATTTACAACAACACCAATTGTATTCAACATGAGAAAAGAAGAAACTAAGCAGCTCGTCAACTAGTGTTGCCTTGAAATAATGACATAGACGCTATTAATATTCAGTATTCTTTCTCTAAAATACTTTTTGAACGTATCTCAGCATGCACGCTGTCCATCTAGAGACCGCGCTTTCTTCCGTCATAACTAGCTATTTTGCATAAAGAAAGTGAAAACGTGCAGACCAAGGTGAGAAAACAAGCGCTCGTGAATAAACAAACAATGCTGCCGAGTGAAATAAGAACAAAGCAAACAATATGTATCTATATTCAGTAGGAAGTAATAGCCTGTGATGAGCCAGCTCGTTATTGTTTTGCTTTTCTTGCCGCGGTTATGATTGTTATCAGCAGGGACGAGTTTGCTTTATTGTTTTGCGCTACTGGCATACAGAACGAGTTTGTTTGTGAGCTATGGAATTATTTTTCTGAAGTCGGAACTTCGAAAAGTTATTATTTTCAGGGCCAGTATTTTCTTTAAAATTAGCCGGCTGCAAATAATTTCTTGAGGTCATTGTCATCGATACGGCGGAGGAAAGAGATGTCGCAAAGGAGGCCATAGATTATTCTTGGATTTCTAATTTAATTAACTAAATTTCATTATCTCTAATCTGCCTGACAAAAGTAAAATATATTTTTCCCAAGCGATTTAAGAGCCCTCCTACCCTTCACCCAGTGCAAAATAGTTTTTATTTCTTTTTTCTTTACATCTATAGATAATTTGAAAAAGAAATGGGACACTATATATTAACAACTCTGACAATATATATTATAAACATAGGTACATAAATATGTAACATCTGAACGTAGTTATGTAGAATGCTGTCGACAGAATGTAAAATTCTGGTCTAACCACTTAGCAAGAAAATTCTATCAAGAACACTCGTAGATTTAGCAGTCGTGTGGCACCGGGTCGTAAAACAACATATATCCTTTGACATGTTTCCCACTTTAAGCCAAACAGAAGTGTCGGATATTTTTAATCACGTTTATTCATGTTACACTTCACAGGAAAACAATTTAACTTTCGGCATAACATGCAGTCATTCTAAGAACATAGAAATTCACCAGACACATTCTTCTCACCAGCTGACAGTAGTTTTATTAGCACAAGAAAAAAACATAGAAATCTCACTCCGAAGCCAATGTAATAAGGTTTTATCAGATTCTGCGAAAGAATACAGGATTTTATGGCTAAGTTTTAAGTTGCCAATTACTTAATTGGAAATAATGATTTCAACTAATACGAAAATTTTACCCGCGAAAAAGAAAAAGAGTTCTCTCAGACCGTCGGAAGTTTATCTGTTTTAATCCTGTTTCTAACGTCACTTAGAAGGGAATTGTGGATAACTGAATGATTTTTTGTAACGTAAATACAAAGTTATTATTCAAAAGATAAAAGAATAAATTTAAGTAATGGGATTTTAGGACAACAATTGAATTGACAGATTAATGTTTCTTGGAATAAAATAAAATAAAGAAAATGTTGATTAAAGGTATGGAATTAAAATAAACATGTTAGGATATTACAAAAAGAAATTGGGAAAAGCTAAATATTATAAAAATTTGAAAATAATTAATTTATAATTGAGGCGAAATTTTTTTATTATTACATATATGTATACATATACAGGGGTGTAAAAATCTAAGCGCTAGCAGACAGTCTATCAAAACTAAAGTTTATCCGTTATTTTTGTCAAATATTTCGTCTAAACTTTTTTGTAAAAATACTATTGAAATTTAAGCGAAGAAAACTAATAAAAATTAGTGGTGAGAAACTGCCTGTTGGAGCCTAGATTTTTACACCCCTATATATACACAAATATAATAGATCTTTAATTATATATATAATATTTTTTTTTAATATAATAGATCTCTTATTTAAACTAGTAGCTCAATATGAATAGTAGAAAATGTTTTTCTTAAAAAGTATACTTGTCAAAAAGAGTATTTAAATAATAATAATAATTTGTCGGTAACCAGCAAAAAATCAACAAAAAAACAAAATTTTAAATTTTAAATTTTTTTAATTATATATGTAATATTTTTTTTTAATATAATAGATCTCTTATTTAAACTAGTAGCTCAATATGAATAGTAGAAAATGTTTTTCTTAAAAAGTATACTTGTCGAAAAGAGTATTTAAATAATAATAATAATTTGTCGGTAACCAGCAAAAAATCAACAAAAAAACAAAATTTTAAATTTTTTTAATTAAAAAATTAATAATAACGTACGATACTGCGATATTCCGACGGAATTTTTTCCATAAGTATACATATCCTCATGGGAAATTTCTGTAGGTTTTTTAAAAATTTCTGAGTATGCGCTTCTTGGAGACTTTCCTTGTTAATTCCATAAAAAAAGGTTCATTTTAAATTAAAAATTAATGCCAACAACAAAGTAGTAAAAAACAAGAATTGTGTATGAAATTTGTTACTATAGCCTCAAGTGAAAGCAGTTTCTAAAAGGTTTTTTCAATTATAACTATTAAATTAATCTTAGAAAAACATAAAAAATTAGATAGCATTTCAAAACAAAAAACCCCATTGCAAATTGTCCTAAAAGAACAATTTCCCTTTCATTAAAATTCCTATATATTACAAACTTTTATTTCAAATATAAGGAAAAATTAATGGGAGTAATAAGTTAGTTTTAAACAGTTTATAGACGCTCTAGATTTCATCTAAATGAAAAATTAAAATTTTTTCCTTGCTAAAATTTTTTTACAACATTTAAAAGTAAGGAAAAATGAATAATTGAATAGATAATCCAAGTAAAACATTTTTCAAATATTCTTAAGAATTAATTTTGTTTTTAGCCAAAACAAGTTTTTTTTTTTATCCCACTTTGACTTTTGATAAAAAAATTTCAGAAATGTTTTTATTTTCGAAAGCATCAAAATGTTTTCCTTGCTTACTGGAAATAGGGTTATCGACATTTGCCATTTTCGAAAATTCAATATATGCATATCTGCCAACTTTTTTGCATTTTGCATACCACAAAAATTTTATAATAAATATTGTCTTATTTAATCGTCGAAATCTTATGATTAAAGAAATGGAAAATCTGTGTACAATGTTAGTGGTAACAAAAATGCGTAAAAGTTGGCAGCTAGGATATATGTCATCAGTGTTTTCGCTGACATTTGATCAACATTAGTAATTTGGCTAATTAAAAATAAAATACATTCGCTAAATGAAAAAAGTATTAGAAAAATAGATTCGCCATGTAGCACAGGAATATATATTGTATGTATTTAATCCTCTAATGCACCCCTTGTTTTTCAATATATTCTAAAATAATCTGAGTTTTTATAACTGCGACAACGATTGTTATTAATCTAATTTCATCTATCCGCTACAAATATATCAAATATATATATATATATATATATATATATATATTTATACAGTGAAACTCGTTTAAGATACGCCCGCTTAAAATACGATCCCGCTTAATATACGAATTATCTTCAGTCCCTTGAAAACTGCCTATTAAACCCGTGTAAAATTACCCGCTTAATATACGTACGCTTAAGATACGATCCCGCTTAATATACGAAGAAAATTGGTCCCTTGATGTCAAAAAACCCGCTTAACATACGAAATGGTGCATATGAAAACCGTTTATCACGTGTATTTACGACAGATTATATAAAATTTAATTACTTTTCATAAGATATTTTCTTTTTAACTTTTTTTCTCTGTAAAATATGTTTTTTTCCATTGCGTTTGTACTCTGACTTCTGATTGGCTCCTTTCTCAACAAAATACAAAAACAACAATCGCTTTTATTTTTTAACCATTACACTTGCGGAATGAATGGATCTGAAATTCCATTGGTTGCTGCCGCTCCTGATTGGATGAGGAAGTTATTGGTGAAATCCGTCTATATTTTTCTGTTCTTTTTATTTTTTTATATATATCGCAGACGTCAAAAGTTTCGATAAACCTAGATCTTCAGAAGGAGTAGAACACGACGCGGATGAAGAAACAGATGTACCAACCATACAATCATTCGCTAATGTAATGAGCTCGTTCAGCTTATTTCGACTATATGCCTCTTCGATGGATGCTGGTCTCTCCGTTGAAACTTTTTCTGCTACATCAATAAGGCAGAAAATTTCCTAATGAAATCTCGCCCTACGTTGCATCAATTCAAGTTAAGGGTGTATTCGAAAAAATGCTTTTCCACCTTCAACAGCTCGAAATTTTCCGATACAATTTCAGACACATTTTAAAAAATAGAAACATGAAACTTGCTAAGAGGATTTTTGAAGAGACATACAAGGTGCCGTGTGATGTCATTTTACGCTCCATTCATTAGAATTTGTTTTATAAGCAATTATCTTCTCAGTATGACCCTTTTTTTCGTTCACTGATCTCCCGCTTCGGAAAAATCTGTTCAAAAAGCCGTTTTTGATTGCTTTTCTTGCAATATTTTCTGCATTTATCAAACAATCGATGATTACGGCACCTTGAGTACTTTCTGAATAAGACAATTTGCCAGTTTGATGCATATGAGAGCAAAAATGAATTTAAAAATAAATCGGAAAATAAGCAGTTTGAATCGAAATACACCCTTAAGCAACTTTTTCTGAAGAAACTAAAACTACATCATGATTTTTATAATGTATCGAATAATTATTGTCCCTTGCATACATTTAGTTTGTCTTTCAAAAAATTATTATAAAAATTTATTGTTCTTCCCCGTTAATTATGTAATGTATTTTAGTTACTGTTTTTTAAAAATTAACAAAATTTTCATTTCATTGTCTTTTTTTTTTTTTTTTTTTTTTTTTTTAATTTGGCAGGGAATACTGTATAAAGGCACTTTATTTTTTTTTTTTACTATCAAACTGATATTCAATAAAATTTTAGAGAAAAAATATTCTTTATTTCAATCAATATCTTAAATTAAATTTTCTAGAATATCTAAAAGTTGTTAGAAATAGGTAAAATAAGAGTTATGAATGGCTAAAACATGTTGATAACAAATTGCACTGTCTTTAATATGCATTATTATTAAAGAATCTATAAAATCCGGATAAGATACGATCCCGCTTAAGATACGAAATGATCTCGGTCCCTTGATTCGTATCTTAAACGAGTTTTACTGTATATATATATATATATATATATATGTATATATATATATATTAAAATATGTATGTATGCATATGTATAAAAAACGAAAAACAAAAGAAAAAGAAAAAACTGAGCACTAGCAATTTGGCGAATCTAATCGCTTGCTTACTCGCCAAATGAAGAATTTTATCGTAATTTGGTAATTTGGCGCAATGGCGAGCGACAGCGAGAACCCTGTATGTCATAGCTTTATTGGAAATAAATATAAAAATAAAACTAGTTTTTGTGAAAAATACTTTTTTTATAAGTATTTAATGTTTAGCTTAAAAATTCCCGTATAATTTCATGCCTACAATTCATGTTGATTTAAAAACTAAAAATAGTTGGTTGGTTGGTTGTATAGATTTTATTGGCACAAGGTCCCTATAGGGACATGCTGCGCCAAGAACAAGATAAAGAGGAAAAAAATGTAAATGTAAACTTTAAAGGATGCAAAATGTAAAAGTCAAACTAACATAGTCTTAGTAAAAAGGTAAAAGAGAAATGATGATATATAAAATTGAAGTACAATAACTAGTCAATAAGATAAAATAAAAAGCTTAAAAAAAATAGTTAAAATCATACAAACAGTAAAGTTGTGATACATAACAAGAATTAGTTAAAATTGTAAAAACAAATGATACTTTTGACAATATTTAAAAACTCAAATTAAAATGGTAAGTGGTAAGATCAATTAGGTATATATTCCTCAAGAACAGTGTTTCCTTCGTCTTCACTTGAGTCATATGACTCTTCCATAGCCTCTTCCACATAATTTTTTAGCCTTTTGGGATCTTTCAAGTAAGCAAGAGATGGGTCATGATTTGATTTCCGTTCTTTATTTGTGACTGTTTGCCATTGGTGAGAACCTCGAATAGTCTTATTTTCAGATGTCTTTTGATTTTGTTTCACGGCTTGAGCAGAATTGGTCTTTTGGTGGTTAGAAGTACAAAGATTAACGGTTTTTTTATTGGGTGTAACTGCTTTAGGCTTTTGACTAGTATTAGGTTCTTGGCGATTTGATGCAGAGAGATTATGATTTCTTTTAGATGTAGATGCATTAGTTCTTGTCTGGGGTTCAGTAGATTTTTTCGGGTTTTGTGGCTGAATAGGTTGATAGACTATTGTGACAGGCTCTGAAGACGGTAACCAACGCTCTAATTTAGGGCTAACAGAACATTTAGTAGGGCAACTGACATCTCGTGTTTCTTTCTTTGGGGTACTAGGTGGATTAGGTGATTCTGTCTGGGTACTTATATGTCTTACAGATTTTGATTGCTGCTTGAGTAAACTAGAATAAGAAAGACCTATAGATGGGGTTCTGGTTTCAACAAGTTTTCGAGCTTCTGGATATGAAAGATTTTGACTGGTTTTTACTGCAAGAATTTCTTTTTCACGGTTCCAAATTGGACAGGAGCGAGAGTATGACGTATGATTACCTTTGCAATTTGCACAGCGTTCTGGTTTTTCACACGATTTACCATCATGGCCGACTTCTGCACAGCGAGGACAGGTAACATTGCCACGACAGTTAATGTTAGTATGACCAAAACGCTGGCATTTGAAACATCGTAAAGGGTTAGGGATATAAGGCCGGACTGGACAGCTTAGGTATCCAGCTTTAATTCTAGATGGTAAATTATGGCTATTGAAAGTTAATATTATGTGTTTTGTCCGAATAACTTGTCAATTCTTTCGAATAGTAATGCGGCGTGCATCTATTATATTTTGTTCTTTTAAATTTGAGAGAAGCTCTTCTTTTGAGGAGTATAAAAGATCTGGTTCAGATATTACACCGCGACAAGTATTTAGAGTTTGATGAGCTTTAACAGAAACAGCAAAAGAGCCTATTGTATTGCAATTGACCAGAAGCTGCGATTGACTGGCTGAAGAAACCTCAACCAATAAATCCCCAGAGTGCAGTTTTTTAAGAGTGTGACCGTCGCCAAAAACAGACTGGAATGTTTTTGCGATAAGAAAAGGTGAGATTCTCTTGAAAGAACTATCTGAGAGGCTATCGGTGCGTTTAATTACAAAGAAACGTGTAAATGATGAATTCTGCACAATTTGGTGCTCTCCACATGGGAGAGAATTATTTGAATTAGAGATTTTTCCATCCATTAGTAGGAGAAAAAATAATTCGGACCCCGGCCGCACCACCCACTACCGAGCCCAACAAGGGGATGCACATTCGTGCACCAGTGCTAACCAGGGCCTATACGGTCACAAGACAATCCTATGTCAGTCTCCACCCTTAACGAGATGACTAGTAATTGCTCGCTCGCTTGATCCCTAAAGCCAGAGACCAAAGTCAGCTGACCAGCCGATTGATGCATACGGGACCAATATGCACCTCCCGTCTACCTGAAGCAGAGGCCAAAGTAGTGTGTTGGTTTCCCTCAACTACCAGGATCCCCTTTTCCAGGGACACGGGTCGCCACGCACGGCCAACACGTGGGTGATTTACAATTCTCCATGAATCGATATGCAGGATGACATCGGCTCATACAGAATTGCCCTCACCTCCGAAGAGGAAACCACAACGAGAGTGAAACAAAGAGGAAAGGAAGACCAGAGGAGTAAGAGGAAAAGGAAAGGAGAAAGATCACTCAGGTGCCCCGGGGTTGTGAAGCCCGTGAATACCTAAAGAAGGTATCCCCCTGGGGGGCTAAAAATAGAAAAAAGCAGGTTTTAAAGACCGAAACTGAAATCAAATTTCGACAATGTTCTTATTTCATCTCGAAATCGAAACCGAAGATGTACAAAATTTACTTTTTTGAGTAATTAAAACATACAAAAATATTTAGCAATTATACATTTGGCCCAAGTTGGCTCTTTGTGCCTCGGACCAAAGCTTTCTATTTTCATACGCAATAAAATGCATTTAATTCATCAGCGACAGAGAATAATTTTCTAATTATACGAATTTCGTCCAATAAAAAAAATTTTTAGGCATACATACCTCGATTTATCACATCTTATACAATGATTTTCGTAATGATCATTAATCTATCAAAAGTTCATATACTAGAATTTCGAAAGACTTCTGCTGTTTCAAACTAAAAAAAATTCTATTACGTTTAAACCTTCCTCTTTTAATGAGCACATGAAAAGCGTCTTTCAAAATTAGTCATACATGTATTTCGTGCTTCATAACTTGCATTCACGTCATTGCTAATAATTTTAAAAAAAATGACGTTTATGATAATAGATAAAAACTATTTCATTCGAGCCGATATTGATCAAATCAACGAGTCATGTTGAAAATTTCTGAAAAGAAGAAAGGAGATTTTTGGAATACCGATAGTTTCGGTAAAGTTTCGCTCCGGACAAATTTTCATCATCATTTCCCAAGAAAACGAATTTTCGGCGAAACTCAGATTTTGGACTGAAATCAAAAACGAAACCGAATTTTTGGTCGATCTCTACTACTGATATTTTCTTTATAATCAGTGTTACCAGTGGTTTCAACATAAATCCTGGATCCAAATGTTCTGGATGCCAGTATTTTAAAGTAATTTCCTTCCTCATATCTAATGGAAGAATTACCTGTGATTAAAGATGACAAAATAAACTCTGAGAAATTAGTGGTGTCAAGAGCATTTGGAGCTCTGCACTGTTAATTTTTTCTATGAAATTGCAGAGAATCCATTATCTTAAGTCTTATGTAAATTTATAGAGACTAGAAAAATGAGATTCTGTTAAATAAAAGAATCGTTATTAAGAAAACTTACAATACACTCTGTAAATTAACATCGTTAACAATATACAAAATTCTGTATATTTATTTTTTATGATGTTAATTTAATATAGTTTTAAAAATTGGTGAGTCACTGAATCTTTAATGGGCCGTTTTAAATTTTTCAAGTAAATTTGAACTACGGTATCATTTAATTTTTATACAATTTGTTTCCGATTTTTGAACCCGAGACCGCCTGACTGAGCCGTAGAAGTTATTGTTATTGTGTACAAAATGTGTCTTTTATGATTCAACGAGGAAAAATCTATAGTAATTTTCAAAGATTTAATTTCAAATATATTCGTTAGAAAATTCATAAACAATTTATTTTAATTCTATTTTAGACCAATTACATAATACCTATTTTTTAATCATTTTTAATTTTTAACTAGTTTATGTAATAAATAAATAAATAGAAGAATTTTTTTTCGGTGAAAAAATTTGTATTTAATTCGTTTTATGCAACAATAATGTTAAAATGAATGTTTCTAAATTGTTGCATACTATTCATTTTTAATGCGCTAAACTTTTAAAAACTTTTTTTTTTTTTTTTGGGGGGGGGGGGGGGGGGGGAGAAAAAAATCGTAAGAAAAAAAAATTGAAAATTCATTGTAGATAAAAATGTCCACTGATTCTGAGGAAATTATTCTTCTCTTTCTAAATTATTTTAACTTTAAAAAAATAATAACAACAAAATAAACTGAATTTTCTATTTTAATATTTCTAATAAAACTGCAAAATAATTTTACAAGTGTGTATTTTGAATTACAAGTTTTAACAAACATAAAACTATCTTTAAATAAAGACATGGAAATCCCTACAGGGAATTTGATATAAGATAAGGGAGATGTGGTGTAATATGATGACTGAGAAACTCGATCGAATGCTTCCGAGAAATAGTGTAAATTTACAGAAAGTCTGGGGTTTTTTCTGTGTTTTTAAATGAATTTTTAACCGTGTGATTTACACGAAACCCCTGCAACACTAGTTACAATACACGAATACGGCCGACAAACCCCTATTTTCATATATAGGGTGTGTTGACCTGAAACGAGCCCTATTTATTGAAAATTCGTCGCTTTGATTGATGCTTGGTTAGAAAGCTAGAATTCAAGACTTCAATTTTAAAATATATAATCAGTTCTTTTTAAAATATGGCAACAGGAAAAAACGGCATTTTAAAAGCTATCTATTCAGAATTTCTAAATTCTTTTTTTCAACGCATAATCCTAATTTAATTAATATTAAACTACTAATGGATAAGCGGATTTAAAAGATATATATTAAACACCTTAATTTTTTTTTCTGTTATTTAGTGTTTAAAATATTTCATTGTTGTAATTACACAGACAGTTGCTTTTTTTTAAGAGCATAGTTTGGTGTATAATTAACCTCATTGTTGTTGTAACTAATATATGTTGTAGTAAACATAAAGATTATTGGGTGATTTGTCACCTACACCCGGTTAACGAATAAATGCCTTAAAAATAATTTATAAATTTAAAATGAAGTTCTAAAAATATTAAAATGTGATATGGTTATCGAAATCACAGCCGTGTACATCTTTTTCACAATTCTAGACAATCAAGAAATGAGTGAAAAATGGATTAAAATTTCTATTATTACATGCAGGGTGATCAAGAAATAAGTTGCCCACTTCAGAGGGCTTTATCGAATGTGTTCTATTGGTCTAAATCAGCGGTTCTAAAAATTTTATTGGTACGCTACCCAACTTTAAGTTAAAAAAAAAAAAAATCGCGACCACCTAATATAAGAGTGTATGTCAGTATAGCAATTATTGTATGACCTCTATAAGTTATCGACTGTCCTACTAAACGAAAAAGGCAAATTTTCGTACGAAGGATTATACTCTACCAACGGAAACAACAATTCGTAATTCCAATGTGTGTAAGTGGAATAATAATAAATACAATACACAAACTAGAAAAAATAATTAAAAATAAATTTAATTACTATCAAACATAACTTTATAATCTGAGCGTTTTTTGGCACTGGCGTTTACCGATAAAAGCATCTATATCAGAGTTAAAACTTGTTAATTTTAATCTCAATTCAATTTCAACGCAAAATTTTTTTCTATATTTGTTTTTCAAAAACAGCCAAGTAAAAAAAGCATGTTCACACGAGTATGTTGTGATGAACTCCATCAAGGAATTCAAAGCTAATTTAGATGTTTCTGGATATTCTGCTCGTATATTTATTCATATGGAAATCAAGGAATTTCCCTTAAAATATTATTTATTGTTGAAATTGTTATTATTATTTTATTTTATTTTATTTATTTATTTATTATTATTATTTTTTTTTTTTTTGACAGTTGTAGTAAAATATATATTTTTGTGACAAACCTCGATTGTTTTCGCGACTCATAGTTTGGGAGCCGCTGGTTTAAATGATTTCAAATTTGAACTATAGATAATTCAAGTGATTTGCTTGATATTTACTAAAAAAATCACAAATATTAAGATTACAAAATTTCGTCACTAGTGTTTAAATGTGTTTAAGTGTATCAAAACGCCCTCTACCAAGAAAAATTTTGTATTTTTAATTTTTATAATTTTTTTAGTAAATATTAAGCGTATTATTTGAATTATCAGCGATTCAAATTTGATCTCATTTGGACCTACAGAACGCATTCTACAATCCTCTGAATAGTCCAAGAGTCGACCGCACAAAACCCTAATTCATCGAGCACAAGAGAAAATCCTTTATTTTATGGAAGAGAAGTAATAGAGGAATCTCATGATCCATGTCTGCGAGAGGCGAAGTGGTGCATAAGGCAAAAATTGATACCACCAGTGATTGACTCGCAGGTTTAGCTTAGTGTTTGCCGTACAATCAAAAGCATGAAAATAGTTGAAAATTGGATGCAGGAAAACACAATGCTAAACTTGCGATTCAACCACTGGTGGTATCAATTTTTGGCTTATCCACCACTTAGGTTCTGGCAGACATGGATGATTGGATTCCTTTATCACTACTCTTCCATAAAATATAGGATTTTCACATGTGCTCGATGACTTAGGGTTTTGTGCGATCGGCTCTTGGACTAGAAGTGGGAAACTTATTTCCCACAGTCTCCGCATGGTTGTGAGAGCGTGCCAATTGTTTCCCGAGTACTGGATATGCCGCGTTCCACTCTACTAAAAATCTTACGGCGGATTTTGCATTTTTATTGATCAATTTCACTTTTTTAAAGTTATTTATTATTTATAAAACGAATTAAATGGTTATGTGTATGGCAGCGCCCCCTAGCGGCGAAATTTGGACTTTTAATTTTTGCAATTTATTTTTTAAAATGTCAAGCGCATCGATTGAATTACCTGTAGTGACTTCACCGTTTATTTAAGTGGAAGATGACGTCTACATAAGCAATTTTAAAAACGCATAATGCATTTGATAACCCAGTTCTTGCTATTACCATTAATAGTCGAAAAAATTCGACTTTTTGTGTATCTTTGTATATGTTCCATAGATTTTATGAACAGCTAAAATTTAGTTCAGTTAAACGAATAGCAAAGTTTAAAATTTTCATTCAGAAAATTCCGTGAATAAATGGAAATGTATTTCAGAACTTCTGTGCAGCCGTGCATATGATCTATAGAACTCATACACACAAAGTAATATTTTTAGGTGCGTTTTTAATTATGTTAATACGTAGCACCTATAGTCGTCGTTCAGTCCGTCTGTTAGCATGTAACAGAGCAAAAACTACCCAATCGAATCGTTTAAAATTTAAGGTATATAATTGTTGCATAATTTGGTCGAGTCATTCCATATTTTATGAAAATCGGATGCATAGTTTAATTACAAAGACAACCAAAATTATACCGTTACATTACGGCCAATGGGAAGAAATAGTTTCAAGTGCATTTTAATCATGTTACACTCTTTCGAACATCATAAAATTGATCTACATCTATGAAGTATATACTAAAATATACATTCTGTACAATCTGTGGTGAAAAGAATTTTTTTTATTAATTTACAAAGCCACAGAAAAGTATTCCATTGCAAAATGGTATAGAGGGAAACATTGTTTGGAGCGCGTTTTAATTATATTAAACTGTTTCACATTTTACGAAATTTATATATAAGTTGCTGAGGTTTACTACAAGTTGTGAAAGTGATGCAAAACTTCTTTATTTTACGAAACTGACGAAAGCAAAAATTGAGCAAAAAACCCTCTATTGAGAGTATAGACTTTCGGAACTGCATCTCTTACACATATTTTTTAAAAAAGCAGTTGACACCGCTTTTTTAATATGCTTTGCTTATCAAAAACCAAAAAAAGACTCTAATTTAAAAGTATAAATTCCACTTTTGTTTGTTAGAGGTGATAAAGACGGTTGCATGCGCTTTCTGACAGTGCGTATAGATCAATAGATCTGAAGTGGTTAAACTTATAGTTGTCAATTGTAAACATATAGCGTGGCATGACAACATTACTATTTTGCAGTATGTTTGTAGCATTTTTGATAAAACAAAAATAAGTGTTCCACCATATTGTAAAGGATTTGCAATGCTTTAGTCATGACCAAACAAAATTTTCTATTTCTTTGCCGTTAATTTATAATAAATTTGATACAGCAAGAGATTAACTTGCATGATAAGTTAATTGCAAGTTCAAAGTGTGGTGGCTTCGGTGTTTGTGTTATCTTACTGCAGTCTTGTTATAAAATTTCAGTCTTGTCATGGGAACTTGCTGCAATTTTGCAGGTTTGCAAAGCATGTCTGCTGCAAACTTTCTGCAAACTAAAATTGCTATATGGGATCGCTATCTGTAATATCTAAAACGTGCAAATTTGTCGAAAAAAATTTCGATTACAGTACTTTTTTCTATTATAGATAGTAGGAATTAATAAAATAAATCCTAGAACTTAACTGTTAAAGACAAATTAAATTTCATTCTAACAGAAATGAAATACTTTTAAAATCACGTAAAATGCGAAATAATGAATGATCAAATCGATCAATAAAGTTAAACACATTTCAAAAGTGCTTTAGAATTTATATTTTATGAATAAAAGCAAGTTCTTTAACCCACTTTTACGTTCCATAAATCCTTTTCAGAAATATTTTCCTATTTGAAAACATCGTAATAGTTATCAGAAATAAGGTTATCTGGTATCTGCATTTATTGCTTTAGTATAACGTCATATCTTTTATTTGCAAACATAAAAAATAATCGTAATGTTTCTGATAACAATCTTTAATTAGATTATTGACTATTGTTTAGAATTTGAATTAACTATTACTTTCTTCTCTGATCTTGAATGGAGCTCAAAATGACTGCTTATTAACCAAATGCCAGATTCCATTGTGTTATTGTATGCTGCAATAATAAAATTACCGTAGTGGTATTGCACATTTAAAAGAATCTACTTAAAAACGAGAATCTGCTAACTTTGCATTTTTACTTTCTGTACAGGGGCACAAATATTGTGAACCTTTTTTTATATGCGTGCCAAAAAGATTGAAAAGATTATTTACTGTTGATCTAACTTGAAATGAATATTCTAATTTAAAATATAAATTAATGAAAAAATAAAATTTTACAGAACTTTTATTAACCTTTAACTAATGTGACAGAAATTATCACACAGCTACTGTGAAGCGGTTTGTGAGACCGCTAATAAGACGCATGAATAATTATGGTGCACATAAGAAATAGCACGGAGCCGGCGTATGAAAAATCTAGTCGTTGGGGGCCACCGAAATACTTATTCATCATTGATATGCATAATATAATATATGAAAATAAAACATGTGAAAACTATTTATACAATGCATCGCAATTCCAAAACAAAATTTAAACGTACATTTAAATATTGTTAATATAGATAGTAATGTTGTATTAATGAATTGCTGATGAACCCATTTCAACAAATTACATAAAATGCCAAACAACTCAAGTATTATCCAACTGCGTAAAAGAAGCATCCTTATAAGTCCAAAAATAATAATCATTTTAACTAAAAATTTACTGTGTTAGATTAAGCATCTCATTTCCAACTAAAATATATCTCTCAATTGAAATTTGATTGAAAAACAGGGTCATGAAAAATCGAAGAATGTAGAAAACAGGATTACAAATATCTCGGCAACTAATAATCCGATTGACTTCGTTCTTTATGCAAAATATGTGTTATTTTATTGCCTTTTACGTTCAATCCTTAAAATAAAAAATTTCGAAAATTTTTATATACCTTTCATCAGAAAGAATTTTTCGAGAGTCCGAAAAAAATAGTTCCGGATCATTGAGGTAACTGATATTAAATAGGCTTCGTCCTATTAATACATATTAAATACATACAAAATGTCAAGTCTCTTCTCAATTTGTTCGTGAGATAGAGCGTTTACAGACACACAGACGGACAGCATTTTTTTTTTTTTTTTCTAAAAATATGTTTTTCGGAATCACCAGTATCTGAAACGTGTCAATCCGTCAAAAAAAAAAATTTCGATTTTCAAAACAATTGCAAGACTTACACTATGCGACGTATGATGGGTAAGTAAAAATTGCACGACGCACTAAAAAAAAAATCGCTCGGCGCCGCACCGCGCTGAATATGCCCAGTTTAATGTCTATCTTAAGAACTTGATAAATAAAAAAATAGTAAAAAATATATATTCATTATTTATTTGCTAACATGTAACAGTATAGTGACAAAATTTTTTCTCATTTCTTTCAGGATCACTGCTTAATAGCAAGAAGAGATGTCCAGTTCAGGTGTATGATTCTTCACCTGAAGCAAACGCTAAAGCAATATGGATTTTACTGTTCAAAATTCCGGACCTTTCGAAACCCATCACCAGTACCATCATCGATTGTCAAATATACGAAGCAAGGGTTAACAAGTTGAAATTATAGCCTTATAATATGAGAAAAAAGAAACATTTAGCCGTTGCCAAACTAAATTATAAAAAATGTCTCTTGATTCCGAACTTACTGCCGGCTTCCAAGTGAAATACTTGGGGTCGGTGTCATTTACAAGAAAAAAACGCCAACCTCTGAAAGGGATTGTATCCCTTCAGCGCCCCCTGTTGGATCTGTACACAGGAGCAAGGCGTAGAGGCGAGAACCATCGAAGTATACACCCTTTAGCTCTAACCCAACAACTCGAAGTCTGTGATTATGGATTAGTAGTCGCAGAAGGTACAAGTCGAGGGGAAACTGTCGTCACAAAAGTCATTACGCCACTATCTAATGTTATTTTATGGGCATCTGTGCGATTTCATGCAAGGATTATCAAAAAACGGGTATGTGTTTTGAATATCAGTCATTTTCATTTATATATATTAGTTTTTTATTGTAACTATTAATCCCTTTTGGACGAGCGACCGGTATGCGTGCCGCATATGGTACTCAGAATCCCTGATTATTCTCACCGTTAAATTTTTATTGTAAAATTTGCCTTAATTAATCCGAGCATTTTTGCTATTCAGCTTGGCAAAAGTTTCTACTTTAAAAAGGTTATAAATAGATAATAAAAGGTTAAATTTTTTTTTTTAAAGACGCTCGTCCTGAAAGGGTTAAAAGTAGGTAGATGGTGGGAGTTCAACCTCAGCGTGGTGGATGTGGTGGGTGGATGGTGGAAGTGGAGACACCACCACCTCTTATAAGAGGGAGAGAGGATCACCACCACCTGATTGAGAAGCTTATCTGATGGAGAGTGTATCATACTGTAGTAGGATGAGGGGAGGGCTTAAAATTGAGGGGGCTTAAATTTTTAGGGTTTGAAACGTAGGAGATTATACTGTAGTAGAGGGGTGGATGTTTGGAGTCTGTTATAGTATGATGAGATTTTTAGAGAGAGAGAGAGGGGAGGGCTTATTTTTTAGGAGGGGCTTAAAATTGAGGGGGCTTAAAAAATTTTTAGGGAGTTTAAATTAAAATAGAGATTGAAATCAACTTAGAGTAGGAAAGATATTTGAAAATGGGTGAAGGATGTTTTGACTCTGTTACAGTATGATGTGATTTTTAGGAAAGGGGGGAGGGCTTAATTTTTAGGGGGGCTTATTTTTCTGAAAGGCTTAAAATTTTTTTTAATGATTGGAATCAACTTAGAGTAGGAAGGAAATTTGAACATATCGTAAAATATGTTATAGTAGGATGAGATTTTAGGAAGGGAGAGGGCTTAATTTTTAGAGGGGCTTAATTTTTAAGAGCCTTAATTTTTTTATTTCGGATCTGAAAATTATAATATCATACTATAGGAAAGGGGTAACATCCTCATTTTCCAACCCCCCCCCCCCCGGAAGATTTCTATTTGGGTGTTGCCCTCTGTTGGATCGAATTTTCGTTGGAAATTAATTTTAAAAAATTGTGTCTGATCAATTAAGCATTGCTCATCACGCCTGTGAGATAATTGAGAATTGCGATAAGGAGGAAGGTGAGTCTGATCAATTAAACATTAATCATAATTGTCCATTGCTCATCCCGCCAGTGGCCGCAGAACCGGTCTTCTTCTTTCGTTGGAAATTAATAATTTTTTAAAAATTGAGTTTTCCAAAAGGCTTTAGTGGGATTCGAACCTGTAAAAGAATTTCTTGACTTGATAATTTGTTGTGGATTAATCTAATCAAGCCAAGAAGTTCTGGTTTTAAGTCGAAAAATTGTTTAAAGGTCGGTAAAATCATACTTTAGCAGTGGGAATTCACCTCCACCCCTTCCTTCATACTTTGTTTTAATATCCGTTGCTCTTGCGGTCGTGGAACAGGATTGAATAAGTTTTTATTAGAGTAGAAAACTGAATAATAATTTGAACTTTTTTTGAATATTATTATTATTAGATAAAATTATTTCAAGATTAAATAGGAAGTTAACCTTCTGTAATGACTCTGAATGTCTCATATTACAATCGAATCATCCCTAACTTAAAATAGTATGTTATCAACACGTATTCACTGTCTTGCACAAACATCCGATAACGAAACAATTTTAACAGGAACTAGCTGATACATGAAAAATAACAACTTATTTTATCTAACTTTCACTTATTTACAAATGATGCGAATTGAAACGAGGGGTTTTCTGAAATAATAAAAAAAACATATTTTTGCAAAGGCTATGGGTCCCCCAACATATATTAAAAAATTAATATGTGTTGTAAAATATGAATTTTAGATTTTAACTTTACTTTACCTAAACCTTGATTATTCATACACATTGATTTTTCGATATATAGTTCTAATAAACGGTTAATCGCCATGCATTTATTTTAGTAAGTTTGTTGTATTCACATAAAAAGTGTTTTTACAAGTTATCATCTGTTAGTCGATAACGACAAATTTAAGCAATGTATTACTTTAGTATAGTTTTATCACTGTGCTGAAAATAAGTGATTCTTTTTCCGTTAATTTTCACATGATAAACACCAGATAACATCGAGCCTTTCTTATCAAATACCATTATATTATCAGATCACTTTGTAAACCAATCCTATTATTTTTTAAAAAACAGTAGCGCCTCCTAGAATTTAACAGATTTTTGTGAATCAGTAGAAATTTATCACACTGTTTATTGTTTTTTTTTTTTTTTTTTTTTTGTCATATGAAGATATTAAGCGCTGTTCTTTAAGTGAGTGCTGTACAAGAAATTTCTTACTTCATGAATATGGAATCGGATTTACCCAGTCAAGAGGTGCAAGTTTCGAATAGTGAAAGATCACCCTCTTCATTAACCCAATCATCCTTTTCTTGTAATCAATGTCAAAAATGCTTCTCTACAAAGATTGCGTTAACCAGACATCAAAGATCCCACTTGGATAAAAAGCCCTTTAAATGTGAAACTTTCATTCAAAGTACTGATTTAAAACGACATAGTGTTACTCATTCCAAGACACCCACTTTATATAAATGTGATCAATGTGCAATGGAATTTTATAGAAAGTATTCGTTAAGAATTCACAAGAGATTTCATAAGACATATAAATGCAATGAATGTTCAATAGAACTCTCTAAAAAATATTTGTTAAAAATTCACAAGAGATCTCATAAGAAGTTTCATGTTTGTGAAAAATGTTCTAACTCGTTTCTATCAAAGTCTGCTTTAACTAAACATAAAAAAGTCATCGTCAAAAGGAATATAAATGTAAACACTGTGCTGTTATATTTTACTCTGATATCGATTTTTTATTTCACAAAAAAGTTCATTACAGGAATTTCGAATGCAAACACTGTAACAAAACATTTAATGTTGACACCAAGTTTATTCAACATTTGATTAAAATGCATAAGTGAAAAAATGCAAACTTTGTCAAATCATGTGAACTGGTTGATTTTCTGTACAGTTTATAATTTTTTTGTATTTTTATCATTATCGAGAATGATGAATAAATAATGTGTAAATGAAAAAAAGCTTTTGTCTTGTATTTTTGTTATAACAATTTATGAATTTTAATAATTATTTCACGAGATTTACTTAAATTTTAACATTTAGAAAAAAGGTTCTTATCAATTAAAATTAGAGTTCACTTTAATTTATTAATTTTTCATTTTAAAATACTGAATTTGTATTTATATTGAATTAATTTTAAAATACTTTTAATATATTAGAATTATTTACCAAGTTTAATTTGTATTAACAATTGTTATTTACATAATCATGATGGATATTACCTAGTGTTGTCACAAAAATTTTCAAAAAGAACGAAACTGTTAACAATAAGTATTATTCATTACTTAGATTAAAACTTTTACCTAGTGTTGCCACAAAAATTTTCAAAGATAGAGAAACTGATAACATTATTTATCAAAAGCTTACTTAAATTAAAACCTTGTGTTGCCACAAAATTCTTCAAAAATAGTAAAACCACTAACATAATTTATAAACTACCACTTATGTACAAAGACTGTTTTTTTAGATTATTAAAAAATGGTTGACTAAAACTTATAGCATTACTAATTTTTTAATGTTTAACTGTAACCGACGCTGATTTTTTAACATATATTAGGATATGTGTTGTTTTTAAGCATTCAGTTTGCAACTGATTTCCGTTTGAACTTCATCAGCGGCTATCCTTATTTTTTGAAAATGGATTCTGTAGTAAATTTGATAAAAAGACCTCTCGACGAAGTAGTTCCTTCTTCAAAGTATCAATGTTTAGAAGAATGTAATGAACCTATTTATGTGAATGAATTAAACTTGCCGAGATTAGAAGTTCCCAATACATTGAACACTAACAATGAGACAATATCATGTGATTATCCACTGAATGTGAAATCTGAGATTAATACGAATTTTTTTAACTTAATTTCCCAAGACGAATATTTTCAAGAACCCGCTACTAGATGCGAAGAGACTGTGTTCCAAGCAATCAACCTTTCCCAAGCAAGTGATGAAAGCCAATCCACCACTCCACGAACTAAAAGGGGCAAATCCTGTAATCGTGTTATATTTCGAGAAGAACTCAGTGATTGTATCTTCTTAATTTTAAAACTGTATAACAGACAATTTTATATACATATTCAAGAGTTTAAACGCAGTGGGCTTACTAATGAAGAAATTGTAACGAAAAATGCAATTTTTATGGATGTTAACAGTTGGTACGAATTTTGCAATAAAATTTTTCCATTTAATTTGAAGTATAAAAGTTCCTCGTTTGTTGCTAATAACATGATATTAGTGTTAAATTTTAATAATTCTATCATGCGAATTAAACATTTAAAGAATTATTCTCACATTGACTTGAACGAGTATCAGTTAGAAAAGTTAAAAATAAAAGCCTTTGATCTGAATAAAGAACTTCTTCAGCATATATATGTAAAGCATTTACCAAACTTAATAAGACAGAAATGTACCGTTAGTCACACATCTTTAGAAAATGAACGCATGTGCCAACATAAACTTATAACGTGTATTGAAAATAGTATGTCGAGTATATTGAAGCGCATTTTTGAATGCAATGGATGTATTTTTAAGCACGAATCTGTAATCTTTCATCCCTGTTTGATATTAAATAATCGACAAAAATTTGAACAAATAGGAGAAATGTTATTAACTCTAATAGATTTCGACTTTGTTATTTCCTCGTTTTTAAACGAAGTAGATTGTATTAGTGAAAACTTCTTATCTAATATTAATGTAGAAACCATTCAAAACGAATTGTTTAAAATAATGAAATAAAATGTTTTACTATTCTCTTTAATATGTGTGTTTAATTATTTTCAAAATGTATGTTTATTTCATTTAGCTTTTTCAAAACATTTATAAATTGTTTCAATTTGTATATGTATAAAAAAAGAAACACTTCATTATTAATAAAAAATATATTAACTATCTTAAATAATAATAATAATAATAATCTTAATTATTTTAATTCATTCTTTTCAAAAATTAGAAAGTTAAAAAGTTAATAAAAATTAATAAGTTAAAAAAAACTTAATACAAAAATTAATATTAATAGAAATTTTTTTCAAATGTTTAAAATATATTTTGAAAATTTTAAAATGTATTACAACTTATCAAAATTGAGTTTACTGATTTATATGAGTATGTATATTATTTTCACTCTATTATATTACTGTAACATTACAACAGATTCATAGTTAATGACATATAAACATTAGGATGTATATAAAAGCAATAGATTAATATACTCTCTTGTTTTATTAAAAATAAAATAACTTAATAAAAATGTTAAAAAAATAAAAAGTTTATGAAAAGTTTAAAAAATAATTCATTAGATAAAAAAAGAAAAAAAAATCACAAATTAAAAAATATATTTCATAAGTTTACAAAAAAAAAAGTAACATAAAAAGTTTTATCGAAAAAAAAAAAGTAACATAAAAAGTTTTAACAAAAAAAAAAAAAAAAAGTAACATAAAAAAATTTAACAAAAAAAAAAAAAAAGTAACATAAAAAATTTTAACAAAAAAAAAAAAAAAAAAAAAGTAACATAAAAGTTTTAACAAAAAAAAGTATTATAAAAAGTGTTATAAAAAGTTTTAACAGAAAAAAAAACTTTACACAAAAAATAATATCAATAGAATTTTTTTCAAATGTTTAAAATATATATATTTTGCAAAAGTTAAAATGAGTTTTCTGATTTATGTATATTATTTTCACTCTATTATCTTACTCTAACATTGCAATTCATTCAGAGTTAAACATATAAACATTAGGATGTGTATAAAAGCAATGCATTAATATACTATCTTGTTATTAAAAGATAAAATAATTTCATAAAAATATTTTCAAAATTAAAAAAATGTTTCATAAGTTTACAAAAAATAAAAACTTTACGAAAAAGTTTAAAAAATAATTCATAAGATTAAAAAAAATATTTCATAAATTAATAAAATATATTTCATAAGTTAAAAAAAAATCATAAGTTAAAAGTTATTTCAACAGTTCTTTAATAATTAAAAAAAAAACTTTATAGAAAAAATAATATCAATAGAAATTAAATGTTTAAAATTTATTTCACAAAAGTTAAAATGTATTACATCTTATCAAAAATGAGTTTACTGATTTATGTATGCATGTACATTATTTTCACTGTATTATCTTACTGCAACATACATTTATAGTTAACATACATTTATAGTTTAACACATATAAACATTAGGATGTGTTTAAAAGCAACGCATTAATATACTATCTTGTTTTATTGAAAGATAAAATAACTTCATAAAAATCTTTTCAAAATAAAAAAAAGTTTCATAAGTTTACAAAAAATAAAACTTTGTGAAAAAGTTTAAAAAAATATTTCATAACATAAAAAAAAATATTTCATAAATTAAAAAAATGTATCTATGTATATTTCACAAGTTTAAAAAAAAATTAAATGTTTAAAAAATGATTTACAAGTTAAAAAAAAAAAATTACAACTTATCAAAAAATGAGTTTACCGATTTACTGATTTATGTGTATATGTTATTTACATCATATTATCTTACTACCAACATTACAGAACGTTCTTAGTTAAACACTTATAAACATCAGCAAATGTATAAAAGCAGTTGATACTTTCCTGTTTTTATTAAAAGTCATACTAACTTTATAAAAATGTTTTCAAATAATAATAAAAAAGCTGTTAAGTTATTAGATTCTCCTCTTTAATTGCATCTCATTGATAAGTTTTAATCAACCATCCAACCATGCAACTGTTTTCACAATCAACTATTATGTGAGTTAGGATTTCATTGGTAAATTTTAATCAACCAACCAACCAACATTTTACGTAACCAACTATTTATTTTCCCTAGCAATCAGCTATTTATTTACCCTACTAACCAAAAAGCTTTTATCGACACATGAACAAAATTTTAAGATGCAAGACTCGTCCTTTTTAATCGAAAAAACAATGACTTATATTATATATTTTTTTTTCTTACTTAAATGAAACCTTCGCATGTGCATGGTAAAACTTGGAAAAATTCATTTAATACACAAATTTAAAGTTAACAGACAAGGTCTTCACACTTCTTTTAGAATTGTACTAACATTTTACCAAATATCTTTAGAACTCAACAAGGTTTTAAATAATTATTTTAATAAAAATTGTCATTTGTAAGTAACATTATTGAACTAACTTGGAAAAATTAACTTGGCAAAACAGGTTTTCGCTGTTCCAACTTAGTAATATTCATAAGTTTATATGTTAATCAACCTGTTTGGTTATGTCCCAGCATGGCTTTATAAAATATATCTTAAAAAAACCTTTAATATTAATGTTTAAAAATATGCAGTTAGTTTTTTATAGATAATTATTTTCACTTCTTTTATTTAAAAACATTTTTAAATAAAATTAATACAGTTGCCAATTTATCTGTGCGTTATGAAATGTGCATGCAAAACTTTTAATTATAATTTTCACATTTTTAGTATTTCAAATTATTGTTTTCAAGGTGTACTAAAATTTGGAAAAATATTTAATTTTCATGCATAATTAAAATAAAATAGTTTAATAATAAAGACACATTTAACATTCTATACTCACCGTCGCAAAAGCACGTCCAACGCAGTCAAATGTTTGGGAAGAAATGAAAAATTCAAAGTCCTTATCAGAAAATGTTATCAGATAACTGTATCAAAAGATCTGTGACGTCAAAGAACATGTATCATCAACTGATCACGTGATGTATACCACGTGACTAATGCTTTGTTTTCTAGATTGGTTCTTATAAACATTCATTTATTAAATAATTTAATCATTCTATTAATTATTAATTAATTAATTCACTAGTTTAAAACAAATGCTGATTGTAACTAATATCTGTGATATCATGTTTTGTTAAACATTTTAACAAAGAATTAGTTTAAAACAAATGCTGATTGTAACTAATATCTGTGATATCATGTTTTGTTAAACATTTTAACAAAGAATTAATTAATTAATAATTAATAGAATGATTAAATTATTTAATAAATGAATGTTTATAAGAACCAATCTAGAAAACAAAGCATTAGTCACGTGGTATACATCACGTGATCAGTTGATGATACATGTTCTTTGACGTCACATATCTTTTGATACAGTTATCTGATAACATTTTCTGATAAGGACTTTGAATTTTTCATTTCTTCCCAAACATTTGACTGCGTTGGACGTGCTTTTGCGACGGTGAGTATAGAATGTTAAATGTGTCTTTATTATTAAACTATTTTATTTTAATTATGCATGAAAATTAAATATTTTTCCAAATTTTAGTACACCTTGAAAACAATAATTTGAAATACTAAAAATGTGAAAATTATAATTAAAAGTTTTGCATGCACATTTCATAACGCACAGATAAATTGGCAACTGTATTAATTTTATTTAACCGTTTTAGTGCTAAGCAATTTTTGCAAGAATGCACGAAAATTGCGGTACATATTTTGATTTCTTTAAAGGAAAAAATAATGTTGTCATATAAAACACTGTTATTTAGACAAATATCAATCAATTTTAATAATTCTTTTTGTATTATAAAGAACTCGCAGCGCAAAAGCGCTGCGCCGCGGTTTTCGAGATAAACTATCGCAGCGCTTTTGCGCCGCGTAGCAGTCAAACGGTTAAAAATGTTTTTAAATAAAAGAAGTGAAAATAATTATCTATAAAAGACTAACTGCATATTTTTAAACATTAATATTAAAGGTTTTTTTAAGATATATTTTATAAAGCCATGCTGGGACATAACCAAACAGGTTGATTAACATATAAACTTATGAATATTACTAAGTTGGAACAGCGAAAACCTGTTTTCCAAGTTAATTTTTCCAAGTTAGTTCAATAATGTTACTTACAAATGACAATTTTTATTAAAATAATTATTTAAAACCTTGTTGAGTTCTAAAGATATTTGGTAAAATGTTAGTACAATTCTAAAAGAAGTGTGAAGACCTTGTCTGTTAACTTTAAATTTGTGTATTAAATGAATTTTTCCAAGTTTTACCATGCACATGCGAAGGTTTCATTTAAGTAAGAAAAAAATATATATAATATAAGTCATTGTTTTTTCGATTAAAAAGGACGAGTCTTGCATCTTAAAATTTTGTTCATGTGTCGATAAAAGCTTTTTGGTTAGTAGGGTAAATAAATAGCTGATTGCTAGGGAAAATAAATAGTTGGTTACGTAAAATGTTGGTTGGTTGGTTGATTAAAATTTACCAATGAAATCCTAACTCACATAATAGTTGATTGTGAAAACAGTTGCATGGTTGGATGGTTGATTAAAACTTATCAATGAGATGCAATTAAAGAGGAGAATCTAATAACTTAACAGCTTTTTTTATTATTATTTGAAAACATTTTTATAAAGTTAGTATGACTTTTAATAAAAACAGGAAAGTATCAACTGCTTTTATACATTTGCTGATGTTTATAAGTGTTTAACTAAGAACGTTCTGTAATGTTGGTAGCAAGATAATATGATGTAAATAACATATACACATAAATCAGTAAATCGGTAAACTCATTTTTTGATAAGTTGTAATTTTTTTTTTTTTAACTTGTAAATCATTTTTTAAACATTTAATTTTTTTTAAACTTGTGAAATATACATAGATACATTTTTTTAATTTATGAAATATTTTTTTTATGTTATGAAATATTTTTTTAAACTTTTTCACAAAGTTTTATTTTTTGTAAACTTATGAAACTTTTTTTTATTTTGAAAAGATTTTTATGAAGTTATTTTATCTTTTAATAAAACAAGATAGTATATTAATGCGTTGCTTTTAAACACATCCTAATGTTTATATGTGTTAAACTATAAATGTATGTTAACTATAAATAAATGTTGCAGTAAGATAATACAGTGAAAATAATGTACATGCATACATAAATCAGTAAACTCATTTTTGATAAGATGTAATACATTTTAACTTTTGTGAAATAAATTTTAAACATTTAATTTCTATTGATATTATTTTTTCTATAAAGTTTTTTTTTTTTTAATTATTAAAGAACTGTTGAAATAACTTTTAACTTATGATTTTTTTTAACTTATGAAATATATTTTATTAATTTATGAAATATTTTTTTTAATCTTATGAATTTTTTTTTAAACTTTTTCGTAAAGTTTTTATTTTTTGTAAACTTATGAAACATTTTTTTAATTTTGAAAATATTTTTATGAAATTATTTTATCTTTTAATAACAAGATAGTATATTAATGCATTGCTTTTATACACATCCTAATGTTTATATGTTTAACTCTGAATGAATTGCAATGTTAGAGTAAGATAATAGAGTGAAAATAATATACATAAATCAGAAAACTCATTTTAACTTTTGCAAAATATATATATTTTAAACATTTGAAAAAAATTCTATTGATATTATTTTTTGTGTAAAGTTTTTTTTTCTGTTAAAACTTTTTATAACACTTTTTATAATACTTTTTTTTGTTAAAACTTTTTATGTTACTTTTTTTTTTTTTTTTTTTTTGTTAAAATTTTTTATGTTACTTTTTTTTTTTTTTGTTAAAATTTTTTATGTTACTTTTTTTTTTTGTTAAAACTTTTTATGTTACTTTTTTTTTTCGATAAAACTTTTTATGTTACTTTTTTTTTGTAAACTTATGAAATATATTTTTTAATTTGTGATTTTTTTTTCTTTTTTTATCTAATGAATTATTTTTTAAACTTTTCATAAACTTTTTATTTTATTAACATTTTTATGAAGTTATTTTATTTTTAATAAAACAAGAGAGTATATTAATCTATTGCTTTTATATACATCCTAATGTTTATATGTCATTAACTATGAATCTGTTGTAATGTTACAGTAATATAATAGAGTGAAAATAATATACATACTCATATAAATCAGTAAACTCAATTTTGATAAGTTGTAATACATTTTAAAATTTTCAAAATATATTTTAAACATTTGAAAAAAATTTCTATTAATATTAATTTTTGTATAAAGTTTTTTTTAACTTATTAATTTTTATTAACTTTTTAACTTTCTAATTTTTGAAAAGAATGAATTAAAATAATTAAGATTATTATTATTATTATTATTATTTAAGATAGTTAATATATTTTTTATTAATAATGAAGTGTTTCTTTTTTTATACATATACAAATTGAAACAATTTATAAATGTTTTGAAAAAGCTAAATGAAATAAACATACATTTTGAAAATAATTAAACACACATATTAAAGAGAATAGTAAAACATTTTATTTCATTATTTTAAACAATTCGTTTTGAATGGTTTCTACATTAATATTAGATAAGAAGTTTTCACTAATACAATCTACTTCGTTTAAAAACGAGGAAATAACAAAGTCGAAATCTATTAGAGTTAATAACATTTCTCCTATTTGTTCAAATTTTTGTCGATTATTTAATATCAAACAGGGATGAAAGATTACAGATTCGTGCTTAAAAATACATCCATTGCATTCAAAAATGCGCTTCAATATACTCGACATACTATTTTCAATACACGTTATAAGTTTATGTTGGCACATGCGTTCATTTTCTAAAGATGTGTGACTAACGGTACATTTCTGTCTTATTAAGTTTGGTAAATGCTTTACATATATATGCTGAAGAAGTTCTTTATTCAGATCAAAGGCTTTTATTTTTAACTTTTCTAACTGATACTCGTTCAAGTCAATGTGAGAATAATTCTTTAAATGTTTAATTCGCATGATAGAATTATTAAAATTTAACACTAATATCATGTTATTAGCAACAAACGAGGAACTTTTATACTTCAAATTAAATGGAAAAATTTTATTGCAAAATTCGTACCAACTGTTAACATCCATAAAAATTGCATTTTTCGTTACAATTTCTTCATTAGTAAGCCCACTGCGTTTAAACTCTTGAATATGTATATAAAATTGTCTGTTATACAGTTTTAAAATTAAGAAGATACAATCACTGAGTTCTTCTCGAAATATAACACGATTACAGGATTTGCCCCTTTTAGTTCGTGAAGTGGTGGATTGGCTTTCATCACTTGCTTGGGAAAGGTTGATTGCTTGGAACACAGTCTCTTCGCATCTAGTAGCGGGTTCTTGAAAATATTCGTCTTGGGAAATTAAGTTAAAAAAATTCGTATTAATCTCAGATTTCACATTCAGTGGATAATCACATGATATTGTCTCATTGTTAGTGTTCAATGTATTGGGAACTTCTAATCTCGGCAAGTTTAATTCATTCACATAAATAGGTTCATTACATTCTTCTAAACATTGATACTTTGAAGAAGGAACTACTTCGTCGAGAGGTCTTTTTATCAAATTTACTACAGAATCCATTTTCAAAAAATAAGGATAGCCGCTGATGAAGTTCAAACGGAAATCAGTTGCAAACTGAATGCTTAAAAACAACACATATCCTAATATATGTTAAAAAATCAGCGTCGGTTACAGTTAAACATTAAAAAATTAGTAATGCTATAAGTTTTAGTCAACCATTTTTTAATAATCTAAAAAAACAGTCTTTGTACATAAGTGGTAGTTTATAAATTATGTTAGTGGTTTTACTATTCTTGAAGAATTTTGTGGCAACACAAGGTTTTAATTTAAGTAAGCTTTTGATAAATAATGTTATCAGTTTCTCTATCTTTGAAAATTTTTGTGGCAACACTAGGTAAAAGTTTTAATCTAAGTAATGAATAATACTTATTGTTAACAGTTTCGTTCTTTTTGAAAATTTTTGTGACAACACTAGGTAATATCCATCATGATTATGTAAATAACAATTGTTAATACAAATTAAACTTGGTAAATAATTCTAATATATTAAAAGTATTTTAAAATTAATTCAATATAAATACAAATTCAGTATTTTAAAATGAAAAATTAATAAATTAAAGTGAACTCTAATTTTAATTGATAAGAACCTTTTTTCTAAATGTTAAAATTTAAGTAAATCTCGTGAAATAATTATTAAAATTCATAAATTGTTATAACAAAAATACAAGACAAAAGCTTTTTTTCATTTACACATTATTTATTCATCATTCTCGATAATGATAAAAATACAAAAAAATTATAAACTGTACAGAAAATCAACCAGTTCACATGATTTGACAAAGTTTGCATTTTTTCACTTATGCATTTTAATCAAATGTTGAATAAACTTGGTGTCAACATTAAATGTTTTGTTACAGTGTTTGCATTCGAAATTCCTGTAATGAACTTTTTTGTGAAATAAAAAATCGATATCAGAGTAAAATATAACAGCACAGTGTTTACATTTATATTCCTTTTGACGATGACTTTTTTTATGTTTAGTTAAAGCAGACTTTGATAGAAACGAGTTAGAACATTTTTCACAAACATGAAACTTCTTATGAGATCTCTTGTGAATTTTTAACAAATATTTTTTAGAGAGTTCTATTGAACATTCATTGCATTTATATGTCTTATGAAATCTCTTGTGAATTCTTAACGAATACTTTCTATAAAATTCCATTGCACATTGATCACATTTATATAAAGTGGGTGTCTTGGAATGAGTAACACTATGTCGTTTTAAATCAGTACTTTGAATGAAAGTTTCACATTTAAAGGGCTTTTTATCCAAGTGGGATCTTTGATGTCTGGTTAACGCAATCTTTGTAGAGAAGCATTTTTGACATTGATTACAAGAAAAGGATGATTGGGTTAATGAAGAGGGTGATCTTTCACTATTCGAAACTTGCACCTCTTGACTGGGTAAATCCGATTCCATATTCATGAAGTAAGAAATTTCTTGTACAGCACTCACTTAAAGAACAGCGCTTAATATCTTCATATGACAAAAAAAAAAAAAAAAAAAAAAAAAAAAAAAAAAACAATAAACAGTGTGATAAATTTCTACTGATTCACAAAAATCTGTTAAATTCTAGGAGGCGCTACTGTTTTTTAAAAAATAATAGGATTGGTTTACAAAGTGATCTGATAATATAATGGTATTTGATAAGAAAGGCTCGATGTTATCTGGTGTTTATCATGTGAAAATTAACGGAAAAAGAATCACTTATTTTCAGCACAGTGATAAAACTATACTAAAGTAATACATTGCTTAAATTTGTCGTTATCGACTAACAGATGATAACTTGTAAAAACACTTTTTATGTGAATACAACAAACTTACTAAAATAAATGCATGGCGATTAACCGTTTATTAGAACTATATATCGAAAAATCAATGTGTATGAATAATCAAGGTTTAGGTAAAGTAAAGTTAAAATCTAAAATTCATATTTTACAACACATATTAATTTTTTAATATATGTTGGGGGACCCATAGCCTTTGCAAAAATATGTTTTTTTTATTATTTCAGAAAACCCCTCGTTTCAATTCGCATCATTTGTAAATAAGTGAAAGTTAGATAAAATAAGTTGTTATTTTTCATGTATCAGCTAGTTCCTGTTAAAATTGTTTCGTTATCGGATGTTTGTGCAAGACAGTGAATACGTGTTGATAACATACTATTTTAAGTTAGGGATGATTCGATTGTAATATGAGACATTCGGAGTCATTACAGAAGGTTAACTTCCTATTTAATCTTGAAATAATTTTATCTAATAATAATAATATTCAAAAAAAGTTCAAATTATTATTCAGTTTTCTACTCTAATAAAAACTTATTCAATCCTGTTCCACGACCGCAAGAGCAACGGATATTAAAACAAAGTATGAAGGAAGGGGTGGAGGTGAATTCCCACTGCTAAAGTATGATTTTACCGACCTTTAAACAATTTTTCGACTTAAAACCAGAACTTCTTGGCTTGATTAGATTAATCCACAACAAATTATCAAGTCAAGAAATTCTTTTACAGGTTCGAATCCCACTAAAGCCTTTTGGAAAACTCAATTTTTAAAAAATTATTAATTTCCAACGAAAGAAGAAGACCGGTTCTGCGGCCACTGGCGGGATGAGCAATGGACAATTATGATTAATGTTTAATTGATCAGACTCACCTTCCTCCTTATCGCAATTCTCAATTATCTCACAGGCGTGATGAGCAATGCTTAATTGATCAGACACAATTTTTTAAAATTAATTTCCAACGAAAATTCGATCCAACAGAGGGCAACACCCAAATAGAAATCTTCCGGGGGGGGGGGTTGGAAAATGAGGATGTTACCCCTTTCCTATAGTATGATATTATAAGTTTCAGATCCGAAATAAAAAAATTAAGGCTCTTAAAAATTAAGCCCCTCTAAAAATTAAGCCCTCCCCCTTCCTAAAATCTCATCCTACTATAACATATTTTACGATATGTTCAAATTTCCTTCCTACTCTAAGTTGATTCCAATCATTAAAAAAAATTTTAAGCCTTTCAGAAAAATAAGCCCCCCTAAAAATTAAGCCCTCCCCCCTTTCCTAAAAATCACATCATACTGTAACAGAGTCAAAACATCCTTCACCCATTTTCAAATATCTTTCCTACTCTAAGTTGATTTCAATCTCTATTTTAATTTAAACTCCCTAAAAAATTTTTAAGCCCCCTCAATTTTAAGCCCCTCCTAAAAAATAAGCTCTCCCCTCTCTCTCTCTCTAAAAATCTCATCATACTATAACAGACTCCAAACATCCACCCCTCTACTACAGTATAATCTCCTACGTTTCAAACCCTAAAAATTTAAGCCCCCTCAATTTTAAGCCCTCCCCTCATCCTACTACAGTATGATACACTCTCCATCAGATAAGCTTCTCAATCAGGTGGTGGTGATCCTCTCTCCCTCTTATAAGAGGTGGTGGTGGCTCCACTTCCACCATCCACCCACCACATCCACCACGCTGAGGTTGAACTCCCACCATCTACCTACTGTTAAAAATAGTACTAAGCTTAAATGTATACTACACTATTAGTATACATAGTATTAGTCCGGGAACTGGGGACATCAAAACCTCCATCATAGCAGAATTGAAAAATCGTTATGTAAATATATAACAATAAATCATACGAACAGAATATCCTAGGTCTGACAAGGTTTGGCAAGCCGAAAATATGTTTTAAATTAGTTATTATTAATAATATATATTATTATTATTATTAGTTATTATTGACGCTATAATGTTTTTTCTGGTCATCACGAATCACGCTTAGAGCATATTAAAAAAAATTGTGCTCTTTCGGAAAAAAAACTTGATATGAAAAACTTTTTTCTGCCGAAAAAGCTGCCATACCTAGGGATTTTAAAATGATTTTGTACGCATTTCTAAGATACATTACCACGGGGCTCGCAGAGAACATTAGTCGTTGGAAGGCCAACGCAATACTTACCTATCATGTGTATGCATGCTATAAAATATGAAAATAAAACATGTGTAAACTATAATAGGTTGTTGCCTGGTGTAATATGGTAAAGTTAAAATTATTTACAACGTTAGAAAACCAGAATATTCAAATTCCAAGCATACCACTATCTTTAGCACTGAGGAAGGTATGCTATATGCTACCGAAACCGGTATGCTTGGAATTTGAATATTCTGGTTTTCTAACGTTGTAAATAATTTTAACTTTACCATGTGTAAACTATTTATAAAATGCATCGCAATTCTAAAATAAAATTTAAACGTGTATTTCAATATTTTTAACTCATAGTAATGCTCTATTAATGAATTGCTTATGAATCAATTTCGACAAATTATGTAAAATACCAAACTACACAAGTAGTACCGGATTGCGTAAAAGAAACACCCAATTAAAATATGTCTTTGATTTGAAATTTAAATGAAATACAGGGTCATTAAAAAAAAAGAGCGGAAAATGGGATTACAAATATCTCGACAACTAATTTTTCCGATTGACTTCGTTCTTTATGTAAAATTTGTGTCTTTTATATCTACTCCTTAAAATAAAAAAAAATTCACACATTTTTATATAGCTTTCATCAGAACGAATATTTCAAGAGTCCGAAAAAATAGTTTCGGATAATCGGGGTTGTTGATATTTAATAGGCTTCTTCCCATTGTTGCATAATAAGTACACAACAAATTTCAAGTCTTTATCTCAATTTCTTAGGGAGGTAGAGCATTTACAGACAAATACGCAAACAGACGAACGGATTTTTTTTTTTTTTTTTTTTTTTTTTTTTTTTTTTTAAATAGGGTAACACCCCCAGTAATTGGCATGCACCAGTGATTGCCATATCCTACAAACATGTCCTAAAATAAGATTTATATCCAGTCTTTTAAAAATGCAAGACCATATACCAGTTATATGCTCATTTATGTTAAAAATTATAACTTTGAATTATGCTACTAGATGACAATAGTGCCTAGGAAAGAGAAACAATTATGGCTTGTATGGAACTAGCCATTTTTTTTTGCAAATGCTTCTTCTTTCGTTTAAGGAAGGCATGCTTTTCAATTCAATATTATCTGATTTATAATATATTTTAAATTTTAATTGACAACAGTTTTGCTTAGTTAAAAAGGTTTACTTTAATTGTGCAAAAGTATTTTCGACACAAATATTTGGATTTCTGAATTAATGATATATGCCAATTAATGGTGCTTCAATTTTTCTAGTTCCAAGTAATTGGCACCTATTCCAATTACAAGGAATTCGCAAGGAATTTGAGATTAGACCACTTATTTTGGAAATACTTTTAAAGTTATAGACTAATTTTGTTTATCATTTGTTTTTATATGAAAATATGAAATATTATCAGTAATTTGAATCCATCAAAGCTTCATATGACAATTACTGGGTATTAATGTAAGTATATTGTATTGTTTTAAAGTGTTCACATTTCAGACTAATATGTTGATTTCTTACTCTCAAAAACCTGAAATATGGCATCTTCATCTACAGTAAATTCATTTAAAGCGATTAATGCAAAAATGCAAAATGTAAAGTTTTTTTTTTTTTTTTTTTTTTTTTTTTAATAGAAATTTGTGCCAATTACTGGATCACAAGGTGTCATACACTGTTAAAAATAAATCTGTGAATTCACGGTGAAACTACCGGCAGCAATGTAGCCGAACTTTTACCGTTCCGTTAGTAGATTTTCCGTTGTGGGAAATACAAGAAGGGAAAACTCCGTTTGAAGAATCAGTAACTTTCCGTTACAAAGTTTGATTTTTAATAATAATAATTTAATATAGTTTTTAAAATTAATGAATCGATTAATCGTCAAACAATTCAAAATTACCGAGTGATTTTAGGCTGTTATGTTATTTTACTTAATTATTATTTTGTGTAATTTAGTTCACGGCGTCCTGAGGATCGAACCCGGGACCTTTAGATTGCGGAACAACTCCTTATGAACTGAGCCAAAGCTGCCGATACTTGTTTGTACAAAGTATGCCTTTTATGAATTAGTGGGAAAAACTGTTGTGCTTTTTAAAGATTACCTTTCAAATATATTCTTTAGAATATTTTTAACTTAAAAAAAAATCATTGTTTAAAACCTTTTTTTTTTAATAAATAAAAAAGTTTTAATAACTTTTTTTTTTTTTTTTTTTTTTTTTTTTTTTACAAAAAAAGATATAGACTTTTTTTTTGAAATTGTCGTACACTATTTATTTATTTATTTATTGGCTAATAAATTAAAAAAATTATAAGAAATAAGAGAAAAATAAACAGAAAAAATGTAATTTAAAAGGGATTTTTTATGTTTTCATTAATTCATGGCGCCAGTGGGACCCGAACCCGTAATCTGCGATCGCATGCGATTACTGGTGTGGTAACTTGACCACTCGGCCATGGAGTCCCCTACAGAATGGAGTGTCTCCGTTTTTTGTTTTTATTTCCATCAGTTTCGTTATTTTCAGAAAATATGGTGGAATTTTGGAATTTGTAACGGAAAATGCCCTTTTGTTGTGAAAAGGGACCTTTTCTGTAAAATTCAGGAAAAAAATGTTCGTAAATTTTAGAATTTTTTTAACAGTGTACATTGCTGCTCTAGGTGCCAATTACTGGTGATTTCAGCAACTATTTATAAATATATTTTTATAAAAATACTTTTTCAAATATTTTTGCTTTTAGTGGGCAAAATAGATGCACAGATATGCATTCTTTGATTTAAAAATATTTCCAAGTAAATATCTTATTTCTTTGTAATGAAAATTGAAGTAAGTTTAAAGACAAATTCTTAAAGTGCCAATTACTGGGGATGTTACCCTATAATTTTTTGGAATCTTTAGTGTCTGAAGCGTGCAAGTCCGCCAAAAAATTTCTTTGAATTTTACAAAGCGATTGCAAGACTTACCCTATGCTACGTATGATGCGTAAGTAAAAGGCAGAAAAAATCGCCTGAGACGCTAGATTTTAGAATGAATGTGTTTTATTCAAATACCTAGGCTGTTTTTTTCCCTTTTAATCGAGTATATACGCTATTTTATACTAGTATATACGAATTAAGAGCTATGAAGAATTGAATCTTATCATTTTGAAGCATCCCCCTCACGAAAAAATCCTTTGTTTACTTTTTTTTCAAAATCTCATAGAAATAGGCAATAAGACAGTGAAAGTCAGACGGATATCATCAGAAAAACTTGTAATGCTCTTCCATTTTTGGATCGCGGTAATGCATTTTTCCAACAGTAATGATACGAACTCCCACGCCTACAAATTAAGGCGTAACATCACGTTGACGCCCAGAAATTTAAGTTTTTCTTGAGATTATTAGCACTTTCCGACAAAGTTGAAAAGTGCTTATGCTTTCGGTTTGCTTATAATAATAATATAATAATTTAATAATAATGCTTATAATAGTAATATAAATATAACTTGCTTCCGTCAGGTACAATTTTATTTTCAATTTGAAAATTTCAGTTAAATAAAATTCCCAGTTGATAACATGTTTATGTTGAATCAGACTCCGGTATAATTAAGAGATGTTGGCATCTATGCTGTACGTGGTATGTGCAAGTCAGGGAAGCGGTTAAAGTTATAAAGGGATGTGTACCTGGTGTCCCAAAAATGACTGGTGGATTTTAAAATTCAATAATTTGCAAACGGTGACAGCTATTTAAAAATTGTTTGCAGGAGGGTTATGTATAATGTCAGGAGTTTTTTTTACCGTAATTTTTTATTTTAGTTGGCATATCAAACAATAAGTGGCGCTGACGGCGATTGAAGGCCAGGTCGACGCTTCACTCAGCACTGATCACCTGACATTCAATCGCCGTCAGCGCCACCTCAAATGTTATGAAATACATATACCTCAATGTTATAAATGTTTTCAAATGTTATGAAAATCGAATGCATAAATCAATTACAGGGACAATCAAAAGTATTCCATTACATTGCGGTCAATGGGGGAAAAAGTTTCAAATGAATTTAATGGTGTTACACTCATTCGAACATAATAAAATTGTCATGATTCTATGAAGTATATACTAAAATATACATTCTGTACAATCTGTGATGCAAAGAATATTCATTATTAAATTACATGGCTACACAAAAGTATTCCACTTCATAATGCTATACGGGGAAACATTGTTTGGGGCGTGTTGCAATTATAATAAACTACTTCACATTTTATGAATAAGATATACGTTGCTGAGATGTAATAACGTTATCGTACGAAAGCACTTCTTTTGCTACGCTTCACGTGCAATTTCCAACTTGTTTTGTATGCAGTAATTTTCTTAATATTAATTAAGAAAGATACTTTTAGATAACTACTAGATTACAGCTAGATTACTTTTTTTAGAATGGAGAGATGCCAGACATACTATTTTATTAGCACTAAATTAGGGCATTAAAATATTTTATTTATTTATTTATTTTCGACGCAAAATTTACTTTTTTTTTTTTTTTTTTTTTTTTTTTTTTTTTTAGAATAGCCGTACCTTTCTCTTGCGTTATTATTTTTAAAAGTGCAATCTCGTCATTACTTCGCCATTTTGAAGTTTCAAAATCTGAAAAAGGCAAGCAATGAGAAAGTAAAAGTAAGACGTAGTATATGTCAAGAAAACCTGTAGTGTTCTTCCATTTTTGGATCACGGTAACGCATTCTTCCAATGTTAATGAGAGGAAACCGAACACTCCTACGCCTACCAATTAAATCGGAATGTTACCTAGTTCACCCGTGAACGTGAATCGAAGAGGAAAAAAAGAAATAAGGCCACCAATTAAAGAAAGTAGGTACTTTTAAGAGAAATCGCGTGAAAGCTTTTTATTTTTCTCGATTTCAGGTAATTTGGGGAGATGAGTTTAAATTAGGGATACAACTTGCAAGCAACCGCCAACTGCACATCTCCGGTTTCGATTGTCCGAAATACAGTCGGCTCTCGTTAATTCGAACTCGTCGGGACCACAAGAAATGTTCGAAATATCCGAAGTTCGAATTATGGAAAGAATGAAATGAGAACATGTTTAATATGGTACTATTACAAAGGAATTAATCTTATAGTGCTTTTTAAATTTATTATGTCTGTTATCATCAGAATATGACTTAATATTACATTAGAATGTATAATTACATAAACTAATTAAGGGGTTAGAAACAAGCACAATGGAAGAAAAATTTGAAACGTCACTGATGGACAAACGGGGCACTTAGAAAGTGGATATCAAATGCCTGTAATTATATGTATACTCGTTCGGAATAATTTTCACAGAAATGAAAGAAATACAGTAATTCAAATGATCTGAAATCCGTGAAAAAAAAGGAAGAATGAAAAATCGGAACTCTTGTTAGTTCAAATTAAACGATGTCAAGAGGAAATGAGTTCGAATTAATGAAAAAGTTTAACGTTATTCTGCCATTGAAAATTTCGGGACTTCATATTTAGTTCGAATTAAGCGAAGATTCGAATTATCCGATTTCGAATTAACGAGAGTCGACTGTATATTGTTGTGGATAATCGAGGTTACTGATGTTCAATAGACTTTTTCCCATTCTTACATACTACGTACATGCCAAATTTCAAATATCTATCTCAATTCGTTCGGGAGTTAGAACGCTTACAGACAGACAGACAAAACACACAGATAGACGGACGGCATATTTTTTTTTCTAAAAGTATGTTTTTCGGAATCTCCAGTGTCTGTAACGTGTAAATCCGCCAAAAGCATTTTTCGATTTTCAAGAAGATTGCAAGACTTACCACTACACTACGTATGATGGGCAAGTAAAAAGAACTTTTAGACACTGAAAACTATATCATTTCGAGGAATAATAATGTATGATATCGTAAATAGTGGGGGATGGAGGTCGAAAAAAAAAAAAAAAAAAAGGTTATAACGTTATATAAGTATAGCACCTAAATCACGAATATGATTTCTGCTGATATTTTTTTCATAATGCCATTTTATTAGCATTAAATTAGGGTTTAATTTCTTTTTTTAACTACACAGCGTTTCCACTCTCAGCGGTGGCCGATGGTTAATTTTCTAACGGTTAGTCATAGACATATAATTCCAATTGCAAAAAGGCTTTAAAAAAAGATAAATTGTTTTTAAGCGATTTAGGTCCAAAAAAATTTTTTTAATTAAAAAATTACGAGAATTAAATTTTTATACGGTCCCCGATCCTATAAATGATATTTAGCGAAAAAATTCCATCACTCTAACAAGCAATTACAAAAAAAGGTTCCATTCATCTAACATTAAAATTGACCAAGTTATGAAACTTTAAATTTCATGACTTAAATAACTTTCCTGTAACTGGAAACGTATGAGCTTTAAGGGAACGTAGACTAAATGCTTAAAGTATTATTAAAGGGCGTCCATTTCCAGCACTGTCCTGTAGCTAATTCCTAAACCATTTGTCACAGACATAAAGTTCCAATAAACAAAAATGTTTTAAATGAGGTAAAGAAATATTTTTAAAGCGATTTAATTGAAGGTGCTGCCACCGTATAAGTTTTACCGTAGTGTTAATTTTTATTAATTAACTTCTAGATTGGTTAAAATAGTTGAAGACGTGAGTTTCAAAATTCTCTTCATCAAGAAAATCAAATTTTGGGAAATCCCGAAAAAACTTTAAAAGCGTCCATTGGTTTTCATTATAAATTTGGAAATAGTAGCGTTACATTTGTGTAGATTGGTATAGACTGGTAGAAAAAAAACAAAAGCGATAAGGCGAGTTTTAAATTATCAGATGAAAAAAAAAATACTTTTTATGGCTCAGACAACCTTGCTTTCTATTGGCATGACATAAGAAAAGGAGTGGAAGTTTTCTCCAAAAACATAGCACGATGGAGGCTTTATAATAGTGTTGGAAGGCTTCGGCTATAGTTGTAAACTTAAAATGGTTTTTCCTTCAGGCCGCATATAGGCTACCGATTACCAAGAAATGTTAGAAACCCATTTATTGCCATTTGCAGAGTGAATTGGTGGCCTAACTTGGATTTTGCAGCAGGAAAATGCCCCCATGATCCTTGCAAAATGATTTTAGTTGTGGTTTTTGGATAGTTTGGGACATGTTATGGAATATACCCAGGGCCTGATTAATGCATGGGCCTCTTGGATCTTGGCCCTGAGCCCACCAATTTCAGGGGCGCACAAATTATGTGGCTGATTTTTTCCCCTTTATCAAGTATTCTTCAAATAATATTGTTTTATAAAATATGAAACATAAAATCTAAATATTCTGAATGACTCAATAAAAATTTTAGAAGCTTTTAACTTAGGCATTTTTCTGCAACTTTTCATTTCGAGAATAGAGATGGGAATGCTCGGAAAAAAACCCGGAAAAATTGGGGAAAAAAACGGGTTTTTTCGGGTTTTTTCCGAAGGCTTATTTTTCAATTTTTCCGAACTGGAAAAATTGAAATTTCATTTATGAAATAATATAGTGAAAATTTTGTAATAGCTACATTCTCATACTTTTTATTTTATTTATTTTTATGTTGAGTGTCTCCCATGAAAATTTTAACGTGGGTAATCTGATCTCTGAGCAGAAATCTATTTGAGAAGACTTGAAAGGCTCCTTCACATTTTTTTTCCTGAAACACAAGTCCCTTTGCAAAATTTCTCTTGAAAATAGACATTTCAGAAAAAGTTTAATCAACAAATTGAATCTTTCGCAAGTGCAGTGATTGAAGAAAAAAAAAATCTCATGCCATACAGCAGCTGAATCTTATTAAGTTGCATATATTTATGTAAATAACCTTATTAAAAATGTCTAAATAGGAACCTAAATATAGCAATAATTTCTTATTCAAAAATTCTGAATATATTTTGTGCAAATATATACAAAAAGTTCACAATTTCACAAAAATTTGATTACATGAAAAAAATCTAGATATGTAATTAAATGCAACTTCTCTTTTTAAAAATTAATTCATGTGTAAAATTATTGCAATAATATGCCGATTAATGGAAATGATAAAATTAAAAATTCAACATAAAATTTTGAAGTATGCATTTATTATTTTAATCTATCTTTTCAAGAAGTAAGTATTGAATTCGTGAACAATGTGACTTCCAGTTTTTGGTGTATTTAAACGTTTTAGAAGGTCCTGAACATGTTTTGATGGTTTTTGGAAAATATCTGTCACTTTGTGAATCTGTATGTGACAAATTTTATGGGCACTCTATCTCAAGAACTGATGCACATATTTCACAAAACTTTAGATTCAGTTACACCTTGATATAAACACGATATGTTTAGTTATTAGTGCATATCGCCAAACCGATGGCGCTGCTATGCTGCATTATTCATAATTTCCACAGTTCTATCTCAAACTAATGTATATACTTTTATAAAATTTCACTTTAAGTTAATCTTTGACATAACTCCGTGCTCATTATTTTTTGGTGTAAATGCGGCATTATTATAGATTATCGCAATAGCTTTACCTCAAGGACAATTTTTTTTTTAAATCAAACTACAGCTTCAGACAGTTTCTGATATACATTAATGTTGCTTAGTTTTTGGTGTAAATTGCCCTATAGGTGGCACTACTATGCTGCGTTTTTCAAGATTTCGTTATAGCTGATTAATTGAATGTTTTTCAAGGTGTTCAATTTAAAATTGACCTCCATAATGTACAGTAATGTTGCAAAAACATGGGCAGTTTGCATTAGAAAAGTACAACTTCGATGAAAAAAAACTCCATATTTTATTACAAGTAACTAATGTTATAAATTATACTTTCCCTCTTGATTAAACTTTGAATTTTTGTAGTTTTCTAAAGCACAGTAGAAGTTTATCTCTGTAACTGCTTTTGATAATTCCTCAAATAGTGAGCATTTTCTATTTGTAGTGTTCTGTTTTCATAACTTTTGAGTTCCACTCTTAGAAATATAAAATTATCATGTGGAAACATTATTGAATATGGTTTCTTACTCAAGAATAAAATACCAGATTTCAGGGTAAAAAGAAAAAAATTACATTTAATTAAACGTAATATTTTTCTTGTTTCAGTAAATAAAAATCTAACAGTCAATAAATCCTACGCCGTTTTTTAGTTGCAGACCTGAGTAAGCCAAAGTAAAACTTAGTTTTGTTTGAATTTAGATTATAAAACTAAATCAAAACTTTTTTGAGTTGAGATTGGAAAGCTATACCAAAACTAAACATATTTTATAAAGGAAATAAAATTATAATTCTAAGAAAAAAAGTAATAATGTAAAAATATACATTTTTTAAACAAACAATGGAATACTGATATTCATAATAATGACAAAACTGCATTAATATATTTAAACTAGTATCATTTATTTAAAAACTATACTTATGTAAATGGAATGTATAATTTATTTCATTCTAAACTGCAGACATATTGGCTCAGGTTTTTACATTAGGTCAATTGGTAGTGAAACATGTAACTGAAAAATCATTTCAACAGAGATATGATATAACAAACAATAGCGTTTAATAAAAATTCTTAGGCTATGGAAAAAAAACTAAACTTTTAAAAGCAGGCTTTGCTACTTTCTTTTTATTTTGTAATATAAAGTGAAAATAATTTTCATTTAATACATATAAATGGGAAAATTTTTTTATTATTTAATATTCTATAAGAAAATATAATTTATTTGGTAGAAACAGTCATGAAAAATCAATTTTTCCAATTTTTTCGATTTTTTCCGAAAAAAATCGGTAAAAAACCAGTTTTTTCCGCCACTTATATTTTTCCAGAAAATTTACATCTCTATTCGAGAATACCTATAATTTTAAAAAATTTGCTAGAAATTCAAATCTGGGCAAATGCCAAAAACTTCACCTTAATCCCCAGTAAAATGTGTGGAGTATCCTCGGTAGAGCTTTAACCCCTTAACGCGCAGTGTTGCCGGGTCGGCAACACCTAAAGTTCCCCTTGTTTAGAGACACAAAAACTCCGTGACTATTTCAAAAACTACTCTAATGGCTACTTTAAATCTTTCTTATGAGTTCTAGATGGCAGCATCACAGATATCAAACTCTACAGTTTTTAAACTAGTAAATCTGCAGATCAGGCAGGAGCTTCAACGTCAGCTTTGCACATAATTTTTTTTTTTTTTTTTTTTTTTTTTTTTTTTTTTTTTTTACACACTTTAGGTAATATTCAACTTCCTGGAAACTGTAATTTAAAATTTTCATCAAAAGCGTTAAATTAAAGATTTAGTTATGTTAGGATATTCTGAAATTTTCATGATCTATTATTTTTGATTTCTTTATTATAACATAGTAGATTCCTTCAGGGGGGCGGAGCCCCCCTGAACCCCCCGTAGTCTCATTAAACTTAAATTTGTAACTTTTTATCAATTTGCTAATGGTTATCGTATATCTTGTATTTCTTTATGCATTTTCATTTATAAGGATAAGTAACAGTTTTAATAAGCGTTTTTCATTATCCTCATACTTCTACATACCTGCCCACCACAAACACCTAAATCGGATGTATCAGGAACTTTTGAAAGTGTAAACTCAGTAATCTAGGGTTTTACAATTTTGTTTCCGAAAAAAAGAAGTTTTGATTGCATTTTGTGGCAGTTATCGCGGACAGACAGAACAGACTGACAGGCGGAAAACAATAAATTTTGTGTCGCCAAAATAAGCCTTCACTGAAGTTTCGGCAATGACATCATTATTTATGAGTTATTGCTATCCATGTTTCTAATATTTTTTACGACTACTATAAAATACTTGTTTTATTTCAAATATGACGTCAAATTTTATCAGGTGAAATAATTGTTAAAAATATAATTATTTTTTATTTCTTTTACTTCTAATTATGCCCCCATTTTTGTCAGAAAAATTCTTATTAACGAAACAAATTTCCGTGTTTAATATTTAACAAAGTACTATATTTATTTTTATTTTAATTCTGACGTCATATTTATTTTTTCTTAGTTTAATTTTTCGAACGGAAATTGCTCAATTGAAACTTATTGCCGTTGAAAAATTATTCCATATTTTGATTTTTTGGCAACGATAAAGGAAATTGGTTACATTTTATCTAAAAAATCGCTATTAATTCTGCATGAAAAAGAAGGAAATTTTGAATTACTAAATAAAATATGTGAATAAAATTAATAAAACATAGCCTATGTTCTTTTCTGGTCTATGTTATAGTTATACACAAAGATACAAACACATTAATTCATCAGTTTTGACATTGACTTTATTTAAATTTTCGTACACGCATTCAAATTTATAAAATTATAAAAATAAGGATTATGATGAATGGTTGCTTAGCAACCATTAAGAGAAAATAAAGAAAATGAAATAAATACATTTGAAATAAGTAAATCTCTAAAACAAATTAGTTTATATTATTGGAACACATTTTTAAAAAATCTCCAAAATTTACAGTAATAATTTAAGAAATCTGTCAAATGTGTAGAGAAAATTTCAAAACAATACAAATAATTTAACTGGTAAATTTCAGTATCCCTTTATCATTGAATTCCAATAATAAAATGTGACATTTTCTCTCAAAAAAAAAAAAAAAAAAAAAATACAGGTGGCACTCGGGGACTGCCGCATTAAAGCTATTGCATAGCATTTTTTATCAATTTATGCAATTATAATTATTTATTTATTTTTTATTTATGCAGTTTTTTTTTTGTCTTTGATATTAATTCAAGTTAAACTTTTTGAGCGTGATGACCGATAACAATTTTTTTTTCCTTGTATTGAACAAATGAGAAGTTAATATCGTTTAAAATATTTTTATTATCTTACAATACATGTAGGTTAATCAGGAATTTTTATCATTGAAACTATACGTTTATGGTAGCTGAAATAGAAAACATAAGTTTAGGACTTGATATTCTCAAAATATCTGAAAAATACCGCGTCAATGTCTGCCAAAGTCTACGGAAGGATACCGTGCCGAAGTCTGCCAAACTGAAGCGACGTTAACAGGAGTGTTAGGTTTTTTTTTTCTCGTTACGGAATTTCTAGATTCTTTCGCCGCGCTCAAAGCCCGCGATAAAAGCTATGCAATACCTTAAAAAATTACCAAACAAAATTTGGCCGCGCTACGAAAATTAGATCGCGAGTTATAAGCATTTTAAATTTTCCGAACCTCACCGTGGGGGTCTCCTGTCACTAAAAATTAACAATGTCTCATAATAAATTACCAAACAAAATTTGGCCGCGCTACGAAAATTGATCACGAGTTATAAACATTTTAAATTTTTCGACCCTCACCGTGGGGGGGAGGTCTCCTGTCACCAAAAATTAACACTGTCTCATAATAAATTACCAAACAAAATTTGGCCGCGCTACGAAAATTGATCGCGAGTTATAAGCATTTTAAATTTTTCGACATTCAGCGTGGGGGATCTCCTGTCACCAAAAATTAACACTCTCTCATAATAAATTACCAAACAAAATTTGGCCGCGATACGAAAAGTAGATCGCGAGTTATAAGCATTTTAAATTTTTCGACCCTCACCGTGGGAGATCTCCTGTCACCAAAAGTAACACTGTCTGATAATAAATTACCAGACAAAATTTGGCCGCGCTACGAAAATTAGATCGCGAGTTATAAACATTTAAAATTTTTTACCCTCACCGTGGGGGGTCTCCCGTCACCAAAAGTAAAACTGTCTCATAGTAAATTACCAAACAAAATTTGGCCGCACTACGAAAATTAGAACGCGAGTTATAAGCATTTTAAAATTTTCGACCCTCCCCATGGAGGATCTCCTGTCCCTAAAAATTAACACTGTCTCATAATAAATTACCAAACAAAATTTGGCCACGCTACGAAAATTAGATCGCGAGTTATAAGCACTTTAAATTTTTCGATCCTCACCATGGGGGATCTCCTGTCACCAAAAGTAACACTGTCTCATAATAAATCACCAAACAAAATTTGGCCGCGCTACGAAAATTAGATCGCGAGTTATAAGCATTTTTAATTTTTTGACCCTCAACATGGGGGGTCACCTGTCACCAAAAGTAACACTGTCTCATAATAAATTACCAAACAAAACTTGGCCGCACTACAAAAATTAGATCGCGAGTTATAAGCATTTTAAATTTTTAGACCCTCACCATGGGGGATCTCCTGTCACCAAAAGTACCACTGTCTGATAATAAATTACCAGACAAAATTTGGCCGAGCTACGAAAATTAGATCGCGAGTTATAAACATTTAAAATTTTTTACCCTCACCGTGGGGGGTCTCCCGTCACCAAAAGTAAAACTGTCTCATAGTAAATTACCAAACAAAATTTGGCCGCGCTACGAAAATTCATCGCGAGTTATAAGCATTTTAAATTTTTCGACATTCAGCGTGGGGGATCTCCTGTCACCAAAAATTAACACTCTCTCATAATAAATTACCAAACAAAATTTGGCCGCGATACGAAAAGTAGATCGCGAGTTATAAGCATTTTAAATTTTTCGACCCTCACCGTGGGAGATCTCCTGTCACCAAAAGTAACACTGTCTCATAATAAATTACCAAACAAAATTTGGCCACACTACGAAAATTAGATCGCGAGTCATAAGCATTTTAAAATTTTCGACCCTCCTCATGGGGGATCTCCTGTCACTAAAAATTAACACTGTCTCATAATAAATTACCAAACAAAATTTGGCGACGCTACGAAAATTAGATCGCGAGTTATAAGCACTTTAAATTTTTCGACCCTCACCATGGGGGATCTCCTGTCACCAAAAGTAACACTTTCTCATAATAAATTACCAAACAAAACTTGGCCGCGCTACGAAAATTAGATCGCGAGTTATAAACATTTAAAATTTTTTACCCTCACCGTGGGGGGTCTCCCGTCACCAAAAGTAAAACTGTCTCATAGTAAATTACCAAACAAAATTTGGCCGCACTACGAAAATTAGAACGCGAGTTATAAGCATTTTAAAATTTTCGACCCTCCCCATGGGGGATCTCCTGTCCCTAAAAATTAACACTGTCTCATAATAAATTACCAAACAAAATTTGGCCGCGCTACGAAAATTGATCGCGAGTTATAAGCATTTTAAATTTTTCGACATTCAGCGTGGGGGATCTCCTGTCACCAAAAATTAACACTCTCTCATAATAAATTACCAAACAAAATTTGGCCGCGATACGAAAAATAGATCGCGAGTTATAAGCATTTTAAATTTTTCGACCCTCACCGTGGGGGGTCTCCTTTCACCAAAAATTAACACTGTCTCATAATAAATCACCAAACAAAATTTGGCCGCGCTACGAAAATTAGATCGCGAGTCATAACATTTTAAAATTTTCGACCCTCCTCATGGGTGATCTCCTGTCACTAAAAATTAACACTGTCTCATAATAAATTACCAAACAAAATTTGGCCACGCTACGAAAATTAGATCGCGAGTTATAAGCACTTTAAATTTTTCGACCCTCAACATGGGGGGTCACCTGTCACCAAAAGTAACACTGTCTCATAATAAATTACCAAACAAAATTTGGCCACGCTACGAAAATTAGATCGCGAGTTATAAGCACTTTAAATTTTTCGACCATCACCATGGGGGATCTCCTGTCACCAAAAGTAACACTCACTGATAATAAATTACCAGACAAAATTTGGCCGCGCTACGAAAATTAGATCGCGAGTTATAAGCATTTAAAATTTTTTACCCTCACCGTGGGGGGGGTCTCCCGTCACCACAAGTAAAACTGTCTCATAGTAAATTACCAAACAAAATTTGACCGCACTACGAAAATTAGATCGCGAGTTATAAGCATTTTAAAATTTTCGACCCTCCCCATGGAGGATCTCCTGTCCCTAAAAATTAACACTGTCTCATAATAAATTACCAAACAAAATTTGGCCGCGCTACGAAAATTGATCGCGAGTTATAAGCATTTTAAATTTTTCGACATTCAGCGTGGGGGATCTCCTGTCACCAAAAGTACCACTGTCTGATAATAAATTACCAGACAAAATTTGGCCGCGCTACGAAAATTAGATCGCGAGTTATAAACATTTAAAATTTTTTACCCTCACCGTGGGGGGGTCTCCCGTCACCAAAAGTAAAACTGTCTCATAGTAAATTACCAAACAAAATTTGGCCGCGCTACGAAAATTCATCGCGAGTTATAAGCATTTTAAATTTTTCGACATTCAGCGTGGGAGATCTCCTGCCACCAAAAATTAACACTCTCTCATAATAAATTACCAAACAAAATTTGGCCGCGATACGAAAAGTAGATCGCGAGTTAAAAGCATTTTAAATTTTTCGACCCTCACCGTGGGAGATCTCCTGTCACCAAAAGTAACACTGTCTCATAATAAATTACCAAACAAAATTTGGCCACACTACGAAAATTAGATCGCGAGTCATAAGCATTTTAAAATTTTCGACCCTCCCCATGGGGGATCTCTTGTCACTAAAAATTAACACTGTCTCATAATAAATTACCGAACAAAATTTGGCCAAGCTACGAAAATTAGATCGCGAGTTATAAGCACTTTAAATTTTTCGACCCTCACCATGGGGGATCTCCTGTCACCGAAAGTAACACTTTCTCATAATAAATTGCCAAACAAAACTTGGCCGCACTACAAAAATTAGATCGCGAGTTATAAGCATTTTAAATTTTTCGAACCTCACCATGGGGGATCTCCTGTCACCAAAAGTAACACTGTCTCATAATAAATCACCAAACAAAATTTGGCCGCGCTACGAAAATTAGATCGCGAGTTATAAGCATTTTTAATTTTTTGACCCTCAACATGGGGGGTCACCTGTCACCAAAAGTAACACTGTCTCATAATAAATTACCAAACAAAATTTGGTCGCGCTACGAAAATTAGTTCGCGAGTTATAAGCACTTTAAATTTTTCGACCCTCACCGTGAGGGTCTCCTGTCACCAAAAATTAACACTGTCCATAATAAATTACGAAACGAAATTTGGCCTCGCTACGAAAATTAGACCGCGAGTTATAAGCATTTTAACTTTTTCGACCCTCACCGTGGGGGTCTCATGTCACCAAAAATTAACACTGTCTCATAATAAATTACCAAACAAAATTTGGGCGCGTTACGAAAATTAGATCGCGAGTTATAAGCATTTTAAATTTTTCGACCCTCACCGTGGGGGAGTCACCTGTCTCATAATAAATCACCAAACAAAATTTGGCCGCGCTACGAAAATTAGATCGCGAGTTATAAGCATTTTAAATTTTTCGACCCTCAACATGGGGGGGGGGTCACCTGTCACCAAAAGTAACACTGTCTCATAATAAATTACCAAACAAAATTTGGCCGCTCTACGAAAATTAGATCGCGAGTTATAAGCATTTTAAATTTTTCGATCCTCACCATTGGGCGGGTCTCCAGTCACCAAAAGCTATATTATCCTACCTTGTTTTATCTTAAGACGATTCTTTTCTATACACATTCTATCAGGAATTTTTATCATTGAAACTATAGATTTATAGTAACTGAAATAAGAAAATGAGTTTGACACTTGATATCCTCTAAATATCTGAAAAATACCGCGTCAATCTCTGCCGAAGTTTACCGAAGGATACCATCCCGAAATCTGCCGAAGTGAAACGACGTTAGCCGAGTGTTAGGTTTTTTTCGTTACGGATGTGTTAGGATTTTACTCGTTACGGAATTTTTGGATTCGGTCGCCGCGCTCAAAGCCCGCGATAAAAGCTATGCAATAGCTTTAAAAAAATTAAAAATCATTGGATTTGCTATAGAAAAGCATTATTGCGCAAAATAAAATATTCTATATTTTCCGAACGAATGAATCAAATCTTACAAAAAACTATAAAGCTTAATCCCAGTGCCTCTGCCTCACTAACATACCCACTTAATTTCAAGGCAATCGGATGCTTTTTATGGAAGCTATCGCGGAACAGACAGACTGACTGACAGACAGACACAAAAAAATTTCGTGTCTCCAAAGTAAGCCTTCACTGACGTTTCGGCAATAATAGGTAAAATGTTTTACTGTAATACGCGCTTCACACCAATGCTCTTCTCACTGCGCTTATCAATGCTTTACTTATGGGAGGTTACCACTTTGGCAACAGCTGTATAATTAAAATGGTTAGTGCAGTCTTTACAAAACAATACCTGTGCATTCCTCTATGCCTAAATATATTGCCTAATTTTTGTTTTCTTTAAATTCCAACTTTAAAGAGTAGTGCGCTGGAAAGGGTAAATACCAATGGCAGACAGTTCAAGTTTGAGGGCTGCCATCATTGAGACCTGAGATAATATTGATGCTAATGCCTTCCAGGGATTGGTGAAAAGTATGCCACATCGTATATTCCAAGTCATTTATAAACATGGCGGATATATTGGCTATTAACAGTAGTATTTATTAATATTTTTTTTATTTACTAGGGGGGCCCCGCCCCCCTGCTCGCTATGCTCGCCAACCCCCCGCGTAATCGCTTCGCGATGCCAAATTATTGGCTACCCCTGCTTGCTGCGCTCGCCAATACCCCATGGTGTGAATAAGCAGTTGCAGACCTTTCAAATGATGTGTCACACGACTGGTGTTGTAAAGAAATTAGAAAATGTGACCCCCCCCCTGGGGAGAGCAGAGTGTGGGGGTGACACACAAGACATCCATAATATGAATAAGCAGTTGCAGACCTTTCAAATCTTGTGTAACACGACTGGTGTTGTAAAGAAATTAAAAATGTGTCCCCCCTGGGGAGCAGAATGGGGGATAACACACAAGACATCCATTATATGAATAAGCAGTTGCAAACCTCTCAAATGATGTATCAAACGACTGGTGTTGTAAAGAAATTAAAAATTTGGCGAAATATTACAGTTATCGCTAAGTTGGCGTCACTTTTGACAACTAATTTTGATCGCCAAATTTGGCGATATATCGCCAAGTTGGCGACAAACTTGGCGATTGTTGGCGATGGTAACCTTTCCTCTCTTTATGGTAACCCATACGGCGATGGTAACCCATACGGAGTCCTTTCCTGATTGGTCTATTCGACTCATGGAAGGAGTGGACAACCCGGATTCGTTAGTTCCGGAAATCTTCCACATCAGCATCATTCCAGGAATCATTCCTTTTAAGGCTAGTTTTTTTTTTACTATAGAAGGATTTATGTAGAATATTTATTTATTTTGGCGGGACGCTTCCCTCCCCCCTTTTTTATGCATTCATTTTTTTCCCTGACTAAGTGCGGCAAATGAGCCTTTTAAATATGTATTTTATATAGACTTTCTTTATATATTTCTTTGTTCTCATGGGTTTGTTTCGTGTCTGATTACGGTGAAAAATCACGGTGAATTTATTTCGGTGGGACATATTGTAAAGAGGTCTCAAATACAAACAGAAAACTTAAAAGTAAAGAAAGACTGGTGTGATTATTTTCTAGAAAATTATATTATATTTATTAATCCGGCAGAACGCGCGTTAAGAAAAGTTTCTGGAGACAACGCGTAGAGATGGAGTGCAATGCACCCTGTGCGCTTTCCAGCAGATTAAAAGTTTAAAACAATTTTTTTTTCCAGGTTTTATCTTTTCTGTGTAAGTGACCTTGAATAGTTTAATTATGAAAAGTAAATAAATTTGTACAACTTAGTCCAATAATTACTCAAACATGTTTTCATTTAAATTTTTGAAATATAAATGTACCTTAACTTATTCCCCAAATATCCCTTGGCCTCCTAGGCCGTGTCAGAATTTTAAAAATTCAGAAACTAATGAAAATTTGACCATAAGATTATTTATTACGCATAAATAAAAACATCTATATAGTCTTTAAGATATTTTACACACTTATATAAACTAGATTTTTTTTTCTCTGTTTTTGTACATTTTCGTAAAAGTGACCCATTTAAAAAAAATAGCTTTTTGTCTGATAATTCGAAGAAAAATTTCACATAAATAAAATAAATTATTTTTTTCAAATGATTATATTTCATTTACACCTTACCGTTTTTACGTAGATTTCGTATGAAATACTACCTATTGCGGTCGCTTCTATGTCGGAATTTCTGAAAAAAATTCGCAGATCTATGCCGATCGTACCTCAAGACCCCAAAACAACCATCAGTAAAAAAGTTTACATATCTATCTATTTATCGGTCTATATCACTTTTTATAGACACGATAACTTCTGCAATTCTGCTCAAATCTCTTTCAAACTGATACATAAAATCAAGGGGCATAAAATATCGGTCAAGTTCGTTAATGGCCAAAATCGGACCAAGGGGATAGAAATAGGGAGGAGTTTTGTGAAAATAGAAAAAACGCCATAGCTTCTTAAATAAAATAGCTATCGAATCAGTTTAAAGTTTGTTATACTTCTAAGAAATAGGCCAAAAGTTTGTGCATGACAGATATTTTATAAAATTAAGAATGGGCCCAAGAAACGAAAAAAACTGGGTTTTGGGGAGAAAAAAATTCATAACTTCGTCAATTTTCAAGATATCAAATCCAACTATTTTTTTTATAAATGTTCTCAAAATTTTCTAAAACTTTTGTATTAACAAGTTTTTGATAGGACCAACTTTTACCTATGAAAAAAATTAAAAACGAAATGAAAAGGGGGGTGGAAAAAGGAAAAAATCCATAACTCCGTCAATTCTTAATTCTAATTGAATTTATTTTATATCTTCTGAATAATTACATTTTTTATACTAACAAGTTTTTCATAGGACTAATTCTTATAGCAAAAATAAATTAAACAAAAATAGGAGTTCAAGAAAAATCGCAAATCCAAACTGTTTATATTCTGGCTCATTTTTACATTAATTTTTGATTTTAAACGCCTCCAAATGGCAGATTCCCTTATTTAGAAACTATATAACGTGATGCATTGGCCAGTTTCTTGATAAAGGCAAAATATATTTTTTAAAAGGCTGCCAAATAAATTTAACTTTTTCAAAAAAATGTATAACCGACTCCAAAAAAAGCGCTAAAAAGAATTAAATAATTCTATAAAATTCTCTAATGACAAATCGTTATCCAATAACCACACATTGACTATCATATACCGGTATAAAACGGTTAAATTTAATATATAGAAAATAATATCCACCAAACATAGGCTTTCCAGAGAATATTTTTTACAAGAGATTAATTTACATATTTTTGATTTAATTTTTGAATATATACATATAAAAAGTAAGGAATTACTTTTTGAAGTTGGTGCCAAACAATCATAATCGATAATGATTTCCCCATTTTATTTATGGTACTAAACATAATATATCCACAATTCTTACTATACTTAAGATAGTTTGGCACCAACTTCAAAAAGTAATTCCTTACTTTTTGTATGTATATATTCAAAAATTAAATCAAAAATATGTAAATTAATCTCTTGTAAAAAATATTCTCTGGAAAGCCTATGTTTGGTGGATATTATTTTCTATATATTAAATTTAACCGTTTTATACCGGTATATGATAGTCAATGTGTGGTTATTGGATAACGATTTGTCATTAGAGAATTTTATAGAATTATTTAATTCTTTTTAGCGCTTTTTTTGGAGTCGGTTATACATTTTTTTGAAAAAGTTAAATTTATTTCCTACTTTTTAGTTATTTATACCGTAATACATAATTATGTGTACTGACATATGATGGCTCTTTGAAACGCTTTACTAATGAACGCACTTTGCTGAGTTCTGATGTATTCCCAGGTCGAAATTCATGCTGGTATTTGTTTGCTAGACAAGCACCAAGTGCTATAACCCAACAAGTAAAATAGCATAAACTAGCATTACATATTTACTGCTTCCAGCAGACTTTCCAGCAATTCATGGTGTGTATTGGCCCGCTTTGCTGGAAATAAGCATGAAATGCTTGCATATAGCTTGCCATGCTTTTGTTGTGCAAGCTAGTGATATAGCATGTGATGCTAGCTAGCATATAATAGCATGAAAATCTAGCAGACATAGCAATACCTAGCATTAACTAGCATATTTTTGTTGCTGGTACAAGCATGAATTTTGACCTGGGTTCGCTTTACTTGTCACTGTTTGATTGTCAATTTTTCAAAAGACACTTACAATATCGGTTAGTATCATTGTGAATCTTTAGGTTTTCTGGATGTAGTAACTTCTTCAGATCTGGCACGACGAAAAGCTACCGCATTCATGAAATCTTAAAGTCAACATCTAATCGTACGGACATCGGAAGTGGTTATCGAAAGGTGACAATGCCTCAAGTAAAGTGTCCTTACACATAAGCGCGCGGCAAAGCGCTTCCATATATGAGTAAACAGCAAAATGACTCCATGTATCAATGAATAGTAAAATGCTTTTCTAGTGTAGTCAAAAGTACTCCCCCTTTAGTCAGAAAAAGCAAAAAAGAAAGATTTTAACAAAAATCGCTCTATGATTCAATAGATAAACAACAACAATCTAATTCCTATAAATGCAGTAAAGGAATCGGAAATTATTCGACGAGGAATCCGAAAATCATAACCTGTACTTGGCTGCATCTATAAAAGAGTGACAGCATTTGATGCCCAAATTCTTTTTTCACGGACGCTTTTTGTCCCAACTAAACTGTTAAAAATTTGAAACTCACTCCACCGCTTTTATGGAAAACGATTATTTCAGCCTATTATGGAGCATTCTCATGGGTCAAAAGACAAATATTTTATAAAAGCGGGGGAGTGACGATGCAGCAAAAGGGTAACATTTTTTACAGTGTATGTATGAGATATTCCATAAAAGGGATGGAGTGACGATGCAGCAAAAGTTAAATTTTTAACAATGTAACGCAATGCTAGGCATTTTCTATTATAAAATTTGATGATGATTTCCTGGTAGAATTCGATTGTACGCCGAATGATCCTTTATTTCTACACAGACATAAATACATAATCCATATTATTTTACAAATTCGTGGACATACAAGGACAAGATAGCACAAAGAAATATTACGACACAAGAAAAGTACAACCGGGAGCTACACTTAAAGAGTGTGTGTAACGGAGCCAGTGGGATTCGAACCCACAATCTCCTACGCTCTCAAGAGATTGGCAGCGTGGTGTCTTAACCACTCGGCCACAAGGACCCCCTTGATGACTCATTTTTGTCCAGAATCTTTTCAATCAATCGTATGCTGTGCTCCATGTCTCGTCATATTCACATCGAGAAATTCTACATGAACAAAATCTGAAATCATTCTGGTGTCTAATCCGGTAACCAAATCTGAATCTAAAGATAATTTTGCTACACATATCTATGCATTTTATTTTGCATTGATATGTAGAGATAATTTTTTCCTCCGGAGCAAAATATATACTAAAGGTTTTTCATCTTTTCAACAACTTAAGGATGTCGATTGGTATCGACCGCTTTAGTGGATGCGAGAACTTGTTCATTTAAGCTTTAACATTTCGGAAATTTATCGCATCCAACAAACTTTAAGGACGCACAATGACACAGAAAAAGACCGGATGATAATGTGAAGTCTATGGGGGCGTTCTTTTCAAATATCTCACTGAAATTTTTAAATTTTTACGTGTTTTTTTTTTGTTTTTTTGTTTTTTTTTTTTTTTGCATAGGGTAGCCGAGGATATTCCACAACCGACCTAGTTTTTACTTTTTCAATTTTGGTTTCAGATTTTTTTTAGAAAATTATTTTAAATTTCAAAACCGGTTTAAACGGTTCTGAAATTGAAACTATCATTATATAAAACATACGTAAACAAAATCGAAGAAGTAAAAACTAGGCCGGTTGTAGATCATCCTCGGCTATCCTATGCAAAAAAAAAATCATGTAAATATATTAAAATTTGAGCGAGATATTTGAAAAGAACATACCCATAGTCTTTACACTAACATCCGGGTCTTTTTTTGAGACTAGTGTAGTGCCTTAAGGTCCACATTAAAATCTACAGACTTCGTAAATGGGCATTTAAAAGCTGACAATCCATCAGTATACGTTAAAATTATTGTGAAAAATTACCTTTGTTTTTAAAGACTAACTATTTTCTGACTAATGAGAGCGATCTAAAACCGTCTATGGAGCGTTTTCATTGTCAGAAAATAGATAGTCTTTAAAAACAGAGGTAATTTTTCAAGATATTTTAAACAGGGTTCACTGTAAAAAAATTGACCCTTTTGCTGCATCATCCCTCCACCGCTAATATAGAAACGATTATTTCAGCCTATTATGGAGCATTCTCATGGATCAAAAGTGAGATATTCTATAAAAGCGGGATAGTGACGATGCAGCAAAAGGGTCAGAATTTTTACAGTTTAAAGTACGCGTACACAATCAGAGCGCGTCAAGTTGCTTCTATAATTCAATGCATAGCAAAGTAATTCTAAATGTTCGTATATATTAAAATAGCCTTTTCAGTCATAAAAACTAAAAAGGAAGATATTATCAAAATCACACCATGATTCAACATGCGTCTATATGAAAGTAGTAATATTTGAAGTTAAGAATGCTCTTTGATAAACGGAATTTTCCAAAGTGCAGAAAATTTAAGAATTTTTATTCCAGAACTTGGCGATAATCACCTGAACGAGCTTTTATGGCTGAAAGAAGTTAACTAGCTTAACTTTAATGGTAAGCTTATCAAAATTTTTCGTCATTTTTATATGTCCAAATCTAAATCTAGCACATAGCAATGTACTTTAATCACTTTGTGAATCCGGCATAACAAGCACCCTTATACACAGACACTCTTGCTTTAACGTGTAAGGCTCTTTAGAGATGAATTTTCAGCTTTTCGATATCGAATTCTCATGTCTGGGTTGATGTGGATCTTTCACTTTGGTGGATACGAGAATTGTTCCAGCTAAGATTTCGTACTTTGAAAAAAAAAAAAAAAAAAAAAAAAAAAAAAAAAAAACTAGCATCTCCTCAACAGTTGTTAGGATCCAGAAGGATTATTCGCTGTTAAGCAAAACAAGATTGACCAATCATAAGCCTTCATTTTTGAGAACTTTTCATTATTCGAAGGAGAGAGTCTGGAATACATGCAGTGAAAATCTGCTTTCGACACTGTAAAAAATTTGACCCTTTTGCTGCATCGTTACTCCATCGTTTTTATATAATTTCTTTATTTTGACCAATGAGAATGCTCCATAATAGAACGAAGTAATCGTTTCCTATAAAAGCGACGGAGTGACGATGCAGCAAAAGGGTTAAATTTTTTACAATGCAAGCAGTGCTAAAAATTTGTATCCTTTAAATGTGCAACGATGCTACTGAATTCCAAAGTGTCGATCACAGCGACATCTGCGGCATTTTCGTGATACATTATCTAGACTAGCAATAATTCTTGCATTTTTAGAAAATGTCCTACAGATGTCGCTTCTATCTTTAAATTTCATCAGCATTGTTGCACATTTAAAGAATAGAACATTTTAGCGCTTTTTTTAAGTGTTACAGAGGGCGTGTTCAGCACAACTTACCGGTTAGTTACCGACCACTTACCGATTGTAGACAAGTACGAAATGAAAATCAAAGCGAAGTGTGACGTCAGCTACAATGCAACAGAATAGTTTTCATTGATGCCACAATTTGCTTTCGTACTGCCCTACAATCGGTCGGTAACATTGGTTACTTTTGTAAGTTGCTCTGAACACGCCCTGAGATAGCCGATTTCCACACTATATCTCCTAGATGCTATATTTCCGGTTTCTTGCATAAGAGAACTTGTCCGGAATCCAGGTAGAATTCGCGCTGTTAGCGAAACCACATTAAAGAATCAGAAGCCTGAATTTTAGCAAATTTTTCAATGTTTTAAATAAATTTTCTTGTTACTAAATCTCGTTTCTCAAACAGCGCAAAATTTATGTGAATCCTGGCCCTTGTCCAGGTAGGATTTTGCATTTTGAACACTGTTAAAAACTTGAAACTTTTACTTTATCGTCTAATCCATCGCTTTTATAGAAAATGATTACTTCATTGTATTATGGTGAATTCTCATTGGTCAAAATATAGATATTCCATAAAAGCGGTGGAGTGACGATGCAGCAAAAATTTCAAACTTTTAACAGTGAAAAGATCGTGTGTCTATGTAAGTGTAACATAAAAGCATGCCAAAGGAACACTTCTAATTGGTCGATTGCTTCAAAATGAATTTGAAATTTAAAGTTTTTATTTTTAAAAAAGTTCTAATTATCAGATTTTTATGAAATTTGAATGGGACCACATGGGCCTCATACGCTTTCAAACAAAAAAAGAATTATCAAAATCGGTTCATATTTGCAAAAGTTATGCGTGAACAACAAATACATACAGGTCGAAATCATAACCTCCTCTTTGAAGTCGGTTAAAAAAGGCACTTTGAACTGAATTTCCCTAAGCTATTGAGATCGAAAAATTGAGGAAGTATTCAAGTAAAAAATTGCTTATTTTAAGACTCATTTTTTAAACCATTTTTGCTCTCAAACGCATCCAGTTGACAGGTTCTCTTATTTAGAAAATGCATAATGTGCCGTATTAGTCAGTTTTTCGATAAAGACCGAATATATTTCAAAAAATACTGTCAAAACAGACATTCCATCCAAAATTTCCCGAATTTCTTGATTGAAGATTTGAGGATGTATTCAAATAAAAAATTTATTCTTTTATGACTCATTTTTAGGTGCGTTCGTAATTATGTAAATACGTAGCACCTATAGTGGTCGTTCAGTCTGTCCGTCTGTCCGCATATAACAAAGCAAAAACTACCCAACCGAATCGTTCTAAATTTAAGATACATAATTATTACATAATTTTGTCGAGTCATTTTAAAATTTTATGAAAATCGGATACATAGATCAATTACAGGGGCAATCAAAAGTATTCCGTTACATTACGGCCAATGGGGAAAAAAGTTTCAAATGCATTTTAATCGTTTGAAATTTAAAATACATAATTATTACATAATTTTGTCGCCTTATTTCAAATTTTTTGATAATCGGGTGCATAGATCAATTACAGGGACAATCAAAAATATTCAATTACATTATGGTCAATGGGGAAAAAGTTTCAAATGTATTTTATACGTTTGAAATTTAAAATACATAATTATTACATAATTTTGTCGAGCTATTTCAAATTTTATGAAAATCGGATGCATAGATCAATTACAGGGACAATCAAAAGTATTCCGTTACATTACGGTCAATGGGGAAAAATGTTTCAAATGCATTTTAATGGTGTTACACTCATTCGAACTCAATAAAATTTATATGCAACTATAAAGTACATATTATAATATACATTTTACATAATTTGTGGTGCAAAGAACATTTGTTATTGATTTACAAGGCCACACAAAATTATTCCGTTACATAATGGTATCCCTATACCATTGTTTGATGAACATTGATGTACATTTTGATGTACATTTTTAGAACATTGTTTGATGAGCGTTTTAATTGTAATTGTACTTACGTTTAATTGTAATGTACAATTTTATGAGATTGATATATGAGAGTAATATTTTAGATACTTATCGTACGAACGCACCTCATTTGCTACGATTCACGTGCAATTTCCAAGTTGTTTATTTCTGTTTGACCACTGTTTAGATATTTCATATAAGGCAAAATTGGTTTTAGAAAATTTTAATGAATTTCAATTATACAAATAAAGTGCTTAAATCATCATTTTAGTTTTTCACGTCGTTTTCTTTATTTTTACCATGTATGTAAAAAACAAAATGTATAGCTGCCAAATCTTCCGCTTTTTACTGCCACAAAAATTTAATGAAAATTGTTGTCTAGTATAATAGGCAGATTACGGTGATTTTAAAAGGTAAAATTTACTATAAAATTTTTATAGTTCCAAAAAGGGCAGCTATGAAAACGGTATTATGAGAATTTCATTTCGAAAAATACATATATAATAGATTTAAATGAAAAACATTGAAATTTGTTTCATAAAATCAACATTTCTGAGCACAGATGTCATATACGCACATTGTTGGTGCGATTGCAACAAAATGGCGATTTTATGCCTCATATGGTAACATGACTATTGTTTTTTATTTGTTTATAAGCTGTTTATTTTTATTTATTTTCTTTTATTATTATTTTCTTTTTAAAATAATAGAAAATATTTAAAAAATATATAAATATAACTGGTAATTGAAAACAAAGTTTTTGACAAATTAACACCAGGAATAAATCACACCATCATATTACATCTGTGCCCATTTTTGATCTTGTACAACACATCTAAACACAGTCAGAGAGGCACTAAATATACAATCCTAAATTCCATTAAAATGATCAAAAAATCTTAGATTTTTTTTCTGAATTAATGGTGGGTGAATGACTCAAGATCAAAACATACAAAAACTGAAAAATTGCCATTCTCAGATTAAGATGTCAGTAATTAGACTGAAGAAATACCTCAAAAATGAAAGCTATTTCATTGATGTTACAAAGTACGCATTGTTGGCTAACAAGAGAATTGCTAATTTAACTAAGAGAAATGCGATTTGCACATTATTGATTATGCGATCGTTAACTATACACTGTAAAAAAAATCCGTTAAATTTACAAAAGCCGTCAAATTTGTAGTAAAATTAGATGTAATTAATAAATGTACATCTAATTTTATTGCTATTTTTACTGGAAAAACTGCTGGCAACGTTGCTGCCAGCAGTTTTTGCCGTAAATTTAACAATTTTTTTTACAGTGTACAGAAAGAATTCCATACTCATATTTCTTTAAAATTATGTCCTGACGTAATTTAAAGAAAATAAATCGTCAGAATTGGATATGATTAAACAATTTAAACATTAAAATATTTGTTTGTTTTTATGATCAATTTTAATTAAGTTTATTTAAATAAAAAATGATTGTTTTTATTTTTTATGGCAACAGAGAACTATCCTAAAAAATAGCAGCATGAAATTTTTTAACAATTAATTTGTCAACAATCACAAAATTTTAAAAACAATCACCATGATATCAGACACACAGATTCTGGCATCTTTACAGTTTGAAGTTTGAAAAAATAACTTAAAACACCATGAATATCACCATGAAGTTATTTTAACAATTAAATTGTCAACACTGCACATAGTCGCATAATCAACAATGATCTTGTCAACTAACAATGCATTATGTTTCATTTTTTGAAATATTTTATCAGTCTTAATTACTGACCCTTATCTGAGAATGGCGAATTATCTGTTCTTAGGTGCTATTATCTTCAGTTACTTGATTTATAAGTTTCTCAGGCAATTTTTCTTTGTCGAGTTTCATCAGACATATGATGACGCTTACCAAAGCGGCTTCAGTCCAGCAAATGCCATCATAGCTGGACCAGGTGAAGTGTGGGAGAGAGAAATAACTTACAATAGAGTTAATAAGGTTTCAAATTCATCTACACCATCTAAAAGATATTCAGAAAAAAATCATAAAACAACAGACAGCCTTGAAAAAAACAGAACCTCCAAAATGAATCCCGTAAAAAACCAATCACAGTTCAAAACAAGTTATCAGAAAAATTATGAAGATGAAGAGATTGATTTGAGGAAAAAAGAAAAGTTATATATAGCTGCTTTAAACAGGGGTCGTCCAGATGGACATCCAAAAATCCTGCAGCGGCCGAATGTTGGGTACTTGCCTACTATTTTTGAAAAACTGCCATATCCTGTGACACGTGACGTTCTTAAGTCTCTTGTTGAAGAAGAACCAGTTGGTATTTTAAAAACGGAAAATGTACCTAAAAAAGAGCATACCCAGTTAAAGGCAAAAACAGGTGGGAAAAAACTATCCTGCAAACGAGTGGAAAATATTTCCGTAGGAGAGCAGATTAGTATGCAGTCAACATCAAGTAAAGTTGGGAAAAAAGCTGTTAGTACGCATACAGCAAATAAAGCTAAAAAAGAGAAAATTAGTATCCAGCTATCGGATAATAGAGCAAAAAAAGAGACAATTTGTTTGCAGTTAGCTAAAAAGGCAGATGGAGAAGAAGCAACGAATGCAATACCTCTAGCACCTAAAAAGAAAAAAAAGTTCAGAAAGCTGCGAAAGTTCTTTAGTAGATTTTCTTGCATCCCTAAAGGGAAAGACTAATTGAAATGAGAAAAGTCTACTTACCAAATTCAAGATCTGAAAATAATAACAAAAAGGATATTCCGTAAATGAAAAAAGATGTCATAAACAGTTAGCTTAGTCACTTATTTCAATGGGAAAAAAAAGATGTACATTCAATATTGCTATCTTAGATATCGAACTATATATAATGTAATATAATAGATAGTTAGCAGATGTATGATCATATTATACATATTTTAGTTGTAAAAAGCAGATCAATGGTAAAAATAAAATAAAAAACACAACCACCACTTCTATGTCTTCTTTTGTCTTTATTATATCTCAGTTTTACTATTATAAAATCTCTCAATAAGGAACACGATACTAGAGAGTTCTCCCTTAAATAGAGGTATCCTTTATTTGGAGGAATGTCTGAAAAAATAAATACAATCATAACACAGATACCCAAATATGTCATATAATTGTAACATTCAATCAAGATACCCAAGATGAAACTAGAAAAGGATGATAATAGTAATTCTAAAATGTGTGATTCATTAACTCTGTTCGTTTCGTATTCAGTTTGCCATGAAAATTTCGTTTCATAAATATTTTTTTCTATATACATGATAAATTTACCAATTAAATTTAATCTTTCAGTATTACATGAACTTAAAAAGAACCTTAGTTTTAAAAGCAACATTTTTTTTTATTATTAATACCACAACAGTTTAGATGCATATCAATTTTATTATGTTTGAAAGAAAGCAACATCATTAAAATGTACTTGAAACTATTTTTCCCTGTCGATTGTAATGTAATGGAATACTTTTGATTGTCCCTCTAACAAAACTGTTCATCCGATTTTCATTAAATTTAAAATGACTCGACAAAATTGCGCTAAAGTTGTATAGTTTAAATATCGTGCGATTTGGTTGGACAGTTTTTGCTTTGTTTATTGCGGGCAGATAGGCAGACGGACAGACAAATATAGGTGCTAGCTATTTTATAATTACGGACGCAGCTAAAGTTATTCAGATCTCGATGTAATAGCACAAAGTATTTCTGATACAGTATAGTAAACAAATTCTTTTGTGTGTCCATGTAAATGGTATCTTCTTTCTTTTACGTATATAGGAAATAACTTGTAGTATTCCTCAGCAAGGTAATACATCAATCTCATAAAATGTTAAGTAGTTAATTACAATTAAAACGAGTACCAAACAATGGTCCCCCTATATCATTATGTGATGGAATACTTCTGTGTGGCGTTGTAAATCAATAACAAATGTTCTTTGCACCCCAGATTGTACAAAATGTATATTATAATATGTACTTTCTAGATGCATATCAATTTTGTTATGTTCTAATGAGTGTAATACCATTAAAATGCATTTGAAACTTTTCCCCCATAAACTGTAATGTAACGGAATACTTTTGATTGTCCCTGTAATTGATCTATGCATCCGATTTTCATAAAATTTGAGATGACTCGACAAAATGATGTAATAATTATATATTTTAAATTTCAAACGATTAAAATGCATTTGAAACTTTTTTCCCCATTGACCGTAATGTAACGGAATACCTTTGGTTATCCCTGTAATCGATCTATGCAACTGATTTTCATAAAATTTGAAATGACTCGACAAAATTATCTAATAATTATATATTTTAAATTTCAAACGATTCGGTGGGGTAGTTTTTACGTTGTTATAGTGGACGGATGGACAGACGGACGGACTGAACGACAACTATAGGTGCTACGTATTTACATAATTACGAATGCGTCTAAAAAGCAACATTTTTGTTATGAATACCACAGTTTTCTTGTTAAATTCAATTTTGTTCTCAAATGCATTCAGTTGGCAGTTTCTCTTATTTAAGATCTATATAACTTGCCGTATTGGTCTTTTTTTTTTATATAAAGTCAGAATATATATATATTTTTTAATGTTGTCAAATGGGGCATTTGAGCCAAATTTAGCTTAAGACGATTCTGATAAAACCGGCAGTTACAGAAAAATGAAATTAAAATTTCTTCAAAAGCGACCAAATATAATTGTTGAAAAGATTTTTTCTCTAATCACATTTTATTTTTTGTTGTTGAAATAAGCACTTAACGAAATCAACCTCCGCCTATAGGCCAAGCCGACAGGGATTTTTATTAATTAACAAGGTAGAACCCATCGAATTTCGATGGTAAGTCTACTCTTAAAAAATGATATTTAACCTAAAGTTCACAAAATATACTTCTGTAAAACTCAGTTGTAGAAAATGTTAAAATTAAACTTTAATCGTACGGGTAAGCAGTAAAAATAATAAAGATCTGTTATTATGATAAAGTTATCAATTAATGAACCTGTTGTGCTACTATTCCAAAATGAAAAAGAACAAACTTTTATTCCACTTTTGACTGAATTATAGAATTTCCCTCCGAAAATTCTAAACCCGAAATCATTTTCGTCATATCAGAATATATATAATCACATTTCACATGTATTCACCTTTTAAAAAAATATTTTAATTTCATCATTTTGAAATCATTTTAATTCAAACTTTAAATCTCGATGATAACTGCAGTGTTGGGTATGAACGCACTCGCTGAACGAAAACTCACGAGTTTCGCTCACTATTTGTGAACTTTGAACTGAACTCCGCTCATTATTTTATAAACGAGTTTGAACTGAACGCAAACTCAAAAAATAGACGAGTTTGAACGAAATTTACGTTCAAATTTACGTTCAATTTTTTCATAATTTATTTAAAATTTTTCCAGACCTTAGTACACTTTTCTCCTCTTTCAAATGCCATTTAGGGGCCTACACGAGCCTCAGGACGGGTTAAGTCTGGATATCACTTCTCTGGGTAGTATCCTAGTCTTACTTCTTCTGCAGACTCGGGTCGCGCCGAACCGTACCTGGGCTGTATACAATTTCGCCGAAAATAGATATATACAGTAAACTCTCTGTACAAGGTGGACTGTGTAAGGCCGAAATATGTCAAAATCGGAAAGATTTTCAAGTTCCTGCAAATACGCAGACAGAGTAGAATTTGTCTAAGACGGAATATTGTCTTCTATGGAAAATTTTCAAGATACCGATCGATTCCACTATAGCCATAGTTTATTCTAATCTTAAATTACCATGATTCAACAATTAAACTTTTCTTTAAAGAATAGTTCATATACAATGCTAGGGGGTGGGGGAAACAGTATTATAAAAGGTGCTACAAAAATTTGTATATGACGAAATCCTGTCTTAAACGAAACAATTTCTAGATCGGTGCAAAATGGATAGAATAATCCGTGTAAAAAATCATAACACATTTGTAAAAGACGGCGAATTTCTTAATAAAAAATCTGTCTACAATAAGTTTTTCTAAGTGTTTTTTTTTTTTTTTTTTTTTTTTTTTTTTTTTTTTTGAGATTTACCAGTTTAGAAATTTTTATATTTTTAAGCCTCCAATCCATGGAAATGTGTTAATGTTATTAATATTTCAGATATTTAGATACAGTTAAGGACTCATTTTAAAATCAATTTAGTTTACAATGGTATATACAGAAATAAATATGGAAAGATCAATACTTTGGAATAAATGTGCCTATTTACGCAGTCCATGATCCCTTTTTTAAATGAAAAACATAAGCATAAGGGAAACAGTAATAAGTACTTTTTAGAGTTCCGTATTTAAATAATCCCTGTCGGCTGGGCCTATAGGCGGAGGTAGATTTCGAAGAGTGCTCAATTCAACAAAAAAAATATATGATTAGAGATAAACCCAGTTTAATAACTTCATTTGGCCGTTTATGAAAAAATTTTAATTACATTTTTCTTCAAAAACTGGTTTTATCAGAATCATCTTAAGAAAAATTCAGCTCAAATGCCCGTTTTGACAACATATTTTGAAATAGATTCTGAATTTATTAAAAAAATCGACCAAAACAGTACATTATACAGCTCCTAAATAACAAAAAACTGTCAGTTGAATGCATTTGAGAAAAAAATTGAATTTAAAAATGAGTCATAAAATAACCTATTTGTTGTTTGAATACATACTTAATTCTTTATTCATGATTGCTCGGAAAATTTTGTGCGAAATACTCACTTTGACAGCATTTTAAAAAATATATTCTATCTTTATCAAAAAACTGGCCAATGCGTCACAGTATGTAGTTCCTAAATAAGAGATCTGTAAATTGGATGCGTTTGAGAGCGAAAATGGATTTTAAAACGAGTCATAAAAAACGCAATTTGCTATGTGAAAACTTCCTTAAATTTTCAAATCACAAAGACTTCGGGAAATTCTGTTCAAAATACCCTTTTTGGTAGCCTTTTTAAAAATATATTCTGTCTTTATCAAAAAACCGATCAATGCATCACATTATATAGTTCCTAAATAAAAGGATCTGTAAATTGGATGCATTTGAGAGCAAAAATGGATTTAAAAACGAGTCAGAAAAAAACGCAATTTCTTATTTGAACACTTCCTTAAATTTTCAGTCACAATGATTTCGGAAAATTCTGTTCAAAATACCCTTTTTGGTAGCCTTTTTTGAAATATATTCCGTCTTTATCAAAAAACTGACCAATGCATCACATTATATAGTTCCTAAATGAGAGGATCTGTAAATTGATGCGTTTGAGAACAAAAATGGATTTAAAAACGAGTCAGAAAAAAACGCAATTTCTTATTTGAATACTTCCTTCAATTTTCAGTCCGGATGACTTTCGGAAATTCTTTTCAAAATACCCATTTTGGTAGCCTTTTTTGAAATATATTCTGTCTTTATCAGAAAATTGACCAATGCGTCACTTTATACAGTTTCTAAATAAGAGGATCTACCATTTGGATCCGTTTAGAATTACAAACAAATTTAAAAATGAGTCAGAATATAAGCAGTTTGGATTTGAGGTTTTTTCTCCAACTCCTATTTTTGTTTAATTTCTTTTTGCTATACGAATTGATCCTATGAAAAAATTGTCAATATAAAAGTTGTAGATATTTTTGAGAAGATGTAAAATAAATTTAATCAGATTTGATATCTTAAAAATTGACGGAGTTATGGATTTTTCTCTTTTTTCAGCGCCCTTTTTCTTTTCGTTTTTAATTTTTTTCGTCGGTAAAAGTTGGTCCTATCAAAAACTTGTAAATACAAAAGTTTTAGATAATTTTAAGAACATTTACAAAAAATTTAGTTGGACTTGATATCTTGAAAATTGACGAAGTTATGATTTTTTTTCTCTCAAAATCCCTGTTTTTTTCGCCCCTTGAACCCACTTCTAAATTTATCAAAAATCTGTCATGCATATACTTTTGGCCTATTTTTAAGAAGTAATATAAACTTTAAACCGATTCGATATCTACTTTAATTAAGAAGTTATGGCGTTTTTTCGGTTTTCACAAAAGCGCCCCCTATTCGGACCCCCTTGGTCCGATTTTGCCCATTAACGAACTTAGCCAAGATTTTATCCCCTTTGATTTTATGTACAAGTTTGGTGGAGATTGGTGAAAAATTATAGAAGTTATCGTGTCCATAAAAAAGTGAGATATATAGATAGATAGATATATATATATATAAACTGGTGCGATTGCAATAGGTAGTATTTCTTACGAAATCTACCTAAAAAATAAACGGAACCATTATAAGATCTCCCTCTTGTGTCTGTTTTTTGTCTATCGCAATTGCTATAAGGTAAGTTAGCCCCTCCTCTTCTGTAAAATTAATACTAAGTTCCAAACTAGCAAAAAGGAGCAATTACTAAAGCACAATACTCAGACCAGCATTGTCTCGAAGGGTATGCACACAGACATCCAGAGAGTGCAATCGCGTGTTTGTGCCATTTTCAATATTGTACCGACCAAAAATATATGAAGTTATACATCGAATTGAACCAAATTTTTTGTGTAATGTATGACTATGACTAATTAGTCCTCTCTGAATTTAAAAAAAATCCACCGGAAGGGGGCACTGCAATAGCGAATTTTATGCCATTTTCAATATTGCACCACATAAAAGTATGTTCTAGAATGTTACGTTCTAGTAGTTAGTTCTAGAATTGAACTAAATTTTTGTATATGATTATTTTTTGGTGAGTCAAGTAGGTCCTCCCATAATTTAAAAAAAAAAAAAAAAAAGTCTCAAAATTTTGTAAATTTGGACAATAATATCAAAACATAAAAAAAGTGAACTTTTTAGTGAATTTCGTTCACTTTTACAAATGAGTTTGATTTGAACGAGTTCGTTTGAAAATTTTTGAGTTTGAACGTGAACTTAAATCACTTTTCAGAAATTGAACGTGAGTTTGAGTTAGTTCGTTTATTTTGTGAACGTGCCCAACACTGATTAGCTGAAACAGATACAAAACTATTTACGTATATTCTTTTAAATGTAAATGAGATTTTGAAAATGAAGCCAAAATTCACCGAGTTTTATAACAAACGATATTCTCGACATAATACGTATTTTAATTTCAATATTTTTCTCTTTTAATGAGAAAATGGCAACATAAAGACACAGTAATCTGCTTTTTTCGGTTCTTTTCTTTTTTTCCTTCTTTGCTTTTAACACAAACAGGGTACTTCTGTTGCCACAATTAGAAAAATGGTATTAAAAACAATAAAAAAATTAATAGCTCAAAAATAAATTAAGATGCAGTTTTCAAATAAATTACATCTAAAAGCGCATTTTTCCCCTATACGCCGATGTAAAAATTTAAAATGTACGATGTTTAGAAATTTAAAAATTTGTGTAGTAAGAAAAATTGCAAAATGAAATTTCGTTTCAAATTTCAAAGTGTTGCCATTCGCAAAATGACGTATGCGTTACGCACAGATACGTTTTGCCTTTATAATATAGGTATGTTACTGGTATAATTTTACACATGAATTTTCATTTTTAATGGCAAAAATAGCATCTATTTCTCTTACATTATTGTTACTCAGAGTCGTATAATATAGACGCACGCCGTGCACAGAAAATTTTATGGACTTTGCAGAAAATTTTTAAAAAGAAACAATTTTTATTTTTGTAACTTTTTTTTATTAGTACCAAAAAAAAGTAAAACATTCCTCCAATTTTATGTATGATTTCTTTACAGTTAGCGTACAATTAAAAACATGGCCAATTTTCTAATTTTCCAAAATTTAAGATATTTGATGCTGAAAACTTTAAAAATTCATCAGTCCGAAATTTTGCACACCAAAAATCTCAAATTTAGACAAACGATTGTCGTAAAAAATCCATTTCGTCAATCATTTGCAGAAACAAACTTCTCCAATTTCGCCAAATTATCACGGAAAAAACATGAATTTTGTAAAAGTTCCACCAAAAGCATGAAATATTGTCAAAGGGCCACGAAAACACAAATTTCGTCAAAAATAGAGGAAAAAAATACAAATTTTATCAAAAATGCGAATTTCGTCAAAAGACCTCGAAAAATCGCGAATTTAAACAAAGAAACAAGTTAAAAATGCACTTTTCAACAAAGAATCGTGTAAAAAATGCGCATTTTGACAAAAGACCGCGTAAAAAACTTTTATTTCGATAAAGGACCACACGCGAAAAACGCAAATTCCATCCATGAATCGCGCAAAAAAACATGAATTCCATCCATGCCAAAATAATATAACACGTAATTTTATTAAACATTAAATTTGCTGAAAGTTATTTTTGGTTTTATAGAAGTCGGTGTAAGAAATTGTATGAATTTGCGAGAGAAAAATCCTCAAACAGTCCAAAAATGAAACAAAGTTCCACATATAGTCGGAAAAGTAGAAAGAAGAAATGCATCACAATCCATCTTCGCTATAGACAGTTTTTCAGACAAGCAGAGAAAGGGCGCGCCAGAGTCGCCCCTTTGAAGTCACCGGTTCGGCGAAACTCAGAAAATATCCCACGGTCTGACCCAAAATATTGCACAGCAAAAATGAAACTTGGCTCGACCAATAAGAAAACAATTTGTTAATGACATAAGAAAAATAAGCTCTAAGTGGACAAAAAATAACGGAGAGTTTTGACGGGCGGTCGGGAAAAGATGTTGAGGAGAGAAGAGGGAGTCTTGCTCTCGGAACCCAGAGAGAAAGGTTGGAATACCTGTTTGGAGGAGAGGTATTTTCTCTCCAGGAAAGAGGCTCGAGTTCAGCGGATTAGCTGAGGATCAAGTATATCACTCCGGATATGGGAGTAGGAAAAAGTGACTGAAGCCAAGTCATTATTGAACCAAGGTATCACCTAGTAACGAATAGGTGATTTGAATGCTCATTGTGAAATTACGATAGAGACTGATTTTCTTTAGTCAGGGACTATTTGACTATATTCTTCATCTGACTGACTTTTATTGAAACTAGAATTCCTTCATAATCTAATTTATTAATGTTTGTGAATGTGACTTATGTAACCAAGAATTTATCATTACATTTAATAAAATGTTTCTATTAATTCATGCATGTGTCAACGCCTTATCGAAGTAACCGCACCACGCTATACCCGGTCTTCATTGAAGGCTCTACATCGGTTTTTTACTTATTGTTACATGTTACATAATTGTTAATATATTTCGTGTTAACAAATTTGAAATTTATATACGAGTAAATATGTGAATGCTTTTAATCCTCTCGTCGCCCTGAGCCTATACTTCAAATTGCAATATTTGAAAGAAAAAAAGACGGATTTTTTTTTTCTTTTTTGGTTAGTATTACCGTCAACAAATGATGTTACACTTGGAGGGGAACAGGGGAATCGTGAAACTTGCTGCAATTTGTGATATGGGAGTAGGAGGGGGGTAAGGAGAAATGTGACATCACACATTTTGGGTAAAATAAAAGCTTTAAAAATCAGCAGATTAAATTTTGAAGTCATTTTGAAATTAAAGTATCTTGTATTGATAAAGTAAAGATAAGATTTTGAAATTTCAGAATAAAATATACGTTGGTTAGCAACTTAGCAACCTTTTAATATCACATGTGTATACAACGTAAAGTCCTTTTTTTTCATCATCATAACGATGTTTTACTGATTTATTAGTTTTTTCATTAGTTAAAATAACAATTACGTCATTAAACGGGGACGTCATAATATTAAAAGTTAACCAGCATTGAAAAAGTATGGTGATGTATTCGAACAATAGATCAGATTTAAGTGACTCCATTATTTATTAAATATTAAAGATGGGTGAATAATTGAACGAAAGTTTTTTATTCTTATTATTACTATTTTTATGGAAAGTGTGGTCGACAGAGATAATGGAGATGTCCCCAAAAAAGATATTAACAACAATATTTTGGTTGAATCTAAATGTGGATATCATTAAAGGTTTCCCAAAAAATTTCTCTGACTGTCATATTAGTTAACGTATGACAATTGGTAATGAACGCAATTACGGAAAATTACGTAACAGGTTTTTAAATCTTTTACATTGTGCATAACAAAAAAAAAAAAAAAAAAAAAAAAAAAAAAAAAAAAAATGCTGCCGTGATCGCACAGATATAGGATTTCTTTGATACCACTTTTATAGAATATCTTCATTCTGACCAATGATAATGCTCCATATTATAGTCAAATAATCGTGTGTATACATATATGGGTGATTCTCTCCAAATAGGCCAAAATAAGAGTTATGAGGGAGTGACTGTGAGGGAGTGATGCATTTTAACAAAATGCCAATTTACTTTTTTAAGAATTATCTGAATTGAGATTAGGCTTAGTGAGCTTTAACTATATTTAAATACTTATAAATCAGTAATAATTAATATCTTTAAACATTTATCGGCATTCAGTTGAGGCTGGTGAGGGAATAATGAGGAAGGCTTAGCACCTCATTACTCCCTCATCAGCCTCTACTGAATGCAGGTAAATATTAAAAAATTTTAATTATTATTGATTTGTAAGTATTTGGATATAGTTAAGGCCCACTAAGCCTAATCTCAATTCAGACAATGGCAAAAAATTAAATGGGCATTTTGTTAAAATTCATCATTCCCTCACAGTCACTCCTTCATAACTCTTATTTTGTCCTATTTGTGGAAAATCACCCATATATATATATAAATACTTTTACAAATATAACCAAAGTAACTCAGATATTACCATAACAACAAGCCAATGAATCCAGGATTTTTACAGTCATCCTATTAATATCATTGAAGCGTGAAGTGATAGAGAAGGCAGATTACCAAAATCATGAAATGCAAATGGATAAATAGACAGTAAAAGGCTCTCTTATAAAACTACTCATCAGGGGTGCATGGTTTAATAAAAAAGCGAAAACATCCAACCAGTTTCTGTTATAGGTCGTGCTATAAGATAAGAAATTCGACCCATAATGCACCTGACTGGTCGGATATTAATTACTATTTCAAATTAGGAAAAGAGGAATTCACTGAAAAAACATTATTAAATAATAACAGTAACAAAATATTTATTGTAAGATATATATATATATATATGTATGTGTGTGTGTGTGTGTGTCATGATACGACGATGGCGAACAAAGTACAAGCTCCAGTGCAACACCATGTTTGGTGCAGAATATTCTTCTACTCACTAAAAGTCAGCAATGGAATGAGCTGAGCAATCGCTCCGGCAGTTTGACTAGCAGTGGATGAGTTGTATTGGGATTTTCCCCATAAGAAAATAAATCCATCAGTCTTTAAAATCATTTATTTTAGAACTCATAAAATAAGTAAGTTCTTCCCCGCAGTCACCTTGGCACTGTCATCGAATACTCCAACTTCGTGACTAAGTTACGTCATTCCATCTTACAATTTATCGGGAAAAAATTATCGGGCGTCCAGGCAGTTTAAAGGAAAGATGCATTCTGAGCTCCTAAAAACCCAAAATGAGAATCCACACTCACACCGAAAAACTAGCCCCTCCTCACTTAGCGTCAGTCATTTTAAATATCCAATTAGGATTAACTTCGAGGCTACGTGTAAAAAATTCTCACCTCTGATTGGTCTACGAGGCGTGGCGTTTGGGTGGGAGCTAGATACTGTCTCGCAAATAGACAAGCCTTTTAACATCCGCGCATTAACATAGATCACGTGATGTTAAATAAAAAATAAAATTAAAATCCCGAGAATATTCTAAAAAGTAAAAAGGTTACGAAATAACTTCCCGTCTTTTTGAGAAACAAGCAATAGATTATTAATAAGTTAAATAAAAAAAGAAAAAGGACTTTAGCTGTTAAAAGATTAATATATTAAGAAACTAAGATTAAAATATGTCCCACAATTTTAGAATTAAAAGCTCAGAGAGAGCAAAATGGCGAAATTTTTTTTATTTTACTACATATATACTAAAATATTTACCAAACATACATCTAGAATGAGCGATATTTCAAGTGAATAGGATCAGTTATAAGCTATATCAGAATTAAAATTACATGTGACACATTAGCAGGTTAAAAGTTACAGTTATCATACTAATGTAGATGATATAAAACTGGTGCAGTGACTATGCAGCAAAAGCTACAGACTTTTAACAGTGTATTAGGTTATACTGATTTAGTGAAGTTAAGCACGTAAGAAAAATTATGAATAAAAGTAACATGCTGCAATGCTTAGCACATATTTAGATGGAGATCAAACTGGTCGCCAGAGGCGGCTAGTATTTACATAAAAATCATATAATACCTATACTGTAATCCCTTTCGCGAATACGATTTTGAAGAGTTACTTGAATTAATGAGTGATTTAGGATAATCATTATATCATGTTAGATGAACTAATAGTAATTATTATTTCCATGTTGATTTTGAAATGATATGTAAAGTAACGCGGGTCATTAATCAAAGCCACAAAATGGTTTAAGTAAGCTGCGCTTCAAATAGTTCAAGGCTTTCATTAACTCTGGAATCTGCATGCGTAATGCATGGCATAATTAATGCCCAAAAAGAAAGGTCTTTTCAAATTAGCATTTATTCAGCTTTCATTTGAATATGACTTCTTGCACCTGTTGCGTACAAGTAATTAAGAAAAACTGGTTACTCGAAGTTTTTTTTATTATTTTTGAGTCTGTCTTAACACATTTAATAAATCAAGCTAAGTGTCTGAATAATAAATAAAAGTTAATAGATTTTGTGCTATGTGTGCTAGCAAGGGAAGGTGTGTGTGTTGGGGGGGGGGGGGGCGGGAGGGCGGAGAGATTTTTGCCAACATACTTCGAAATATGACTAACTAAATTTTCTCTACCGTTGGCGATTTTGGATAAAATATAGCAACATTTATTCATAATGTATTGGCGAAAAAAGCAAAATTGAATTAGCATACTTTTATTTATATTAAGCATCTTACATGTCAAAGTTAGTCCAATCACATACCATAGATATTGAGATATACGTGAAACGTGAGGCTTTTTAAAATCAGTTTTTTGTACTTTGCATTACATCGATTTCTATGAGTCACGTATTAACTAAATTCTATCTTATAGATACGTAACACAACGAAATTGTTCATTTTATGAGTAATAGTGGTTCAAAAAAAAAACCTAGATAGCGATCCTTGTTGTATCTCTGCGATATTTAAATTACTTTGTACTTGACTTGTGGGTTTAGCATTGTATTTGCCGTACAATCAAAAGTAGGAAGACATGGAAAACTGGGTGCAGGAAATACAATGCTAATCCTACGAGTGAACCAATAGTGGTATCAATATTTAGCTAATGCACCACTTCGCTTCCGGCAGACATGGATCATGAGATTCCTTTATTATTACTCTTTCATAAAATAAAGGACTTTTTCTTGTGCTCGATGACATAGGTTATGTGCGGTCGGCTGTTGAACTACATGTAATGCAGACAGCCAATCGTTATAGGGCTGCCACAGGCGACTATTTTTTAATTCTGATTGGCACCGCTTTCTCAAAAGAGGAATCCTTAAACAACACTTTGACAACATTTGCAAGAAAACTATAATTCAAAATTAATACTAGAAAAATTCTGGTGCGAACTTTATAAAAATGGTCGACTATGGTAGTCTGTCGTTACATTTTAGAATTTCTCTGTTTAAAAAAAAAAATAAATAAATAAATAAAACTATTTAATTTTAGCTTGATCAGGTGTTTTTCTTGTTTAGATCTTATAGATCTCGAAACTTGAAGTGTTGCGCTTAAGGCTCTTCTAAATTACAAAGGAGCTGTTTTCTGACACATTTTTTTTAATTCATTTTTGCTCGGAAACGAGTGAAATTAGTAAGTGTTCTTATTCAGAGAATGTATAACTGAATGGCGTTGTTTTTTTCTTTAGTAAAGTCAAAAACAATAATAGCTTATAACGCAATAAGTGATTTATTTATCGGGAAATAGTAAACGCGATTCAATTCCTTGCGCCTTTATGTTTAAAAGTGAATCAGAAATTTTCCTGTTGTTGAGCGGATGGTTTGAGAGCTACCAAAGTTTGTAAAATAAACAATTCAAGCCTTTTTAGATGCATTCGTAATTATGTAAATATGTAGCGCCTATAATGGTCGTTCAATCTCTCCGTTCGTCTGTCCGCATATAACAACGAAGAAACTACAAAACCGAATCGTTTAAAATATATAATGTATAATTATTACATAATTTTGTCGATTCATTTCAAATTTTATGAAAATCTGATGTATAATTCAGTTACAGAGACAATCAAATTCCGTTACATTACGATCAATCGGGAAAAATAATTTGAAGTCCATTTTCATGACGTTACACTCTTTCGAACATAATACAATTCACATACATCTATCCAATATATACTAAAATATGCAGTGTGTAAAATCTGTGGTGCAAAGAATATTTTTTATTAACATACAAAGCCACACAAAAATATTCTATTACATAATGGTATAGGGAGAACATTGTGTGGTGCGCATTTTAATTGTAATTAATCAAATTCTGTTACATTACGATCAATGGGAAAAAATAGTTACAAGTACATTTTGATGATTTTACATTATTTCGAACATGATACAATTGATATGCATCTATGAAATATATACTAAAATATATATTCTGTACAAATTGTGGTACAAAGGAATGTTTTTATTAATATACAGGGCCACACAAAAGTATTCTATTACATAATGGTATAGGGAGAAACATTATTTGGGGTACGTCTTAATTACATTAAACTACACTACCTAGCCATTGATGAACAACCACATGCAATTTTAGACATTTTGTAAAATATCTAGAAAAATACATGAGGAATCATCCCGAAACTCTTAGTGTATAAATATAATAATATAAATCATACATTTCCGTGGAGATTTTTTACCGAAACTCCATAGGAGACCATCAATAAATTAAAATAGAATCAAATTAAAAAGAATCAATCAAAATACAGTCGAGTCTCTATATAGCGAAATCCATCGTTCCAGTAAAAAATTCGTTATATAGAGAAATTCGATGTATAGAGAATGATGTTAAAAATCGTATTTAATGTGCAAATTTTGAACAAATATTATTTTTGATATTTTTAATTAAGAATTTGAAATGTTTAAAAGTAAATATTAACCTAACATTTCATTTCTTAATTATTTAAGCTGTTTCAAAAATGAGAACAGACATTTATTTGAAAGCTTAATGAAAATCAAATAAGGAAGACTTGAATTAATATCAGACGAAGATATCTGTAATATTTTGTTGTTTTGATTTTAAAATTGTTATGTTCTCAAAAAAAAAAAAAGTTTAATTATTAGCAAGGAGTGAAAAATTGTAGTTAACATTTTCCTCCATTTGAAGTCTTCTCTTATGTGCCTCTCATTGATTCCTCTCTTGTATGTGTAACAATCCAATTGACTCTGTTTTGAGAAGGATGTGGAAAGGTGTGTAGGAGGTGGGATGAATTCGTTGGATTTAAAGAACAAGGAGAAAAAAAAACTCAGCACTGAACGATAAATCAAAAATAAGTGGTGGAAAATTGATTCCATATGATTTCGAAGCCTTTTTAAAACTGAATAAATTAAGACCAATTTATGAAAAAATTCGTTATATGGAGATAGATATTTCGCTATATGGAGACTGTTTTTAATGTAATCATGCGAAAAAGGGACCGTTCCTACTAAAAATTCGTTATATAAAAAAATTCGATGTATGGAGTTTCGTTATAGAGAGACTCGACTGTATATCAAAAATATGTATATATGCATATGTATGAAAAATTAAAAAGAAAAGAAAGAAAAAGCAAAAATTGAGCACTAGCAATTTGGCAAATCTAATCGCTTGTTTACTCGCCAAATAAAGAATTATGTCTTAATTTAGCGCAATGACGAGCGACAGCGAGAACTCTGCGTCTGACGTGCAATTTCCGACTTGTTGGTGTTTCTAACATTACAAATTGTTTTCCCTCACAGGTATTCGGAGCGGCTTTCGTGCCCCTGGCCTGCTCGGATGGCGTCCTCGATCACAAATCTTACATCTGCCTTGCCTCCAAGCAGAGGTTTCTGGTCAGCTTGACGCACCCTTCCATCTTCGCCTGCATCTATCGCAGCGTGTCCTCCCCGACCACATTCGAGTGCCATGCCTTCGTGTGTGCCACCGCGGAAGACGCCCTTGCCGTGGCCGCTTTCGCCACCTTGGCCAGCACTCAGCGGGATTCGGGGCGCATGTACATGGAGATGCCGCCGCCCCGTCGAAGGATAGCCGCTTCCGTGGATTCCGGCACAGACTACTACAGCCCGTCTGACAACAGGGAAGATGAGGACAGGATGTACGAGTACAGGGAGAGTGTTGTCACCAGGACTGACACCGAAGAGGTAGGTTAATCTCAAGCTATTAAGATAATGCATGACTAAAGCTGCTATCAGATTCGCAAAATTTTCGAGCAACAAACTTTTCAGCCGATTTTAACCTCAACTTTTCCTTTTTCAAAGAAGAAAAAAGTTACAATTGTCATGGCTAAAGTCAGAAGAAAACTTCAGATCAAGAAAGGGAAACCAGTACTACAATTATCAGCCGTAGCTTATACGTATCAATCGTTTATCTCTCATTGGTTGAAATGTCGAAAGTTGGGGAACAAAATCGCGGCTAAGTGAGACTTTTTTGAAACTGCAAAAAAAAGTTGGGGGATATTGTTGTTTACAATCTCACTGGGTGTTGAGATAATATTTCGCAAAAAGTTGGAGGAAATTAAGTGTTGACTCAAAAATTGCTCAGATTAACAAGGGAACCACTGTTGTTGCTGCTCAAACCTAGCATTAAGAACTGGTGCATTTTATAGCCTTATACATATAAGTTAGAGAACCAATAAAAATTCTCTGTTAAAATAGTATTTTATATATTTTTTTTACATTTTAAATATTTTATTATTACATTTTTATTTGTCTATTTCACGCCAAAAGTTAGTTAAGTCGCCAAATAGGGCACTAAGAATTTTCCACTTGCCTTGTTTTGGGCTATGACATTCGATTAGGATTGCCGCTGCTTTTAAAAATACGTCAACTTTTTTTCCACCAAAAATGTTAATAGAATGTCCTAATTTTTCCAAACCAAATTTGTAGATTTTTGAAGGAATTTTTAAACTTTTTTGAATATTTTATATTTATAATTGACTAATTTATGTTTTTAAATGCTTTTCTTAAATATATATATATATTTAGGATATATATATATACATATATATATATATATATATATATATATATATATATATATATATATATATATATATACAGGGTGTCCAGCAAATAACACCCTGATTTCAAAATTAAATTTCTCAAAAACAAAGGTCGATAGTAATATGCGGTAAACAGTTTTTTTCATTAGGTAAGCTGTAAAAATCTTATACAGAAATTTCAAACAGTGAATATTTTGAAAAAATTGCGTTCTGATTGCATAGAATGTTTTGATTAGACATTTTTCTTGTTTTAGATTGCTGCCAGAGAATGTGTTTTTCGGCTTACAGTGCAATATTTTAAAGATTTTTCGAAGTAAATTTTTAGAATTTCGAATTTCAAAAATTTAATTTCAAAAAACTATGAAATATGGCACTTTAAGCCTTGTATATATATATGCTAAGTGGCATCAAACATAACATTTTCAGAAAGTTATGCTGCTGCAAAATCAAAAAATAGTATTTTAACTGAAAAAAGTTTTCGATTCTCAAACCTTCTAATACAGTGTTTTAAAATGCACCAAGGTTCAATGCTAGGTGCGCGCAACACCAAAGTGGTTCCCTTCTAAGAAGAATGAAAACAATAAATGGTTTTTCACATATAATAAATTATATTGAAATATCAACAAATGCAAACATGTTTCTCTTTATGCAAGAGGTTCATCTTTTGAAACTACATAGTCATAAAGTTGAATCGTCGACTATTTCGCGTTACATCATGGTGGAGAGATGACCTGACCTGACCATGGCCGTTTCCGCAACATTGGCCAGCAATCAAACAACAGCAAATATTCAAAACTTTTATTATGTCCCGGAGAAAAAGATTCCGTCATAAACTGACATTTTCACAGAAAAACAAATCGTCTCCAATTATCATTGCATATAACAGTTTTTCTCGTTACATTTTGCAAGAGTTAAATCCTTATTCCCCGGCTAAAGTTTAGTCACTTTATTACCGAGTTAAATCTCTATTATTAAACGGACGACGCTTCATGTGAGCCACAGCTGAAGATATTCTGACGGTAAGACCGGCGCAGTGTAGAGCAAATCCCTTAATAGGAGCCAAGGTGACTGCGATATCTAACTAATGAAAATCATTTTTTTTATCGTACAAATCATTGAATAATACAGGCATGTCACACACGTGGCCCGCTGACAATTTATTTGTGGCCCGCCAAGGATTTCGACATTTTCCCTATGCTTGATTTAGTTCATGATTGATGTACAAAATACACTTTGTATATAAACACACTTTAACTAGTCGTGACTGCAATGTTGCCAACTTGACATTTTTTTCAAAATCTGTACAATTAACACAGAATAGTAATATACACTTCATATTGTTAGCACAATTGACGTAATTTATATTTGTTTACTTGATTCTGAAAAGCTTGACCGAATAAAGTTTGACTTATTAAAAGTGCATTTACAATGCAAACAATTATGCTCCTACAACGATTGGCTTTTATAAAATGAAGCAATCACAAAATTGAAAGAAGAAAAGTAAAGATCAATGTAATAATCTTAATATTGTATTTTTTTGTACTATTATGATTTTACTTATTAAGTATTATATTTAAATTTTTACGGTGACTAACTTGAATTTTTCCAGTTTTTCACTTTATTATTTATATATTTATTTATTTTACAAGATTGTATTTTAATTTGTATGTTTAGTTTCATTAGGTGTGAAAAAAATAAAATTCATTAACATTTTTTTAATGTAGCCCGCGAGATTCTGTATACAATGCTAAATTTGGCCCTCGATGGTCAACGAGTTTGACATGCCTGGAATAATAAAATCGAGGTTTGTCAAAAAAATATATTTCGTATTTCATCTGTTAAAAAATATGTAGCAATTTCAATGGCAAATAATATTTCAAGGGACATTCCTTAATTTCCATATGAATAAATATAGGAGCAGTATCCAGAAGCTGATGTCCAGGAGCATCTAAATGAGCTTTGAATTCCTTGATGGAGTTAAACACAACATACTCATGCGAACATACTTTTTGTACTTGGCTGTTTTTGAAAAACAAATATAGAAAAAAAACTTTGCGTTGAAATTGAATTAAGATTGAAATTAACAAGTTTTCACCCTGATATAGAGGTTTTCATCGGTAAAAAGCAGTGCCAGAAAACGCATTGTTTTTAAAGTTATGTTTTAATAGTAATTAAATATATCTTTAATTATCTTTCTAGGTTGTGTGTTGTGTTAAATATTATTCCACTTACACATATTGGGATTACTTATTATTGTTGGTAATGTATCCTACGTATGAGAATATGTTTTTTTCGTACGATAGGAAAGCCGATATCATATAGGTCTCACATAGCGATTCTCATCCTTATATAAGATTATTATATAAAGTGGGTAGCGAAATGTTTTTTTACTTAGAGGTGGGTCATGTACCAATAAAGTTTGGGAACCGCTGGTCTAGTGTAGGGGTGCACAACCTTTTCAAGAGAAGGGCCACTTTCAAATACGTCTGGGTGGTCGAGGGCCACATAAATAACATGGAAATAATTCAATTTTGAAGGTTATCTGTGGGCTATAATCGGATCAGAGATATGTTTCAGAGGGAGTGGGGTACACCTTTATGTTTGATTGACCATTGAAAATATCCGATTCAGTTGGTAGGATATATTAGCAGTTTTTATGTATAACAAATATAGCAAGGATTATTCTTAAGATGTAATTGTATTCTTTGACTTTATTCAAGAGAGTAAATTCTGTTTTCTTAAAAGTGCTAAAACACAAAGATAAGAGGCTGGTCCCGAAAAAAATGTGAACTTTATGAACGAAGGAGAGGGAAGGAACCGGTCAATAAGATTTTTCCGGACCTCATTACTGAAATTTCCTATTTTTCAGTGCCCAGTCAACAAAATTTGCAGCTTTTCATGCCTGATCAACCAAATTTGGGCTTTTTACGAAAGTGATTAACAAAATTCACATTCTACGAAACAGATCGAGAAAATTCAATCTTTCCGTGGCTGATCAACAAAATTTGTTATCCTTATGAAACCGATCGACAAAATTCGTCATTTTTACAATACCGATTGATAAAATTCACAAATTTTACAACGCCAATCGACGAAATTCGCGATTTTTACAATACCGATTGATAAAATTCACAAATTTTACAACGCCAATCGACGAAATTCGCGATTTTTACAAAGCTGTTCTACAAAATTCACGATTTTTATGAAACCGATTGCTGAAATTCACGATTTTCACAAAGCTGATCGGCGAAATTCGCGAATTTTCCTCGCAAAATGATAAAATTCGCGATTTTTTGTGGTTGATTGACAAAATTATCGATTTTTACTAAGCCGATAAACGAAATTATCGATTTTTACGAAGCGAATCGACGAAATTCGCGATTTTTACAAAGCCGATCGACGAAATTCGCAATTTTTACGAAACTGATTGATGAAATTTCCGATTTTTACACAATTGGTCGGCGAAATTTGCGATTTTTCTTAGCATGTTCAATAAAATTCACGATTTTTCTGAGGTTGATCGACGAAATTATCGATTTTTTTGAAGCCGATCGGCAATATTTGTGATTTTTGCGAAGCCGATCGACGAAATTCACGAATTTTACAAAGCTAATTGGCGAAATTCGCTATTTTCTTCACAAGATCGATATAATTCTCGATCTTTATGAAGTCGATCAACAAAATTCGCGATTTTTACGAAGCCGATCGACAAAATACGCGATTTTTACGAAGTAGATCGACAAAATTCGTGTTTTTTACTAAGCCGAGCGACGAAATAAACGCGATTTTTACGAAGTCGATCGACTAAATTTGCCCTTTTTACAAAGCTGATTGGCGAAAATCGCAATTTTTCTTCGCGTGATCAACAAAATTTGCGATTTTTCTGCTGTTGATCGACGAAATTTGGGAAATTTACGAAGCTGGTCGAAGAAATTCTAGAATTTTACGAAGCCTATCGACTAAATTCACGATTTTTACAAAGCTGATCGACGAAATTCGCCATTTTAACAAAGATGATCATCGAAATTCGCCATTTTTCTTCGCATGATCGATGAAATTCGCGATTATCGATTTTTAATTTTTACTAAGCCGTTAGACGAAATTTTCGATTTTTACAAAGCTGATCAGCGAGTTTCGCCATTTCTTCGCATGATCAATAAAATTCGCGATTTTTATGCGGTTATTGACGAAATTATCGATTTTTACAAAGCCGATCGTCGAAATTCGCGATTTTTACGAAGCCGATCAACCAAATTCGCAATTTTATTTCATCCTGATTGACGAAATTTGCAATTTTTCCGCGTGAGATCAACAAAATTCGTGATATTCCCGTCTCCGACCAACGAAAGTCGTAATTTTTCAGAATCAGATCAATAAAACTCGCGATTTTTCCGTGTCCGATCGACGAAATATGCCCTACTCCGTCTTTAATTGACGAAATCTGCATTTTTTTGGTGCCCAATCAACGAAATTCGCGATTTTTAGCTAATTTTGAGGAAATTGCATTTTTTTAATGAGGAAAGATGAAATTTGCGATTTTTCTCTCTTGATAAACTTACAAAACTCACGATTGTTTCGCAGCTGATTAAAAAGAATTTTTAATTTTTCCGCGCAAAATTCGCGATTTTCTGTGCCTTATCAACGAACTTTTCTTTTTTTTTTTTTTTTTTTTTTTTTGTACCTGATTGACAAAATTCGCGAATTTTTCGCGCTCGATCAAGGAAATTCGTGTTTTTTACACGCGATAAACCAAGAAAATTAATTCCGATTATTTCACAGAAGATGAGGACGATATTTTCTTGCCCGATCGATGAAATCTGCGATTTTTCGCGTCCGATCGACAAAATTCGCGATTTTTCTGTGCCTGATCGACAAAAACTCACGATTTTTCCGTGTCCGATCGGCTAAATTTGCTACTTTTTCCGACATTCATGGGCAAAATTTTCGATTTTTTCACGCCTTATGAACGAAATGTGCGATTTTTCCGCACTTGATCAATGAAATTCATGACTTTTCTGTGCCCGATCAAAGAAATTTGCGAAAGTGACATAGGAAATTTTATATTTTCCCGCGATAAATCGACGAAATTTTTACAATTTTTTTCAAAAAAATTGCACTTTTTTCTAGTTGTAAATTGACGAAGTTCGCGGGCCACACGTTAACCCATCGCGGGCCACTTCTGGCCCGCGGGCCATAGGTTGTGCATCCCTAGTCTAGTGTATAAAATACAAATGACAAATAACATGCAGTTTCTTCCACACGTAAAGTGTGTAATGGTTTTTTTATTTCTAAAAATATTCTGTCCCATTTTAAATAGCTATATTTTTGCGTTTATTAATGGTTACATTCAGGATCCTGACATCCATACACTATTTCCCGAATAATTATATCAACTTTGGCTGTAAGAAATTAAGTGAAGGCTAACATTTTTTCGCAAAAATAAATTAAAGACAAATTTTGAGTTATAATATTATTATTTTACACAGGCATGACGTTATTTCGGATTGGTTATAGAAACGTTCGGGGACTCTAACAAGGCTCCAACTGTCGTGGGGTCTTGGGTTGCCGGCCATTTGCATGCTAGCTGCGCCGGCTCTGCCTAGCTATAATTGTCGCCACATTGACGAACAATAAGCATAGGTCGAGGCACTTGTATTACAAAATGTATATATATATATATATATATATATATATATCTTCATTGAAATAACAGGTAAGAATAAATAAATATATTTCTTACCTTGTTCGGTAGCGCTGGAAACCGCCTGTTGTATTCCGCGATTCGGGACACTTAAACCTCGTTGAAATCGTGATATATATTCAGAATCATCTTCTCACCTATCTAAAACGGTAACAAAATAGTTCAATTAGAACACTATATTGTGTGAGAGATGTGTAAATTAAAACTTGTTCGTTGCAAGTTGAATACGTTTATTATTTATATTTCTTGAATATCAACAATAAGATGAGAGAACATAAAATTGTTCTTCTCTGCTGGGGTACATTAAGCAATCTAACAATGAAAAGAAATTAAAGTTTTTAAAGAGTTCTAAAGTCCGTTTATAACGCGGAAGTTCACTCGTGTATTTGTAGAAACTGGGCTTGTCAAACCGCAGACCAGATGTTGCGATGTAGAAGTACACTTTGTCCTTTAAATGAGATTTCTTGAATACAGAGAATAAAACACTAATAGTTCTTGATTAAAAAGTTCAAATAAAAACACTTTAGAGATTAGTCTTTGTTGCATACCTCATAACAACTTGTACATCTGCAACTGCCCTAGCCTCGTGTCGAGATGTCAGCGTAGTGGATTCCAGCACCTACTGTTTTACAGTCATGTCGGAGAACAATGAAACAGATTATATGTGCAGAAATATAGTAGAGGATATACGGCGATATACGTCGTATACTCTCTGAAAATTTTTAAAGAAACCCCGTATACCTTCTGTTTTTTCTCAAGTAAAGCTATGTATAAAATTGTTCTACATTGGTCTGCATTTCGCAATTTAAAACAATTTGGATACACTTCGAAACTCGACGCATTGGAAATCGGGCACGAATTTTGAAATCACCTAATGGAATGGATTCCATCCTTAAGCAGAAAAATTCTATGGTACAAACGAAAAAAAGAGATTAATTCATACACAATAAAGTTTGTACGAATTAAAACATAATCCTGTCTAAAACGGATTTTCTTTTAGTGCATTGCGATTCCACCATAGAATACTCTGTATACTATAAACATTTAACTTGAAGATTTCAGTATGTTTCCAGCATTTTACCAATGTTTTCCTACAGCGATTCCAACTTAATGTTCCATATATTATAAATGTTTAATTTAAGGATTTCAGCATAGCTCCAGTTTTTTTCCAATATTTTCCTACAGCAATTCCATTTTTAAATGTCCCCTCCCATGCACTATAAACGTTCAATTTAAGGATTTCAACATATCTCTAGTGAGTTTCCAATATTTTTTACAACAATTCATCCTTAGAAGATATACTATAAATGTTTAATGTAAGGATTTCAGCATATCTCCAGTATTTTTCCAATATTTTGCTACAGAAATGCCATCTTAGAACGTTCCATATACTATAAACGTTTAATTTAAGGATTTTAGCATATCTCCGGTATTTTTTCAAAAATTTCCTACAACAATTCCATTTTAAAATGTTCCATATGCAATAAACGTTTAATTTAAGGATTTCAGCATATCTCCAATATTTCCCCATAGCGATTCCATCTTAAAATATTCCATGTACTATAAACGTTTAATTTAAGGATTTAAGCATACCTCCAGTATGTTTCCAATATTTTTTATAACAATTCCTTCTTAGAATGTTCCATATACTATAAACGTTTAATGTAAAGATTTCAGCATATCTCCAGTATTTTCCCAAAAATTTCGTACAGCAATTCCATTTTAAAATGCTCCATATGCAATAAACGTTTAACCTCTTCAGACCTGGTGTATCCTATAGGATACACATCTTTATAATTTTGTTTTCACATATATAAATACTATTAAAAAAAGAGAAATTAGTGTGAATGGAGCCTAACATATAAGCAGAAATAAAGAAAATAGCAATTTGTCTCTCGTAGTGCTTTTTTAGTGAGTTACATGATATACAAAAATGGCTTGCAGCAGAAATGCACGAAATTTACAAAAAAAAGAAAACGTAAAAATTTTTACTGTGTGTTAAGATACCATTTGTAGACTCCATTAGTAATACAAATTATTAAATATATATTTGTTTGATCTTTTTCTATGTTTTTACAATGCAGAAAAGTAAAATTTAGTTTAAAATAACCTAAGAAACTGTTAAAATGCGTGTTTTATAGGTCCCCATATATAAAAAAAAATTATGTACAAAAAATAAATTTTAATTGTTTCATTGTTCAATCTTTCTTAGTTATCAATTAATTAATGTAAATCCATAGCTGAAATTAATAAAAGTAGATCAATAAACCGTCGGGTCTGAAGAGGTTAATTTAAGGATTTCAGCATATCTCCCGTATGTTTTCATTTTTTTTTTTTTTTTTTTTTTTTTTTTTTTACAACAATTCTACCTTAGAATGCTCCATGTACTATAAACGTTTAATTTAAAGATTTCAGCATATCTCCAGTGTTTTTCCAATATTCTCTCATAGCGATAATGCTTTTCAAACTGCGGGGGCCTGTTTTGGATTTCTGATTGACAATTTTACATAACATTAACACGTAGAATAATCTGAAAACTTCAGAGGGAGATCTCTCCCCACCCTTTCCAGGCAACTCTTTTGAATTCATTACTGATTATCCCAAATGTTTTACAAAATTGAAATAGTAAAAGAATATCTTTCTGAACTTGTCAATTATTCAGTAATTCCAAAACTATTAACTTCCATTGAAAGTAGACTTACAGAATGTAAATTAGCGTAAATTATGAAGAAATGCGAATAAATCTTCACGTTCATTAACGGATGTCATTGACACAACCCCGTCCTTGAAAGAAACTGGTTAAAAAACAGAGGAAACGCGTTTTTTCAGTCATTATCAACCTAAAAAGTAGGTTGATTAGAAAAGAAAAAGAGAAAAGGAGAGTAATTTGCTTCGTGCAACAACAGGGTCCAAAACGATTAAGGTATAATTAATTCTTCAGTTTTCTTATAATGGACTACGATAGAATAAAGAATGGTAGAAAATAGTTCATGTATCAAACTAAAGTGTGAAAAACACTATATGTATTAGTGATAACATATAGCTGAAAACATATAGCATAGCTGAAAAGAGCTGATGAATCCAGTATCTCTGTCTGTCCGTCCGTACTGTAACTTCCTTAAGTATTGTCCGATTGCCGTAAAATTGATATATGTTATTGGGGTTAACGATTAACATGCTCGGTATTGAAAATGAAATGCGTTTTATTAATAACGGAATATTTATAGGGACACTTAAAATAATTCTGTTATATTACGGACAATACGGAAAAACGTTGTATTTTAATGTTATTGCACTATTTTAAACATACTGAAATTTGTATTATATCACCGGGGGAGTAGAATAAAACACTTACTGTAGATTCTGGTGTGCATAGAATTTATCGTGCATTTACAGGGACGCACTAAAGTATTTAGCTATAATATTGTCATATGAAGATTAATTGCTGGAAATGCGTTTTCATTTATAATACGCGTTTTAAAATTTATCTAAATTTTGTATATTACTTATAAACCGAGAGGGGGAGGCGGAAGCACAGACTATCACCTCATCGAGTTCACGAATGAAAAACAAGGACTAGTAAAATTTCGACTCTCATATTAAAACGCAATCGGTCTGTCAAGTCACATCTTGGTGAAAACACCTAAAAACTCGATTTTAGCGGTTGACTCATAGATTTACCATTGTGCTCTCCTGCCATCAAAAGTATGTAAACATGAAGGATTGGGGATAGGAAAACATAATGGTAAACCTACGAATCAACCGCTTTAATTGGACTTTAGAGAGTTTTTCATTAAGATATGAATTGACAGATCGATTGCGCTTTAATATGCGAGTCGAAATTTAACTAACCCTGGATTTTCATTCGTGAATTTAATAGGATGATTGTCTCTGCTACCGCCTCTCGATCTATTATGTATATGTATTCTATAGATTCTATACAGGGCTACAGAAAATATCTTAAGTGCTTTTCCGTTTATGGTCAGAAATTGCTGAATTGGAATCTTCAGCTGTAATATGCTTTTAATTAAACTAACTTTTAGCATATTAGGGAATATATATACGAATGTATTGATCATATACAGGGTTCCACTAAACAATTCATTAGAAGTTTCACTGGAAAACAATAGAACTTCGAAACATTATTTTCTGCTTTGTGATAAGTTTGATTAAGAGGGTCAAAAATAATGCAAGATTATGAAATAGGCAAGGAGGGTTATGAAAAAAATAATAAAATCTAAAGTTCTATTGGTTATTTTATATATATATATTGAAGAATTGGAAATTATGCTAAAAGATCTTGCAGAAGCTTGCATAGATGTGGGATTAAAAATAAATTTAGAAAAGACTAAGGTGATGTTTAATTCATTTACATCAAAAAAGAAAATTGTCTACAAGAACACTGAGATTAAAGAAGTGCAAAGTTATGTGTACCTAGGACAGGAAATATCATCGGATAATAGTATCTTGAATGAAATCAATAGAAGAATAAGAAATGGGTGGAGTGCTTTCGGGAAGAACAGTATTATTCTGAAGAGTAATATGCCTCTTTGTTTGAAAAGAAAAGATTTTAATCAATGTATTTTACCTGCATTAACCTACGGAGCAGAAACATGGACACTAACAAAACGGATGATACAAAGATTACAAACAACACAGAGAAGCATGGAAAGATGTATGCTAGGCATAACTAGAAGAGACAGAAAGAGGATAACCTGGATAAGAAATCAAACAAAAGTTTTTGACATCCTTGAAAGAATCAAGCAGCTAAAATGGAAATGGGCTGGGCACATTGCAAGAAGACAAGACAATAGATGGAGCACAAATATGCTACAGTGGTATACCAGAGATGTAAAACGACCAAGAAGACGACCACAAGTAAGATGGAGTGACGAAATTAGAAAAGTGGCTGGTGTAAATTGGATGACGAAAACACTAGACAGAAAAAATTGGAAAAATCTGGGGGAGACCTACATCCAGCAGTGGATCGAAAACGGTTGATGATGATGATGATATATATATATATATGAACGAAACTCATTGAAAGGTGTTCATTACAGGCACATCTACCTTATATGAAAATTTAGGAATAATCCAAAAATATTTCTTTTTCGGGAAGAATAGGGGAACGCTTTGACAGGTACTCGCACGAGTGCCAAAATGTCTTTGGGTCGACCCTGCAAGTAACAATGAATCTTCATAAAACAGCAAAAGAAGTAAAACAGTTGTCGAATTCCCCTTGGATTCCAGGTTAAATTTGCAAAATATTTTAAAGAGATTTTTGAACAGTCGAGCTCAGCATATTGCAGTTTTAGGATACTTTTCAACAAAATGTAGAAAGAAGCCAAATAAACACATCCTAGTTAGGAACAGACTTGTATAAAACCAAAAACATTCTGCGCTCGTAAATATTGGGTCAATTACGTGTGATAATATCTTGACATGGACGAAATTCGCGTTTTTTGCTAATCTTGGGCGAATTTTGCGTTTTCTGCACAATATTTGAACGAATTTCGCATTTTTAGTGTAATATTTGGGCGAATTTCCCGTTTCTTTCGCAGTGCTTTGTCGAAATTTGCGTTTTTCGCGTCGTCCTTTTCTCGAAATGTGCATTTATTATTGAATTTTTTGTTGAAATGTCTGATTTTACGTAATTTTTTGTTAAAATTCGTGTTTTTTTCCCCAAGGCCTTTTGACAAAATTTTGAATTTTTTTCACTACCCTTTGAAGAAATTTCACGGTCTTTTTTTTCTTTTTCGATTTTTTTTGGGGAGGAGGAGGGGGTTTTGACGATATTTTGTGTTTCTCCGCGGACCTTTGATTCGTGTTTTTCTGCAATAATTTGATCAAATTAAAGGGTTTTTTTCTGCGAACGACTGATGAAATTGACTTTTGTTCCTCGAAATTCACGATTTTTGTTGTTCGAACTTTCCGACAAATGAATTTTTTAAATTTTCGGCATCAAATGCCTTAAATTTTCGGAAAATTCGAAAATCGGCCCTGCTTTTAATTATGTGCTAACAGTAAAAAAATAGTGGATAAAATTGGGGAAATATTTTTAATTTTTTGGTACAAAAAAAAAAAGTTACAAAAATAAATATGGTTTCTTTCCTAAAATTTTCTGCAAAGTTCCGAATTTTGCAGAAAATTTGCTGCGCACTGCGTGCGCGCATGTGTCTATATTGTACAACTTTGATTAGGAAAACATTTACATATAAGCTTACATAATTTTGTTCAAGTAACACTAACGTACAAGATGTATAACAAATGTTTCACTCATCATAATCTTTTCACCTTGCTTGGCGATACTTGTAATCCCTTGTAATGTTCCTTTCACAACAATGAAAGCAAGGAAGAAAAATGACCATTCAAGCATAGATTATGAAACACATATCGTAACGGAACTTTGTCGCTTAATAAGACGAAGGAAGATGTCTTAATCCTTAAATAGCGTGTGTTGCCTTTCTGCAACTTACTCAATTTAGTCTTTTAAATTACTATTACGATAATATTGAAGTTCTAATGTCTAACGTTGTCTATAAAATACATAGTGAAAATATTATTAAATCTATTTTCAACATGTAAATGGCAGCACTTGCGCATTCATTAGATGTTCATCAATGCAAGACAACTAAACTCGTCGTATTTAAAAATATGTAATAGAAATTTCTGGCTGTTCTTTTTTTTTTAATACATTACTTTTGCTGTTAAATTCATCTGCAATTTCTTTTTCATTTTGTAAATTTATTTTCTGTATAATGCGTTCTCGATTTTCTTTAGTGTGTATTGTTTTAAATCAATCAACTTAAATTTACTCTGCATGTTAGACTAATTTTTATGTAGCTTATGGGCTTTTCAGCTCGCTTTAAATTGCGCTAGTAAACTCAAGTCTGATTGATTAGAATTAAATATAGAGAAATTAAGTTTTGCTGATAGTAAGTGGAATAAAACATTTGTTTATCTTAGTAAGAAATATAATCATTAATAGATTTTAAAATCGCATTACAGTTAGAGAAGAAATCGGTATAACCATAGCCGACTACATACTAACGGCCGAGCCATTTCGCGAAAAACTGCCGAAAAAGTGAAGCTGGATTCAGCTTCAAACCCTGAACCATTTCATTGGACCACGTGTGAGTCCACGTGACGCAAACTCTGCCCAAATTAGCATTGAGTAATGCTTTCTGTTCGGTGCATATGGCTCGGCACATGGTCATTGTTTTGGTTGAGGATTTGTACGATTGGTTTGAATAACTTGGACAAGATATCAGAGTCCTCTAGCGGGAGACTTCATACATTAATCTCAAATAGACGGACCTATAGATGTAGTGGGCTATGGTATAACTGAACAAGTTAAAATATTGTCTGTCGTAGTAGAGTGGCCAGTATGGAAGCAGAAGATTAGAGATGTACTGTACTATCGCGAAGGAGTATTTGATGTTACAGTAGATGGTAAATAAAGAAATCTGAACCGTTAAGTAACATTGCTGAAGATAAAAAAATCAAGGAGCATAAAGGGTACTCTGTTATCCCGTCGACCGATTTCGCCAAATTACACAAATCGCCAAACAAAAAGCCAAATTATACATATTGACATAATTTTTATTTTAAATAATAAAAAAACAAATAATTAGTAGAATATTAATAAAAATACAAATAAAAAGTCGAAATAAAAACCACTTAATGACGTTTTAAACACATGTATCGTATTCAATGTAATTGAATTGACATTCACGATCATCCATTATTGGCATTTAATCTTATAATTTGACGATAGTATTTTGGTCGACGGGATAACAGAGTAGTACCGCATAAAGTACTTCTGATTTATATCGTAAAGCTAATAGTAACGTAAAATCTGTGATAGTAAATTCAGTAACTGATGTAGTTTAACAAAAGGTTATAAAAGAAGAAAACAGCATTTGAAGAGTAGAAAGCGTTGAAGTATCATTTTGAAGCAATCTCAAAAGACCAGTTATTTAAGATATGTGTAGAATTTTTCACATTTAACTGGGCATTAGGTGATGTCTCAACTTACATAGCTAAGTTAAGAACAATTACGAGCGAATTAAAAAATGGACTTAAAAATATTGGTGAAAATAAATTACTTATTTCAATGTTAGTTTGCTAAGTTCTGTAGATTTCACCAAGCAAATATTAGGGATGGGACGAATATTCGGCCACTATTCGGTATTCGGCCTATTCGGCCCTTTTGCCGAATATTCGGTTGGCCGAATATTGAAGGCTTGTTGACCGAATACTTCGGCCGAATACCTGTAGCCGAATATTTAGAGATATATGGCCGAATATTGGTAAAATCTCGCCGAATAGTGAAAGATATCTTGCCAAATAAATTTTGAATTTAAAGAGTTTCATTTCTTACAATTTTTTTTTTCTCTAATCCAAATTGGCTACATCATTCATGAAGTCATTCTCAATCTTACTTACAAATTATTCGATTGCTAAAAAATACACAGCCTTTCTGCATTTCCTATAAAATTGAGTGATATTTTAGAAAATGCTTTACCAAGTTGGAGATTTAATTGTATGGGAAATGTCTTCATTAGAGAATGATATATTACAATTCAAAATATAACAACACTTAAAAAAAAAACACTGCGTTATTTTAAAACATTTGAATATTTATTAATGTCTGCAAATTCCATGTGTGATGTCGAAAGTAACATAACATCACATATTATTATTAGCTTCTTTTTTTAAATTTAAATTTTCAAATTTAAAATTAAAATTATCTTTCCCAATTTCAAATCAATTAAACATCATTTTTACTTTCTAAAAAGAATATATTTATCTCTTTCCTTGAAATTGCAGTTATGTATGTTTAACCGAGGCCGTTAATAAAATAAATCAAAATCCAATCTTTTCTCATCCTAAAATCATTTTCTGAGCCTGCATACTTTCGTTTGTTCAAAGAGTACATAGAATGATATTTTAAAAACCATATGCCTTTTTGCAGTTACTCAGTCACTTGTTTAATTCCTTTCCAAATTAACAGACATTACAACTCCTTTTTCGGCTTAAAATCTAACGCTCTGTTTATATTAAAGCGGCGTCTGACATCTGTGTTATGGATTTAGAAATATTTTTCTCAGCAATCAGTGTTGGCATGCATATTTGTACGCTGATATTTTAATCGCCAAATTAACGGTCCGGTTGGCATGTTTTTAATTTAAACTTTCTTTATGAACTATACGTATAGGGTTATTATAGTCTAAGAGCAACCACATTTTAGCTCGACGCATTTTGGCTACATTATTTGATGTCAGGAATCAGTCTATCTCTAACTGTCCTGCTGTAAGGATGTAGAGCTCCTGCTTCTGTATTTTTACCAGGGGGTCACCCCGTAAGAGTGTAAGTTTTACCTCTCTTTAATAAATGCCACATACATACTTGTGCATTTTCTTCATCGAGTCTCTCTTTCCTGTGTTATTGCTATTTTACGCAATGTAATTTTAATTTTGATTTTCACGGCTGTACTTCATATGTCTTAAGCAGTTATCAAACTTAACTTCCATTCTTTAAAGACATGAACGAAAATAATCGTTATATAAATTGGTGCCTAGCACCAGTAGAGACTCATATGACTTAATGTGGCTAGGGTGACCCCTCTGAACTAATCTTTCTTGCTATTTGCAGACTATCTTTTCATCACAAATTGAACTTTTAACAAAGCTGCGTTGGACTTTTATGGATTCTACACTGCAGTACGACAGAATGTTTGTGAAATTCACTATCTATAAGATGGAAATCTCCCGTACTTGCCATTCGTTATCATCACTGTGGATTGGTGTTATATGATATCCTTCATTTAGAGGAATTCTATTATGTGTATTATGCTTCAGTGAGACACTTCACCTATGGAGCGCGGAAAATGTTTCCGATTTTACTACCGGTGTAGGATTAAGATGCTACGTTGAGTAAAATGCTCTGCAATCATTCAAAACTAGTGACTCATGTTGGATCGTCCTGAATGTTTACGAGAATAAAGAAAAAAAAAGTGCTAAGTCACTGTGTAACAACTGGGATCCTGATATGTTGATTTTTCCGGCAAACGTGAACTCTTAGTAGGATTAATGATTCTTTGATTCCCTCCTCCCGCATAACAGTTACCGAAAAAAAAAAAAAAATGAAATATGCTTTCTGTGTGTTGAACTTTGCTCTTGTGCGGTGTGTGATAAGCCGAAACACTTCGGTTCTCCTGCATCTCTCGTTGTTTACTTGTCCGCACATCGCGGCATTTGTGGAAATATCATCAACTTTCTATTTAAAAGCGTTTGCAAAAAAAAAAAAAAAGGACAAGGAAAATATTCATACTAGTTATTGTCGACTACTGTATTTACTACGCTCTTATATTCATTTCAGTTTTATAAGAGATTCATTCAGCTCAGTTTTACAAAAGATTTTTTTTTTTTTTCTGAAACATCCGTAAAAATGCAGTTTACATTTAATTAGATTTCCTTAAATATCATCAATCTATACTCGAGTATTGGAAGCAGCAAAATGATATTGGTATCATAATATCTAAAAGGCTTTATTTGACTCGAAGAATTTAAGAAAGACAAACAAAATGATTAAAAAGAAAAATAAAGTATCGCCAAAATCCAATATTATTTAAAAAAATCCTGATACAACTATTGAATATAAGTAACGTTTCGCATAAACCAGTGAAAATGTTAAAATACATTGTGGATGTTATCAACATGTGAAATATTGCGATATTTTCATTCTTTAAGGCTCGTAATATTGCATTTTTATATAATTTCATAGATTTCTAGTGAATTTTGTGTGAAATATTATTTTGCATATTTTATTTTACTTTATTTTATACATTTTCAGTATAGTAATTTAGCTTTACTTATTAAGTGGGTTTTGTTATTGTGGATAGTGATGAAGTATATGAGATTATAATCCACAATAGTTGAAGGTGGATTGTATAATTATTTTTTTATAGTAGATTTTGCAAACATGTGTTTGATTATTTTAAGGAAATATACAAGGTAAGTTGTTTGACGTTACCATTGTGAATTACAAAGTGATTAAAAAAAAGGAAGAAAGAAAATCTACTTCAGGTAGTGTTGATAAATATTAAGTGCATTGTTTTTTTAATTTTCTATTAATGTTAAGATTGCTACTACACTAGGAATAGTAATTACTTACTTATGTTATTAGTCGTGATAAAAAAAAAGGTACTTTATTTTTGATACTAAAATAATTTTACAAAGATATTTTTTTTTTCTGTTTTGTTAAAAAAAAAGAGAGAGAGAAAATCAATTTTACACATGTTTATAGTTTAACTTTAGATTGTCCACTGAGGTAATTTCTCTAGGTAAGTCGACAGTGTTCTGAATTTTAATTTTTAGCACATGTTATGAATAAAATTTTCTTTTCTGGATGAAAATTAATAAATTTTTAACATCATTATCAGTATCAAAAAAAAAAAAAAAAAATCTATAAGTTAACCAGTTAGTTGTGTACAGCGATGCCTACTTATTTTTTTTTACACACATATTTACATTTGACAAATATTTTTTGTAGGTTTCATCAATTTTACACGTGTGTTGCTGTACCCTCCTAACGTTTGGCATTATATTGATGTTTACACATTATGCATTTTCTCCCTCTACAATCTTCAATATTCACTGTACAGTTTTTCGCTTATAATATAACAGTACAAACTTTACTAGTACTGAAAAAAAATTTCTTTGTTATTTTTTTTTTCCTTCTTTATCTCACTTACAATATTATTTTTGCCAAAGAAATAATTTTATTTTAGGGTACACATACTTTGTTATAAACCGCTTAGGTAGACACATGGTATATCATTTATACTCATATACAAGTTGTGGCCTGGCAATTCTGTATATTGTAGGTGTAATTTTCCTCAGTTTTTTTATCACCTTTCACTTTAGTTTTCATGATGCTGTTCAAATTAATTTACATTTTTTTTAAACCACACATTTTAATGATTTTTCTGACATAAAAATTTCCTCTTATTTACAGTGGATAATTTATTGTTAAAATGAGATAATGGTAACAAGTCATTAAACACATTTTTATTAACAATTCACAAGTTACTTTTGTCGTTTTGTTTTATATCATTTTCTGCATATACAAGACTTCTGAATATTCTTAAAGTTAAGTTTCACTTTATCATGTTTCAGTTTAAAGTTAGTTAGATTTTGTATTCTGTCGAAGGTACTACATTACAATTTATCTTTTTAATTAATACTAAAAGTATGACTGAAAATGAAAATGTTCATGTACACATTTTTTTCAAAAATATAGTCCATGTATAGTTATGTACATTTTTTAATATACACACAGTGTGCGCTAGAGAACATCTATTTAATACTTTGTTAGGTGTAGACATAGAGAAGTTATAAATATTTTTTTTTGCATTTTCCACATTAGAGTATGCATACTATCAGTCGTACTATAAATATCAATAATTTTTTGATTGTAACTAGTTTTCGGCTAGAGATAAATGTATATTTAACACTAAAGGTTTTGACAATTTTTTTTCATTCAGCATACAGGTTATTTAAAAAATATATTACAGAAATACTTTGGAAGATTGTTAAACGTATTTTCAGTGCTATATCAGTTAACGAGGTTGACACATTTCATCGTCATTTCATTTTTTTTCTTTCACTACAACACAGAAACATTTTCTATCATTCAGGCAATTAACCATGCATGTGTCATTATTATTACATATACAAATATTAATTTTTGAAATGTCAGGTTCACTATTTTACATTTAAAATTAATTTTGAAAAATTCACATTACAATGTAATATCTAATTTTTCAAAATGTTATGAACCCTTTCATTTGGTTATTTCACGGCCGGGAATAATTTTTTGAAAGTGTTTATCTTTTGCACTTGGTTGTTACCATGTGGCGCTGGTCGCCAATGCTTTCCAAGTTAAAATGATATTGGTTTATTTCATTCTTTTCAATATTTTTTTTAATTTAATAAATGACACACGCTCATTTTTTTTCTATCATTAATTTAAATCACAATTTATCATCGTTATCATTTCAATTTCAGAAGTTATTATTTTGGTAAAGTAGTTTTAATGCACTTATTCAGATGTAGAATGTACAATAATCTTCGTGATTTATCATACTATTTTACCATATCCTATAACCATTTTGGTAACATGCAACCGTGCCTTTTCATTTTACACACATTAACACTTAATACATCCACTCATGGTTATATTTTTACACGCGCACTGTTGCATATTTATGTAGGAAATATAACTTTCTGAATCTTCTATTTCTTTTGAAATCACACTTGTTATTAAAATAAACATATCTATTGATATCACTTTTTAAACTTTTCAATAAGGTTACAAAATTTAATTAGGTTAAGATGCCACTTTCTGTAATTTCTGTAGAAATTATTTGCGAATTTTGAATTTCACACTACACACATTAGATATAATTTCAATTAATTTTATCATGGAATGTTACAAGTCAAGGTTATTTACACTAGCATTCATATTTTTATAACATGCATTGTGTGCTTTTGAAATTATACACATTTTTAGTAGGTGACATAAACATTTTTACACTTCGCAATTGACATTTTCATAAGTTATTTCTTGGTAAAGTAGTTTAACTGTTCTTATTTTTAAAGAGAATGTAACAAAAAATCATTTAGATTTTATACTGCTTTACCATAGCCTATTGCCATACTGGCAGTATGTGACGGTGTCCTCTTTTTCATGTAATGTTTTTTTTTCCGTTACAGATTATATAGGAGATATAACTTTATCACATACAATTTGTTTCATTTTAGGGCATATCATTAAAATTTTACACTTCTTTTACATTCTTTTTCATGTTTGCCATAGTGTTTGTGAACTCTTATTTGGTGTAGACCAATTCAATTAATTTATGTCGAAATTATAAATGAGTTACTTTATCAAACACTATATACAGTTTTGGTCAATGTTACATACATTATAATTCATTCAAAGTGTTAATCCAAATGCGAATCATGGTTTTCAATCAATGTTCCTATCAATGTTTTCAATCAAAGTGCTAATCAATCTTTTATTCAATGTGCGAATTAATGTTACGAATCAATGTGTCAATCAATGTACCATTTCTGGTAAGTAAATCAAGGTTTTCATTCAAGGATATTAACACGACCATTTCATTCCTTTTCATCACACATATTGTTTAACATGAACACTTCAATCTTACATTAACACCATTCAATAATCGCATATCCCTTGTAAGTACTAGTTAACTAGTTATGCTTTCATGACATTAGTTATTAACATCGTAAATGATGAACAATTGTACTTACTTACATATTGCATCGCAATAGTATGCGTATTGTGTAATGGGTGATTAATGTTTATTTTTTTTACAACATGAAACATTATAATAACTTTCATTTGAATCTCTTTTTACACGTACTTGTTGTTGTTTTTTTTATACAGTCAGTGACACTTATACACAATTCTTTTCTTTACATTACTTTTTATTTACATTTGAAATATATATTTATGCATTACTGAAAACTTATAATGATCTTTAGGATTTCAGTTTAGCAATGGTGATGCATATTGCTGTCATAAACATATGAATACAGCATCTGATATTTCAATTTGTAAATTGTTTTGTACTCCTTTATTCATACACATTTATAATCGGCATGACACATATACATCAAAATTATGTCACTGGTTGTTTTTCTAAAATCTTCGCTTTTTGAAGAAAAATATTTCATTACAATAAAATGACACTTTAAATATTCTAAATTAAATCTTTATTTCATGATGTTTGTTACTTTATAAGGAAGTCATCAACTCAACCCATTTGTATTTTTGTATGCCTATTTAACTCTTTCACTTAATTTTCACTTACATTCAATTCAACATAACTTCTTTTAGACAAGGTGTAGTTTTATAAACATTAATTCACACTTTATTTCTAATCTTTTTTTGTTGAGAGCATTTTAATAAAAAAAGTTAAATGTAAATGCAACCTTGTTGGTATTTATACCAGCCGTATCTTCAGTAGAAGCACAGTTAATGGTTGCATTTTAACTGCACATATCTACTCTCTATTTCACCGATTTTACAAACACACTCTTCACATTCAAGAGAAATTTTACCTTTATCAATACTTATACATTTCATCAGAACAAATGCTTTAGATTTTCACATTTTCAGTTTTCATTTACATGCTACAGATTGTGATCACCTTTTTAATTTTCTTACTTAAAAAAAAAAGCGAAAATTTGTCTTCATTGAGTAAATTTAATGTGTGTACCTGTAATTAATCGTTGATGTCTCTAGCCACACTAGATATTTCATGTCATTTATATTTTATTACAGCTATACCTTATGTATGTATGTATGCTTATTGTATTTTAAAAAAAAATTTCATAACATATAGATTTTTGTGTTTATATCTATATTTCAACATAATCTTTTGGTTAGGACATATCCAACATGTCTTGGACACCAAAAATTTTCAGCTTGAGGACTTGAAATCAAGCAATTTGAAAGATCTGGAAGTATAATCTTTTAAGTCACCGGTGCACAATGAAAAAAATTCCAGATTATGATCTCTAGTTCAATAAAGAGATTTTATTTTATATGTTGATCAACAAATATATGAAAATGGTATACCTTATATATTTTATTTGAGAAATTAAATCTCAATATTTTATTAATTAATGCATATGCTTAAAAATATTTTATGAGCTCATTTATCCATATGATATACATTTTAGTTGCAACTTTATTTTCTATTATGTATGTGCTATTGTATTGTTATTCTACGTCACTAAATGTGTCGAGCTAAATGCATGTGGGTTATAATAGTTTTTCCGGGAAAGGGGGAGAGATATGTGATGTCGAAAGTAACATAACATCACATATTATTATTAGCTTCTTTTTTTAAATTTAAATTTTCAAATTTAAAATTAAAATTATCTTTCCCAATTTCAAATCAATTAAACATCTTTTTTACTTTCTAAAAAGAATATATTTATCTCTTTCCTTGAAATTGCAGTTATGTATGTTTAACCGAGGCCGTTAATAAAATAAATCAAAATCCAATCTTTTCTCATCCTAAAATCATTTTCTGAGCCTGCATACTTTCGTTTGTTCAAAGAGTACATAGAATGATATTTTAAAAACCATATGCCCTTTTGCAGTTACTCAGTCACTTGTTTAATTCCTTTCCAAATTAACAGACATTACAACTCCTTTTTCGGCTTAAAATCTAACGCTCTGTTTATATTAAAGCGGCGTCTGACATCTGTGTTATGGATTTAGAAATATTTTTCTCAGCAATCAGTGTTGGCATGCATATTTGTACGCTGATATTTTAATCGCCAAATTAACGGTCCGGTTGGCATGTTTTTAATTTAAACTTTCTTTATGAACTATACGTATAGGGTTATTATAGTCTAAGAGCAACCACATTTTAGCTCGACGCATTTTGGCTACATTATTTGATGTCAGGAATCAGTCTATCTCTAACTGTCCTGCTGTAAGGATGTAGAGCTCCTGCTTCTGTATTTTTACCAGGGGGTCACCCCGTAAGAGTGTAAGTTTTACCTCTCTTTAATAAATGCCACATACATACTTGTGCATTTTCTTCATCGAGTCTCTCTTTCCTGTGTTATTGCTATTTTACGCAATGTAATTTTAATTTTGATTTTCACGGCTGATCTTCATATGTCTTAAGCAGTTATCAAACTTAACTTCCATTCTTTAAAGACATGAACGAAAATAATCGTTATACCATGCACATATAAAAAAGGCTCTTATGAAATTTGTAACTTATTTCCATAAAGTAAGAAATGAAAAAATTCATTCATTAGGTGTATTAACAATGATTCATTTTCAAAATTAGATATCAAATATCACTATCAAATATCAAATATCACAACGGTACGTCTGAAAACAGAACTGGTGGCAAACTAGATAAGCATTAGATGACACAACTAGCTTTATGAAGATCGTTTTATAAATATTTAACATAAATTCTAAATACTGAACAAAATAATTTTTTTTTATTCTATAGTTTTCAATTTTAAATAATTATTTGGATAATTACTGACTTAAATATGTAACATTATTATGTATATATTTTTGATTTACATATTCCTTCCTTCATGTTGTTATCAATTTCTGTTTATCCTTTTAATGCTTGTTGAATAAGTTGAATATTGTATGCGCCAATTCAAATGTCAAAGATTTTGTTACCATATGCATTCTACTTTAAGCATAACCTTTTGCTTTAACGTAATTTGTAATTTAAAGCTTGGCAACTGATTTCAGAGCAGACTCATTCTTACAAATTCGCTTATCATTAGGGACACAAACTCTAAATGATCAAATTTAATTCATTAAAGGTTATTTCAGAAAATATCTACTCGTGAGTTCTGAGAGAGAGAGATTAAGAATATTATTAATTTTGGATGCAAGAAAGGGTAAAAATACCATTTGATAGGAAAAGTGAAGTACATTCTTCATATTTTAATGAAAATATCTTACCATCCTGACTTACTGAAAATCAATTTGATGTACATTAAGATAAAAGAACATAATGCAATTTCATAATTTTTTTGTGTTAAAATAAATGTTTCAAATTTAAAAATACACTTAAAAGCACATTTAAGAGTAATAATTATTAATGAGCTCCTATTTTTTAAATTATATATAATCAAAATTTATTTTCTTTATTGGAAAAAAAATTGATATTCGGCCGCCAAATATTCGGTATTCGGCCTAAAATTTGGCCGTATATTCGGTATTCGGCTATTCGGCCAAATCACTATTCGTCCCATCCCTAGCAAATATGAAACATTTGTTGAACTATGTGTTCACATGCAACCTGCCTTTGAATGTTTATTTGAATTGTATTGTTTGGCAACTTCCTTGATTTTTTTTAACTATTTGGAAAAAATAGTTGTTGTTCTCTGTAGAAAATTGAGAAATCTAAAGTATATCTGAATCTTTTTATTGGTTGAATTCCGCAACTTATTTAATTTTATTCATTTACTGATTGGTCCAAGTTTAATGCCCAAAAATGGAAAACTTCTGTTGCCAAATGACAAAAAGAGTAATAAAAACTTTTTTTTAAATTAATAATTTAAAAACAAATTGTGATAAAGATTTCAAGCAAATTCCATTAAAAAGTGAATTTTTTTTACTCTACGCAACGGTGTAAAACTTTAAAACGTGCGATATTTAGAAGTTGAAAATGTTGCTGTTTCGAAAACTGTAAAATTGAAATTTTATTTAAAATTTGTTTGTGAAGGGTCCAGGAATATTAATGTTTAATCCAGGTCGTACGTAACATGAGGCGTTCAGAAGTCAGTCTGATTAACTCCATCCAATAAAAATCTACATTTTAAACAGTTAAAATCGTCTACTGTTTTTTTTTGTTTTTGTTTTTGTTTTTGTTTTTATTATTATTATTATTATTATTATTATTATTATTATTATTTGTTTAATGATATTAATATTTAATGCATGGAGTACGTAATATTTAATTCGTTATGATCCTCCTAAAAATGATGTTTATTATTATTATTAATTTAAATATAGAATTTCTTTAAAAATATCATTTTCCAAATAGTCGTTGTAATTTGTTAAATTACAATTTTGTTATTTTTATTAATTGTGTTTCTGCAATCTTGAAGTCACACCGATGTATTTCCATAAAAAAAGAAGAAATTTAATGTATTGATAAACAATCATTACTGTGACTTATTTAATATTATGATAGTTTCAATTTCAGAATCGGCTTCAACTGGTTCTGAAAGTTAAAATAATTAAAAAAACAAAAAATCCAAAACCAAAATTGAAAAAGTAAAAACTAGCCCGATTATAAATCGCCCTCAGCTATCCTATCCAAAATAATAATAATAATAATAATAATAATAATAATAATAATAATAATAATAATAATAATGGGACAATATTAAAATTTGAGAAGATATATAAAAATAGCACCCCTTACACTTAACATTATCACCATTGTTGAAGTTTTTATTATGAATGTAAAAGGGAGCGTTATTTTTACTACAGTTTGCTGTTGTCACCTGACGTTATTATTCGCACATAAACGACAATTACACATTTTTGGTTCCTGCTTTTCCTACAAATTATTTAATATATCTATATTATAAAGGCCAAACGTATCTGTGCGTAACGCATACGTCATTTTGCGAATGGCAACACTCTTCCCTGTAATTTCGGTTTTGCAATTCTAGCTACTACAAATTTTATACTTCTAAACATCGCACACTTTCAATGTTTACACTGTCGTATAGAGAAAAAAATTTACTTTTGAATGCAATTTGTTTGAAAGCTGTATCTCAATTTATTTTTGAGATATAAATTTTTTTTAATTGTTTTTAGTATCAATTTTGTAATTGTGGCAGCAGAACCACTCCATTTTCTCTTAAAATTAAAAATTAATTAATTAATTAAAATATAAATTAAAATGCGCAACACTTTTTTATGCAATTTCGGTTTTGCAATTTTCGTTACTAAATTTTACACTTCGAAGAAAATAATGTACTGTATACAGAAAATAATGTACTTTTAAATGCAATTTGTTTCAAAGCTTATCTCAATTAAATTTTGTGATATAAATTTTTTCTACAGTTTTTAGTACCAATTTTGTCATTGTGGCAACAGAAACACTCTATTTTCTCTTAAGATTGAAAAAAAAAAGAAGAAGAAAATGATAGAAATTAAAATGCGTTTACTATTTTAAAAATATGGTCTGTCATAAAATCCGGTGAATTTTGGTTTTATTTCGTTTAATAATTTGAATAATTGAGTTTCATAGTATTTTATTAATTAGCTTAAAATAATATTTGTTTGAGAGTTAGACTGGCCAATATAAGATACATTTTTTACGATAATTAATTCCGTAGATTTATCATAAATCAGTGAAACAGTTCTTCCTTAAAGATTTTCTTACGTCGAATTTCGACAGGTTCCACCTTGTTTTTTAAACTGATAGATTTTCAATTCCTTTTGTAGGAATCTAACTCTTACGCCAGTGTTGTCAACAAGACAGCATCTCCACCTTCGGGAAGGCGACGTTTCGTGCTCGGGGCCAGTTCTCCCAGAAATGTGCGGCTGCCCCAGAAGAAATTCCTCCACCATCGTGAGGCCCGGGCCCTCATCGGTAAATTCAAGGAACCACCGAGACCTCTGCCACCTGATGATATTCGGTGGGAAACGAGCCCTCAGAGGAGAAAAGAGCCAGACGAACAGCTGAGATCGACGTCCAGCTACGAAAGAGGTACAGACATAAATTTTTATTTCAGTGTAGTAGGGATGCACCGAATATTCGGTATTCGGCTTATTTGGCCATGTTATCGAATATTTGGTTAGGCCGAATATTCGGGTTGGCCGAATCCAATACTTAATATAACCTTTTAAAACACATTTTTTAAAAACTTTTCACAATTTCTATTTTTAACTGTCAACTTATAAATATATTTAAAATAATTAGAGACAAAATCGTATTTAAATAAAATCGAATGTTTTTATATCATTTATTTGTTGTTTGTAAAGTATAACTTAAGAAAATTAACCATGAGAGGGATAAAAATGGTGATTAATTGGAATCTCAAAGGATTAAATGATGGACAAATGCAAGTTTCTAAATTTTGTTTAATAAATAATATGTTTCTTGCTTTTCCCAAATAAAAGTCTTTAAACAAAAAGGATAACTTTTGGGATTGATAATAGGTATCAAAACAGACAAGTTTTCTTCATGAAATAATCAAAATAAATTTATTGAGTCATAAGTACATTGTATTTCATGTCATTTAACGGTCTCGGTCAAACTTATATTTTCATTTATTCTATTTTAAAATGATTGTTTTAATTCGTAGAAGAGACCATGAAATTTAAAATTTTTTTATTAAAATCTCATAATTGTCCTTCTTAAATAACTCAAGGCAGGTTGTTTTTTCAATACTAAATGTATTTATAAAAAGCTCTTGTTTTTCAAAATGTAAGTTTCTTTTATTAAATATTATGTAAAATTGTTTTAAAAAGTAACTTTTTAATACCTATAAACTTTGAAATATAAAAAGTATTTGGACAGCGGAATATTCGGTATTCGGCCGAATATTTGCTATTCAGCTGGTCGAAAATTCGATATTCGGTCCAACAGTTACTATTCGGCTACCCGAACAGTCGGTATTTGGTTCACTTGCCAGCCGAATATTCGGCATTCTGTATTCGGCCAAAATCACTATTCGGTGCATCCCTACAATGTACCGCAATTTCCGGTGTATAATCCGCAGATCAAACAATCATTTTTAGACCCATAAACTTTTTAAGACGAAATTTAACTTACTAGATCGTTGTAAATATTTGTCTTCAATCACTAGATCAGATTTCTGGGTCCAAAAAGAATTGTTTGATCTGCGGATTATACGCCGGGAGTTGCGGTAGTCAGAATTTTTCGCGGCGTATGGGTCAGGTAATAGTAAACTTTTTATCTTTTTATTAAAATTTTGTAAAGAATTACACTTCCAGTCACAATCTTCAATCGGAGGTCACTTTTGGCATTTCATTTTCTACAAAAGTATACAACAGATAAAAATAACAATTATATACTGTCTAATAGTTTTAAAGTTGAAGCTCCTAGTTTTAGATTTAAAGTTGAGGCTTCTAGTCAGTTAATTTCCAAATTGCCTTCGCTAATGCTAAGTCTTGTGAGGCATTAATCCATTTAAGATATCTCTACAAATAATTAATATTTTTAACAACTTTTTTCTGCATATACTTCTTAGGGATGCACCGAACAGTGATTTTGGCCAAATATTCGGCCGACAGGTGAACCGAATACCGAATATTTGGCTTTCTAAATACTTTTTATCTTTCAAATTTTAAAGATATTAAAATGTTACTTTTGAAAGCAATTTTGCTAACATTTAACAAAAGAAACTTATATCTTGATAAACAAGAACTTTTTATAAGAACATTTAGTATTGAAAAGAAATTTGCTTTGAGTTACTTAAGAAATACATTTATGAAACTTTTTGAATTAATAAAATTTTTAATTTCGTGGTTTCTTCTACAAATTAAAACAAACATTTTAAAATCAAAGATAAATAATGAAAAAATGGTCGAAGAAAAACTATACAGTCTCATAATTGTCTTTTTAAAATAACTCAAGGCAGATTTTTTTCAATATAAAGTACAAATACTTTTAACTTAATTCTGAATAAAGGAATGTCTAGCTCGTAGTTATTTTTTTTATGGATGATGGTATTTTCCACCCTTCCCATCATATCATATTTTACAGAAATCAAAGCATTTGAGTTGAAAATATAGTTATGGTATCTTATTTAATGTTAATCCAACAAACAAAAACACAAGTATGACCTAGAGTGAGATGAAATACAATGTATTTATCACTCAATAAGTTGATTATGATTATGGTTTCATGAAAAAAAAATGTCTGCCTTGATAGCTATTACTAATTTCAAAAGTTTTTCTATTTTGTTTAAGGACTTTTATTTGGGAAAAGCAAGAAACGGATTATTTACTAAACGAAATTTAGGAACTTGCATTTGCACATCATTTATTCCTAAGCAGAATCGTAATAAATCACCATTTCAATCCTTTTCATAGTTAATTTTCTTAAGTTATACTTTACAAATAGCAAATAAATAATGTAAAAACATTCTGTTTTATTTAAATATGATTTTCTTTCATATTATTTCAAATATATTTATAAATTGACAGTTAAAAATAGAAATTGTGAAAAGTTTTTAAAAATGTGTTTTAAAAAGTTTTATTAAGTATTGGATTCGGCCCAATATTTTGATATTCGGCAGACCAAATGGTTTCATATTCGGCCAAGCCGAATATTCGGCTTAATCGAGTGGTTTGATATTCGCCCTAACCGAATATTCGGTAACATGGCTGAATAGGCCGAATACTGAATAAATACCGAATATTCGGTAACCCTAACCCCTCGGGGACGAACGCCAGTATACGTGCTGCATTTAAGGTGCTCAGAATCCTTTATTATTCTCACCCGTAAATTTTCATTGTAAATTTTGCTTTATTTAATAAGAGCAGTTTCGCGATTCAATTAGACAAAAATTTCTGCTTTAAAAAACTGATGGTAAGAAAAAAAATCTACAAAAGGCGCTCGTACTGAAGAGGTTAAAGAATGTCGCTTTTTTATCTCATTTGTGAAAACATTTCTAAAATATGTACTTAGTTTTATGTGAAGTCTTGAAATCTTTCGCACACTTCGTCCGCTTTTAACGCATAGAATATTAAATTAAACTTATATTTTAGAAATATTTTGAGAACTAAGAAAAAAAGAGACCTCTTTTAAGAAGAGAGAGCGAGAAAAGGGGTGAAAAACATTCATTTTCCTTAGAGGTATTTTAAATATACAAATATATTCTACGCCCATAGACTTAACATTATACGGAAGGAAAGTAGAAAATTAAGAGACTAGCATTTTTAATTCCGGAATATTTGTGTACAAAAGTATTGTAAAATGGCCGAGTTATGGCCCGGCTCCGAAGGCACCTCTCAGCGGAATTGGTTTGTGGTGGACAGTATAACTCGATATAACCACTTATCTGAAACAAGCGAAACTAATCGATTGTTATATAAATTTAAGACTTTTAAATAAATTCTGTAAGGGGAAAAAAAACATGTTTTTTTTTTACGTTTAATCGGTTCAACATTAGATTGTTTACTTTTTCGTGGTCGTCTTTAATCCTTCTGGGTTTTGTGTACTATTAATAGTACATGACTTTTAATTGAGTATTATTTTGTTTTAACAAATACATTTGTTACTGATTACATGTTTGTAGATATCTATGCATTTTACTTTGTGACTTCACTAACACTTGGGCATTTTATAACAATAATACTAATAATTTATATTTGCTTATAATTCTGTTTGCACCGTTTGCGATTCTTTTATTTTAAACATATGTTTCACTCTTAAATTTAAAAAAAAAGTTACTTTCCTGAAAGAACCGTGGGTAGTAATGCGCAACAAGTATTAGAAAGTTGTAATATCAGTTAAATCCTGTTGTAATATAATATTTTCTAAACATCTCCAAAATATCTTCCTCAGCGTTTGTCATATGAAAATTAATTGAATAGTAGGTGGGCCGAAAAAAACTTTTTTTTCTATTTTCGATGATGGCGGGTGCGGAAAAGTAGCCACTGATGGCACTCAATTCATACAAAAAATTTGAGATTTTTTGGATATTTCCTTACCTTGCCGCAAACGGCTTGAAGTTTTGCCAAAATGCTCATTTTTGAACTTTTTTTCGAAAAAAATTAAAAAATGTTAAATTAAATTTATTTTGGTTGTATTTACTTGAAAAGGCATATTTAATGTACCAAATGTTTAAATAAGATCTGATCATGCATTATTTAATATCTATGTGTATTATAACTTAACCTATTTTATAGCTTTTTCTCGTATAATAGGCAAAAACTGTATTTGTTTCAATCGATCGTTAGTTTCTCTCTTATTTATGTCTTTTGGTCTTCTTTATATTTTTTCTATGTGTCATAGGTCATATATTTGGGCAACGGACAGCAGTATACTTCAAAAACAAATCTGGAAGGTGAGAAGGGGGTGAAGTAGGACTCTAAGCGAGCGCAATGACTCCTCGTAATACTGAGGGAGTGAAGGACGAAATAGATGAGAGCCAAAATGCGATAAAGGATTCTTATTATTTCTCCATGCTCAGTACCTGCGACATTTGTTCAGTGTGAACGTGAAACCTTTTTCTAGTGAGATACAGTGCTTTTTGGATCGTTTAATGTTCCATTATAGTGTTTTGTGCGTTTTATTACGACGAGCTTAGAAATGGCTAGTATAAAGGACTATGGTAATGTAAAGACACGCGATAGCGTGAAAAGTAGCCTTTTGGAGGCATCATGCATATTGAAAGTATTGCAATTGCCAACTTATGCTGATAATCACGCGCTACTACTACTGGTTGCTTCACCATGTAGAAGTTGTGACAGCAGAGGATACGAATCTCGTCATCGATAAAAACAAAGTCAGAAGAGAGAAATATAAACTTGGAAAGAAGATACAGGCAGAAGACATTCTTGAAAGATGGATTAATAAAAGCATATTTTTTGTTGGTAGAAAGGACATAAGTATATTCAGAGGGGGAAAAAAAGAAGCGGTACCGTCGAGAGAAAGGCGAGGAACACATCACCGTGTTGTTTGAACCTGGTTAGGAATATTTGGGACACTTGATACCTCGTTCCGGTCACGGAAAAGAAATAGCAAAATCATTATATAATCTTCCAAGTCACCACAAGTTAGACTTTTCTGAACTGACAGCACTTGGATGTGATGGCAGCACTGACCACTGTTAATACAGGAAAACGCAATGGTGTGTCATTGCCTGTCTTGAAAAAAAAATAGGGAAGAGAGCTGCAACATTTGATATGTATTCTTCATATGAACAATATCCCATTTCGACATCCACTCTCTAAATTTGATGGTAAAACCACGGGACCTAAGATCTTTACCAAACCAATCGGTTTTAGACTAATGGGGTGTGAAAAATCTACGTGCGACTTTGTCCGAGCCTATTGCTGTTTCATGGATATCAGAAATGGAAAATACTGAAGATCTAAATACCGATCAAAAGTGCTTATTTGATATTTATGCAGTAGTTTCAACTGGAGTATGTCTTTGAGAAATGGAAAACAGATAACCTGGACCAACTGTGAAATCGAGATGGATCACAACAGCTTGCAGAATTTTACACTCATACTTTAGTAGTAGTTTAAATCCTGATAAAGCTTTAAAATATCTCGCTCAGGTACGTGAAACGAGTTTATGCGCCCGTGTGGTTTTCTGTAAGGTAAAGGCTAGGTTACGCGGACGGACCTAGACAAATGTAGCAGATAGTTAAACTTTCAACGTTTTTACCACATGACCTAAAGGAGACAGTGCATTCAGTCATCCGAACAAATGGATACTACGGTCATACCGAGAATTTATTGATAGCAACGGCAACCAATGATAGACAATGTATTAGAATAATGGCATGGAAAGAAAAAAGTATGCCGCAATTTAAATAAAATAAAAACCAACATAGTGCGAGAGTTTGAAGATCCAAAGCTAAACTTTAAAGCAACGGAACACTATGAGTGTATCGAGTGGGTTGCCGCCGAAATCAGCGAACTTCTTATTACAAAAATCTTTTCACTAGGAAAAAAGTAGAGAAAACGTAATTTCAGGATCCATGTTGGATGAATCAATAGTCTGCTTTCCAAGTCACTCCCAGGCTGTGGAAAGAGTCGTTAAAATTGTGACAGAAGCTGCATCAAAGGTAGGCGGGAATAAAGGAAGACATACCTGAGCAAAACTGCCAGCACGAAAAAAGATACCAAAGTTCATTTCTAAAAAAAGACTTTGTAGCGTAAATGCGATTCAGTGCATTTTGAATGTAACATTCTTTGGATAGGAGGACGGGTAAACTCGGCATGTAGCTACCTCCTCGTGGTGAGTTCCGAGTTGTTTCGTGTTGGTACCGAACGCAAAACAAACTAAAAGCTGTACATTTTTAAAGAACATAGCATTAAAATAATGCATAGTTAGAGGTTTTTAAAACATTTGACTCGTTAAATATATCTTTTCAATTAAATACAACCAAAATAAACTTAATTTAACATTTTTAAATTTTTTGCTAAAAAAGCTCAAAAATCAGCATTTTTTCTAAACTTTAAGCAGGGTAAGGAATTGTCCGAAAAATCTCAAATTTTTTGTGTGAACTGAGTGCCACCAGTGGCCACTTTTCCGCACCTGCCATAATCGAAAATCGAAAAAAAGTTTTTTTCGGCCCACCCTATATGAATAGTATGCAAAACAACAACAATCGTTATGTTTCAGAAGATAAAATATTCACTAAACCCTAATCAATATAGTTGGACAACTGATGTAAATGTTATTAAGGTTTAAAAAAAAAATCTAAAAATTGAATTAAAAAAAAAGGCCCGAAAGGGTTAAATATTGATCTATCATACGACGTCTTTCTTTGGATTCGGTTTTTTTCCGTATCTGATAATTTGCGTCTATCCATTTTGCAACTGAATTTATTTTCTTCTTTATAAACAACGACATTTCAGTTTAGTTTCAAATCAAAAAAAAATTCTAAATTGTAAAGAATTTCATTGAAAAAAATTAAATGCGGACATCCATTGCCCAAAGCAAAATGTTTGAATGTTTCCCATTTGAGTTAATAAAAAAATCATTAAAAACATCATTTTTGTGATGGTCAAAACGTTATAACAGAGTCACATATTACGTACGCCATGGATTTAAACATTAATAATCCTGGGCGAATCATTTAAAATAATAATAATAATACGGACGTCACAAGGTTCATTTTTGATCGAAAACAACAACCATTTTTCAAATGGTTAATAAACTTCCCTTTGAAAGAAGGAAATTAATTTATGGTAACTGTAAACAAAATGGTAGCCATTTGAAAGAGAAAGCTTTTTTTTTGGGGGGGGGGGGGGGGTGGCTAAAATTAGCTTTTTTAACATGCATAAAAAGTATTAATTTTGATCAAAAACTAAATTCCTTTGTCTAAAGGCTAGTTATTCTTGTAGCTTACATTTTCTCAAAGTTTCAATGAAATCTCGTAAGGACCTTGTTTGTAATCACGGTCACCGATTTCAAAATGTCGTTTCGAGAAAATCTACTTCCAAGTTTTGAAATTTATAAAAAAGTACATAAAATTCACAAAAAGAGATGCCATAAAACACATGATCCATCTTTTAAACAGACTAGTTTGAGTAAAAAAGACACTGTTACAACATACAGCTTAGCTTTTGATGTGCCAACCACAGTTGCCGTGTAACGGGGACACCGTTCCCCGCTTCCGCGAATAATAATAATAAAGAAAAAAAAAACATGTTTTCACTGCGACTTAAAATTTGGAATTGGACAAAAATCTGGAAATGAAAAATCTAGAAACTATATCTTTGCATGGTTACATTTTCTCAAAATCGGTTTTACCAAATTTATAATCGCTTGTAACTCCTTAAGGGAGACCCGTAAGAAAAAACCCAAAATTCTTATTATTGATTTTATAGTAATGAATTTTGGTGTACTATTTAAGAATCTTCTTGTAAGGAATAATTAGCAAAACAATTCACTTTTTATTAAAATGTATATTTTTATAGAAATTTTTATGATTTTTTTTTTTTTTTTGAAAAATACACTTTTTAAAATTACTACTCCTCATTCAATTTTCAATATTTTGGTATTACTAAAATTTCTTAAATAGTGTTATAGTATATAGAAAAGAACTAAAGAGAGATAGTTTTAATTTTCTATTTTAATCGGCTTAAAAAAAAAAAAAAAAAAAAAAAAAAAAAAAAAAAAAAACGCAAGCTAAATTTTAAATTCGTTATAATTTTCATGTTTACCAATTTATGTAAAATTTTCAGAAATAGTTTAAAAAAAATATCTCTCCTTACTTTTGTTGCAAATTTTTTTAAGATTCTAAAAACATAAACCCTTTGTTTCTAAATCATTTTACCACTGAGCCTTAGTACTTTGAACTTAGGCAAAATATGAAAAAAGTCATTTTCAGGAAAACACGTTTTATGTGGCCGCTAGTCCTTTAAACTCTATAGTGAGTACAATTTAAAAAGCTTATTTTCTACCTGTTCCAAGTGTCCCCGAGTTCTGAAATTTTGCATGGATATTCGCAAATATGTATTTTATCGTTTTCTGAGAAAAAAAAAATTTTTTTTCAACTTTTGATGATTTTGGGCCGAAAATGGGGTTCGGGTCTCCCTTAAGCGAGTCAACCATCAACGTTTAAATTATCATCAGTAACATTTTTTCAAACACTTGATTGTGCGCTAGTTTGATCCCTTCACGACGAGCGTTACGTATATATGACGCTTAAGATATCCAGAATCTTTGATTATTTCCACCAGTTGTTTTTTTTTTATTATTGTAATGAACTTTTCCGTATTTAATTAGAGCATTTCCTCGATTTTATAACTCAAAAATGTGTGTTGAAAAACTGGTTATAAACTAATTCTGTCGAACCTATCTTGTGCTTTGTTGGCCTAACTGCTTTCAAATATTTTTGTTTTTAAATGTTTGAGCTTCTCAAGTTATTGATGCTTTTTTTTTTTGAATCAGCGCAAACGTTGCGTAAATATCGGTCAGGTTTACTTTGAAAGACCCTTACGGAGGGTAATCATCTCCTAATGCCTGATTGGCCAATACATTGTTTGTACGGATAATCACCCGTAACAAACACCCCCTTTAAAAAACATTCTTGGACGAAATGACTGAAATGAAATGAAATAGCCATTTGACTATAGACCTGATTGCGGAAATTCATTCATAGGATATTGCACTTTGGTGCTAAATTGAAATCTGATAAGGGAACATAATATGGCTAAAAATTTATTGAAACTTAAAGCTGTTCTCAAATCTAAATTGGCCTTCACAAAGGTATTACATTCGCAAAAGCTGTTATTAAACAACTATGTATTTAAACTGTTTTTTTTTTCTTTTTTTTTTTTTTTTTTTTTGTAAATGCATAAGATTTTTCAGAAAATTCTATTAAAATTAGCGTTTTGAAACCGATTTCCCGGATGTGGACAGGTAAAACATGCTGTCTTCGGGCAAAAATCCCTTATAAATTAAGATGTAATTAATTTATCGGAAAGAAAAAAAAAATTCGCTTACAATTCAGTAATTGTGCCTGCAAGTATCATGATTTTATGGTTAAAATTGTGTCCAAAAGTTTGTTTTAAACAGCGACTAAAAAAAAAAAAAATTTGAACCGCCTTAGATTCTACGTTGGAGCAGAATGTACTCGAATTTGAACTTTTTTTTTCTGTTTATTCATTGTCAGTTTCAAAAATTATTTCCTTTCTACCACAGTTGACCTCGCTCCTTCGGACGACTGTCCGCAAGAACCCCGGTACCGTCACTGCTCCACGATGACGGAACCGACAGCCCGACCCAAAGACGAACCCGTCGCAAGCCCGACCGAGGTGCTCGCAGAGACCATCGACCTGAGCAGCGAGACCGCATCCTCGGTCGAGTCTTCCGTGGGAGGAGGAGGATGGAAGCCCGTGCTACCTGTCGCCCCTTCCAGCAACAGCAGAGCGAAGCCGCCCTTGATCAAGTACACGTATTTCGGTTACGAGACCTACGCCAGGCCCACGTCCGACCAGCATGTGCCCATCGTGCAACAACAGAGGATAGTAGACAAACAGCAGCAGATTTCCAATGGCAAGCAGAGCATGGGCGAACGCACCGCTCTTTCCAAAAACAGGACCGCAACCACCGGAGGTGAGTGAGGGATTTTACTTTTTATTTTTTATTGCGACTGATAATAGAAATGTACACATGAGTATGGAAATCTGCTAGAAGAAGTTGGGTGGTGGGAGGAATTGTCCTTTCCTAGATTTCGAAATTTAGTTAATTAAAATTCCTTTTTTCATAAATGATTTTGAAAATAAAATAAAATTTTTCTTCTTAAAATAATTAAATCTGAATTTTTTGTCAGGGACGGGGATGCCATGCTGAACGCCTTACGAAAGTCAGGTTTTAGTTATGTACACCTTTTTCAGGATACCAGAAAAGGAAAAAAATAAAATAAAATAAAATAAGATTAAAACCGGACAAATTTAAAAACAAAAATCATTAAATTAAAAACATCGAAAAGCAGGAAACGTTGGACTCAGGGTTTTAACCTCTTATATGAATATGACTTTAACGAGAATAAGTGTAAATGTGCTTCATCAGCCGATACTAGTTTGGCAACATCAATACAGAAATGTAACTTTTACAGTGTAGAGACCAGCATTGTAACTGTCCGGGTTTAATATTTTTTTAGCAGACTCGCGCCGGCCCAAGATCAGTCTAGCATTGTTTTTCAATATATATAGACGAGCCAGGGTGCAAATAGACTTAATAGTTCTCAAGAAATTTAGGGCAGACAACATAATGTGTAAAAATATTAATAGCAATAAAGAACTTATGTTAACGTAATCTTTGGAAATATACTTCTTGCTTTTCCTTAAATTCACTTCTCAACAACGCAAAAGTCTGACACATTGACTAATTTTTAACTGTAAAGGTATAAAATTGACAAGCCTGACAATTGAAAGAGATTTGGAATCGAATTGCGTTTTTCATTTTTGGTAAATAAGATACTTGTATAACCTTGTTGAGATATAAGAGATTCTTATATCATGGTTGTAGATTTTTCTCCTTTCATATTCTGTCACTTCCGGAAATTCTATTCAAAACGCTAACTTTAACAGTATTTTTTTTAATTGCTTGTATCAAAAAAATGGATAACGCCATTCGATTACATAATTTCTGATTAAAAACACCTGCTAATCTTACGCGTTTCCGAAAAATAAATTTATTCAGAAATGGATCAGAATGTAGTTCCTCTGGATTTGAGAATGAATTTGGATTTGGAATCTTTAATAAAATGATAAAGAAATATTTTTATAAAACCACTTTTATTAGTTTCAAATGTTACGATGTTTTTAACTTTCTTTTTTTTTTTTTTTTTAATTCTAAGCTATATTAATTTTTTAAGGAATCTTTATTTGAATGTTGAAAGTCTAAGAATCTAAGTAATCATTAATTTTGATAATGTGTATTTCCTGTAAAATATACTGTAAAATCATCCCATAGACATGTATTTGTATGCAGTATACTTTAAATGAATCTTAATTATATGATAAAAATCTGAATTTTTTAGAAATTGTGTCGGGCCAGAATGGGTCGGGCATGTTTTCGTTGATTTCTGTACGGCTGGGACGAACCTAGAAATGTAAAAATATGAACGGGCCGGACCCGGGCCTAGAAATTCCGGTCCGTGCAGACCTCTAACGTGAATTCACATCATAAAGCAAGAAACGCATATGGGGCTAAACTTTGAAGATGCTTTTTACGTGTTTATTAACTGTAGTAAAAAGTTTTAGTTTGAAAGCGCAGTCGAGTTTGGAATAAATATTCTTTGAGGAAGTTCTAGTATAACAGATGATTATTTACAAAAATCATTATAAAACATAACTCAAGGTAAGTATACTTAAAACATTTTTTAATTAGATGGAATTCATATAATTAGAAAATCATTTTGTGTCATTGGTGAATTAATTACATTTTATGTTATATGAAAATAAAGTGTTTTGGTCAAAGCAGGGGTCGATTTAGAAAAAGAAAGTTGCATAGCAGTAATTGCTATACAAAGTCAGTTTTGAATAGCAAGTAAAAAATAGCTAACGTAACTTTTAAATCTTGAAAATTTGCAATTTTTTTTTTTTTTTTTTTTTTTTTTTTTTTTAGCAATATTAGTAGGGTTTGAAATGTCGTAAAATGTAGCTCCAGCTGGATTGACGTGCCAAGTTTGATATTTTTGTCTTATACTGGAGATTTTGACATGGAGATTCCAAATATCTTAGGTGCCATTTTTTTCTTGCACGTTTTTGGGGTTATTTTTACGGTGGCATCCAAGATGGCTGCCATTTACTGACTTCTTTAATATTTGTTGAATATTAATGACTAATATGTCAAACTATATGTTTTCGGGGTCAAGAAATACAAATTTTAAACAAAATTAGGAGTAAATTGAGTTTTTTAAGTATTTTAAGAGATAAGATGCAAATAAATTACAAACATATGAAAGACATCGGATATATTACAGTTTTATTTATCAGTTATACACAACCAAAATATTTAAATGAAACAACATAAATAACTGAAAATATTAAAAATAATTATTAAAAACTGCATTTATATGTATATACACTACTGGGATATCACGTATCCTCTTCTGAATCGCTATTATCACTGGGATGGTATTGATAATCCTTTGTATTATTGCAGTCACTGCATTTGCAAAGGGTAGTACAAATCCAAAGAGTTCTTTAAACAGGAACATTTCCCAACTGTATATGTTCTTTTACACTCGCATTTCACAAGTTCAATAACGCCTTTAGGCGCAGATAACTCCAGGGATTTGACTGGAGTATTTTCTCCTTCGCTATCTATTTCCCAACCATTTCCAATAAGTGGGGGTACAATAGGTCGGGGATTTTTGTAGCCCTTTCCAGTGGTGCATATTAAGTTGGATCGTAGAATATGTGGCTTCAGTGCTCCAATAGTTGGTGGTAATTTCTCTCCCTCAAAACTTTTAGTTCTGAAAAGGTGCCATCTTAGCTCTGAAATGCTTGAAAAATTACTATTTCTCAAATAAGTCAAGTTGGTGAATTTTTCAAATAACGACAGATTGGATAATGGATCAACATTAGGTTCCCCAAGTTCTTGAAAAGCTGTTATAATATCATCATCACACGGAAGACTGATATATACTTTTATCCACTTTTGTTTTGAAATGCCCAGAAATTTTCCTCCCCAGTCTCCACCAGTGTATGAATGTAAACCTAGTAAACCTTTGCTTTTATGATCACCTATTGCTCTACATCTTTCATTAATATTAATTTTCCTATGTTTGTTGCCTCGACCAGTAACAAAATTGATTTCACTGTTTACTAGATGATTTGAAACCAAGTCAATCAGCAGTATGAAAATGTCTGTATCTTGTGAAAATACATCTATCTCACAATTATCGTGATATTTAACTATATCAAGTACATGAAGAGGTATAATGGTGTCTGCTTCTTCATGTGTATGATCACATAATTTTGAATCATAAACATTTGCTTGATTACTGTATGTTTTATTGCCAAAAACGACAACAATTTTCTTGATGCTAACAACAAAAACCTGTAGTAACTTATTCCCAAGATATTTGGTTAGCTGTGATTTTGTTTCATTGTGTGAAAGGAACGTCTTTAATGATACTAAAGATATATTGGTACTATTTGAAATAGTAAATTTTATAGGTTCTGTTGCCCCTAATCTTTTCTTACGAGTTTGTTCCTTCAATGAATTTTCAAGGTATTGATCAAATATTATTCTCCCCTCAGTGTATCTGTTTGTCATTTTTATAATGATCACGATAAAAGCATTTGCAAAGTCTTCACAAGTTTTCACGTCAGGTATCTTTTTTATTGATAATACAATTGCAATTCCCTCTATAATACACAGTTTTTCTATTAGAGAAGCAATTGAATATTCTATTGTTTGAAGTATGGGAGAACAATTATATTGCTCTGTTTCTGCAATAAATGAATTTTAGTCAGATGGAATATGAAGATATCTATCAGAAGAAAATAATGCTCTTGGTGTTACTAATAACTTGTAGTTTATGCATTTGTGTTTGTGTACATTTGATGTCTGGATTCCATAACAATAAGAAAACCAGCAAGAAGTTGCCTATCTTCTTGAATTTAAACCAATTTATCACCAATCTTAAATGCAGTGTTCTTGTTACAAGGATTGAATGTTTTTAATTTTTTTCATTCGACGCTAAAGTTACAATTTAGCGTATTTACTCCGTAGTTTCTCTCTTGTAAATTCTTTCAATTCCAATTGGCTTTTTTGGTCACAATTCAGAATATCATCCTTCACAGATGCTAAAACTTTCATAGGTGACACAATATTCATTAATGTGGTAATATCTTGGAAAGGGTTTCCTCCAAAATGATTCCGAATACTCTCCTTGACGATAGCTGCATTATGAAATATCCTTAGTGACTTGGAGGTCTAAAGTTGATAGTGTTTCCTGAGCTGCTTAGAGATTTTATTTGGACAGTTCTGTTTAAAGAAGCTTGAAACAGTACGTAATACGTCTGGTGCTCACAAGAAATACTTTTCGAGGATACTTTCATTCTGAGTTAAACATAAGTTCACCAATGCTCTTCCGTTTTTTGATTTTTTGTTCCAAGTTCTCGTCGGAAAATAGTTTCGTAAATGACACATTAGATTTGGATACTGCAAAACAACCAGATTTAAGAGAATTCCATACTTCTAAATATGTTGTTTTAAGGACCTTCATCTGTGCTATGTATACAGGAAAGTGTCTAGTATACTGAAAAATGTCATGAGCAAAATAATACTTGATTTTTTCCTATATAATGACGCGACATGAAATGCCCAGTCACCTTGACGAGTGGCACGGATGAAACGTTGCGAAGACCCGAATTGGTTCATATAGTATAGTAGGAACTTTGCCATGTCATCACTGCTTTCTTTAATATGTGGAAGACAATCTTTTACATCTACTGCTTTGATAACTTCAAACGAAATTGTAGCTTCAACTTCACAATTGTACAATTTTTCACGTAGTGAATTGCATTTTTCTTGCAGAGAAATTTTCTCTAGAGAATGCGACAGTACCTCAAAGAGAAGCTCGTAGCATATCAAGAACACTGTTATGTGAAACTCAAGCCTCTAGTGTATTTTTCACCTCCAAAAATCTGAAGAATTGTTGCAGGAAAGTACAGATAAATTTCAGTGCATTGATATTGCAGTACACATTGATGGTAGTGGCTTTGATCTCATAAGATCAAAGCCACTACCATCAATGTATTTTCCTACTGCATGGGGATATGGAACACAAACAGGAATCTCTTCCACTCGGAGAAGCTAGTTTTGATTACCGGTAGATAATTGAATTTACAGCGTAAACAGAGTGGAGCTAACTGTGACAGCGAATTTTTCAGCATATTCCTTCAGTTTTTCGAGATTGTCTGTTCCAGGTTTTTGACATAATTATCCACCTTTCAAGCACACTAAACAATGCATTGTGTATTCACAACACTGTCACTCTTATTAGTATCTTCCAGGGAACATATAGTTTTCACATATGCAGCAAATGAAAAAACAAGCAATATTAGTAATTTTGAAGTAAATTTATAAATAAATGATAAATAACGTGATTTAGGCTTATTTGGATTGTAGATTTGAATTTCTTGACCCCAAAAACATATAATTTGACATATTGGACAATAATATCACACAAATATTAAAGAAGTCAGTAAATGGCAGCCATCTTGGGCGCCATCTTGAAAATCACCTCAAAAATGTGTCAGAAAAAAATGGCACCTAAGATATTTGAAATCTACATGTCAAAAGCTACAAAATAAACAAAAAATATCAAACTTGGCACAAAAATCCAGCTGGAAAACATTTCAGATCCTACTATATAAAGTAAAAAGATCGTAACAGTGAGTGTTCATTTTAGAACCACTAACAATACGCACGTCAAACTTCTATGAGTCAACGCCGTGATTAATAAGTAACAGTGATTCAGTAATCAATCACAACTCCAGGGCGGGAACAAATCATGCGTTTATTGGGAAAACTGCGCCCAGCAATGGCGTCTCGCTGTACTTCCATTGTAAATAAATACTTGGGGAGAATGAAAATACAACGTATGTCGTGTAAATTTTAACTTTAAGTGTACATGACATAACAAAGGGTGTGGGAAATATGCATCGCAATGATTGCGATTTAATGCATTTCTTGGATCGCATTTTAGTTAAATTTGAATCGCAAATTGCGATGCGATACCGCTTAAATCGAACACTGGGTCAAAGGCACAGAGTCAACTTGGGCCACTGTTATAATAAATGCACTAATCACTCAAAAAAGGGATATTTTTGTTTCCGTTTTTGGCCGAAAACAGGAGGATTACCGAAATGTGGTTTCGTTTTCAATTTCGGTCGATCCTTAATTATTATATACTGTTATTTTGTTCCATGTGTAGTTATTACATAAACAGTTCTTTTTTAGTACAATTTTAGTCACAAAATGAATTGCCAAATATTAATTTCCTAATTCGTTTTTATCGTTTATATTTCATAGAATTGTACAACGTTTATGCAATAAGTTTTCGTTTGACACCTTTTTTATTAGTACATTACACTAATATTTTTAGACAACATTTGATTTTTGCATGTTAAAGTTATTTGGGGCGTAAGTATAATTTAAAACACTGACGTATCGAATGTTAGGCTTTTTCTGTATTACTAATAAACAGTGTGCAGATTTCTTGTTGTAACCAGGGTTCTTGCCTGTTTTTGACCAACAATAACGATTTGATGAATAAGAAATAAAAAACATTAGCCAAATGTAAAAAAAAAAAAAAAAAAAAAAAAAAAAAAAAGAGAGAGAGAGAGAGAGAGAGAGAGATTCAGCTTGATACACTGATAAACCTATCTTTAACTCCGTATTGTATCGTCTAATTTTTCAATATGTTACATAAGAAAAAAATCCCCTAGGGGTTACGATAAATAAATGTTTAATCAATCTTGGTTATATGAAATAATTACAATATTTACATTTTAAAATTAAGGGGATTTTGGGGCAAATACCGAACATTAGCCAACTTATTCGGCTATCACAATTGCAGAGCACGATCGGGATGTCTTACCCGTATGAGAGCTAGATTCCCTTCTCATCTCAAAATGTTTCCTGGCCAGATTGGGTAAAAGCTACAGTCAGCAAATACATCTGTAAGGTTGAGTCTCTACATCATTCGGTCTTTTCGTGGAAAACCGCTGATAATGCTTGTTACCATGCATGAGTGTGTTTTGAGATTCAAAACCACAATTCACATGTTATTAAATAATCTAATTTTTTGCAAGTTTTGTAAAATAGTTCTATAAACTCTTTAAAAAAATGTGCTGCTACAGATACTATAAAATAGATCTAAATATGTAAATGTTTTAGACATACTTTTAGCAGTCTAAATAAAAATTCGGAATAGGATCTATATGACTTACCGCTGTGAAAATATACACTAAAAATGTTATGAGATTTTGACACCGGCGATTGACCAGCCAACAATATTTTGCATATAACTAATAAATAATATGGTAAATGGCTAATTTAAGCTCCGCATGCTAACGAAACGTTTCACAATTTGGCGCTTGATGCGAGCATCTTTATATTTTTACCGCACGAGGCTAAGTCTAGATGTACTGGCACAACCATAAAATGAGCAGAAATTGAGCACTCACTATTTGGCAAATCTAATTATTCGTTTATTCGCCAAATGGAACATTTTGTTGCGATTTGGCGCAATGGCGAGCGGCAGCGAAAATTCTGGTTGTAACCCGCTAATATAACATTATCGAGGTTATTTGCGTAAAAAATATTAATGTTAAACTAAAAACGAAATTAAACAAAATGCTTTCTTTTTTGTTTGTAGGAGTGATTCAAGGCAACGGTACGGGAAAAGTGACTATCAACGTGCCGTACCGTCCATCCAGTCGTACCTCCTCCACTTCATCGAGGACAGTACCTCACGGCGTGCGCTCTTTCCACAAGAGCGGACACGTCCGCAACTGGTCCTCCCTCAGCCAGACTTCAGCCTCCTCCTCTTCCTCAACCTACAGGGGGACCACACTGCCGCCTCCCAGGTCCTCCGCTGCCAAAGTCATCCGATGGTCCTCCGAAGACAGGCTGCCAAGGCGGCAGAGTGGCGGCTTCTTTCTCAGCCTCAAAAGGATAGGCATGCAGTCTCTCACGAAAGCCAAACACAAAACTGGAAAGTAAGAATTTTTTGGACATTGTTATTCGCGTTCAGACTATGATAGTCACTTAACTAAAATTTTTTTGGAGTGAACGACCCGGAATTAAAATTTTTAATCTGGACATCTTTCTGAAACTGTCTTGGCTTTGAGTTGAATGGAACCTGCCAAACTATTTTCTTATTTCAAATTTTCTTATATCCCTTTTAAATTTTGAATTAAATTCTACAAATAATTGTTAGCTGTTTCTAATGATTTTTTCAATCGTCTACTTATTAAACACGCGGAAAAAATGAAAATAATTATAAACTATTTAGAGCCAGTGGTTCCAGTTACTAATTTAAATACTTATGGGCATGCAAAGACATGTATTTAGCAAGTTACCAAATCTCTTAAAAGGTTTGGCAATGGTATCCTAGTTACAAGTCGTCAAGCTCAATAAAGTTAACCTAAATGACTTAAACACTATGTTCTGAAGGAGTTATTAATTATTCAAAGTCCTATTAAAGCTATCATCATTTATTAATGCGTTCGTGACAGGTGATGCACGACTGAAAAGTACTCGCACGTTAACTTTTGGCAAATGAGTAACGTATATTAAGATGAATTTCTCCATCAAATAAGATAACAATTAGTACACTGTTAAAAATATTGTCCTAGTTTGAACCAAATTTTGGTGCTCAATAGCTGCCACTGTAAGGTGGTGAAATCTTGAACTAATATTTGGAGCTCTTGTTGAAGCATAGTTCACATACTTGGAACGAGGTTGAAATAGGAAACTACAAATGTTAGTGCGAGATTTCAACATCTTATGGTGGCACCTACTGAGCACCAAAATTTGGTTCAAACTAGAGCAAAATTTTTAACAGTGTATGGGTGATTCTACGATAAGAGGTAATTTGTACGGCAATCCGTTTAAAACAGATTTTTCATTCTATATGTTGCTATTTTTTGCAACGAATCGGATCATCTTAATATAAGGTACCCTGGGGTAATAACGCCACGTTAAGGTTCGACCAATTTTCACGGCTCAGTTTTAGTTTGTATATTTCAAACAAATATATGATTCGATACAGCAACTCATTGACTATCTATATAAAAAAAATAATTTAACAGATATGTATTCATAAAACTTAATGGCGTGATTTCTTGACCAATGCTATTTGGCGTTATTACCCACCTATATGGGTAATAACGCCATGCAAACAAAACTATGGAATAAGATGGAATAATTGCATGTAGATTGCCCAATTCTAAAAATACAAACTCTACAAACTTAGAAATTGACAATATGCATTCTAAGCTATTGAAAATGTTAAATTTTTTGTGAAAGTGTAAGGAAAATAAAGGTGTGGTGTGTGTGTGTGTGGGGGGGGAATTGAGGCAAAAGAATATCAGACTGTGAGCTTCTTTTTTGCTTAAAAAGGACCGCTTAAATAGAATTATTAGAAACATTGAACAGTTTTAACTGTGTTTATTTGAATTAGTATTTAGGATGTAGCTCGGCCACTGTAGGGAATCAATCGGGATATTAATGCCAAAGATTGGCGTTATTACCCCGCTATATTTATTGCGCTGTACATTTTAAATTACAAATTATCTCGAGAAGATATCCAAAATCTTCAACAATATTTTGAAAGTCCATGAAATGTACTACAAATTTATGTAATTAACAAAGTATTTCCGGATAAAAAAAATAGTCTTCACATCACAAAACGTATCTCGCAAATTTTAGATCAAGCGTTAATTTTAGTTGCTTGTAAAAACAATAAGACCTAAAAATGAAACAAATTAACTTGAAGCTGTTTTTTGCGATTTATATGACTCAAAACCCTTCTGCGCAGAGCACATGCGTGTCATTTACCAGATTATTTCATAATTATGCAAAATATTAGCACTTGGCGTTATTACCCCGCCTGGCGTTATTACCCCAGGGTACCTTACTTTATTAAGTAACATCACGATTGAATGCCTAATTAAAACACATTTTTCTGAAATTTCTTACAAAGTCTAAAAAAGTCTCTCCCCTGGCATGTCCCCTCGCCGGTTTCAATTTAACTTTCAAACAGTACATATATTTTTTCCGTCAGATGCTTAACTACAGTATGTTTAATTGGAATTTAAGTAATTATACTTACGTATTATAAAATAAAAAATAAAATAATTTTGTTAATTTCAAAGAATTTTTAAAATTAACTTTTGTCCCGCTTTTTTTGTGTATCTACACTGTCAAACTTCGTTCCGCCGAAACAAATATAAATTCAAGGATGGCTATATTGGAAGTAGTGCTTAAGGACATCTATTGGCTTGAAGATAGCAATACTGAACGCGCAAGCCATTTAAGCGTCGCCATTTTTAGTTGTTGCGACGCGACCGTGCAGTGTAGTGGTTTCGCACGGTGATCATGTATCTCCCCTGGTAAGTCATAAAACTCATAATATTAATTTAATTCAATTGTATTTACTGCCCTAATTAAAGAATACGGTAATAATTAAAGCGAAATACACAATTAACCCAAAAACTAATTCAGTCAGTTAAAAAATTTGAATTTACATGAAAATGTCTATTCCCTGCCGTATTTCCCCTGGCAAAATAACTGCCAGGGAATGGAGTCACTGACCAGAAAAAGTTATAAAATATGTATAAAGTGACTTGCCCTTATATGATAAAGTAAATAAACGGGACAAAAATCATAATTTAAAGGTTTTTGATCAAACTCAAACTTTTCTTTTTGGCCGAATTCTCTGTTTTTGAACCTCTTATCGTAGAATCACCCGTATATCGATTTTGTGAGCTAGCAAAATCTGATTCCTCAATGAATGATTCATTTACTGCACTATTTGTGTCTCTTAGGATGAAACTGCACTAAATTTTATATGTAAAGTGTTTTTTCTGAAAACTGATGCTAATTAAACTTTTGTTTTCTTCACTTAAGGATGCTAGTTCATTCAGTGGCCGAATTCCCCTCGGTAATGTTAAGTCTATGGGCGTTCGATGCATTCTTATATTCAAAATATCTCCTCAGGGAATTATTATTTTTAAGTTCTTTTTTTTTTTCAGCGTTCTTTTCTTAAAGGATGTCTTTTTTTTCTTAGTTTTCAAAATGCTTCTCAAATTTATGCTCAATTTGATATTTTATACTTTAAAAAATTGACAAACTAGATGTAGAATTTTAATACTTCATATAAAATTATGCATTAATTGTAGAAATATTTTGAAAACTAAGAAAAAAAAGAACATCCTTTAAGAAACGAACACTGAAAAAAAAAGAACTTAAAAATAATAATTTCCGAGGAGATATTATGAATATAGAAACATCAAACGTCCATAGACTCAATGCTCATAGACGAGGGGAATTCGGCCTCTGAGTAACTAGCATCCTAGCACACTTTTGTCCTATGTTTCGAGAAAGTCTTTTAAATAGGTCCAAAATCAATTGATGCAATTTAGCGAGCGTGGTTTACCGTATTATTAACTCCAATCGTGCAACTCTCATACTCTTTTAACCTAATTTTCCAAAATCTGCTCTTTTTAATGCCACATTTGGTTACGGATCTAATTACAAAAGATTAGAACTATATTTACTGCAACCGACTTTATAAATGAATCTTATTTTCTTCTAGGCTTCTATGCAGCAAATTTTATAGTCGAGTTAAATGATTAATCATGTATACATACTGTGTCAATAAAAGCAGTCCGCAGTTTTAACTAATACTATAACAATTTAATTTTGACTATTTATAAGAAATCTTTACATCAAATTGAAGGTAAACTAATTGAAAGTAAACTAAGTGGTCAATATGTGCACATTTAAATGTTAAGCACACATCCAACAAAAATCCAATTCTTCTCCCTAGCATGTACCAACTGTAACCGGTATGGATGCATGAGTAAATTTATTCTTAACTCTTTGAGGACAAAGAAATTCTGTTCATAAAATGGCGAAATAATTGACTTACACCAGATTTTACAAAGCTGCTCTTTCACACATCCGTTGTACAGTGTGTTTCACACGAATAAAGCCACCATGATTTTGTGCCGTAATCGAACACCAAACAAAACCATGTGAATGAAACAAATATATTAAGAAAGACTATATAGAAATGCATATTTACGAGGAATAACTCACTCTCTGCCCCACTTGATCAGGGAAAAAATAAATGTATAAAAAAATAGGGCGGGGGGAGGGTCCCACCGAAATAAAGCCATTACTGTTAATACCAATTATTATGCCCCATGCTTACATATGACTTGAAATATACGATGTGGCATACCCTTTACCAATCCTTGGAAGACATTAGCATCAATATTATCCCAGTCCTCGGTGATGGCGGTCTTCAGATCTGCCACAGACTTGAGCTGTCTGCTAATGGCACTTAAAGTTCTACTGAGGGTACTTCACGCATTTTCTTGGGGACTGAGATGAAGATACAGGGCAAGCCATTCCATAACATGTCCCCAATTATCCAAAACCATTCATAGGCGAGTTTTGCAAAGATTATGGAGGCGTTTTCCTGCTGAAAAATCTACTTAGCACACTAGTTCTCTCTTCAGTTAGTAATAAATGGGTTTCTAACAATTCTTGGTAATTGGTAGCCTACATGCCGTCTGAAGGAAGAGCCAGGTTATGTTTACCACCATAGACGAAGTTTATATTATATTACTACAATTAATAAGCCTCCATCAACCCATGTTGAAAGCTACCCGCAAGCAAAGTAGAGTCGATGGATCCAAATATCATCAAACGTGAAAGGACCAGTGGCATCTTTTTATATTCTCAGATAAGAAATAAATTAGTTTGGATGGCTCAGATTGTTTTGCTTTCTATTGGTATGACATGAGGAAATAAGAGGAAAATTTCTCCAAAGGACAGCACGATGGAGGCTTATTAATAGTGTTGGGAGGCTTCAGCTATATTGGTAAACTTATTGTGGCTCTTCCCTCAGACCTCAAGTAGGCTACCAATTACCAAGAATTGTTAGAAACCCATTTATTACTAACTGAAGAGAGAATTGATGGACTAAGTTGGATTTTCCAGTAGAAAAACGCCTCCATAACTTTTGCAAAAGGTTTTTGGATAATTGGGGACATGTTATGAAATGGCCTGCCTTGTATCTTCATCTCAGTCCCCAAGAAAATGTGTGGAATATCATCAGTAGAACTTTAATGTCAATGGCAGACAATTCAAGTTTGTGGCAGAACTGATGACCGCCATCATTAAAGCCTGAGATAATATTAATGCTAATATCTTCCTGGGACTTATAAATGGTATGCCACATATCGTATATTCCAAGTCATATGTAAGCATGGCGGATATAATTGCTATTAACAGTAGTGGCTTTATTTCGGCGGGATACTTTTTCCCCTGCTCTTTTTTATACATTCATTTTTTTTCTAATCAAGTGGGGCAGGGGTGAGTTATTCCTGTAAATATGAATTTCTATACAGCCTTTCTAAATATATTTGTTTCGCTCTCGTTGTTTTATTTTGTCTCCGATTGCGGCACAAAATCATGGTGACTTTATTTGTATGGGACAAACTGTAAAAGAAAAATTTTACTAAAATATTCTTGGTCCGGATTGTCGGTTTTCGAATTAAAATTACGTTATCACGGCACATGATCATTGTCATTCAAAGGGTTAAATCCTTCCACGTTGTCGTCTTTGCAATTCAAGTTCAAGACTTGCTTTCCGAAAGATTTCTCAGGACTACACATGTAAGATCTGCACTGACACGGTCAACATCCTCGACAGACACTTTTGATCGCCACGTGCTTTTCCCTTCACAAACATATCCGATAGTTTCGAATTGCTTATATCGTCGGCGGATGTTTTTGTCAAGTGGGGGTCACAATAAAACTTTAAACAAGAACTATGTTGAATTGAAATTGCAGATTCACTCTTAGGAAAGAGAGAAACACAAAACGCTTTACTCTCAAAAGTCAATATTTTGCTTCTGTGGCACTACAAGCGCGTTAACAAAGAAGCAGCAATAAGCACATGTGCTTATCTGAAATTATTTAAGAGGTTAATTCAGTCAAGATAAAAAACCCATTCACATAATGCTAGTGCTACGGAAGAAATGTATAAAGATATCTCCATCGGATTTCAGCATATTACAAGATTTTTTTTCCTTGGATAGCTGAAATTTATCTGTAAAAATGAAGTTTTCCTTCATTTAGTCCTTTTTCTATCTTGTTTACACATATTTTTTAAGGAGAAACTTTCATCTTCAGAACAGGTTTCGGAAGTGAAAGCATCTTCATAAAAAAAAGTCTGCAATAAAAATCGAAAAAGTAAGAAATGCATTCGTATAGTTCGATCTCAGTTATCCAATTAAAAAATAAATCATTTAAAATATTAAAATGCGACCGAGATATCTTTATACATTTTTTCCATAGGACTAGCATTAACGGACGTGTCTTTTCGCCTGTCAGAATAGCCTCTTACGTTAATTTTTATTTGTGATCTTGAACCACGCTCTACCACACTTATAATTGATACTATTCAAATTTATAACTGGGGCATTCTTTTATGTATACCTTTAATGCAAGGACGCTACTTACACCAGTCTTGCTGTGACTTTAATTGAAACATTGAATATATGCAGTCGCAACTATGTTAATTTCATCATTAAAATTTTCACAGCCAAGTTCTAACGTAATTTTATAACATAATTTCATCCATGGATGTTACATTTGCATACTGCAGGGTTAAAACAATGTATTTCCGCATTCCTGCTTATCATTTCATAACTGCAGCTTTTAGCAGAACTATTTATGTGTATAGTACGCTTGTCATATAAAAATAAGATCACTGTATATACAAGGTTTGAGAATAAAGTTAGGTGAATGTGTTCATAAACAAAAGATTCTTACATAATTCAGAAAAAGAACTTTATACTCATTTTGGAGGCTGGCGTGTGTAGTGTGCTTTTGACAACGATTGTACAGTTTCTGAAAATTGCAGACAATGACCTTTTCAGCGTCGTCGTATGGATAAACCTCGTTGCATGGTTTTGAATGTTTGGGTCCGAACATTACTCTCCTTTTAAGACTATTTTCATGCACGGCAACATAAAAAAGTCTGATATAGAAAAACCAGATGATTAGGGTGGATGATCCAAGATTACAACTCTTCTACAAATCATAAAGGCTTTCATGACGACGGTAATATGTGGCTGGACAAACTGACGTTGATGAGTATGTTATATGCGATATCGAAAGACGAACTTTACCCGCAATTTTAACGATTGTACAGTCGTTCTCTGAATAGTTCATTAAAAATAGCAAACATTACTGCAAGAGAACATTAAACGTTTTCCTTGATTATTATTTGATATGTAGAAATTTTTTTTCTCGCGCAAGGTCGTTTTCCCTGTCGCGCCAAAGCTTCTATAGTGAAATAGTACTTTTTTGTTTATGAATACATTCACTTAACTTACTTTCCATACCTTGTATTACATTTTAAAAACATGTACTTATATTAATTGATATTAGATCTATGGGAGCAAGAAATTTTTGTTCCGAAAAATATTAAAGACTTGTTTCCATATTTTAGGATGTTAATTCCCTGAAAGCTTTTTTATTTGTTTATTCAGATAGTCAGAATGAGTATATTTAACTTCAGTTACCGCATAATTTTATTGACATTCATTTCTATTTCAGATTCATTTCAAGTATGAAGACACGGATAATGGGTCCCAAGCGGTCGTCAGCCGACGGATCTGAAGATTCAGCATACGATACATCGGAAGTATGCCTCAGCCCCAGCGGTCGCCAAGTCTCCAGTTCGCCCTCTCGTCAAACAGCACCAAAGTCTGCGGCTCGTCGCCAACAGTCCTGGAGTTTCCACGATTTACGCACAGCTGCAGTCGAGAGACCCACTGTGCGTAGAAGCCATAACCTAGTTCAAAGAAGGAAACATCGGAGGCGGCGAAAAGCCGGCTGCAGCTCATCTTCCTCCGATTCCGGTGTCGAAGCCGCTTACCACTCCGACAACAGTGCCAGAAAGACTGGGTCAGACCTGGGTCGCAAGACCAACGGCAGTGGAATTACGAGAGTGAAAGTCCAGCACGGTATGGGCACAGACACGTTCCAGAGGTGGTCCCATACTAACATACAAGACGAACTCGGATATATCCCGTGAAAGTGTGTTCTGTTTGATGTGATAAAGTTTATGTGAATTGTTGTGTTTTTTCAATCAGTTACAGTTTTGACGTTGATAATTTATGGAATTCCGGAGAAATTTAAGGTCGAAGACGCGTGCCACTTTTGATGTGTTTCAAGAAGATTATTCATATTGACGAATGCCCGCAAAATGAAATCCAGGGCAGGGAGAAGATGTTGAAACAAAGTTGCTTGTTATCTTCTGCCAAAATAGGAATTTTTTTTTTTACTTTCGAGCATAAATATGAAAAAAGCTTAACTGAGAATTATTTTTTGGAACATTCCATAAAATCCACATTGTTAAACAAATTCAGCATAAAAAGCAATACAGAAATGTAACAAATGAACGATATTATCAAATGTAAATTTCTATTCGCTTTTTTTCTAAATTGCGAATTGAAATGTTATCTTTTTCACAAAATTTTTCTTTGTCCTATTCTTCTCGTGGTGTTCCATAGTGTTGCCAATTCGGTCCTTTAAAAAAAATTAGATTGCTTGATAGCTGCCATGTTTTTTAAATAAAAATATTTCCTTTATTTTCATGGATGAATGATTATGGCAAATTAGACCAGGAGGCGGCAGCACAGACAATCATCTCTTCGAGTTCATGGGTGAAAATCTAGTATTAGTTAAATTTTGACTCTCATATTAAAACGCAATCGGTCTGCCAAGTCATATCCTGGTGAAAAACACCCCAAAACCCGATTTTAGCGGTTGACTAATAGGTTTACCTTTATGTTTTCCTGTTCCCAATTTTCCATGTTTTCACTTTGGGTGCAGGAAAGCATAATGGTAAACCTACGAGTCAACCGTTAAAATAGGGTTTTTGGGTGTTTTCCATCAAGATATGACCTGGAAGACCGATTGCATTTTAACATGCAAATCGATATTTAACTAATCCTAGATTTTCACCTGTGAATTCGATGAGGTGATTGTCTCTGTTGCCACCTCCCGGTCTAAATATTACTATTTCAAAAATCTGATGATAATCACGCAATCTGAATATTTTTAAAAGTAAGAAATTAGCAACACTGGTTCTTTGTCTTTCCTCTTTTGCTGTTAAATTAGTTCAATCCCTTTTCGCCGCACGTCTGTTACAATTCAATTAAAATTCTTCTTCGCTAAATTTTCAATATTGTGATTTTCGGCTTTATTGCTCAAAATCTGAGATAAGGTGAAAATTTGTTTATTTAAATTCTAGTGTTCAAATTCAAGGATTCAAGTCCTTTGTGCCTCTCGTCACAAAGGGATTAAGTCACTAAAGAACAATAAATTTTATTCTTTTTGTTCTCCTTTATTTAATTCAACCTGATTTTTTCATCTAACGATGGAAATTTGCAGTTGATATTTCATCCACTCTCTGATATGCAAGAATCATACAAATTGTATACAAAGATGACAAAACAATATATCTACGTTTTTACAAATCAATTATAAATTAATAAAATTTTATGGCATTTTTTAATTAGCCCACCACAGGTGATCAATCGCCAAATATTCAAAATATATTTCTCTGTGTTAATATATTCTCTATTTTCCTCTGTAACTATTTTTGATTCTACTTGATTATCCCGTTGAGCAAAAAACTATCGCCAAATTGTAATATTAAACGCCAATAATGGGTGTTTATAAATGTCACATTCACTTGATATTAAACATATTACACATGTTTGTTATGTTATCAAGTGTTTTTAGCGATTTTTTTTTTTTTAAATTAATGTTTTACTAATTTATTTGTTCGTTTTTCCTTTTACCTTCAAGCCTGTATCTAATGTTTACATACATTTTACAGTTATATCCATCTGCGTTTTTTGTCTAAAGATCATTAGGTTCCTTACAAATAAATTCGATTATTACTGCATATAAAATACTTAACTTTATTCACAAATGCAATGTCTTAAAAATATCTATTTCTTTGTGATTTAATTTAATAATTCTGCATTTAAATACTTAAACTATTGATTTTCTTTTGCCTGAAATTATTTAAATACATCAAATTTTATGATTGGTATGTCGCTACGTCATAAGTGAAAGTAATCATTAAAGTTCCATATTCTTTAATGATTTTTTTTTTTTATTTAAATTCATTATTTTCTTATCTTAGGAGGGTCCGGGATATTAAAATCTTCAAATTTTCTAAACAACATCTATTATATTAAAAATTTATCAGCTTTTTCTGTTTAAAATTAAATTTAAATCATGTTTCTATCTTAATTGGAATACGAAATATTATTTTTTTCTTTGTGGTTTTCATATTAAAATCTAGTTTTCAAGCAATGCTCCTTGTGAACATGCGTTTTTCTCCATGATTTTTTTAAAATTTAAATAGTTATAAGTGAAGAATAGTTAAAAACATAGAATCCAAACTAAAAACACGTCTTTTTCAATTGTTTTTTAATTTAATTTTGATTCAGAAAATTTGAAAAAAAAAAATATTTACTTTTGAAAATATGATTTTAAAAAAAGTTACATCATTTTTTAAAATTTTTTATTTCAAATATTTTTAATTTTTATTTAAATTAATATTGTTAAAAATGCTGAATCGTAATTAAAACTTGTCTACTTCTCCTTATTTACATGGAAAAAAATAATAAATTCAACAAATAATATTTCGAGTTATAACTATTTTAAATTACATCTTTTTTTAATAAAATTTTAATCTTTAACTTTTTTATAAAAAACAAATTATGACAAATTTTATATTATGATTTTGTTTACAAATAATATGGTTAACCATCACAAAAAATTTCAAAATTTTAATTCAATAATTTAAAATTATTTTAAAATGTATCCTTTACCCCCTAGAATGGCAACATTCTTCCATTTGTATAATTTGGCGAATAGTTTGGCGATTTGTATAATTTTGCGAAATTGTTCTACGGGATAATCAAATAGCACATTGTTTTTCAGGGTTTTGGTTTAAAATTTGTCTCTATTGGTTAAAAAAACAGATATGCTGTATATTATTACAGGATATGTTACAATAAATTTATACTACAATTGTGAATCAAAATTTTAGATTTTGCACGTTCAAGTTTTTGTTGTTTGTAGGATATGAATAAAATATTTTGTTTGTTTAGAGTTTTAATTCTTCCTTATGGTCATTTTTACACTCAACTTGATTTTTGAATGCAAAGTTAGAATTTTGTAATGCATTTTTAACACACTTGCTCACACGCTAGAATCATACAAGTTATGTACAAACGTGTGTTTTCGATATCTATACAAACTTTTAATATTTTTACAACCTAGTTATGAATTAATGTATTAATTTTGAGGCATTTTTCAATGGACCTTATATTACACGACGTTATACGCCAGAGATGGAAGTATGTTGATCTGTTATTCTAACCACTGTACCGCTAGAATACCAAAAATCCCTGTCGGCTTTGCCTACAGGCGAAGGTAGATTTCGAAGTTAAGTGTTTATTTCAACAACAAAAAATTCAATATGATTAGGGATAAATCCAGTTTAAAAACTTTATTTGGCCGCTTTTGACGAAATTTTAATTTCATTTTTCTGTAAGATCTGATTTTATCAAAATCATCTTAAGCGAAATTCGGCTCAAATGCCCACTTTGTCAGCATTTAAAAAAATATATTCTGACTTTATGAAAATATCGACCAATACGGCAACATTATATAGTTCCTAAATAAGAGAAACTGCTAACTATGGATGCGTTTGATAGCAAAATTGAATTTAAAAATCGGTCATAAAATAAGCAATTTGTTATTTGAATACATTCTCAATTCTTCGATCAAAATCGCTTCGGGAAATTCTGTTGAAAATGTCCGCTTTGACAGAATTTTTTAAAATATATTTTGCCTTTATCAAAAAACTGGTCAAAATGGCACATTATACAGTTCCTAAATAAGAGAACTTGTCAATTGGATATGTTTGAGAATAAAAATGAATTTAAAAATGAGTCAAAAAATAAGCATTTTGGATTTGAGTACACTCTTAATACGATTTTTGCTTAACTCCTATTTTTGTTTAATTTGTTTTTGCTATAAGTATTGGTTCTATCAAAAACTTGTCAGTATAGAAGTTGTAGATATTATTAAGAAGATGTATAATAAATTTAATCGGATTTGATATCTTAAGAATTGATGAAGTTATGGATGTTTTTCTTCTTCCACCCTACTTTTTGTTTTCGTTTTTATTTATTTATTTATTTATTCAGTAAGAGTTGCTCCTATCAAAAAGTTGCAAGTAAAAAACTTTTAGACAATATTAAGAAAATTTATAATAAATTTAATTGGATTTGATATCTTGCGAACTGACGAAAATATGAATTTTTTTATTCCCAAAACCCTATTTTTTTTCGCTCCTTGAACCGATTTTTAACTTTATCAAAAATCTGTCATGCATAAACTTTTGGTCCATTTTTTAGAAGTATAAACTTATAACTTATACCTTATGTATTATAAACTTTAAACTGATTCAATATCTATTTTCATTAAAAAGTTATAAGGTTTTTCTGTTTTCACAAAAACCCTCCCAATTTCTATCCCCTTGGTCCGATTTTGCCCATTAACGAATTTTACGCCCCTTGATTTTACGAGGGCTGCTATTTATATTTCTGGCATTGTCAACAAGGAGTGTTATTAGGCTACCGCTGACGATTTCAATTGAAAATTTGATATTTTTAACCATAAATTATCCAAAACGACTTGCCATTTTAGCTTGATTTGTGTTATTTCCAGTAAATTGAAAAATTCATCTTGTGCAAAAAGTGAAATGGACTAGTGAACATTTCCGTATGATCGTTTTTATTAACGTTCGACGTGGATTTTCAAGATAAGAGTACTTCCATGAACTTAATTTTTTATACAGCGGTAAAGCATCATCCTAAAGCACTGTAAAAAGTTGGTATAACGAATTCATTCGTGTTCCATGGTACGCTCAAGGACGCATTCCGCGAAGGTCTACCAAAATCGGTTGTGGTGCCAGAAAATATCGGAAATGTTTTGCCGGAGCTGATAAAGCAAGATCGTAATGTGATATTATGGTGAGATTGAGAAATCTTTGGACATTAGTATGACAGGCATCAATAAGATATTGCTTGAAAATTTGGTAGTAAAAAATATTTATTCGCGTTGAAGCCCACATAATCTAACAAACGCTCAAAAGATAGCTTGTGTCGATAGGGACAAGGAAATGTTAAACAAATACGTCCAAGATTCATTAAAAGTTGTATATAATAGCTACACAGGTGACGAATTATGGATCTATGCATATTAGCCGGAAACAAAACAGCAATCGACTGTATGGGTCTTCCAAGATGAGCCAAATTCAACAAAAGTTGTTCGAGGTAAGAAGAACATCGAAGCAAATGGTTGCCTGTTTCATGACATTACCGGTTACGTGGCGACAGTGGCATTAAAGCAATGCAGGACAGTCAGTTCAGAATGGTATTCGACCATTTTTCATGGAGAATACTTTGAAAGGCAATAAATTCAATATTGATCATAAATATTTGTGTTTTCATTAGTAGGCCAGAATTATAAATAGCAACCCTCGTATGTATCAGTTTGGAAGAGATTTGAGCAGAATTATAGAAGTTATCGTGGCCATAAAAAGATGATATAGGGTCATTCCATGGTAACTTATGTTTTATTTAGAACTATTTTCAGTAATTTTAGTAATGTAACTCACAAAGAAAAAATTATTCAAAATGTAAATTTAGCATGGTTTGCTACTTAATCTTATTCAAAACCCAATTTAGATGAAAATTACCTAATTTTAGTGTTATTTTTTAAGTTTTGGTAGTTATTATGGTTTACTAAGGTAATTGACATTACTGAAAAGAAAAAGGAATGTAAGTTATCATATACAGTTTAATTTTCATTATCTTTTTGGGGTAATTTTCATCCGAATTCGTCCCTTGGATAAGTTTCATTGACAAATCATGTTAATCTTACATTTGAATATTTTTTAGTGTTATATTACTAAAATTGCTCCAAAAATTGTTCTTAATGTAATGCGAGTTATCGCTCATGATCGGCGTAGATCTGCAAACATTTTTCAGAAATTCTAACGTAAGAGAGACTGCAATTGGTAGCATTTCATACGAAATCTATCTAATATGTGCAGGTACAAACATCGCTAGCAGGTGACTTTAGGTTGACTTTAGGACTTGACCCAGGTGGAGTGCATAAATTTTAACAGAATTTTTGCAAATTTTGGAAAATTTCTCGCATACTGAACAACATTTTGAATTTATAGAACAAAGTATTAAGTATATTATATACTGCTACATCAAAGAATTCTTTTGCGGTATTTTGGACAAACGAGCATTATTAATTCTGCTATGTTAGTGTTCCGTAAATACATAGTTCTGTACGTTATGTAAATACAGCCAGCAGAGGAATTTCAGCCTCAACCTCCGGTCGCGTGTATTAAGTCCGTTAGCCAGTGATAATGAAGCTCTAATTATTCTCTGTAACTCGTACGAGTTAAAACAACAATGGATCTAATGATGCGCCCATAAACGCTAGCCAAATAGTTCAAATGGCTGTAAAACTGCAACAATGAAAATTGGCATTATAAAGGCAATATGACCTTTATAATATGACATTATAAAGGCTAAAAAGTAAAAAAATAAATTATTGATCAAAAATGAAGGGAGAGATATTTTTAAAAAATATATACTGTTATTAATTGACAGTTTAATGTTTTTCAGAATGCCTCAATGGCAGCGGAATCTTGTTTTAAAAAATTCGGCTTGTTATCTATATGAAATGTAGCTTTTTCTTATTTCCAAATATAGTTTGAGGTGGTGCAGGCGTGCTCACTTTGGCTATTTCATTAATTTACAATAAATGAACAGATTTAAGGTATGGAGCTAGTAATAAAGATGATATGACCTATCATTGTAGAAATATAATAGTGAAGTTTCAATTGTAACCGAATTGGCTGGGTGCATTACCGCCGGAGCAAACTTCCACCAGTATATTTAAATAGAAAATTTCTCCTTATTTATAAAATTTTATTCGGGTAAAATTGAAGGTGAGGGGTCGCTTACCAATAAAGTTTGGGAACCGCTGCTTTTGATATGATAGCTTTCTTGAGAATACAGATTTTCTTTTAGCGTATATTCCCCTTATACTTTCCACTACATCCCTCTTCCAATTGCCAAAAACACAAAGATAAGACCCTCATAGCATGCATGGTCACAATGACGTCACTGTGAGTCACTTTGGTCACATCACATCTGTGACGAAAATTTCACCACACAGAGACGTCACATTGTGATTAAGATGCGATTTTCTAAAAAAATTTTAGAAAATTACAAATATTCTTCAAAACATGTTATTTACTTTAAAAAACATGTTTCTAGCAATTTAAATATCGTCGCTTTTGTCACAGTTTCGTCACAATGTTAATGTCAAAGTAGTCACAAATGACACACTTTTCACAAATTGGTCACATTGTGAAGTCACAAAGTGGTTACAATGTGATGTCACAAAAAAGCTCTAAAACGGCCATAACGATCTCACATTTTAGTCACTGTGACGTCACATCGACAATCCATGGTCACAAAGTCACAATGTGACGTCAACATGTCTTACGGGGAAATAGACTCGAAATCGCATTTTGTCTTTTTTCCAAAAATTGCTTGTTAACCAACTCATAATCACTAATGGAAATCCATTTCTTGGTGAATGTTAATAGTATTTCTTAAATCGTGGGAGTAAACTTTTTCAAGTTCCCTTACCTTGCAACTTTTTTCTTTATTATTATTATTTCTCAGTCGTTTTCGTGGGCACACGCATGTCTGTGAAGCAGAAAATGGCTAAAGCGTGCTTCCAACACCTGTCTGCATAGTTGCCGTTAAAGCCTACGTCAAAAAGTACATGTACTATAAAGGGAGGAAAGTTCACGGCGAATATATAATGGGTCCCTATAACGCAAAGATCAATTTGCAAGCCACGGTATAATTTTCATAATCCGGTTAATTCATCAAAGCAGGCGCATGAATCAAGGCTGTGTTGAAAAGAAATTACTCGATCTCAAATAGCAGATCACGATGTTAACAGAAAATGAAAATGATTGACTAATAAATCTTATTCCATGGAGAAGTAGGGTTCAAATATATCCAAGGCATCGAGAAATATTTAAAAAATAAGAAAAGAAACAAAGACTAGTCGTTGGGGGCCACCGTAATACTTAAGCATCATGGATATGCATAATATAATATATGAAAATAAAACATGTGTAAACTATTTATAAAATGCATTGCAATTCCAAAATGAAATTTAAACGTATATTTAAGTATTTTTAACACATAGTAATGCTCCATTAATGAAGTGCTGATGAATCCATTTCGACAAATTATTTAAAACGCCAAACTACTCAAGTAGTACTGAATTTCGTAAAAGAAACATCCTTATAACTCTAAAAATAATAATTATATTAACTAACAATTTACTGCGTCAGATTTAACTTCTCATTTTCAAATAAAATATATCTTTGAATTGAAATTTGAATGAAATACAGGGTGATGAAAAATCGAAGAGTGTGAAAAACAGGATTAGAAATACCTTGACAATTAATAATCCGATCGACTTTGTTCTCGATGCAAAATTTGTGTTATTTCATTGCCTTTTACGTCCACACGTTAAAATAAAAAAATTCGAAAATTTTTATGTATCTTTCATCAGAACGAATTTTTCGAGAGTCCGAAAAAAGTAATTCCGGATAATCGAGGTTACTGATATTAAATTGGCTTCGTCCCTTCTTACATTCTAAGTACATACAAAATTTCAAGTCTCTATCTCAATTTGTTGAGATAGGGCGTTTACAGGCACACAGATGGACGGATGGCAATTTTTTTTTTCTAAAAATATGTTTTTCGGAATCTCCACTATCTGAAACGTGTAAATCCGTCAAAAATAATTTTTTGATTTTCAAAACGATTGCAAGACTTACCATACACTACATATGATGGGTAAGTAAATAACTACCTCACTGGAAGATTTTATTGGATAGTTAGGATTTGCTCCGCTTGCACAGAATGGAGAAGGAAGCTTTGAAATATATCCTAAGATATTGAAAAAAAAATTGTTAAAAAAATGATAAAAGATAAAAAAAAAGATAAAAACGCTACCCTGTTGGTAGATTTTATTGGTTACTTGCTTTTGCTCCGTTCACATAGAATGCAGCAGGTTTTACATATATCTTAAGGCTTTATAAAAAAGAATAGTAATAAATACAAGAAATTAAAATTAAATCCAACTTACTCGAAGACTTTATTGGATACCAGCTTTTCCTCCGCTCACATAGAATAGGATTTTAAAATATATCTTTTAAAGTATTTTAAAAAAAAGAAAAATCACTACCTTGCCGGGAGATTTTATTGGATACTAATATAACCCTCGTCAAAAATGACGGTGTTTTGACTTGCGTTCCATTTCCATAAGACTTCATACAAACAAACAGAATGAAGATTTTTATTATTGAAGAGTTTGTATTGTAGAAAAGTATACTTTAAAAATAGCAATAGATTTTTACAAATACAAATTATATATATATATATATTTACTTACATCAATTTTTGAAATAGTTCAACACTCGTGCAAACAAACAGTAATATTTATTACAACAATAATAATAATTAGCTAAGTAAAACACAATTCCTGAAGATTTCACAAAACAATGCATTATATATATATATATATATATATATACAGGGGCGTAAACCCCGGGGGGCATGGGGGGGTGCGGCACCCCCCTCGAGTAAATCAGTCGGAAAATTTCGTGTTTATCGGTAAAACTATAAACTTAGTCGGGAAAAAAATTGTATTTATCTATATAAACTTATAAATTGGATAAATGAAAAAATCAGTCAGGAAAATGTCCGTTTAGTCGGAAAAATGTTATTTACTACAAAGTCTTAGAAATTGGAAAAACGAAAATATCAGTCGGAAAAACTCCCGTTCGATAGGGAAAATGTACGTTTAGTCTTAAAAATGGTATTTACCTATAAGGACTTACAAATTTTAACAATGTTCGTTTAGTCGGAAAAAGTTATTTACTATAATGACTTACAAATTGGAAAAACAAAAAAATCAGTCGGAAAAATTCCCGTTCGATAGGAAAAATGTATGTTTAGTCGGGAAAATGGTATTTACCTATAAAGACTTACAAATTGAAAAATTGAAAAAGTCAGTCGGAAAAATTCCCGTTTGATCGGAAAAATGTACGTTTAGTCGAAAATAATATATACATATGTATGCACACCCTATCCCCCCCCCCCCAGGAAGAAATCAGTCAGAAAATTCCCAGATCGATCCGAAAAAGTTTAGTCGGAAAATATAGTACTGACCTATAAAAGCTTATAAACTGGAAAAATGGAAATATCATTCGGAAAATCTCATGTTACATCGGAAAAGACGTGTTTAGTCGGAAAAAATAGTATTACGTATTGTCCTATAGCAACTTATAAATTGGAAAAACGGAAAAATCAGTCAGAAAAATTCTTGTTCGATCGGAAAAAATGGCATTAATCCATAAAAATTTAAAAATTGGAAAAACGAAAATATCATTCGGAAAAGGCATGTTTAGTCGGAAAAAATAGTATTACTTATTAACCTATAAAAATATATAAATTGGAAAAACGAAGAAGTCAGTCGGAAAAATTCTTGTTCGATCGGAAAAAAATGGTATTAACTTATAAAAACTTATAAATTGAAAAAACGAAAATATCATTCGGAAAGTTTTCCGTTCCATCGGAAAAGGCATGTTTAGTCGGAAAAAATAGAATTACCTATTAACCTATAAAAAATTATTAATTGGAAAAACGGACAATCAGTCGGAAAAATTCTTGTTCGATCAGAAAAAAGTAAATTTAGCCGAAAAAAAAGTATTAGTCTATAAATATTTATGAATTGGAGAAATATTTTTATAGTTTTTAATTAAATAAGAAAAACAAGTTAGATCGGAGAAAACCTATAAAATTTTATTCGTAATCGGATTTATTTCCACTTGCAGTTTCTAATTAGAAATATAAAAAACAATTCAAAACGAAGAAAACAAATTTATTCTTAACCGGAACTATTATTAATTAATTTAACTAACTGCTAATTTACTAAGTACTTTAATTTACTAATTAATTAATACACTTTATTAATATATAGGGTTTTATTTTTCTGATAAAACTACTCAGAAAAATTTTGATTTGACAAACATTGTGCACTCGAAAGCCTCAATATGACAGAAAAAAAATGTCTATGTACATATTCTAGCAATGTTAATGTTATTTGTAACCGTGATATTTTGAATGAAACCTTGATATTCCGATTTTTTTTTCCTGTGCCTTTTGACTTCGAGATAGTGATGGGCGATTCTGGGAATTTTGAGAATCGATTAAAATCGACATCGTATAAAGTGACATCGATTATAATAAGAATCGATTTCTAAATTCTAGAATCGATACTAAAATCGATATTTCGATATTTTTAGATTTTACACAGATGAGCTCAAAATTAGTAATTCTAAAACTTGGCTAATCAGCAGAGCCGTAACACCTCATACTCCTCACTCCCATTTAGGGAGGCACAGAAGTAAGCTATTACAGCTTTTAGAGTCGAATAATAAGAATTATCTTTTATTATTTTTAGATACAATTTTAATAATAATTTATATTATATTTAACTTTATTTTTTTTAGAAAGATGTCCGTTAGATAAAAAAAATAAAAGGGAGAAATGATTTGTATATATATATATTTTAATCCGAAACACATGTATTTTCTACATACTCCTTCAACCAAACAAATGGAGCCTTACTTCCTTTAAACGTCATTCTTCTTAAAAATTCGCATATGAATAAAATTTTAAAAGCTCTAAATTTATTCAAAAAAAATTTTTTTTCAGTCTTTTTAAGACCTTCTATAAGCGTGTGGGAAACGCAAATATTGCAAATTTTCTTTCAAAATGGCTGTGATGATTTAATTGCACAATCAGCACATGCTAATTATTAATTATCCACCAATTTAAAAGCAGAAATTCTGCTTAACCCTTTCCGGCACGGGCAAAATCTGTAGTAAAATGAGAAATTATCGACTGACACCGGAATTCACAAACGATTTTTTTAAATATTTATTATATATATTTTGAATTCCTTAATGTAAGCTTTTATTCTAAAAGCAAAATTTAACTAAAATATTACTGGTGCCGTTTGCAAGTTTTAAATTAAAATTAGGTATCCCAGACTGGGCACAGTACGCCGGAAAGGGTTAAAAAAAATATGTGACTAAACTTTTTTTCTCTTTTAAAATATATATCGCCTCATCTCATTTACAGCTTATAAAATATTATTCTTTTTTAACGTTTACCAAATTTTCAGCAGTTAACAGAAAAAAAAATGTTGTTTTCATAAGAATAATTAACAGTGAAACAACATACTTTTCTCTGGTTAACAAAGAAAAAAAAATACAGCGGAGAGTCGATTATCCGAAGAAGTTGGAAGCGACCTAAGTTCCGATTAATGGATAACTGTACCTTCAATAGTCGGGCAGCGCATAACCTATCATCGGCCACAAATCGGTTAATTCTGCACAAAAAAACCATTTACCTAAATTAACTGTTTACAAGCCGAATTAATATCGCAATGTATATATATTTTGAATTCCTTAATGTAAGCTTTTATTCTAAAAGCAAAATTTAACTAAAATATTACTGGTGCCGTTTGCAAGTTTTAAATTAAAATTAGGTATCCCAGACTGGGCACAGTACGCCGGAAAGGGTTAAAAAAAATATGTGACTAAACTTTTTTTCTCTTTTAAAATATATATCGCCTCATCTCATTTACAGCTTATAAAATATTATTCTTTTTTAACGTTTACCAAATTTTCAGCAGTTAACAGAAAAAAAAATGTTGTTTTCATAAGAATAATTAACAGTGAAACAACATACTTTTCTCTGGTTAACAAAGAAAAAAAAATACAGCGGAGCGTCGATTATCCGAAGAAGTTGGAAGCGACCTAAGTTCCGATTAATGGATAACTGTACCTTCAATAGTCGGGCAGCGCATAACCTATCATCGGCCACAAATCGGTTAATTCTGCACAAAAAAACCATTTACCTAAATTAACTGTTTACAAGCCGAATTAATATCGCAATGTAATAATAATTTTGTTTTTCTCATATTACAACTTCAAATGTTTTGATTTATGCATACAAATTTAAAAATGTTCTTCTTGAGTATTTTCTCGAATTCCAAAAACATTTAGATTCCTAGTGGTCAAATGTGAGTAATATAGAGAATCGATAAAAACAAAAATTATATTTTTATGTAAATTAAGGAATTTGCATACTCTTTATACCTGTGATAAATGTTTAAACATATTTTTTTTTCAAAAGTTAAAATCAACCTTATATTTTATAGGAAAAATAAGAACATCGTAATTATATTGGTAAATATATGTTTTGCATTGCAAATAATACTATGTTCCCTTTTGGGAACATTGGCGTTTAAACGGTTAAGAAGAGTAGCCCCCAAATCCTTTTACATAACCAATGAATACCCAGAACAAATCCGAAAAGCACCTTATTAGAATGAAAATATATCCAAAATTTGAAGAAAATCCGTAAACCCATGCCTGTGTTGAATTTTGTCCCTCCCCGTCCTTCACCCCTATGTGTTACTAAGGTATAATGGTCAACATTATTCGATTGCCACACCTTAGAATATCTTGACATCCGTAAGTCTTCAATAGTACGCCTAATATTTAAGTTTGAAATTTTTACTTTTAGGAAAATCTGGTTTGAAAAGAAAACCTTAATCTTTCTTATACGAAATTTTACATGAATTCTACCAATCAATTCAACATATTTGAAATCTACAAGTCAAGACCTTTAAAATGATACACTACAAATTGAGGTAAGGGAAAAAGTAAAAAAAAGGCTTAAAAATGCCCACTGGAGTCTGAAAATTGAACTATATTATAAAGAGATATACAGATATGGATAGCCCAGGCCAAGACCTTTGCAACGATATGTCACATAACCCACCCATACCTGTATAGAATATTGCCCCCCCTGCCCCCCACCTCCTATGTGCTGCTAGGGTATAATGGTCATCACTATTCGATTGACCATATCTTAGAATATCTTGACATCCGTAAGTCTTAACCCTCTAAAATCAACGGTTCGCCTAATATTTGAGTTTAAAATTTTTACTTTTAGAAATATCTGGTTTGAAAAAAAAAATGGTAATCCTTTCTTATACGAAATTTTACATCAGTTCTACCAATCAATTCAAGATATTTGAGGTCTACAAATCAAGATCTATAAAATGATACACTACAAAGTGGGGGAAGGGAAAAAAAAACCCAAAAAGCTTATAAATGCCCCCTGGAGTCTGAAAATTGAACTATATTATGAAGCGATATGCAGATATGGATAGCCCAGGCCAAGACCTTTGCAACGATATGTCACATGACCAACGCATACCTGTATTGAATATTGCCCCCCCTGCCCCCCACCCCCTATGTGCTGCTAGGGTATAATGGTCATCACTATTCGATTGACCATATCTTAGAATATCTTGACATCCGTAAGTCTTAATCCTCTAAAATCAACGGTTCGCCTAATATTTGAGTTTGAAATTTTTACTTTTAGAAATATCTGGTTTGAAAAAAAAAATGGTACTCCTTTCTTATACGAAATTTTACATCAGTTCTACCAATCAATTCAAGATATTTGAGGTCTACAAGTCAAGATCTATAAAATGATACACTACAAAGTGGGGGAAGAGAAAACCCCCCAAAAAAGCTTAAAAATGCCCCCTGGAGTCTGAAAATTGAACTATATTATGAAGCGATATGCAGATATGGATAGCCCAGGCCAAGACCTTTGCAACGATATGTCACATGACCCACCCCTACCTGTATTGAATATTGCCCCCCCTGCCCCCACCCCCTATGTGCTGCTAGGGTATAATGGTCATCACTATTCGATTGACCATATCTTAGAATATCTTGACATCCGTAAGTCTTAACCCTCTAAAATCAACGGTTCGCCTAATATTTGAGTTTGAAATTTTTACTTTTAGAAATATCTGGTTTGAAAAAAAAATTGGTAATCCTTTCTTATACGAAATTTTACATCAGTTCTACCAATCAATTCAAGATATTTGAGGTCTACAAGTCAAGATCTATAAAATGATACACTACAAAGTGGGGGAAGGGAAAAACCCCAAAAAAAGCTTAAAAATGCCCCCTGGAGTCTGAAAATTGAACTATATTATGAAGCGATATGCAGATATGGATAGCCCAGGCCAAGACCTTTGCAACGATATGTCACATGACCCACCCATACCTGTATTGAATATTGCCCCCCCTGCCCCCCCACCCCCTATGTGCTGCTAGGGTATAATGGTCATCACTATTCGATTGACCATACCTTAGAATATCTTGACATACTTAAGTCTTACCCCTCTAAAATCAACGGTTCGCCTAATATTTGAGTTTGAAATTTTTACTGCTACTATTAAAACAATAGAAAGGGAAAGATCGATTCAACCTGAAACGTAGATCGATTTCAAGCATATCAAAAAAGTAACAACACTACTTGTATCTAAAAATCGATTTCAAAATGCGATTTCAATTTTAGTAAATCAAAATAAAATCGATTCTGACATCGACATCGAAATCGACATCGACATCGAAATCGACATCGATCTACTACACAAGGTTCTGTACTGATTCGATCTACTACAAAAGATCGATCTACTACTTGCATCCAAGATAGTCTTGCGATTTTGCATCTAGGCTTTATCACCTTGTAATGTGATTGGTCAGTGATTTTGCGTCTGTTTTTGACTCCAAAGGACTGGCAAGATTTTCGGCGGGGAAAAGGAAACTGTGAAGATAGAGGATTTAAATAGGGTAGACGGGAAAAGGTTTGGTTTATTTTATGACAGCCGATTATCAACACGAGGGATATAGGTACAAAGGACAGAAGATGTCCTCCGTGGGCAGTGGCGTAGCTAAGGGGGGGCAAGGGGGGCGTCCGCCCCGGGCGCCGAGGCCTAGGGGCGCCAAATTGAGAGAAATTGTTATATATCTATATTGGGGTGGGGGCGCAAAATTTCTTGCTGGCCCCGGGCGCCAAAAAACATGACAGTAGGTGGCTACGCCACTGTCCGTGGGGGGAAGGGGGGGGGCGAGGAAAGGAGAGAATCTTCTGCATTTTGATAGACTTCCTTTTTTTATTATATATATTATTATTATTATTACTAGCATACGCAGCCCGCTTCGCCGGGCTTAATTTGAAAGTTTATTTAATAATTTATGTGTATGGTACGCTTCTCTCTCAGCTGGCGACGGATCCCCCGGTGACTCTACGCTTCTCTCTCAGCTGGCGACGGATCCCCCGGTGACTCTCCCCGGACCATCGGCACTCCACGTGCGTCGGGTGAGCGTCAGAACAAACTTTCAGCATATACATATGGGTGGTTGTACTTGAATGCACAGACCTGCGCGTTTTTTTCTATCTTGCTTTTATACCTCTGGACCGAGTTGGCGCATTGCCAAGATTTGCTTCCTCTGGACCGAGTTGGCGCATTGCCAAGATTTGCTTCCTCTGGACCGAGTTGGCGCATTGCCAAGATTTGCTTTCCCCTGTGCCTCAATCAATTAATTAATTATCCTCAGAATTCCTTTTATTTATAGAGATTATTATTATTTTGAAAAACTATAAAGAAGAAGATAATTACAAAAAAAAGACAATTCCCATTAACTTATTTAAAAACGGGGGGGGGGAGATGGTTATGTAGATTATTAAACATGTTTACACACCCATATATAATTCTAGACATTATATGTTGCTTATTTTCTTTAAAAAAAAAAAAAAAAAAAAAACTTTGCTTTTTTTTTTTTTTTGTTTGTATGATGTTATTTAAAAAAAATAATAATAACCTAATGCTTACAAAATTCGAATATATTGTTAAATATAACACATTTTACTGTTTTTATAAATTGTCTGTCTTTCAGTCTGTCTATTTGTTTGTCTCTTACAAAATTTTGTGGGCGCTCTATCTCAAGAACTAATGCTTGGAACCTCTTGAAACTTTAGATTCAGCTAGACTTTTATATAAATTGGTGCTGATTACTTATGGTAAAAATCGCTCTACAGGTGGCGCTGTTATGTTGTATTTTTCATGATTACTGCAAGATAGATACCTCAAGAACTAATGCACGTATTTTTGCCAAACTTCAGATTCGGTTTGATATTAACGTAAATTGTTGATGATTAAGTTTTGATTTAAATCTAACGGCAGGTGACGCTGCATTTTTCCTGATTTTTGCGATAATTGCATCTCAGAAACTAATTCAGAAAATTTCATCAAACTTCACATTCATAAGTTTGGTGCTTATTAGGTTTCAGTGTAAATAACTATGCAGGAGACGTTGCTTTGCTGCTTTTATCAGCAGTATTGAATTCAGATATTTTTCACTGGGAGGGATTTTTATGTCTCCTTGAAGGGGCATTCTATACTTCAGAGAAGGGGGGGGGGGATTCTTGTACATGAAGCTTCAATATTTTCGTGAGGCATTTCAAAGTTCCGGGGCGGAGATGTTCCTCTTCGGGCTGACCCCTGAATTCAACCGCTTTTTCAGGATCTACAAGATTTTATTGATCATATCTCAAGAGTTCCTGAACGGAATTTCATCAATCTTAATAGTCTCTTAGATATTATCATACGTTGTTCCTGATTAGGTTTTTGTGTAAGTTATATAATACTGCTCTGCTATACTGCATTTTTCACGATATTAGTGATATCTTAGAAATTATGCATGGAATTTAATCAAATTTCATATTCGGTTAAACTTTCACATAAATAGATTCTTATTACGCTTGTTTTATTAGGCTTGAGTGCAGTGTTCTCGCTGTCGCTCGCCAATGCGCCAAATTGCGACTAAATTCTTCATTTGGCGAGTAAATTAGCGATTAGATTCGCCAAATTGCTAGTGCTCAATTTTTGGTTTTTCTTTTTCGTTTTTCATACATATTCATATATATTTAATCTGTATATGTTTTTTTATATTTGTAGCGGATAGTTGAAATTAGATTAATAACAATTGCTGTCACAGTTATAAAAACTTGGTTTATTTTAGAACACATTGAAAAAAAAAATACATTAAAGGATTAACAATTTTTTTTTTTTTTTTTTGTGCTACATGGCGAATTTATTTTGCTAATACTTTTCTCATTTGGCGAATGTTTTTTATTTTTAATTAGCCAAATTACTAACGTTGGTCAAATGCCAGCGAGAACACTGCTTGAGTGTATACTGCACAACTGGTGTCGCTGTGATGCTCTTTGAATTGCATACATTTCGGTTACAGACATCTAGCGGGGGTGGACCGAAATTCAGCGATTTGTTTGGAAAACGCAATGCTTTCTTTTAAAATGTTCATACTTCAACCTATACTTTTTAAATCTTCATGATGGGTATAAATAATTTAAATTTGACATTGACAATGTGTTAGTGCTTTTAGAAGTTTTATCATGTATGAGATAGAAGACTTTTTGAGAGTGGCACATCCGACTGCTTTATCTTCAACTTTTGAAGCAAAATAAAAATAATATCTTCTGAGAAATCGATTAAAAATTTTATAGTATCGATTAAATCGAGTTGACCATAATATCGATTAAATCGATTTAAAAAATCGAAATCGCCCATCACTACTTCGAGATATCGAAATCCACCTGTATTGATTTACAGTCGGAAAGCTTTTGGTTTAGTGTCGAAATTTTAAGATATACTGATTAAGTGAAGAAACTTCTATTTTTTTAGCACTTTCCAACAAAGTTGAAAAGTGCTTATGCATTCGGTTTGTCTGGCCGTCTGTCCGTCTGTCCGCGCTGTAACTCCCGTAAATATACTCGGATTGCTATGAAATTTTTATACGTTATTGAGATTTACCCTAGCACGAAGCCTATTGAAAATGAAGTATCTACCATGATTAGTTTATCTACAGAGAGAATCAAAAGTTTCCCATTACATTACGGCCTATGGAAAAAAATCGTTAACATACTCCGATTGCCATGAAATTTTAGGACGTTATTGACGTTTACCCTAGCACAAGTCCTATTGAAAATGAAGTTTCTACCATGATTAGTTTATCTACAGGGCGAATCAAAAGTTTCCCATTACATTACGGCCTATGGGGGAAAATCGTTAATATACTCGGATTGCCGTGAAATTTTAGGACGTTATTGAGGTTTAATTTAGCACGAACCCTACTGAAAATGAAGTATCTACCATGATTAGTTTATCTACAGAGAGAATCAAAAGTTTCCCATTACATTACGCCCTATGGGGAAAAAACGTTAATATACTCGGATTGCCATGAAATTTTAGGACGTTATTGACGTTTACCCTAGCACAAATCCTATTGAAAATGAAGTTTCTACCATGATTAGTTTATCTACAGGGCGAATCAAAAGTTTCCCATTACATTACGGCCTATGGGGGAAAATCGTTAATATACTCGGATTGCCGTGAAATTTTAGGACGTTATTGAGGTTTAATTTAGCACGAAGCCTATTGAAAATGAAGTATCTACCATGATTAGTTTATCTACAGAGAGAATCAAAAGTTTCCCATTACATTACGGCCTATGGAAAAAAATCGTTAATATACTCGGATTGCCATGAAATTTTAGGACGTTATTGACGTTTACCCTAGCACAAATCCTATCGAAAATAAAGTTTCTACCATGATTAGTTTATCTACAGGGGGAATCAAAAGTTTCCTATTACATTACGGCCTATGGGGAAAAATCGTTTTAAAGGAATTTTAAAGATGTTATACCCTGTCAAACATATTAAAATATGCATTCTATAAAATATAAAGTGAAAATGTAGCTATTATTCATTTACAGGGCCACACAAAAGAATTCCATTAGATAATAGTAAAAGGGGGAATTGTGTGTGACATATTTTAAATATATTAAACTTTTTCATGTATAATAAAATTGATATATGTCAGTGAAGCTTAATATAAAATATACGCTACTGTCTTGTATAATATGAAGTACATAGCATTTACAGGGCCATACAAAAGATTTCAAATAGTATATTCTTTCTGAAGTACCGTATATGTGTCCAATGATGGCTGATGGAGGGATGAAGTGCATTTTAATTATGATATTCGCGTTTATATTTCGCTAAATACAGCTCATATTCAAAATATTAGAATAATTGAGAAAAAGTAATAAGAAAAAATTATTTGTCATTTTTTTATTTTTTATACTAAGTAAAAGCAATTAAATTTATTATAAATTAAATCTGGAATGTTTAGATAAGATTTTAACATTTATAAAATATAAAATACAGCACAATAAATTAGGTATACAGCTTCCTTAAACGCACCAGAATATTAGAATAAAATTTAGATTGGTTCAAAATATTAGAATATTTTATTTTACGCAACAATATTACCTTATGAATATGAAGTAAATGGTAGTTAATATTTTGTAGCATCCCCTTTAGCTTTCATAACAGCATACAATCGATCTTGCATACTATATACAAGGTGTTTACAAACATTTTTATCAATATTAGCCCAAATAGACTTTATACGTGCCACTAACTCAGTTTTACTTGAAGGAGGATTTTCTTGAAGTTTTTTCTTCATTATACACCATAAGTTTTCGATGGGATTAAGATCTGGTGAATTTGGTGGCCAAGGAAGTACCTTAATGTTGCGTTGGCGGAACCAATTCTTAGTTGACACCGAGGTATGCGGGGACGCTAAATCTTGTTGAAAGATGAAATCATCTTCAAATAAATCTTCTGATGATGGAATCATGTAATATTCTAAAATTTCTTGATATATCAGAGAGTTAACCTTTTCGTAGACGATGCATAACTTTCCAGGTCCTTCTGCACTCATACAACCCCAAACATGACACTAGCAGCAAATTTTACGGAACGTTTAAGGCATTCTTTATCAAATGCTTCTTGCTTCATTCTCCAAACTCGAATACCTTGATTACCATATGAAACACAAAACATACTTTCATCACTAAATAATATATTTTTCCAATCTTCATTGCTCCATAAACGTCTTGATTTACACCAATTCAATCTTATACGCTTTTGTCTTGCAGTCATGAGAGGTTTTGTTTTCGGTACACGAGATTCAAATTTAAATTTATGGAGACGTCTTAATGTTGTCGATGTAGAAACTTCAACTCCTCCTTCTTTCCATTTTCGGTGCAAGAATCGCACACTTTTAAAACGGTTTTTCTTAACTATACGCTTCAGTTTCCTGTCATCTCTAGCAGATGTTTTTGGTTTTCGGCCACCATTTCGGCGATTATTTTGAAATTTTTCAATTTTTGAATATTGTGTTAGTATTTTACTAACGCTCGATTGCGAACAATGTAAATAATTCGCTATAAAACATAGATTTTTACCGTGCCGATACAAATCAACCATACGAAGTTTAGTAGATTCAGGAATATCACTCACACGGCCCATTTTAAGACGAAAAAGAAACAAACTGCAAAAAAGAATACTGATTTTAAATAAAATAGTCTGAATTTAATCAATGATGCAACCAGTTAAGAATTGGTAATAATTAAAGGAGAATTAATGTGAAATATTCTAATATTTTGAACCACTTGAATAAATATTCTAATATTTTGACTTTTCAAAATAATTTTTTTTGCAATTAATCTTTTCAAAAATGATATTAAATTTAAGATAACAAGTAAGTTTAATCAACAATAAGTTCTTAATAAAAATATCGTTTGCATATTTTCATTAAAAAACATTAAATTACCAAACGATATTTTCAATTTCTAAAAAAAGGTAATTATTCTAATATTTTGAATATGAGCTGTATATGCACATTATATGGTGTGTATAAATGTTATAGTTGATATACAGGGCTACTCAAAAGAGCTCACCAACGTTACTGAATATGAGCGTAAATTATTTAAACGTGGTTCTTAAATAATAGCGGTATCACGCGGACGTCTTTCGCCGAACTTTTTCCCCTACACCACATTACAGCCAGCAAAATGTTCTGTGACCTTGGTATAGGGAGCATCTGTTCGGTATTTTCGTTTAGCGAGCATTTCCCGCATTGCACGGAAAATGTTGGCTATTCATTCAGCGTTGATCAACTGACCAATAGGAGCGGAGCGAGAAACTGAATAACCCCGAGAGAAGTTTGAAAAACCTGTTTACCGAACACGCTGCAAAGTGAACGATCCTGTTTTGTAAAATGTTTGCCGAAAAATCTTTCTCCGTGTGATACAGCTCTTAGTTATGCATTTTTACTCTGAGCTGTGTTCAATTTACTGAGAAATGTTTGCAGAATATAGATAAAAGGGTATACAAGACCACGCAAAGAATTCGGTACATGGACGCCTATGAATGATAATTTATGTGAATGTGATTTCAGTTGTTTTAAAAGTATTTTAGTTTACAATAAATTTTAGCCTAATGCTGACGTGTAATAAAGATACAATGTAAACTACAGGGCTGAACAAAAATATTCAAGTATGTTTCCATCTAATAGTATGAATTGCTGAAAAAGAAATTTCAAGCTACTGGGTATTTTCTTGCTAAGCTAAATTTTCCCATTATATCAACTGGCATATGAAATACAGGGCTGTTCAAAAGTACTGGAATACATATTTTGGGTACATTTGGCTATACACTATTATTTCCCTAAATAACAAAGTTTTGTTAAAGATTTCATTAAGTGTTGGAAAGTGCTTCATAATCTATGCTTAACGCATGATTTTTCTTACTTGTTTAATTAAACTTTAAATTTAGTTAGAAATATTTATCACAGAATTTAGGTGATATCCCATGAAAATTCAAAACTGAAATACAAATATTTTGAGTTTTCCATATCAAAATTTGGATATTTTCCACTCCATACAAATTTTACCTTTAATTGAAAATAATTATGGTTTTAATTATTCTTACTAACTAATTTTGTGTTTTCTTTTTATCTTATGAAAAAAATTAAAAATGTGAAATTGGTTTTCATTTTATTTAAAAAAAAAAAAATAAATAAAAAATGTGAAATTGTTTTTATTTATTTTGTTACATAATTTTTGATTGATTTAAAAAGGTGCTTAAGAAATCTATGTGATACAGAATGAAAACTGAAAATACCCAAATACTTTGAATTTTTATCTCAAAATAATCTGGATATTTTACAGTCTATACGAGTTTACTTCTCTCAGAAATAATAGGTTCGTTTTCTTTTTCCTGAATCAATTGTATTCAATTTTTAAATATTTTTATTAATACTATTACATTTTGTTTAATCGGAAAAATGATGGGTATCACCAAATTGTACTCTGCTTTAAAGTTTGTCGTTAGAAAGAATTAAATCTTATATTAAGAAATGCCGTATTTTTGACAAATTTTTGTCTCTAAAATATTCCCCAAGCAAAAAAATTTTCAATTTTACATAAAAAACTAGTCGTTGGGGGCCACCGTAATACTTACCCGTCATGGATATGTATATGAAAATAAAACATGTGAAACTATTTATACAATGCATTGCAATTCATAAACAAAATTTAAATATTGTTAATATACATAGTAATGCTATATTAAAGAAGTGCTGATGTACCAATTTCGACAAATTATATAAAACACCAAACTACTCAAGTAGTACCTAACTGCGTAAAAGAAACATCCTTATAACTCAAAAAATAATAATTCTATTAACTAACAATTAACTGCGTCAGATTAAGCGTCTCATTTCCAATTAAAATATACTTCTGAATTGAAATTTGGATGAAATACAGGGTCATGAAAAATCGAAGAATGTGGAAAACAGGATTACAAATATCTCGGCAACTAATAATCCGATTGACTTCGTTCTATATGCAAAATATGTGTTATTTTATTGCCTTTTATGTCCATTCCTTATAACAAAAAAATTCGAAAATTTTTATATACCTTTCATCAGAACGAATTTTTCGAGAGTCCGAAAAAAATAGATCCGGATAATCGAGGTTGCTGATATTAAATAGGGTTCGTCCCATTCTTACATACTAACTACATACAAAATTTCAAGTCTCTATCTCAATTTGTTCGGGAGATAGAGCGTTTACAGACAGACAGACAGACAGACAGACAGACGGACGGCAGAAATTTTTTTCTGAAAATATGTTTTTCGGAATCTCCACTATCTAAAACGTGTAAATCCGTCAAAAAAAATTTTTCGATTTTCAAAACGATTGCAAGACTTACCCTATACTACGTATGATGGGTAAGTAAAAACCGTTAAAGAGATTTTAATTGATTGCAAAAAATAAGAGATAAAACATTGTTTTCTCTTCAACGTAACTCTTACACGCTTTGACACCTAGACGACTAAGTCGCTGGACCTCCTGCCCTATGTGTCAGTTATAAAACTTACAGCTCGAAAATTGGAAAGAAAATACTTCTTATGATGTAAGCGTGCACTAAGACGGGATTTTTGAAATTATCCTCCTAAAGAGGGACAAGCGGCGGAAGGGGGTGGGGGTCAAAATTCTGGAACAACTTGCCATATCTTAGCAAACATTTAAGGTGGGAGCGTGGAATTTCAGAAAATAAATCTACTAAAAAAATTATCAAACAGATAATCCAACGATTTGAGAAATTCCCCATAAGGGGCTTAAAAAAGGAAGGGGGTAGAAAAATTTTGGACATTTGGCGCATCTGAGCAGTCTTTTTTAATAACAGCGTGAAACGGCAGAAAATAAAATTATTAAAAACTAATTAAATACGTGTTTCAGCGATATTTTAAAATTTCCACTCCCCGAGGCTGTTAAAGTGGGGTGGAAAAGTTCCATACTTTTTTGGACCCATCATGTGACCTATCATAGAAAAACCCTCAGATCACTCTTTCATATTATAAATCTTTCTTTCTTCTCGCTGACGGGGACAATTTCCGATCTTTTTCGAAATTGTAGCGTTTTATCATTTTAGTTCGGGTTTTTTTACGGGGACCTCCGATAAATATTATTTATAATCAGTGTTGGGCACGTTCACAAAATAAACGAACTAACTCAAACTCACGTTCAATTTCTGAAAAGTGATTTAAGTTCACGTTCAAACTCAAAAATTTTTTAACGAACGCGCTCAAATCACGCTCATTTGTAAAAGTGAACGAAGTTCACTAAAAAATTCACTTTTTTTTTTTTTTTTTTTTTTTTTTTTTTTAATGTTTGGATATTATTGTCCAAATTTACAAAATTTTGTGAACTAATCATTTGATTATTCGATATGTAAGATAGAGGTATGCACGGACGGAAATTTCCAGCCCCGATCCATAGAAAAAGAAATGTCCGGCCCGATATTAAAATAAAAATTTCCGCCCGAGCCCAGCCCGGCTCGTAGAGAAAATTTAGCGGCCCGATATAATAGCCAAAAACAAGGTCCGACCCCGCCCGACATAATAGCTAAAAACAAGGCCCGAGCTTGGCTCGGCCGAGAAAAAAAGTTGAAATTTCGCACCGAACCCGCCCATACATCTTACACAAGACTACATAAAAGAAATTCAGACATTTTTTTCCCCGAGTTTTTTCCCAGTAATTACAAATTGTGTTGTATTCCCTTTTTTTTCCCATATGATATTGAAACTCAATATAATGTAAATCACTGCTTTAAAAAAAGAAAAGAAAAAATTCATAAAAAACAGAAAATGCATTGGCAGAGAATTTGCCGTCTATTCTCTGAAAATGCAAATTCGCCGCCATTCAAAAAGGAAATTTCTGTTTTTACAAATGTGAGCAATGGATGATGGAGCAACATTTAAAAGTATATATATAATAATTATACATACTGATGCAAATTCATACAGAATAAATATTTGCATTGCATATCATCGTTATCATTACATTGCTTTTTTTTTTTTTTTTTTTACTACTTTACGTTTTTCGGAAGTCAAATCTCCGCATTCGAGATTAAATTAGGCAGGATAAATACTCTATTTCCTACAACACACTCGCCATATCCAAAGACATTGTTAGAGACTTAAATATCCATTACGAAATACTGGATATCTTCCCTTTCTTCTAAATTGAAATGGAGCATGGAGCATTCTCGTTAGTTTATCTTGGAAGAAAAGTTATTGTTTTTAACATTCTCTTGAATAAGCTTATAAGAAAAAAAAAAATCCTTTAATTTAAAAAAAAATGTAAGATCTCTACCCATAACAAAAAGTCTGCATTTCAGAAATTTTACATAAAATCAGTAGTATATAATGGACTTTTTTTTTTGTGTGTGTGTGTGTGTGTGTGTTCATAAAATTATTATGCATATCTAATATTTTTCTTAATATCGTAAATAGGGTAAGTCGATCGAAAATTTCGTTAAATTGTCTAAATTACTGTCAAGTATTATAAATATCAGGGTTCGATTCAAGTAGGTACCTTAGATTTTTGTTTACTTGGATTGCGATCGTGGTTTTGTATACCACATTTCTCTACTCTACTATTTCTTATAATTTGTTCCGACTTTTTTCAAACAACTTACATAAAAAAAATTTCCTCCGGGAGAAAAATGTGAATGCGCATTTCAGCATTTCATAGCATACACTAGAGGTCTGCACGGGCCTGGCTTGGCCCGTAGCCCGTACCCGGCCCGCTGGTCGGTCCGGCAGATTTAGGATAGTTTTTTCAACGGGCCGGGCCGGGAAAAAAATTAAACGGGCCAGACGGGCCGATTAAAAAGTTTTTCGGGCCGGTAGGCCCGAAAATTTTTTTGATTCTGAAGAAATTCTTTTTTCTGAAGAAAATTTTTTTGTTGTCACGATTTGAGCTGGAACGATAAAATATGAGCTATTTTCAATGGTTTTAACAAGAATAAGTATAAATGTGCGTCACGAGCCATACTAGTTTGACAGCATCAATATAAAAATGTACAGTGTAGAGATCAGCATCGGAGAATAACATTGTGTGCAACTCGTTTTAATATTTTTTTAGCTGACGCATGCCGGTCCGAGATCAAGCTTGCATTATTTTTCTACATACAGACTGGCCGGACCGGAACTAGACTTAATTCTTCTCAAGATCTGTAGGGCAGAAAACATGATTTACATTTACAATTATATTGATTTACAATTGATTTACAATTATTAACAGCGATAAAGAACTTATGTTAGCTTTATCTTCGGATAAATACTTCTTGATGGTTTTTAAATTAATTTCTGATTAATTTTAAATTGTAAAAGTATAAAAGTGATATTGGAGGGATTTGGAATCGAATAGCGTTTTTTATTTTTGGTAAATAAAATACTTGTATGACCTTTTTGAGATGTAATAGTTTCTCAAATGATTGCAGGCTTTTCTCCCTTCCCATGCTCTCGCTTCCGGAAACTCTATTCAAATCGCTAATTATGACAGTATTTTATTTGCTTGTAGTATTCTTAAATTGCTTGTATCAAAAAATGGATAACGCCACTCGATTATATAGTTTTTGAATAAAGATACCTGCTAATCTTATGCATTTCTGAGAAAAAAGTGAATTTAGAAATGCATCAGAAAGGAGCTTTGAATTTGAGAATGAATTTGGATTTAAAACCTTTAATAAAATGATATAGAAATATTTTTATAAATCTTCTTTTATCAAACATCTTCAAAAGTAACGATGTTTTTAGCTTTCTTTCTTTTTTCTTTTATTCTAAGCCATATTAAATTTTTAACGAATCTTTATTCGAATGTTGAAAGCCTAAGAGTCTAAGTAATCATTAATGTTGTTAATGTGTATTTCCTGTAAAATATACTGTAAATCATTCCATAGATATGTATGCAGTATTCTTTAAAAAAATCTTAATTATATGATAAAAATCTCATTTTTTTTTAGAAATCGTAGAAATTGTAACGGGCCAAAACGGGCCGGGCCTGTTTTCACTGATTTCTCTACGGGCCGGGCCGGGCCTAAAATATAAAAATTTAAACGGGCCGGACCGGGCCCGGGCCTGGAAATTCCGGCCCGTGCAGACCTCTAGCATACACATATTACCATTTTTTGGTGGTCTTTTCCCGCCGGAATTTTTTATCTTCCTGTAATTCGCTTCCCCTTAGTTACGATAACGAAATTCCATGTAACTGACCTTGAGTGTCCGCACTTTTGTATACTAAAACTTCAAGTCATTCCTTCATTTTCTACGCATTTTACAGCATTTTGGAGTTTAAATTGGTCTAATGCACCGCGATATGCGAGCACTTGCGTTAGATTTCCCCCCCTCCTGGTTCTTCATACCATATCCCCGAATTCTGTGTGTGTGTGGGGGGGGGGGGTAAGATTCCGGGAAGTGTGGGGTGGATTCGCCGTTTCACTATGTTTTTTTTTCCCTCTTTGTTTTGTTTTTCTTTCTTTCTTTCTGCAGCTATACTCTTTCAAGTATTTTTTTTTATGTTTAGAAAACGTCGTAAGTTTTTTAGCTGTTCTGGAAGGTTTAATAATTTTGAAAACTTACAAAATTATTATATTAGCGATGGATTTCCACTAAAAACTCACAGTGGCCTCATACATTTTTTTTATGATAAACATTGTGGAAATAAATTATCAATTTATTAAAAAAAAATGAAACTCTTCGTTATATTTTGAAAGAACATGCTTTAGATTTATGAATATGACATACATATGTAAAATAAATGACAATAACACTGACAAACTCTTAATGAAGAAAAATAAGAGTAATTGTGGGGAACTAGAAACTAGTTGTTAGAAGTTCTTTAGTTTCCAAAATGTGAAAGCTATCGTTTTCTAGAACAATGAAAAACGTTTTTATTAAATGCTTTTTTTTTTCTTTCTTCTTTACATATTTTTCTTTAACTTTGGGAGGCGGTTAGTGATATAACATGATCTAAAATAATTGTTACGGGTTTTTTTTTTTTTTTTTTCTACAAAATAAATTATCTATAACAAAACGTAAAATATGCTTGCGAGAAATTATTTTGTTAAGAGATTGATGAACGTTTATAATTTTAGAGAATCTTGCTATTTTCCCATATTCCTATTTTTATGATTTGTTTTTTCTATTTTTTTACGTAATTTTAGAAAAAAGTTTTAAAAGAATAATCGAAAAGAAAAAGTTAAGGAAAAAATCTTAAATTATCAAATCTCTAAAGTTGCACTTGCAAAAACGAATCAACGAAAAGAAAAGAAAAAAAAAAAAAAAAAAAAGAAAGAAAGAAAGAAAGAAAGAATTGAAAAGTAGCTACTGCTTTTATGTTACTGATTTCGAAGAAAGGATTATTTTATCTCCTTTTTTATTACTATATAAATATGGTAATAAAAATTATTTAAGATTTATTTTTTTAACTTTAATTGCCTCCTAGTGCCGGACAACCATCATAACCTACTTAAGAGCGTTGCTGTCCTTTCAAAAGATATGTATTACGATTTCAAATTTATAACTGAAGGTATCTTTTAATTTGTTACTGAATGTATCTTTATAATTTCAGTCAGATTATATAATAATTTTTATCTTTTTTACGAACTTTGTAAAAAAAGAAGGAGATGAAAAGTTATTAAAAAATTTATTATGTTTTTTCATTTCAGAAAAAGTACTGAATTATCAAATCTCTAAAGCTGTACATGCAAAAATGAGTCAACGAAAAAGAAAAATATATGTATATATGAAAAGTAGCTACTGCTTTCATGTTAATAATTTCGAAAGAAAGGGTTATTTTATCTCCCTTTTTTTTATCTATGTAGAGATAGTAAGAAAAAAAAATGAGATGCATTTTTCCAACTTCTATGTTTCCAAGTACCAGACCACCTCAAAACTAAACTAAGTTGCTGTCATTTTAAAAAATATGCATCACGATTTCAAATTTGTAACGGATAATATCTTTTAATTCATTATCAATTGTATCTCTACAAAGTCAATCAGAATTATATAGTAATTTTTATCATTTTTACAAATTTTCCTGGTTAGATATGGGGTTATTTTGCTAATTAAAAAGAAGGCGGTGATTATTACACACCCCAGAAAGACCCCCACGGAGAGCATTCCACCCCTTAGAGTCTATTCCCACAGTGTAGATAATTGGTCGACATACATACATACATAATTCCGACCCCCCCCCCACTTAAATAGATAAATTTAATGGCTAAGTATAAAGGGAAGGAACGAGGGATAACCCCCTTAAATTAAATAAATGGCTTTTACTCAGAATGATCCGATTTGCTTAAAATTCTGGACGTAGGTTCATTCTGACAAAGCGTATCTCTGATTAGTTATGGGATTATTTTGCTAATTAAAAAGGGGGCGATTATCCCCCCCCCTTAAATAAGATAAATTGTTTTTTATGCACACTTATCCGATGTATTTCAAATTTTGGCTGTATGTTCTTTCTAATAAAGAGAATCCCTGGATAGTTTAAACGGTTTAATGGGTAAGTATAGAAAGGGGAACAGAAGATAACCCCCCCTAAAATAAATTAAATGGCTTTTTATGCAGAATTATCCGATTTGCTTCAAAATTTGGGTGTAGGTCCATTATGATAAGGCGAATCCCTGATTAATTGTGGGTTATCCCCCGTTCCCCCCTCTATACTTACTCATTAAACCCTTAAAACTATTCATGGATTCACTTTATCAGAAAGAATCTACATCCAAAATTTGAAATACGTCGGACAGCTGCGAAAAAAAAAATATCTTATTTAAGGAGGAGGGATAATCGCCGCTCCCCCTTTTTAATTAGCAAAAGAACCCCATACTAATCAGGGATACACCTTACTATAATAAATCTACACCCAAAATTTGAAGCAAATTGGATGATTCTGCATAAAAAGGTCATTTATTTAATTTAAGGGAGTGGTTATCCCCCGTCCCCCCCTCTATACTTAACCATTAAACCCTTAAAACTATTCCGGGATCCACTTTATGAGAAAGAACTTATATACAAAATATGAAATACATCGGATAAGAGTGCATAAAAAAATTATCTAATTTAAGGGGGGGGGGGTAATAATCACCACCTCCTTTTTAATTAGCAAAATAACCCCCATAACTAATCAGGGATACGCCTTATCATAATGAACCTAAAATCCAAAATTTGAAGCAAATCTGATAATTCTGCGTAAAAAGCAATTTATTTAATTTAAGGGAAGTTATATTCTATTACCTTTCTATACTTAGCCATTAAACCCTTAAAACTATTCAGGGATTCACCTTATCAGAAAGAACCTACATTTAAAATTTGACTTACATCAGATAATTCTGCATAACAAACAATTTAACTAATTTAGTGTGAGATTATTGCCCATCCCCCCTTTATTAATAAGCAAAAGAACCCATAATTAATCAGAGATACGTCTTATCATAATGAACTTATATCCAAAATTCCAAGCAAATCGGATAATTCTGCGTAAAAGCTATTAATTTAAGAGAGGTTATTGCCCCATTTCCCCTCTACGCTTAACCATTAAACTCCCAAATCTCTTCAGGCATTATATGTTATATATAAGCCTTATCAGAAAGAATCTCTATCCAAAATTTGGATAGAGATATACATATTGGATACACATTTGAATACATATTGGATAATTCTGCATAAAACCCATTTATGTAATTTAGGGCGGAGGGGTGTAATCGTCCCTTCCCAAAACTAATCAGGCAAGCGTTTTTTCAGTATGAACGTATATCCAAAAATTGAACCAAAACAGTTAATTCAACATGAAAAACTCATTTACCTAAATTATGAGCCTCCCCCCGATCCCCCTTTCATATTTAACCAAACTCTATAATAAATCCCCAAAATCAATTCCTCATCACCTTTTTTCCGATAACTTTTATCCGCTTTTGTAGTTTATGTCACTTTTTCCGATAACTTTTTTTCCGGTCACTTTTTTTTTGTTTACCCAGATTTTTATAACCGGTTTTCAAGCACTGTATATTCCTCCTCCGAACGCACACACACACCATAGAAATATAACATGTATTATTCTTTAAAGAAAATTTTAACTGTAGAATAATGGTAATTTAAAAATATATGTATTTTCGTCAAAAATTGTAGACCCAAAGAGGTTGTTCCCTAAACAAATCTTTATACAAATCAGACAGGGACGGGTAAATGATTTTCATGCAAGCAAGGTAGTGAGACAATGTGAAAAAATTTCGATTTGTGCACACTTCGCTTAAGAATAAAGTACAGTTCCAGAAATAAGCCCGGTCCAGTCTGGACCGAGCTTTCAGATAAAGGAAGACCTGGGCACGACCCAAAAAACTAATGATCAGACTCGACCCGCCCCGAGTCCATGTAGACTTCTCAACGGCATTTGAATAGAAACTAGTTGGATGTGCCATTCCCAAAACTTTCTTCTATCTCATACATACATTTTAATATTTTTAAAAAATAGTTACTCATTTTAATGCTTTAATAATTTTACAATAACAATTCAATATCATACCAACTTTGATTTTTATCTTAAATTTCTACTTCAGTCAATTAATCGGAGTAAAAACGAATTTCCGTCTCTGCACGAGCCGATGGACAATAGAATGATATCCAGATTTATTTATTTATTTATTTATTTATTTTTTTTTTCAAATTATGGGAGGACCTACTTGCCTCACCAAAAAATAATCATATACAAAAACTTAGTTCATGTTCTAGAACTAACTACTAGAACATAACGTTCTAGAACGTAAACTTTTAGGTGGTGCAATATTGAAAATGGCATAACATTCGCTATTGCAATGCCCCCTTCTGGCGGATTTTTTTTAAATTCAGCGAGGACCAATCAGTCATAGTCATACACTTACGCAAAAAATTTGGTTCAATTCGATGTATAACTTCATATATTTTTGGTCGGTACAATATTGAAAATGGTACAAAATCGCGATTGCAGCGCCCCCTTCCGACGGATTCTTTTAAAATTCAGGGAGGACCAATTAGCCATAGTCATACACTTACACAAAAAAATTTGGTTCAATTCGATGCATAACTTCATATACTTTTGGTCGGTACAATATTGAAAATGGCACAAACACACGATTGCACTGTCTGGATTTCTGTGTGCATACTCTTCGAGACAATGCTGGTCTGAGTATTGTGCTTTAGTAATTGCTCCTTTTTGCTAGTTTGGAACTTAGTATTAATTTTACAGAAGAGGAGGGGCTAACTTACCTTATAGTAATTGCGATAGACAAAAACAGACACAAGAGGGAGATCTTATAATGTTCCGTTTAATTTTTTAAATACGGAACTCTAAAAAGTACTTATTACAGTTTCCCTTTCATGCTTATGTTTTTCATTTAAAAAAGGGGGTCATGGGCTGCGTAAATAGGCACATTTATTCCAAAGTATTGGTGTTTCCATATTTATTTCTGTATATTCCATTGTAAACTAAATTGATTTTAAAATGAGTCCTTAACTGTATCTAAATATCTGAAATATTAATAAGATTAACACATTTCCACGGATTGGAGGCTTAAAAATATAAAAATTTCTATACTAGTGAATCTTTAAAAAAAAAAAAAAAAAAAAAAAAAAAAAAAAAAACTTAGAAAAATTTATTGTAGACAGATTCTTTATTAAGAAATTCGCCGTCTTTTACAAATGTGTTATGACTTTTTTAACACGGATTATTCTATCCATTTTGCACCGATCTAGAAATTGTTTCGTTTAAGACAGGATTTCGTCATATACAGATTTTTGTAGCACCTTTTATAATACTGTTTCTCCCATCCCCTAGCATTGTATATGAACTATTCTTTAAAGAAAAGTTTAATTGTTGAATCATGGTAATTTAAAATTAGAATAAACTACGGCTATAGCGGAATCGATCGGTATCTTGAAAATTTTCCGTAGAAGACAATATTCCGTCTTAGACAAATTCTACTCTGTCTGCGGATTCGCAGGAACTTAGACTAGGATACTACCTAGAGGTCTGCACGGGCCCGGGCCGGGCCGGCCGATTTAGAATAGTTTTTTCAACGGGCCGGCAAAAAAATTGAACGGGCCAGACCGATAAAAAAAATTTTTCGGGCCTACCGGCCCGTTCTGGATTTAACCAGAAACGACAAAATATGAGCTATTTTCAACGAAAATGGTTTTAACGAGAATAAAGTATAAATGTGATCATACTAGTTTGACAGCATCAATATAAAAATGCACAGTGTATCGGCATCGGAGAATTACATTATGTGTAACCCGTTTTAATATTTTTTTAGCTGACTCATGCCGGTCCGAGATCAAGCTTGCATTATTTTTCTACATATAGACTGGCCGGACCGGTACTAGACTTAATTATTGGCAGAAAACATGATTTGTAAAATTATTAACAGCAATAAAGAACTTATGTTAGCTTAGTCTTCGGATATATACTTCTTGATGATTTTTAAATTAATTTCTCAATAATGCGAAAGTTTGACAGATTTTCTGATTAATTTTAAATTGTAAAAGTATAAAAGTTATCACTTTTATACTTTTACAAAATTAACGATAGCCTAACTATTGAAGGGATTTGGAATCGAATAGCGTTTTTCATTTTTGGTAAATAAAATACTTGTATAACCTTGTTGAGATATAATAGTTTCTGAAATGATTGTTGGTTTTTATCCCTTCCCTTGCTATTACTTCCGGAAATTCCATTCAAAACGCTAATTATGACAGTATTTTATTTGTTTTCAGTATTCTTAAATTGCTTGTATAAAAAAAGTGGATAACGCCATTCGATTATATAGTTTCTGAATAAAGATATCTGCTAATCTTATGCGTTTCTGAGAAAAAAAAAAAAAGTAGAAATGTATCAGAAAGGAGCTTCTTTGAATTTAAGAATGAATTTGGATTTGAAATCTATAATAAAATGATATATAAATATATTTATAAATCTTCTTTTATTAAACAGCTTCAAAATTAACGATGTTTTTAGCTTTCTTTCTTTTTTCTTTTATTCTAAGCCATATTAATTTTTCAATGAATCTTTATTCGAATGTTGAAAGCCTAAGAATCTAAGTAATCATTAATGTTGTTAATGTGTATTTACTGTAAAATATACTGTAAAATCATTCCATGTATGCATGTATGCAGTATTTTTTAAAGGAATCTTAGTTATATGATAAAAATCTGAATTTTTTAGAAATCGCAGAAATTGTAACGGGGCAAAACGGGCCGGGCCTGTTTTCGATGATTTTTGTACGGGCCGGGCCGGGCCTAAAATAAAAAAATTTAAACGGACCGAACTTTTGAGTTTTACAACGGCCCGGGCCGAAATAACTTTCCTACGGGCCGGGCCAGGCCCGGGCCTGGAAATTCCGGCCCGTGCAGACCTCTAATACTACCCAGAGAAGTGATATCCAGACTTAACCCGTCCTGAGGCTCGTGCAGGCCTCTAAATGGCATTTGAAAGAGGGAAAATGTGTACTAAGATCTGGAAAAATTTTAAATAAATTATGAAAAAACTGAACGTTAATTTGAACGTATATTTCGTTCAAACTCGTCGATTTTTTGAGTTTCCGTTCAGTTCAAACTCGTTTATAAAATAGTGAGCGAAGTTCAGTTCAAAGTTCACAAATAGTGAGCGAAACTCGTGAGTTTTCGTTCAGTGAGCGCGTTCATACCCAACACTGTTTATAATATATGAAAATCAGTTAGGGGAAGGGTCTATTCTGGTAGGAAGGACAATTTTCTAAATATGGTCTACATCTCTCTTGCGATATATCACGGGCGACCTCTTTTCTAAATTTAGCCGGCACCTTTCATGTGATATATCGTTGGAAAGCCCTGTGACTGCTTATTTGTACTAAGCACTACCCGTGGCCCTCTCGAGTGGTCCGATTATTGTATCCCATCAGGAGACCTTCTAATTATGGGGAAAATATAGGGTTATATAAGACTAATAATAACATAAGATTATTTGACTAACTCGATACACTAAGTCATAATTATCTTGAGAATTATATATGAATATACATATATATACAGTCGTCTCTCCTTAATTCGAAATCGGATAAGTCGAATTTTTGCTTAATTCGAACTAAACATGAAGTCCCGATTTTCAATAGCAGAATAACGTTAAAAATTTTCATTTATTCGAACTCATTTTCTCTTGACTTTGTTTATTTCGAACTAATGAAACTCCTGTTTTTTCCTTTTTCTTTATTTTCTCCCGGAATTCAGATCTTTGAAATAATTTTCTTTCTTTTGTTTTTGTCAAAATTGTTCTGAACAAGTATACATATATAGTCCTATGAATTTGCTATCCTCTTTTTTAGTGCCCTGTGTGTCCATCAATAACACCTCCACCCTATCTTCGTTTCTGCTTATTCCTAATACTTTAATCAGTTTATGTATTTATATATTTTAATTTAATATTAAATCATATTTTAATGATAACAACCGAAATAGATTTTAAAAATATTATAACATTAATTCTTTTTAAATAGTATCCCTTTAAACATGTTTTCCTCTCTTACGTTCCATAATTCGAACATTTCTTGTGGTCCCGACGAATTCGAATTAACGAGAGCCGACTGTATACATACAAGGTGATTAAAAAGAACGTGGACAAAAAGATATGACAAATCAAGCATACAACAAGGATAAAAAGTCACATAGGAACATAGGGTCGCAAACTACTTATTGAGTCACAAATACAGGTTGTAGTGTTTCAGACTAGTTACACCTGGTTTGAAAGTAATAATTTCGAGGAAAATAAAAGTATTGTAATGAAAATGCAACGATATGTACCTTATTTTGAGTGAAATGTGATAACGTTACGAAAAGATCTGGAAAAACATCTTGCTCAAGCAATCGATGATATCGTATAAACTGATTATCACAGTTCAAAATGTGAGGTGCCAAGTGCATATTGCTGGCGCGCATAATGCAAACTTCTACCACTTTTGTTTGGTGTTATCACATTTAAAACAAAGGTGAGAATGTCTGTTAAATGTTTTATTACAATATGTTTCAGTTTTCTGAAATTTATTACTGTTAACCGAAATTGAGTTAGGATGAAACACCCTGTATTTTTGACTCAATAAGTGGTTTGCGGCGCTATGTTCCTATGTGATTTTTTACCCTTTTTCATATGCCTGACTTGTCATATCAATTTTTCCACGTTTTTTTTAATCATCCTGTATATTAGTCCTAAGGTTAGCCATAGTACTCGGAAATTTTCCTTCTTGGAGTCGGAAATTTATCAGCCTACACCCCCCTACGCGACTAGGGTGGTTTACGCCCCTGTATATATATATATATATATATAACAATGACTTGGCAGCGTTTTAATCATACATATGTAAGAAGGAAATAACATAGATTTCTGATTCAACGATTAGTGAAACTTTATGGTTTGTTTTTAAATATGGATTTGGCGCCATCTGGCAGCAGTTAATATAAACAAAAGAACCATTTTGGTAAAATTGTAGTTTATTATAGAAAATATGCAGAAGCAAGAATCATTGATTAATCAAAATCAAATTTTAAAAACTTCAGTATCTAACTTCAAAAATTCATTTCATATTAAAGAAAATCAAAATTGTTATTATTATTTCTTTCATAAAATTTTAATTTAATTACACTAATTTTTAAAAGCTTAGCTTATTTGTTATATCCACTTAAAATGTGCTTGCATTGCAAACGAAAGGAGGTGGGTCAATAAGGACCATTTTTCGCCCATCAGCACCTAGACGTGACATACATTTTTTTCATTAGTATACCTAATAACAAGTAAGAAAATAATAATATCTTGGATGAAAGTTTAACAATTGATGAGAAAATAATACATATATTTAAGTAAATATTATGTGTATTAATGAGCATAAACACAATTGTCATTAATTTTAATCCGTATAATCAATAGTAAATACAACAATAAGCGTAAAATTAAGATAAATGGAGCTTACTAAGATTATTATTTCAATACATGAAAATCGGAAATAATAAATAACAAATAATAAGAATAATAATCATACAGTTTCAGACTTTTTGGACAATGTGTTTTAGATTATTTTCGTTATCGATTGCTTCACCAGAATCATTAATGGACCATCCAGCGGCCGCGTCTTGTACAGTATATGAACATATTCGATATTAGGTTTTTTTAATTTTGTTTGAGCGATTACAGTAGTATTGTAAGCCAGAAACCATAATACTCCCTCTGTCCCAAATTAGTTGCGACATTTGAATACTTTTGTTCTGATTATTGATATTTATGATTTCATATTTCTGTTTTAACGTTTTTGAGAGAGCTTTACTATCAATCTACAAAATTTACTTACCTAGCATTTTCCACGCATTCCATAAATCAGTATTGAATGAATTTAAAAAATCACTTGCTACTAAGCCACGCCCCAATTTGCAAAGATTCTTTTAACAGTAATCACATAAAACTATCTTCAAGCTAATCAATCGTAAATTCATTTTCAAACATTTCATTCTAACATTTCTGAAAAGTATCCTTTAGCTTGAAAATGCTGTAAACAAAATCGTATTCTGTCGATTTTTTTTTTTTAATGTTAGACTTGACTTAATGGTGGATGAAATATGTTCCAAAATTTTTTTCGCATTGAGAATTCTGTGTACTATTGATTTACAAATTATAACAGATTATGATAATCTTCGCAGAGATTTATTTCGTTTTATTTAACTACTTAGCTATTTTTTTTTTTTTTTTTTTTGTCAGCATTTACAATTTTTTTGTAAACTATATTTAAATTTCCTCATCTTTTATTTTTGACGCCTTTCTCTGCTTCTGCGAACGGAATGTGCTGATGAACATTAAATTTAATAGCTGCAGTATTTATGGAATTATGGTTTAGTTTACCATTTTTCAATCATCACTGCAATCATTTCAGTACAGAAAGCGCTTCTTGTTATTAATTTTCTTCTTCAGGATATTATTTCTTATTTCTATTACTTTACATTCGAGTTTCCTTGCTTTTGAAACCTACTATACATCATTATACTCATTCTAGTATAATTTTACTGGTGTTGATTTACTAAATTGCATCAGAAGTTATCTGTGACTCCGCCTACTTGAAATGCAGAGCTGCTAGAGCGTACCAACTTAATGCTGAAATCTGTCGTAAATTAACAAGCTGCGCCAGCTGGTGACAGGGGTGCAAATGAATGCGCGGGTTTGACGTCATATATGCGCAGATATTTATTATCTCGGCATCTCTTGCGCATATTTTCCAAATTTTCACTCAACCATGAACGATGAATCTGTTGTTTACCAGATTTAATTCAAAATATTTTTTGTTACAGTTTGTTTTGATAAATATATGCAAATAATATATATATATTCACAATATCATTTTAACTTCGGGAAAAAAAAGTAGTACTTAATGCAGCAAAGACACTGCTTTTTGCCCGAAACGAAAACGACATTGCGACTATTTTTTAAATACACATATTTTTATCAAAACAAGCTGTAACAAAAAATATTTTGAATTAAATCTGGTAAACTACAGATTCATCATTCATGGTTGAGAGAAAATTTGAAATTCATGACTAAAATTTTAACAGGTATTCTTTGAAATGGTTTTGTCTGTTTCTCTTCATATAATTTTGAAATTGTAAATATTGTAGACCTAAATTTCATGAAAGCTATTCAGATTAAAAGGAAAACATTTTAAATATATATGCCTACAGTACTTAAATTTTAATATTCTCGAAATAGCTTTGTCTGTTTAAAAAAAAAAAAAAAAAAAAAAAAAAAAAAAAAGAGAGAGAGAGAGAGAGAGAGTCTAATCTACGATTTTAGGAAAATTATTGTCTAGAACGTTAAATATTTAAACAAATAAATTAACAATATTTCTTTGTTTAACAAAACAACATTTAATACATACATTTAAAATTAAAGTTATTCCGAATGTACGTATGATGAAATAGGTTTTAAATTAAAAGAATAAAATGTTTGCAAGTTAAATAATAAAAGTCGATACGACCCAGAAAACATCGGATTTTTATCGTCTGCCATTGGCAAATGAAAAATGTAGCTAAAGTTGAATATTTTATTTAGTATTAAAATCTATACATTTCTAAATATTGATAAACATTTTATTATCATAGGGAATATAACGGTGTATACTATTTTGTATAATTTAGCTCATCAAAAATTTAGTAAAATGTGACACTATTTCAAAATTTTTCATACTACTTACTAAATTTAATGAGTCATCTTTCATTACATTAAAAACATAATTAAAATCGAACACATTTTAATCAGCGATATTTGTATCGCATAGTTAAATGATATTAATGATCGTCTTAGTATATTTTATGTTAATATTTAGTGGTATTACACTTATTTATTAGATATTTATTTACAATATTTCAAACCTAAAAGTTATTCTACGCAATGTTAAAGTAACATTTTATAGAAACAAAAAAGTTTTGTTGCCATTCACACAAAAGAAACTGCAATCTACTTAATAACCCTCTAGTTATGCACCCCTGCCGCTAGATGGCATATGCCTTGACCCCGCCTTTAGTCTTGCGGACAGCTCTTCCATAGAAGTTGGAACGCTTGAAATATATGCAGTTTTGTTGAAATGTCGCAACTAATTTGGGACAAAATTTTCAACCTAAATGTCGCAACTAATTTGGGACAGAGGGAGTATGAAAACAACATGCACCCACCACTCTACGACACTTTCGCGTACTTTACACTGACAGTACTATTATGTTATAATGTTTCGCTGTGTTTCTATCCAAATATTATAGTTTTTAGAAATTGTGCGCTGAAAAATCAAATTTGGGTTACGAGAGGTGTCTCTTAGCATCATCTGTTGAAAACTCTTGCTGATTAATTAAGTATCTTGGCATTTGATGTTCAATATCAATTTTGTGCAGAAGTTCCAAACAATCCCGGTAAAATCTATCAATACTCTCAACATCATTTGGCTTCAGACACTCTCTGATATTATATGAATATTTTTTTTTTTTTTTTTTTTTTTGCTTGTAAGTATGTTAGCGTAATTGTTATTTGTTTCCGCGAAGTGAGGAACGAAGACATCCAAAATGTAATTTAAAGTAATGACGAATACCATATGCTTAACAAAACGTCTTTGTATAGCCAGAAGGAATGTCTCTGAAAGAAATAGTTCACACTCTTTTGGATATAAACGTACGTGCTACCGAAAGCAGTCATCACAGTATCATTGTTGTCATCCGGAATAAACAATCTTCCTGCTGAAGGCCTCGTATATTTTTCAATAACTTGTGTCACTGGCAATGCGCGGAATTTAAAAATACAACAGTGTCAATAATGGATTAAAATACTAAAAGCGTTTTATTATATTTCCGACGTATGATTTTTTTTTTTTTTTTATGTTCCTAGAATTACAAAAAGGATAAGGTAACGAACAAGCATTTCGGCCGATAAGTTGTCATTTGAGAAGAATTTTAGAAAAAGCTCAGCAAAATTTGTATTGCTCACGTGCGGGTCTCAAACACAAAAATCTTCAAATTTTCTATTAAAAAAAAAATTATTGCATTAAAAATTTCTTTTTTTATTTAATTAAAATGACATTTGAGTCCTGTTTCTATCTTAACTGGAACAGGAAATTCTATTTCTTTTTCGTTTTGGTTTGTTTTCAAAATCTAACTTTCAACCAATGGTTGTTATGGAAACGACTTCTTGTGAAAATGCGTTTTTCTTTATGATATTTTTTTTCACTTATTCTCCTATTTAAATTGTTATAAGTCGAGAACAGTTAAAGATAAGTAATTCAAACTTGAAACATGTCTTTTTCAATTGCTTTACTTTAATTTTGATTCAGCAAATTTAAAAAAAAAAAAAATTACTTTTAAAAACATGATTTTTTACTTAACAGTTGCATCATTTTTTTAAAACTGTATTTATTTTTTATTTGAATTAATATTTTTAAAAAAGCTGAATCACAATTAAAGTGTATAAATTTTAATTTATTTAAATGAAAATTAATTCGAAATTTTACAAATAACATTTCGAGCTATAACTTTTTTAATATTTTTTTAATAAAAGGCTATTTTTTAATTTAAATTTAATTTTTTTTAAAATTGACAAGTTTTTTATTACGGGATTTTGCTTACAAATGATATGGTTAGCCATCACAATAAATTTCAAAATTTTAACTGAATAAGGAAAAGTTAATTTAAAAATGTGTCCCGGACCCCCTTAATTTCTGCAATGATGTTTACATGATATGTTTAAGAACACCAGACGAAGCGCGGCCAAATTTGGAATGCTTAATTTTTGTTTTAATTATTAGTAATATCACTTTGGCAATGGGCGGAGTTAAAAGTACAAGGGCGTCGTAATAGGATAAAGTAATAAAAGTGTTTTATTATATTTACGACGTGTCATTTTTAAAAAATTGCTCGTAGAATTCAAAAAAAGAATAAGGTAACAAACAAGCATTTCGTCCCATAAGTTGTCCTTTAATGTTTTCGAGATGGAACCCGTCGAATTTCGACGAAAGAAAATGTTTAGGAAGGAACTGTTTCATTGATTTATAATAAGCCCACAAAATTATCTACAGTAAAAAATGCATCTTAGATTGGTCAGACTAACTCTCAAACAAATATTATTTTAAGCTAAAAAGAGAAAAAACTATTTCTATACACTTAGTTGTCCAAATTATTAAAATTAAAATTAAATCGCATATGTAATCAGTAAAGTATAATAAAGATAAGTTATTATGACGAAATTATCAATTGAGGACCTTATGTTTGGTATAAAGCAAATGAAAAAAAAAAAAAATATATATTCCAAATCGACATGATCATAGAATTTCCATGTGAAATCTAAACCCGTCATAATTTTCATACTGTCAAAATTTACATACGCACTTTTCATAGTATTTTAATTTGATCATTTTAAAATCATTTGCTTTTTTATATAAAAAGACGTTATTTGCACCCGCTAAAAGCATTCCATTTTTACGCATCCAGTCTTAAACAACATCTATAGAAAAGTTTGCATATGACGTCGCTTACACAAACGCAGCAAAAACAATATTCAAGGCACTCGGCAAAACAAATCGGAAATTGGATGATTCACAAATCTTCACTTCTTTATTTATAATAGCTCCGTGTTTTATCAGAAATCATTCATTTGCATATTTTTTCAAATTTGGAAAATATTTCATACATGCGGATAAATAAGATTGCACTTATTTAGCTTTCTGATTCGAACTGAGTAAATTCGGTGAAGTCACACAAATATTATTTAAAATACAGTTTTGTGAAGAGAAATTGTTGTATCCATTGTAAATAAGGTTTTCAGTAAACTAAAAAATAATTTAATTGATGAATAAAAACACAATAAAAACAAATTTCATCGGATTTTATGTCAGACGATATCTTTTGTCATGATTTTTTATTTCAGTTTTTATCAATTTTAAGAGAAAATGGTGAATTTATGTTGCAACAATTATAAAATTCGTACTTAAAACTATAAAAAAATTAATAACTCATAAACAAATTCAGATACAGCTTTCAAACAAATTGCATTTAAAAGTACATTTTTTTCTCAATACGACGGTATAGAAATTGAAAATGTGCGATATTTAGAAGTATAAAATTTGTAGTACTGAAAATTACAAAACTGAATTGCATGCGAAAGTGTTGCCATTCACAAAATGACGTATGCGTTACGCACAGATACGTTTGGCCTTTATAATATAGATAGATAGATATGAAGTATATCGCACTGGCAATGGGCAGAATTTAAAATTACTAATGTATTCAGTAATTGAATAAAGTAACAGGGCCGTAGCTAAGGGGGGCGCTTTGGGCAGCTCAACCCCCCCCCCTTAAAATATTTTGAGCTCCTCCTGGAAAAGATTCCAAGATCACAAATGAATTTCTGTTCCGAAAATCCAAATGAAATTCTGTTCAAAAATCTAATTTAGTTTTGAGACCCTTTCATAATCTTGCAGAATTACAAAAAATGTATCTAAAATAAGTGTTTTAACACTCCCTTATTCTATTTGTACATATGAAGCTAACATGATGTTTAATTTTTCACCAGTTAGAGACTAAAAATTTTCATCATCATGTATTTTTCTTAGCTTAAAATGAAGTTATCACAACAGTTTAATGAGAAACATAGTACATAAAAAGTGAATATGCATTAATTTATATTTCTGTGTCAGAGAGAGAAAAAAAACAAATTATGAGCCCCCTACATTTTCTTGAGCCCCCCCCCCCCCCATTGTTCACTTCTAGCTACGGCCCTGTACAGTAATAAAAGCGTTTTATTATATTTTCGGCATGTGATTTTTTTTTTAATGCTCCTAGAAATTAAAAAAAAAATGATAAGGTAATGGACAAGAATTACAGCCCATAAGATATCATTTAAGACGAATTATAGAAAGAGCTCAGCAAAATTTGTACTGTTTAATTTCTGCAATGGTGTTTATACGAAAATATGCGCGGAAAAACTGACAATGGGCGGAGATTAAAAATATTCAAGTGTTAGTAATGGAATCGAAATCGAGTAGTACTTGTTTCCATTACTAACACTTGAATATTTTTAATCTTTGCCCATTGCCAATGTGATACACTTTCATGTAAGCACCAATGCAGAAATTAAACAGTACAAATTTCGCTGAGCTCTTTATATAATTCGTCTTAAATGATAACGTATGGGCTGAAATTCCTGACCGTTACCTTATCATTTTCCTTTTTTTTTTTTTTTTTTTTTTTTTTTCTAGGAACATTAAAAAAAAAAATCACATCTCGGAAATATACAGTAAAACGCTTTTATACTTTATTCCATTACTGAAGCATTAATAGACTCCGCCTACAGCCAGTGCTATATACTTCATATAAACATTAAAGCACAAATGAAGCAATTCAAATTTTGCTGAATTCTTTCCAAAATTCTTCTCAAATGTCAACTTATGGGCCGAAATGCTTGTTTGTTACCTTATCCTTTTTTTAATTTTACGAGCAATCTTTTTTTTAAAAAAATGACACGTCGGAAATATAATAAAACACTTTTATTACTTTATCCTATTTACGACGCCCTTGTACTTTAAATTCCGCCCATTGCCAAAGTGATATTACTAATAATTAAAACATAAGGGGGTCCGGGACATATTTTGAAATTATTTTTCATTATTGAGTTAAAATTTTGAAATTTATTGTGATGGTTAACCATATTGTGATGGCAAACAAAATCCCATACTAAAAACTTCTCATTTTTTTATTTAAATTTAAAATTTATTAAAAAGTAGGCTTTTATTAAAAAATGTATTAAAAAAGTTATAGCTCTTAATATTATCTGTAAAATGTCAAGCTTATTTTCATTTAAATAAACTAAAATTTATACCCTTTAATTTTGATTCTGCTTTTTTTAAAAATAGTATTTTAAATAAAAAAATAAAAATATTTAAAAAAAAAAAATGCAACTTAAAAAAAAAAAAAAAAAAAAAAAAAAAAAAAAAAATTGGTTGCCTGTAAAGTCGGTATACGGGCGAAAGTTTTACGTGACAACGACTTTGAGTTGTAAAATAATTTTAATGTGAATATTCATTCGTATAGTAGGAAGAAGGATGAAATAATAGTAACAATTTAAAACATTTATTTATACAAAGAATTATATTTAAAACATTAATTTATACAAAGAATCTCGCACTGAATTTCATATTAACAAAATTTTATTTTTACCTTTACACATACATACGTATTTATATACAAATATACATACAATAACTTGCAATACACTGTGTTTGTTAAACACATTTTACTTCATGTTTATTGATGTCAAATGTTGAATTTTGTAAACAGCATATTAAAGAATTTTTCAATGAGCAGAATCTATATACAGTAGAACCCCGTAAATTCGGACCCCGTTAATCCGGATCTCCGGATAATCCGGATTGACTTGGTCATTTTTTTTTTCAAGTTTGAGAAGCGATTGGCTAATTTCCATAACATTAATCTGTTTCATCATCATATTCTGAATTAAAAAAAAACTTTTTCTGAAATCTTTTCGGAAGAATTAAGCAAAGTAAACATTTTTACTGTCTGTAATTATTCAATAAGTTTAATATAAAGGTGATTTCTGTAAGTATGTTTTATTTTATTCCATTTTTTTCTTATTCTCTGGATAATCCGGATTTTCGATAATCCGGGTTGGGTCTGGTCCCAATTAATCCGAATTATCGGGGTTCTACTGTATTTAAAACACCTGGCTGTTTTTTTGGACATCAGCCCTGACCTTTCTACTGTCCCGATTTTGATAATTATTTTTTTAAATGAAAGCTGTTTATGTGTAGATGTGCCCATTCTGGCTAATTTTTAATTTATTTCAATTTTTATATTTTATTTTTAATTTTAAAAGCTTTTTCATGACATTTCTTCAAAACAGTGGCAACAGGTTAAGCTTTTCTCAAAATTTATTTTGTTCCATTATTTTCCACCAATCAGGAGATTGATCTCATCGGTGAATGTATAATCGCATTTGAAGAAAATAAATAAAATAAAATAAAATAAATAAAGGTTTTTGTTAAATTTAATCATAATAAAATGATTGCTCATAGTTATTCCCTGCAATACACAGATTATTTACTGAGTAATATTATTAAGTATTATGTAAGTAAAATAACAGAAGATAAACTTTAATAAAATATACTATCTAAAGGGAAATTTTGTCGATGGAGAAAATGTCGTCATACAGAAACCAGATAAATTTGTTCCATGAATATAATATACATTGTTATAGCTGTGTCAGTGATGATGTCATATTCACTGACTTTAATTCTTGCATCTAAATAAAGTGAACTTCTATTAATGTGAATGTCCATGGTGTGCTCAAATGAAAATATTTCTATAAACTGCGCCATTTCTATTTAATTATAATGAATATTTTATGAAAAACTAAAGAATTCTTAAATAACTGCATAAATCACGCTTTTATTTAAGAAAAGATGAGCATTTCTGAAGGTGCAAATGATGTCATATTAGAAAAAAAGAATAAAACCTGTGATATGCCGGTATTACTATATTTCAATCTTACATAATATCAAAAAATAATTAAAATAATTTCATTGTATTAAGTTATTGTTAAAAAAAAAATTCTGCATTTCAGCAATAAATACAAAAATTTTATTCTTTTTAATAACAGAGATATCGTTTTTTTTTCCTTTTTGTTGTTGCCATAACAATAAAATTAATTTTTACGTGTTCATGGAGGATACAAACCAATAAATAAATTAAATTTATTGCAAGTGCTGTAAATGTGTAGGGGGCTGGTTAAGCAGTTTAGTAAGTCCCTGTTTCTATTATAATTAAAATGTTTCATTGATATTATAATTATTGTACAATTATCAAGCGATATTTAAACGAAGAAAAAATAAACTAAGCAGATATTTTTGAATTCGTCTTCTGGGGTATAATATTAACTTCCTAAATAATTTGGCATTTAAATAATATTTAAGGTTTAGAAACCGCATTAAAAAAAGAATTGTAGCTGAAGTTAAGTCCAACATAGTAATTTATGAGTTGTTTTCCTTATTTTTTGTTATTTTCTTAAGTTTGTACATCTTCATCATGAAAAGCTATCTTATCCCTATTTTAAGAGGTAGCAATTGTTTATTTCACTCAGTATTTTACTGTCTACATAAGATTGATATATATCATACCTAATATATATTCTTTTCCGTCGAGTTTCGACGGGTGCAGCTAGTATAACTAAAGTAAAATGGCTTTCACTAATCACATATCATTAGTTTTCCATAATATACCACCGAATTACGAAATAAACTACACTTATTTTCTTTGTACTTTATACTAATAACTAATACATAACGTATTTCGTCTTAGTTTGATACTATCTAAAATTCCTATTAAGCACCGCCCCTTCCTTGCAGCGAATTCACATTCACGTTCAGAAAATGGTCCCACAAGTGACCGGAAAAAGTTAAGAGAAAAGTGAGCGCGTATCGTGAGCGGAGCGTAGCGTAACGTAACGCAGTTTCTTGAAGTGTCTCCCGGCAAACCAATTTACAAGACGTTGTCACGTCAAAAAAAAAAAAAAAAAAAAAAAAAAAAAAAAAAACATATTTTTTAAAAGTTTTTTTTTTTTTTTTTCAAAATTTACTGAATCAAAATTAAAGTTAAACAAAAATTGAAAAAGATATGTTCCAAATTTGAATCATTTATCGCTGTCGGTTCTCGATTTATATAAATTTAAATAGGAGAAAATATGAAAAAAAAAAAAACATAAAGAAAAACGCATTTTCATAAGAAGTCGTTTCCATAACAACCATTGCTTGAAAGATAAATTTTGAAAACAAACCAGTTCTGAAGAAAAAATAAATATTTCCTGCATAATAAAACGCTTTTTTTAAAATACCATTATTGGACACTGCTGTTTTTTAAACTCCGCCCATTGCCATTCTGATATAGTTTCATGTAAACATCAATACAGAAATTAAGCAGAACAAGTTTTACTGAGCTCTTTTTGCAATTTTTCTTAAATGAAAACCTATGGACCAAATTGCTTACTTGTTACCTTTCCCTTTTTCTGAATTCTTGGAGAAATTTTTTAAACAAGTTGCATGTAGATTCTGCCATTGCAGAATTCAATCTCGCCTCCGATAAGAAGAAAAAAAAATCAATAGAGGTTTTTTAGAAGGGCGACCCCGTTTAGAACTAACTTCATTTTTCTTGTGTTTATCCATATAATAGCAAACAGAACGGCTTGAAATACCCAACTGAATAGCAATTTCTCTCTGAGACATCGGAATTGCGGAATAATAAAGAGATACAATTTGACGTGCTACTTCTTCATTGACTAGATTCATCAAAAACGGATTTTTTCTTTGGTTAAACGCTTTTTTATAGACTCTGAGTAAAAGGAAATGCAATTTAACAATAAAACGAGTGGAATCCCGTCGAATTCGACGAATGAAATGTTTAAAAGACCCGATCGATTTGGTTTTGAAAAAAGCAAAAGTAATTATATTATTGGATCAATATATAATAAATATATTTACAAACTAAATCTCAAGTTTGCCAGTTACAATTTTGCATGCAAATATTCGCACATCTTCAGTCAAAATTGTAATCTGAGTGCCGGCGAAATCCATGAATTTTATTTTATATGCACTCACAGAAAAATAGTTTTATTTAAAGGGAAAAAAAAACTAATTTCATTTTTACTGTGACATTATTTTCACAAACTGAAGTCATCTGAAAGTAAAATCTCAATCTCAGTGCCCATAATGAAAAGAAATATTGAAATGTAATATCGGATACTACTAGGTTATCCCGTCCACCAAAAAATTATCGCCAAACTATAGGATTAAATGCCAATAATGGATGATCGTGAATGTCACATTCAATGACATTAAATATGATTCATGTGTTTAAAATGTCATTAAGTGATTTTTATTCCGACTTTTTATTAATATTTTTATTAATATTCTACTAATTATTTGTTTTTTCGTTATTTAAAATCAAAATTATGTCAATATGTATAATTTGGCTATTAGTTTGGCGATTTGTATAATTTGGCGAAATTGGTCGACGGGATAACAGAGTAAGTACCTAATATCGTTATGAGTAAAAATGCGATGTTTTAAATAGTGACGTCATTTTCTCTTCAAATGTTTTTTTAAAAGTTACTGTTATTAGTAATATGAAAAAGGCATCCGTAATAATATTGTAATTCCCATTTATCTGGTTGCTGAATGACATCATTTTCCTCATTTGAAATTTTTCTTATTTTGCTTTAGACATTAATTTTTATCATAAATTATTTTCTGTTATTTTATTTGCATTATTAATATTATTTCTCAGTAAATATATTTTTTTACCTCAATTAGTGCATAATTATACGCAATCATTTTGGAAAATTAATTTTGATTATCGAGAGAAAAGCTAAACTCAGTTGCCACCATTTTGAAGAAATATCGTAAAAAGCATTTAAAATTAAAAATAAAATATAAAAATGGAAATAAAGTAAAAAAATAACTAAAATGGGCACAACTACAAATAAATAGCTTTCATTTAAAAAAATAATTATCGAAATCGGTTGAGTAGAAAATTCAGGGCTGATGACACGACATTTTTTAACTTGTACGAAACAAATAGCATCGGAGGCTAAAAAATATACGTCGGAAATTTAACAAAACACTTTTATTGCTTTATTCCAATTCTAACATTTTTTTTAACTCTGTCTATAACCAGTGCGACATATACCGGGGTGTAAAATATAGGAACGATCATGTAATTGCCTATGTACTCCCTCGAGCGAATGAAGTGGTAGCGGAAGCGGTGGTATTACTTCGGAGGCGAGATAATCAAATTACTCCGATATTAAGGTTAAACATAAGGTTTGTAATCTAGACTATATGAAATAATGATTGATATTTTACAACATAAAATGAGAACAATTGTCCAATGAAGCATAGTTCATTCAGCAGATGGCAGCTGTATCACTAGAATCTGACATTTAGCATGATGCTCTACTCTGCTAGCGTAGAGCTTCTAGTCCTTTTAACTTCCCCGTGCTAGGAGAACCTTTCTCCTAGGATCCCACAGAATGAATCACATACCCTACGGCTCAGGCTGCCACTACCGATACCCTTGCTCAGTGCATCCGTGAGAGACTTCTTTCAACGTCCTGGATCCTGGGAGAACCCTCTCCAATCAATACTCTCACTCGGAATCCTCTCCTCTCCTCTCTTTCACCCTTCGTCTACATCTCTTCTTAATTTTCAGAGAACAATGCACTGATTCCTTTAGCCACTTAGAAGCCATGTCTCTTCCGATTCCGAATTTTCACTGGACGTCAAAGATCCCGCTTCAGCTTTTTGCACTCGGCCCTCTCGGTCAACCTACCATGAGAACTTTTCTCTCGAGGTTCCCACATTCGGAAACATCAAACATTTACATACATATACACAAAACAACAAAATATAGAAAAAAAGCCAACAATCGTGTACCGAAGTGTGTTATTATAAGCCCTTTGTGAAGGACTATATTATATAATGAATTTATATGCAGAATTATTATACAAACTGACATATGTAAGTGAAATATAATTTATTTCAATAATTTAACTAAGTACAGTATAGTGAGTGTACTCATCAGTGGTAGCAGTGCACGAGGATATCTTCATTGAAATTAAATCGATAAAAAAATAAATGTATGTTTTAAGTTAAAACTCGAACCACAAAAATAATATCAGAAACTTTAACGATAAAAAGCAAATTAATTTTGCTTGCAATACATATGCTTGATGGAATTAATAAATAAAATCTTTTGGAAATTTTTGGCGACAGATTTATTAATGAATCAGTGAGGACATATGAATTTAACATTGAAGAGACTAGATTTAGCACTATCGATACTTGCATTTTAATGGGGCTAGTTTAAAAATCTCTCACAATATGTTCTGGAGGTTTTATTTATGATGGTAAAATTGCAATATATCGAAAAACACGTCTTTGTGCGTTCTCTACATCCTCTTGGTTATTAAAAAATTGGTTGGGGGGGGATATTCCAAAAATATCTCATGTATATGGTTTTAAAAAAATTAAAAATCGGTTCTTTGTACTCAGCGTTGCTTTCAGGTATGGGGGACATTTCCCCTCGCGGAGCAATGAAATCTCCCTCCCCAAGAAAATTTGAGATTCTTTGTTTTCAGCGCTTTTGTGTTCCTCCCCCCCCCCTCCGGAATTCTATAATGTCTCCCCCGGAGCGATAAAAGTCCCTTCCGGAGAAAAGTTCCTGAATTCAACATTTGTTATACTGTTTTAAAATTACACACACACACACACACACACCGACATATGATACAGTTTCATAATTACCTAACTGCACCTAACAGTTGTTACCTAACAGTTCGAAACAAACAATTCTTTCTGACGAAAAGAAAAACTATTTTTATTTCCCAGAGAACTGCTGCAAGAAACCTTACCTTCATCCTCCCCCACCCCACCCCCCTTAACAGTGCCTGATACTAACGGGGCACAATTATACCAATAAAATTTAATAGAAATAATTGCCTTATCTAAACATCAGACTAATGGAGCATTTCGCTGTCCGTCCTGTCTTTTTTTTTTATTAAAAAAAATAAAATAAAAAAAACTTTCTTTATATTATTTCTACTTTTTATTCTTATTAACTTGTCATTTTTTACATTATTGCATTTATTCCTTTACTCTCTCTCGAGTTAACAGACCATGCGGTCGACGAGCTCATCTTATTTTTTGTTTCCCCTTATCCTTGCTTTTTCGCTTAGTTTTATTGAACTCTACTCGTTATAAATATTGTAAATATCCTATTTTTTCATGTTTATTCTCTTTGTTTAACCTTATTGTTAAACTTTCGTATTATTTGCCTTTTTGCATAAATTATTGTTTTTTTTTTTTTTTTTTTTTTTTTTTTTTTTTGCATTTATATTAGTGTTAAACTTAATGTATGGTCTCTGAAAAGGGTCTTTTTTTACATTGGGGCGGTTTTTCCCTGCGGTAGCTTTCTTCGCCTTCATGGACTGTCTAGCTCAGTTTGTGATCAAATGAACATTTTTTCTTTTTCCTTTTTTTTTATGTACTAAGTTATACTGTAATCTTTATGTATCTCTTTCCTTATACTCTTTTTTCTATGGCAACCAGCCACGTTTATACATCTCTATGGCTCCCATTGCATTGAAAAACACTGTATCAAGATATACTGGATGTAAAGTCGCTCAGCAACTAGGAAGTCCATGTCACCGATTAACTTGTTCACTTGGAGCATTTCGGCAATGAATAAGACAAAATATTTCTGTTTCTTTTTACTGGGTGGGAAAGTTCCCCATTTATAATCAGGCACTGCCCCTCATCTCTACAAGTTAGCAGAATGCCACTAAAATTATTTTGAATCTGATCCCCCGGTAGTTATGTTCTGAAATTTTTCTCTTCGCAAATTTCATCCTCAAAATCATGAAAGATCCCGGGATAAATTCTTACAGATCATTACTAACCTTTCAATTTCAGAAAAAAAAGAAAAGAAAAAGAGGGAATAAATTACGAAAATAATTTCCATATCTGGTTTCAGATAAGAAACATAAAAAAATTAGTTGAATATAACAATTCCAAAACTTTCTTCTATCACATGCATAATACTTCAAAAATCATAACCACAGTGTCAGTATTAAATGACAGTCTATGCTGATCGTGAGAATTCTGAAGGCATGAAATTACGTGCATTACTTTTTGAAATAGACCTATAGGTGATTTATACTAAATCATAAACAGCAATAATACTTATCAAGCTATGCCTTAATCTAAAATTAGAAGAAACAATTTGGGCATTACTTGTTGAGATAGATCAATTGCAGTAATCGGGAAAATTCAGCATAGCAGCGCCACCTGTTGGGCGATTGAGACTATAAAAACATAACACATATGACAAACATAAACAGAATTCAATGAAAGTTCAATGAAAACAATATATTTCAACATGCAAATTTCCAGGGCATGGCATCCTTTGCCCACTTAAGACGAGCTTCTTTGTGACCTTTTAGTAGTAGTGGTTTACTGATTAATTTGCCACAAATAACACCAGCATTAGGTTTCAAATTTTGTAAGCTATGCCTTAATCTAAAATTAGAAGAAACAATTTGGGCATTAGTTGTTGAGATAGATCAATTGCAGTAATCGGGAAAATTCAGCATAGCAGCGCCACCTGTTGGATGATTGAGACTATAAAAACATAACACATATGACAAACATAAACAGAATTCAATGAAAGTTCAATGAAAACAATATATTTCAACATGCAAATTTCCAGGGCATGGCATCCTTTGCCCACTTAAGACGAGCTTCTTTGTGACCTTTTAGGGAACAGATGCAGTATCTTCCCGCGAGCCGCCATTTTGTTTCCCTATTATTTCTAACAAATTGCTATTATTATCATTATTTTGCAATTATTTTTTTGAGGAAACGTAAAATAAATATTTTTAAGGCTTATGCATACTAAAAAAATTATTTTCCCTTTACTTGAATGATTTAGATAATAAATGAATAAGTAAATCAAGCTATTTTTACTATTAAAAACTTAATCTTTCAATCTTTGAATTTCCAAAGTAAATTGTCTTGTTTAATTTCATATCATTTTTTGAAATGTATGATTCAATCCTTAAACAACCATTTAAGTTGCATTTTGTAGTTTTAGGTAAAAAATTAATGTATGAGAAACAACAGGGAAACAAAATGGCGGCTCGCGGGAAGATACTGCATCTAAGCCCCTTTTAGTAGTAGTGGTTTACTGATTAATTTGCGACAAATAACACCAGCATTAGGTTTCAAATTTCGTCACACGGTTGCATGTGATACCTTTTTAGTGATCAGTTGTGCTATTTTACGAGTTGACTTGACGTTTTTTCATTGCCAGTTTGATAATTCGTCTATTATCACAATCTGATAACTTCTTTATATGACCAGATCGCTTGTGTGTTCCATACAATTCTTTTTAATTAAAATATTATGAATAGCAGATTTAGAACGATTAAGAATCTTACTTATTTCACGTTCAGACTTTCCCTTTCCTTTGTAAAACCACTCTTCTCGCTTTGATTTCAGACAGCTTACTCCGATGCGACATTTTACTAATAAATTCAAAGAATTAAATATAATTCAGATTTTTTTTTTTTTTTTTTTGCATTTAATCTTTATTATTATTTTTTTTTTTAATTTAACAGAGTGTTTAGGTTCAAGTTAAACTCTGAATTCAAAAGAAAATCGTCTGCTTTATTAATAATATCAGAGTGGTTTTATATTTATGGGCGTGTTCAGCGCAACTTACCGAAGTAACCAATGTTACCTAAGTCTGGAGAGTATGGTGCATACTGCATCTTAATGACACCATGCTGGGCTAAGATTCGCCTCACAGGCAATGCAATGTTAAATGTTTGCTTCATTTTCACTTCGACAACAGGAATTTAAGAGCTGTGTTTTAATGCGTCATTCCACGAGAACCACTTACTTCAGAATGGCGCCGAGTGCACTGCACATGCGCAAAAACACGCTCTTTAATATGCAATCATTAGCGCCATCTTCCGGCTTTTCGTTCTCGTACAGTTAAGTCTGTCCTGCAAATTAATAACCAGACCTTGTAGTTCAATTTGGAAACGCGTACCACTACTGAAAACGCATTTCTCCATTATTGTTCATAAGCTTCGATAAGTCCAATTAATATTCAATTTCTTCTGAAACCAAATACTTTTGTGTATCCCTGTAAATGAGGGGTGAATTCTATGCACACCTTAAGACTTCTGTCCCTGCTAGTGAAGACAGACGCGAGCTAATGCTAAAGTTATTCCTATGGAAGGTTACATTTTAATAATTCGTTTGGATGTTGATGTTATTTTTAATTGTATAGGTGAAGTTCCTCTCCACATCGCTCCTTTTCCACTTTTTCGATTTTGGTTGCAGTAATTTTTTATAAACTTAGCTTCCCTTTCAAAACTGGTTCAAAAATGAAAGTGTCATTTAAAAAATATCTGCAACCAAAATCGAAAAAATAAAAGAGGTCCGGTGTGGGGAGAGAACTCAGCTATCTAATTAAATATAAAAAAGTAAAATAAATAAATACCGTATTTTCGGGTGTATAGCCCGCACCCCTAAATCGAGCAGTGCAGTAAAAAAGTTCGTGTATAACCCGCGGAGATACATCGGTGTATAGTCCGCGGGCTATACACCATTTACGAACGTATATTTCGACTAGGGTTCGAAATTAGAAGCCATTAGTCATAATTTTTAACACAAATTTACCAAATTTTTTCATGATGCATAATATCTACAGTAATTGGGCTAAAAAATTAAGATTATCAATACCGTAATTTTCAGAAGAAACGCCGCGGCGTTTACGTGTTTTAAGATAAAATTTCAAGCGATGCGGCGTTTATGCGCATTTTTTTTTCAAAGAAGCGTGATATTTTTTTTTTAATTTCCGGAAATTAAAAAAAAATTGGTGATAAATTCAAAATTTCGGACATAAAATGTATACGTATCTTAAGTCATTGGTTCCCAAAAGTATCGAATCCTCAGAATCGATCCGAAATTCACCAACTCCGAAAATGAACGATTCCTCGGACTCTATCTGAAATGAAACGACTCCGGAAAAGTTCGATTCCTAGAACTCGTTTCGAAATGAAACGACTCTGTAAAGGAACGATTCCTTGGATCGTTTCGAAAAAGACTGACTGCTCTGAATCGTTCCGAAATGACTTAAATCACGCACTTTTTTTTTTATTCTTTGCAACAGGGTAAGGTACCAACTCCGAAAAGTAACGATTCCTCGGACTCTATCTGAAATGAAACGACTCCGGAAGAGTTCGATTCCTTGAACTCCTTCCGAAATGAAACGACTCTGTAAAGGAACGATTCCTCGGAATCGTTTCGAAAAAGAACGACTGCTCTGAATCGTTCCGAAATGATATAAATCACGCACTTTTTTTTGTTCTTTGCAACAGAGTCGGTAGATTATTTTTTTTTTGAAAAATAAACTAAAAATGATCTTAAATTCAGAATTGTCGAGATTGGAAGGGTTCCGGATTTTGGATTTTGTACTCTACAAACACAATGGCTATTATACATCTATCAGTGCAATACTTGGCGATAGTTGCGACAGTTCTTCCAAATCCAGAAATAACTGTATTTAAGCAGTACAAAAAAGCCTTTACAAACATGGGAGAACTCTCTAAATTTCAAGGCATTGCGAAAAAAATTTACAAATTTCGATGTTTTTTTCAAATTTTTTAAGGTTTAAAAATTGTAGTAAAAATATCACGATTTCCATTTTTTTTTTTTTAAATCTTTGTATAACCTGCACCGTGTATAAGCCGCAGCGGCTTTTTGGGAGGTTTTTTTTCTTCTATAAGCCGCGGACTATACACCCGAAAATACGGTACATAATATAAAATGCAAATGATTTTTTCTCCTTAGACCGTAATATAACGGAGTAATTAAAATTCTTTTGATTGTCCATGTATGTACATGAACCTCAAATGCTAAGCTTTTCATGTTTAACACCGAACCTGCCATAGTGATACCAGGGCCGTAGCTAGAAGTGAATAATATAAGGGAGGGGGCTGAAGAAAATGTAAGGGGGTTCATATTTTCTCTCTCTCTATGACACAGAACGATAAATTAGTACATATTCACATTGTAGGTACTTAGTTTCTTATTAAAGCGTTGTAATAACTTCATTTTATGCTAAGAGAAGAATATGACGATGAAAGATTCGAGTGTATAACTAATGGAGTATTAGACATCATGTTAGCTTCATATGGGCAAATAGGATGAGTGAGTGTTGAAACACTTATTTTAGATACAATTTAATATTTCTGCAAAACTGCGAAAAGGCCTCAAACTAAATTAGATTTTTGAACAAAATTTCATTTGGATTTTCGAAATATCAGTTAATCTAGTGACCTTGGAACCTTTTCCAGGAGGAATTGAGCCGCCCATAGCACCCTTTTAGCTACGGCCCTGAGTGATACCCAATAACATCTATAAATTTCGAACAATGTTTACCCGAGTTAGAGAACGAACAGACAACGAACAGATAAAGCAAAATCATAACATTTTTTAATTCGATAATGCTTAAAACTACAGCTAGCACTAGAAGCGCCGTTGGGGTCATTTCGCATTTTTTTTCAATTTCCAATGCTTTATTTCAACATGTAAGCGAACACCGCAGCTCATATTTTTTTACTTTTTCTAAAATTATATTAAGCGTACTGTGACAGTGTTTCATCTTTCTATATTAATTATTAAAAAAAATAATTAAAGAAATACCTAAAACAGCCAACAGGTGTCATTTTGACCCCCATAAGAAAAATGATAAATTTTCAAGACAGTCTGTTTTTGAATTCGCCATATCTCGGTTTTGATTACTGCGCATGGGGAACACACATTTCTTATCGCGATGACAAAAAAGAGAAAAGAAAACTCCAGTTTTACTTTGTTTCGATGACGCATAGCGATGCGGAGAGGGGGGTTGGGGGGTAGTCTTCTCTCTATTGCGCGCGAGCCTTCAATTAGGGGGGGGGGCGTTCTTCTATGCATACTGACTCTTCTCTGAAATGCGCACGCATCCTAGCAACGCTGGCGTGCTACAGAATTTTTGGAGGGAAAATCCGTTCTTCTAGAGCTACGGCCGAAAACGAAATTTGAAACCATTTTCCACAGCAGTGTTTTTCTCAAAGATTTCGATTGCGACAAAAGTGTAGTCTTTTTCCTTTATAATAAAAAAAAATGTGGAGAGGATTGAGTACACAGGAGTGCCTTGCGCTCCTGGATCAGTTAGATTCTGATATGAGTGGTGATGACAGTAATGATGAAGATTTTCGCATAGATAATGTGAATTTACAGAATGCGTCGTCTTCTGAAAGCAGTGACAGTGATGGTGTAGAATATATTACCAATGTGATTTCCCCTGTTTCTCGAGGAACAGGAACCTCACGTGGACGTGGACAAAAAAGAGGTAATCAGATATCTAATCTTTCTGTTGTCAGCAGTAACGAAAAGTACACGTCATCCAGCGGTATTCTTTGGACTCCGATGCACCTTAGCACCCCTACTTCTACTACAAGTCGCACACCAGCTCGAAATATTATAAAAATTGCGAGTGGACCAACACCTTATGCTCGTCGCAACATTGGGGCTAATCCAGCTTCAGCCTGGCGTTTGATGGTGACTGAAACAATGATGAAACACATTCAAACATGCACAGTTGCTGAAGCACGACGTCAGCTAGCAGATGACAGCAACTGGTATGTTACTCTGGTAGAACTGGATGCTTTTTTCGCCCTCTTATACGCCCGTGGGGCACAAGGTCATTCAAAGCTTTGTGCAGATGACTTATGGAATAAAAGTTGGGGACCACCTGTGTTCAGAGAGACAATGCCACGCAATCGTTTCCGTGAAATCATGCGACATCTCAGATTCGATCTGCGAAGTAGCAGATGGGAACGCCTGGCCACGGACAAATTTTCTCTCGCTTCAGAAACTTGGAAGAAGCTGATTGAAAATTGTTATTTATGTTATAATCCTAGTGAAGAAATAACCGTTGATGAACAGTTGTTGCCTTGTATGTCAAGGTGCAGATTCATCCAATACATGGCAAATAAACCGGAAATTCGGCATCAAGTTCTGGCTAGCAATTGATGTAAATTCGAAATATGTGTTAAATGGCTATCCTTATTTAGGTAAGGATGAAGAGCGGCCAACTGATTTACAACTTGGAGAAAGTCTAGTGCTGAAATTACTACAACCATATCTAAAATCCGGTCTCAATGTCACTATTGACAATTTTTTCACGTCTGTAAAGCTTGCCGATGAACTTTCGGCAAAGAAAACCACAATCGTTGGGACGATGCGTCTAAACAAGAAAGAATTACCATATATTGCCCGCGACATATCTTCCCCACGGTACTCATTTTCTGCACTGAAAAATGAAAATAAAATACTCACGATATACAGGTGCAAGAACAAAAAGAATGTCGTGATTCTGAGCACTATGCACACGAATGTGTTTGCAGAAAGTAGTGCAAAGAAAAAGCCGAACACTGTTGTTTACTACAATAAAACTAAACGCGGTGTAGATGTAGTTGATCAGATGCTACGAAAATATTCTACAAGATGTGGAACTCGCAGATGGCCTCTTCACGTCTTTTATAACGTCCTTGATATTGCTGCACTAAATGCTTGAATAATTTTCAAGGAATGCTCAAAAACCTCAATTTCACGTCGGGAATTTATTCTTGCCCTTGTAAAAGAATTGAGAAGTAGCGCGTTGCGCAACAGATGCCCCTCAATTAATCGACCACAGACCCTGAAGCGAAAGAAATGTGCTTTTCAACATTGCAAGGGACGAAATAAAATTTCTGCAAGCTGTGAGGGATGTCAGAAACAAATTTGCGGTAAGCGTGTTGATGTCACCATCAAGCACGTATATTGTATTACTTGTGCTAAAGTCTAAATAACTTTGGAACACATTTATATGCTTATTCAGGAATTATGTTTTTTATTTTCTCTCTTTGAAACATGTTGTACGCTAATTTCTATTATTTGTATTTTTATTTTTTGTTTCTTTTCTTATCAATTTTATTGTGTAATATTATATATATAGTATATATTATTAAATATATTGTATTTGTGTACTATTGTGTAGTAAAATATTTTGAATTATACATTGTCATTTATATACTGTCATTTCAAAAGAATGTGAAAATTGGGATAAACGATCTCTAAAAACTAAATAAATAAAAAAGAAAAAGTTATAAAACCTTTAAAAACTTTTATATTTTTCAATTTAAACCTCATTTATCATTTAAAAAATATATTTATTTTAATATGGCTTGAATTTCACATGGGGGTCAAATTGACACCAAACGGCGGTTTTAGGTATGTCCAAAATCCGGCTGTTCTAGTGCTAGACTGACGAAGAGCTCTTGAATAAAACAAAGTTAAGAGTGGCTGATAGAATTTTTCATATTCTATTCAGTGTTGAATCCAGATACTTTTCACCGGGAGGGATAATTCTGGCTCCGGGGGGACATTGTAGAGTTCCGGGGGGACGGGAAATATCCCGTTTTAACAATTGAACACACAAAATCTCAAAATTTCCAGAGGGGGGGACATTTCAAGGCTTCGGGAGAGAATGCCCCCCCCCCCAGGAGAATGCCCTGAATTCAACACTGATTCTATGTTCTTCAAATCAGCTTTTTAATTTCGTGTAGTTTTATCTGTAAGTAAGTTATCCTACTATGAAGAATTTTCAACTATATTTTTGAAAAGAAAAATGGTTTAGAAAAATTGAAACATTATTTAAAATTATATTCAGAAATATTTTAAACTACATAAAATTTTAAAAATAATTCTTAGGCATTATGAAAATGTCTACATCCGACAAAACCATTAAACCTATTCCCGCGCATACGCAATTCACCACGTTTCGCCGTACATTGCTATAACAGTTGGGATTTGATAAAACGAGTTTCAAAAGAATTATTTATTTACATACATATATACTAAACAAAAAATATAGAATAAAAAGCCAACAATCGTGTACCGAAGTGTGTTATTATAAGCCCTTTGTGAAGCATTATATCATATAATGAATATATAAGCAGAATTATTAAACAAACTGATATATGTAAGTGAAATATGATTTATTTCAATCATTAAACTAAGCACAGTATAGTTAGTATACTCATCAGTGGTAGCAGTACACGAGGATATCTTTATTGAAATTAAATCGATAAAAAATAAATGTACGTTTTAAGTTAAAACTTACACCACCAAAATAAGTTAAGATAAAAAAAACTAATATTTTTGTGTGATGATTGAACATTGAACGGAAATAAATAAAATCTGTTGCTGGTAAATTCTGGCAACAGATATACGATAACAGGTAGTCTGACCAAGATAAATAAAACCGTGAGTAGGTTAATATGTTAATAAATATGAGCGGACATTTGAATTTGGCAATCGCCAGAGACCAGATTTCGCAATATCGACAGGCCCGTAGCCAGGATTTCCTTTCGGGAGGGGCTGATACCTGAAATTTTTTCTGATCTTATAAAAGTAATTTGTATAATTTAAGGAAAAAAATTTAAACAAACCTGAAATGTATGTCTGCATAGGATATTTGATAACCATGTAAAATATTGTTATTTCGTATTTTTTTTTTTCCAATTTCTGTTGCAATTTTTCTCATTCAAAACACTTCCAGTTTCCAAACCGGATAGCTTTTAGGGAAAAAATTCCGCGAAACCTAAAAAGCACAAAATAACAATGTTTGAGATGAGCCTCAAGTATCCTATGAGAAAAAAATTAAAAAATATTGAAATGCCAACAAGTAACATGAATTGATTTAAAACACACGATTAATACTAGCGTGGAAGTGTATGTCAATACGAGTGCGAGATCTTGAAATTATTGATCCATAAATAAAATTAATTTCTTTCGCATTATTTTTTCTTCCAAAGAAAAATTGATGCACAATGAAATATCCCACAAAAGATTTCTGCTGCATTTTTCGCTATATTTATCTAAAACAATTAGGACATTTTGAACATAAGTTACAGCCGATATCATGTCACGAAATTTTTCTTGAAGAACTCGCTATGATTTTATCAGATTGAAACCCTTCTCACAAACAGACTAGCATATAAGACCTTCTCCCGACTGCCAAAAATGCTCCAGATACCAAAGAAATCTTTCACGTGTTTTTCGAAACATTTTCTGAGCTAATGCAAATGTGTGTAACTCAACAAAAGTTAATGATTTCATGTCTCTCGATAAATTTTATATTACAAATGCGGAAAAGTTTTTTTTCTTTTTTTTTTTTTTTTTCTTTAATGACATTATATTATGCAATTGCTTCTTGAAGCGCTTAGGTGATTTTTAAAAACTTTTGTCACTGCTTGAACAAGTCCATGATACTTTCGGATGACGGGAATCAGCATGCTGTTGGACAAGGCAAGATTTAACAGATGGCTTTCAAAGTGGAAGTATCTAATTTTTGGATACTGTGAAAAATTTTAGAATGGACTCCGTTAACATGACCAGACTTATAAGCAACTTCATCATATGCCTTTGTGACGCATTTATACATGTCAAGGCAAAATTAATCACAATGTTGAAATATTACTTTTCCTGAATTTTTGGCATTGGATTATTGGAATAAAACCTAAAAGAATTTTTTGAATTATTGGGTTTTGTGAATTTTTTAATAGTCCACACATCTAACACAAAAGTCAAGCTGTTCTGCGCTTGAATTTCAACAGCAATTAAGATATGCGTTTTGTTTGTGCTAACAAAACTGATCACGTTACTTATTTTGATAATTAATTCTTCGGTAACTATATCCGAGGATATTTGAGTGATTTTATCCTAAATGTCTTAGGTGAAGTAAATAGCATTTCTACGAATATTTATAACTAGAAGACAGCCCGTCAAAATGACGTGTTTGCATTTTTAAAAGGATGATAAAAAAAATTACAACTGTGGTCAATCAGCCACTGTAGGCTTAAACAATTTTTAAAAAATACAGCGATTAAACACGCGGAAAAAAATCTTTATAAAAAAAGGAAATTTTAACAGAAATTTGTATTTAAAACTATAACAAAACTGTCTGGTGGAGGGGGGGGGGGATTGTAATGAACAAATCGTAAATACATAAATTTTAAAAGAATAAAGTAACGTAAAAAATCAATTATAAAAGATTATATTGTGAAACTACAGCCAAAAAATATATAAAAATACTGAGAGAAAATAATAAAAATAGCTAAAATGTATAAAAAAAATTTCCTATTTTGGACTACTTTTTAGCTAATACTTAACAAAAACACTCTATAAGATCGGAAACAAATGAAAACAACAAAGAGTAAACAGCGCGTGTTCGTGAGACACACGTGCTGCGCTCGCGAGCTCAGGGATTTTTGCTTCCGAGTACTAAATCCGCTGTAATATTCACTCCATGTAACTGTCTCCTGAACACGCGCGCTCAGCGCGCATAGCTCCCGAACGCACCCAATCATTCCTGAGTCGTGATGTTACAATGGAGTCATTCTAAAGATTCATTCACGGAATTTGTCATTCTTAAATGGCAACAGTATTAACTTGTTTACATTGTTTGTTCTTTTTCGTAATTGCTGGTTGTTTTATTTAGAACTTAAACATTATAATTAAATAGTTTTTGTAGGTTTTAAAGAAAATGCGTAATGAATAAATCTTTTGCATGTATATTTTCATAGGTTGAACAATTAGAATATTTGTGAACGGCTCGGAATAGTTAAGCCTAACGTGGACGCAGTTGCAATAAGTTTCTTTTTCTCGTGGATGGGTTGACCCCGGAATCGTCGTACACGGAGGAGTTTTATATATATAATATCGCGTTTCAAATCATTCTCTCCAGACTTTGCTCAAAATTTAAGACTCTTAGTTAACAGTCTTTTTTATATTGATTTCTCGAACGTTAGAGGATCATCATCATGGTAATCTCAAAATGGCGTATTTTTCTCTCCAGAAAATAAGATTGTTTCAAGTATTGGTCAAAGAGCTGCTCTGATTTCTTCTTTTCCTGAAATCTCTTTGAAAACTCAACAATGAAATATTAGTTTGCTGTATTCGTAAAGAAATCTTAATTTTGTTTGCTAAAATAACATACTGTTTGTGATAATCTAATTGCATATGTTATAAAAATGGCATAAGAAAACACATTAGCCTTTTTCTAATGTCTGAAACATGTAAAAACTAGTCTTCCTGATTTTTTTGTGTTCTTTCTGTACCTTTTTTTTTTTTTTTTTTTTTTTTTTTTTGTGTGTGAAAAAACAAAAAACCAGGTTGACAATAAATACGTTTTAGAATATGTAAGAAAAGGGAATACTATTTCTGGATCTTTCTTCCATTTTCCTTATTTTTTGTTTCTTTCCTACAATTATTGGAAAACTATATGGCTATTTGGAAAGTAAAATGGAACCAAAACTGTTTCTCTTCGTGACATCGTCTAAGTCATCTCTAGTTACATAGCAATACTGAATCGAGTTGCTTGCCATACTGTAGGCTCATATCGAGTACTTGACGAATCTCTACCAAAGTCAAGTTGTTTTGAACGCTAACATCCAAAGAATTCTAAATTTTAATTTTCTAAACAAGATTTGCTGTCAGAAAAAGTTGATATTATTGGAATTGGTTTTATATAAGTCAATTCAATATTTAGTACACCCATGGTGCTGTTTTGTGATTTTGCAACTAAAAAAAGAAAAGTACATGTCTGAAAAATTAATTTTGCCATTTCATATCATATTTTCTAGTTACTTAAAAGATTCCATTAACAGACATTAACATTTATCTTTTTATCTTATCTAGTCATTTGACAAAATACTGTATTTTCCGTCATTAAATTCACGGCTTAAAAAGTTTATTTTAGACCCAGAAATTATGTTTGATAAAATTTGTTTTTTTTTTTTTTTTTTTTTTTTTTTTTTTTCTTAAAAAAAAAAAAAAAAAAAAAAAAAAAAAAAAAAAAAAAAAAAAATCAGAATACACTTTATTTCAATTACTTGGCTGTAAAATGAGCCTGTGTTGTTGTTTAAATTTTTACTTCGTCCCTAGACACAACTCAAAATGTCTCTATACTGACTTCATAAATAGCACCCCCCCCCCCAGCCCGCCAGCACACCGCCTACATTAGTAGATTGGCCTCACAGTGTAATTGAGGTATCCAAATACGTGTACTGACGGTATATAAAACTCTCTCCGGTGGTACTATAAAAAACTTTAAAAAAATCCGTACATAGAGGTATCCATCCCTGAAGTTGATAATTCTACAAAATAATAATAATAATAATAATAATACTAAACAGACAAAGCAGCTACTTTACGCACATTTTCTTACTATTAAAGATTCACATACAAACAATTCGCAGAAAAGTTGTTCAGTGAAGAGACTGGGGGATGCCGCCATGGTGTTTTTTTTAAGGTTTTTCGATACCATATCGTGTTTCTTAGCATCTTTCTTATTTTCTTTTCTATCTTATTTTTCAAAAATACATTCTAATAGTTTCTTTTTAATAAAAAGTGTTTTACAGTTAAAATATCATTAACAAAAATACTTGCTTTAAAATTATATTTTTTTCATATTATTCTACATTATAGGCGGCTATTAAAGATTTTTTTTAGCCTTTCTGTGCAAAACATTTTAACATTGACCGCTCTAAGTTTCGTTTATATGCATGAAGATAAAGAAAATTAAAAAGATCATAATATGCAAGTAAGTGTTTCATATTTGTCTCCTAAAGATAATACGGCAGATGTGTATTACACTAAATATTCTTAGTCAAATTAATGATACGGAATTACACTTGATTTAATTTTACTGCGCATAAAGATAGTTAAAATTGCATTTTAAAAAGAATTTATATTTTTGTGGTAAATGTCTATTAAAAAAAAACAATATATCCAAATGACCGATATAATGAAAGATTACTGTAACTGTAATTGAATAAATGGATATTTTTACAGCTAAAATACAATTGATTTTAATGTAATTGAAGATGAAAACAAACAAAGCTTATTTTATTGTCATAGAGATAATTTTGAAAAGTCTTTTTAAACTTTCGGGAGGGGCTTCAGCCCCCTTAGCCCCCTCCCTGGCTACGTGCCTGAATATCGATACTTGTATTTGTATGGCCCTAGTTTAAAAATCTTTCACAATTTGTTCTGGAGGTTATAGAGGTTTTATTTATGATGATACAATACCTCGAAAGACAAGTTTTTGTGCGTTATCTCTTACCTTTTGGTTATTAAAAAACGGGATGGGGGGGTGGAAATTCCAAAAACATCTCATGTATATAGTTTTAAAAACTTTTAAAATCGGTTCGTTGTACTCAGCGTTGATTTCAGACCTGGGGGGGACATCCCCCTCCCGGAGCAACGAAATCCCACCCGGAAACTTTGAGATTCTTTGTTTTCAGTGGTTTTGTCCCACCCCCCCGGAATTCTATAATGTCTCCCCCGGAACGATAAAAGTCGCTTCCGGAGAAAATTGAATCGCTTCCTGAATTCAGCACTGGTTGTACTGTTTTAAAATTACAAATCTACACCTACATATACATATAATACATTTTAATAGTTACCTAACTGCAATTTTAGTTCGAAACAAACAATTTTTTCTGACGAAAAGAAAAAAGTGCATTTTTCATTTGTCAGAGAACTGTTGCAACAAACCTTACCTTCATCATCCTCATTACCCCCCCCCCCTTAACAAAGCCTGATTACTAACGGGGCACATTTACACCAATAAAATTTAATAGACATAGTCGCTTTATCTAAACATCATATTTATGGGGGAATTACGGCCAGGGACCGATTTACAAATTTGGGGGCCCGGGGCACAGATACTTACGGGGACCCCCTTGCACCACTACTTAAAAGGAGATCGAGTGAAGAAAATTGAAAAAAGAGTAATTACTTACTGAGATAACAAGTATTAACTTTGATAATTACTTTTTAATATCCACTAAACAATTAAATATTATAATCATTAATTTACTTCAAAATAATTATTTCACAATTTTTAAATTTAAAGAGTAGAAATTTTCTAATAAATTGGGTGTTGTTGATTATCATTTCCTATGCAAGTCTAAATATCTGGAATAATCGAATATGTAACAACTAATAATAAATTTTCGATAACGCCAAGCTACAATTATTTAAAATATTAGGGAACTCTACTGCTTTCCAGCTATGCTCACCTAACCCTAAATGATCTCATGAGAACAGGAACAAGATTAAATAAGAATTAACAATACATTACATTTTTTAAAATTAAAATTATTTATATATATTCAAATAACTTTATTTATTATTTTACAATATATCTTTTTCTTAGAATGAAATGTAAAATCCCATTAGATATTCAAACTATATAAAATTTTGAACAGTAAATGAAAATATTTCAACAGCATTTGGGGGCCCCTTAAAATTAGGGACCCTGGGCATGTGCCCCGAATGCCCTGCCGTAAATCAGGCACTGATTACGGCCATGAATAAGACAAAGTATTTCTGTTTCTTTTTACTGGTGGGAAAGGGCCCTTCTTTCCCACAAGTTAGCAGAATGCCAGAAAAAGTTTTTTTGTATCGGATCCCAGTGGTTATGTTCTAAAATTTTCCTCTTCACAAAGGGCATAGCCGTATAAGCATTGAAAACATGCCTTTCAATCAAACTTCTTGATTTTTTTTACCCAGTTGTGTCTACCTATCTGACAATCTATTTCCCCTAGTATTACCTCACAAATATTGATATTTTATGAGATAAAAATGTTTTTTCAATTTTTTAAAAACCTCAATCTCTCAAAACCTACTGTACCGAATTGCATGCCATTAATTGAGTTGATGTAGACATCAAAGATGTATAACTGGGAAATTTTGCATAATTTTCTGATTATAAAATGTGTGTAAAAAAGCGTTTAAAAAATTTACAAAAATAAAAATCATATCTTACAGTTCTCCGAAAATTACCATTTTCTTGTAAAAAAATTCATCACATGGGCCTGCATATTATATATAAATACCGGAGGTTTCAGTTGGGTTCTACATATAAATATTTACAAAAATGTGTAAAAAACTTATTAAAATTCATTTAAAGGCGTTATTTGCGGCGGAGCTAATCAATTTTCACATTCGAAGAATTTTTGGAATATACATTTAGAGAATTGTTGTGTTTTAAATTTTAATGAAGACACAGACATCATTCTCAACCGCTGAGGATACTGTTTCGATATCAAAATTTGTTGTTAGCTTCGCATGCAACATCAGGGAAGAATATTTTTGACAAAGAATCTAACTACATTCTTCGATATCGAAATGTAACGATAGTGATCACAATCAATTTAAATGAAAATGTTTTTCACAAGTTTTTATAAAAAGAAATTATAATTAGTATTTTCAAGCTTTTGTATAAAGTTTATATCTAAGTAATAGTTACGAAGTACTGTTAATTGTACTAAGGAATAGTCACGTTTTATTATAGTTTATTCTAAAAATTTATTCTAGTTTATGATTTCTATTTGTTACGATGTCATCAAAGAAAGAGAATCCGAAATGCGATTGTTGTGGGAGTTTTTTGAAAAAAACTTGTGGCTACCAAAAAAAATTAAAAACAGATCAAGAAACCGTATTATTTTCCAAATCGAATGGAAAGAGTTTATCATATGTGCAAAGTGCAGAAAAACACAGTACTCCAAAAGAAACGATCGAACGAGGTAAGTTTTCAATATATGTTTTAATTTTACCAAATATTTCCTTCATTTTTATTTATTGTTTGCACTAGTTTATATTCTTATTGTATTTTGAAAATTTCATAAGCGTAATGTTCATGAATTAATATTTCATAACTATTTTTTTACGAATGTGTTAATACATTTTCAGATGGTTACATAGTTGATATGTTAAGTCCATTCCTTGCAAATCAAAACGATGCTACAATAATGAAAGAAATAATCAATTGTCCTGATGGTCTTAGTCGATTATTAAAACCAGGGTACATTTTTGTCCTTGATCTTGGATCTCGTGACGTTGCATCAGAGTTGGGAAAAAAAGGATATGAAGTATTCACGCCCACTTTAAAAGGCCAACAAAAGCAGCTAACTGCAAAACAAGCTAATAAATCAAGATTTGTGACAAAAACAGGCTGGGTGTCGAATCTTTACATGGAATGTTAAAGGAAAAGTACCGACTCTTAGATAACATAATAGATAACAAAATGTTGCCAAAAGTTAAAAGCTATTTCCAAATTGCTTCTTTTTTTGTTAAAAAAATTCGGCAAAAGATTAATTTTTTTAGATTAATTAATTAATTGTATTATTATTAATATTAATTAATAATAATAAAAACTTTACAGATGAAGCGGTTGATCGCATGTTATGCAAAATAAACGATGAATATTCCTTAGTGGCTGAAATCGAACAAAATAACTGGTTGAGTAGAAAGCTCCCTTTTACCCAGTTATATTCATGTGACTTATTAGATTTCCAGGAAATGTCCGAAAGAGAATTAAAAATATTTTTTACAGGTTCATACCAATACAAGCAAGCAATATCTTACTTGGCGGAAATGATGAAGGAAGACTCTTCGATTAATATGAATTTTGTTAAAGATAAAACAAACATTTTAAAAATAGAAGTTCCATCACGACACATATCAAAGAAAACTTACCGTTGTTTTATAAAATATCAACCGAATGCTACTGGTGTGTCTGCAATACTAAAACATTATTGCGAATGCCCAAATGGCATGAGAACACTTGGTTGCTGCTCTCATTTGGCAGCGGTTATCTATTATCTGTCTTACGGGAGGCATCCGTCAAAAATTCTAAGACCGTCAGAAATACTATCCAATCTATTCAGAAATGAATGCATAAGTGTTGTGATTGAAGATGACAGTGATAATGATTAATTTCTTTCTCCAAACTTTGTTTTTCTATATTTACTGTTTTTTTTTTTTTTAAATATTTATTTTTATACATAAAATAATGTAGTACATTATGAAGTGTCAGCTATTTTTTTTTTTTTTTTTATATATATATATATATATATATAAAAGTCACAGTTCTTGAAAGTGAGGTCTGAAACACTGAAACTGACCAGTGGCACAGCCAGAATCCGGTTCTAGGGGGGTTTTGAGTTTCTACTAAAGGTGATTGCCGATTAATAGAAACAGTACTAATTAGATTATTCACTGTATAATACTTAAACTAAAAGAGCATTTGTGAAGCAGGAAATCATCATTTTTTAGCATAATGCATCTCAGAAAAGTGATTTAGTTCAAATAACAATTTTTATTTAACTAACCCATATAATATGCACTTTCACAATGTTAAAGTAGAATTTTCGTCATTTAATTGAATTACTTTATTAAATGGAATCTGATTTAAAAAAGCGGCGGATTCCGAAATGCGCCAAAACATTTAAATATTAAATTTGGCTTGATTCATATAAGCCGCAATTATAACGATCTTTCTTAGCTCTGGAAGGGGTTTTAACCCAAAAACCACCCCCTTGACTGCACCACTGAAATTGACTATATCGTTGATGTATATATATTTGCATCTAAGTTTATAATATATTCGCAATGAGTTAGCTATCTTTACAATATTTTAATCTCCTGGTAATTTTCCCATGTTTTTTGGATTAATATTTATTTATATTTTTTAAGTTTTTATCTCATCAAACATTAAACGGTTCAAAAATATTAGAAATATAGTTTTCCATACAAAATATCATGCAATGTTGTCAATTTTTTTTCTTTTCACTCAAATTATGTACCTTTCTCTAATATTTATCTTCGAACTACACAGCAATGGAATTTGCCATTTGAAAAATAAGAAAATTGCGAATAGTGTGTATCTTGAATAAAATATTTTCTATTAGCACCCAGTCAAGATAATACCTCAGTATTAAAACAACACATTAGGTTCTAATAGTAGCTATATAATATCCATACATATTTATCTTATTTTATTGTAATTGTGCACTAAGTTATTAACGGAACTACTTACTCGTATTACCCTTTGTTAAAAGTGGTGAAAATGTTTGAATAAAAATCATTATAATAACTGTCGTAACATTTCGATATCGAAGAATGTTGCTTTCCAAGCAAAAATAGTTTTCTCTATTGTCTCCGCTACAAAACATCAATTTTCAATATCGAAATACTATCGAAAATGTTGAAAATTATGGCCTATCTGCTTACCGAAATCTAAAATACAGCAATCGACACACTGCCTGCTGACATTGTTCCAAAAATTCTTCGAATGTTGAAGCTCGTTAGCTCCACCCCAAATAACGCCTTTAAATGAATTTTAATAATTTTTATACATATTTCTGTAAATATTTATATATAGTGCTGAACGCAAAACTTTGATATTTATATATAATATGTGGGCACATTTGAAAAATTTTTTACAAGAAAATGATAATTTTCGGAAAACTGTAAGATGTGATTTTTGTTTTCGTAAATTTTTTAAACGCTTTTTCACACACTTTTTATAATCCGAAAATTATAGAAAAATTCTAAGTTATGCATCTTTGATGTCTATATACACTCAATAAATGACGCGCAGTTCGGTACAGTAGCGAAAAGAAAGAAAAATGAGAAAATGAGATTTTTAAAAAATTGGAAAAACATTTTTATCTCATAAAAATATCAATATTTAAAAGGTGATACTTGGGGAAAGACAGTGTTAGATAGGTAGACACACGTGTGAAAAATATCAAGAAATTTGGCTGAAAGGCATGTTTCCAATGCTTATTCGGCTATGCCCTTTGTGTAATGGGAGAAAAATTACGTCTTAAAATCACTTCTTGTTTACAACGAAATTTTTGAAAGTTTAATAATTTTTATAAAATACAAGAAATCTTCCAAGGGGGGTGAAGATACTTAATATAAATGATAATGTATAATATATGTAATAATATAAAAAAAATAATTATAATAAAATAAAAATTTTTATCATAAAATTTGTTACATTAAATTACATTAATATGTTTAACCTGTGCAAAGTTACGAGCAAACTGTCAGTAACATAAAAATATTCGAAAAATAAAATTTGCCAAAACATAATATTCTTTCTTCCTTTCTTTTTTATTTATTTTATTTTATTTTATATATTAAAAAACGTGAAATAATGTAAAACGTATAAAACAAAAACTTATTTTTGATAGAAAAAAAACAATGTTTTTCTTTATTTTAAACGTCAATGTTGCGTAATTAATGCTCCTAGAAATCAGACCATACTCCAGAGCCGAAGAAAGGGGCTGGACGTGAATTCTCCCAATCTATTTGACTCCTCTTTCTCCCACCTACTGTAATAATGGACTAAGGCATTACATAGTGAGCAGTGAGCTACTCTTCGAAAGAGTATCTGGCGTTTGTTCAATGCCCGCTCTGATTCATTTATAAATCTGTTGCCAAAATTCACCAACAGCAGATTTTATTTAATTTCTTTAAATTTAATATAATCAACTGGAGAAATTATCTGTTTTTTATGTTTACTGTTTCTTGTATTATTTTTGTGGTGTGAACTTTAACTTAAAATATACATTTATTTCTTATCGATATAATTTCAATAAAGATATTCTCATGCACTGATGAGTACACTTACTATACTATGTACTTGGTTTAATTATTCAAAAAAATTATATTTCACTTACATATGTCAGTTTGTTCAATAATTCTGCATATAAATTCATTATATGATACAGTGCTTCACAAAGGGCTTATAATAACACACTTCGGTACTCGGCTATTGGGGTTTTTTTCTATATTTTGTTGTTTTGTATATATGTTATGTATGTAAATAAATAATTTTTTAGAAATTCGTTTTATCAAATCCCAACTGTTATAGCAATGTATGACGAAACGTGATGAATTGCATATGAGCAAGACCAGGTTTAATGGTTTTGTCAAGTGAGGACACTCCCATAATATCTGGGAATTGTTTAAACAAAATTATATAGTTTAATTTTTTTCTGAGATGAGTTTAAATAATGTTTCAACTTTTCTGAACCATTTTTTTTAAACTAGGGGGGCCCCGCCCCCCTGCTCGCTATGCTCGCCAACCCCCCGCGTAATCGCTTCGCGATTCCAAATTATTGGCTACCTCCTGCTTGCTGCGCTCGCCAATACCCCATGGTAATAATAAGCAGTTGCAGACCTTTCAAATGATGTGTCACACGACTGGTGTTGTAAAGAAATTAAAAATGTGCCCCCCCTCTGGGGGGGCAGAGTGGGAGGCGACACAAAAGACATCCATAAAATGAATAAACAATTGCAGACTTTTCAAATGATGTGTCACACAATTGGTGTTGTAAAGAAATTACAAAATGCGCCCCCTCTGAGGGCAGAGGGGGGTTACACACAAGATATCCATAATATGAATAAGCAGTTGCAGACCTCTCAAATGATGTGTCACACAATTGGTGTTGTAAAGAAATTAAAAATGTGCCCCCCTGGGGGGCAGAGTGGGGGATGACACACAACACATCCATAATATGAATAAGCAGCTGCAGACCTTTCAAATGATGTGTCACACAACTGGTGTTGTAAAGAAATTAAAAATGTGACCCCCCTCTGGGCAGAGCAGAATGTGGGGGTGACACACAAGACATCCATAATATGAATAAGCAGTTGCAGACCTTTCAAATCTTGTGTAACACGACTGCTGTTGTAAAGAAATTAAAAATGTGTCCCCCCTGGGGAGCAGAATGGGGGATAACACACAAGACAACCATTATATGAATAAGCAGTTGCAAACCTCTCAAATGATGTATCAAACGACTGGTGTTGTAAAGAAATTAAAAATTTGGCGAAATATTACAGTTATCGCCAAGTTGACGTCACTTTTAACAACTAATTTTGGTCGCCAAATTTGGCGATATATCGCCAAGTTGGCGAGAAACTTGGCGATTGTTGGCGATGGTAACCTTTCCTCTCTTTATGGTAACCCATACGGCGATGCATAGACGAAGCCCTTTCCTGATTGGTCTATTCGACTCATGGAAGGAGTGGACAACCCGGATTCGTTAGTTCCGGAAATCTTCCACATCAGCATCATTCCAGGAGTCATTCCTTTTAAGGCTAGTTTTTTTTACTATAGAAGGATTATACAATCCCTCCTCAGTTATGCCACTGCCTCCTCTACAATGCCTTCTCGCTTGTGACGTAGTGGAGGCTGTTTCCCTGACAACGATCGCGTTCTGAGCTTCGTGGGGATTGTGGAACCAATAGGGTTAGTGATTTCGCCTCTACTTCATGACGTTTCACGCTTGTCATCTGCTCAGTGATGAGGCATTGTAGAGGTGGCAGTGGTTATGCGCCTCTCACTCTTACTTATATGCGTATGGCGTAACCGGAGGGGGGATGCCTTGGATGCCCGATTGACCTCCCTCCTCCCCAACTGCGCAGACCGAAGCTTGATAATTATTAAAAATCGAAATTTGCAAAAGAAGAAAATTAAAGCAGAGTTAGTTCAATTAATTTAGCAAACTAATATAGTTCATAAAAATAACAGCCTTTGTTTTGAAATGTAATTAAAAAAAGATCCACATTCCTTTTTTTTTTCTTTTTTAAGAAAATTATTTTGTATATCGTTTTTAGGAGTAGAATGTTTACTAGAATCTGTATTAGTCATAGTAAGTCAAAAAGTTGGCTTTATAATCCCACTTTGACGTCTTTTGTTTATGGAAGTTTATTTTTTTTTTTTTTAATTTTTTTTTAAGCCGTTCTTTCTCATGCTTGTATTTTCAATACCATGAGAAATTAACTTAAATTCTTGGAGAAAGTATAAACGATTTGTATCTTTGCTTTTGTATTCTAAAGTCTAGAAAAGAGCAAAAAAATCGAAAGGAAATACAGATGTGAAATGATGATTTCACTATGTGATTACCCTGGTTATAAAAAAAGGGGGATGCACAAGTTTTTTTCCTTTGAAAATGAAAACTAATCCTACACAAATTTCAAATTAATCTGGAGATTGGTTAGTTTATTCAATTTGGTTTTTTGAGGCCGTATTTCGACATTCGTAAAACTTAAATATTATACAGGCTCTTTTTTTCTAAAAGAAGAAAAAAACATTTATTCATGTGTAGAAAAGATTGAAAGAACTTTTTTCCACTTAAAAATGCGTACTCATTTCTTTTCAAATCATTTTAATGCTATTTTGATCAAAATGACAGGGGAATCAAAATTGTATTTAGTTATTTTCGTATTTCATGGCTGTTTCAAATGAAAATTTGTGATAATTACTGATTTATGTCTTCGGAATTTCCTGCGACGATCCATTGATATGGCACCAGTCAAATGTTTTTAGCTTATAAAAGTAAAAATTTTTATCATCATACTTTTCTTTAATATCAATTAATGATTATAGTTAAATACGAAAAAACTGCTTTTTTGTAAAGATAAGATACTTGTTTTTATGTTATATTAAAATTAATATACTTAACAGAAAGTTTTATGTTTTATGAGATTTGTTGAATTTTATGAGAATGTATTGAACTTCAACATGGGGCACAGTAGACCATCCACCGCTGGGATACAGAGTCCACGATCCACTCTGTTATTGTAGTGTAGAATTTTCAAAATATTTAATAATTGCTTATTCGCTACAAAAAAAAAACCTTGTTTTAAAGTAATTATTTAATTGTTAAATAAAGTAAACAAAGAAAAATGCCAATTTATTTAACATAAGAAATATTTTAGTTTGTATTTAATTGCTTTTAAAAACAATACAAGTATCCGAATGACTGTAGCCAAAAATCAAAACTAAAACAATTGCTAAAACAATTTTTGTCGGCTTCTGAAATTTTATTAGACTCATGTAACATAAAACAAATTTGGAATCAGAACTTTATGCCTATTAATCTGCTGTTTATAAGTTTATATCGATGTTATCTTAAAATCACTCTCAGATCTAAAAAAAATTGGGAAATTTTTCGGTTTTACATGTATTTTGGAATTTTATTTTTAAATTTTCATGATGATGACTTTAGTTTATTTAACAATTTCATTTTATTTGCAATTGTTCCTATATTTTAATCTGTTACTTTAAGAAATATGTAATGATTTTTTTTAAATATTTTTTCTGTTTAGTTTTGTGTATGTTTTGTTCGAAAATGTTACTTGCTTTGGAGGAAAAAGGGATATAAAGAGGATTTAAATTAAAATATATTTTATTATATTTCGAACAATGCTTAATAGTCGACCATTGTGTCCCACGTCTTGAACGCATTGGTCCTCTTTATAAATGCATGCATTTTTTTTTTCTTTTTCTTTTTTGGGTTTCCGTATTTACAAAGGGAAAACGGAAACATTATAAGATCATTCCCGTGTCTGTCACAGTTATTTTACTCGAAAACTATGAAACATGGAAAGCTCAAATTAGAAGAAGTAATAAAGACTATTGACCCACAAATTTACAGATTATTAAACATTTGCAAATATATTTAGGAGATAGGTTGGGGTCTAATTAAATTACTTGCAGAAAAATAAAAAATAAAATCTTTGTACATTGTGTCAGGTTATAAAATAACATATAAAATAGGCGACACTAGTGTCACCCAGTGACATTTGTGACTATTATCTCTCAGTGATACTAGATGATGCCGATAATTTTTCTAAAATATAAAATAGGTGAATAACATAAATTGATTCTGTGATTCAGGACATGATAAGAATGGCAACTAACATAGCAGAGAAAAAAAAAGCGAAAAGTAAATGCAAACGCAATATCACAGTTACAAACTGCTGATAATTTTCTATCCGAGTAGATGTGTCTTTTGAGTAGTATAGGGATTACATGTTTGTTACAGCCAGATGTTGTACAGACGAACAAGAAATAAAACAAGTTTTCCTAGAGAGAATGTAAATGAAGTAAGGGAGAAGCAGAAGGCATTATGGATTCTGCCTGCATTGTATTTGGTAAACATGATCTTTGAGAATGACGCAGAAAATAAGTTGGAAGACTTAACTGCAAATGGGAAAAAATACAAACACAGGCAAGAGCAGTATCCTTTAGATTCTTATGAGACAGTAATTGCATAGAGACTTGCTTTGGGTGTGGTGTATTGCTTACAGGTTTAACTAAGCTACGTCTGATTTGGAATAATCAGTTATCAGAATTCAGCATTGAAAATCAGCATCAAAACTGAACAAGCTTCTGCTCCAGGGCCGTAGCTAGAAGTGAACAACAGGGGTGGGGGTGGGGGGCTCAAGAGAATGTAGGGGGGGGAGGCTCACGTTTTTTTTTCTCTCTCTCTCTGACGCAGAAAGATAAGTTTGTGTATATTCACGTTGTAGGTAATCTGCCTTTTATTAAACTTTCTAATAACTTCATTTTATGCTAAGAAAAAAATATGATGAGGAAAGTTTTGAGTATATAACTGGTGCAAAATTAAACATCGTGTTAGCTTCATATGAACAAGTAAAATGAGGGAGTGTTGAAACACTTATTTTAGGTATAATTTAGTAACTCTGCAAAACTGTGAAAGGGTGCCAAAACTAAATTAGAATTTCGAACAGAATTTCACTTGAATTTTCGAAACAGAAGTTCAGTTAGTGACCTTGGAATCTTTTTCAGGGGGGGACTCAAAATGTTTTAGGGGGGGGGGGCTGAGCTGCCCATAGCGCCGCCTTAGCTACGGCCCTGTTCTGCTCGAATTTCCTTCGATTATAGATGAGAGATAATGAACAACTATTGACTTGCCTTATGCCCAGATTTAAAAATTTCCAGAAAGACATTCAAAACTGCCTATTTTAAAATGCAGTTAGAATTATTAAAGAAACACTTTTACAAATACTTTGATTTTTACAGAAGATTGCTGTTATTCTGGTGATACGAAGAACAGTATAGGCAAAAATAATCACAGCACTGAGGAAGAAAATAATTCGAATCTTCAAGATAATTCTCACAGACTTAAAGTTAACAACTCATTTGTTTGTACCAAGAGATGCTGATCCAAGAAAGAAATGAAACTGCATTGATCGTAAAGAATTCGTTTCCCAAAGATTGCAAGAGGATCAAATGAGCATCTCCGGTGATATAAACGTTTTCTTAAATTCAAGAAGATAAACAGAGGTTGTTAGTGCAGCCCTTCTTCTTGTTTAGAAGAATAAGTCGCCGAATTTATTGATGGTGTAATGGTTTTGCATGCAGTTAAAAAACTGCCTTTTTCTCATCGATAGCAAGCCTGTCTTACTACTTTAGTCTTCTGAATCTCACTCTGTTTTTAGAAAATTGGTGTAATCATTTATTTTTTTAACACCTCAAACTGTTGTCCCAGAAAGCGATGCGTTCATATATACACCGATTAAATCCAATAAACAGAACCCGGAACTTACGGCATTAATGTATGTGTGTGTGCGCGCGTAAAGGATCAAAGTAACCCACAAAGACCAAAGTCAAAACTGCATATATTTCAAGCGTTCCAACTCCTATGGAAGAGGTGTCCGCAAGATTAAAGGCGGGACCAAGGTATACGCTACCTAGCGGCAGGGGTACATAACCAGAGGATTATTAAGTAGATTGCAGTTTCTTTTGTGTGAATGGCAACAAAACTTTTTTGTTTCAATTAAATGTTACTTTAAAATATTACGTAGAATAAGTTTTAGGTTTGAAATATTGTAAATAAATATAGAATAAATAAGTGTAGTACGACTAAATATTAACATAAAATATACTAAGATGAAATATACTTTAACTATGCGATACAAATATCGCTGATTAAAATATGTTCGATTTTAATTATGTTTTTAATGTAATGAAAGATGACTCATATAATTTAGTAAGTAGATTATATAAATGCAGAATTTTGAAGTAGTGTCACATTTTACTAAATTCTTGATGAGCTAAGTTATACAAAATTGTATACACCTTAGTATTTCCTATGATAATACAATGTTTAGCAATGTTTAGAAATGTATAGAATTTAATACTAAATAAAATATTTAACTTTAGCTCCATTTTTAAATATTAATTGCAGACGATAAAAATCCGATGTTTTCTTGGTCGTATCGAATTTTATTATTTAACTTGCAAACATTTCATTCTTTTAATTTAAAAACCTATTTCATTATACGTATATTCGGAATAACTTTAATTTTAAATGTATGTATTAAATGTTGTTTTGTTAAACAAAGAAATATTGCTAATTTATTTGTTTAAATATTTAGCGTTCTAGACAATAATTTTCTTAAAATCGTAGATTACACACTCTCTCTTTCTCTCTTTTTTTTTCTTTTTTTTTTTTTTTTAACAGACAAAGCTATTTCGAGACTTCATATTAAAAATTCAATCACAAATTTCAAGCTATTCTCTCAATCATGACAGATTAATCAAGTCTACGAGATATATTGCAAAATATTTTTGTTACAGTTTGTATCGATAAAATCATGTACATTTAAAAAAATAGTCACAATATCATTTTAATTTCGGGAGAAAAAGCACTAATTAGTACTCATAAGTACCATATAATGCTACGAAAAATATTGACTTTTATCCTAAAATTAAAATAACAATGCGACTTTTTTTAAATACATATATTTTTAATAAAAAAAAATCTGGGTATTTAAAAAAAAGTCGCATTGTCATTTTAATTTTAGGGTAAAAGTCAATATTTTTCGTAGCATTGTATGGTACTTATGAGTACTAATTAGTGCTTTTTCTCCCGAAATTAAAATGATATTGTGACTATTTTTTTAAATGTACATGATTTTATCAATACAAACTGTAACAAAAATATTTTGCAATATATCTCGTAGACTTGATTAATCTGTCATGATTGAGTGAAAATTCAGAAAATATGCGCAAGAGATGCGGAGATAATAAACATCTGCGCATATATGACGTCAAACCCGCGCATTCATTTGCACCCCTGCCACCAGCTGGCGCAGCTTGTTAACTTACGACAGATTCCAGCATTAAGTTGATACGCTCTAGCAACTCTGACCAAAGTAGTCCCAGTTGACGGTTACAGCCTATTTTTTTTTTCTTTTTTTCTTTTTACATTTGGAAATATCACAACCGTAGTGGACCAAGTTCTTTTTTTTTAAGTATAAATTTAAAACAAAAATTTGTATTTGTAAAATACTCATTTAATTAATTAATAATTTAATTAAATTAAATAATTTTCGTATAAATTCGTATTTTTTGTATTTGTATTTATTTTTGAAGCGGATAGGGTTTCTTGCAGCAGTTCACTGAGAAATAAAAGGAGGAATTGTTTATTTTCTTCAAAAAGAATTATTTGTTTGGAACTAAAATTGCATTTAGTTAGCGCTTCCTTTTTTTTTTTTTTTTTCTTTCGCGTACTTTTTTCTTAGGCTTTTCATACCGGATTACCCCCCCCCCAGGGCTTTAGCTATGGGGGCGCTATGGGCAGCTCAGCACCCCCCCAACTAAAATGTTTTGAGTCCCCCCCCCCCCTGGAAAAGATTCCAAGGTCACCCAATGAATTTCTGTTCAAATATCTAATTTAGTTTGGCGACCTTTTCACAGTTTTGCAGAGTTACTAAATTGTATCTGAAATAAATATTTCAACACTCTCTCGTCCTATTTGCACACATGAAGCTTGCATAATGTTTAATTTTGCACCAGTTGCAGCACTCAAAACTTTCATCATCATATACTTTTCTTAGCATAAATAGGAGTTGTTATAACAGTTTAATAAGAAACAGAGTACCTACAATGTTAATATACACTAATTTATCTTTCTGCGTCAGAGAGAGAAGAAAAAATTATGACCCCCCCCCCTCCCCTATTGTTCACTCCTATACTTGGGGAACGAAGACGTTGAGAGTACAGTTTGTATTGTGGATGTTATGCTTCCGTGACAAGAAAAAGTGCGTTGACTATTTCAATAAAATCTCCCTCGGTATCTGTTTTTTCTTCAAAATTTTAATGCGGAAACGATTTATTGACTAAATGCAACTGATTTAAGTTAAAATTTGTCACTATTACGACATGTACATATAAAATTTATATAAAATGTATTTATTCGCTTTGGCAAAATTTTGGCGCTAGTAAACATGTGTTGTACAAAAATTGCAAACCTTTTTCAGATAACGACGCCGATTGTTTTTATTTTTGAAACTTTCTAAAATACAGAAACAATATTTGTAGTAGAGGTCTGCACGGGCCGGGCCTCGGCCCGAAGCCCGAGCCCGGCCCGGCCCGCGGGCCGGGCTCGGGCCGATTTTCAATAATGGCATTCGGGCCGGGCCGGGCCGGGCCTAGTCACTAATCTTTTCGGGCCGGGCTGGGCTGGGCTCGGGCCTTAATTTTTTTGCTGAAGTATCGGACCGGGCCTAACTTTTTTTTCTTTTCCGTACAAAGCCGAGACTGACTCCATTCTTCCTAATTTTCATGGACCAAAATAATCAGTTCCTATTGAATCTTCCTATATGAAAATCCTTTTATCGACTTTTTATAAATCAGTAATATTTGGCTTTGTCCAAAAATTTCTGCAAAAAAAGCATATACTTTTAAGCCGTCATTATTCTACAATTAAACATTAGAATTTATTCCTTTTAAAGAATCGTAGATTATTAGGCGTTTTAAAATAGAATTAAACACACACACACACACAAAAAAAAAAAAAAAAAAAAAAAAAAAAAAAAATGATTATGAAGGAATTTTTTTTAAAACTGAAAACTGAAAGTTTCTTTTAAAATGTTCATTCATGCAAAATGAATACAACAATACGGGAGAAAAAAGTATATTAAACATTTACACCTGTTAAGAAGGGAATGCATTTTTTTCGTTCCAAAGTGATTTCGTCTTTGGAAATTTATACCATATACCGCTTTTTCGATTTTTTGTTTCCATTACAGGGAGTATGGATTAATAATACTAGTGATAACTAATACATTTACATACAACAAACAAAGATTCATTTAAAAGCATCAATATCGCAGCCTACAGCACTTTTGCATAAACCGTTATGGGAGTATGGATTAATAATACTAGTGATAACTAATACATTTACATACAACAAACAAAGATTCATTTAAAAGCATAAATATCGCAGCCTACAGCACTTCTGCATAAATGGAGATTATAAACATGGAAAAAAAAGGACTAATATAATTTTTTTTTTGGTCAGAACTCTTCCATAAGATTAAAGATCAATGTTCTGTAGAAATTCACTCGAGCCGGGTCGGGTTCGGGCCGAATTTTAAACTTTTTTCCGGACCGGGCCGAGCTCGGGCCGAAATTTTAACTTTCGGGCCATTATTTTTTTCGTTCGGGCCGGGCCGGGCTCGGGCCGAATTTTTAACTTTCGGGCCGGGCCGGGTCGGGCCAATATTTCTTTCGTTCGGCCCGGGCCTGGAAATTTCGGCCCGTGCAGACCTCTAATTTGTAGATTTGAACTTATCGGAAAATTTTACCTTAAATGCATACCAAATATGACAATAAAATATTAAAGCAAAATAAAATAAATAAAAAGGTTTCTATTTAAGTGCTGAGTTTAAGGATCGAGTGAAACCGGTTTTTAAGGCTGAAACTGAATCCGAATTTCGGTGATCTTTCTATTTTCGGCCGAAAACGAACGACGAATGTAAAAAATTTATAAAGAAAGACATACATAAATATGCACAATTATTAATTAATTATACGTATTTATTAAATATGCATAGTTATTAATTACTTATATATATATATATAAATATACATAATTACTATTAATTAAACGCCTTTATTAAGTTAGTATAGTTATTAACTAACTATACATATTTATTAAATATACATAATTATTAATTAATTGTACATATTTATTAAATATACACAATTATTAATGAATTATGTGTGTAACTCAAGTTGACTCGCTGTGACTTAAACCCAACACTTTTTATTTTCATAATATAATACGTAATTAATTCAACCATAACACAGAAATATTTTCTATTATACGAATTTCATTTAATTTATAATTTCCACTCACATCTTGAGTCAATGATGACTGATAATTTGTAAACAAAGAAGTTCATAGCAATAAAAAGTCTCATTTTTAATTAATTAATAATTAAAAGTCTCATCACTCTCGTTTTAGGCCGAAGACCTGGGTTTCGCCGAAACTTCGTTTTCTGCGAAAATGCTGCTGACATTTCAGCCTGATAGAAATTATTTTTATTTCAAAAATCTCGTTTCTTCAAAAAATTTCAACATTACTCATTGATTTGAGCTGCATCAGCTCAAATGAGACTTTTTATTGCTATGAACTTTGTTTACAAATTATCAGTCATCATTGACTCAAGATGTGAGTGGAAATTATAAATTAAATGAAATTCGTATAATAGAAAATATTTCTGTGTTATGGTTGAATTAATTACGTATTATATTATGAAAATAAAAAGTGTTGGGTTTAAGTCATAGCGAACTTATATATATATTACTTATATATATATATATAAATATACATAATTACTATTAATTAAACGCCTTTATTAAGTTAGTATAGTTATTAATTAACTATACATATTTATTAAATATACATAATTATTAATTAATTGTACATATTTATTAAATATACACAATTATTAATGAATTATGTGTGTAACTCAAGTTGACTCGCTATGACTTAAACCCAACACTTTTTATTTTCATAATATAATACGTAATTAATTCAACCATAACACAGAAATATTTTCTATTATACGAATTTCATTTAATTTATAATTTCCACTCACATCTTGAGTCAATGATGACTGATAATTTGTAAACAAAGAAGTTCATAGCAATAAAAAGTCTCATTTGAGCCGACGCAGCTCAAATCAATGAGTAATGTTGAAATTTTTTGAAGAAACGAGATTTTTGAAATAAAAATAATTTCTATCAGGCTGAAATGTCAGCAGCATTTTCGCAGAAAACGAAGTTTCGGCGAAACCCAGGTCTTCGGCCTAAAACGAAACTGAATTATCGGTCAATTACTACAAGGGTTGTAAATAAAAAGTCGAGGAAGGTTATTTTGCTCAAACATGAATCTTTCTAACGTCAAAACCGAGTGATTTTTCACAAACACTTACGCATATGCAGGGCAATGACGGGGTTGGGGTCTAAATAATTGAAAAAAGAAATACTTGTTAAAAAGATTACTGTTTAATACTATTTGTAGATTTACTGAAAGAAATTTATTTCTGAATATTAAATAATATTTAATTGTTAAATTTTTAAATTACTTTTTATTGTTTTTTTTACATTGGTATGTTTTGAAAAAAGTCTTGCGCGGATATTTTGATTAAGTAAAATTATTTGTTTAGCATATGTCATCTTTATAGTCTCCATTCTAAAATATGTTGTGAAGGCTGCGGACCACAGGCTTATCAGTTCTTTACTTTAACCTGGATTTCCTGCTGCCGGAATCCATTCAACGAATTGCTATTTATGGTTATCGCCCCCCTCCCCCCCCCCAAAAAAAAACTACATAATTATGCTAATATAGTACAGAAGTTTTAACGTGAATATGGAATTGAATAACAAATTAAAAAATATATTAATTAATAAATAATCTGAAAAGTTTATTTTATAGTGTACAGTATTTTTATACTGTGTACATTCTATAATTTGTTTTCTTTTTTACATTCAATATTTTTAAATGTATCTTAAACGGGATTTTAGGAGGGTAGCTTTCCCTAACGAAAATGAAATTACTGTTCATTTGTCCTTGCTTTTATTATTATTATTATTATTATTATTTTAATGCCAGTAGAAATTCACGTTTGCATATTTATTATATTTTATTTATTTTTATTTATTTATTTTATTTATTTATTTTTGTACCTTAAATTTTGAAGTTGCTTTTTTATTAGCATGTTTTAAAAAATTTCCTGAGCGGGTGTTTTCATTAAATATAAAATAAATAGTTTATCTTATGTCCTCTTTATAGTCTCCTTTTTGTAAATAAAAACAAGTAAGAAAAATCATGCGTTAAGCATAGATTATGAAGCACTTTCCAACATTTAATGAAATCTTTAACAAAACTTTGTTATTTAGGGAAATAATAGTGTATAGCCAAATATACCCAAATATGCATTCCAGTACATTACAACAGCCCTGTATTTCATATGTCAGTTCATATAATGGGAAAATTTAGCTTAGCAAGAAAATACCCAGTAGCTTGAAATTTCTTTTTCAGCAATTCATACTATTAGATGGAAACATACTTGAATACTTTTTTTCAGCCCTGTAGTTTGCATTGTACCTTTATTACACGTCAGCATTAGGCTAAAATTTATTGTAAACTAAAACACTTTTAAAACAACTGAAATCACATTCTCATAAATCATCATTCACAGGCGTCCATGTACCGAATTCTTTGCGTGGCCCTGTATATCCCTTTATCTATATTCTGTAAACATTTCTCAGTAAATTGAATGCAGCTCAGCGTAAAAATGCATAGCTTATTTAAGAACCACGTTTAAATAATTTACGCACATATTCAGTAACGTTGGTGAGCTCTTTTGGGTAGTCCTGTATATCAACTATAAAATTTATACACACCATATAATGTGCATACATTTAACGAAATATAAACGCGACTATCATAATTAAAATGCATTTCATCCCTCCATCAGCCATCATCGGACACATATACGGTACTTCGGAAAGAATATACTATTTGAAATCTTTTGTATGGCCCTGCAAATGCTATTGTTCTTCATATTATGCAAGACAGTAGCGTATAATTTGTATTAAGCTTCAGTGACAGATATCAATATTATTATACATGAAAAAGCTTAATATATTTAAAATATGTCACACACAATTCTCCCTTTTACCATTATCTAATGGAATTCTTTTGTGTGGCCCTGTAAATGAATAATAGCTACATTTTCACCTTATATTTTATAGAATGCATATTTTAATATGTTTGACAGGGTATAACATCTTTAAAATTCCTTTGAAACGATTTTTCCCCATAGGCCGTAATGTAATGGGAAACTTTTGATTCTCTCTGTAGATAAACTAATCATGGTAGATAATTCATTTTCATTAGGGTTCGTGCTAGGGTAAACCTCAATAACGTATAAAAATTTCATAGCAATCCGAGTATATTTACGGGAGTTAGAGCGCAGACAGACGGCCAGATAAACCGAATGCATAAGCACTTTTCAACTTTGTTGGAAAGTGCTAAAAAGTAATCAAGGCTGCAAACCACAATCATATCAGTTCTAAAAACTTTTTGTTTTAATAGTATATTTTCTCATCGCAATTTAAAAAATATGAATTGATTTTCTACAAAATACAAATGGGAATTCGTGTGGTTCTTCAAAATTGCACATTGAGCAATGTTAGATACACATGTTAGGTACACATCACATACATATCACTTTAAACCTGATTATTAAAAACACATTTATCAAAAAAAAAAATTTAAATTCCCTTACAAAAAAATTAAGTTAAATTGTAACAATATGTTTATTTTTAACTTTCAAAATATTTTAATTCTAAAGATTAGATGAAAAGTTCTTGGAAAATATGCATGTTAATCTAATTTAAATAATGTGCTTTGATAATAAATTGCCAATAACTAATTATATTTAATCTTTCAAGTAGGGATGCAACGGATATCCGGCCAATATCCGATATCCGGCATATCCGGCTGATTTTTCAATATCCGAAATATCATCGGATATCCAAATCACAATCACCGGATATCCGACTTCTCTATCGGATATCCGATCAGATATCTGGCAGAATGCAACAAACCAAATATATATTAATAACAGTAATCGTTTGATCCCAAACAATGCGAAAAACTTTTGTTTATAATGCAAAAGATGACATATTATTATAAGTTCCCTATCGATGAATAAAAGGTAATTCTCAAAAGTTTAAAGAATTGCCAGCTTTCCAACTATTTATATTTAAACTCTGTAACAAATTTAAAAATTTACCTTTACATCTTTTAGAAAATTGTATCTACTTTCAGATTGTAAAACAAAATTTGAAGTCAAAATAGCAAATAAAGCTTTTGTGCAAAAATGTATAAAGATAAAAAACCAACATTGAGAAATGCACAAATAATGCATGAAAAGAATAGAAAACAGCCATTTCGAATCTAATATCGAGATTCTTCATCAGTATAAGACTCAGCGTGCTAGAAAAAGCTAAGCTGAGCAAAGCGACAGGGAAGCACAGTCTTATATACCTATTACGGGAGCAAATAGTAATAGATTCAAAACAGCTGTTTGCTACCTTACATGCATTTCTAAACGTTGGTCTTCTATCTTCATAAAATTTGAAGTTGTTTATTAAACTGTGATTTTACTAATTTTCTTTCTTTCTTTTAATTTAAACAATGGGTTAATTGGTTTTTAAGTTACACATCTAAACAAACCTATTTTTAATTTCTTCTATCTTTCAAAGAAGAAATTATTGTAATCAATTTTTTTTTGACGAATTTGCGTGTTTTAGGGATCAAATATCCCCAAAAACATGTTTATTCAAGACATCTGTCTGTCCCAGTGTCGCCATCATACTATAAAAAAGTGTATGAAGTTAGGCATAGAATGATCCAAATATTTTGTGCATATTTTTGACTGTAACCAGCAGGTTCTTCTTCAATATGGAAACATTTCGCTGTAAGGCGGTGCTGTAATCGCAATTTTTGTGCCATTTTCATTGTTCTACCATCAAATACTGTATGAAGTTATGCATAGAATTGAACCAAATTTCTTTGGATACATTTCTGGGAATGACTCGTCTGGTCTTCCTTCAATTTGAAAATAGTTTGCCTAAAGATGGTGCTGTAATAATGATTTTTGTAAAATTATTGATTTTTCATAATCCTTACAAAGAATTGGTGGTTCGTGCAGCGATGGGAACTTCGTATCTTTCTAAAATTGGCTATTCGCAAACAACTGATGTATAGCAGAACAGAAAAGAATATTGATTTTAATAAATATCATGATCGAGATTAACTCATTCTTAATCTAATTAACTGACTGCAGCAAAAATTCTAGATGAAAATAAAAGTTGGTATAGTACTGAACTAACAATATTGAAGTAGTATTAATACAGTTGACTCTCTCTACAACGAAACTCTATCCAGCGAATTTCTCTATTTAACGAATTTTTTGTAGGAACGGTCAATTTTTTTCATGATTACATTAAAAATAATCTACATATAGGGAAATATATATCTCCATTTAACGAATTTTTTCAAAAATGTTCTTTTATATGTTCTGAAAACGCTTCAAATTATTTGTAGAGTAAATTTTTTTCATTGATTTCTCGTTTATAAGTCATAGCTACATAGCATCCTCTACCTTATTCCTTATGCCCAAAAAAAGGCATTCAACCCCCCCCCAAAAAAAAAAAAAAAAAAAAAAAAAAAAAATTGCATGGTTATACTTGATTTTGTTTTAGCCAAGGTGAGCTTGCGTTCTTGGAAAAGAGTGAAACATTTGCTTGCTATTGGAACGATTTGCAATAATCACAAAGCATCCTAAAAGATAAAACTATTCCATTGTCGTCTTGAAAATGGTGTTTATTTTTTGGTTTGGATAGTAAGTCAGCAATAAGGAAGGGGTGAGGGGGTAATTGCAGAAAAGGTTGTTTTTTTCAGCAAGTTTTCATCTACCTAAACTAACTCTCATTAATTTTAGAGTTTAGAGTTTATGTTTGTTGTTTGTGGCAATTTGGAACAGTTTTTGTTGTGAGAGATCATTTGAATGAAGAATTGTTACTAAACGTCATCTATGCTGGTGTTATCTTCTACTGCATTTGCATAAAAACTCCTTTGGGATAAGCATAACGCTTTCTTATAAAGTACAAAATTTTTTGCCGTTTTCTATTCAACGAATTTTTCGACTAAACGATGGATTTCGTTTATAGAGACTCGACTGTATTTGTAAATATTTTTTGAAACATTCAGATATATAAAATAGAAGAGTTTTCGGATTGGTGCATCCAACTAGTTATTTTCATCATTTCATTATAAATATTTAAAATTAAAAGTTTTGTTTATAAATTTGAAAGTGATTTAGCTTAAAGTAAAATTAAATGTAGCTTAAGGTAAAACAGTATTAAATAATTAAAACATGAAAAAAATCATTCAATAAACTTATGTTTGGAAATAACTCTTCAACCATTGGTATATTCGTAAGCTTTTTTATGTTTACATTATAAATGGAAGCTATGTATTTCTTTGTGAAATTACTTTACAATTATAAAATAAACATATTGATAAATGTGTAAAATTTGTTCTATAAATTATCTGCATTTCATTGTACAAATTATTAGCAATTATCAGCATTTCATTGTAATTATTAGCCATTATCAGCATTTCATTGACAAATAAGCAGAATATTTAAATGTTTGAAGTACATTTTTTATTCAATATTATTAATATACACATACAGGGCTTGAACTTTGGCATGGGATGGCTGGATTCATGGCCTAAAATATCTTATGGCCAAGACATTCCTGTTTCCAAAAAAAAAAAAATCCCTTTTTGAATTTTTTTTTTTTTTTTTTTTTTTGTTGTTGTTAAATGGCGATCAAATCTCAGGACTGACTGACTATTTTTGTGATATTTTCCGCTATCAATTGGCAAATCTCATAGTTTTCTCTTACGGCAATTATACAAAATTCATGATTGTTTTTTTTTTTTCATTTCATTGAAAAACTTTGTAATTTTTCTCACAATTTTCTCGCTTGCTCGCCTCACAAACTTTTGCAACTTTTTTCTCGAGACCGACAATACAATCATCTAAATGCATTATTCTTGCAAGTAAATTAAAAATGAATGCCCATCAGATTTTACAAAATTAAAAAAAAAAATTAAAAAAAAAATGTAACTTACAAAAGATTCTAAACCACACAAAATCGAATAAAATCTAAATTAAAATATTCATTTAGCAACTCACTCAATTATTAATTGTTCATAACACTGAGTGAAAATTGAAAAATAGATATGATATATATAAGGCTTGATTCTTTTCGTTTGTTTTAATTAAAATAGACATTTTGGATAATTATCTTGAGTTGTTGATCTAAATTATTTCAATGGAATTTTGTCATGCTGGTATAAATTAAATATTTAAATGGCATGTAAAATATAATAGTTTTTTTTTTAAATTTCTTCCTTCTCATATAGTTTAACTCCCCTGCATATGAGGAAAACTCTCTGTGCCTGGGAAAACCTGAATTTCAAGCCCTGATAGTCAAAGATATATAATTTCTGTAAATTATATTCCAATACGTTTAAAAGTTGTAATGGTGTGTGAAACACGTTTGCAATTTATTATTTGAGATGGCATTGCATAAAGAAATAAACAAACATTCACCATAACTAAAAACATATTTAGTACCGGATATCCGATCGGATATCCGGCCGAATATCCGATCGGATATCCGGCCGAATATCCGAATCCGGCAGGCAAATCGGATATCGGATATCCGGTATCCGATATCCGGCAAAATCAATATCCGTTGCATCCCTACTTTCAAGGAAACGACGGGGGGGGGAAATATTGAAATAAGATTTTTGCAAACACAATTCAAAATTAATATTATGTCGCCAAAATGAGGGCTATAAAGCCAGATATTGCAACCATGTCAAGCCAAGCCTCCCAAGCCAACGGAGTGAAAAGTCTGTATAGGCTATTACATGCTATCTTCTTCATCCTTCCCCGACTACAGCTAAGGTCCTGCCCCCCCACCCGCTTTTCCATAAACACGCCCCATTTTCCTTCCTCCATTTAACCCTTTCAGGGGCGGTGTTTGCAGTCTGCAAACACTTAATAGTAGTGTTCCAATTTCGAACTGGCACCAGTAAAATTTTAGTACAATTTCGATTTTATAATATGCGCGAAATACAGCTCTTGATTATTTTCAAATAATCTGTTCATAAATTGTGGTGTGAATCAATTATTTGAAAATTTTCAGAGCAGAAATACCTTTCCCCTGAAAGGGGTTAACTAACAAGGGAACCTTTTTTGGTGTTGCTTGCACCTGGCATGGATACCTAGTGCTTTTTGTAGCAATATACGTAAAAGTTAAAGAGCCGATAAAAATTCTCTGTTAAAATCATATGTTACATAACTTTTTTATCTTTTAGGGGGAACTGGGGTACATTGATACATGGGGCACATTGATACACCCCCTCTACCGCTCACAGGGTCATTACAGGAAGTTTCACTACAGCTCCAAAAGGTGATGCTAGTGTATTCAACTACATACAGAAAATCTTGGAATGATTCAGCAGTTTGATGAAATGGGACGGGTGATTTATTGTTTTTGTTGTTCAAAAGTAAATTTGAGTTGTACAATTGAAATGCTATTATACAACTGTTCCAGTATTTTCAACCAAAATGAATACTCTCCCTGGTAAGTACAGCTACTCTTTATCAGTTCCTCATTATTTATTGTTAGATATATTGTGAAATGTTGGATTTGAGACTCATTTTATTCAAAATCGCTGTATGGGGCACATTGATACAGTTTATGACGGGGCACATTGATACAGCCTAAATCCTTTAATAGTTCATATTTTCATTATCTTTTATTATTTTTTTTTTACCATACACTCCTTAATCCAACCTTTTTTTCACGAAAAATTTCTAATATTAGTTTTTATTGAAGTGAAATAGCTCTAATTTCTTTATATTAGAACATTTTATAGTATTTCTGAAAACAGAAGACGTAGGAACTTACCCAGCATCTAGTGCTAGTAGAACTAATAAAAGAAAAGGACGGCATTCTGGCAAATCTCGAATTTATATCGATTCTCCAGAGAAAAAAGTATTTTCGACATGAGAAATGTTAAGTAAGAGAAACAAACTGCAGAACAGAAAATGATACTTATATTATAAACAGAATTTGTAATATAATTATCCTTTATTTTCTGTTTATGAACCTATTTATAAACAGAAAAACTGGTAATTTTTTCATCTTTCATAAGAAAGAAGATAATGCTGGGGTTGAAGTGCTAGATATGACAAAGTTATCACAGCCAACAATCAGACAAGAAACAGCCAGAACATCAGGTCATAATATATTTAATTTTGATTGCTTTAATATTGCTTAAAAATAAATTGTGGGTGATTTGAATTTTTATAAATAAATATAAAATGGTTTTCTAACTCATTTTTTATGAAAAATATGCATTGGTATTATTTTGTCGTCATTTTTCTTAAACGTATCAATCTGCCCCGGGGATGGGGCACATTGATACAAATGACTTTTTTTGATTTTTTTAAAATTGCATGCAAAAATACTATATAAAACAATGATTGTACATTTTTATAACATACTACACAAGTTTTGCTGTCACCTCATGGAAAAAAAACTTGAATTTTCTCCTTTCTTGACACCAAAAAAAATCTTAGAAAAAAACTGTATCAATGTACCCCAGTTCCCCCTACATTTTTTGCTTTTGGATTTTAATTTGTTTATTTTCATGCCAAAAATGAGTTGAATCGCCAAATATCGCGCTACTAATTTTTCGCTTGCCTTATTTTGGAAGCATAACATTCGGCTAGAGTTGCCGGAAAAGTTTACTTTTTAAAATACGCCAACAATGTGAATATAATATCGTAATTTTTTCAAAACCAAATTCTTAGGTTTTTGATGAAATTTTTAAATTTTTTTTCAATATTTCATATTTATCATTAACTAATTTATATTTTTAAATACTCTTATTGAGCAAACAATAAAAAAAAACTGTGTTAATAGTTTGATAATAGGTCTCGAAAATAGCATTTTCAGAAAGTTACATAGCTGCAAAATAAAAAAAATATATGACTTTAACATAAAAAAATTTCTGATTCTCAGACTTCCTATTATAGAGCTTTAAAATGGCCAAGTTTCAAGTACAAGCAACACCAAAAAAGGTTCCCTTGTAAAATTATGCAACCATGCTTTTTTCTTCGGTAACCTTCTCATCACAATCATATAATAAATCGATACAAATTATACTGTCTTTTGTAACATTTTTGTGACTTTTAACAATTTTGTGATTTCCGCCATTATTTACACGTACATCCAACTGCATGCCACGTAGCCCCAGGGGTACGCGAATCCCAGGTTGAGAACCACTAAATTACATATATAAATATATTATATGTTTATGTATAACTTTAAAACAACACAATGAACCATCATTTATTTTAACTACATAAGGCAGATATTTTTTAAATTTCCATGTCCTCCCTTTTTTAATAACCAAGAGTTTGGAGGTGGCGCTCAAAAACGTATCTTTCGATTTATCCTAATTTTATATGTTAAATTTTTAAACTAGTTCTATACACATACAAGAATAGACACAGATAGAATAGATATTGACAAACCAGGATCTGATATCCAGATTCCGTGTTTGTCTCTTATGATGCCCTCTCTCCCTCTCTGATATGGTGATATGAACCTGTTGTAGTGTTGGGTAACTCATACATGAGGCACCTCATTTGTCCCATACACTGTGACAATTTGTCCCAATACCTCAGTTTTCAGATTTGAGGTACCTCAAAAATTTTGTCATGTTTGCGTCTTTTTTGAAGCGGCGAGGCGCGATAGGTGTTTCTTTTCAGAGGATGACTGGAATGGGTGTTCTGTTGTCATTGTCTGTTGATGAAAGAGTCGAAATCCAACAGGGGTGCGGACGCGGGCTACTTTGAAGTGTGAAAAAGCTTAAGCTATGGGAAAGGGGTGAAAGAAAAGAATGTAGCAAGATAAAAGGCGAGACGAATTTGGGGAGATTTGGTTCTGAAGGAAAGAAAAGAAGAGAGCTATTCTTTTCATTTCTTTCTTTTAATAATATTGAATTTTTACTTCCCAACTTGTGCTTGTCATTATGTATATAATATTTAAGATAGAAAAGGATTGATAATAACAGAGTAAAAACATCGGTTCCAGCCGTCCTTTTAAAAAGTTTTAACGTCTTTTTTTATGTGGGCGGGGGAGAAGGGGGATCATAAAGAGGTCTGCTCTGCCCGGCCTGGTGTCACATAAATATCTTATCCATACACAAAGCAGTCAAAACAGACCCACATGATCTGATGCTGTTCAGTTCAAAGAAAAAAAAAAGAATCTCAACATATATTTAGGGACGCTAATTTAC